>CM077673.1:338040120-339513453 GCA_039707655.1 Elymus sibiricus
TCCACCGCGCTGCCGCCGCCGCAACCACCGTTTTTGTTTCGGGTTGGCCAACGGCGCCTTGCCCCTCTGGACGACGCCGCTCCGTGTGTGGGGTCGTCTGGACGAGAGTGATTATGTCCGTCCTACGGACAGGCTCCAGCCGTCTGGGCTCTGGACCAACGGATCGGTCGATAGAGCCGGGACCTCGTGTTTTCATGGCGTTGGCGATGGTTGGTGGCCACCGGGACTCGCGTCGGTGATTAGCGTACCCTGTTCATATGCGATTCAGTGGGTGAGACTGGATTTCATAGCGTTGGTCTCCTTTATTCACAAACTACCGCTGATCTCTAGCTAACCACCAAGGCTCGTCTCAGAACGAGTTCATGTAACGTACTGGTAGTAAATGAGAAGGGTATAGGGACAGGTACACTCTCCAGGATGGAACCTTGCACGTAAATATGTGAGTAAAGATTGTGAGGATATTGTTTGATACACCATATGACTATTCTTCGAAATAGGCTTTCGCCCCGCTTTATATACAAAACAACAACCTAACAGAATAAACTTTCGAACTGGACAAAACGGTGAGGTAACTCTCAAACAACACCGAACCAACGATAATCGTATCACGCGGGACATGACTACGCTATCGAAAAAGAGAATAGGAAGAAATGAGTACACAGCTACGCAACACCCTAAAACACCTAAGCTCCATGACAACACCCTCATGAGAGAAAAACGACGCTAAGCGTCGCCGCTATGAGTCCATCATGCACAAGGGTTTTCACCCAGAACCCTGACACGGAGAAGAGCACCATGACGATGTCTTAAGGAAGAGAGCAGTGCCTGCGGTTGTCATCATCGTCGGTGACAAAGCACGGAGCTTTCACTCGGTAGCTCCACCATGTCATCAGGAGGCCTCGAGGACATAGATGTTATAATTAAGCAGGATTGCTAGAATGAGCGAACGAAGAACCACCATCTCCAAACTTTATAAGCAGGAAATATATCTTTTTGAAACATCTATATAGTGATTGCTCGGTCGATCGAGGCTTTCAAGACCCCCAAGGTGGAGTTGAAACTAACATGCGAACTTCGACGGAGGCACATGGGAGGCAGGACATAGCTATGTGTGCATTAATCAACATAGAAGTCGGGGTTATCCTCTCAAAAAAAGCTAAAACTTGGATTAAAACTTCATTACCGCCCATTTTTATGTAGCATGTAGTTGCGATTTAAGTGAAGAAGGCAGTATCAAACTGGACATAAACGTTTGGTTCCTGAGTGTATATACATAATAATTAAATAGAAAGTCAAAATACTGATTTTTTAAATAAACTAGACCTTCTATTGTAGGCGTAAAAAAACAACAAAAGGAAAAAAACCGTTGAGTTCAGGGTAAAAAAACAGGAATTTATAGTCAAATAGGTGTGAATAGTTCCTTGTACTATATAGCAATAATTTTTGTTTATCTTTGCCATGAAATAAAACGGGGTTTTTCCTTTGCAAAAATTTATATACTGATGCAAAAGAAAATCAAGCTTATTCCAAAAGAAGTTTTGAGTGTTTTTTTTGCCTTTTTCAAAATTTAATTACTTTTATCCATATGGGGTTTATATACACCCAGGAACGGAACCAAAATGGCATTTCCCGTATCAAACTGACAAACCGTAAGCTCCTATCCTCCGCAGCACCGTGGCATATTCAGCCTCGACGTCGAGTCGAGGTCACCGGTCCGTCTCAGATCCTCCTGGACACATGGACCAGACGGACACCAGTTCGCTCGGCTCCCTTTGATACCTTGCCACCTCATCAATCGAGACGTTGCCGGGCAGACGGACGTATTCCTCCTCTCCCTTTTTCTCCCGGCGCCAGCCATCGCATCAGCATTCAGCAGCGCACGAAACCTTTCCCTTTTCCCTTTTTTCCGCCTCTCATTTTCCTTTCCGGAGGGGACAGCCTGGCTCGACGGCGACGCCCGGCCGGGCCGTCGCCATTCATCTTGGCCCGCCGGGTAATCGCTCTCGGAGTGAGTTGATCCCGTCCCTGCCTATGCCCGCCTAATGGTTATCTGCTCAGACTCCGTCCGTCTCACTCGTAGCCGGCAAAATGTCAGGCGCAGGTGTCATCTGCAGTTTATCTTTGAGACGAGATATATATATAGAGAGAGAGAGTAAAATACATGCTCCCGTGCCGCAAATGACGAAGGGATCAACGAGGCGTGAAAGTCGTACGTCGTCGCTGTAGCATTTTTTTTTTTTTTTTGCGGAAGGTCGCTGTAGCATTCACGAGGGTGCTCCGTTGCATTTGGTTTTTCATGAACCGCTAAACCACACTTATATAGTTATGCACGTTTGTTATTTTTTTAACATAGTACATACGACCGCTCGTGCATATGCACATACACTCGTCCTTATGAACACATGCACACATATCCATCCTATCGGCATGAGCATCTCTAAGAGACTGAGTCAACATATCATCTTAAGATTGACAAAATTGCTACAGACTTCTTCATAATCGACGGATCGTCTCCTCACGGTAAACACACATCGTCAGAAGACCCTAATTAATTTCAAAAAATACGACCATCAATGCTAAGTCTAAAACGTGAACTTTGATAAGTTGGTTCCGCTTTAAAAACCTAACCATCTAAGCCTTGTTTGTTACTGCCTACTACTCCCTCCGTCCTAAAATAAGTGTCGCACATTTAACACTAATTAGTATAAATTTTATACTAGAGCTACGATACTTAGAGCAAGTACAATAGTAGGCTATAAGCCCGCTTACATGGTAATTTTGTCTATGTGGAGGAGAGATACATGAAAAAATAAGAGGGAGTGGGCTCTCATGCAAGAGACTAGCTATATGCGTGTTCCTAGGCAGATGCAATAAATGTGAAGAAAGAGATAGAAAGAAGATGAGAAAAAGTACTAATCTTATAGCCAACCTTATAGCTAACCTTGTTGTATGAGTTAATGTATGTGTTGGCTATAGATGATATGGCAACATCTTATAGCCAGCAGTTGTCTGTATTATTATGCGAACCAACCTGTGGTTGGATGGTTAGAGGGACTGTGATATCACCAGCCCACCAGGGTTCAAGTCTTGGTGCTCACATTTATTCCTGAATTTATTTCAGGATTTCCGGTGATGCGCATTCAGTGGGAGGAGACGTTCCCGTTGACGACGAGGTGCAGCGAGGAGAAGCTTTATTCATCATGCTGTGCAGTGTACGCCCCGACGCAAGTCACATGTGTACTGACTGGCTTGTCCCGAGCCTATCGACACATGGAGTGCACACGTTTCCGCGGCTATCGGTAGCACGTTAACAAAAGCAAGGAAATTAACTAGCGACATGGCCACGCTACGGCGACGTCGATCGCCGCCATTCTTATCCAGTGAGTGTGTTGATTGTCTGGCGTGGGATGGGGTTCAGTTTGGGCGGAGAAATTCGGGTCTGATGGGAAATTCAGGTCAAGCAGGGATGAAACGTACCAAGAAAGTTGGTTTTCTCACCGTGAAATCAAACATTTGATGATTATATCAACCACCTGAGTCAAAGATGTCGTAATAATAAAAGATACATGTGATAAGAATATGACACATCGCAACAAGACGCCGACATTGCTCTTCAAGCTCGACATCAAGAAAGCTTTTGACTCCGTGCGATGGGATTTCCTCTTGGATCTTCTGAGGCACTTGGGCTTCCCGAGCAGATTTCGTGACTGGGTTTCAGCGCTTCTTTCCACAGCTTCATCAAGGGTCTTGATCAACGGGGTTTTGGGTGACCCAATGAAGCATGGTCGTGGTCTCAGGCAAGGCGATCCGCTCTCCCCGCTGCTGTTCGTGCTGGCGATTGACCCCCTGCACCATCTCCTAAACAAGGCCACATCCCAAGGACACCTCCATCCTCTATGTGGCAGGGCCACGACCATCCGTGCCTCTCTTCATGCCGATGATGCTGCCATCTTTGTCAAGCCCATCAAGGAGGACATTCAGTTTTTTGCGGCCGCCCTGGCATCCTTTGGGGAGGTTACCGGTTTAGTCACTAATTGCGCCAAAAGTCTCGTCGCCCCGATTCGTTGCGAAAATATCGACCTTCAAGACATTCTTCATGCTTTCCCGGCTGTCCGCACGTCGTTTCCAATGAGATATCTTGGACTGCCGTTATCCGTCAAGCGCCTCAAGAGGATCCACTTTCAGCACCTTGAGGATAAGGTGGCCGGCAAACTCCCCCCGTGGCAAGGAAGACATGTCGCTGCCGCGGGCCGGGCCATTCTTGTCAAAGCTGTTCTCACTGCCATTGCCATTTACCACCTTACGCCGCTCGACATCCCAGTGGAGGTCCTTAAGAAGATTGATTCTATTCGTCGTGCCTATCTTTGGGCGGGCACTGACAAGGTTTCCGGTGGGAAATGTAAAGTTAACTGGGACCTTGTCTGCAAGCCTAAGAAGCATGGTGGCCTGGGTGTTCTCAACTTGGACAAATTTGCTAAGGCTCTTAGGCTTCGGTGGGTCTGGTTTGAGTGGGAGGAGCCCACAAAACCGTGGATTGGTATGGGTACGCCATGCATGGATGATGACAGAGACCTTTTTGCAACCGCCACTACCGTCACGGTTGGCAATGGGCATGTGGCCAAATTCTGGAACTCCTCTTGGCTCGATGGTATGCGCCCGCGCGACCTTGCGCCTGACATATTTGACCTCTCTCGAAAGAAAAACTGCTCGGTCAAGCAGGCTTTAACAAACAACCTTTGGATCTCTCATATTGACTTCTCCAATGGTCTCACAGTCGACCACGTTCAGCAGTTTGCCATCCTTTGGGAGAAGATTGCCTCAGTCACTCTGGATGAGGACTTGGAAGATTCCATTATTTGGAAGTTCACCAAGGACGGATTGTACTCTGCTTCCTCAGCGTACAAGGCGCAGTTCGAGGGCCTAACTACGTCGGCCATGGTCCAATCGGTGTGGAAGGTGTGGGCTCCTCCGCGGTGCAAATTTTTCGCCTGGCTTTTGCTTCAAGATAGAATCTGGACATCGGATCGCCTTGCTCGACGTGGGTGGCCCAACTGCGGACTATGCCCTCTTTGCAAGCAAAGCCAAGAATCGGCGGCCCACCTGCTTTTCCAATGTCGTTTCACCCTTCGTGTGTGGAACAATATTCTTCAGTGGCTTGGCATGCATCACATTCATACCCCTACTTGGTCAACGAGGGCCTCGGTGTGGGAATGGTGGACCAGGAATGTTTATCTTCGTTCCGAATCCCCCAAGGCGCTTGCTTCTCTCATGATGCTCATCTCTTGGGAAATTTGGACGGAGCGCAATGCTAGAGTTTTCCGCAACACGGCCGCCCCTTCGACGGTCATCATTAGTAAGATAAAAGAGGAGTTGGCGCTTTGGGCGTTGGCGGAGCATTTGAGTATTGTAATGTCGCGAGAGTAGATCTTTATTATTGGCCGCTTTGTGGCTTGTCTAAACCTTCTTCTTAATCAATGAAATGGCAAATCTTTTGCCTTGTTTCAAAAAAAAGATAAGAATATGACACCGGGGCTTGACATGCGGTTTCATCACGTGCCGACTCACCCACTCCGGTCCAGCTGTGCGCCTTACCATCTTGGGAGGCAAAGAGGAAAGCCATGACATGGTCGCTCAACGACAAATTGACCCCGAGCCATGTAACACTAAGTCGAGCTAGGGACCTTCTCGGGGGATTTAACACATTTTAGATCATAATCATAGGATTTTCATCTACCATCATATTCTTTCTCTTCGTAGCAAGGCTGAGATATCATCTTGGGAGGCAGAGAGGGAAGCCACTCACGCACGACATGGTCTAGCAGGACCGAGGAGCAGAAGCTCACCGACAAATTGATTCCGAGCCATGTAACACTAAGTCAAGCTAGAAACCTTTTCGGGGGATCTAACACGTTTTAGATCATAATGCTAGGGTTTTCATCTATCATCATATTCCTTCTTTTCGTCGCAAGGCTGAGAGCTTGTAACCCGAGAAACCAATCTTCCTTGGCTATCCTTTTTGATCGCCAATGAATAGTTGAGCAAAACAAACCACCAAAGACAAGAGCAGGGTCTTACCTCCTCTTGAGCACCCCTCGGTAAATCATCCATCTTGCACCTTACCATCTTGATTCGTCGCTCGAATGCATCCGAACAAATACGTCATTGCTCAACGGCGCTGCTGGTCTCAAGATCACCGACAACAAGCATAGTGTGATGCTCTAGTTGAAAGAAGGAAAGAAAATGCAAGGAAAGCTCCAATATCCATGAATGACATACCATCAGATTTTCTTTTGAGCCAACGAAAGCTTCGTTTTCCATTTTAAATACCGACGAACAAAGTGACAAAATACGCGGGATAGCCATAGCATCTCCAAAACAGTGTTCCTCTAATCACGTCACGCAAAAACCTACCCTAAAACAGCATTGTTGTTGGCAGCAGCGCGGACAGCTCAGTTTCACACTCTAGCCAGCTCCAAGTTCATACTACTTTTCTTGAGACATCCAAGTTCAACTTTTTTTTTTTGAGTAATGAGACATCCAAGTTCATACTACCAGTACTACCGTAGCATCATTCAGCCCGCCTGAGAGCATCTACGACCGGACGGCCCAAACAGCCTCAAACGCCTTGGAACAGTTTATTAACCGGTCACAAAAATACGATCCATACGGATGTCCTAAACGGGACTTAAACGTTCAGACTGACAGACACCCCTTATATTCAGCTCAAATATGAGACGAATATGGGATGTCCGGACGCGTCCGTTACGTCGGATCCGGCCCACACGACCCCACGTATATTCATCTCCATCCTTTCTTTGAACCAAACCCTAGTCACTCTACTTCACTCACTTCCATTCGACTTTGTCACCCAAGCTCCCGTCCGGCGATCTCCGGCCTTCCTTGGCATGACAGGCAACGGATCTGACTCCGACCAATCTGAATTCGTCGACTGGGGTGTCCCGTGCGTGTTGGAGGAGGCAATGGTGGTCCGCATTGCACTCCGCCGCTCCCGGGAGGACAGTGTCGGCCGACGGTAGGATCTATCTGGCGTGATTCCATACGTCGGCCCATCAGGCACTCGGATCCTCCGGGGCTGGATCATCGCGGTCCCGGGAGCCTTCAAATCTCCCCTTCCCCATCACCGGTACGACGAAGTATGAGTCCCACCCGGACCGGTGTGTCCGCCGTGGGAAAAAAAGGGCGGCCGAGGCCCGCCTTGCTGCAGACATGGCGGTGGCGAAGGTGGCTGTTGTGGCGACGCGGGCAGTCGCAGTGGAGGAAGTCATCCACACCCTCATTGTATATAAGCGACAACGAAGAAACATGCGCACCCTCGCCTGAGAGCAGAATCGGACGGTCCGTGCCATGGCTGGACTGCCACCAAAGGAGGAGAAGGAGGACAACGATGGGTCGGACAGCTCCGGCGACGAGCAGGTCCGACTCAATCCGTACAGCGTCTTCGACCGGTAATTCCGCGAGAAGGACGACAATGACGCTGGAAAGGGTAAGGGCAACCGTGGATGGCCTTGTCCACCGTAGCCAAACATGTCAAATTTTGGTAGTCCGATGACTACGTAATAGCCGGATAATGTGTGTAGTGCATCGTCGTAGTTGCACGACTTTACATGGTTTGAGGTATGCTAATTAAGAAGTCCGGTTGGGAGAACGGAAATTTAAGTCTTGACCGGCTGCGTAGGCGGGTGTTTGAGGGCTTGATTTTGCCAAATCCGGTCTCTAGCAATCTTCTAGAAGCATGTAAAATCAAGCAGCACCCTACCTATTTTTAGAGCCCGATCGATCCTGTGGACTGGGACGGCGGATGGAGTAAAAACCTCACCTACCACTGCTGCATGTTGACTCCCTCGCACGGAGCGACTCCCCCTCCGGATTTCCTCAACGTCCCACCAGTTTCCCGGCATTTTTTTACCGGCCGCCGAACCGAACCCGGAGAGGAGACCGGGCGCCGCCGCGGCCCCTCCCCTCCCGTCCCCCCCTAGGCCAGGCCAGGCCAGGCCACGGAGTGAAGAACTGTTCGTTCACCCGCTCCGCTAGTTACCGCGTCGCGCGGCGCATCGTCATCCCCTTCCTCCCTCGCTCCCTTCCTTATAAGCCCCTCGCCCGGCCTCCTCCCCCTCCCTCTTCCCCTCGCCCCCCCCCCCCCCCCCCCCCCCCCCCCGCCAGAGACACACAGCGTGTAGGCGCCGGGCGAGCAGGCCAGCACCGCAACCTACCTAGCTAGCTAGCCGAACGACTCTCACGCGCCGCCGGCCGGTTGGAGAGCTGCTGCTGCTGCTGCAGGCATGTCGTCGGGACGGTACATGGCCTACTCGCCCTCCCCGTCCACCACCCCGCACTCCCCGCGCATCTCGGGCCTCCGCGCCTCCTCCGCCGCCGTCGCCGACCAGGAGAAGTAAGCTCCCTCCTCCTCCTCCTGCCCCAGCTTCCCGTCGTGTCGTTTCTGGAGTGGACTAGGCTAGAGTAGACTAGAGGGCGTGCGTTGCGTGTTGTTGTGGGGGCTTGGAGTGGCCGCCGTCGCCGGCTCTGGGCGAGGCTCGGCCCCGATCGCGCCGGGGAGGCCAGATTCGGGCCTCCCAGCGCCGATTCGGCGTGCTTTGGGGGGTGTCACCAAGGTCCCGCGGCTTGAATCTGATGTAACCAGGCGAGGTTTACGGCCTTTTGGGATCGGATCTGATTCCCCGCGGCGAGATCTCCCCTTTGCTGTAACCATTGCGTCCTGTCGTGGTTTCACTGGATTTTTCGCTGGCTGAATCAAACAGGCCAGCCGCTCACCTCGGCCGGTGTTCACTTTGCTGATCGGCTTGTGATTCTGTACCGCTTGATCCAGTGCGGATTTGCTGGTTATTTCCCAAATTTCGTACGCTGACTTGGTTGTGTTGTATGTACTACGATAGGAGTGACACATGATGAGTAATAATGGTCCTTTGTCTTTCTACTAGGTACCTTGCGGAGCTGCTCGCGGAGCGCCACAAGCTGAACCCGTTCGTCCCGGTGCTCCCTCATAGCATACGGTTGCTGAATCAAGGTGAGCTCCCATGTAATCATGCCATTTGTGTTATTATGATATAACATCTGCGCGCTGGTCCAATTGCTGCTTCTTCCACACGATTTGGAATATTCTGTTGTGATGGCTGAGAATATTTGACTTTCCCTGCTTGTGTGGTTTGTGTACCTCTGATATCGTTGCTTATATGGTGGTTACCCTTTTTCCTACACAAAGGAAGCTGAGCTAGATTTGCCACAAGTTCAGTCATTCTTGCTGTGTGCATTTACTTTGTACATATTGTGTGGTGGGATATGCTTTTATTCTACCGTGTTGTTGCTTCTGTCTGTTTTATAAAATGAGTAACAATCGTTTTCATGATTGTTCTTAGTTGGTTTCATTTGCAACTGAGTATGATTTACCACAATTGTATCATTCTTGGTGTGTGCATTTACTTTGTAGATACTGTCGAGGGGGATATGCTTTTATGTTACCTTGCTGCTGCTTCTTTCATGATTGCTGTTTAGCTAACCACTACACTGGTGCTCCCCCCTACTTGTTTAACCACTACACTGGAGTATTGCCTTAGCAAATGATGAAAACTTTTAATATCTTTTGTTTCTTCACCGCCCTACCTACCACTACCCCACCTCGCCACTCATCATCTGCTTTGGTTTAGACTCTTAATCTTGACCTCCACGAATTCATGCACTCATCTACAACTCTACATGCCTAATCTTCTTTATGAATATGGCGTCCAACAACTATCTCATTGTAGTTTAGTCCTAGATCAATGGCTTAAATAACGTTGCTGAGGCTTGCTGGACTACATTGATTTGGTCTCATCCAGCAAGCTGATGGGGGCATGCTTTTTGAAAGTACCAAGTTGCGTAGTAAATCATTCCCAATGTGTCAGGATCATCAGTGAGCTTGCAGCCATGCAGTTTTCTGTTGGTGGCAGCATCTCTATGGTTAATAAATCCATAGTGGCGCCATTACATTTGAGTTGTTAACTTGTTACTTCTAGTGTCTGTCGGTGGCCATTACATTTGAATTGTTCAGTAACATGTGCAGCAAAGACTGCTCCACAGTTGAAGGAACAAGTGAATTTTTTAGTTTATGTTGTTAGTCGCTGTGTTCATACACAGCATTGCTGGATTGTTCAGTGATGGGAATGGGTTTTAGTTTGTGATTTATGGTTCATAGTTGAACATTTGTGCTATTTTGACTGCGTTGAGGATTGTAAGAATCAAACAGTGTTTGACATGGATCCATGCTTTTGATAAGGGTGTCTCAAATTCACATTAATGTCCTGTTTGAGAAGCGGGATATTTTAAATCTTTCTTCGGATTTAGTTCAAAGTCAAACTACATTCTGAAATTTTGTAATAAATCCTCCTCTTCTAAATAACCCCTGGACTGGTAAGAGGATAACAAAACCATTGTGCTGATACTTTGGGTCTCGTGGGTTTTAGGTCAAGGTTAAAGGGTGCATGGCAGCATCTATTTCTGTGAATGAAGATTAGTTAGGATTACTTCCCCTAGAGATAATATAGAATTAGATCGTATCTGGTTGGCGAAGATATGATTACTAGATCTGTTAGAGATGTATGGTTGAGGGGCTAAGCATGTCATGCCTATAAAAGAGACAACATGTACCCCATTATCATTAAGGAATGAAATCCTTGGCGTCGTTTAGAGAGTTACTAGTCGACTCCTTCATTGCTCAATGACAATAGGTACATGGTTTCCCTTGTGGATTTTTTTTCAAAACTATGACGTATTTTATAGCAAATTCGGAAACTATAGGGCCGAACGCAAATAATTCAGAAATGTGACCCCGTCGGCCTCTGGCTGGCCGAAGGGTGGCCCGTCGGCCTGCGGCTGGCCGAAGAGGGGCCCGTCGGCCTCCACACGGCCAAAGAGAGGCCTGTCGGCCTCCACGCGGCCGAAGAACGGCCGTCGGCCTCCAGGCGGCCGAAGAGCTGCTGGATAACCCTGTGCCGCTCCTTTCTTCCTCCTCTGCTCTTACGTACTAGTGCATGCACACATCAGCTATCACATGCACGTAGGCATATGATCGCCAATGGATTCATACGTATATGTGTACGAGTCCGGCGATCTCTTCCATGCCGGACTCATCACCGACGACGACGCGCCGGGGTTGCCGTTCGTGTGCAGCCTCCGGCGATCTCTTCCGTGCCGGACTCATCACCGGCGACGACGGGCCGGGGTTGCCGTTCGCGCGCAACCCACGACGATTCCTTTGTGCCAGAGTCATGGGCGAGGCATGGCGATCTCGTGTATTTTCTTTTAGCCAGCTAATGCTTTGGGTGTTCTTGTATATATGTGTAGCTGGCCGCCGGCCGCATACCAAAATATGTATACGTACGGTAGTGCAAAGTGCATACTTGTATATCACTGTATGATAGGCGTGGACTCGTACACATATACGTATGAATCCATTGGCGATCATATGCCTACGTGCATGTGATAGCTGATGTGTGCATGCACTAGTACGTAAGAGCAGAGGAGGAAGAAAGGAGCGGCACAGGGTTATCCAGCAGCACTTGGTCGCCTGGAGGCCGACGGCCGCTCTTCGGCCGCGTGGAGGCCGACGGGCCTCTCTTCGGCCGCGGAGGCCGACGGGCCTCTCTTCGGCCGCGTGGAGGCCGACGGGCCCCTCTTCGGCCCACCGCAGGCCGACGGGCCACTCTTCGGCCAGCCAGAGGCCGACGGGGTCACATTTCTGAATTTTTTGCGTTCGGCCCTATAGTTTCCGAATTTGCTATAAAATACGTCATAGTTTTGAAAAAAAAATCTCCCTTGTGTAGGGATAACTTACTTAGTCTGTAATTAGCTAATCTCTAATAGATTAATCATCATACATATATACATGTAGTCTAATCTTGTCTTATCCTAACAGAAGTAATTCTAACTAATCATGATATAAAGAGACATGTCATGCCCCCTTGAGCTTTGACCCGAATGCCCATGACACTAGACGGCATGCCTATGGAGGCAATATATATCCTTCCTTGATGGGATTATTTGTGGCGGAGGATATTTTAGATTACCAGGATCACAGGGAAGCTCCAACTTAGTTGGATAAACACCAGTGTGCTAATCTTTTATAGCTGTAATTAATAATCTTACAAAAGATGTGCAAAATTTTAAGCATCAGATGTATACCTTTTTCGTGTTGTTCCGTATAGCTGTAATGTTGTAGCTCTATTTATATTGTTGAATTCTGCTTGTTCTATGAATATTTGGTCTGCTATTTTTTTTCTGCAAGTGCGTATTAATTAATTTATTCGCATATCTTAGCATAAATGTAATTGTGCTTTACAACTAACTATACAGATTTGCAGTTGACATTATTACGACTTTGTTAATTTTTCGTTGTTAAGGGATGAAAAGTTCTGTTAGATTAGTTATTTACACTAACTCGTCAGGTATATATGTATATTGCTAATCACTAATTCTAACTGCTGACTTTTTACATCTTGTTCTGAAATTGCAATTTGAAACAGAAATTTTACGTGTTTCCACACTATTGGAGAACGCCTCCCTTTTAAACCAAAGTGGCTTTGAACATGGTAGTCCACTAACATCGGGAGGATTATATTCAAATGGAGCAGCAACTGATATGAATGGATGGACATCAGCATTTCAATCAGAAGTATGGATACTGACTATTTAACATAACTTACTCTTACATGTCTAATTACCATTTTTTTTAAAGCTTAGATCAGGTTTTTCTAACTGACTGTGATACTAACAGAGCTGGTTACGTTCTTGGTACCACTTGGTACTTATGCTAATTTATTATTCCTGAAATCTTAAATCTGGTGTTTCAAGCTGCTTTTTTGCACTGGTGAAGCTAATGCTCTTGATACTGCTTGATCCTTATGCCAACTTTGCTAACTTTATTATCCCTTCCAGGCAGAGGGTTCAAAAGATGCCGTTAAACTCTTCGATTTTGGAACTTCGGATAACATGCTAACACTAACTCACTAATCCGGCACCATGTGTCAGAAGTCTAACCAGTATGCTGGTTAATTGACATGCTAACGTCAGTCTGCTAGTTGGTCACAATAATGCTACTTATTACACATTTTCCTTTCTACCTTAAGATGAGTTTGGATGATTATTGCACAATACTTGCGAGTATCTGAACTGGAAAATAGTGTTGACTTTGTAGATCTTTATGATATCGATAGCAAAACGAACGGTGGTAAACCTATCATTATTGGTGATAAATATCATCTCGTCAGCTTTGGGAACCTCAGTCTGTCAATAAAATAACCAGAAACAGAACTCATGTGCCAGTAGTTGAGGACTTCATCACTGTTAACTGTTAAGTACTCCTTCCGTCCCAAAAAAGTGTCTCAACTTTGTACTAACTTTATACCAAAATAAGTGTCTCAACTTTGTACTAACTTTAGTATAAAGTTGTACTAAAGTTGAGACACTTATTTTGGGACGGAGGGAGTATAATCATGTAACTATTCTGATTGCTCATAAGTCATGTGCGGGTGACTAGTTCTTTACATTTGGCTTGAATTTTGTAACTTTTCAAGTGCTTACGGCAAAAAAGCTACTCCAGTCGCTCCATATCCATTGTTCTAAATAGTCGAGCTGTAACCATTGCAGAGTTCATCAGCTTATAGTTGGCTTGGAGGCTCTCAAGGCAGCTCATCTGGACTAATTGTCAAGAAAACAATGAGGGTTGATATTCCAGTAGACAAATATCCAACAGTAAGTGTGCTATTACTATGTTATTACACTTTGAATTGTTGTGGGAGTTGTGTCATGATGCTTTTTGTTTATTTTTCTAGTACAATTTCGTTGGTCGCATCCTTGGTCCCAGAGGAAATTCCCTGAAGCGAGTGGAGGCAACTACTGACTGCCGTGTGCTTATAAGAGGCCGGGGTAGCATTAAAGATCCAGCTCGGGTAAAACTCTTAATACCATGCTTTCTTAATCTCCCCAGTTAGATATATTGGCAAATCTGGAGCGTATTTATTGGTTATGTTTCAAGCAAGTTTGTACCATAAGCATGTTTAGGGAGAGCTATATCATTTTCACCTTTCCTATTACCCCATGTTATAAATGGAACCTGGGTTTTAGTTTTTGTAGTTTTTGTGCCAACCCACTCCTATCTCTGGTTATCTATACTGGCTGTTTTTCAGTTTTCTCCCAGCGGCTTCTTATTGTTAACTTTAAATTTATGTTATTTTGAGCTTAAATATTTCTGTATGACTGAATTATCACCAAAGAATTGCTTGGTTTTGGTGGAAAAAGCTTGTACTACTTGTTTTCGGCCTGTTTCCAGTGGTAACCATATGTCATTCAAGTGCTTTTTTTTTTCCTTTCTGCATGCTTGTGTTTGTTATATACTTCAGTCGACTTCACCTTGTAGTTTGTGGTGATGCTTTGTAGGAGAACATGATGCGTGGAAAGCAAGGATATGAACATCTGAATGAACCCCTACATATATTGGTTGAGGCAGAGCTGCCTGTTGAAATTATTGATGCTCGTCTGATGCAAGCCCGCGAGATCCTTGAGGATCTGTTAAGGCCAATGGTATGTATTTATACTGGTATCTTCTATATTTGACTTCTTATTCTGCAGAACCAATGCCTCAAAGTTATTCTATTTTGTTATCTATAAGCAGGACGAGTCTCAGGACTTCTTCAAGAAGCAGCAGCTCCGGGAGCTTGCAATGCTCAACGGCACCCTCCGTGAAGAAGGGATGCAAAGATCTGGTTCCGCATCCCCTTTCCACAACAGCCTTGGAATGAAGAGGGCCAAGACAAGGGGGTAAAAGGTCACGAGTACCATGGGAGAACCAATCATCTGTCCTGAGACGGAAACTGAGTATGCCTATGGGTCTGCCTTCGTGGCTAATGGCGCAAAAATGGTCTCGCACCGCTAGCGTCGGAGCAGCCCGTACTTGATAATACATATGCCTGGAGTCGTGTTCGCTGCTACTGGAGAGGTTTGGTTATGGAAAGACTGGGTGTCGACTGTCGAGCTATTTATCGGGTTGTGCAAGAAGTGGTTTGTGTATTGCTATGAGCTATGACTGGGGTTTTGATTTAAGGTTCTTGTGCTTGTATTTGAACTTTTGAAGAATGTTATCTGGTTATGTTATTTGGGATTGAAATGATGCTGTAATTTGTTACAGTTATAGTTTTGCTTAATAGATGTATATTGTAATATATAGGTGCTGGTATTTGCATTATTCCGTGCAACATCCTTTGTGACATTGTGAATGTTTGGACGTATTAATCTATAGTTTTACTCCTAGTATTTCTTTCTTTTCTGAAACGGAGACAAAACATTTGCTTCATTTATTAACTACTCCCACCGTCCCACAATATAAGAGCGTTTTGCAAGGGACGACGAGTGTGTTTTGGTATGTGAAACATCAAATCGGCGCTTGATTCATAGTGGCATTCTTTGCTTGACTGTAACATGGTGAAATGCATCAAGTCACTACGCGAAGATGATGCAGTTTTACCAAACGATGAACCCGAAGCTTTGGTTACTCTCCTTATGCAACACCCTGTCCAAAGACCAATTCATTGAGGTGCTCGTCACTCTGTGCTATCTGGTACGCGAGGCGCCGGGCAATCCACGAAAGCGAGTTCCAAATCCCCTTGTCGACCGACGCATCTATTTATAAACCTTCACTTGGAGGAGATTGAAGATGAGCAGAGGGAGAATGTACAAAGGAGGCTTAGGAGGGCCACACTGGATCCCTCCCCGAATGGAACCCATAAAATGAATACTGATGCAACAGTAGTGTCAGCTACAATATCCAGAGGAGCTGTTGGCGTGATTTGTCGTGATGATCATGGTGTTTTTGAAGGGGCCTCGGCAGTTGTTTATGAAGGGATCACCGACCCAGAAATCCTGGAAGCATTGGCGTGTAGCGAGGCTACTAATCTCCATCCTCGCCTCCTTCCACAATCCACACTCATCCGAGAGCTAGAGGTGGCATCAAATTCGGGTGGTCATTGCATGATCCTGAGAGAGATTAAGAAGCGTCGTTTTAAAAAAAAATTGGCTTGTGAATTTAGCGATGAACGCTTTAAAAAATGGCTTGTGATTTTAGCGATGAACGGGTGCATGATAATCAAGAAAATCGAAGCTCATAGGTTAGCTAGTATGGCAACGACTCTTGATTGTTGGCCGTCATGTATGGTTCTCGAATCCACCACCCAATCAATGTATTCCTGTGAACACCACCACATGAAATAAAGGACGCCTTTTATCTAAAAAGGAAAAAGGCAATTCCAACCATAAACTTGCAGCGTTTCTCAGCTCACAGAGTGAATTGCAAAAAACCACCACATTTTAAGTTTGCATCCGAATTTGCCACCACATTCCTTGGGCGACCCAAAAATCTACCAGTTTCCTTTCGAATTTTCTCAATAAACACTAATGAGCGATTTGGGATGATTTAATCCAATTTCTGACAGTAAGGGCCCACCTGTAAGCGCTAACATGGCATAAAACGGTGTACATATAGAGCTACAGATTGGATTGTGCGAGATAGTGGATATACAATCAGTAGGCTGGACATATTTTATGCCATGTCATGTAGGATATACATATAGAGTTACAGATTTTGACCGTTTTGTGCCATGTCAGCGCTTACAGGTGGGCCCTTACTGTCAGAAATTGGATTAAATCGTCCTAAATCTCTCATTAATGTTTATTGAGAAAATTCGAAAGGAAACTAGTAGATTTTTGGGTCGCCCAAGAAATGTGGTGGCAAATCCAGATGCAAACTTAAAATGTGGTGGTTTTTTGCAATTCACTCCAGCTCACAGTACACAGCTCAAAGCAGCTTTTTCGCCGAAACCTTAGCCTAGCCTTCTCTGCCTAAGTGAGATAGGAAGTGGACCTATATATTGCAGTGCTAGTAGTTAATACAAGTCATGGCAAATAGCTTACGATTTGCCCCTTGCCTGCACATAACTTAGTTGATTAATGCACTTGCAGTAGGTTGATCTCATATTGATTTCTTGAGAAGATTTAATCAATCTTAATTTGCGATGAGTTAGACTAGTCCACAATCTGTGCGTGTTGTGATGAATACCAAATACAATCCTCAAAATAAATAAAAAACTACTCCGTGCAGATGCTGACATATAACATATACAGCCGTGCAAATCCGCAGGTATGCTTAGCACATTTCATCCACGCACAAGCGACGAAACAAAAGAAAGTAAAGAGAAAAGAGTGTTGCTGTAGCATATTTTATCCACGCTCATGGACTTCTTTGTAAGGTAATTGGATTGTTATCGCACTTCTTTCTCTGAGCAACTTCATAAAGCAATGGTTGAAGTCACATTTGAGAGTGCATCTTCTGGTAATATTGTTACTGAATGATATGCTCCAGTAATCCAATTAATTTCCATTTCAGCGATAGAAAATGCCGGCAGTAAGCAGCCTGATTAACCAACACTAGCAGAATTAAGTACTAGCTCATAGTAGGCACTTAGAAACATATTTGCATAATTAACAGCAGAATTACTTTATGAAGTACTCCCTCTGTAAACTAATATAAGATCTTTTAGGTCACTTGTATAATTAACATCAAGTTCAAAGCATAAACGAAGTGCTGAGTTAACAGCTACACCACCACCACCATTGTCACCATGTCCTGGTTATGAACCTAAGGTGGTCGATTTCACCAGCCAGCTAGTGAGCTTCAGCCCAAACGTCATTCACGGGCACCTGCAATCCAGCACCAATTCCACTTGTGTGAATTGCGTGAATTCATGCCACATGAAAGCAAACCACAACTATTGAAAAATTATCATTCAAAAAATGTAAATGAATCAGTGTGCAGTTCAGCAAAATGTTTGGCAAATATGCAAATCTAGTTTCCACACTCTATTGCTAGTAATAGAAAGAAGTTCCACCTCCCATGTACCACATCCTGAGAGTTGAAGTTAATTTTCGGCACCATATTAATAGCCATGTGTTTTTATCGACATTGACCTATAGAACCATTTATAATTATTAATTAGATATGAATAATTTTGTCTAAGAGAGGCACCTCGAGCCCCTTTGGAATAATCTTACTCACCCTACCAAGATCGGTACAAAAGAAAAATATCAGATTTGACATTACGCTTAATTACAAATATATTGGTAAGTCCAAGTCCTACTGACAACAGCATACTTTGTTCTTCAATATTACTCCCTCTTATCAAAATATAAGATGTTTTTTGACACTATGACTGTGTCAAAAAACGTCTTCTATTTTGATACAGAGGGAGTATTATTCAGCTATAGTTTAGAATGAAAACATTTTGCAGTGTGACATTCTGCTGATAACTGTAATAATTGCTAACAGAAGCATTATTCAGCTATAGTTTAGAATGAAACATTTTGCAGTGTGACAATCTATTTTAATATAGAGGGAGTATTATTCAGCTATCGTTTAGAATGAAAACATTTGCAGTGTAACATTCTGCTAACTGTAATATTCGCTAATAGAAGCAGGGACAAAAACCAGCATCTTACCGTACTTGCTTCCCCAAAAGTCCCAGTAGTACGTTGCCTTTTTGAATCCAAATATCCATCAATAGTTGCCAGTTCTGCCCGTGGATTCTTTCTGGGATTCGAACCATCGTAGGCACCTTCTTGACTCTTTTCTGGGCCTGTCCAAGAATCAGTGCTCATGAGGATTATTGGGTTGACTACAATCAAAGCATAATGTCTAGTGTTCTCTAACAAGGATGAATATCACATTGAGAATGAAAACATTTTGCAGTGTAACATTCTGCTAACTGTAATATTCGCTAATAGAAGCAGGGACAAAAACCAGCATCTTACCGTACTTGCTTCCCCAAAAGTCCCAGTAGTACGTTGCCTTTTTGAATCCAAATATCCATCAATAGTTGCCAGTTCTGCCCGTGGATTCTTTCTGGGATTCGAACCATCATAGGCACCTTCTTGACTCTTTTCTGGGCCTGTCCAAGAATCAGTGCTCATGAGGATTATTGGGTTGACTACAATCAAAGCATAATGTCTAGTGTTCTCTAACAAAGATTATTGGGTTAATCTTGGGAATGGCAGGGACACCTCCTTCTGGCATGACAGGTGGCTTGACGGCCAAGCTCCTAAATTCATGGCCCCTGATCTGTTTGTTTTAAGCACCAAGAAGAAGATTAGCGTTTCCGAGGCAATTAATGGCCAGGCCTGGATGGCAGGTTTGCGGCGCATCACTCAGACCTCGCAGCTTCGTCAGTACACACACCTTTGGCTAAGGCTACAACAGGTTCAGCTTAACTCTGAAGTGGATTCGGTCTCTTGGAAGGGCACCACGGATGGTATTTACTCCGCACGGTCAGCTTATCAACATCAGTTCGTGGGCTCATACTCTAGTATCAATTTTGAGAAGCTTTGGAAGACCAAGGTGGAGGGAAAATGCCGCTTCTTCATGTGGCTATGGTTGCGAGGTCGTGTCCTAACTAATGATAATCTCCAGACCAGAGGGATCCCCCATGCCGACTGCTGCTCTCTATGCGATCAGGAGGAGGAGACACCCTTACATCTAATTCTAAAGTGCTCTTTTTCTAGGGATGTTTGGCATCAGGTGGCCTGTTGGTGTGATACTATGGAACTTGCGTCAAATGCCCAGGGGGCGGCTTCCATCTCTGAATGGTGGAATGATCTCACTTGTTCTTTGGCTGGGAAGGACATGGTCACGGCAATTTACACCTGCTGGCAGATTTGGAAGGAGCGAAACAGGCGGGTCTTTGAGCATGTTTCGCTTACAGCAGACGGCGTTCTTCATCTTATCAGACAGGATCTTCGGCTACCCACAACCACCATGCACTGGCTATCAGACTGTGAGAATGACCCACCACCGGAGCCAGATTAATTTTTGTAGTTTTATTCATTTAAATTGCTTTGCTGCCTGGGCTGATCATGTCTTGGCCACCGGCGTCATATGCAATTTGTACCAACATTCTATTCCTCTTAATATATGGGCGGTCAACTGCCAATTCCTCAAAAAAAAAAATATCACATTGACCAAAGGTGCGCTCAGGGGCTTGTGCACATTTCAAAAAGAGGCTGCACCAAGTTAAATTCAACTAGTTTCTTCTCAAGCCAAGGATTTTTCAGCAGAACCTATATATTGCAAAAAAAGAAAGAAAAAAGACACGTGCAGGTGATAAGATGGCGCATCCCACGTTTGCACTTTGCAGTATGCCAAGCTTAGTGGCTCCTAAATGCAAATGCAGCCAAAAAACTACCATGAGACAGAAAATAAGTAAAGAACAAAAACAGGTAACAAATGGATGATTCAGACTCAAGAATATTTACAAATTATTATTTTTAGGAAGTATTTTCCCGTAGAAAGTTAGGAGCCACGTGGTAAAAGGAAATCAGAAAGAAGTGGAGCCAGTCATGAACTGGATTAATGAAACTGAAACATCACACATCATTATCAGTAATATATATATCCACTTGCCTATACTATTTGCTTTAGTTAAAAGTGACATGAGAAGAACATCGCGTGCAGACTTCTACAGAACATGGTTTTAAATCATAAAGCTTGAAGAGAGATTTTATAAAGCTAGGAGAGAGAAAGTTAAGTCAAAGTTCCAGTTTCTAATCACGGTATTTAAATTCAAAGAACTTGGAACTTGAAAGCCACAATTCCAATTTTCCATGATATAGTGTAAAAATGAATACGTGCAGGTGAAAAATGGTGTATTGCACGTCTGCAGTATGTCGTCCCAAGCTATCATGTAAAGAAAACAAGCAAAAGAACAGATGCATCACTCACCACGACTGAGAAAAGGATATCTTACACATTGCTTTTCAAAATAATTATATATTCCCCTACGAAGTTACAAACTAAGTAGGTCAAGAAGAGCAGATAGAAGCACGGGCAGTTATGAACTGAATTAATGAAATCGAAACATGCACATATATCATCCGCAATGACAATGCATATATTCACTTACTACCATATGCTGTTCTCTAACAACTACTCCCTCCGTCCCAAAATAAGTGTCGCAAATTTTGTACTAAACTAGTACAATTTTTATAGTAGATTATCGACACTTATTTTGGGACGGAGGGAGTATAATATAATCCCTCATGCGGCAGGCCGCGCCGGGGAGGGGGGGGGGGGGGGGGGGGGCAAGGTGAATTGAGCAGATAAGTATTCCTATCTGTTACGGAGGTTATTGAGGGTATTCAATTAATTTACATGCATTTGTCACTGCTGAGATCCCGGCAAGCCTTGTCAAGTTCACAGACTCCCAAAGTGGAACAGTACAAGCATCTGAAAAGACTTCAGTGGTTACAAATGGTGGCAAGTAGCAGGAACTGATAAAGAACAAGAAGCAGCAACAAATCCTAACAAGGCTATTGCGCGGGAGTGCAGTTCAGAATTATCATGCACATAAAATAGGTACAAAATGTCAAAATAACAGTAATAGAATGGTACTGGAATAATAAACAACAAAATAACAAGCCAACAAGCAAAAGCTAGGCTAAGATAAATTCTACAACTATGAAAAAAAACGTGCATAGAAACCAAACAATAAAGATTGCAATAGAATGAAGCATAGCAAAGAATCTATCTATTATCTACTAAAAGCAAAATACGGATGAAAAATAGAGGAATTAGCTAGAAAATCCCACGTTAATCAGAAAATACTAACCTTTGATCTGGTGGGCCTTTTAAAACTATTAATCTGTAACCATTCAATTTGTGTAACACATGGAACATGGTGTTTCTGAGATAACTTCACGTGACATGGTTATGTCAAGGAAAAAAAATGTGTAACAGAAGCAAATCAGAAATAGAAAATCAGAGCCATCCAATCTCCATAATTCGTGTGGGCCCTTCTGAAATCCTTCTATGGATCTTCAACAATGTACGTCTACCCTAACCCGTTTAGTCGCCGTCCTCGATCGTTGACAAAAAAAATAGCAATCCACAACCTCAATCTGATGTTACGTACACACCCCGTTCATCCTCAACGGCGCCCCATTATCTCCTATCCCAGCGCATCCTCTCCTATCCCGGCAGCCTCAGCGCCTTCTCCCTTAATTCAGGGTGTAAGTGGGCACGGACTCACAGTCAAAGTGGCACCGCTAACTCTCTCCCATTTAATCACGTAGATGGAGCGCCGCCTATGGCTGAGCTGCTGCTTTTGGAACCTGGCTACGTGGCTCGTATACTCCAGGAACCGAGACACGTACGTGGAAGCTAACCTCAACCAAGCAGCCAGAAAAGCTGCTGGATTGATGAACAGTGGCTAGCTAGCAGTACGGGCACCATCAAAATATTTCCTTCAATCAAGTTTTCTTTTTGAGAACCTTCCATCAAGTTTCTGTTTGCAAGTCGACGAGGAGTTGTCGCTGAGACGTTCTGTTGAGATCGACCAAAGCTAGCTACACATGCCCGTAGCGGAAGCTCGCGTATGGTACGTGAGGGGTCGGCTACAAGTCGCATGTACTGATACTGTTCATCAATCCAGCAGCTTCGGAAGCTAGCTTTGCACGTAGGTTTGCTGCTGTCTGGTGAATCCAGCACCAATGGTTGGCCTATAAAACCAACATGAGCACCAATGATGATCTAAGGTCACTCCCCACTTTAATAAACCAACAGTGGCATGCTCTCCACAGGCTGCCATGTGTCCTATTCTCTCTCTCTCTCTCATTTTTTCATATGATTCCACCATCGCAATGGTAGAGAAATATCAAGAAATATGTACAATCTATCAATGCTAAAGAAGAATTATATTTCATGTTGGCTGTGGATCTTCTTTGTCGCATGCATTCGCTACAACATTGTTTTTCTTAAAATAGCTAATATGACTATTAAGATACAACCACATACAAACTGTTACAATTATTTACTGTGTACTATACTTTTTGCCATATTATTTTCTTAATTGCACCATATAACACCACTCAAATTAGGCCATGACCACAAAATCTGACATTTAGTTAGTAGTCACCATTTGGTGGAGATGGAAGAAACTTCTACAATTTCGGTAATTCATACTGTGACCTAAAAATAATAATTCAAATTCGGAACAGCAGAAGAACGTGGTACAACTTCGATTCAATTGCTTGTGTAGCAGGGTGCAGGTGCTTATGTCCAAAGTTGAAGAAAAGAAGGTTCAGGGGTTGGGTATTAGCTACGATATAGTCATGATGCATCTCCTAAAATTCAGAATTGCTATTGAAATTTCACTATTAACGCAAGGTTCTGAATTTCTAAATAAACTATGCTCATACTGTCTTGCTAGACATGTTATCCTTCATTAGGCACAATCAAGTTTTATTTCACCGTTGTCTTACTATATATTGTAGGTTAATCCACTTTGTGATTTTTCATGGGACTTAAGACTAACTTATTCGTATTCCATTGCACAACAGTAAACTACTATTTATGCACAATTTATACTATGCATAGGTAATACTATACTTTACAAAATATAAGTTCAGAGCTAGACGGAAACATTGAGATGCTACAACTCTTCATAGGTACACTATTTGATAAGGGAACGCTTTCTCATATATTAGATATTTGGTATACACGCCAGACACAAACTACGTTGTATTCTTTCCTTTATTACTACAACACCATGCAAATCTAATGATCCCGGATCCAATGTAGATTCTATATGCATAGACTTTGAATTGCATGTATAGTGATTGAGTGATGTACTTTAATTTTTTTACGCCGGATTAGTAAATAATAAATATATGTCATTTGGTATTAGTTATTTTGTTACTATCTGAGCTCTTAAGTGGTTACCATAATTTTGTGATGGTAAACATTATTTGTGTAAAAACACGATCCGTTAAAGTGCAAGTTTTACACATATTCAGTTCTTTAGAGTAAGTGGTAGAATACTCTGCCATCAATTAGAACGAGTTGATATACATTTCTTCTTTCAAATGAAATAATACAACTAAAAATTGATATAATATTGACAATATTGTTTTACTTTTCGTTCTTAAATCTGTAATTATTTGTTCTATTTCATTTCAAGCATTGTTTTGATTTCTATTGGGGATAAAATACACTATTGATAGTAATAATATGTATTTTTATACTAAAGTAACAGTACAAGAAAAGAGGTATGTCAGGACATTGAAAAAACATCCAAACATTGATATTCATGGACACTTCTTATTAGGCAGTTCTAACCACTAAGAAACTTAAACTAAATAATCTTGATCTCAAGCTAAAGATCAATTATGCACACAATG
The DNA here is from genome assembly GCA_039707655.1 of Elymus sibiricus. Lineage (NCBI taxonomy): Eukaryota > Viridiplantae > Streptophyta > Magnoliopsida > Poales > Poaceae > Elymus > Elymus sibiricus. Next base: position 338,064,403 of record CM077673.1, read on the forward strand.
ATGCCCAACAGACCTAATATTGTCCACTATACAAAACATTGAAAATTCGTACTCAAGATAAATAAATGTATATAGAAGACTACCATTAACTAAAAAATACGTGTTATAACCTTCGTCGAGAAAAAATATAGTAAAAAATAACGGTGAAAAATAATATCAATACTTTTTTAGATTTTTATTTAGATAAAAAAATACTACTGATATTGGTAATGCCAACAATACTATGTGAGACGTAAAATAAAACAATATTGTAATCACACAAAAAAGGTAGATCTCAAGGTCATGTAATCCCTCTCCTATAAAGATTTTTAACCATAGAAAGTAGTCAAGTACTAGCCCGCGCATTTGCGCGGGCCATTCTTCTAGTTACAATAAATAATAGCTGCAGATACCGCATTTGGAAAAGAGCCATCTGATACATTAAAATCGTAAAGGTCTCCATGTTTTAACTACAACAAATAATATTGTCGATGATTTATCTAGCCCAATCACTCATGCATTTGTCGTTCTCTAATAATGAAAAAAATTAGGATAATTACGCGGATGGAGATTTTCCCTAGTTTATAAGAAATTGAGGTTGTCTAACTTATTTTACCTGCATTTGTCAATGATGAGGTACCAGAACTTTTAGCAGGACTTGTCGGCCAAACTGGAGCACCTGCAGCACAGCAGACAGTTGGAATAGCATCAAGTAGCGAAACACAGACTAAGCAAAAGGAAGGCACCATTTCTTGTGGGAAGTGCAATCATAAAATATCATGCAAATAAAATAGCCAAGCAATGTGAAGCAACCAATAGAAGAATGACAGAACTGAAACATTCTGGGAAAGATGTTTCCAGTGCAGATCTTCAAAGATATAGGGGAACACCATGTGCACTAGCACTACAACCAGACGCTGTGATGTGCTCGCATTTGGACGTTTGCCTACATTATTTAGAGAAAACTTCTACAAATAGGGGCAACCGATGTCCTTAAGACCGAAACTGAAGATTTTCAATAAAATGTAGCATGGCCAAGGTATTTTCTGATTCATAGAGCAGATCACAGGAATGCCTAAAGCATAAATCAAGTGACAAAACAAACTCGACAAATATTAAAACCACAGCAGTAAAAACTAGAGAGAAACATAAGCGGAGAGTAAACCAAAACGGTGGCAAATGACATAGGTAGAGAGCAAAACAAGAGTGAGAGGTTACCTTCCTTCACAATTTGTTGGAGCAGAGAAGTCGCTTTACCTGAACCAGCTCGTAAGCTTTCATCTGAAGATAACACAAGTTCATCAGTCGCCACATGTACGACATACACATGAAATACCAAAAGGTGGTTACTTCTCTAAGACAACAGCAAATCAGAGTAGAAACAAACCCATAATAGTCGCAAACCATTCCTTTGCATCCTCAATGAATTCTACGCATTAGAAAGAAAAAAGATTCATGGTTATTCATTGATAGGTATGTGCAGGGTACACAAGTCTGCAGAGGAGATATTCCTTAGTTATACCGAAACTTGAGTTGGCTAGAGATCTTGTGTAACGCTGACTGCAAAGAAGCAAGAAACATCAATGAGATGAGCGGACCAGAGAAGATGCTATTAGCCTAGCAAATATGATTGTGTATGTTGTTTTACCTCCCCCTGAAAAGGATGGCCCTGGCAACAGCAGCTGGTCGTAGATGGGGGCGCTGTTCCTTCACGCGCCGCCTCCTGCACAATCTAGCAAAGCAAAAAATCACCAGTTATAGTGTGCACATTGAGCAGCAAATTGTCAGCCATAACCTTGACTGGCGACGACGGTTTGTGCGATCGAGCTGGTTCGTGATGGTCGAGTCGTCCGCGAGGAGCTGGCAACGAGCAGCAGCGTCAGGCATGCAGTTGGGCAGCCGGATGTGCAGCCATCTTTGGCGCGTGTGGAGGCCAGGTCGAGGAGGCTGCGTCGGTCCTGAGAAGCCGTGCATGTAGCTAGCAGTTTGTTAGCGGGCTAGGTGGTTAGCTGCATGTGCGTACAAGCTGTTAGTGGCCTGGTGTGACGGCCAAGTTAGTGGGCGTGCATGCAGGTCATGGTGTGAGTGCGTGCGTGTGGCCAGGGGCTACTTAAGTTGTTTCATCAGGTTGTATTTGGTGCGTCGGTCTGTTGCCGCGCCAAGGCGCCGGTGTGTAGCCGTGCTCTGGAGTGTTGCCGTGGGCGCCGGTTTGTTGCCGTGCCACGGTGACGGTATGTGCCGAGCCGAGGGGGAGGGGCCTAAGGAAAATGTAGTCTCCGTCAGGACCGTGGTATGCGCCCGATCGACGTGAGAGTTCTTCCGGGGTTGTGCTGCGTGTGTGCATGTGTACCTCCATGTATATGTGTTCGAGGGAGTTGAGATGAATAGATGCCAACATACAGGCCGTTCGTTGGCCGGGGCGTTCGTCGCCGGAAATTTGTTTTGTTCATCGTCTTCTACCTCCGTCCGGTGTTTGTCGTCAGAGGGCTTCTCGGCATTCGTCGCCGGTGGGTTTGTCCCAACATTTGGTATCAGAGCTCGGTTGTCTTGGACGTGGTTCGCCGTGCCGAGGCGTGCTGGCGATGGCGACGTCGTCGGCGGCTGCGCGATGCTTCGGGCCGTGTGTCGGCCTATGGAGGTGCGCGGCGCTGCGGCGGTCACGGCGGACGCGAAGGCGGCGCGCGATGAGTCCGCGACGAGGGCATCGGACGTGGAGTGGTGGGGTTGCGGAGCGCGGCGAGCGCGTGACGACAACGACCAGGTCGAGTCCGTGGCGATGGTGACCGGCGTCAGTGCGCCAGGTCGAGTCCGCGACGGTGGTGACCGGTGTTAGCGCGCCAGGTCGAGTCCATAGTGGTGGCGACAACATCGACGAAGAAGAAACTCGACGTGTGTCGCCAAGGAAGAGGATGGAGGTGCTGCGTAGCGGCGGAGGCCGCAACGGCTCGGTGCGGCGGCGACGTCGGCAAGTCAAGATTAGGAGGAGATTGTCAGCCATAACCTTCACTGGCGACGACGGTTTGTGCGATCGAGCTGGTTCGTGATGGTCGAGTCGTCCGCGAGGAGCTGGCAACGAGCAGCAGCGTCAGGCATGCAGTTGGGCAGCCGGATGTGCAGCCATCTTTGGCGCGTGTGGAGGCCAGGTCGAGGAGGCTGCGTCGGTCCTGAGAAGCCTGAGAAGCCGTGCATGTAGCTAGCAGTTTGTTAGCGGGCTAGGTGGTTAGCTGCATGTGCGTACAAGCTGTTAGTGGCCTGGTGTGACGGCCAAGTTAGTGGGCGTGCATGCAGGTCATGGTGTGAGTGCGTGTGTGTGGCCAGGGGCTACTTAAGTTGTTTCATCAGGTTGTATTTGGTGCGTCGGTCTGTTGCCGCGCCAAGGCGCCGGTGTGTAGCCGTGCTCTGGAGTGTTGCCGTGAGCGCCGGTTTGTTGCCGTGCCACGGTGACGGTATGTGCCGAGCCGAGGGGGAGGGGCCTAAGGAAGATGTAGTCTCCGTCAGGACCGTGGTATGCGCCCGGTCGACGTGAGAGTTCTTCCGGGGTTGTGCTGCGTGTGTGCGTGTGACCTCCATGTATATGTGTTCGAGGGAGTTGAGATGAATAGATGCCAACATACAGGCCGTTCGTCGGCCGGGGCGTTCGTCGTCGGAAGTTTGTTTTGTTCATCGTCTTCTACCTCCGTCCGGTGTTTGTCGTCAGAGGGCTTCTCGGCATTCGTCGCCGGTGGGTTTGTCCCAACACAAATAACTAGCGTAGGCTTGAGATCCGATGAATTACCCGGAGCCAACATCAATGGGAAGCACCTGGTGCGGCTTGGTGTAGCAAGTCGGCAACGTGAGCGGCCTGTTGAGCTCTGGGGTCCTCGAAGCTAACCTGGAGAGGATGTACACAGCTTCCCTCCTCACTCCATCCCAGTCCATGGACGCCCTAATCAGCATACAGGGTGATTTGATTCATAATTTTGAAATAAGAAAGCTCATATGACGATGAATACTCCTTGAACGCAACGGAATGAGCAATGCGTGCAGGTTGTAGGTCGTACCTGAGCTGCTCCGACGAGAGCAGGGCTTGGGCCATGACACGAGGAAAGGTACGGTTCGCTTTCGTTTTCGTGGCAGCAACGACGTGCTGCATCCAATGGTGGGCCAGGAGCTTGTCCATGGAGGAGCCATCCCCGGCGGCGATGCTGGCCAAGTAGTGGTGCATCAAGAGGAAGTTGCGGAAGGCGTGGGCGTGGAGGCTCTTGGGGCCGGCAGGCAGGAAGCCATCAAGGTAGTCGATAGCGTCCTCCCACAGGCCCTTCCTCAAGAGCCCCTGCAGAAGCTCCAAGCAGAAGGGCTCACTCGCCTGCAGCATCAGCCTGCAATTAACGTAGATCAGTTCCGCAAAGAGACTACTACTGGTTCCCGTGTTGAATTGGGGAAGGGGACGTACCCGTTGAAGGCGACATCGTAGCGCTGGCGCGAGAGGAAGGCAAGGAGTCGCCGGTGGCGAAACCGCGACAGGCAGGGGTTCTTCGCTTCGTCGGGGAGCTCGGCCGCCATCGTCACGCCGGGGCAGGGTTCGGAATTGGGGTCGAGTGTCAGCGACAGCAAGCTGAATACAGAGGCGCCAATCGAGCACACTCAAACCTTGGACCGGCCCAGGAGGCAGCCTCGCTTACCCGCTCGGCTGGGTGGGCCGGAATGGGCCCAAGTGGGAGCTGGTACTTATACGAAGCAGCACGGAGTGCGTGACCAGGCGGTGGCAAACGGCTAGTAGCTTTCCTCTTCCTCTCGCGTGTGACAGCGATGTGCTCTCCTCTTCCCCCCTTTCTCCTGAAGCTCGATGAGACTATGATAATGGCAAATTGAGAGACAATTCCCTAACAATCTGGCATCAGAGCCAGGTTCTCACGCTTCCCCCGCCCTGGATCTTCCCATCCACCGCCACCAGACGCGGCTCGCCGATCGGCGACGAGCTGAAGCCATGGACAAAATTTCTCCCGACACCAAGGCGATCTACGACCTCCTTCTAGCCGATTTCGACGCTGCCCTGTCCAGGAGCTCCTCCGAGCGCAACGAGGAGATGGTCACCGCCCTCGCCAAGCTCGACAGCAAGCTGGATCTGCTATCCAGTCGCATCGACGATGTCAAGCTCTTCATCGGCGTCGATCTGGACGAGCTGAGAGGAGAAATTGGCGCCGACCGCGGCGCTGCTTCCTCGCCCATGGCGCCACCGTCTCCGCGCGCTGCGTCCCGACCAACGTCAACCAGCAGCGGTTCCAACGGATCAGATGGATTTCGCTCCGAAGCGGACCTGCGTGCTCCAGGTCCGAAGTACGTTCCACCTCCGGCCCGAGGTATGCCAGCAGATCCCCTCTCCCAGCGACAGATGATACCGGTCAGTGATGGGTTTCGGTCTGCTCAGTTCGATTTCATGGGATTTGGGCCGCGGATCGAGTTGCCTCGTTTTGATGGTTCCAATCCGAAACTGTGGCAATCACGCTGTGAAGATTACTTCAGGTTTTGGAACACCCCACCGGCTCAATGTATTGCGTTTGCTTCCGCATTGTTTGAGGGCACTGCTGCCCGTTGGTTAGAATCTATTCAACGCCGCGCACCAAATGTATCATGGCCTGAATTTTGTGAATTGTTCCAGTCCCGTTTTGGCCGTAACAAGCATCAGAATATTTTGCGTCAAATGTTTCATGTTCGTCAGACTAGTACCGTGGAGGATTATGTGGAGCGGTTCTCTGAATTATACGATCAACTGACTGCCTATGAAACTAATCCCAATCCTGTGCACTATGTAACCAGATTTATGGAAGGCTTAATCCCTTCTGTTAGGTTGATTGTTGGCATCCAACAACCTCCAGATTTGGACTCTGCTTATGCCTTGGCGCTTCTGTCAGAAGAATTGGGTGATAATTCGGCTGGTTCAGTCAGTTCAACCTCCAGTAAACGGCCTTTTCAGTCTACCAGCAAGTTTTCTGTCAGTAAAGCAGGTGAAGACAAACGTCCCCCTGATACTGGCCGTAGTGCACCTACTGAAGATCGTTGGTCTGCTCTGAGAGCATACAGGAAATCCAAAGGGCTTTGTTTCATTTGTGGTGAACGTTGGGCTAAGGATCATCGCTGCAAACAAGAAGTTCAGCTGCATGTTGTGCAGGAAATGCTAGAATATGTGCAGAATATGCCTGCTGAACCGAGTGACACTGAGGAAGATTTCAGTAGTGAAGCTAATGCCATATGTATCTCTGCTGCTGCTTTAGGAGATCTGTCTGCACCTGTTGTTTCTACTATGAAGATAAGGGTTCATTTGCAAGGTCATGATCTCGTTTTCCTTGTAGACTCTGGTAGCACTCATTCCTTCCTAGACGGTGCAGTTGCAACTAAGCTGCAAGGGATTTCTTCAATGCCTGTCAGCATGGTTAAAGTGGCCAATGGGGGCATGGTTCCTTGTAATCAACAGTTGCTTGCAAGTACATGGACCACTGATAGCCATACCTTTACTAGTGATTTCAAGATTTTTCCATTGGGCTCCTACAATGGCATTCTAGGACTGGATTGGTTAGCTGCCCATAGCCCTATGCAAGTGGATTGGGCTGAACATTGGCTCTCTTTCCAGTTCCAAGGGTCTCAAGTCACATTGTTGGGAGAAGATGCTACCCCACAGTTATTGGCCATAATAGAACTGTCTGCATTACTGAAAACTGAAGAACAAGAATAGGTTCAGTTACCTCCTGACATCCAAGCCATTCTGGATAAATTTGCTCTTGTTTTTGCTGCTCCTTCTGGTCTTCCACCTAGAAGGAAGTATGATCACACTATCCCATTAATACCTGGAGCTACACCTGTTTGTATTAGACCCTACAGAGTTGCACCTGCCTTGAAGGATGAAATGGAGAGACAAGTGCAGGAAATGCTAGCTTCTGGGATAATAAGACATCGCAACAGTGCTTTCTCTTCTCCCATGATACTTGTTCAGAAGAAAGACAAGACCTGGAGGCCTGTGTTTGATTATAGACACCTAAATGCCATCACTGTCAAAAGCAAGTTTCCTATTCCAGTCATTGATGAGTTGTTAGATGAGCTGGCCGGATCTTGCTGGTTTTCTAAGCTGGATCTTCGAGCTGGTTATCATCAAATCAGATTGGCCCCTGGTGAGGAGCATAAAACTGCTTTCCAAACACATAATGGCCATTTTGAGTTTCTAGTGTTGTCTTTTGGATTAACTGGAGGACCTAATACCTTTCAGTTTGCAATGAATGACACATTAGCCCCATGTCTTAGAGAATATGCAGTTGTGTTCTTTGATGATATCCTGATTTTTAGTGCCACTTATGCCCTACATTTGGAGCACCTAGAACAGGTTTTGAAGTTATTGATGCAACACCAGTGGCAAGTTAAACTCTCCAAATGTGTTTTTGCTCAAACTCAAATGGGGTACCTAGGCCACATCATCAGTGGACAAGGTGTAGCTACTGACCCTGCAAAAATCAGCAGTATTCAAGATTGGCCAGTACCTGCATCTGCTAAGGAGGTAAGAGGTTTCCTTGGTTTAGCTGGGTACTATAGAAAGTTTATCTCTCATTATGGTATCATCAGCAAACCCCTCACAAATCTGTTGAAAAAAGGTGTACCATTTCATTGGACACAGCAAGAACAGTTGGCTTTTACTACTTTCAAACAAGCTCTGGTTACTGCACCAGTGTTAGCTCTGCCTGATTTCTCTAAGAAATTCATAGTTGACACTGATGCATGTGATGTGGGCATTGGAGCAGTGCTTATGCAGGAGGGCCACCCACTAGCTTATGTGAGTAAAGCTCTTGGGCCCAGAAATCAAACCTTATCTGTCTATGAGAAAGAATACCTAGCAATTTTGCTTGCAGTTGAGCACTGGCGTCAGTATCTTCAACCGTCAGAATTTGTCATCAGAACTGATCAGCGCAGTCTTGCAAGTCTTTCTGATCAACGGCTGCACACTAAATGGCAGCAGAAAGCTTTGACCAAATTGCTAGGTTTGCAGTATACTATTGTGTACAAACAAGGAGTGGAAAATGGTGCTGCAGATGCTCTCTCATGCAAACCTCACACCACAGACAGTGTTTTGCCAGAACTACATGTGGTTTCTTCAGCACAACCAGCTTGGCTCGCTGATATTGCTCGCACTTATACCCAGGATAATTTCTGTTCTGAACTTTTGCAAAAACTTTCTAGTTCTCCTGCAGCTAACAGTAAATTTTCTCTCAGAGCTGGTATTCTGCGCCTTGACAAGTGCATTTGGGTTGGGTCTGATCCTCAACTGCAACGCACCATAGTAGCAACTTTTCATGATAGCCCAATTGGAGGACACTCTAGTTTTCCCGTTACTTACAGGCATATCAAGCAGTTGTTTCGATGGCGTGGAATGAGAGGGTTTATCAAAACTTATGTTCAACAATGTCTGACCTGTCAGCAAGCCAAACCAGAGCGCGTCTCATATCCAGGGTTGTTGCAACCGTTGCCTGTACCAAACTTGTCAGCGACAGCAAGCTGAATACAGAGGCACCAATCGAGCACACTCAAACCTTGGACCGGCCCAGGAGGCAGCCTCGCTTACCCGCTCGGCTGGGTGGGCCGAAATGGGCCCAAGTGGGAGCTGGTACTTATACGAAGCAGCACGGAGCGCGTGACCAGGCGGTGGCAAACGGCTAGTAGCTTTCCTCTTCCTCTCGCGTGTGACAGCGATGTGCTCTCCTCTTCCCCCCTTTCTCCTGTAGCTCGATGAGACTATGATAATGGCAAATTGAGAGACAATTCCCTAACATCGAGGTCGAGGTCCAGGGTTTGGGGGGCTTGGGAGCACATCCTTCCTCAACGCGGGTAGATTCGACTTGTTGGGGAAGAGGAGGGATCGAGGTCGTATGGGGATTGCAACTATATCTGGCCATGGGCCGGGCCTAAAAAAGCCCACGGCAAAAAACTGAGGCCCAGGCCCAGCCATTGGACCTACTTTGAAGCCCAAGCCCGGCCCATTTGTTGAAAAGCCCGTCGGGCCTAGGGCCGTGGGCCGGGCCTCTTCCTTAAAATCCCAATTTGCTAAGCCCAAGCCCGGCCCGGCCCTGCTGGTGGGCTCAAAACTCAGGCCCAAGCCCGGCCCACGGGCAAGCCCGTCGGGCCTAGGCCCTGGATTTTGGGGCTGGGCCTGGGCGGGCCGTCCGGGCCGGGCCGGAGATGCCCAGGTATAATTGCAACTGCAGACTCGGTTTGGTTTTTATTTGGACCTCGATATTCACCACGTGCGGCATAATGGACATTCGACCACACGATCTTATGTAGCATATTCAGGAGGCAAGTCATACGATCCTGTGTGGGTGAACATTAGAACTGTTCACACGTTCGGGGGCAGCTACTTCGTACCATACGCCGAACCAACAACAACTACTCACGCCCACCCCGCACGTGTGGCACGAAGCAATTCCGCCCTGACATTTTTTTATGGCAACTTTAGCTATCCGGGGATGACAACTTTTGTTGTAAAGCATGGTAACTTCTCTGTTTGGATGACAAGTTTCGTTTTTTTATTTCGTTTTTTTCCTCGGATGGTAATTTTAGTTGTAAAAACATCAGGACAGTGTTACTTGTCATCCAAAAAAGGCTTTCGCCCAGCAGTTCACCCACACGGCGACGCGAGCTGTGTGGGTGAGGAGCGGTTCACCCACACGACGACGCGAGCAGTCGTGCGCTAATGGCCTGGATGGTGTCCGTGTGGGTGAGGAACGGTTCATCCACACGACGATGGGTGCTTACGTGGCTTCGTACCTAGATGACAACGGTTGCAAGGTTCGTGCAAATCAAAACGAATGATGATGACTGCGTTTGGGCGAAGTTGCCAAGTGTCACATGTGTGGTCATTATCATTTAGTTTTGTTTTTGTTTTTTTAAACAAACAACATTCCATTAATTAACTTAATACGCTGGGCATATCGCCAGCTACAACTTCTGTTACAAACTCTAGGAATTGACCCAGTGAGGTTACTAGGCAGTTATTCCTTATTCCTTAGACACGCACCATGCGCAGCTAAAGTGTGTGCCACTTTGTTACATTCTCTACTGTAATATTCAACACCTATCACATTTAAGCCCGCACGCATTTGAGATTTAATATCCTGGAACAAGTAGCCTAGCTATTAAAGATCATACTCCGTAGTAGTGATAGCCCGTTTTAGTAGCATTGAATCTGTCTCGAACATCACCTGATGGCACCCCATCTGAGCAGCTATATTAGTTGCTTGTTGCAGTGCTGAAGCTTTAGAATGCAGGGGATTAGAGACATTCTCCAGATTACCTGCACCAGCTGCTAGCAGAATGCCATGGTCGTTTCGAATAGCAAAGCCCCATCCGCCGGTATGTTCTGCTTCAAAAAAGGCCCCGTCCGTATTTATCTTCGGAGAACGGTTTTCTGTAGATCGAGCTTCCCGGTACCCCATATCAGGACCACACACTATGGACACTGTTGCATCGAGATACGTGGACAGGTTAGAAAATTTGCAGCCATGTCAGGACCATCAACGCGTAATACACTGGTGTGAGCCTGCAAACAATTCAAAAATCGATGAAACTAGTAGGCTACTGTTTCACGATAAGAAAGGCCATGTCTCCCTGACTAGTCAGACAAGACCCGCTTGAGACTTCTGTACACAGACTACTAGTAGTAGTTTCTATCGGGCAATGCACAGCTGTTAAACACTAGCATCTTCCTTCTCCTTTTTCCCATCTGCCGTGTGTGAGGTCGAATAATCAAACACCATGGATATGGACGCCGGCGAGCTAGCTTCTTTCGACAAGGATTCAGGCACCGCTGATGCAGAGGAGCCCATAGTGGCGAAAACAAATGTTGATTGCTGCGCCTACACATCCGGTTTATCTATTGCCAGATCACGAAAAAAACGACACCTGAATCAGTGGATGAACTCCAGATAGAAAGGATGGGACATGTCCGGAATCATATCGCCAAAATCCTCCAAACACGAGAAAGCCCGTAGAGAAGAACAATAGAAATCAGGTCACTCACCTCCATGGCTGCGCCTCACTCTAAAGAACAACTCGAGTCCCTTATGCAGTGCTGGATCGGTGGTTATAATGCAGGGCCGCCTCCTCAGAGCCGCCTGACCTCGGCCATTGTTGTCGGCGATTCCAGCGACGGCCGGCTGGATCTGGAGAGAGGGAAGACGGGTCACGGGTGGACTGCTCTGGATAGGAGAGGAGGGTCGGGCGGTCGGCTGACTAGACGTGCGCGTGGACCCGGCGACCGCCCACTTTTCAGACCGAGGTTATGCCATGAGGCGGGCGAGGACAGCGGTGGTGCACGCAGGACCTAGGAGGGAATCGTTTTACTGTTCAGGTAGCCCTGGCATCTCTGACCAATGACCCTGCTGATGCTCCTGCTGGCACATATCTCAACGAACTGTCAACGGTATGGATATGGGGTACCGGGTAGGCCGAGCTACGATGGAACTTTTCGTTTCGTTATCTTTAAGGTTCTAGTAGGAGGTGGCTTTCATTTTTGCTCCATCTTCCTGTTCGGCTCATTCCTTTGTGACCTGGACAACATGCAGTCAAGTAGGTGATACTCAATAGATGATGATATTTCATAGATAGTTCACATTGTATCACCAATGTGCTGATTCTTCTTGTCCTTCCTCTAGGGATCCAAGGATCACTCCAAATTTGAATGTTCTCACCATTGTCCACTCGCCATATAATGCCTTTTTCAGCGGTTGTATCCCTTTTAATATGCTGCGCCATGTGTAAGAGATACCTGCTTCTAGTGTGGCTTCTAGCATTGAGCCATTGGGGAAGTATATAGCAGCCAAGACTTATGAGCAGAGTGATTGAGGATTTTGTAGGATTCTCCATGCCTGTCTGGCCAACATGGCTAGATTGAAGAAGTGCAAATTTCTGAAACCCAGACCACCATCCACTTTTTGCTTCGCTAATTCTTCCCGACTTACCCAGTGTATCTTATTTGTTTTGTCCATCTGACTCCACCAGTAGTGCACGATCATTGCACTTAAATCCTCACAAAAAGATTTGGTCAGATCAAAACATGTCATGGCGTATACTAGTATCGCCTGAGCTGCAGCTTTGATAAGCACTTCTTTCCCTGCCTTGGATAGGAGTTTTTCCTTCCAGCCATGTATCTTTTTCCAAATTTTCTCTCTTAAGTAATTGAAAGTAATTCTTTTACTTTTCCAATGTATACAGGTAGACCCAAGTACTTTTCCGAGATGCCTTCCACATTTATCCCTAGGGTCCTTTTCATATCCTCCTTTATCCTCCCACCAGTGTTCTTGCTAAATAGAATGGTTGATTTATCCTTGTTTATCATCTGTCCAGAACAAGCTTCATATGTGCTTAGGATTATATTCACTTCATGTGCCACACTATCGCTTGCCTCCACTAACAAGAGTGAATCATTTGCAAATAGGAGGTGGCTCACACTTGGGGCTTGTCTGCAAATCTTTATTCCCTTCAGCCTTCCATTGAAATCAGCCTCATTAAGCATCGACGCGAAACCCTCCGCACACATAAGGAAGAGATATGGCGATAGAGGGTCTCCCTCGAGGAGTCTCCTTTGTGGGGTGATTACATCAGTCATGTCTTTGTTTACTAGCTTTGACATGGTACTTGACTGTGGTGATGCACTTCATAACCAACCTAACCCAGTTTATGTTGAAGCCTAGCTTGATCATCATGTCGTTCAGAAACTTCCATTCCACCCTGTCATATGCTTTGCTCATATCAAGCTTTACAATCGCGTAGCCCTTTGCACTGCTTCTTTTCCTCTACAAAAAATGTGTATGTGTAAGCTCATATGCAAGTAAAATATTATCAGATATCATCCGTCCGGGGACGAATGCACTTTGATTTAGGCTAATAATGTCCAGTAAAATTCCTTTCAATCTGTTTGTTATTACCTTCGCCACCACTTTGTAGAGGACATTGTAGAGGCTTGTCGGTCTTAAATCCTTTAGGCTTTCTAGTGTTTGTGTCTTTGGTATTAACATCAAAGTTGTATTATTCCAGCCTTCCGGCATTTCCCCTTCATTTAGAACATTCAACACTTCCTTTGTTACCTGATCACCCACGGTTAGCCAAAATTCTTTGAAAATATGACAGGCATCCCATCAAGGCCAGGGGCTTTGAGGTCCCCAATACTAAACAGATCTTTCCTCACTTCGTCTATTGTGTATTTAGCACACAAGATTTCATCCATTCCCTCATTGACTTTTGGTGTAACTGTTTGCAGAATAGCTTCGTTGTTTTGTCCTACCGTGGAGGTGAAGAGTCTATAAAAATATCCTGCAATATGTTCTTTCAGGAATCTTCACCTTCCACCCAACCGCCATCTTCTCTCTTCAGTCTTTGAATGGTGTTTCTTCTTTTTCTTTCTGAGTCAAAGGCATGGGAAAATGCTGTACTTTATCGCCTAAATGCAGCCACGTGACATGTGCATGTTGCTTCCAATGAGTGTACCTTTGATGTTCTAGCCTGTCAAGTTTCTCCCTCAAGTAAAGTTCCCTTGAGACACTCTCTTTATTTATGACACCTCTTCAGTTCCCTCCAGTTCAGCTTTCATGTGTTTAATCCTTTTGTTCAGATCACCAAGGACATTGTGGACCCGGTCTTTTAATTCTCGTGTCACAGCCTGTATCTTGCTAGATGCACTATTTTCTTCTCTCAAACTCGCAGCAGCCCAAGCATTTTCCACCAACTTTTTGCATTCTTCTTCTTGGAGCCATCTTGCTTTGAACCTGAAATTGTTCAGGTGTCTCCTTACCATAGGGTAGTTCCCCTTGCCTTCTACCCGTATGGTGACCGGTCGGTGATCTAAGTGCCTCGGGTCTGCATTCATCATCTTATATGCAGGAAAGCGTAGACACCATTGATACGTCTCCAACGTATCTATAATTTTTGCTTGTTCCATGCTGTTATATTATCATTCTTGGATGTTTTACAATCATTTTATTACAACTTTATATCATTTTTTGGGACTAACCTATTGACATAGTGCCAAAGTGCCAGTTGCTGTTTTTGCTTGTTTTTTACTTCGTAGAATATCAGTACCAAACGGAGTCCAATCGCGACGAAACTTTTTGGAGATTTTTTCTGGACCAGAAGACACTCAGTGGGCCAAAAAAGAGCCAGGAAGGTGGGCTGTGGAGAGCACAACCCACCAGGGCGCGCCAGGGGGCCCCAGGCGCGCCCTGATGGGTTGTGCCCTCCACTGGGCCCCTCTACACCGCCTCTGATGCCTATAAAATCTCAAATATTCGGAAAACCCTAGGGGAGTCGACGAAACACAATTCCAGCCGCCGCAAGTTCCAGAACCGCGAGATCCAATCTAAACACCATCACGGAGGGGTTCATCTTCTTCATAGGTGCATCTCCGATGATGCGTGAGTAGTCCATCATAGACCTACGATGGCTTCCTCTCTCTCTCAGTACCAAACAGAGCCCAAACGCTGCGGGGATTTTTGTGGATTTTTTATGGACAAGAAGAAAGAAGATGGGCCAAAGAACACCAGAAGAGGGGGCCAGGGTGGCCATCCCCCACCAGGGCGCGCCAGAGGCCCCCTGGCATGGCCTGGTGGAGGATGGGCACCTCGGGCACCCCCTCAACCGACTATCAAGCCTATAAATTCCCAGAAAATCCAAAAACCCTAGAGGAGTCGACGAAACACAATTCCAGTCGCCGCAAGTTCTAGTACCGCGAGATCCAATCTAAACACCATCACGGAGGGGTTCATCTTCGTCATAGGTGCCTCTCCGATGATGCGTGAGTAGTCCACCATAGACCTACGGGTCCGTAGGCAGTAGCTAGATGGCTTCTTCTCTCTCTTTTATGATTCTCAATACAATGGTCTCTTGGAGATCTATTTGATGTAAACTTTTGCGGTGTGTTTGTTGGGATTCGATGAATTTTGAGTTCATGATCAGTTTCTATCCATGAATATTATTTGAGTCTTCTTTGATCTCTTATATGCATGATTGCTTATAGCATCGTATTTCTTCTTCGAATCTTTGGTTTAGTTAGGCCAACTAGATCGATTTTTCTTGCCATGGGAAGAGGTGCTTTGTGATGGGTTTGATCTTGCACTGTTCTTTCCCAGTGACAGAAGGGGCAGCAAGACACGCATGTATCGTTGCTATTAAGGATAACAAGATGGGGTCTATTCCTACATGAATAGATCTTGTCTACATCATGTCACCGTTCTTATTGCATTACTCCGTTTTTCCATGAAATTAATACACTAGATGCATGCTGGATAGCGGTCGATGTGTGGAGTAATAGAGGTAGATGCAGGCAGGAGTCGGTCTATCTATCTTGGACGTGATGCCTATATAATGATCATCGCCTTGGATATCGTCATGACTATTCGATTTTCTATCAATTGCCCAACAGTAATTTGTTCACCCACCGTGCACTATACTCATGAGAGAAGCCACTAGTGAACCCTACGGCCCCCGGGTCTACTTTTCCATCATATTGCTTTCCGATCTACGTTTTTGCAATCTTTGTTTTCAGATCTACAAAACCAAAAACCCAAAAATATATTGCTGCATATTTACTCTTTTTATTGTGTTCTTGAGAGATCTATCTCTCCTATCTATCACTACCTAATCTATCTTATTACCGTAGAGAGATTGACAACCTCTCTTTCGCGTCGGGTTGCAAGTATTTGTTGTTTGTGTGCAGGTGCTGCTTATTGGGTGGTGGTGATCCTCCTACTGGTTCGATAACCTTGGTTTCATAACTGAGGGAAATACTTACCATCGCTGTGCTGCATCATCCCTTCCTCTTTGGGGAAATACCGACGCAGTCCAAGCCACGTCAACCATCTTTTGGTTACCCACTACTCTGTCTAGCCTTTCTTTGATGTATCTCTTTGCCGTGTGACTATGGTTTCCCCAAGTGAACATATCCCATGTGTAGCCCAAGTCTCGGAGGCCACATTCAGCTAGTGCCAATATGAATTTCTCCATGGCTGATTGTGTTCTATCTGGCCCTCCTTTCTTCTCATGGAGGTACATAATTTCGTTGAAATCTCCTGTGCATAACCATGGTAGACTCAGCTGTTGGTTTAGGATGCTTAGCACTACCTCTGTCCTGGTTTATTGGTCCCCATTGTATTTTGTGCCAAATTTTGACCAAATATTTAAGTAATAAAATATTAATGCATGTCATAAAAAATTATATCATTGGATTCGTATTTGAACATAATTTTTGATGATATTATTTTTGGTGACATGCACTAATATTTTGTTAGTTAACTCTTTGGTCAAAATTTGGCACAAAATGCAACGGGGACCAATAAACCAGGACGGAGGTAGTAGCTTCCATGTTAGTTTCCTTCTCTCGCTTGCTGGTTCTCCATATATTCCGGTAAATCTCCATCTAAATCCGTCTTCCTCGGTTATCTCCACATCAATATGGTATCTGGAATAATTGTGGTGCTCTACCTTTATTTCCTTCTTCCATAATAATGCTAACCCGCCACTTTTTCCTTCACAATCCCTTCCCACCAGGTTACTCATTCCCAACTGCCATTTGAGACTTTCCGTTCTCGTTTTATCAAGTTTGGTTTCTGATAGAAAGAGAAGGTCGGGGTCCTCCTGCTTTCGCAAATCGAGAAGCCATCTCACTGCCGGACCGTTCCCCAACCCCCTGCAGTTCCACACCGTGATCCTCACTGGGCTCCGCGGGATTGGTCCGCTAATCCTGCTTTTACATTTAGCTTTGGCTCTTCCGTCTCCGTGTTTGTTTCCTCACGCCCTCCCTTAGCAGCATTCTCAGTTGGCTCCACGTCCAACCTCGTCTTCTTTTCCAACTCCAACCCCTCATCGATCTCTATGTCATCTGCAGATCGTTTCTTTGTCTTTGGAGTCGTCTCAGGTCGTGTTTGATTCACTTCCAGCCTATCATGTTTAATTAATTTAACTGTCCTTCCTTTCTTCCTCTCTTTTGGAGCATTGCCCATATTTGCACAATTCCTCAAATCCTTCAATTTTACCCCTGTTTCCACCTCCACCTACTGCGTTATATCTTTGTTTGCAAGTTCATTCATCTTTGGCTCTTTCCTATTTTTGTCAACATCTCCTTCTCCAGGCTCTTGGGAAACAACCTTGTGAATTTTTTCCGCTTCTTTGTCAATATTCATTTGTTCTTCCTCGTTTGCCCCCTTCTCTTGCAATTCAGTTAGGGACTCAGACCCCCTTTGCTTGCTTGTCGGCTCTCCACCAACTTTCCCAAAGTCTAATTTTTTTCCTTTGGAATGTTGATCAGTGGTGTCCTTTTTCAGCCTCAAGGGACTTGTGACCTCTTTTTCTTCCTTAGCGTGTGAGCCTGCAATTCCTTCACCTTCAATAGAGCTTTTCCTCGTGAGATGGCCTCACTACCATGTAACCTTCCCCTGTTACCATTACTATCGCTTCTCCAGCTGCCTGCCCTTGCAGAGGATTCTTTGCTTTTTTCTTCATCACTGGGGTTCCTCCTAAAAATTTCAGCTTTCGGCCATGGACCATAATCTCCTTTTTTGCTTTATTTTTTGCTCTGCATGCTCTATCATTATGCCCAATTACGCCTCACGCATAACAAAAGTCTGGTAAACACTCATATTTAAAGGAGATTATTTTATCCTCCTTTTCCTTCCGCCCTTCCTCTGTTTGTTCTTTGTCCTTCTTCCCTATCATTTCAACATAATCCAATTCTTCTTCTTCCTCTTCATCAAAGTCTAATGTTATGCCTCTCATCAACGGCTTGGTGATGTCCAGCTGTACTTTGATCCTCATGAAACTCCCTGGAGCTAGTCCATTTTCATCAACGTCCACATCAAGGATTTCTCCGATCTGTTTCCCTATAATTTCTCCAGACTCCCTGTTCATAACGCCCATGGGCATACCCTCAACTCTGACCCAAATCGGAATAAATTTGAACTCATACTCATCTAATGATTTGCTTGGTTTGAAATCTTCTATCACCAGCAAGCACTTATTAAACATCCATGGACCACTATTTAACGCTCTAATTTTCCCTCCTTCTCGAAAAGAGAATAGAAATATGTTCATGCCTAAATCCTTGCATTCTATTCCCTTAAAAGGGCACCAAATCCAGCCTAATGTACTTACCAAAGCATCCGCTCTTGGTGGTCTGCCTGACATCAACTTCCCCACTGCTTTTGGTTTATCAAAGAAACCTGGACATGTTCCTCTTCTGCTGAGCTTGACTCCTCTCCTTTCTGATTTAGATAACTGCAAGGTTTGAAGTTTCTTCTCTACTCCTTCCATATTGGCCTTGCCGTCACTCCCTTTGTTTGTCTGCTTCTGTCCATCGCCCTTCTTGGGCGCAGCCTCCCGCGGCCCCTCCCGCCACCTGTCTTCCGCCTCCAAACCTCCTCTCAGCTAGTGTTCTAAAATTGAAATTAGGAGCTCGCCCTGGCTCAGTCGACTGGATGCAAGGTGTTGGTGGGGATGGGAAGGAAATTAGGAGAAATTCCTCTGAACAGAGGATGACGAACCCGACTTTGCTCACTCCCTGATTCAATTGGGTCGTGGGAAATCAGCACAAGGGGATGAGAACTTGGCCCAAACGATTCACGGGTCAACCGGGAAGTGATTTGGGATTAGATCTGGTGTTGTGGGTGTGTGTGTGGGAGGATGGATCGAAATCAGATTTTGGGTTGCCGCCAAACTCTGGCAGAGAACCTACCCTCACTCGCTGGAGGGACCTAGCTAGAACCATCACATGTTTTCCTTCGCGTATCGGACACGACGGGGGCTGGGCCCTCTTTCTTTCTTTTTTCCGTTTGTTTTTTATTTATTATTTCCCTTTTTAGGGTTTTCTACTTTAATTATGGGAAAAGTTATTAATCACCTGAATCGCACGCTGGCATTCGCCCTCTTCTCTGCACGCCACATGCCTCATGGCCATCACCACAAGTTTTTTTTGCAACAAACCCGTTGTTGCAATCGCTCGTCGCAACAACGATTCTGTTGCAGGATATGAATCCTGAGAGAAGTCGCTCCTCATGCTCCTCCCGAGCTCCCGTCGAGACCACCACCTCCCCACGCTGCTACGACTGCCACGAGCTCCTGTCAAAAACGTTTTGTAACACGAGTTCTGTTGCAAAAAATATAGTAGAAAATGGTCAACAACGTTTTCTGCAACACATCCTCTATTGCAAATATTTTCTGCAACATTATCTTTATTGCAAAAAAAGTTAGAAAAAAATAAACACTTCAAGATTATTGCAACAAGCATCCTGTTGCAGAAAGCCTTCCGCAACATCACTCTTGTTACAAAGGGGTGCCTGCTTACGTGAGAAATCGAGCGGCCATTAGCGTGTAAATCTACCGGTGAGCGAGGCGACAGATCTTTTCGTCGCCTTTGTGAAATGGGAGTATGGGACTAAGACTGTTCAGAGGTAGATTGGTCGTTGGCTGATTTATCCTTTCGTTTCTCTATTTCTAATGCTTGATGCAAAATTCCCTTCAGTTCAGTTAAAACATAAAAGAATAACAGCTATGTTCTACATCAAGAAATAATTACTCCCTGCACGAGTCAAGCAAGAGAGTTTTCTCCCCATTTCTCCTTGATAGCAGAGTGCTAAGAAGAAGATAACCATGTCCATGTGCTCCAAGTTCTAGCTCACGGAAGTGCCAAAGATGGCGCAGGAAATCCATGCCGGCGACGTCTCGCTTCAGCCGAGAAGCCCCGCCGACGACGACCTCGCCCACCTCCAGAAGCCCGCCCCAGCCGGAGCAAGAGGGGGAGGGCGTAACAAGCTCACACTGTTCCCTCTCATCTTCCTCATATTCTTCGAGGTCGCCGGCGGGCCGTACGGCGCCGAGCCGGCGGTGCAGGCCGCCGGGCCTCTCTTCGCGCTCCTCGGGTTCCTGGTGTTCCCGTTCGTCTGGGCCGTCCCGGAGTCGCTGGTGACCGCGGAGCTCTCGACGGCGATGCCCGGGAACGGCGGCTACGTCGTGTGGGTGGACCGCGCCTTCGGCCCGTTCGCGGGGTCCCTCATGGGCACGTGGAAGTACGTCTGCAGCGCCATCAGCGTGGCCGCCTTCCTGGCGCTCTGCGCCGACTACCACGAACGGGTGGCGCCCGCCGTGTCCGGCGGCGGCGCACGGGTCGCGACCGTCGTCACCTTCAACGTCGCGCTCACGTTCCTCAACTACACCGGGCTGAGCGTCGTCGGGTGGACGTCCGTGGCGCTCGGGCTCGCGTCGCTGTCGCCCTTCTTCCTCATGTTCGGCATCTCCGTCCCGAAGATCCAGCCGCGCCGGTGGGGGGTGACCGCCGGCGAGAAGGACTGGAAGCTGTTCCTCAACACGCTGTTCTGGAACCTCAACTACTGGGACAGCGTGAGCACGATGGCCGCCGAGGTGGACCGGCCCGGAAGGACGTTCCCCGTGGCGCTGGTCTCCGCCGTGTGCATGGCGTCGCTCGGGTACCTCCTGCCGCTCATGGCCGCCACCTGCGCGATCGACGTGCCGCCCGAGGCCTTGGGGAACGGATTCTTCGCCGACGCTGCAGGTGCACACGGGAAAAAGTCCAAAACAAACCTTGAAGTCGTAGACGAAAGCTAAATCAAATCTTGGACTTTGAATCCCGAAAATTGACACTCTGAACTTGTAATCCCGGTCTATTTTTGACCCTAGACCTGTTTGGCACATTGGGAATGCTGTAATCCCGGCCGGGATAACCTTCTACCCTCAGGAACGAGAATTTGGGCCGGCCCACTATACCAAAACAAGAATTCGTGAAATTTAAAATATGTTCGCGTATTTTCAAAAAAAATTAGAAGTTAAAAAATGCCCTTGTTTTATATTTTTGGCACAAATTCAATTTTCTTTTGTCTTTTTAAAAATCGTTTGGAATTTTGAAATTATATTCATATTTTCAAAAATTGTCCGTGATTTCAAAAAATCACATTTGTAAATTGTTTTCAGAATTCCAACAGTTTTTCACATGCTATGAATAATGATTCGGATTTTTAAAATTGTGTCAAAATTTCCAAATAATGTTATTGAAATTTCGTAAATTATTTTTGTTTTGGAAAACACCGAAGCGTGGAACTTCGAAAAAATTTGAGGGCAAACAAATATTGAAAGCTTATTTTTTTTAGGAAATGTACGCACAGTTTATAAAGTGTGAGCACTTTATGAAAATTCTGAATACTATACAGAAACAACTTTTTTTGAAAAACAATCTATTTTCAAGAAGCGAGCAGTTTTTTAAACATATTTTTTTAAACAGGAACAAAAAAATTAAAATGCAAACACTTTTTGAAAATTTTAAAAATGGTTAGAAACCTGGACAAATGTGTAAAAAAATGTGTAAACCAAAAGTATAATGAAGAAAGAAAAACCAGATAAAACGAGTGAAAAAACAAAGTATAATGAAGAAAAAACAAAAAAAAACCATACCAACGCGAGAGACTGCGTTAATGGGCCGGCCCAATTCAGCGAATACCGGCTAAATCCTCTCAAGGTTCAAAATAGACCGGGATCATAGACTTCGGTGTGCTGATTTCAGGGATTGGAAGTTCAGGGTTTGATTTAGCTTTTCCCTATAAATTCAAGGTTTGTTTTGGACTTTTTCCGGTGCACACGTCGAACAGCCTTCTTTTTCCTCGGTTAATTTGATGCTCTTGCACATTCCACGCCGCATTCCTACCGACTTTTCTACTGGTCTTTTTTGTGTGATGTGGTGTCGTCGGGGTCGGTCGTTCACTGATGATTTTTACAGTGTGCCTATCATTTGTGTGCCTGCAACAGTAGCTACGTACTTAGCCATGACTTTAGCCTTGAAGCCGAAAGCGATGTGTGCGACATCACGAGCGAGATAAGATGGGATTAATTTTTATATGATACCGTGCATCCATTTACGTTCCTCGTTGTTTCGAGATTCCTGAAACGTATTTTTTATTTAAATAAAATTTGTCTTACTTCAAAGTATTATATGGTGTTTTATTGGATTTTTTCTTGTTTCAAAGTGTATTGTGTACCAGCAAATCCACTCTAAAATAAATACTCCCTCCGTTTTTAAATATAAATCTTTCTAGAGATTTCACTGTAGACTATATACAAAGCAAAATGAGTGAATCTACATTATAAAATATGTCTATATACATTTTATGTAGTTCGTAATGGAATCTCTAAAAAAACTTATATTTAGAAACGAGTATAACATCACTAAACGTCAGTGTACAGAGAAACAAACTTTGCCTCGCCCCCGTTGCTCCCGCGAGCGGCGGCTGGCGAGCCCCCGTCCCCGGCCACCCCCGCCCTCTCCCTCCTCCCTCCTCCTCGCCGCCGCCACTAGGCGCCGCCAGGCGAAGCCTGGCCTGCGTTGGCGGCGGCGGGGCTTCCTCGCCCCTCGGCTGGTGACGGCTCGCGCGGGCGGGCGGTCCAAAGCTGGTGGCGGCGCAGCGACGGGAGGCAGCGGCGGTAGCTCGTGCGTGCTGCGCGGTCGCGGCTGCACCTGGGAGCGGCGTGGTGGGCTGCGCGAGGCCCGCTCGTGGTCGCCATGGGGGCTAGATCTGGCGCGGCCAGATCTGGCCGTCGGCGGCGCGGGTGGCCCTAGGCTCCCTCCAGCGGTGATGGCTGGCCCTGGCAGGGGGGCCCTGGGGTGCGACGGCGGCGGCCGGTGGCGGCGTGGCGGTGCCCTGCTGCTCCGGCGTGGTGTGGTGTGGTGGCGGGTTGGCCTTGTCCCAGCCAGATCTGGCGTGGGGGCTGGCGGACGGCGCAGGGCCACGGGCTCAGGGGCGGCGGGTGCGTGTAGCCGGCGCGGATCCGGCGGGGCTGCACGCGCTCGACGCGGTGGCGCGGCTCGAGGGCGTCCCGGTCGGCGATGGGGCGGGGCTGCGGCCTTTGGCAGCGGTCGATCCGGTGTTGCGAGGGTTTCGGGTGGGCAACGCGGATCTGGAGCGTGTCGGAGGATGGCGATCGGCGGCACGCCGGCAGAGGGTCGACCTAGTCCGCGGTGGTGTTTACCGTCGCGTTTATGCCCGTCTGCCTTGCTGTTCCGTTGTGTTGTCGGTCCGAGTTGGCGCCCGTGTTGTTGTTGTGCTGTTGGTCGGAGCGACGTCGGTGGCCACTGATTGTAGGGTAACGCAGTAGAAAACAAAAAATTTCTGACCTACGCACCAGCCCAGGACCACTATGGAGACTGCATACAAGGTTTGATCTTATTCGTTACCGACTCGTAGCGCAGCGGAAGTAGAGTCGATGACGAACGGCGGTGCAGATCCCCGCAGCTAGGATTTTACAACCTCCCAACCGCGAGGATGTATACCCTCATCTGCCCCGCAGACAGCCCTCCGGGAGGCGGTCGCACAGTCCCCCGGACGGTGTCGCGGACAGCCCTTCGGGAGGACCTCCGAAACTCAGACTGTCACTCGGACAGCCCTTCGGGAGGACCTCCAAAACTCGGACGGTCACACGGACAGCCCTTCGGGAGGCACTCTCGAACTAAGACCGAAACTACGATCTCTCTACAGAGTTGCACACATACGGTGTCATCTATCCGGCAGGGCTTCGCCGTCCAGAACTAGTTCCCACCGGAACCCAGACAGCCTTTCGGCTCTACGAAACTATTTCGCTGGGAGGGAGAGAGAAGCCAGAAATGTCATGGCACTTGTATGTGAGAAGGAAGTGAGTGTGGAGGCAGCCCCTCCACCTCTATTTATAGGAAATCCAAGGGGTAGGGTTTCTTGGCCCCCAAGCCTTCTAGAAACCTTTTTGGGAAAATATCCCAAAAGGTGACTTTTCCATAAATATCCCAAAAAGCACTTTCACTATTCACGACGACATTTTTCAGCGTCTGATCGAACTGAAAATATTCATGTGGGCTTAGAACATTTCCAGTACCCACCAAAATAATTTTCAACGCGAGCCGGAACAATTCTGGTTTAGTGATTTTCATCTGCGAAAAGCATCTGAAGCGGTTTCGGCAGCTCCGGAACATTTCCGGTTTTCATTCCGGAAAATTCCAGAAAGTTTCCAGAATGATTCTGGCACCCTCCAAGAATTATCAGGCATGTGCCGAAACCAATTTGACTTTATGGTGTACTCCGAAACAACTTTTCGGTTTAGTGATTTTCATCTGTGAAAAGCAACTAAAGCGGTTCCGGCAGTCCGGAACATTTCCGGTTTTTGTCTCTGAAAAATCTCAGAAGTTACCGGAACAATTCTGGTACCTTCCAATAATTTCCAGGCATGTGCCGAAACCAATTTGACTTTATGGAATACCCTGAAACAACTTTTCAGTTTCACCGGAACTATTCCGATATCCTCTCCGGAACGTTTCCGTTTTGTCCGAAACTTTTTCGGTGATTTTCTCTCAGACTCCCCGTCTAGTATTCAGCAGATAGATGACCCTTAAGCGTGTGACCCTATAGGTTCGGTGAAGTATAGACATGACCCGGAACCCCTTCCGATCAATGATCAACATCGGAGCCGTGGACACCCATATTGACCCCTATACCCACACGAATGAATATTCGAGTGAACCTCCAGTTGCCGTGTGCTATTCCTGTTGCTTCGCGATATGTTACAAATACCCGAGGTGAGACATGTTGGCATCCCCGCGGATCAACAACTTGTCCACTATGCCAGTTACCTCGTTACCGGTATTGTTCTCTTTTCTCGTTCCCGTGTTCCGGCATCCCCGTGATCAAATCACAAAGTGTCTGGCCAGACGATGATGGATACCGTAACACCGAGAGGGCCCAGAGATATCTCTCCATCGTCGGAGGAGCAAATCCCAATCTTGAGCTATCAAGTTACTTGACATACTTTTCCATGAACCCGTAAGCCGCCGTAATAGCCACCCATTTACGGATGACGTTTAACAAACCCCAAAGTTCATGAAGCAAGCATGAAGAAACTCGATACTCTCATGGTCTAAGGAATTATGCAAACGTTAACCATCTCTGTGTTATTAACCATTAACTAGTGACAAATGTATCTCATAGCATAACATCAATTCGGGTCGATTCAACACAAATGTTCTACTAACATTGTGCCCTCAAAATTGCCGGCATAGCCATGCCCATGATCAGGAAAACAGGATCATCATGCAATACTTGAGCCAGTCTTAGAGGCCAGACTAGGAATACATTTTACCGTTTATTATTCCACACGTGCATATGAGTCTTCCTCCGAGCCTCGTGGTTATTGTAGACTCGAGAACCATAGCAGTTATAGCATGGAACATAAACCTAATTATGAACAGGGAGATAATCAATAACATATATTATTGCCTCTAGGGCATATCTCCTACAGACTCCCACTTGCACTAGAGTCAATAATCTAGTCAATGCTAATGCATTTTACACCTGTGGCATACCGGTGTAAAATATGCTTCGCATGTGGTATATCCTGATGTCCAACGGATCTGACGACTTCAGCTCCGTGTGTAACTTTGCATATCCTCGCGTTTTCACGCTTTCACAAAATTCATATTTTGTGTGGACTTGGCTTTGCATATGTGTGAATCATTGGTCGAAACCTGATTCCTCAGACTGAGCTATGGAGCAACTATCTGCAATAGTGTCCCATACACCAAAGCCATCTTGGAACCATACTAAGTTCATGAATGAACTATATGATTCAACAACTTCTTTGTCGCTTCTTAAGCGTCAACATACTTAGCCTTTGTTATAGAATTCGCCACAGTATCTTGTTTGGAACAATTTCCAACTACCGTGCCACCATATTGTGTATTACACAAAACCCTTAACTTAAAACGAAAATCGCATGGAGCATTGATGAAGACTGTATCGATGTAATTACTTACAACGAGCACTTCATAATCTCTGCTTGCGAGAAAGCATGTCATCAGTACTGCTCTAGTACTCAATGACATCTTTCACTGTTGTCCCATGATCAGTACTTTGATCACTTTGGTATCTATACTCGCAACAACTTTGGAGTATTGGACATATCTGGTTGTTTTACATACCATGGAATACATGATTAATCCAAACACAAGAGTGTGTGGAATCACCATCATGTATTTTGCTCATCCGTGTTTTGGGACACCAAGTCTTGCAAAAACTCTTTCCATGTGACTTCGGCAAGAATCACTCCGTGACGGTTTTTCAATGCTAAAAGGTTTTAGCATCTTGTCAATATATATTCATAGCTTAGCCCCATTAGGTAAATCTATCTCCATAGATCATCATGCCTAATATTGAGGCTATTTAGCCTAAGCACTTCATCGAAAAACTATTTTCAAATGAAGTCCTAATTCGTGTCAAGAAATTTATTTCCAATTAACAATGTGTCAAGTACACAAGGTTTTTAGAAATATTATTATGCTCCCACTTACTTTCTTGAATCACAAGCATCTTCGATACCCATTTGATGAAGTCAAACCCCTTTGACCATTCCATCAAAAACGAAGATTCCAACTCCACTTTGCTCTCTTCTGTTCATCGCTGGAACTCTGAAGTTTGCATACTTACTAGCATCCTCTGGATCGACAAATTACTTTGGACTGTATCACATACAAGTCCTAGGTTTCATTTCCATCAGATGGAAATCCTTTTGTCATCCATGTTTCATATCTCATGATTGAAATATGTATTAATTGCTAGTTCAACCCGAACCGACTTTAAGCATCGCTATGGTGAGACAATCTAATCGTAGTCAACTCCTTGAACTTGTTATTGCAACAAGTCGAGCTTTATGGATAAAACATTTTATCCTTATCAGTTTTTAGTTCCATAAATATTCGTTAGACTCTAAGTCTTCCGAAAGGCGTTCAAGATCTTAATCTTGAATCACTTATATGGAAACTATCTCGGATTGTATTGGCATTTAGCCAATTCCGGAGTCAGGGCCCATCAACGCTTCCTTGTGAATCGTAGGTATACTGTTGTCTAACAACAATATCTCGTTTGCGCACCTGATAGGTTTGCACGAGCTTTGCCTACGTGGTTCAGCTGCAAGTTTGACCGAAGTCCATACATTTAATTGTAGAGACTTCCGTATCAGTCGCAGTAGGAAACTCCGGAATTACTTCCAAGGTCTCTTTCCTTTGATCTGATGACGATGATACTGTTTATCTCGTCGAGTTGCACTGTTCTCCCACTCACCTTTTGAAAGAACCATTTTCTTCAAAAAAGCATACCGTTCTTTGTGGCAAACCTATTTGCCTCGGTATTGTGGTGGGGAAATACCCAATGACTTGGGATAACCTACAAAGTAGCACTTGTCTGATTTGGAATAGGTTTGTAACCTTTTACACAAGCCCCATATTCCAAATGTTAAGAAAAGATATAACATGGTTGGGCGTACCATACCATGGCGTCATTTCAACAGACCCGATGGAGCTCTTTTCAGTGTAAAAGCCGCAGTCTCTAAAGCATCACTTTAAAAGGGATAATGGCAAATTTATTTATGTCATCTTTGATCTTACCATGTCATGAATGGTTTGATTACATCTACACGGACTCTCCACTTGCAGTGGTGCTCCGGGAGGTGCAAGTTATGAAACCCCTTTCACAACTCATCAGACATTCGCTAAACTTGTAACTCAAATATTCCTTTCTGCAATCGAATTGTAGAAAACATAATTTTCTTGTTACAACAACTTCTACTTCACTTTTGAAAACCTTATGAATGAATTCAAAAGATCCAGACTTACGTCTCATCAAGTAAATATCAATATATCTACTTGAGTCATTTCTAAAGATAGATAAATCCACTACTTGCAACAACATTTATTAAACTACACACATCAAAATGTATGATCACCAATAAGTTTGTTGCTCGTTCCTTATGGCCTGTGAACAGTATTTCAGTCACTTCACTTTTCGGAGGAAAGTTGCAAGTGTCAGATGATTCAAAATCAAATGACTTTAAAATCCATCATAATGGAATTTTCCATGCGGGTTTCTCCAATGTGACCAAATGCAGTGCCACACATATGTGGTATTCTTTTAGTCTTGCAACATTTAGCGTCAGTGTTATGGATGTATCATATTTCCATCAATATTCATAACATACATCCCATCTAGGATGGAAGCATGTCCCTTCATGTTATTCATAATACTGAACAACAATTGTTGTTTTTATGAACAACTCTTTTGCAACAAACATTGTGCAATGGGCTAAAGTGTATGAAACTCTAAAATGAATTGTGAAAGTAAACCCAGAGGTAATGTATTATTATCAATATTCATAACTTACGTCTCATTCATAATGAAAGTATGGCCCTTATGTTATTCATAACACCGAACATCAAAAGTTCTCTTATGAACAACCTTCTTGCAAGATACCTTATGCAAAGGGCTAGAGTGTGAAACTCTAAAATGAATTATGAAAGTAAATACATAGGGAATACACCTATGGATGGCATAGTAACATTTACTATGTTCCCTGCGTGTATCTAACCTCATTCCTGGCTAGTCTTTCAGGCCATAGTAGTTCTTACATTGAGTTGCAACAGAATGCAATCGAGCGGGTATCTTTGTGATTAACTCACAATACCCAAGAATTAGTGATTAACATGTTTAACCATAATTCCCAAGAACTATATCTTTGACCAGCCTTCTATACATCAAAAACTTGTATGACATTCATACATGAGCTAGATATTCCAGTCTTCTTTCCTTTTGCCTTTATACTTCTAACAGTTTAACTTTCAGTATTTCTCCTACTCTCAGAAGAAGCACCCAACTTAAGAGTGGCTATAGCCCCGGACTTCCTAGGCGTGAAAGTTTCACTAACACCCTTCGGATACTTCCTTTCTCTTTAAGTTGTTGTTTTATTCACCATCATCATATGACAGGCGTTCTTCTGGATCCCTCTCTTATCAGTCTAATGCATAGTAAACTCCTTTACTAATAGTTTGCAAACAAACATTGCTTTGGATATCTCATATCTTTTAGCCTTTGTCTGTCTCTGAAAATGATTTTCAGATTCCATGAATATCACATAACTATCCAAACTTTCGAAGTTTGGGTCTCATGGAAGCAAACGTATTGCACTAGACTGAAACAGAATTCTAGCTTTTGGATCGAAGGACGAGAGTCACATGATCCATAGCATTAGCGGGAGAATACCGAAAGTATGCGATAGGACAAAGTCCTTCTCGGCACTATTGAGGACAATCCTCACATTACGTTACCAACCGTAAAGTTTTAACCAGATATTTAACAGCTATTCAATTTTAATAGGGAAGGTGGAAACGCGAGTATGCAAATCACACTTAGACAGTGTTCAAAATTAATTGCACTGAGAATTAAAAGAATTAATTCTACAGGGCGCTCCCACTCAAATCAATATCTCTCATAATTGATTGTGAGTGATACAAGATCCACATTTCAATTCAACGCCATTGATGTGGACATCACTGATGACGAGAATTTCAATTGGTGGGCAAACATGCCGATCACATCTCTATGTGACTCCTGTTCATCTTTCGATGGGCGTGTTCCGAGCTCAGGACGATCAAGCCAGAACGTCAAGACAACCAAGTGATCTCGCTGCGAGGTCTGACCTCACCCGCCTCACACTTCTCTAATCGTTCGTACCCATGTGGACATGGCGCACCCCGAAAAGTTAGGTGCCGTGACGGTGCTACACTTGGGAGAACACTAACTAGATATTTTTTGTGAGAGATCACCCTAATAAAAGCGACTACCGCGCAATCAAGAAGGGTGCATCATAAGGGATAAACATCTCAGGCAATTCATAATAGCATGATATGGTATAGCCCTTTCTGACGGAGAAGTCTTTCATTTCTTCGTCTTCGGCATTCGCGTCAGTGTTCACCTTCGCGAAGATTGCCACCACCTTGTCGATGCACCAAATAATATTGCTATCTCTATAGCTAATAAAATAAGTGCATTACATAAGGTTGACACGCAGGTCATTAAAGTGCAATCATATGGCTCCAGCCATCATGCCGAATCATGACACGCAGGTCATGTTAATCAATTTACATCATATAGTCATCTCATACATAATCAAATTATTATGAACACTGCTATACCACATCACATGCACATGCAAACCATCCTGCAAAACCAAGTTAGACGCCTCTAATCGGTTTATGCAAATTTTCATTTTACGTGGCTTCTAAGGTTTCGAACAAACCGCAGCTACCAACGTTTTATCATGAAGTATGATAATTCAAGTCGCTAGATTAACATCGCGGGGTGTATGAAACACGAGATAATTAAATCTTGAGCCCCATACTAAACTTCGTCATACGCATGACCCCCGTGCAGATCATATCTGCATTGCCCTTTTGTCTGCGAAATTTCATCTTTCTTTTTAACTACGGTGGAATTCAAAGAACTGTTAGCACTTCGTTGATCAATCAGGATCGCGGATTGCCAGAACTTTGAAACTCCACCATACCGTTATCAAGATCAGAAATATGCAAATTCCAGGGAAGCAACAAGAACATCGGGTAACAGATATCATCTGCTACCCGCACAAATAATTTTCAGCAATAGAACTCATCTACTACCTAATTATATTGTGCAACACCCATACATCTCATGTATTCTAGATCGCAACCTGCATCTACGCATAGCACGGCTCATGATGCCACTGTAGGGTAACGCAGTAGAAAACAAAAAATTTCTGACCTACGCACCAGCCCAGGACCACTATGGAGACTGCATACAAGGTTTGATCTTATTCGTTACCGACTCGTAGCGCAGCGGAAGTAGAGTCGATGACGAATGGCGGTGCAGATCCCCGCAGCTAGGATTTTACAACCTCCCAACCGCGAGGATGTATACCCTCATCTGCCCCGCAGACAGCCCTCCGGGAGGCGGTCGCACAGTCCCCCAGACGGTGTCGCGGACAGCCCTTCGGGAGGACCTCCGAAACTCGGACTGTCACTCGGACAGCCCTTCGGGAGGACCTCCAAAACTCGGACGGTCACACGGACAGCCCTTCGGGAGGCACTCTCGAACTAAGACCGAAACTACGATCTCTCTACAGAGTTGCACACATACGGTGTCATCTATCCGGCAGGGCTTCGCCGTCCAGAACTAGTTCCCACCGGAACCCAGACAGCCTTTCGGCTCTATGAAACTATTTCGCTGGGAGGGAGAGAGAAGCCAGAAATGTCATGGCACTTGTATGTGAGAAGGAAGTGAGTGTGGAGGCAGCCCCTCCACCTCTATTTATAGGAAATCCAAGGGGTAGGGTTTCTTGGCCCCCAAGCCTTCTAGAAACCTTTTTGGGAAAATATCCCAAAAGGTGACTTTTCCATAAATATCCCAAAAAGCACTTTCACTATTCACGACGACATTTTTCAGCGTCTGATCGAACTGAAAATATTCATGTGGGCTTAGAACATTTCCAGTACCCACCAAAATAATTTTCAACGCGAGCCGGAACAATTCTGGTTTAGTGATTTTCATCTGCGAAAAGCATCTGAAGCGGTTTCGGCAGCTCCGGAACATTTCCGGTTTTCATTCCGGAAAATTCCAGAAAGTTTCCAGAATGATTCTGGCACCCTCCAAGAATTATCAGGCATGTGCCGAAACCAATTTGACTTTATGGTGTACTCCGAAACAACTTTTCGGTTTAGTGATTTTCATCTGTGAAAAGCAACTAAAGCGGTTCCGGCAGTCCGGAACATTTCCGGTTTTTGTCTCTGAAAAATCTCAGAAGTTACCGGAACAATTCTGGTACCTTCCAATAATTTCCAGGCATGTGCCGAAACCAATTTGACTTTATGGAATACCCTGAAACAACTTTTCAGTTTCACCGGAACTATTCCGATATCCTCTCCGGAACGTTTCCGTTTTGTCCGAAACTTTTTCGGTGATTTTCTCTCAGACTCCCCGTCTAGTATTCAGCAGATAGATGACCCTTAAGCGTGTGACCCTATAGGTTCGGTGAAGTATAGACATGACCCGGAACCCCTTCCGATCAATGATCAACATCGGAGCCGTGGACACCCATATTGACCCCTATACCCACACGAATGAATATTCGAGTGAACCTCCAGTTGCCGTGTGCTATTCCTGTTGCTTCGCGATATGTTACAAATACCCGAGGTGAGACATGTTGGCATCCCCGCGGATCAACAACTTGTCCACTATGCCGGTTACCTCGTTACCGGTATTGTTCTCTTTTCTCGTTCCCGTGTTCCGGCATCCCCGTGATCAAATCACAAAGTGTCTGGCCAGACGATGATGGATACCGTAACACCGAGAGGGCCCAGAGATATCTCTCCATCGTCGGAGGAGCAAATCCCAATCTTGAGCTATCAAGTTACTTGACATACTTTTCCATGAACCCGTAAGCCGCCGTAATAGCCACCCATTTACGGATGACGTTTAACAAACCCCAAAGTTCATGAAGCAAGCATGAAGAAACTCGATACTCTCATGGTCTAAGGAATTATGCAAACGTTAACCATCTCTGTGTTATTAACCATTAACTAGTGACAAATGTATCTCATAGCATAACATCAATTCGGGTCGATTCAACACAAATGTTCTACTAACATTGTGCCCTCAAAATTGCCGGCATAGCCATGCCCATGATCAGGAAAACAGGATCATCATGCAATACTTGAGCCAGTCTTAGAGGCCAGACTAGGAATACATTTTACCGTTTATTATTCCACACGTGCATATGAGTCTTCCTCCGAGCCTCGTGGTTATTGTAGACTCGAGAACCATAGCAGTTATAGCATGGAACATAAACCTAATTATGAACAGGGGGATAATCAATAACATATATTATTGCCTCTAGGGCATATCTCCTACACTGATGTGGCGGCGCCTGAGCTCGTCTTGGCTAAAGGTCGGGGCTTGCTTGGCGGTGGCCATCCGCAGCTACTAGGTCGTGTTCCCCCATGTCGACAAGGACTTGCAGGGGACATGGGCGTGGACGCCTCCAACGGTGGAGGCGATCACCCAGGCCTGGTGGCTGATGTCGGGCTAGGAGCAGATGGAGGTGCCTTCCGCTCTTCCCACCGTGGCATGCGCGTTGCGATGGTGATGGCTGACGGTGACTCGGGACATGGATGTCGGGGCGGCGGCCCCGGATGGTGGTCCGTATGGTGGCTTTCTGGCAGGCCCCATGGCGGCGGTGGCTACGTCTCTAGGTCGCTTGGGCGACGAGGGAGGTAGCGGATGGTGGTTCAGGCACACTTTCTGTTGCCCAGATCCGGATCTGGAGGCCGGTTCTCGCCGCGACTGACCCGGGTGCCCCGTGATGGCATGTGTGAGCTGCCGAGCGAAAGCTCCGCGCTTTGGCGCCGATGACGACGACATCCGCGGGTGCCGTTATCTTCTTGAAGACGTCGTCGTGGTTCTCCTCTTCATGTCAGAGTCTCCGGGTGAAAACCCTTGTCCACGTCGGGCTCGGCAGCGGCGGTGCTCGTGTTCCCCTCTTGAGGGCGTTGTCGTGGAGGCTGGGTGTCCTAGGTCGTGTCATGCGTTGTAATCGGGTGTTGTTTGACAGCATTGTCGGGTGCGGCTATGTTTGTCAGCTTTCTTGGGATCTGTTGTCTCAGTGGACTACCTCTCAACATTGTATCGTTCGGTCATGTAACTTTGGTGTTGTTGCTTTATATATAAAGCGGGGCGAGAGCCTGGTTCGAGAGGGAGTATAACATTATTTGTGGGTATGCAACAAAACATTGTGATGCGCATTGAAACGAGAAAAAAGACCCAATGAAACATTATGTAACACCATGAAATAAAAAAATTAACCACAAACTAATGTGGCATGAATCTCAAAGCGGCAAAGGAGGATACATACACGAATATCCAGTACATGCAGTTTTGAGCCCAAAATTTCATTCATCGCTGAATGATCATTGCACACACCCACGACCTTTCTGGAGCCTACTGGCAAGATCAATGACGAAAACGGTGGGACCAGAAAAGGTAACAGTCTAAACTCAGCTCACGTTTCCTATTGATGGGTGAACAACCCAACACTTGTAAATTATGCTTCACGATGATAGCAAGAACCGACATTGAAGTATAAAAAGGTAACATCGCCATGAACGCTTGGCTAACACAAGCTAGTTATCTCTCTGGTAACTTTTCTGATAACAATGTAGTTTTTAGTTTTTATTTCATTAGATAGGTTATTACTTGTTGTTAAAACCGTGTATTATGATGGTCTCTCCCTCCCTGACATGATTTAACAGCATTTGCCTCCGTCTATTAAATTCTCCTCGCTCCGCAGCTGGACGGGGTGTACTAATACCATTGCGGTTGTATGTGTGATGCAGGTCTGATCGCCGGTAGATGGCTCAAGTACTGGATCGAGGTCGGCGCGGTGCTTTCCTCCATAGGTCTCTATTCCGCGATGTTGAGCAGTGCGGCGTTCCTCCTCCTGGGCATGGCCGACCTAGGCCTCCTCCCGGCCTTCCTCGCGACGCGCTCCGCCGCCTTCGACATGCCCTGGGTCAGCATTGCAGCGACTGGCGCCATTGCACTGGGCATGTCCTTCTTCAGCTTCAACAGCATCGTGGCCGCCGCCAACTCACTCTATAGCCTCGGCATGCTTCTCGAACTAGCCGCCTTCGTCTGGCTGCGTGTGAAGTGCCCCGAGTTGCCCCGTCCCTACAGTGTTCCCCTAGGCACCGCGGGGGTCGTCGCTATGTGCGTGGTGCCGTCGGCGTTCCTGGTGCTGATCATAGAGATCACAGAGTGGAAGGTGCACGTGACGAGCGCCGGGTTCACAACTCTCGGGGTCATGATCTACTACCTCATGGCTTTCTTCAAGGCCCGAAGATGCTTCCGGTTCAATGGCACAGGGGATCAAGAGGGAGAAGGTCAGGGTCGTGAGTGTGAACTATAGGACACGATCAGTGGTGTATAGGACATGTACAATGGTTGATAGGGGGCATTTTATTATGTATTCCCGACATCTACAAAAAGCAATAAAAATATTGTACAATGGGTTATATCTTATTGTTATCTTTAATATTTAATGTTATGAAATCCTAGAACTATGTGTGGACTTAAGCTAATACTGTGAATAAGTGAAGACGACTCGTCCAATGGAGGGAAATGTCTCATCTTACTTTCTAAGAAATCATCTCTTGGCTTCTTTTTCGTTCCTCTCTTTTCCAATCATTAATTTCCTACATGGCTAACACCATTATACAGGCTCTAAGAAATTACAGATTATTGGATGAAGTTGTCTGCTCAAAACATGGATTGTGAGCAAAGAGCACGTCAATTCTTTTTAAATTTTTTGAACATGTGGCACACTTTATTCAAATCAAATCACGGATACATCGCTAGCAATAGTGTCAAGTAAAAAGCGTGGAGGATCATTGTCCCACGAAATTACAGAATTTGAATCATACGAACTAAGAGCACGTCAATTGGTTACAAATCCGTGCAGACTTGTGTTTAACCTTTTTCCATGCCCGCTCAAGAACTGTTCAAGGTAAAGAAAAACAATTCCTCGGGTAGCAATATGTGGATTAACTTCTAGTACTACTGCATATGATTTGCTGGACACGGGTACACTAAAGATATTCCATGCAGCGAAGCTGAGACGGACAAAGCTCAAACCGTCACCGGCTTCCACACTGTATGTTGCACTCCACTGTCACCCGGTTCCCACGGCAGAGCCAAGAGTAATCTACATTGCCGTTTAGACAAATAAGCTGCAACGGCAACAGCTACAAGGGCATTGAAAAATACGGTGGCATCAGCACAGCTCTCTGACAACTTAAAACAACATCAATCATATTTGGGTGGGAGCAACAGCCACTCACCACCGCAAGCGGCTGCTACCACTATCAAAACTTGGAGCTACAAAGGACGACTGTGTGCTCAGGAACAAAGAGACTTGCAGACAGTTCACATGGAAATACTCCAATTTAGGTCCGATACAAGCCTAATTTACACCAGGGGGCGGGAAACATCGGCCCTTGCAATTTTTCTTGGTGACAGTTTTCATCGTCCTTCCTAGGTTTCCCTTGCTTTTCAAAATTTTCTCTCTATAAAAAGAAAGAATAGACCATCATACTCCCCCGCTGTTTCTGCAGCCATTTAGAGTCACTTGTAGCTAAGCAGAACTGAGTTGATGACATGCATGAGCAAGCGGAGATTGCTGTTGTCCAATGGAGTGGTGGTGGGCAGCGACCGGTGGTGAGCCAACTTGGCGTAGACTTGCTCGAAGATGGGCCTCACATGTATGGCGATGACTTGGTCTGTCGGATTGATCGCCATAGCAACATCTGTCATCCACTGAATTTTCCGGGATGTCTCGGTGCCAATATCAACTGCTAGCTGCTGCAGTAGGGCTAGAAGGACTCCCTGGTTCAGAGGGACTGGGGCCATTGTACATAATCCACGCAAATCAACCTGTACAAGAGGGTAGAGCTATAACAAATCCAACACACCTATTCCAGCATGAGCAAGTTAATGAACAAGGGTCATATAGCTCTGCATTAGCTGACCAATCAAGGACGACGATACCTGAGAGCATAACCAAGACACAATTGACACGTCACTTCTTTGAAGTGCCACTGTAAAAGCCTCGTCAAATTTGTGTTCAGCTAGCAGTCTTCCCAGCTCCTTCATCGGGTCTAATGGTGCCTCGACCTGAAAAAATGCAGGGCACATGAAAATTATACCTAAGACAAGGAAAATAAGACTGAAGACTCATCCCTCGTATCCATAGGCATGGGAACCCATACCACATCAAACGGCTTAGACAGGTCGCCACAGATTATTCTATATGTATATACATATAATAAACCATAATAATCAGAAAAAATGTGGAAGTTCAAAGGGTTTCAGAATTCAGCACCTCTGGGGGGGCAGTGATAGGACCATTGTTGGGCTGCGAAACATTTGTATTTTGTGCGGCGTTGCCAGATGTAACCAGCGCCAAAAGTTTGCGATTCCCATCAAGTAACTCTGATGTGAGATTCTGGGTGATTGAGGACGCAGAAGCAATAGTTTCCTGAAAGATAATTATAGAAACATTTTTATTATTGTACAACTGGAAAGGAAAAATGCATACTTTAACTTACTATTTCCTGCCATTCCAAATATACAAACATAAAAGTATAAAACAGATAGTTCCAAAAGGAAGTATAAAAAGATAGTTTTGCATGTCTACCTTTAAAGTAAGCACCAATGGAGTATGTGCTGCCTCAACCTGCTGCTGAATAGCAACAGCATGCTCAGACATTCCTTTCTGGAACGCACTGTCTACTTGCTCAAACATTGTCTTACATGATTGTTCAAATGCTGGAACAAGCAATGATTCAAAGCTAGTGCGTAAAACATCCTGCATGCATCCATTTGAAACAAATTAGTACATCTAGCCAAGCTAAAACAAATTGATCTAACAGTAAAGTTCGTATATGGATGAACAACTTAAGCCATCTACTGAGAAACAAATACACGACAAACAAATCAAGTGCAACATGTTACATGCCATATAAGAGCTGCTAGAATAGAATACCATCCATAAGAACAAGCTACAAGATGATACATACCTGAAGAGTCTGTTTTACAGATGTATGAAACTGCATTTGGATTTGCCTAGCAAGTGTAGCTTCAAGTTTTGCAGTAACAGATTTGTCCAGCTGATTCACCACTTTGTCACCCACCGCTTTCTAAAAGCAAACAGTCAACAAGAGCAAGGGTGGCAAAATCAAGAACAACAAATGCAACAAGAAGTTAGGCACAACCTGAACTGAATCAGCAACTATAGAGGTCAAGGACTTCTCAATAATAGGTGTCATTGCCCGTGCAACAACAGGTCCAAGTGAAGAAACTTCTCTCTTCACTAACTTATCCAACATAGCAGGAAGGTCCTTGCTTATTGAGCTTGTGATGAGAGTGGTCATTTGCTGCATTCGTTCCCTTTCAGCCTTCTCACGTTTTGTGTTCTCCTCCAGGAAACGAGCCCACAAGGCATCAATGCTAGCCTTAATAGATTTCTCCATCGTACGGCCTAGTGATGTTTCAATTCTTTTACCTTCCTTCGCAATGGGAGCACTAACGATAGTACCTAGCTGCTTCTGCATATCCTTCTGCATGGCTATTAGCTGCAAGACACACGACCACACAGTAAATAAACTGAAGCTCGTACTCATATAACACTAATCTAAAAGCCAGTGTTAACCTAGAATTCTCAGTTTCTCAACCTCTAATAGCACTAGCCAAGTGACAAATCAAAACAAACCAAGTATGTCTTTTCCTAAAAAAACAAGTAGATATTTGCTGATTTTACAAGCAGGCATAATTATTAAGTTGCCCATAGATGGCTACATCATGTCCAACTCAGGGTTCAAAATCAGGGTACTGGACAAGTGGGCCAATACTAGATGGGATACCGTGGTTGTCACTTCATGGATCTTCATTCCAATTAGGCAAGTAATGCTTTTTTTCCAGTGAAACCCAGAAAGAAATGGCAATTTTACAAGTACAAATTTTCCCATTCATCTCAAGTAAATATTTAAGAATGTGTGTTTACATGCAGGACGTGAGAAACAAGAAAACGACCTGAATCTATATGGAATTTGTATCCGGGACACCTAGTTTGAATGGACCAGGAATTGAATGAGATTCCAACCTCAGCCTATCCTATCCACTATCCATTTTGATGCTGAACTTGAAACTGCGCCAACAAGTTTATGCCAGGGTGGCAGGCTGCAGGGCCACACTGGTTCCCACTTCCCAGCCCATCAAAACTAAGCATAAAGGGGCTGTCTTCAGAAAAGACAACCCTGTGATTTTTCCAGTAGCAAGTTTAATATCCGGTCAACAGCCAATTACTTTTGGATTCAGGCCAAATATTATCGACATGTAAAACTAGAGCTTATATGCAAATTGCTGTTGAAGTTAGTACAGTACAATAGTAGTACATCAAAGAAGCATTGGTTTCATTACTGCAGGCCGGACGGCAAAGAGACCACAATGGTTGTATTGCAATAGGAAACCAAGACAGTCGTATTGCAAAGTCCAAACAGCAAGTAGAACTTCAGAATACTACAACCATCTCCATTCGACTAAAGTTACTTCAGAGTATATAGATAACAGAATAATTTAATGCAGTGCTTACTTGTTGCAGCATATCAGCAACTTCTGAAGAGGATTCAATAGGAGGGTATGCACTGCTGACAGGTTCATGGGAAGACTCAGTTGAGTTAAATGCGCTTGTAGAAGGTGATGACTGACCAGATGCTTGAGGATGAAAAACCTTGTCCTTGGTATATGAAGATGATTGCTCCCTAGACACAGAGGAAGAGGAGTAATCACTTATGCCAGGTTTTTCCACTGTTTTGTTTGAAACATTTTCTCCAGCAGCACCAGTATGGTCAGGGACCAGCCTACCAGATGGTGACCGTGATTCTCCCACGCTATACTTATCAGTTGTTACTGAACGCTCACTGATCATTTCAACAGTTTGCTCCAACGAATTTTGAGCTTTCTCTGAGTTCTCAGAGACAACTTGAGCTTCCTTGATAGCTTCAAGTTCCAAATCATGATTAGATTTACTCTCATCGACATGTTTTGCTTCCACTTCTGCAATCCGAGGGCTACTAATAGAGTCATCCTGGATTTTTGCGCCATCAGATTTAGAGATCTGATTGCTTTCAGCAGACAGAGCGCCTGATATAATTTCAGATGGAGTTATGAGATGAGTAGCATTTCCTCCTACCTTAAACATCATGCGAGGATTTGGGAGCATTTGAACATCACTGTGGCCGTCTCTTAATTCATCCTTTCCAAAATTGTCCTTTGGCATGGGTGTATCTTGCCTAGCGAGGCCAAGCGGTTTTGGCATGGGTGTATCTTGCCTGGTCAAGGCAACTGGCTCAGTGATTCGGCTTGTTGAATAATCAAAAGCTGATTGGTCTTTGTCACGGTTGCCTACTGATGGTCCTGATCCAGTAAGATCAGTGTTTGATGCAAGAGGGGCAGACGGAAGATGCGCAGAACCATCACCTTCTGTGTATGCAAGTGGTGGAGCTGATGGCTTAAGATCAAACTCTGCAGATAATGAGATAAATTATAAGCAAAAGAAAAACTGAAGCAATTGAATGAGAAATGGTAATTGATTTACCTGCAGTCTGATCAAAAGTTGATTGTTTACTCGAATCTGTAAAGCTAGTTCCCGCGGATGACTCTGCTCCTACCACTTCCAGAGGTGTATCATAAACACGTGAAATAGCAGGGTCTCTTCCAAGTGCAGTAGTATCAGATGTAGGAGGCGAACAAAGTGATAACTCCAGCCCATACTGCTGGATGGCCATTGTTTGGACACAATAGACTTGAACTACCTGCTCACCATCAGGTTGGCTTTCATGTGTGCCAGTAAGACTCAAAATTGGCATTGCAACTGTAAAATCTGCGATATAATCCAAGCGGGTAGAAGCAGGGTCTGAGCCATACTCAACATGCACAGCGTAAATAGCATTCTTCTTTGCATTCGCAAGTAAGATAATGCTTGCTTGAGGCAGCACTGCAACTTGGTTGAAAAATGCCTCCTCGACTTTAGGTTCCAGAGAACTAACAAGTTCCAGGGTCTGGGTGCAATTCCAACTCTCAGAGTCGCTTGGCAACAACCAACCTTCTTCATTAGTAGAAGCCCAAATTTTAATTTCTCGGTTTAGAGGACCCTACATTAAGAACCAGAATAACATGTAAGACATCCGTTAACATATTTGCACAGCATGCAGTCAATTATTCTATTTCTCACAAGATTACAAGAGCAGAATCCCATTAACTCATCATTGCTAACAGAAATAGAACGTCTACAAAAAAGATTCTCCCATTTGAACATTATATAAATGTAGCATTTCACAGATTATCCAAACCATGAGCAGAGTCTTTGCCTCTTTTCCCCTTGGCAATTGTAGGCAAATACAGCTCTGTTTAGATTTCATTCAAACTCAAGTGGTACAAGCACCTATAGTTCATTTCTAATTAAGATACAAAATATATATCGATATGCCATTGTGTTTTGGTAGATGTAATGTTATCTGGACTAATTGCTTCTCAAAATGGCATATTCAAACCCCTGGATGAAGCATTTTGCCCAGGATAGCACTTCTACAGAAAAAAATGAGCAGGATGCCCCAAGAAAAGTGTGTGCTTCAAAAGGTAAGTAAATTAAGCAATCATTGGGACAAATTAAGTAATCCGTGCAAGAGTGCATACTGCCGTGATGAGATTTATATGATGTGGGCGCTCAGGTGCTGTAAGAAAGGCAACTGAGTAAACAGCTTGACCATCATGTGGCTTTAGAATCGATAGAGGCGCTAACTTGCGATCATCCCAAATCTTTACCTGCAAAATTAACCAATATACATTGCAAATGTTCTTAGTAAGGAAGATCGGCACTTCTTTAAATAAAAGCATGTTTAACAGGGAAAAGAGAGGCCAATTAATAAGTCAAAAAAATGCTGACAGCCTTATTAGTGCTTAACCTAGCAGCTGATGTTAGTTTTCAACCGACCATTAGGAGTAACCAGACAGCAGCTGATAACCAGCCAATCAAGGTTACGCGCGCATAGCAGGTGAAACGTACTTCACAGTTTTTCTACGCATTACAGATATTTTTATATGGGATATTGCTGTCATGTACAACAATGTAAATGCAGTCAAAACCATCAAATCACGGGGGACACAGTCCAAACCACAGATCATTCGATGGACTATTTCCAGAATATGTCATGACAGGCCCATCCAAACAGCCCTTGACAACATAACAAGAGACATACGGTTTAGTTTCCTTTCTTAAGAGAAAGGTGTTTTCAAAACGACAAGAGAACAAAGTATTAAGATACTAAAATTTTAGAAAAATATACTCTGCATACCATAATAAAAATAATTAACTCTGCAAGCCTATAGATGGAAAGTTTAGTCACATTTTAATGATTTTAATGTAATGAAAGATGAAACAAGCTTCCATTTGCTCAGAAGAACTAGGATCTAATGGCATATTCACTAGAATCTAATGGCATATTCAAGAATACCATTCAGAAAATACTTCTCTCAATTTCCCGGAATTCAAAAATTCACAATAAATAGGGGGTATTTGATACAAACCGTGCCATCATTTGATCCTGAAGCCAGTCGGGTAGTCATCCACTGAGATATGGACAAATCTGTCACATCACCATCATGCCTACCAACCAAACGTACACCATCAATAAGCTCGTCAAGATGACATTTGATAGGTTCTTCAGCAGTAAAGTCTCTTCCCCTTCCCACTTTAGTTGTATCTATTCTTAAGACGCAGTTTCTGATTCCAACAAACAGAAGTTCCTGTAGGATAAACACACAACTCCATTAGTGAGTTGAGATGCAAAATGAACTTGGAGGTGGCAAATGTTATATAAATAATGCCTTACTTGTTTATGAGAGTGCCAACATATTCTTGGATGGTAAGCTTCGGCATCACCTACAATTTGTATGGCAACTTCTA
Source organism: Elymus sibiricus (assembly GCA_039707655.1). Lineage (NCBI taxonomy): Eukaryota > Viridiplantae > Streptophyta > Magnoliopsida > Poales > Poaceae > Elymus > Elymus sibiricus. The sequence continues at coordinate 338,106,835 of CM077673.1, forward strand.
TCTTTCCTGTAATTTGTGGCTTATTTTCTGCATCGGGCCCCTCATCAATCCTCCACACGTATATCCGTCCATCCACACTTGCGCTGCAGAAGAAGAGAGCAAGTTAGCATATATGACCCACACAATAATAAAGAATACAGATAAGGATTAGATATTTTTCTATAGTAAATAATAAAGAGGCGTGGCCCCAGAACAATGTTAAATATGTGATCTCGAAAGGAGAGTGAAGATAACTTTTTGTTCTGCTGCCAACTGGGTGAACAAATTCAGACTATGTTATTGTTCCTTACACAGTACCTTGCTAAACGATGGACATCCTCAGCGAAGAAAGCCATATCCGTGACCCTCTAAAGAAGAAAGAACACAAGCCATAAGAAACAGATGCACTTTCATATACTTGGTAAAATTCATACCCACATGAAAGTAAGGGGTGCATAACCAGTTACCATCTAAAGATATTAACAAATATTGACATCAGAAATCCTCAGTCACTTCCTTGAGCACTTAAAGTGCGGGACAGTTTTACATAGACTATTTTGTACATTAAAATTGCTGAATATGAGCACACAAGCAAACAACCACACAGTAACAGCCTAATGGGTAGTGATTATTCCATGAGTAGAATGTTCAAATATGAATAACAATGTATCAGAGGTTGTTTTCAACATAACATGCAACAGAATGAATTGGTAACAAAATATCTGAAAAATGACTGCACTGGAAAATGTATAAGGTATGTTATTCTAGCGTATGGGCAATGCAGTATCTACACGTCGAAATTTTCAGATCCTTCCCCTCTGCTGAACACTTCATGCATCATTAACAACCACTACCCATCGATTCAATTTCTCGATGAGCATTTCTACACAGGACTAACCGATAACTTATCTCTCTGGACTAAAATATATACCTGTGTATGGCCACGGAGTAGTGAGCGAAGCGCGGTGTTGATGTTTAGCACACGGATGTTCCCCAGCTTGAGCCCATACACGATGTACGTCCGATTTACAGCGATCTGCCTGCCCAGCACAAGACCTGGGTCTGACGTGTACTTGGTGATCGGCGTCACCTCCAGCTGTGGCGGCTGCGCCTCCCCAGGCAGCCTCGAGTCAACGTTGTGCACCGCCTTGTCCCCGCCACCCAGAAGCCGCCCTCTCGGCACCTTGCTGCTGGTGCTGCTGAGCATCCTCGCCGGCGGCGCGGATGGCATCGCCGGGAGCGGCGACGGCTGCGCGGCGGCGAACTCCGACGACGGCGGGGGCATAGATACCGCGGACTCGAGGTGGCCCGAGCCGGAGCTGCCGAGCAGCTGCATGAGGCGGGCGCCGGGGTTGGCGCCCGCGGCGGCCATGGGGTTAGCGCCCGGGTTGGGGTTCGCGTTCGGGTTCGGCATGGGGAAGGGGATGACCGGGCGGGGCATGGGGGGCTGGGGATCCTGCGGGTAGTGGAGGTAGGGGCGGAGGTGGAAGGGAGGGGTGGCCGGGGGGTAGGAGTAGGGGCCGGAGGGCGGAGGCGGGCCGGCGGCGCCGGGGAACATGGGCGCGGCGGTCGGCGCGGGGTTGGGAGGCGGCCTGAAGAGCATGGCCATCTCGAAGGGGGGGTTGGGGTTGCCGGGGTTCGGATTAGGGTTTCCGGCTGGAGACGCCATTGGAGGCGGCAGTGGAGTAGATCTGGAGAAGTGGGGGTGAGAGAAGGGGCGAGGGGATGGGTCGGAGGTGCGGCGGAGCGGAAGACCAGAAGTGCAGGCCGAGGTGGGAGGCGGTGATTGTTTTCTCTCGCCTTTGCGCCCTCGCTGTTTCGCTTTATTTTGACGAGGATGTTTGAGAACTCAATGTTGCAGTGCCGTCAAATTTCTTTTCTGTTTGACTTTATTCTAAAAAATGCTCCCTCTATAACAAAATATAGGGCAGCTTAACCCTAAATAAATATAGGGCAGCTTAGTATTTTGTATTTTTTCCCTCTTATATATACAGAGAATGTCGAAAATTGATCCATTGTAAACCAAAGCATGTTAGGAGCATTTATCCCCAGCAACTCCTAGAGCCAATGCATAAAGTCATCTCGTTACGTTAGAGCATCTACAGTCCGACCTTGTAAATCCGGCCCCTCAAACGCCCGCGGACGCGTCCGGACGCTTCCGCGGACACTAACTCGTCACGTCTCAAATAATTCATTGTACAACCGGACATCTCATATTAGATTCTTTAAATCCATATAAAAGCATGCAAGATATAAAATCTACGTACTACGTAAAACCTATCTACTCCTCGTCGGAGATGTCGACGACCGTCGTGCCCTCCGACGGATAAATGGCCACCTGCCGCAGGCCCTCCCCCTCCGGCGCCTCCGGCTGCTCCGCTGCGGCCTCCTCCGCCTCGATCTTCGCCTCCAGCTCGTCGAAGAGGGCGCCTGCCTTCGCCTGCCTCTGCCGGATGAGTCGGCGGTTGGCCTCCATCTCGGCCTCATCCCGTATGAAATCCAGGATGGCCTGTGATGGGCATGCCTACCCTGGGTAGGGTCATAGGCCTGACATCTAAGGCCCACCTATGGTCCTTCAATGTCATTAAAGCCCCTGAGCAGAGACTCATTCGGATAAATATATCCGTTCACTCGGATTATTCATGTCACTCGGATTACACGGCGCCATTCGGACAGACAGAAGCCCAGGCGACCCGGAAGACAAAGCGTCCGTAGAATTCGAGTAGTCATTTGTTATGGGTTAATTCACCGTTACCAGTAACGTCAGATTAATCAGCCGTTCCTGTAACGCAGTATTCATTGGCATTTATTGCCTTAATCATGGTGCTCGACCGGTGGCGGCGCACTCTATATAAGCCACCCCCGGGCGCCAGAGCAAGGGTTCCGCCCCTCTGTAATCCTCTACCATCATAAGCAAACACCACAGCCTCCGGGCACCGAGACGTAGGGCTGTTATCACTTCCGAGTGAGGCCTGAACTCGTACATACCGAGTGCACACTTGCGCCGTAGTTAGACTTCGCCCCTCCTTTCGTACCCCCTAGTACTATTGTCAGGTTCATTCCCACGACAGTTGGCGCCCACGGTGGGGCTGCGCGTCTAGCGAATTCCGGCGCAGGTGGAATTTCCATTTTCTCGTTCATCATGAACGCATTCGGCGGTGAGATCCTCTTCGGGTCCCTCAGCTTCGCCGTCGACGATTCGGCATGGCTGCAGGAGGCACCGCTGGATGATGAGGCACTGCCCGCCCAGGGTGCAGTGCACTTCAGCGCGACGACGTTCGGAGTTCTCCTCCGACAACCGTCTTCTCCCTATCGGCCAGCCTCTTCGACTCGTCTTGCGGCTTGTAGCCGGCGCTCCGGGCGCTCGCGGCTGCAGCGTTGGATCAAGCACGCTGTAGCGGCCCAGGCCGCGGGACAGCAGGTGGTCGCGCTCGAAGCCGACGAGTCCGTCCACTGCCTCTTCCCGTCTTCGAACGACGAATCTTCCGGAACAGCCGAGCACGAGAGCAGCGGCGACGTTGCGGAGGTCTTGATGGCCGGCCCAGCCCGAGGTGCTGCTCCACCCGGGCATTCTGCGGGAGATGCCCGCGATCGGGACGGTGACCGCAACAACGCCAGCTCCGACGGCTATGTTCCCCGACCTCTCACCCGGGAGCAACGGGAGGAAATCAGGCGCAGGAACGATCAGGTCCTTCTGACGCCCATAGCGGGGAATACCCCGGAAGAGATAGCCCTGGAGACTGCTCGCCAAGCCACCCTGGCTAAGCGCGAGCGACTCGAGCGGCTGCAGCGTTCACTCGACGAACGCGTGGCAAGAGACCTTCCCAGCTCCAGCCGAAGCCGCCGTCAGCTGTTCACAAAGGATCGTCCGTACACCATCCCGGTGATGCGCACGCCTTTGTTGAATCTGGCCGCGGCCACCCGGATCGCAGATTCGATCCAGCCGTCTGATTCAGCGGCAGGCGAGGGCATTCGGCAAATCCAGGCTTTGCTGAAGACCGTCCTGCAACAAAACTCAGAAGTATCACAGTCTCACCAACGCATTCGCAATGAATCCACTCGGGCGGACACCGTCTAGTTGGCTCACAGTCCCTTCACGCTGAGGAAAGACCCGCGAACTCCTCCCCTTCCGAGAGGTCCGCACGGAGGACGCGGGCGCGACGGCCGCGATTTCAGTCGGACTCCCCCTCCGAGGGGCGGTCTGCGTGGCCAGCGTCCGTATGACGGAGGTTATCCACTCGGGAGGAACCGTGAGCAGAGCCTTGTTCGGCACAGAGGCTATGATGCCCGGTCTGACATCACTTGGCGAGTAGTCGATCGGAACAGGCATGACAGAGACCGAGCGAGCGGCTGGGGAGTTACCGGCCTCGGATGTTTCAGCAGATACATCCGAGAGGCGGAAATACCCCCCAATTATCGGCTGGCAACCGGAATTGGGAAGTCTAATGGCGAATCCAAGCTAGAGACTTGGCTCGAGGACTATCGAGTCGCTGTCCAGATCGGCGGCGGTGATGATTTCGTTGCCATGAAGCACCTTCCGCTCATGTTGGAAGGGTCTGCGCGTGCGTGGCTAAATCAGTTACCTGCCAATTGCATTTACTGCTGGGAGGACTTGGCCCGAGTGTTCGTCAAGACATTCGAGGGCACGTACAAGCGTCCGGGTGGATTGACAGAACTACAACACTGCGTCCAGAAGAGCAACGAGACTCTCCGAGAGTACATTCAGCGCTGGACCACGTTGCACAACACCGTGGAAAATGTCACCGAGCATCGGTCCGTGTGCGCCTTCAAGGTAGGCACTTGGTATCGGGAGTTGATCTTGAAGTTTGGCCGGTCTGGGGATCTGTCCCTCAGTCGGGCCATGGAGATCGCAAACAAGTACGCCAATGGCGAGGAAGAAGACCGCCTCCGTAGCGGCAAAGGGAGAGCCGGCAACGCCCCTCAATCGGGAGGCAATGCCGGGAAAAATCAGAAGCGGAAGGCTGACGCTTCCGGCAAGGCAGAGGTGGCAGCCATCCAAGGGCAAGGACAAGGCAAGCCGAAGCCCAAGAAAAAGAAGAAAGAGTGGACTCCCAAGAAGAAGTCCGACTATAAATCCGACATTCTCGACCAACCGTGCCAAATTCACACCAAGACGGATGAAGAAGGCAACGTCGTGCTCCCGAAGCACACCACTCGGGAATGTCGCCTGCTCAAGCAGGAGATGGGCATTGAGCCCTCGAGTGAAAATGTCGATGTCGAAGATGAAGAAGATACTTTCGAGTATCCGAAAGTCGATAAAGTCCTCAACGTGATCTTCGCCCACGTTGAAAGCAAGAGGCAGCTGAAAGTTGTCAATCGGGAGGTCAACATGGCAGTTCCGAATGCTCCCAAGTACCTCAACTGGACGAAGACGCATGTCACCTTCGACCAGTCCGACCATCCGCCTCACATAGCCACCCCTGGGAGGCAGGCGTTGGTCGTCGATCCGGCAGTGGGTGGCGTCCGATTGCGCATGGTCCTAATGGATGGAGGCAGCGGGCTCAATATCATATATGCTGATACGCTCAAGGCAATGGGCATCCCGATGTCTCAATTGAGCAAGAGCAACATGCATTTCCATGGGATCGTCCCTGGGAAGAAGGCAGAGTCACTCGGCCAGATCGCTCTGGACGTAGTATTCGGAGGCGAGAAGAATTTCCGAAAGGAAAGGTTGACCTTCGAGGTGGTTGATTTCCGCGGTGCTTATCACGCCATCCTGGGTAGGCCTGCCTATGCACGTTTCATGGCCAGACCATGTTACGTGTATCTCAAACTCAAGATGCCAGGACCTAAGGGCGTGATCATTGTGACTGGTGACCGAAAGGTCGCCGAAGAGTGCCTCCAGCAGGGCTCAAAGATCGCCAACGAACAAGTGATTGCAGTCGAGCTTGAAGGGTACAAGAAGGAAGTAGACACGGCTAATCTGCTCAGATCAAAGCGGCCGGCTTCAGAATCAGCCTTCCAGTCAGCTGGCGAGACCAAGCAAGTCCATGTTCATCCGAGTGACCCAAGTGTTGCTCCGACGAACATCTCCACCTCACTCGGAGAGAAATAGGAAGCCGAGCTCATCCAGTTCCTCCGTGAGAACTGGGACATCTTCGCATGGAAGCCGTCTGACATGCCTGGTGTTCCCAGGGAACTGGCTGAGCACCGACTCCGAACCGATCCCAAGGCCAAGCCAGTCAAAGAGTACTTGCGCCGATCCTCTGTCGAGAAGCGCAAGGCGATTGGTCAAGAGATAGCTCGGCTCCTTGCCGCCGAGTTCATTCGCGAGGTTTACCACTCCGAGTGGCTCGCGAATGTCGTCTTGGTACCGAAGAAGGACAAGTCACTCCGTATGTGTATCGACTTTAAACACCTCAATCGGGCCTGCCCGAAGGATCATTTCCCTTTACCACGAATAGATCAGATAGTAGACTCTACTGCCGGATGTGAACGTCTGTCGTTCCTGGATGCGTACTCCGGGTACCACCAGATCCGAATGTACGGTCCTGATGAAATAAAAATAGCCTTCATCACCCCATTCGGGTGCTTTTGCTACGTCACGATGCCATTCGACCTGAAGAATGATGGGGCTGTTGGGGAACGTTGCATGGGAAACAAAAATTTTCCTACGCACACACAAGATCTATCCATGGTGATGAGCATCTACGAGAGGGAGAGTAAATCTACATACCCTTGTAGATCGCTAAGCGGAAGCGTTTAAGAAACGCGGTTGATGTAGTCGAACGTCTCCGCGATCCAAATCGCAAGTCGTCCCTCGATCCGATCACGAACTAGCGCCGAACGGACGGCACCTCCGCGTTCAACACACGTACGGCTTGATGACGCCTTCACCTCCTCGATCCAGCGAGCGATGGTGAAGTAGTGGTTGAGTTCCAGCAGCACGACGGCGTGGTGATGGTGGTGAGGAACAATCTCTGCAGGGCTTCGCCAAGCGCTACGGAGATTATGACGGAGGAACTAGAGGGTTAGGGTTGCCGCACACGGCTTGGGGAAATCTTGATGTGTCCCGTGTGCTAGCCCTGCCCCTCTATTTATATGTTGAGCCTTGGGGTCTAAACTTGGAGTAAAAGCCTCCTCCAGGTCGGTTTTGCCCGCACAAGGTCGGTTTGGCCCGCAGGGAAAGAGTCCAACTCGGATCCCTGCAGTACCGCGCACAAGCGGTAGTACCGCTTAACACAAGCGGTAGTACCGCTTGGGCGGTAGTACCGCTTCACACAAGCGGTAGTACCGCTTGGGCGGTAGTACCGCTTCACAAAACGGTAGTACCGCTTACGCGGCAGCAAAACTACTTTTTGCACTTTCCAATACCTCGTGGGCTTTATCCCTTTGGCCCATATAAAGTGTTGCTGCACCCGAACACTTCGGTAAACATCCGGAACCCATTCCGGTGAACTCCGGAACTCTTCCGGAGATCAAAACACTATTATCACATATATCAATCTTTACCTCCAGACTCTTCCGGAGATCCTCGTCATGTCCGGGATCTTATCCGAGACTTCGAACAACTTTTGGTCACCAACATAATAACTCAATTATACTAATCGTCACCAAACGTTAAGTGTGTAGACCCTGCGGGTTCGAGAACTATGTAGACATGACCGAGACACTTCTACGATCAATAACCAATAGCGGGACCTGGATGCCCATATTGGCTCCTACATATTCTACGAAGATCTTTTATCGGTCGAACCTCTATGTCAAGGATTCAGTTAATCCCGTATGCTGTTCCCTTTGTTCTTCGGTATGTTACTTGCCCGAGATTCGATCGTCGGTATCACTATACCTAGTTCAATCTCGTTACCGGCAAGTCTCTTTACTCGTTCCGTAATACAAGATCCTGTGGCTAACTCTTTAGTCACTTTGCTTGCAAGGCTCAATGTGATGTTGTATTATCGAGTGGGCCCTGAGATACCTCTCCGTCACACAGAGTAACAAATCCCAGTCTTGATCCATGCCAACCCAACAGACACCCTCGGAGATACCTGTAGAGCACCTTTATAGTCACCCAGTTACGTTGCGACGTTTGATACACACAAGGTACTCCTCCGATGTCAGGGAGTTGCATGATCTCATGGTCATAGGAACAGATACTTGACATGCAGAAAACAATAGCAATAAACTGACACGATCAAAATGCTACGTTCTTAGTTTGGGTCTTGTCCATCATATCATTCTCCTAATGATGTGATCCCGTTATCAAATGACATCTCATGTCAATGGCTAGGAAACCTTAACCATCTTTGATCAACGAGCTAGTCAACTAGAGGCTTACTAGGGACATAGTTTTGTCTATGTACCCACACATGTATTTGAGTTTCCAATCAATACAATTATAGCATGGATAATAAACGATTATCATGAACAAGGAAATATAATAATAACCAATTTATTATTGCCTCTAGGGCATATTTCCAACAGTCTCCCACTTGCACTAGAGTCAATAATCTAGTTCACATCACTATGTGATTTACATTGTAATGAATCGAACACCCATGCAGTTCTGGTGTTGTTCATGTTTAGCCCTTGGAAGGGGTTTAGTCATCGGATCTGCAACATTTAGATCCGTGTGTACTTTGCAAATATTTATGTCGTCCTCCTTGATATAATCGCGGATGGAATTGAAACGTCGCTTTATGTGTCTGGTCCTCTTGTGAAATCTTGGTTCCTTGGCTAGAGCAATGGCACCAGTATTATCACAAAACAGAGTCATTGGGTTAAGCGCACTAGGCACCACTCCAAGATCTGTCATGAACTCCTTCATCCAGACACCTTCCTTCGCCGCCTCCGAGGCTGCGATGTACTCCGCTTCGTATGTAGAATCAGCTACCACGCTTTGCTTGGAACTGCACCAGCTAACCGCACCCCCATTAAGAATAAACACGTATCCGGTTTGAGACTTAGAGTCATCCGGATCAGTGTCAAAGCTTGCATCGACGTAACCCTTTACGACGAGCTCTTGATCACCTCCATAAACGAGAAACATATCCTTAGTCCTTTTCAGGTACTTCAGGATATTCTTGACCGCCGTCCAGTGTTCCATTCCTGGATCACTTTGAAACCTTCCGACCATACTTATGGCAAGGCTGACATCGGGTCTTGTGCACAGCATTGCATACATGATAGAGCCTATGGCTGAAGCATAGGGGATGACACTCATCTTTTCTCTATCTCCTGCAGTCACTGGGCATTGAGTCTTACTCAACTTCACACCTTGCAAAACAGGCAAGAACCCCTTCTTGGACTGATCCATTTTGAACTTCTTCAAAATCTTATCAAGGTATGTGCTTTGTGAAAGTCCTATTAAGCGTCTTGATCTATCTCTATAGATCTTGATGCCTAATATGAAAGCAGCTTCTCCTAGGTCCTTCATTGAAAAACTCTTGTTCAAATATTCCTTTACGCTTTCCAACATTTCTATATTGTTTCCAATCAGCAATATGTCATCCACATATAATATTAGAAACGCTATAGAGCTCCCACTCACTTTCTTGTAAATACAAGCTTCTCCGTAAACTTGTATAAACTCGAACGCTTTGATCACCTCATCAAAACGAAGATTCCAACTCCGAGATGCTTGCACCAGTCCATAAATGGATCGCTGGAGTTTGCAAACTTTGTCAGCATTTTCTGGATCGACAAAACCTTCTGGTTGCATCATATACAACTCTTCCTTAAGGAAACCGTTAAGGAACGCTGTTTTGACATCCATCTGCCAAATTTCATAATCGAAAAAGGCAGCTATTGCTAACATGATTCTGACGGACTTAAGCATCGCTACCGGTGAGAAGGTCTCATCGTAGTCAACTCCTTGAACTTGTGAAAAACCCTTTGCCACAAGTCGAGCTTTATAGACGGTGACATTACCGTCCGCGTCCGTCTTCCTCTTAAAGATCCATTTGTTCTGAATGGCCTTACGCCCTTCAGGTAATACTTCCAAAGTCCATACTTTGTTTTCATACATGGATCCCATCTTGGATTTCATGGCCTCTAACCACTTCTCGGAATCCGGGCCCATCATCGCTTCTCCATAGCTCGTAGGTTCATCGTTGTCCAACAACATGACCTCTAAGACAGGGTTGCCGTACCACTCAGGAGTAGTACGCGTCCTTGTCGACCTACGAGGTTCGATAGCAACTTGATCCAAAGCTTCATGATCATCATCATTAACTTCCTCTTCAGCTAATGTAGGCTCCACAGAAACAACTTTCTGCGCTGCGCTACTCTCAGGTTGAAGTAAAGGTTCAACAACCTCATCAAGTTCTATCTTCCTCCCACTCAATTCTTTCGAGAGAAACTCTTTCTCAAGAAATGTTCCGTTTTTAGCGACAAACACTTTGCCTTCGGATCTAAGGTAGAAGGTATACCCAACTGTCTCTTTTGGGTATCCTATGAAGACGCATTTCTCCGCTTTGGGTTCCAGCTTTTCAGGCTGAAGCTTTTTGACATAAGCATCACATCCCCAAACTTTAAGAAACGACAGCTTTGGTTTCTTGCCAAACCAAAGTTCATATGGCGTTGTCTCAACGGATTTCGATGGTGCCCTATTTAAAGTGAATGCAGCTGTCTCTAATGCATAACCCCAAAACGATAGTGGCAAATCGGCAAGAGACATCATAGATCGCACCATATCCAATAAAGTTCGATTACGACGTTCGGACACACCATTACGCTGTGGTGTTCCAGGCGGTGTCAGTTGTGAAACAATTCCACATTGTCTTAAGTGACTGCCAAACTCATAACTCAGATATTCTCCTCCTCGATCAGATCGTAGGAATTTAATCTTCTTGTTACGATGATTCTCAACTTCACTCTGAAATTGTTTGAACTTTTCAAATGTTTCAGACTTGTGTTTCATTAAGTAAATATACCCATATCTACTTAAGTCATCAGTGAAGGTGAGAAAGTAACGATAACCACCGCGCGCCTCAATACTCATCGGACCGCACACATCAGTATGTATGATTTCCAACAAGTCACTTGCCCGTTCCATTGTTCCAGAGAACGGTGTTTTAGTCATCTTGCCCATGAGGCATGGCTCACATGTGTCAAGTGATTCAAAATCAAGTGACTCCAAAAGTCCATCAGCATGGAGCTTCCTCATGCGTTTTACGCCAATATGACCTAAACGGCAGTGCCACAAGAAAGTGGTATTATCATTATCAATTCTACATCTTTTGGCATCAATGTTATGAACATGTGTATCATTACTATCGAGATTCAATAAGAATAAACCGCTTACATTGGGTGCATGACCATAAAAGATATTACCCATATAAATAGAACAACCATTATTCTCTGATTTAAATGAGTAACCGTCTCGCAATAAACAAGATCCAGATATAATGTTCATGCTTAACGCAGGCACCAAATAACACTTATTTAGGTTCATCACTAATCCCGACGGTAATCGAAGAGCGAGCGTGCCGACGGCGATCACATCAACCTTGGAACCATTTCCCACGCGCATCGTCACTTCGTCCTTCGCCAGCCTCCATCTATTCCGCAGTTCCTGTTTAGAGTTGCAAATATGAGCAACCGCACCGGTATCAAATACCCAGGCACTACAACGAGGGTTGGTAAGGAACATATCAATAACATGTATATCATATATACCTTGTTTGTTGTTGGCCGCCTTCTTGTCAGCCAAATACTTGGGGCAGTTCCGCTTCAAGTGTCCAGTTCCCTTGCAATGAAAGCACTCAGTTTCTGGTTTGGGTCCAGCCTTGGGTTTCTTCACAGGAGCAGCAACTGCTTTGCCACCCTTCTTAGATTTACCCTTCTTACCCTTGCCATTTTTCTTGAAACTAGTGGTTTTATTGACCATCAACACTTGATGCTCCTTCTGAATTTCAGACTCAGCGGCTTTCAGCATCGCAAACAGCTCGGCGACTGACTTGTTCATCCCGTGCATGTTATAGTTCAACACGAAGCTCTTGTAGCTAGGTGACAATGATTGAAGAACTCTGTCAGTGATAGCCTCTGGCGGAAGGGGCATCCCCAATTCAGCCAGACGGGTGGAGTACCCAGACATTCTGAGCACGTGATCACTGATAGACCCGTTCTCCTCCATCTTGCAAGTATAGAACTTATCGGAGATCTCATATCTCTCGATCCGGGCATTCTTCTGAAAGATAAACTTCAACTCCTGGAACATCTCATATGCTCCATGACGTTCAAAACGTCTTTGAAGTCCCGGTTCTAAGCCATACAACATTGCACATTGAACTATTGAGTAATCATCAGAACGAGCCTGCCAGGCGTTCACAACGTCTAGAGACTCAACTGGAGCGGGTGGATCACCAAGCGGTGCATCAAGGACATAAGCCTTCTGGAAAGCCGTAAGGATAATCCTTAGATTACGGGCCCAGTCCACAAAGTTACTTCCATCATCTTTCAACTTAGCTTTCTCTAGGAACGCATTAAAATTCAGGGGTGCTACTGCGCGAGCCATGATCTACAACATAAATATAGCAAAGACAACTTAGACTATTGTTCAAGATAATGAGTTTAATTAATCATATTACTTAAAAACTCCCACTCAAATTGACATCCCTCCGGTCATTCGAGTGTAACATGATCCAAATCCACCAACTCAAGTCCGATCATCACGTGAGTCGAGGTGGTTTCAATGGTGAACATCTTCATGTTGATCATATCTACTATATGACTCATGTTCGACCTTTCGGTCTCTTGTGTTCCGAGGCCATGTCTGTACATGCTAGGCTCGTCAAGTTTAACCCGAGTGTTCCGCGTGTGCAACATGGCTTGCACCCGTTGTATGTGAACGAGGAGTCTATCACACCCGATCATCACGGCGTGTCTCGAAACGACGAACTTTCGCAACGGTGCACACTCGGGGAGAACACAATTTATCTTGAAATTTAAGTGAGGGATCACCTTATAATGCTACCGTCGTCCTAAGCAAAATAAGATGCATAAAAGGATTAACATCACATGCAAATCATAAGTGACATGATATGGCCATGAACTTGTGCTTTTGATCTCCATCTCCAAAGCACCGGCATGATCTCCATCGTCACCGGCATGACACCATGATCTCCATCATCTTGATCTCCATCAACGTGTCGCCATAAGGTTGTCGCGCCGACTGTTGCTTCCACGACTATTGCTAACGTTTAGCGATAAAGTAAAGCATTACATAGCGCTTAATGATTGACACGCAGGTCATACAATAATTAAAGACAACTCTATGGCTCCTGCCAGTTGCCGTACTCATCGACATGCAAGTCGTGATATTCTATACAACACATGATCATCTCATACATCACATATAACTCATCATGTAATTGGCCATATCATATCACATCATACCCTGCAAAAACAAGTTAGACGTCCTCTAATTGTTGTTGCAAATTTTACGTGGCTGCTACGGGTTTGCAAGAACCGTTCTTACCTACGCAAAACCACAACGTGGTGTAGTGATTGCTTTTTGATCTTCTAAAAGAAACCTCTTCATTGAAATCGATTCAACTAAAGTGAGAGAGACAAACACCCGCTAGCCATCTTTATGCAACGAAGTTACATGTTAGTTGAAGGAACCTGTCTCGCGTAAGTGTACGCGTAATGTCGGTCCGGGCCGCTTCATCTCACAGTACCGCCGAATCAAATATCAACTAGTAACGGCAAGCAATATGTATACACCCACGCCCACAACTCGTTTGTGTTCTACTCGAGATCTCATCTACGCATAGACCTGGCTCTGATACCACTGTTGGGGAACGTTGCATGGGAAACAAAAATTTTCCTACGCACACACAAGATCTATCCATGGTGATGAGCATCTACGAGAGGGAGAGTAAATCTACATACCCTTGTAGATCGCTAAGCGGAAGCGTTTAAGAAACGCGGTTGATGTAGTCGAACGTCTCCGCGATCCAAATCGCAAGTCGTCCCTCGATCCGATCACGAACTAGCGCCGAACGGACGGCACCTCCGCGTTCAACACACGTACGGCTTGATGACGCCTTCACCTCCTCGATCCAGCGAGCGATGGTGAAGTAGTGGTTGAGTTCCAGCAGCACGACGGCGTGGTGATGGTGGTGAGGAACAATCTCTGCAGGGCTTCGCCAAGCGCTACGGAGATTATGACGGAGGAACTAGAGGGTTAGGGTTGCCGCACACGGCTTGGGGAAATCTTGATGTGTCCCGTGTGCTAGCCCTGCCCCTCTATTTATATGTTGAGCCTTGGGGTCTAAACTTGGAGTAAAAGCCTCCTCCAGGTTGGTTTTGCCCGCACAAGGTCGGTTTGGCCCGCAGGGAAAGAGTCCAACTCGGATCCCTGCAGTACCGCGCACAAGCGGTAGTACCGCTTAACACAAGCGGTAGTACCGCTTGGGCGGTAGTACCGCTTCACACAAGCGGTAGTACCGCTTGGGCGGTAGTACCGCTTCACACAAGCGGTAGTACCGCTTGGGCGGTAGTACCGCTTCACAAAACGGTAGTACCGCTTACGCGGCAGCAAAACTACTTTTTGCACTTTCCAATACCTCGTGGGCTTTATCCCTTTGGCCCATATAAAGTGTTGCTGCACCCGAACACTTCGGTAAACATCCGGAACCCATTCCGGTGAACTCCGGAACTCTTCCGGAGATCAAAACACTATTATCACATATATCAATCTTTACCTCCGGACTCTTCCGGAGATCCTCGTCATGTCCGGGATCTTATCCGAGACTCCGAACAACTTTCGGTCACCAATATAATAACTCAATTATACTAATCGTCACCAAACGTTAAGTGTGTAGACCCTGCGGGTTCGAGAACTATGTAGACATGACCGAGACACTTCTACGATCAATAACCAATAGCGGGACCTGGATGCCCATATTGGCTCCTACATATTCTACGAAGATCTTTTATCGGTCGAACCTCTATGTCAAGGATTCAGTTAATCCCGTATGCTGTTCCCTTTGTTCTTCGGTATGTTACTTGCCCGAGATTCGATCGTCGGTATCACTATACCTAGTTCAATCTCGTTACCGGCAAGTCTCTTTACTCGTTCCGTAATACAAGATCCTGTGGCTAACTCTTTAGTCACTTTGCTTGCAAGGCTCAATGTGATGTTGTATTATCGAGTGGGCCCTGAGATACCTCTCCGTCACACAGAGTAACAAATCCCAGTCTTGATCCATGCCAACCCAACAGACACCCTCGGAGATACCTGTAGAGCACCTTTATAGTCACCCAGTTACGTTGCGACGTTTGATACACACAAGGTACTCCTCCGATGTCAGGGAGTTGCATGATCTCATGGTCATAGGAACAGATACTTGACATGCAGAAAACAATAGCAATAAACTGACACGATCAAAATGCTACGTTCTTAGTTTGGGTCTTGTCCATCATATCATTCTCCTAATGATGTGATCCCGTTATCAAATGACATCTCATGTCAATGGCTAGGAAACCTTAACCATCTTTGATCAACGAGCTAGTCAACTAGAGGCTTACTAGGGACATAGTTTTGTCTATGTACCCACACATGTATTTGAGTTTCCAATCAATACAATTATAGCATGGATAATAAACGATTATCATGAACAAGGAAATATAATAATAACCAATTTATTATTGCCTCTAGGGCATATTTCCAACAGTCTCCCACTTGCACTAGAGTCAATAATCTAGTTCACATCACTATGTGATTTACATTGTAATGAATCGAACACCCATGCAGTTCTGGTGTTGTTCATGTTTAGCCCTTGGAAGAGGTTTAGTCATCGGATCTGCAACATTTAGATCCGTGTGTACTTTGCAAATATTTATGTCGTCCTCCTTGATATAATCGCGGATGGAATTGAAACGTCGCTTTATGTGTCTGGTCCTCTTGTGAAATCTTGGTTCCTTGGCTAGAGCAATGGCACCAGTATTATCACAAAACAGAGTCATTGGGTTAAGCGCACTAGGCACCACTCCAAGATCTGTCATGAACTCCTTCATCCAGACACCTTCCTTCGCCGCCTCCGAGGCTGCGATGTACTCCGCTTCGTATGTAGAATCAGCTACCACGCTTTGCTTGGAACTGCACCAGCTAACCGCACCCCCATTAAGAATAAACACGTATCCGGTTTGAGACTTAGAGTCATCCGGATCAGTGTCAAAGCTTGCATCGACGTAACCCTTTACGACGAGCTCTTGATCACCTCCATAAACGAGAAACATATCCTTAGTCCTTTTCAGGTACTTCAGGATATTCTTGACCGCCGTCCAGTGTTCCATTCCTGGATCACTTTGAAACCTTCCGACCATACTTATGGCAAGGCTGACATCGGGTCTTGTGCACAGCATTGCATACATGATAGAGCCTATGGCTGAAGCATAGGGGATGACACTCATCTTTTCTCTATCTCCTGCAGTCACTGGGCATTGAGTCTTACTCAACTTCACACCTTGCAAAACAGGCAAGAACCCCTTCTTGGACTGATCCATTTTGAACTTCTTCAAAATCTTATCAAGGTATGTGCTTTGTGAAAGTCCTATTAAGCGTCTTGATCTATCTCTATAGATCTTGATGCCTAATATGAAAGCAGCTTCTCCTAGGTCCTTCATTGAAAAACTCTTGTTCAAATATTCCTTTACGCTTTCCAACATTTCTATATTGTTTCCAATCAGCAATATGTCATCCACATATAATATTAGAAACGCTATAGAGCTCCCACTCACTTTCTTGTAAATACAAGCTTCTCCGTAAACTTGTATAAACTCGAACGCTTTGATCACCTCATCAAAACGAAGATTCCAACTCCGAGATGCTTGCACCAGTCCATAAATGGATCGCTGGAGTTTGCAAACTTTGTCAGCATTTTCTGGATCGACAAAACCTTCTGGTTGCATCATATACAACTCTTCCTTAAGGAAACCGTTAAGGAACGCTGTTTTGACATCCATCTGCCAAATTTCATAATCGAAAAAGGCAGCTATTGCTAACATGATTCTGACGGACTTAAGCATCGCTACCGGTGAGAAGGTCTCATCGTAGTCAACTCCTTGAACTTGTGAAAAACCCTTTGCCACAAGTCGAGCTTTATAGACGGTGACATTACCGTCCGCGTCCGTCTTCCTCTTAAAGATCCATTTGTTCTGAATGGCCTTACGCCCTTCAGGTAATACTTCCAAAGTCCATACTTTGTTTTCATACATGGATCCCATCTTGGATTTCATGGCCTCTAACCACTTCTCGGAATCCGGGCCCATCATCGCTTCTCCATAGCTCGTAGGTTCATCGTTGTCCAACAACATGACCTCTAAGACAGGGTTGCCGTACCACTCAGGAGTAGTACGCGTCCTTGTCGACCTACGAGGTTCGATAGCAACTTGATCCAAAGCTTCATGATCATCATCATTAACTTCCTCTTCAGCTAATGTAGGCTCCACAGAAACAACTTTCTGCGCTGCGCTACTCTCAGGTTGAAGTAAAGGTTCAACAACCTCATCAAGTTCTATCTTCCTCCCACTCAATTCTTTCGAGAGAAACTCTTTCTCAAGAAATGTTCCGTTTTTAGCGACAAACACTTTGCCTTCGGATCTGAGGTAGAAGGTATACCCAACTGTCTCTTTTGGGTATCCTATGAAGACGCATTTCTCCGCTTTGGGTTCCAGCTTTTCAGGCTGAAGCTTTTTGACATAAGCATCACATCCCCAAACTTTAAGAAACGACAGCTTTGGTTTCTTGCCAAACCAAAGTTCATATGGCGTTGTCTCAACGGATTTCGATGGTGCCCTATTTAAAGTGAATGCAGCTGTCTCTAATGCATAACCCCAAAACGATAGTGGCAAATCGGCAAGAGACATCATAGATCGCACCATATCCAATAAAGTTCGATTACGACGTTCGGACACACCATTACGCTGTGGTGTTCCAGGCGGTGTCAGTTGTGAAACAATTCCACATTGTCTTAAGTGACTGCCAAACTCATAACTCAGATATTCTCCTCCTCGATCAGATCGTAGGAATTTAATCTTCTTGTTACGATGATTCTCAACTTCACTCTGAAATTGTTTGAACTTTTCAAATGTTTCAGACTTGTGTTTCATTAAGTAAATATACCCATATCTACTTAAGTCATCAGTGAAGGTGAGAAAGTAACGATAACCACCGCGCGCCTCAATACTCATCGGACCGCACACATCAGTATGTATGATTTCCAACAAGTCACTTGCCCGTTCCATTGTTCCAGAGAACGGTGTTTTAGTCATCTTGCCCATGAGGCATGGCTCACATGTGTCAAGTGATTCAAAATCAAGTGACTCCAAAAGTCCATCAGCATGGAGCTTCCTCATGCGTTTTACGCCAATATGACCTAAACGGCAGTGCCACAAGAAAGTGGTATTATCATTATCAATTCTACATCTTTTGGCATCAATGTTATGAACATGTGTATCATTACTATCGAGATTCAATAAGAATAAACCGCTTACATTGGGTGCATGACCATAAAAGATATTACCCATATAAATAGAACAACCATTATTCTCTGATTTAAATGAGTAACCGTCTCGCAATAAACAAGATCCAGATATAATGTTCATGCTTAACGCAGGCACCAAATAACACTTATTTAGGTTCATCACTAATCCCGACGGTAATCGAAGAGCGAGCGTGCCGACGGCGATCACATCAACCTTGGAACCATTTCCCACGCGCATCGTCACTTCGTCCTTCGCCAGCCTCCATCTATTCCGCAGTTCCTGTTTAGAGTTGCAAATATGAGCAACCGCACCGGTATCAAATACCCAGGCACTACAACGAGGGTTGGTAAGGAACATATCAATAACATGTATATCATATATACCTTGTTTGTTGTTGGCCGCCTTCTTGTCAGCCAAATACTTGGGGCAGTTCCGCTTCAAGTGTCCAGTTCCCTTGCAATGAAAGCACTCAGTTTCTGGTTTGGGTCCAGCCTTGGGTTTCTTCACAGGAGCAGCAACTGCTTTGCCACCCTTCTTAGATTTACCCTTCTTACCCTTGCCATTTTTCTTGAAACTAGTGGTTTTATTGACCATCAACACTTGATGCTCCTTCTGAATTTCAGACTCAGCGGCTTTCAGCATCGCAAACAGCTCGGCGACTGACTTGTTCATCCCGTGCATGTTATAGTTCAACACGAAGCTCTTGTAGCTAGGTGACAATGATTGAAGAACTCTGTCAGTGATAGCCTCTGGCGGAAGGGGCATCCCCAATTCAGCCAGACGGGTGGAGTACCCAGACATTCTGAGCACGTGATCACTGATAGACCCGTTCTCCTCCATCTTGCAAGTATAGAACTTATCGGAGATCTCATATCTCTCGATCCGGGCATTCTTCTGAAAGATAAACTTCAACTCCTGGAACATCTCATATGCTCCATGACGTTCAAAACGTCTTTGAAGTCCCGGTTCTAAGCCATACAACATTGCACATTGAACTATTGAGTAATCATCAGAACGAGCCTGCCAGGCGTTCACAACGTCTAGAGACTCAACTGGAGCGGGTGGATCACCAAGCGGTGCATCAAGGACATAAGCCTTCTGGAAAGCCGTAAGGATAATCCTTAGATTACGGGCCCAGTCCACAAAGTTACTTCCATCATCTTTCAACTTAGCTTTCTCTAGGAACGCATTAAAATTCAGGGGTGCTACTGCGCGAGCCATGATCTACAACATAAATATAGCAAAGACAACTTAGACTATTGTTCAAGATAATGAGTTTAATTAATCATATTACTTAAAAACTCCCACTCAAATTGACATCCCTCCGGTCATTCGAGTGTAACATGATCCAAATCCACCAACTCAAGTCCGATCATCACGTGAGTCGAGGTGGTTTCAATGGTGAACATCTTCATGTTGATCATATCTACTATATGACTCATGTTCGACCTTTCGGTCTCTTGTGTTCCGAGGCCATGTCTGTACATGCTAGGCTCGTCAAGTTTAACCCGAGTGTTCCGCGTGTGCAACATGGCTTGCACCCGTTGTATGTGAACGAGGAGTCTATCACACCCGATCATCACGGCGTGTCTCGAAACGACGAACTTTCGCAACGGTGCACACTCGGGGAGAACACAATTTATCTTGAAATTTAAGTGAGGGATCACCTTATAATGCTACCGTCGTCCTAAGCAAAATAAGATGCATAAAAGGATTAACATCACATGCAAATCATAAGTGACATGATATGGCCATGAACTTGTGCTTTTGATCTCCATCTCCAAAGCACCGGCATGATCTCCATCGTCACCGGCATGACACCATGATCTCCATCATCTTGATCTCCATCAACGTGTCGCCATAAGGTTGTCGCGCCGACTGTTGCTTCCACGACTATTGCTAACGTTTAGCGATAAAGTAAAGCATTACATAGCGCTTAATGATTGACACGCAGGTCATACAATAATTAAAGACAACTCTATGGCTCCTGCCAGTTGCCGTACTCATCGACATGCAAGTCGTGATATTCTATACAACACATGATCATCTCATACATCACATATAACTCATCATGTAATTGGCCATATCATATCACATCATACCCTGCAAAAACAAGTTAGACGTCCTCTAATTGTTGTTGCAAATTTTACGTGGCTGCTACGGGTTTGCAAGAACCGTTCTTACCTACGCAAAACCACAACGTGGTGTAGTGATTGCTTTTTGATCTTCTAAAAGAAACCTCTTCATTGAAATCGATTCAACTAAAGTGAGAGAGACAAACACCCGCTAGCCATCTTTATGCAACGAAGTTACATGTTAGTTGAAGGAACCTGTCTCGCGTAAGTGTACGCGTAATGTCGGTCCGGGCCGCTTCATCTCACAGTACCGCCGAATCAAATATCAACTAGTAACGGCAAGCAATATGTATACACCCACGCCCACAACTCGTTTGTGTTCTACTCGAGATCTCATCTACGCATAGACCTGGCTCTGATACCACTGTTGGGGAACGTTGCATGGGAAACAAAATTTTTCCTACGCACACACAAGATCTATCCATGGTGATGAGCATCTACGAGAGGGAGAGTAAATCTACATACCCTTGTAGATCGCTAAGCGGAAGCGTTTAAGAAACGCGGTTGATGTAGTCGAACGTCTCCGCGATCCAAATCGCAAGTCGTCCCTCGATCCGATCACGAACTAGCGCCGAACGGACGGCACCTCCGCGTTCAACACACGTACGGCTTGATGACGCCTTCACCTCCTCGATCCAGCGAGCGATGGTGAAGTAGTGGTTGAGTTCCAGCAGCACGACGGCGTGGTGATGGTGGTGAGGAACAATCTCTGCAGGGCTTCGCCAAGCGCTACGGAGATTATGACGGAGGAACTAGAGGGTTAGGGTTGCCGCACACGGCTTGGGGAAATCTTGATGTGTCCCGTGTGCTAGCCCTGCCCCTCTATTTATATGTTGAGCCTTGGGGTCTAAACTTGGAGTAAAAGCCTCCTCCAGGTTGGTTTTGCCCGCACAAGGTCGGTTTGGCCCGCAGGGAAAGAGTCCAACTCGGATCCCTGCAGTACCGCGCACAAGCGGTAGTACCGCTTAACACAAGCGGTAGTACCGCTTGGGCGGTAGTACCGCTTCACACAAGCGGTAGTACCGCTTGGGCGGTAGTACCGCTTCACACAAGCGGTAGTACCGCTTGGGCGGTAGTACCGCTTCACAAAACGGTAGTACCGCTTACGCGGCAGCAAAACTACTTTTTGCACTTTCCAATACCTCGTGGGCTTTATCCCTTTGGCCCATATAAAGTGTTGCTGCACCCGAACACTTCGGTAAACATCCGGAACCCATTCCGGTGAACTCCGGAACTCTTCCGGAGATCAAAACACTATTATCACATATATCAATCTTTACCTCCGGACTCTTCCGGAGATCCTCGTCATGTCCGGGATCTTATCCGAGACTCCGAACAACTTTCGGTCACCAACATAATAACTCAATTATACTAATCGTCACCAAACGTTAAGTGTGTAGACCCTGCGGGTTCGAGAACTATGTAGACATGACCGAGACACTTCTACGATCAATAACCAATAGCGGGACCTGGATGCCCATATTGGCTCCTACATATTCTACGAAGATCTTTTATCGGTCGAACCTCTATGTCAAGGATTCAGTTAATCCCGTATGCTGTTCCCTTTGTTCTTCGGTATGTTACTTGCCCGAGATTCGATCGTCGGTATCACTATACCTAGTTCAATCTCATTACCGGCAAGTCTCTTTACTCGTTCCGTAATACAAGATCCTGTGGCTAACTCTTTAGTCACTTTGCTTGCAAGGCTCAATGTGATGTTGTATTACCGAGTGGGCCCTGAGATACCTCTCCGTCACACAGAGTAACAAATCCCAGTCTTGATCCATGCCAACCCAACAGACACCCTCGGAGATACTTGTAGAGCACCTTTATAGTCACCCAGTTACGTTGCGGCGTTTGATACACACAAGGTACTCCTCCGATGTCAGGGAGTTGCATGATCTCATGGTCATAGGAACAGATACTTGACATGCAGAAAACAATAGCAATAAACTGACACGATCAAAATGCTACGTTCTTAGTTTGGGTCTTGTCCATCACATCATTCTCCTAATGATGTGATCCCGTTATCAAATGACATCTCATGTCAATGGCTAGGAAACCTTAACCATCTTTGATCAACGAGCTAGTCAACTAGAGGCTTACTAGGGACATAGTTTTGTCTATGTACCCACACATGTATTTGAGTTTCCAATCAATACAATTATAGCATGGATAATAAACGATTATCATGAACAAGGAAATATAATAATAACCAATTTATTATTGCCTCTAGGGCATATTTCCAACAGGGGCCACCTTCCAACGCATGATCCAAAAATGCTTGCAAAAGCAGATCAGTCGGAACGTGGAGGCTTATATGGACGATATCGTAGTCAAGTCTAGGAAAGGTTCCGACCTCCTGACTAACCTTGCCGAGACCTTCGCGAACCTACGGCGCTTCGGGATAAAGCTGAATCCAGCTAAGTGCACATTCGGAGTGCCTGCCCGGAAAGTTACTCGGTTTCCTCGTTTCCGAATGGGGGATCGATGCCAACCCAGACAAAATCGGTGCTATAGTCCGAATGAAGCAACCAGAGCGCTTACACGACGTGCAAAGGCTGACAGGATGCCTCGCGGCCGTGAGTCGATTCATCTCAAGACTCGGAGAGAAGGCACTCCCTCTCTACCGACTGATGAAGAAGTCCGACAAGTTCGAGTGGACCAATGAAGCGCAAGCCGCGTTCGAAGAACTCAAGGCATTGCTTTCCACCCAGCCGGTGTTAGTTGCTCCGGGCAGCCAGGAACCTTTACTCCTGTACATCGCGGCGACTAGCCAGGTGGTGAGCACAGTCCTTGCAGTAGAGCGCGAAGAGCCAGGAAAAGCATTCAAGGTGCAAAGTGTTGGAAATATGCCCTAGAGGCAATAATAAATTGGTTATTATTATATTTCCTTGTTCATGATAATCGTTTATTATCCATGTTATAATTGTATTGATTGGAAACTCAAATACATGTGTGGGTACATAGACAACACTGTGTCCCTAGTAAGCCTCTAGTTAACTAGCTCGTTGATCAAAAGATGGTGAAGGTTTCCTAGCCATGGACATGAGATGTCATTTGATAACGGGATCACATCATTAGGAGAATGATGTGATGGACAAGACCCAAACTATAAACGTAGCATATGATCATGTCAGTTTATTGCTATTGTTTTCTGCATGTCAAGTATCTGTTCCTATGACCATGAGATCATGCAATTCACTGACACCGTAGGAGTGCCTTGTGTGTATCAAACGTCACAACGTAACTGGGTGACTATAAAGGTGCTCTACAGGTATCTCCGAGGGTGTCTGTTGGGTTGGCATGGATCAAGACTGGGATTTGTTACTCCGTGTGACGGAGAGGTATCTCAGGGCCCACTCGGTAATACAACATCACAATGAGCCTTGCAAGCAATGTGACTAAAGTGTTAGCCACGAGATCTTGTATTACGGAACGAGTAAAGAGACTTGCCGATAACGAGATTGAACTAGGTATAGAGATACCGACGATCGAATCTCGGGCAAGTAACATACCGAAGAACAAAGGGAACAGCATACGGGATTAACTGAATCCTTGACATAGAGGTTCAACCGATGAAGATCTTCGTAGAATGTGTAGGAACCAATATGGGCATCCAGGTCCCGCTATTGGTTATTGGCCGTAGAGGTGTCTCGGTCATGTCTACATAGTTCTCGAACCCGCAGGGTCTACACACTTAACGTTTGGTGACGATTAGTATAGTTGAGTTATTGTGTTGGTGATCGAAGGTTGTTCGGAGTCCCGGAGAAGATCCCGGACATGACAAGGATCTCCGGAAGAGTCCGGAGGTAAAGATTGATATATGTGATAATAGTGTTTTGATCTCCGGAAGGGTTCCGGAATTCACCGGAAGGGGTTCCGGGTGTTTACCGAAGTGTTCGGGTGCAGCAACACTTTATATGGGCCAAAGGGGTAAAGCCCACGAGGTATTGGAAAGTGCAAAAGGAAGTTTTGCTGCTGCCTTAAGCGGTACTACCGCTGGTAAGGCAGTACTACCGCTTGTGTGAAGTAGTACCATCGCTCAAGCGGTACTACCGCTCGTGAGCGGTACTACCGCTTGTACGCGGTACTGCTGGAATCCGAGTGGGACTCTTTCTGTGAGGGCCAAACCGACCTTGTGCGGGAAAAACCGACCTTGTGGAGGCTTTCTCTCCAAGTTTAGACCCCAGGGCTCAACATATAAATAGAGGGGCAGGGCTAGCACACGGGACAGATCAAGATTTCCCAAGCCGTGTGCCGGCAACCCTAACCCTCTAGTTCCTCCCGTCATAATCTCCATAGTGCTTGGCGAAGCCCTGCAGAGATTGTTCCTCACCACCATCACCACGCCGTCGTGCTGCCGGAACTCATCTACTACTTCACAATCGCTCGCTGGATCGAGGAGGTGAAGGCGTCATCAAGCCGTACGTGTGTTGAACGCGGAGGTGTCGTCCGTTCGGCGCTAGATCGTGTTTGGATCGAGGGACGACTTGCGATTTGGATCGCGAAGACGTTCGACTACATCAACCGCGTTTCTTAACGCTTCCGCTTAGCGATCTACAAGGGTATGTAGATTCACTCTCCCTCTCGTAGATGCTCATCACCATGGATAGATCTTACGTGTGCGTAGGAAATTTTTTGTTTCCCATGCAACGTTCCCCAACAGTGGTATCAGAGCTAGGTCTATGCGTAGATGAGATCTCGAGTAGAACACAAAAGGGTTTTGTGGGCGTTGATATTCAGATTGCTTCCTCCCTTGGTCTTTTCTTGTTTCGGCGGTATTGTGGGATGAAGCGGCTCGGACCAACAATACTCGTACACTTACGAGAGACCGGTTCCTTCAACTGACATGTAACTTCGTTGCATAAAGATGGCTAGCGGGTGTCTATTTCTCCCTCTTTAGTCGGATCGGATTTGACAAAGGCGGTCCTTGAGAAGGTTGAAAAGCAATTTTATATCACCGTTGTGGTTTTTGCGTAGGTAAGAATCGTTCTTGCTAGATACCCGTAGCAGCCACGTAAAACTTGCAACAACAATTAGAGGACGTCTAACTTGTTTTTGCTGGGTATGTTGTGATGTGATATGGCCAATTACATGATGAGATATATGTGATGTATGAGATGATCATGTGTTGTATAGAATATCACGACTTGCATGTCGATGAGTACGGCAACTGGCAGGAGCCATAGAGTTGTCTTTAATTATTTTCGCCGTTTTGCTTTACTTTATCGCTATGAGTTAGCAATAGTCGTGGAAGCAACAGTCGGCGCGACAACCTCATGGCAACACGTTGATGGAGATCAAGATGTTGGAGATCATGGTGTCATGCCGGTGACGATGGAGATCATGCCGGTGCTTTGGAGATGGAGATCAAAAGCACGAGTTCATGGCCATATCATGTCACTTATGATTTGCATGTGATGTTAATCCTTTTATGCATCTTATTTTGCTTAGGACGACGGTAGCATTATAAGGTGATCCCTCACTTAAATATCAAGATGAATTGTGTTCTCCCCGAGTGTGCACCGTTGCGAAAGTTCGTCGTTTCGAGACACGCCGTGATGATCGGGTGTGATAGACTCTACGTTCACATACAACGGGTGTAAGCCATGTTGCACGTGCGGAACACTCGGGTTAAACTTGACGAGCCTAGCATGTACAGACATGGCCTCGGAACACAAGAGACCGAAAGGTCGAACATGAGTCATATAGTAGATATGATCAACATGAAGATGTTCACCATTGAAACCACCTCAACTCACGTGATGATTGGACTTGAGTTGGTGGATTTGGATCATGTGACACTCGAATGACCGGAGGGATGTCAATTTGAGTGGGAGTTTTTTAAGTAATATGATTAACTAAACTCATTATCTTGAACAATAGTCTAAGTTGTCTTTGCTATATTTATGTTGTAGATCATGGCTCGCGCAGTAGCACCCCTGGATTTTAATGCGTTCCTAGAGAAAGCTAAGTTGAAAGATGATGGAAGTAACTTTGTGGACTGGGCCCATAATCTAAGGATTATCCTTACGGCTTCCCAGAAGGCTTATGTCCTTGATGCACCGCTTGGTGATCCACCCGCTCCAGTTGAGTCTCTAGACGTTGTGAACGCCTGGCAGGCTCGTTCTGAAGATTACTCAATAGTTCAATGTGCAATATTGTATGGCTTAGAACCGGGACTTCAAAGACGTTTTGAACGTCATGGAGCATATGAGATGTTCCAGGAGTTGAAGTTTATCTTTCAGAAGAATGCCCGGATCGAGAGGTATGAGATCTCCGATAAGTTCTATGCTTGCAAGATGGAGGAGAACGGGTCTATCAGTGATCACATACTCAGAATGTCTGGGTACTCCACCCGTCTGGCTGAATTGGGGATGCCCCTTCCGCCAGAGGCTATCACTGACAGAGTTCTTCAATCATTGCCACCTAGCTACAAGAGCTTCGTGTTGAACTATAACATGCACGGGATGAACAAGTGAGTCGCCGAGCTGTTTGCGATGCTGAAAGCCACTGAGTCTGAAATTCAGAAGGAGCATCAAGTGTTGATGGTCAATAAAACCACTAGTTTCAAGAAAAATGGCAAGGGTAAGAAGGGTAACTCCAAGAAGAGTGGCAAAGCAGTTGCTCCTCCCGTGAAGAAACCCAAGGCTGGACCCAAACCAGAAGCTGTGTGCTTTCATTGCAAGGGAACTGGACATTGGAAGCGGAACTGCCCCAAGTATTTGGCTGACAAGAAGGCGGCCAACAACAAACAAGGTATATATGATATACATGTTATTGATGTGTACCTTACCAACTCTCGTTGTAGTGCCTGGGTATTTGATACCGGTGCGGTTGCTCACATTTGCAACTCTAAACAGGAACTGCGGAATAGACGGAGGCTGGCAAAGGACGAAGTGACGATGCGCGTGGGAAATGGTTCCAAGGTTGATGTGATCGCCGTCGGCACGCTCGCTCTTCGATTACCATCGGGATTAGTGATGAACCTGAATAAATGTTATTTGGTGCCTGCATTAAGCATGAACATTATATATGGATCTTGTTTATTGCGAGACGGTTACTCATTTAAATCAGAGAATAATGGTTGTTCTATTTATATGAGTAATATCTGTTATGGTCATGCACCCGATGTGAGGGGTTTATTCTTATTGAATCTCGATAGTAATGATACACATGTTCATAACATTGATGCCAAAAGATGTAGAATTGATAATGATAATACCACTTTCTTGTGGCACTGCCGTTTAGGTCATATTGGCGTAAAACGCATGAGGAAGCTCCATGCTGATGGACTTTTGGAGTCACTTGATTTTGAATCACTTGACACATGTGAGCCATGCCTCATGGGCAAGATGACTAAAACGCCGTTCTCTGGAACAATGGAACGGGCAAGTGACTTGTTGGAAATCATACATACTGATGTGTGCGGTCCGATAAGCATTGAGGCGCGCGGTGGTTATCGTTACTTTCTCACCTTCACTGATGACTTAAGTAGATATGGGTATATTTACTTAATGAAACACAAGTCTGAAACGTTTGAAAAGTTCAAACAATTTCAGAGTGAAGTTGAGAATCATCGTAACAAGAAGATTAAATTCCTACGATCTGATCGAGGAGGAGAATATCTGAGTTATGAGTTTGGCAGTCACTTAAGACAATGTGGAATTGTTTCACAACTGACACCGCCAGGAACACCACAGCGTAATGGTATGTCCGAACGTCGTAATCGAACCTTATTGGATATGGTGCGATCTATGATGTCTCTTGCCGATTTGCCACTATCGTTTTGGGGTTATGCATTAGAGACAGCTGCATTCACTTTAAATAGGGCACCATCGAAATCCGTTGAGACGACGCCATATGAACTTTGGTTTGGCAAGAAGCCAAAGCTGTCGTTTCTTAAAGTTTGGGGATGTGATGCTTATGTCAAAAAGCTTCAGCCTGAAAAGCTGGAACCCAAAGCGGAGAAATGCGTCTTCATAGGATACCCAAAAGAGACAGTTGGGTATACCTTCTACCTCAGATCCGAAGGCAAAGTGTTTGTCGCTAAAAACGGAACATTTCTTGAGAAAAAGTTTCTCTCGAAAGAATTGAGTGGGAGGAAGATAGAACTTGATGAGGTTATTGAACCTTTACTTCAACCTGAGAGTAGCACAGTACAGAAAGATGTTTCTGTAGAGCCTGCATCAGTTGAAGAGGAAGTTAATGATGATGATCATGAACCTTCGAACCAAGTTGCTATCGAACCTCGTAGGTCGACAAGGACGCGTACTGCTCCTGAGTGGTACGGCAACCCTGTCTTAGAGGTCATGTTGTTGGACAACGATGAACCTACGAGCTATGGAGAAGCGATGATGGGCCCGGATTCCGAGAAGTGGTTAGAGGCCATGAAATCTGAGATGGGATCCATGTATGAAAACAAAGTATGGACTTTGGAAGTATTACCTGAAGGGCGTAAGGCCATTCAGAACAAATGGATCTTTAAGAGGAAGACGGACGCAGACGGTAATGTCACCGTCTATAAAGCTCAACTTGTGGCAAAGGGTTTTTCACAAGTTCAAGGAGTTGACTACGATGAGACCTTCTCACCCGTAGCGATGCTTAAGTCCGTCAGAATCATGTTAGCAATAGCTGCCTTTTTCGATTATGAAATTTGGCAGATGGATGTCAAAACAGCGTTTCTTAACGGTTTCCTTAAGGAAGAGTTGTATATGATGCAACCAGAAGGTTTTGTCGATCCAGAGAATGCTGACAAAGTTTGCAAACTCCAGCAATCCATTTATGGACTGGTGCAAGCATCTCGGAGTTGGAATCTTCGCTTTGATGAGGTGATCAAAGCGTTCGAGTTTATACAAGATTACGGAGAAGCTTGTATTTACAAGAAAGTGAGTGGGAGCTCTATAGCGTTTCTAATATTATATGTGGATGACATATTACTGATTGGAAACAATATAGAAATGTTGGAAAGCGTGAAGGAATATTTGAACAAGAGTTTTTCAATGAAGGACCTAGGAGAAGCTGATTTCATATTAGGCATCAAGATCTATAGAGATAGATCAAGACGTTTAATAGGACTTTCACAAAGCACATACCTTGATAAGATTTTGAAGAAGTTCAAAATGGATCAGTCCAAGAAGGGGTTCTTGCCTGTTTTGCAAGGTGTGAAGTTGAGTAAGACTCAATGCCCAGTGACTGCAGAAGATAGAGAAAATATGAGTGTCATCTCCTATGCTTCAGCCATAGGCTCTATCATGTATGCAATGCTGTGCACAAGACCCGATGTCAGCCTTGCCATAAGTATGGTCAGAAGGTTTCAAAGTGATCCAGGAATGGAACACTGGACGGCGGTCAAGAATATCCTGAAGTACCTGAAAAGGACTAAGAACATGTTTCTCGTTTATGGAGGTGATCAAGAGCTCGTCGTAAAGGGTTACGTCGATGCAAGCTTTGACACTGATCCGGATGACTCTAAGTCGCAAACTGGATACGTATTTATTCTTAATGGGGGTGCGGTTAGCTGGTGCAGTTCCAAGCAAAGCATGGTAGCTGATTCTACATGCGAAGCGGAGTACATCGCTGCCTCGGAGGCGGCGAAGGAAGGTGTCTGGATGAAGGAGTTCATGACAGATCTTGGAGTGGTGCCTAGTGCGCTTAACCCAATGACTCTGTTTTGTGATAATACTGGTGCCATTGCTCTAGCCAAGGAACCAAGATTTCACAAGAGGACCAGACACATAAAGCGACGTTTCAATTCCATCCGCGATTACATCAAGGAGGACGACATAAATATTTGCAAAGTACACACGGATCTGAATGTTGCAGATCCGATGACTAAACCTCTTCCAAGGGCTAAACATGAACAACACCAGAACTGCATGGGTGTTCGATTCATTACAATGTAAATCACATAGTGATGTGAACTAGATTATTGACTCTAGTGCAAGTGGGAGACTATTGGAAATATGCCCTAGAGGCAATAATAAATTGGTTATTATTATATTTCCTTGTTCATGATAATCGTTTATTATCCATGTTATAATTGTATTGATTGGAAACTCAAATACATGTGTGGGTACATAGACAACACTGTGTCCCTAGTAAGCCTCTAGTTAACTAGCTCGTTGATCAAAAGATGGTGAAGGTTTCCTAGCCATGGACATGAGATGTCATTTGATAACGGGATCACATCATTAGGAGAATGATGCGATGGACAAGACCCAAACTATAAACGTAGCATATGATCGTGTCAGTTTATTGCTATTGTTTTCTGCATGTCAAGTATCTGTTCCTATGACCATGAGATCATGCAATTCACTGACACCGTAGGAGTGCCTTGTGTGTATCAAACGTCACAACGTAACTGGGTGACTATAAAGGTGCTCTACAGGTATCTCCGAGGGTGTCTGTTGGGTTGGCATGGATCAAGACTGGGATTTGTTACTCCGTGTGACGGAGAGGTATCTCAGGGCCCACTCGGTAATACAACATCACAATGAGCCTTGCAAGCAATGTGACTAAAGTGTTAGCCACGAGATCTTGTATTACGGAACGAGTAAAGAGACTTGCCGATAACGAGATTGAACTAGGTATAGAGATACCGACGATCGAATCTCGGGCAAGTAACATACCGAAGAACAAAGGGAACAGCATACGGGATTAACTGAATCCTTGACATAGAGGTTCAACCGATGAAGATCTTCGTAGAATGTGTAGGAACCAATATGGGCATCCAGGTCCCGCTATTGGTTATTGGCCGTAGAGGTGTCTCGGTCATGTCTACATAGTTCTCGAACCCGCAGGGTCTACACACTTAACGTTTGGTGACGATTAGTATAGTTGAGTTATTGTGTTGGTGACCGATGGTTGTTCGGAGTCCCGGATAAGATCCCGGACATGACAAGGATCTCCGGAAGAGTCCGGAGGTAAAGATTGATATATGTGATAATAGTGTTTTGATCTCCGGAAGGGTTCCGGAATTCACCGGAAGGGGTTCCGGGTGTTTACCGAAGTGTTCGGGTGCAGCAACACTTTATATGGGCCAAAGGGGTAAAGCCCACGAGGTATTGGAAAGTGCAAAAGGAAGTTTTGCTGCTGCCTTAAGCGGTACTACCGCTGGTAAGGCAGTACTACCGCGTAAGTGGTACTACCGCTTGTGTGAAGCGGTACTACCGCTCGTGAGCGGTACTACCGCTTGTACGCGGTACTGCTGGAATCCGAGTGGGACTCTTTCCGTGCGGGCCAAACCGACCTTGTGCGGGAAAAACCGACCTTGTGGAGGCTTTCTCTCCAAGTTTAGACCCCAGGGCTCAACATATAAATAGAGGCGCAGGGCTAGCACACGGGACAGATCAAGATTTCCCAAGCCGTGTGCCGGCAACCCTAACCCTCTAGTTCCTCCCGTCATAATCTCCATAGTGCTTGGCGAAGCCCTGCAGAGATTGTTCCTCACCACCATCACCACGCCGTCGTGCTGCCGGAACTTATCTACTACTTCACCATCGCTCGCTGGATCGAGGAGGTGAAGGCGTCATCAAGCCGTACGTGTGTTGAACGCGGAGGTGCCGTCCGTTCGGCGCTAGATCGTGTTTGGATCGAGGGACGACTTGCGATTTGGATCGCGAAGACGTTCGACTACATCAACCGCGTTTCTTAACGCTTCCGCTTAGCGATCTACAAGGGTATGTAGATTCACTCTCCCTCTCGTAGATGCTCATCACCATGGATAGATCTTGCGTGTGTGTAGGAAATTTTTTGTTTCCCATGCAACGTTCCCCAACAGTGGTATCAGAGCTAGGTCTATGCGTAGATGAGATCTCGAGTAGAACACAAAAGGGTTTTGTGGGCGTTGATATTCAGATTGCTTCCTCCCTTGGTCTTTTCTTGTTTCGGCGGTATTGTGGGATGAAGCGGCTTGGACCAACAATACTCGTACACTTACGAGAGACCGGTTCCTTCAACTGACATGTAACTTCGTTGCATAAAGATGGCTAGCGGGTGTCTATTTCTCCCACTTTAGTCGGATCGGATTTGACAAAGGCGGTCCTTGAGAAGGTTGAAAAGCAATTTTTATATCACCGTTGTGGTTTTTGCGTAGGTAAGAATCGTTCTTGCTAGATACCCGTAGCAGCCACGTAAAACTTGCAACAACAATTAGAGGACGTCTAACTTGTTTTTGCTGGGTATGTTGTGATGTGATATGGCCAATTACATGATGAGATATATGTGATGTATGAGATGATCATATGTTGTATAGAATATCACGACTTGCATGTCGATGAGTACGGCAACTGGCAGGAGCCATAGAGTTGTCTTTAATTATTTTCGCCGTTTTGCTTTACTTTATCGCTATGAGTTAGCAATAGTCGTGGAAGCAACAGTCGGCGCGACAACCTCATGGCGACATGTTGATGGAGATCAAGATGATGGAGATCATGGTGTCATGTCGGTGACGATGGAGATCACGCCGGTGCTTTGGAGATGGAGATCAAAAGCACGAGTTCATGGCCATATCATGTCACTTATGATTTGCATGTGATGTTAATCCTTTTATGCATCTTATTTTGCTTAGGATGACGGTAGCATTATAAGGTGATCCCTCACTTAAATATCAAGATGAATTGTGTTCTCCCCGAGTGTGCACCGTTGCGAAAGTTCGTCGTTTCGAGACACGCCGTGATGATCGGGTGTGATAGACTCTACGTTCACATACAACGGGTGTAAGCCATGTTGCACGTGCGGAACACTCGGGTTAAACTTGACGAGCCTAGCATGTACAGACATGGCCTCGGAACACAAGAGACCGAAAGGTCGAACATGAGTCATATAGTAGATATGATCAACATGAAGATGTTCACCATTGAAACCACCTCAACTCACGTGATGATCGGACTTGAGTTGGTGGATTTGGATCATGTGACACTCGAATGACCGGAGGGATGTCAATTTGAGTGGGAGTTTTTTAAGTAATATGATTAACTAAACTCATTATCTTCGCATGGTAATCACTCCCGAGTGGACTCAACCCTATTTGGCATATTTGCTCAGGCAAGAACTCCCCGAGGACGAAGAAGAAGCTCGTCAGATCGTCCGTCGATCCAAGTCATTCGAAGTTTTGGGGGACCAGTTATACAAGAAAAGCACTACAGGAGTCACTCAGAAATGCATCTCCCAGAGGAAGGACTGCAAATCTTACACGAAATCCACTCGGGAACTTGCGGCCACCATGCGTCCTCTCGGACCTTGGTCGCAAAGGCTTTCCGAGCGGGTTTTTATTGGCCCCGAGCCAATGAAGCAGCCAGAGATTTGGTCGACCTGTGCATCGGATGTCAATTCTATAAAAATAAGTCTCACAAGCCTGCGTCCGCGCTAAAGACGATCCCGCTCACATGGCCGTTTGCAGTGTGGGGCCTTGATATGGTCGGTCCCCTACGGACTGGGACGAGTGGATTCACCCACCTGCTTGTGGCGGTTGACAAGTTCACCAAGTGGGTCGAAGCGAAGCCCATCAAGAGTTTGGATGCGGGAACTGCCGTCAGCTTCATTCGGTAGATCATCTTAAGATTCGGCATGCCACATGACATTATCACAGATAATGGAAAGAACTTCGACTCGGACGAGTTCCGCGAGTTTTGTTTCTCTCAAGGCACTCGGGTTAACTATGCCTCGGTGGCTCACCCGCAGTCGAATGGACAGGCAAAACGAGCAAACGGAATGATTCTCCAAGGTCAGAAGCCTCGTTTGATGAGAGACTTGAAGTATGCTGCGGGGGCCTGGGTTGAAGAATTGCCTTCCGTCTTATGGGGCATTCGGACAACCCCGAACCGCTCTACGCAACGCACCCCTTTCTTCATGGTGTACAGATCAGAAGATGTGCTGCCGAGTGATCTTCAGCACAATTCCCCCCGAGTGGAACTATACGATGAAGCTGAAGCTGAAGCTGCACGGCAAGATGGCCTTGACCTTTTAGAGGAAGAGAGAGAGCTGACCCTCATCAGATCGACGCTCTATCAGCAGGATCTGAGGCGTTACCATGACAGACACGTCCAGGGCCGAGCTTTTCAGGAAGGAGATCTTCTCCTCCGACTGGACCAGCAAAAAACCCACAAGCTAGCGCCTCCGTGGCAGGGGCCGTATGCAATCTCCAAAGCCTTGCACAATGGAGCCTACCGGCTCTACAACATCAAAGATGGCCTAGAAGAGCCCCGAACTTGGAACGCGGACCTGCTTCGCAAGTTCTACACCTAGAACATAACTACTTTAGTTTGTCATTCCAGTAATAAATCCAAGTGATCTCGATGAATAAAGTTTCGTTCATTTATATTTTGTCGAAATTTAACTCTTTTCACTCCGGTGAATCAATCTCCTGTGTCACCCCCAGTGGGTATAAAATGCTTAGCTGCGACCCTGCATCGCCTAAGTCATAAACTGTCTCGAGTGGGACATCATCCACACTAGGACTCTAAGATGGACAGGACCATCATTACTAAGATGGACAGGACCATCATTGTTCTCACGAACAATTCCGAGTGCGGGCCACGCCCACACTCCGGGGCTTAGCTGCGACCCCGCATCGCCTAAGTCATAAACTGTCTCGAGTGGGACATCGTCTACACTCGGACTCTAAGATGGACAGGACCATCATTACTAGGATGGACAGGACCATCATTGTTCTCACGAACAATTCCGAGTGCGGGCCACGCTCACACTCGGGGGCTTAGCTGCGACCCCGCATCGCCTAAGTCATAAACTGTCTCGAGTGGGACATCGTCTACACTCGGACTCTAAGATGGACAGGACCATCATTACTAGGATGAAAAGGACCATCATTGTTCTCACGAACAATTCCGAGTGCGGGCCACGCCCATACTCGGGGGCTTAGCTGCGACCCCGCATCGCCTAAGTCATAAACTGTCTCGAGTGGGACATCATCCACACTCGGACTCTAAGATGGACAGGACCATCATTGTTCTCACAAACAATTCCGAGTGCGGACCACGCCCACACTCGGGGGCTTAGCCGCGACCCCGCATCGCCTAAGTCATAAACTGTCTCAAGTGGGACATCATCCACACTCGGACTCTAAGATGGACAGGACCATCATTGTTCTCACGAACAATTCCAAATGCGGGCCACGCCCACACTCGGGGACTTAGATGCGACCCCGCGTTGCCTAAGTGTAAACATTCAGAAAGCAAAGGTCGAATGAAACCAAGGCAAATAAAAATTGCGTCACTCGAAATAAGAGTACGGATAAAAGTCTTGACGACAGGAGCCTCAGGCTCATTCAAAGTTTTACGGTTACAGCTACCACTCGGCATTCCGAGGCAAAAGTTTAAAGAATTTAAACCCGACGATCACTCGGGTTGAGGCACTGCTTCGACGAAGGTGTCCAGGTCGATGCTATCTGCGATCCGAGTGGCAGCTTCCATGAACATCTCCATGAAGTCGTCAACCTTGGCATTATTCCTGTTGGCGACCTCCAAGGACTTCAGCTTCTTATCATCCACTCCCTTGCAGTGGACACGGACGAGCGAGAGGGCAATGTCGGCTCCGGCCCGAGCTATAGATTTTTTCCAAGCTTTCACTCGGCTTGGTATGTCCCTCACTCGGGTAAGGGCCGATTCTAGATCCGTCGAGGGCTCTTCCTCGGAGAAGACGTCTCGGTCAATCTCCGAGACGGCAGTGCTGAGCCTCTTCATATACGAGGTCACTTGATCGACACGTTCTTCCAAGCGAAGAATGGCCAGGGCAGCACTGTCCTTGAGCAGCTCTCGAGACGGGTCCAGCTCCCTCTCAATCTTGTCAGTCTCTTCGGTGACGTCATCACAGAAATCTGGGTTTGCAACGGATGAAGAAAAGAGTCAGGAGTGGTCAGACTTCACTCGGCCAGACAAGGATCACTCGGGAATATTACCTTTGAGTTTTTCGCTCACAGAGTCGCCATACTCCTCGACAAACTGTTTCAGCTCGTTCTTCTTCGCGGTGATGTGCTTGAGTTTGTTCTCCCACTCGGAGTATGACTTCTTCAGATTAGCGAGCTCCTCCTTGGACTTCGTCGCAGCAGCTTCCAGAGCTTTCTTCTCTTCCTCCAGCTTCCCGAGTGCCTTCAGCTTCTCCTCGGCCTCCTTGGTCTTTCGGCTGGCTTCCTTTTGAGCAGCCGCCAAATCCGTGTCCTTCTTCTCGAGGGCCGTCTTCACAGTTTCTAAAGAAATAGAATTCTTCAGCCTCTCGACAAGTTTACGATTTTCGCCACGAAGATCTGATGAAATAGACTCAGTCGGACGGGGAGGAACAGCAGTTATCGCAGCAGTCGGGCAAGATGAGCATACCTTCGATTGCCTTCTTTTCCTCCTCCAGTCGGGCATTCTTGGCCTTCTCGGCCTCAAGGCTGATGCGCAGGTCTTGCACCTCTTTCTCCAAAGTTTTGTAGTGGCTTCCGAGCTCACAAACAGACTGCAAACAAGAATTAAAGCAAAAAATACAGGTCAAAATTTTGACTCGGACTCTAAGACTCCCGCCGACTGCTTCAGTCGACGGCAGTCTCGGGGACTACACCCAGTGGGTGCGCTCAGCGCGCCCCCACTGGAACTCAAAGACACCCAGCCGGTGTGTGCAAATCCTCACAAGACAGAAATAAAAATTCCAACTGAGGAAGGTACTTACAAGAGTACTTACTCGGACATTCTTCTTCAGCGCCTCGCTTGCATCGTACGCCGTCTTCAGTCAGTCGCTCATCACCTCCAGCTGGATTAACGCCTCTTTGCTTACTCCCACTTGGTCCTCCGGGACATAGTGTAGCTCAAAGATGTTGGTTGCAGAGGGAGTCAATGAGGGGGATGACGTACCAGTACCGAGTGCTGTCCCGGCTCCCGAGCTGGCCCCTCGTGCTGGCACCAAAATGTCGGCAAGCAATGACTCCTGCATCACGACATCTGCGTTGGCCGAAGGGTTTGGCAGGTCAACCTTGTCATCCGCATCAATGTTGATCACTTCACGCGGAGCTGCAAGTGTTCAAAGCACTCGAAGATGAGTAAAAAGTAAACACTCGGGAATTTCCAGAGCTACCGAGTGAGTCCCGGGCTTACCTTTTGAAGACGCAACATCAGCGTCGGCCCGCTCTTTCTCCAAAGTATTGGGATCAGGTGAAGCAGTTGAAGTATCAGCACTGTAAGGGAAACACTCGGATCATTTCATCATTCGGACAAATACGGACAACAATTGTTAGAATGGAAATGCTTATGCTGAGGCCACGGAAGGGCCATCTTAATTTTCGGGATGAAGACCGCCTTCCGAGGCTTGGCCGTAGTGACTTTGGGCTGCTTCGCCGTCTTCTCAGGTGAAGAGGCAAGCTCTCCACGCCCGCGCTTCGAGCTGCGGGTCGGAAGGGCAGACCCAGTCGGCTTGGCGGCCTTCGGTCCCTTCGGACCTCCTCCGCGGACTCCTGAGTCCTGGCGCGCCTTGGAACGGGCTTCAGGCACTCGGTCATCCGAGCGCGACGACTCCACCTCGTCGCCGCCCTCCGATCCTTCCTCTTCATCTTCTTCATCGTCGTCGTCGTCATCGGGCTCTTCATACTCCCCAGCTTCTGCCGAATCTTCTGGATGATCGGTGTCGTTGGCAACATCAACCAGACCCCTATCCACGATTGGCACCTGGCTGTTCATCTATGTGAAGGCCTGCCGAATGTAGAACAAGATCAGTCGGATCAACTACAATAAACACAAA
The DNA here is from genome assembly GCA_039707655.1 of Elymus sibiricus. NCBI lineage: Eukaryota > Viridiplantae > Streptophyta > Magnoliopsida > Poales > Poaceae > Elymus > Elymus sibiricus. The sequence goes on from CM077673.1 coordinate 338,145,135, forward strand.
CATCACTCGGATGATGGACCTTTGGAGTTACCTCATTCGGTGGATTATCTGATGAGAGTGGAGCCACCAGCCTGCTCCCCCTAGGGTTGTCACGCGCTGGAGTGATCGCCTTGATCTTGGCCTCCACCATGTCTTCAGTGAGCTCCTCCGGGTGAGTTCGAGTGGGGTCACTCGGTCCGGAGTACTCCCACATGGGGTGAGCTCCGGCTTGCGACGGTTGAATCCTCCTCTGGAGGAAAACCTCGAGCAAGTCGAGGCCATTTACACCTTTCTGCACCAGGGCCACCAGAGTATCACCAAGATATCTACTTCGGTTTTCTCCTCCTTGGTCACAGTCAGCCTGGGGACCGGCCGAATGCGCTCAGAGGTATACGGTGGGAGTCCCGACTGACCCTCGCCGACTGGAATATCGTGGCAATAAAACCAGTTCTCCTGCCACCCCTTCACCCAATCGGGAAACGTCATTTGCGGGAAGCAGACTTTGCCCCACAGTTGGATTCCTAGACCTCCACATAACTGAGCCACGTTCGTCTTATCTTTCGACCGAGTGGGCTTTTTACAGTCATCACTCGGCAGGTAAAAAGGTGTTTAAACAAGCCCCAGTGAGGTTGCCAACCCAAGAAGTTTTCACAGAGAGAGATGAAAGCAGCTAAGTAAACAACAACATTGGGAGGGATATGATGGAGTTGAGCACCAAAGAAACCCAGGAATCTTTGGAAGAAAGGATGAGGTGGCAGAGAGAAACCTCGCTCGAGGTGAGTCACCAAGAGCACGCGCTCGTCTCCCTTCGGCGAAGGCTCGTCCTCGCCCGCCCCTGGCAACCGCCAGCTCCCCTCGGGCACGAACCCTTGGCCCTCCAGCTCAAGCATCCCTTGGTCACCCGCAACGGCAGCCACTCGCCCTGCGTCCATCCAGCCGGCGCTCCGGCGCTGGAGGAGGAGGCACGCGAGCTCTTCTTCGCCCGCTCGGCCTTCACGGTCGCAGACGCCGCGCGCATCTTCACCGGTGAGCTCGGAGCGGCCTTCGACTAAGGAAAGGTGGAAGGGGCGTGGGTGGGCGTCGGAGAAGACGAGGGAGAGGGGGAAAATGAGATATGTTCTCACCCCAACAGTGCTTCCAGTTTATATATCGAAAATCCGGCGAGATCTCTGGCCGTCAATCCGCAAACGGAGCAAGATCTACGGATCTACTGTTCAGGGCCTCGAGGACACGTGGCAAAAATCCCGGCGCAGTTATCGAGGCGTCGTGCCCACTCCCCCAAATTATCGCGACGTGACCGTTCCGCCGCGCGCCCGCGCGCAGTTTTGACGATTTCGAACGCGCGGAAATTCCTCCGTGCCACGAATGAAGCAAGCTCCGTGTTGCGAAGGCCTTGACGACTCCCTCCTGCTAACCGAGTGAATGACTCACACCGGCTAAACACTCGGATTAAGTGGCAAGACAGTTTGGTCAAAAGACATCAATCCTGAATCCATCATGGTTTGAAGCCGAGTGAGGAACGACCAGACCGTTTCTCGGACTCTTCTGAGAGACCATCGACGCTTCCGAGTGTCAGTCACTCGACCACTAAAACCTCATGGATTCGGGGGCTACTGATGGGGATGCCTACCCTGGGTAGGGTCATAGGCTTGACATCTAAGGCCCACCTATGGTCCTTCAATGTCATTAAAGCCCCTGGGCAGAGACTCGTTCGGATAAATATATCCGTTCACTCGGATTATTCATGTCACTCTGATTACACGGCGCCATTTGGACAGACAGAAGCCCAGGCGACCCGGAAGACAAAGCGTCCGTAGAATTTGAGTAGTCATTCGTTATGGGTTAATTCACCGTTACCAGTAACGTCAGATTAATCAGCCGTTCCGGTAACGCAGCATTCATTGGCATTTATTGCCTTAATCATGGTGCTCGGCCGGTGGTGGCGCACTCTATATAAGCCACCCCCGGGCGCCAGAGCAAGGGTTCCGACCCTCTGTAATCCTCTACCACCATAAGCAAACACCACAGCCTCCGGGCACCGAGACGTAGGGCTGTTATCACTTCCGAGTGAGGCCTGAACTCGTACATACCGAGTGCACACTTGCGCCGTAGTTAGACTTCGCCCCTCCTTTCGTACCCCCTAGTACTATTGTTAGGTTCATTCCCACGACAGCCTGGTACTCCGCCATCTCCTCTGATTGGGCGACGGCGAACTCCGCCTCCGCCTCCGCGTGCTCAAGCCGGGGGTCTCCTCCTCCGGGACGTCCTCCTCCATGGCCTTCGGCTACCCCTCCTCCTCCGTCTCCGGTGAGTCCGGAGGGAGACCCGCAGCGATGTGGGCGGCGCGACGAGCCTGGATCTCCGCCTCAATTTGCAGGCGGGGCTCTGACGTGAGCTGCGCGTAGGTGGTGGTGAGCCGACGGACCATCCTGGCGGAGAGGGGAGTGCGAGAGGAGGAGGATGTGCTCGGGTGGCGGCGGAGAGAGGGGGGAGGCGGATGTGCTCGGGTGGCGGCGGAGAGAGAGGGGAGGCGGATGTGCTAGGGCTGGGGGGCATCGGCCGGCTTAAATAGCCGGCCCAGACCTCGGGCGAGGTGCCGGAGTGGCGCCACGCGGCGTTCACACCGCGCCGACGGTCGAGGCGGCCGTCGGACCGTCGGGTTTTCGGGCGAATTCGCGTGGGGCCATGCCGTCAGGCCGACGTGGCGGGCGTGCCTGGACGCGCCCGGGCTCCTGCATATCCGCCCCATATTTGGGCTGGATATGGGGGGTGCCGGTCAGCCCGGGCATTTGAGGCCGGTTTGAGAGGGCCGTCTGGGTCGCTTTTTCGTGACCGGTCAGTGACCGGACGGTCTGCCCGGGCGTTTGAGAAGGGTAGGAGGGGTCCGACTATAGATGCTCTTATACACTATATTTTGGGCTTTGAGTACATCGTTGATTCCATGCACATACATCGCAAGTTAGTATTAGAAGGCGACATATTGTTTGTGTGTGTCTGTGTCTCTAGTTACATGTGTTGGCAAACCGTAAATATTTGATTGTGTCAGACGTGACCCATAGGTAAAGACTATGGCGTAGCTAACGAAAAAGCAGAAAATAACATTATTGGCATGACAAAAAAGGAAGTAATCAACATAGTAGCAACAGACTTATATTTTGATACCATGCATTAAGGTTCCATGTATAACGGAATGAGGGAACACAGTAAATACAATGGCAAGGATCAATATCTCGATGCCACATGAGCATCATACCTTAGAGCATCTCCACCCGTCCCCCCCCCCCAGACGCCCCAGGACACCTTTTTAGGTTCGGGAGTAGTCTCGGGAGGCGTTTTTTGACGAAAAACGGCCCAGCCACGCCCCCAGCGCCCCCAGGACGTCAAAATAGCGCCGGCAAACCCAGGCGAAACCCAGCGCGCTGGGGGTCTCTTGGGGGCGCCAGCGGAAGTTTCGGCGAATCATGTCCCCCCACGTGTCCTTTTTCTTGGCCCACTTAATTATTTCCCTCACAAACTTTTGGTTGGGGTGGGGTGTGTCTGGGAAGATGCCCTCCCCATGCACTTCTATTTCGGCCGGATGAAGCATTTGGCCCCCCAAGACACCAACTTTTTTGGTTCGGTGGTGGTCTTGGGGGCTCCAACGGCTGCAGATGCTCTTAACCACCATAGTAGTTTCATTTAGGCGAGTACGCCCCATATGTGAGTTCTGCTAGGGCTGGTTGTTACTCATCTGGATAAAAGTCTATCGGGCGTGTCGATACGACAAAAGGTTAAATAAGTTAGCCAGCTCTCAAATGTGAGAGATAGAAAACAAAGTGTTGATGTACAAAATACATTTAAAAATACATCATTCTTGTATACAACATAAGGACATCTTCAAAGCGGACCCTCACCCCCCTACAAGCGTCCGGACGGAGCTGTTCGGACGCAGTTAGCCATCCAACGTAGTCCCTCATCCGTCTACGGGCAGGTCCGAACGTTCATTTTCTCGCAAACTAAAACCAAACAAAAAAGGGCTTTGCGGGTTCGCACATCCACATGACAAACCAAAAATCGCCACGTACCCATACACTGCGCCCTCTCTCTCCTCCTCTCTCTCTCCATACACCAAATGGCGGTAGGTGTGTGTGAGCAATGGCGGAATAAGGTGTAGCTAAAATGGTGGAAGCTAGTTGGCTCTCTTTTCCTTTTTCCAAATACATACACACTAGCTAGCTTCCATAAAAAATGATGTAGCATGATATACTTCCTTCGTTCCATAATGTAGTGCGCCCGCGCTTCCCGAGATCTAAGTTTGACCATAAATTTAACCAACGAGACCGACTGCAGCGGCAGTAGAAATTATACCACTGAATTCGTATTTTCGATACAAATTCAGTGGTATAATTTTTGCTCCCGCCGCAATCGGTCTCGTTGGTTAAATGTATGATCAAACTTAGATCTCGAAAAGCACGGGGTGCACTACATTATGAAATGGAGGGAGTAGTAAACTCGTCTGGCGGAAGGTTTGGCTCTCTTTTCTTTATTTACATGGACATACATACATATACAATGATTTAGAGCAATAACTTTCAATTATATACATATATGTTTGACGGAAGGCACTACTAACCGTGATAGCTATTTGACGGAACATTGTTATTTGACGCGGATAAGAGGTACAAAGTTGGATGGCCGGCTCCCGTATCGGTGTTCGAACACCGGTCCGAACTGATTTTCGGACAAATACCGTGTCCGCTTGCGAATCAGCGTTTTTGGACACTGATTGTCTTTAATCCTCGATCGTAGCCTCTTACGCAGTCGCCGCCTCCCCTAAGAAAACTAGGGTTTCTCCGTCTCCCGCCGACGTCGGCGCTGGTCCGCCTCGTCTCCGGTGGCCTTAGGGCCATGGGGGAGGGCTCGTTTTTAGTTGTGTTTTTTGAGTTTTGTTAGGGTTTGTGTCCTGCTCAAGAAGGCGAGACGGCGGCGGCTCTTTGAAGATGGAATAAGGTTCTTCCCGCCCAGCCCCCATTCCGGTGGTGCATCTAGCATCGTCGGTGAGCGTGTGGAGGTGTGCCTCCAGCGGATCTGTTTTTGATGGATTTGCTCGGATCTGTTCGTCGTTCGTCTATGTTCGTGTGTCTTCAGGTTGAATCATTTCGATATACGTTACTCTTCATGGACGTCAGTTGCTGTTTTGGTGCGCTGGTCCTATGGGGCCTTAGTAGCCCGACTTCCCGACTGTTTACTACAACAAGTTTTGTCCGACTTCGGCGAGGGAGGGGCGGTGACGGCGGCGCGCCTTCGGTTTGCTTTAGTGATTGTAGTCGTCGCTAGTTGGTCTATGAATCTGAATGTAATTTTTATTATTTCAGGTGTTCATTGTACTACCACGTTTAAAAATGAATGGATCGGATGTTTTCTCAAAAAAAAAAGAGTCCACGTGTAATTTATTCTTACAAGGGTATATGAGAGTATATGTTGCCTAATAAATCAAACATTCAATGTGGTCCTTACTTCCGGGGCAGTGGAATATTAGGTTTCTACGAGGTGTGGAATGCAAACCCCTTCTCCTTTTTCCAAGTACATACTATCATCAGATTCTTTTATGCTTTCCATGTGAGAGAGAAAATAAACATTTCACAAGTGAATTTGCTTCGAGAGGTCAATGCGGTGCTAGTTTAATTATTCCAAGATATGATCCGACGATGCAGATCGAGGCTACGCCTGCACACACGAAATGGAGCCGCACGATTGGCATGGGCTGGGCCTGGGCGCCGGCAACGGCACGGCCTCCCGCAGGAGGAGGTCGTATGCAGGCGTGCAGCAGCGCCGAGGGTGAACGGTACGGCTGCACATGCTCCGGGCGGTGCATGCATGCATGCACTGGAGTAGATTGCGGCATCCCGAGCGCAAGTGGCACTGGCGCACTGCCACATGATGCAGCATCGCTTTCCTAAGTACTACACTACATAGAGTATTCTGAAGAAAAAAAGTAGCATAGCTATTACATATTCGCCTCGGAAAAATCTGCCTTCTGACAAATTGTTCTGGACTGTTGGATCATAATCCAGCGTCTCCACTTCATCTTCATCCTTCTTGGATCGCAATATTGTTTATCTTACTCTAGCTTCCCATCGAGTCACGGTTTCTTCGCCTCACCACCCTTCCTCTCCTCATGCCTTGGCTCCGCCCGGTGGCGGGTCCACCACTGGGGCGAGCTAGGGTGGCGTCTCCGGCTCTCTGGGGTGGAGCAGCCGAGCACGGTGTCTCCCATGTGTAGTGACCATCGGTGTAGTGCAATTAACTTCAGTCACCGTCCGCCACCCAAGAGAACCTCAATCCTTAGGTCCGCCACTATCTTTGGCGATATCATGCATGCGCTCTCGCTGCCTACAACGTCCCCGTCTCATCCTCGACTTCACCAATTCAAACGGTCGTCACATCTAAAAAAGCCCCCACCTGCACCGAGCAACCTATTGACATGCCTCAATCGACGACACCGGAGCCACAACATCTCACCTGTGGGGCTTCATGTGCAAATCGACCGAATCGGCGGAAATTTAGGGTGGATGAAGCATAGCAAACGTGGAAAAGTAATATATGAGGATGAACAAACTCTAGTCACTAATAATGTGTACACTACTCACCCGAGAATGTGGAATTTTATGGTGTGTCACTTTAGCAAAGCCTATTAGCTAGGTCTCTGGATTTGACATGGACGGAGGAGGCAACGATGGTATCCAAAGAGTCGACCGTTTGAGAGTATTTTTTTAGAAAAGGAGGATTACCCCCGGCCTCTGCATCTGGGCAATGCATGCAGTCATTTTATTGATTATTCACAAAGACCTTACAAAGTAGTACATCAGGTAGTCTGAAGCCATCATCTTAGCAACAACGGTCGCTACATCTATCCACTTGATGAAGGGGTGCCGATAGTCCGAGCCTAATACCAAACAGACATCGCACGAAAGCCTAACATCTAAAGCCGGAGGCCCCAACCAAGCCACATACTGGGTTTAGGGTACAAACCGGTCCGACGCACTCTTTTGTGTCATCGCCGCCGTCTTCCACCAATCCATCTTCAGAGAAGACTAACGCACCGACCTTGCCAGGACTCTCTGCCATCGACGCCACCATGACGCCAGACAACCTCCTCCTCCTATGCAAGTCCATCTCCGCGCATCGGACGCTGAGTCTCCACTGCGCCAAGCTGCCGAGATCCGCCGCCATCAATGTGTAAGATGAAGCACCGCTCCACCAAAGAAGCCGTCCACTGGTCCCTCAAACCCGTGTACACCTCCAAGAATGACGTCCCAGGGGGGAAACGACACCAGAGGGCCACCGTCATCCGATCTACTGATCTAGGGTTTCCCCGGAGGTAGTGGATAGAGGTCTGGAGCTTCTCCACGGCGATGCCTTTCAAGAAGGTAACGACACAAAAGAGTGCCGCCGTCGCTGGTCTTGGCAACAAGCCGAGAACAAGGTTTTCACCCAGATCCGCTCGACGAACCTCCATCAAACATCGTGTGCACGGGTTGCCATCGATCTGAGCCGTCGCGCAGCGAGTAGGCCGCACCGGCCAGATCAGATCTGTACGGAGGCCAGACCATGCATGGCGCTGACCCGTCCACCAGGCCCTCCATGCCGCCGCCGTCAATCAGGGGCCGGATGGCCCATCGCCGCAGATCCGGTAGCCTCCACCGAACGCAGCCAACGTCGCTGCCCGAAAGGTCGGCCGCCGCGCCCGCAGCCATTGCCGCCCGAGGCAGAGCTGGCCGTCGCGCCGCCGACGGTCAAGGCAGGGACGCCCCCCGCGCCACCAAGGCCAGATCGGCCGCTCCTCCACACGCCAGACCGCTCGAGAGTATGACCTTGCTTCTTTTTTTAGTGGAGTATGACCTTACTTTTGTAAGAAGAAGAAGAAAATTGCGGGCGGAAAATATGTAAGAAGAAAGTTGACTTGTATATAAGCATAGTGCCAGACAACGCTCTTACATTATGGGACGGAGGAAGTATATTGTTTTTTTCTTTTGAACACATAAGCAATTATATTCTTTTTCTGCAAGGGATAAGCAATTCTATTCTCTTCTCCGCTCGCGCATACTAATTGGTTCATATCTTGCCGACTCTCAACCCACCCACCCACTAACTATTCGAGAGATGAACTCTTTTTCTGTATCTCCTTTTGCACTTACTGGCATGATAAGATAGAACGATGCTCATGAAGCCGCTCAAGTTAACGAACGACACGTCAGATTTTATGTCAAAAGATTGACTCGTCACAAGTCATAGTCCAATCTTCCACCTTTTGTAATCGAGCGACGCTTTCAGCGGCCTAAAGGGTGGCCCAGGCTGATGTGTCTAGTTCGCTATTCAACGCTGATGAAAAAGATTAGACATCAGCAGTGTCATATGAACGGAAAGAAAAGCAAGTTTTTGCTCTAGGAGTTGCCTCGTCTCTTCCGGGATAGGAACCGCGATGTTTCACCGGTGAAAGGAACAGGCGCTCGACTATTCCATTGCAAGTGGTTCGGCCGGAGTAAAAGTCTGTAGAGATGCCCCCATCAATTTCGAACCTCCTCTTTGCAGATGACTCTTTGATTCTTATGCAAGCAAATACCATGAACGCGGAAGTTCTAAAATCAGCGTTGGACTCTTATTGTGCTGCATCGGGCCAGATGGTGAGTGTTCAGAAATCTTGCATCTTTTTTAGCCCCAATACAAAAGTGGAAGATAAGGCGCAAATTTGCTCAATTCTGGATATTATGACTGAAGCCTTAAATGACAAATATTTGGATCTGCCTGCAAACGTGGGTATGGATAAGAGCGAGTGCTTCCAATTCTTGATTGACCGTATTATACAAAAAATCAGTGGATGGAAAGAAAAATTATTATCTGCCGGAGGAAAGGAAATTTTGCTCAAATCAGTTGTCCAAGCTATCCCCGGCTATGCCATGCCCGTCTTCAAAATCCCTAAAAAAAAATTGTAAGGGAATCATTGACGCGATGTCGCATTTTTGGTGGGGAAACGACGACAATCAGAAAAGGATGCATTGGATGGCGTGGTGGAAGATGCGTGTTCCAAAAAATCAAGGAGGTATGGGATTCCGGGATATTCAATGTTTCAATCTTGCGTTACTTGCTAAACAAGCGTGGCGTCTCCTTGATAATCCGGATTCACTATGTGCCCGATTGCTGAAAGCGAAATATTTTCCTGACGGCGATCTGTTAAATGCGGACTTAAAAAAGGGAGCTTCCTTTACATGGCAAAGTATTATGGCGAGAGTTAATTCTCTAAAAAATAGTTATATCTGGAGAGTGGGAAATGGACAGAATATCGACATTTGGAAAGATGCTTGGATCCCGAACTGTGCAAATAGGAAAGTTATTACTCCTAGAGGGGGGCAACTTCTCTCAAAGGTTTCTGATCTAATTGATCCAGTCACGAGCAACTGGGATGAAGATTTGGTTAGGCAATCTTTGTGGCCAATTGATGCTCAACGAGTTCTTGCAATTCCTCTTGCTATGAATGATATGTCGGATTTCATTGCTTGGAGCTACACTACTAATGGCTTGTTCACGGTTCGATCCACTTATGTCGCAGAATGGAAGAATCAACATGGGCAAAAACTGCAATACATGAATGGTATGGGTAGAACCGATGTTAACCCTATATGGTCTAAGATTTGGAAACTTTCATGTCTGGCAAAAGTAAAGATTTTTATTTGGCGCACGTTGCATGGAACCCTCCCGTGCCGGGTTACACTTGCAAATAGACACTTGAAGACTTCGCCACTTTACACATCATGTTCTAAGGGGCCTGAAGACACAAAGCATGTCCTCTTTCTTTGTCAGAAAGCGAAGAAGGTGTGGGAAAGGTTGGGCTTGAATGACGTCATTAAAACTGCTCGTGCTATTGATCATGCGGGTGAGGCGGTTCTTGAATTCTTACTCATGCCAGAACAGGAGCAATCTATTTTGGGATGTCAGAATATGCATGAGATGATAGCTATAACAACATGGTACCTTTGGTGGGATAGACGTAAGTTAGTCCATGAGGGTAAGACTCAAGATGCTCTCCAAACATCCATGGGGATCCAGGCGATCACGGCAAATTTTGTCAACGCTCTATCCCCGAATGCGACCACTAAATGAGGGGGATGGAGTAAACCTCCCATGGGTTTTGTTAAGCTAAACGTTAATGCATCGTTCGATCATGACCAGCACAAGGGTACTGCGGGAGCTGTCCTTAGAGATGATAAAGGGAATTTCATAGTGGGTGGAAATTGGAAGATTGATTGGTGTGCGGATGTCCTGTCGGCAGAAGTGTTGGCGCTAAGGTTTGGCTTATCCATGGCACAAAAAGCGGGATGCAACCGTCTAGTAATTAATTCTGATAATGTGGAAGTCATTGATATAATGAAGAATGGGGGACAATTTGCAGGACTATCGGCGGCGGTGTTTGATGACTGTTATTTTTTGGCTTGTGACTTTCCCCTCACTACTTTTGAACACTGTAACAGGGAAGCAAATAGAGTTGCTCATGAGTTAGCTAGGTTAGCTAGATTTTCCACGGCGAACGATTGGTTCGATGAGCCTATGAACGAAATTATTCCTTTTCTGATAAACGATGTAACCGTCATTAATAATTAATAAAGTCGTGTTTCTTTCAAAAAAAAGTGTGTCCATAATTCATGTCAGCATGATGCCTCGCGCGATTGCCGCGAAACCCTGTCAAAATAAAATACACAATGGGAAAATGTACTAGTGTTATAAATTACTAAAAGCAATGGGAAAATGTACTAGTGTTCTTGGTTTATGTTTTTACAAAACAAGAGACAATACGCTCATGATACATGATGTTGCACATAATGGTCAGTTTGGTGTTGAAATTTTTTATACCTACTAATAAAACAAGGTGCATTTTTTTATTATTTTAATCCGTTCACCATATAAAATTATTTTTTCTCATACTTATTTGAGGTGGTTCGTCGGATCTGGTCGGCGGGCCGCCGTATCAGGGCAAAGGCGGCACATCGGTGATGGTTGACGGAGCAGATTTGACCGCGTCCATGGCCGGCAGCATGCTCTTCGGAGCAACGACACTTTCTACTGGAAAATTAGAGGGAGAGAAAGACGGAAGAAGGAAAGGAGGAGAAAGGATACGACAGAGGGGCGATCGTGGAAGCGGTGATGTCGGAATCCGATCTTGCACTGTCACGTTACTCATGTACATGGCGGACTTAATTTTTGGACGATCCTTCCACTTGGACCTAGCTGGACAAGCCAATGAGTTTAAGTGTGCATGGAAGTAAAAATAACCTTCCATGTAAATTAACAAAGTCGGAACTAATGGCCCACTGTTCCATGGGTAACTTTTTTTAGGGGACCATGAGTAAGTTGTTTGATAATATATGAGGATTCGCAAAAAAATCATATATGAGAAAATCAATATCAAATATGGCACAATCATTTTGTAAGCTAAAATATCTACGTGGTTGTGCTGGCACGTCAAGGTTTGATGATATTTAGATGAATCACACAATTCGGCCCACTATAGAAACAGTTTTTTGAGCTGTACTATATAAACAATTTTAATCGGCGAACATGCAAACAACTATGACAACTCTATCTTTTAAATTCTAAATAATATGAAAAAAAATAGTATTCATAAGAAATCATTTTTCCAATGATATTTTATGAAACTGCCAGCTAAATTTTATAACAAAACTTTATTTGATACATAGAACTCAGAATAACAAGCTAGACAAAAATAGCATCGATTTTCATACGAATTTAGTTTGCAGGTCACAAAAAAATGTACAAGCAAAGAATAAGGGTAATAAAATTATATACACCTTTTAACCAAATGTTAGAAATTACTCCCTTCATCCGGGTTCATTAGCCCCCCTCTTAATTTGGTTCACAATTTGACCCTAAATTTAACTGATAATTGTAAACTATATGTCATAAAAATTATACGATGGGAAACATATTTCGAATAGAAATGCAATTATATAATTTCTGTAACATATATTTTATATTTTGTTAGTCTTATAGAGGGTCAAAATTTAACCAAAAATACGATGGGACCCAGTAAACCCGGATGAAGGTAGTAGCACAACACTAAAGCCGATTATGTATATTTCCTCTAATTTATGTATTTCCATTTATGAATAGAAATCGTAGATAACGATCCAGTAGGAAAGGGTGTGTGGTGTTTCTTTCTTCCGTTGCAACGCACGGGCCCATTTGTAATAAAAAAATACGCAAAACTGGTGTGAGGACTTGTCATAGCGTGTATGTACGGTTCAATTCTTCTCCGTAGCCGTATGTGCTGCCCATGTGGCGTGACAGTGTGGCCTCGTACCCGCTGTCAATGACATGACGGGGCTGGAACAATCGTTTTTGTTGAGAAATAGAACATGTGATCAATTGTATACCGCCACTACCGCAGATGCACCACCCGCTCCTCCAGTTTCCACTCCACCAGCTCAGCGGACCTCGGTAGAAGCAATTGCCGACGCACTACTCTCGATTCATTCGACGGGCACCGGAGCGGCAAGTCAACAGACTTTATCGCCACGTGGAGGAGATGCAACCCAGAGTGACGTTTAGCTCTATATGATTCAAACTTTTTGATAACTTGTTGCCAAAGGGGGAGAATTTCTATAGACCATAGGGCTTCAAGAGAGAGCGTGTTGCTTTTTTGATTTGCTTCTCTTGGTCGTTCTTGATACATTTGATTCACTTTTACTCGTATTGTGATTTGAACTATGTCGTGTTTGATCATACACTTTATGGTTGATGCTACTATTGCCTATCTATGTGGTATTCATTATGATCATTGACTTAATTGCTTGGTGATGTGTGCATTACAATCCATTCATATCATATTATGCGCCCCACCAAGATGTATGTGACATGGAAGTGTGACCCATGATCCTAATCGATTGTGCATTTGCATTCAAACGCAAATTCAAAATAATGCACAAATTTAGGAGGAGCTCTTGCTTATCACATACTTCCCAAAGCAACGATATTTTGCATTGATTATATCCATTCTCGAAGCTTTGATCTATATGTTGTCATCAGTTACCAAAAAGGGGGAGATTGAAATCACAACTTCTCCCTAGGTGGTTTTGGTAATTAATTACAACATATAGCTCATTGAACTAATAAGACTATCAAGTATATTCCAGGAAAAGTTCAATGAATGGATTGGCTAGGATATGATGAGGAACCCCTTGGATGCAAAGAAATGACATTGGAAAAAGCTTCAAGACTCTACACTTTACTTTAAGTGATTTGATCACATTGAGTCCATAGGAAAGCCAATACTATTAAGAGGGGATGAGGTACTCATGATGATCTGGTTGCTCAAGTGCTTAGAGATATGCCACCAAAAAAAACATTTCATCCAAAAGAATTTTGTCAAAAACCCTAAACGACCAAAATCGGTGCCACCAAGTTTTTCACTTCGGTCTCACCAAGTCAGCTCCAAACAGAACCCTAAGCCAAATCCTAATTTTTCGGTTGAACCGAGACTGCATTCGATGGAACCGAAAAGCAGTGACCAAGTTTCTGTGGTTGAGATTTTTAGTTTCGGAATTTCCTAGATTGAATTTCGGAGCCGCCGAAGTGATGGAACTGCCTAGGTTAAGCCGAATCGGTCTCATCAAGAAGTTTCCTTCGGTCTCACCGAAACGCCGAAAGTTAGGACTTGTCGCACTAGTCGGTAGCACCGAGTTTTCTCTTCGGTGTCACCGAGTTGGGAAATAATGTTGTAATTGTTGGATTTTTGGTGAAACCTATATATACCCCTCCACCGCCCTCTCACTTGTGAAGAGAGCACTTAGAATGAACCAACACTTCCACCATTCATTTTGTGAGAGAGAACCACCTACTCATGTGTTGAGATCAAGGGATTCCACTCGAACCAATAGATCCTTGATTTCTAGCCCCCCCAAGTTGCTTTCCAACCAATCATCGTCTTCTACCAAGCCAAATTCCATGAGAGCATGATTGAGTGTTGAGGCGACTATCTTTTGAAGCACAATAGCAAGGGGTTCATCATCTATACACCATCTATTACCTTTTGGAGAGTGGTGTTTCCTAGATTGATTAGGTGTTGCTTGGGAGCCTCCGAATCGTGTAGAGTTGAACCAAGAAGTTTGTAAGGGCAAGGAGATCGCCTACTTCGTGAAGATTTACCCCGAGTGAGGCCAGTCCTTCATGGACGTAAGCCATGATGGCATAGACAAGGTTGCTTCTTCGTGGGTGGAGCCCTCCATGGACTCACGCAGTCGTTACCCTCTATAGGTTGAAGTCTCCATCAACGTGGACGTATGATAGCACCACCTATCGGAACCATGCCAAAAATCATCGTGTCTTCATTGCGTTTGATCTTCCTAACCCTCCTTTACATTCACTTGCAATGTCTTTATTTTCCACTGCACAACTCGTAGACTTGCATGTGTAGGGTGTGTTAAACTTGATAAAATCGCTAAAACTTGCCTACCGGTTAAATTGGGAAAAGGTTAAGTTTTTAATTTGGTCAAGTAGTCTAACGACCCCTCTCTAGACATACTTTCTATCCTATAGCCGCCCCTCCTCTCTCCTCCAGCCGCCGCTGCCCCTCCTCTCTCCCGCAGCCGCCGACCCTCCACTCTCCTCCCTCCTCCCTCCTCCTCCACCCGTCGCCCTCCTTAGTCCTCCTCCTCTCTCGTCCCTCCTCTCGCCGACCTCCTCACTCCTCCTTTCTATTCTATTTCTACAAACTAAACTAGAAATTTTGTTTCTAATTTCTAGTTTATAGTTTATAGTTTTCTGAATTAGTTTATAGTTTCTAGTTTACTGAATTAGTTAAAAATTTAGTTGGTAAAAAATGTATTGGACACTTTGATTTAACTAGTAATAGAGTAAAAAAATAACAATAGAATAGAATATAAAAAGTAGTAATAGCATAGAATATAAAAACTAGTAATATAATAGAAAATTTTCAGTACAAAAATTAGTAATAGGATAGTAATTTTCAGTAAAAAGTTTAGTAATAGAATAGAAAATACCTTTAAATATTTTAGGTATCAAATAAGTTTTTTGAATATATAAATGTTTTAGGCATCAAATAGTTTTTTGAATATAAAAATGTATCGGACACTTTAATTATTTTTATGCCATTATCACTTTGTCATCAAAGAATGCTATATGAGATTTGATGATCAAGTTTTTTCACTCAGCGGAATATACAGGCTTTCTAGTGTCACGTCTCTCCCTGGAGTGACCGTCGTCGGAGCTTCCTCTACTTCCTCTACATCCGAGTCGGTGATCTAAAAGTCCACTTCATCCTTCTCCTCCACTGATGTCACTAAAAAACTCCGTCGAGAGCTAAAAGTTGATGATATTTGCATATATATTGGTTGTCTCTTTGGACATGTGTATGATTTTGTAGGGTACACCTCCGAGTGGTCTATGTTTTGCCGGAATGTTGATTCATTTTCGTTCCAACAAATTTCAGGCGCTTCATATGTCCTATTTTAGCAAAGGTCATGCCAAAATTTTCCGTCGATTCAGGAGGACTTTTGCTATAAAGTAGGAAATATCGAGTTCCCTATGCCATTTTTATGTCATTACCCCATACATGTAATGCTAATTGACTGATGCTTAGGGTTGACTTTCCGTCTGTCGGAGCTCCTTGTGTGACTTTCAGTCCGTTCTTGAAGGAAGAATCCTGACTGTTGTCGTGGGGGTCGCATCCTCTTTTCTTCTCGCGATATATACTAATTGGTATAATGCGTGAGAGAAGTAGGGGAAGCGACCATCACCAACGGTCGAAATATCAGGGAGGAAGAATCCCGACTGGAGAATAGAAATGAATGTGAGAAGGGAACTACTTTGAAGCAACATGTTGCGCAAACCAGAAATTGGAGACAGGTGGATCTCTATTCTCCATAATGGAGATGGAAGGGTTATCCTATTTTATGCTATTTTACCTTAGAGAGAGGAGTGCTTGTAATGTGCTAGAATGATGATGAGTTATTATATGACTATGCATCGCCAATGACGAGAACTGTGTGCGATGGGGACCCATCAAATACGATTTAGAAAACAATTACGTGTGCGATACGTGGCATACAGTTGTTCCAGACGAACTGCTTGCGATGAGCCAGAATTATGCAAACGCTTAACCAGATAAAGGTGTGTGTGTAATGTATGGCATACAGTTCATCTGGATGAACTGTTTGCGATGAGGCAAAATAACACAACCGATTCGGCATCTGAAGTTGTGTGTGATACCAGGCAAACATGTCGCTCAGATGAACTGTTTGCGATGACAAAAGTAATACAAGCGATTCAGCGTAATAAGATGTGTGTGATACCCAACAAACAGGTCAGTAATCGGAATTGTGTGGGAAGACAGATAAAAAGACAAACGATTCCTGATAATAAGCCGTGTGTGCTATGGGAAAACACTTGCTCGCACACAATTGTGTGTGATTGTTAAAATCATCACCGACGTGTTCCTTTCTTTAATCGTAAGCGATGTGATTTGCTTGGTGATGAGGTCACCTACCACGGGTAGGGTTATAGGACTGACATCTAGGCCCCACTTGGGGGCCCACATTAGCATTAAAGTTCCTGGACTACCGATGCATTCAGATACATCTTCAGGATCCACTCGGATCTGGATGGTCACTCGGACGTCACTTCGTCAGTCGGCCATGATCCAACACTTGGATGAGATGGAGAGGAGCCGACTTAGGAGTCGTAACGTTCGAGAGACTTGATAACTCACATGAAGTGTTGTGAAGACTAACGTTACCAGTAACGTCTTAGTTAAGACTGCAGTTCCCAGTAACGCCTGTAGTTACTCGCATTTAATGCCTTGTAATGGCGCTCGGCGGGTTCTGGCGCACTCTATATAAGCCGCCCCCGAGCTCCTGGACAAGGGTTCTGAAATCTCTGTAATCAGAAACCACCCATAAGCAAACACTAAGCCTCAGGGCTTGAGACGTAGGGTCTTTACCACTCCCGAGTGGGGCCCGAACTCGTACATCCGAGTGTTACACCTGTGCTGTAGCTAGGCTTCGCCCCCCGTCATTCGTACCCCCAGTATTATTGTCAGACTTACTCCCTCGACAGTTGGCGCCCACCTTGGGGCAACACGTCTAGCAAACTCCGGCGCAGGTGGAGATCCAATTTTTCCGGTCATCATGATGGCACTTGGCGGCGAGATCCTCTTCGGTACCCTCCGCTTCATAGCCGATGGCTCGGCAAGGTTGCAGGAGGCGCCGCTAGACACGGACGCGTTCCCCACCCGCGGTGCGACGCATTTCAGCGCCGCGGCACACAGAGTTCTACTTCGACAGCCGTCGGAGCCCTATGGCTCCACACTCATCCGTCCCATTGAGGGCCGCCGCAAGCGCTCCGGGCGCTCACGGCTGCAACGATGGATCAACCACGTCGTGGCGCGTCAATCCACGACCGGGCAAGTGGCCGTGCTCGATTCTGATGAGCCCACCGTCAGCTTGTTCCACTCTTCGGGCGACGAGTTGTCCGATGGGTCTGAGTGCGAGAGCAGCGGAAACGCTACAGAGATATTGATGGCCAACACCACCAACCATGGACCTCCTGGGTACTCCGCGGACGGTCCCCGTGGCCGAGATGGTGGCCGCGACGACGACAACACCGACGCTTACATCCCCCAGCCTATCAGTCGGGAGCAACGGGAGGAGATGAGGAGGAGGAACGACCAAGTTCTGCTCACTCCCATCACGGGGACTACCCCGGAGGAGAGTGCCTTGGAGGCCACGCGCCAAGCCACTTTGGCTGAGCGCGAGCGGCTCGAGTGACTCCAGCGGTCACTCGACAAACGTGCGGCCAGAGAGCTGCCCAGCTCCAGCCGCAATGGGCGGCAATTGTTCCCGAATGATGGACCGCACAACATTCTAGTGATGCGCACACCGATGCAAAACCTGGCTGCAGCCACACGGATCGTTGAATCTATTCAGCCGTCTGATTCTACGGCCGGAGAGGGCATTCGGCAGATCCAGACCCTACTGAAGACCGCCCTGAGACAAAATTCAGAGGTGTCGCAGTCGCATCAACGCATACACAGTAAGTCCATTCGGGCCAATGCAGTGCAGTCTGCTCACAGCCCGCATGCATACGGAAAGCACCGACATTCTCCTCCTCCTCCGAGAGGCCTGCATGGGGGACGTTGGCGTGATGACCATGATGTTAGTCGGATGCCCCCTCCGAGAAGCGGTTCATATTGCATACGGCCCTACGACGGCGGTCGACCTCATAGAGAAGACCGCGATCGGAGTCCCATTCGGCCCAGGGGCTATGAAGAAGGTGGCCGACGACCTCCATAGCTCAATGCCAGATCCATCATAACACAGAATGTGGTGGACAAGAATAGACAGATCAAAGATCGAGCGAGTGGGTGGGGGACTTCAGGTCTCGAGTGCTTCAGTAGGTACATCCGAGAAGCCGAGATCCCCTCCAACTATAGGTTGGCGACGGGAATCGGGAAGTTTAACAGTGAGTCGAAGCTGGAAACCTGGCTCGAAGATTACCGAGTGGCCATCCAGATCGGTGGCGGAGATGATTTTGTCGCGATGAAGCACCTTCCTCTCATGCTAGAGGGATCTGCGCGGGCCTGGTTAAACCAATTGCCTGCTACCAGCATCTACTGCTGGGAAGACCTAGCTCAAGTGTTCGTCAAGACATTTGAGGGCACTTACAAGCGTCCAGGTGGTTTGACAGAGCTGCAACACTGTGTCCAAAAAAGCAATGAAACTCTCCACGATTACATTCAGCGCTGGACCACGCTGCACAATACCGTTGAGAATGTTACTGAACATCAAGCCGTCTGTGCCTTCAAGGCAGGCACTCGGTATCGAGAGCTCATCCTGAAGTTCGGCCGAGTTGAGGACCTGTCCCTCAGTCGGGCCATGGAAATCGCCAATCGGTATGCCTATGGCGAAGAAGAAGACCGCCTCCGAAGCGGCAAAGGACAAACCAGGGATGCCCCTCAATCGGGGGGTAACGCTGGGAAAAAGCAAAAGCGGAAATCTGATTCTTCGGGTAAGGCAGAAGTTGCGACAGTCCCCAGCCAGGGGAAGCCCAAACCGAAGAAGAAGAAAGAATGGGCTAACAAGAAGAAGCCCGAGTTCAGATCTGACGTATTGGACCAACCCTGTGTTGTCCATACCAAGAAGGACGAAGAGGGCAACTTGGTGTACCCGAAGCACACCACTCGGGAGTGCCGAGTGCTCAAGCAGGAGATGGGTGGAGAGCCCTCTGGAGAGAAGGACAACGACGAAGAAGGTGAGGATGCTCCCGAGTATCCGATCGTCGACAAGGTCCTCATGATTTTTGCTGACGTTGAAAGCAAGAGCCGGTTGAAGGTTGTCAATCGGGAGGTCAACATGGCAGCACCGACTGTCGTCAAGTACCTCAACTGAGCGAAGACCCCCGTTACCTTCGACCAGTCAAATCATCCAGCCCACATAGCCACCCCTGGGAGGCAGGCGCTGGTTGTTGACCCAGCTGTCAATGGAGTCCGACTGCGCAAGGTCCTGATGGATGGAGGCAGCGGGCTCAACATAATCTACGCCGACACGCTCAAGGCAATGGACATTCCGATTCCCCGACTGAGCAAGAGCAACATGCATTTCCATGGGGTCATCCCTGGTAAGAAGCCTGAGTCACTCGGCCAAATCGCTTTGGACGTCGTGTTTGGAGACGAGAAGAATTTCCGAAAGGAACGTCTGACGTTTGAAGTGGTGGACTTTCGCAGCGCCTGACGTGGCTTGAGACTGCGTCGGTATTTCCCCAAAGAGGAAGGGATGATGCAACACAACTACGGTAAGTATTTCCCTCAGTTATGAAACGCTATGTAAACGGTACCTGCACAAAAAGAACAAATACTTGCAACCCGACGCGTAAGAGAGGTTGTCAATCTCTCCAA
This sequence comes from Elymus sibiricus, assembly GCA_039707655.1. NCBI lineage: Eukaryota > Viridiplantae > Streptophyta > Magnoliopsida > Poales > Poaceae > Elymus > Elymus sibiricus. The sequence goes on from CM077673.1 coordinate 338,165,074, forward strand.
GGTAAAAAGATAGAATGGTTTGTATTAGATTGGATAAATAGATCACACAAGAACACAAAATAAAAGATACAAATAAAAAGTGCAGCAAGGTATTTTTGGGTTTTTGGAATAATAGATCTGAAAACAAAAGCGGAAAAAGATAGATCGGAAAGCAATATATTAAAAGAATAGACCCGGGGGCCGTAGATTTCACTAGTAGCTTCTCTCAAGAACATAGCACACGGTGGGTAAACAAATTACTGTTGGGCAATTGATAGAAGATCAAATAATCATGATGATATCCAAGGCAATGATCAATATATAGGCATAACGTCCAAGATTAGTAGACCGAAACGATTCTGCATCTACTACTATTACTCCACACATCGACCGCTATCCAGCATGCATCTAGTGTATTAAGTTCATGGAGAAACGGTGTAATGCAATAAGAACGATGGCATGATATAGAAAAGATCTATTCATGTAGGAATAGACCCCATCTTGTTATCCTTAATAGCAACGATACATGCGTGCCTCGCTGCCCCTTCTGTCACTGGGAGAGGACACCGCGAGATCGAACCCATCACAAAGCACCTCTTCCCATGGCAAGAAAAATCGATCTAGTTGGCCTAACTAAACCAAAGATTCGAAGAACAAATACGAGGCTATAAATAATCATGCATATAAGAGATCAAAGAAGACTCAAATAATATTCATGGATAGAATCTGATCATGAACTCAAAATTCATCGAATCCCAACAAACACACCGCAAAAAGTCATTACATCAAATAGATCTCCAAGAGGCCATTGTATTGAGAATCAAAAGAGAGAGAGAAAGCCATCTAGCTACTGCCTATGGACCCGTAGGTCTATGGTGGACTACTCACGCATCATCGGAGAGGCACCAATGAGGATGATGAACCCCTCAGTGATGGTGTTAGATTGGATCTCACGGTTCTGGAACTTGCGGCGGCTGGAATTGTGTTTCATCGACTCCTCTAGGGTTTCTGGAATTTATGAGGATTTATAGAGCTAAGAGGCGGTGGAAAGGACCTCCGTGGGCCCCACGATACATCAAGGCGCGCCGGGGACCTCTAGCATGCCCTGGTGTATCGTGGGCCCCACGGGCCTCCCCCTAGGTGCTTCCTTGGCTCCCAAGTTGTCTTCTGGTCCAAAAAAAAATCTCCAAAAAGTTTCGTGGCAATTGGACTCCGTTTGGTACTGATATTCTACGAAGTAAAAAACAAGCAAAAAACAGCAACTGGCACTGGGCACTATGTCAATAGGTTAGTCCCAAAAAATGATATAAAGTTGCTATAAAATGATTATAAAACATCCCAGAATGATAATATAACAGCATGGAACAATAAAAAATTATAGATACGTTGGAGACGTATGAGCGCCTATCACGCCATCCTGGGTAGGCCCGCATACGCACGTTTCATGGCCCATCCATGTTATGTGTATCTTAAACTTAAGATGTCCGGGCCGATAGGAGTGATTACGGTGACTGGTGATCGTATAGTCGCCGAAGAGTGCCTCCAGCAGAGCTCCAAGATTGCTAACGAGCAAGTACTCGCAGTCAAACTTGACAGATACAAGAATACGGTGGACACCGCGGATTTGCTCAAGTCCAAACACCCGGCTACAGATTCATCTTTCCAATCGGTCGGTGAGACCAAACAAGTTCACATTCACCCGCACAATCCGAGTGCCTCCCTCACGAACATCTCGACATCACTTTGTGACAAATAGGAAGCCGAGCTCATCCAGTTCCTCCGTGAGAACTGGGACATCTTCGCATGGAAGCCATTTGACATGCCGGGGGTTCCCAGGGAACTGGCTGAGCACCGACTTTGAGTTGACCTGAAGGTCAAGCCAGTCAAAGAGCACTTGCGTCGATCCTCCTTCGAGAAGCGCAAGGCGATTGGCGAGGAAATCGCTCGGCTCCTAGCTGCAGAGTTCATTCGCGAGGTGTATCATTCCGAGTGGCTCGCCAACCCTGTCTTGGTGCCTAAGAAGGACAAGTCCCTCCGGATGTGCATCTACTTCAAGCACCTCAATCGGGCATGCCCGAAAGATCATTTTCCCCTTCCCTGCATAGACCAGATAGTAGATTCTACTGCCGGATGCGAACGCATGTCGCTCCTGGATGCGTACTCCGGGAACCACCAGATCCGAATGTACGGGCCTGATGAAATAAAAATGGCCTTCATCACCCCATTTGAGTGTTTCTGCTACATCACTATGCCATTCGGTCTCAAAAATGTCGGGGCGACTTTCATGCGCATGATCCAGAAATGCTTGCAAAAGCAAATCAGTCGGAACATGGAGGCGTTCATGGATGACATCGTGGTCAAGTCCAGGAAAGGTTCCGACCTCCTGACAGACCTCGCCGAAACCTTCGTGAACCTGCGACGCTTCCAGATAAAGCTCAATCTGGCAAAATGTACATTCAGAGTGCTGTCGGGCAAGCTACTCGGTTTTCTCGTTTCCGAACGTGGAATCGATGCTAATCCTGACAAAATCGGCGCTATAGTCTGAATGAAAATACCAGAACATCTGCATGACATGCAAAAGCTCACGGATTGCCTTGCAGCCTTGAGTAGGTTCATCTCTAGACTCGGTGAGAAGGTGTCGCCTCTTTACCGACTGATGAAGAAATCTGATAGCTTTGAGTGGACACCTGAAGCGCAAGCCGCATTCGAAGAACTCAAGGCCTTGCTTTCCACCCAGCCGGTGTTAGCTGCTCCGAGCAGTCGAGAGCCTTTTCTCTTGTACATCGCGGCTACCAGCCAAGTGGTCAGCACTGTCCTCACTATGGAGCGCGAAGAATCAGGAAAAGCATTCAAAGTACAAAGACCCATCTATTACATCTCAGAAGTCTTGACCCCCTCCAAACAAAGGTATCCGCACTACCAAAAGTTGGTCTATGGTATTTACCCGACCGTTAAAAAGGTGGATCATTACTTCCAAGAGCACTCGGTCACGGTTATCAGCGATGCCCCCCCGTCGGAATTCCTGCATAACAGAGACTCCACGGGCCGAGTGGCGAAATGTGCAATTGAGATCCTCCCGTTGGAGATCAAGTTTGAAGCCAAAAAGGCAATCAAGTCTCAAGCACTGGTCGACTTTTTGGTGGAGTGGATAGAACAAGAACAGCCAGCCCCAAGTATCCCCGAACACTAGACCATGTTTTTCGATGGATCCAAGATGCTCCAAGGATCCGGTGCTGGGGTGGTTCTCGTCTGCCCCATGGGAAACCGATTGAGCTACGTCCTCCAAATCCACTTCGATTCGTCTAACAACGAGGCCGAATACGAGGCCCTCCTGTACGGGCTCCGTATGGCCATCTCACTCGGTATCTGACGTTTGATGATATTCGGTGATTTAGACCTCGTTGTCAATCAAGTGATGAAAGAATGGGATATCCGGAGCCCAGACATGACCGGGTACTGTAATGCAATTAGGAAACTAGAGAAGAATTTTGAAGGCTTGGAGCTCCACCACATACCCCGAGCGAAGAACCAGGCGGCAGGCGACCTGGCTAAGATCGGTTCCACTCGGCGGGTCGTGCCGAAAGGCATATTCCTTGAACACCTGTGCGCTCCCACAATTAAAGAAGATCCTTTCATTGAGGAGCCCCCACAAGCAGTCGGACCATCAAATCTGACAGAGGTTGACATTCCAGCCGTGGTGGTCCTTGTCCATGAAATGTTGGTAATCACTCCCGAGTGGACTCAGCCTTACTTAGCATACTTGCTCTGGCAAGAACTCCGTGAAGATGAAGAAGAAGCCCGTCGGATCGTCCGACGGTCTAAAGCTTTCGAGGTGATGGGAGGTCAGTTATATAAGAAAAGCACTAGAGGAGTTACTCAGAAATGCATCTCTCCGGAAGAAGGACTGCAGATATTACATGAGATTCATTCGGGAACCTCTGGTCACCATGCTTCCTCTCGGACGTTGGTTGCCAAGGCCTTCCGAGCGGGGTTTTACTGGCCCCGAGCCAATGAGGCAGCGAGAGACTTGCTTGATCTGTGCGTCGAATGTCAGTTTTACAAGAACCAGTCCCACAAGCCCGCGTCTACGTTGAAGACGATTCCACTCACCTGACCATTCACCGTTTGGGGTCTCGATATGGTTGGGCCCCTACGAACCGGGACGAGTGGTTTTACCACTTGCTCGTGGCTGTAGACAAGTTTACAAAATGGATAGAAGCGAGGCCTATTAAGATCTTGGACTCGACGACAACAATCAGCTCCATCCGACAAATCATCTTCAGGTTTGGAGTACCCCATGACATCATTATAGACAACGGGAAGAACTTTGACTCGGATGAGTTCCGCGAGTTCTACTACACCCAAGGCACTCGGGTTAATTATGCCTCCGTGGCTCACCCTCAGTCGAACAGGCATGCAGAACGGGCGAATGGAATGATTCTGCAAGGGCTGAAGCCGCGTCTTATGAGAGATTGGGGATTTGCTGCGGGAGCATGGGTGGAAGAGTTACCATCAGTATTGTGGGGTCTTCGGATGACCCCCAATCGGTTCATCAATCACACTCCCTTTTTCATGGTCTATGGTTCAGAAGCCGTCCTTCCGAGTGACTTGCAGCATAACTCCCCATGTGTGGAACTTTATGATGAAGCCCAAGCTGAAGAGGCGCGTCAGGATGGTCTTGATCTCCTCGAGGAGGAGCGGGAGTTAGCTCTGATCAGATCATCGTTGTATCAACAAGACTTGAGATCCTATCACGACAAACAAGTCAGAGAGCGTGCTTTCCAAGAAGGTGACCTAGTACTCCGACTGGACCAGAAGAAACCTCACAAGTTGGCACCGCCATGGCAAGGCCCATTTGCGATCTCCAAGGTGTTGAACAACGGAGCTTATCGACTATAACTTCAAAATAGAGGTAGAAGAGCCTCGAGCTTGGAACGCGGACCTGCTCCGCAAGTTCTATACTTAGAGAAATGAACAATCTTTCATTCCTGTAATGAACACCCGAGTGATTTTGATGCGTAAAAGTCTCTACTTTTTATATACTTTGTCATTTTTTCCCTCTAAACCTTTTTCCATTCACTCTGGTGAATTACCTGATAAACTTCACTCCCAATGGGTGTAAAAACTACTCCGAGTGAGGATATCATCCACACTCGGCGGCTTAGCTGCGATCCACAAATCGCCTAAGTTTAAATCTACTCCGAGTGAGGACTTTATCCACACTCGGGAGCTTAGCTGCGATCCTGAAATTGCCTAAGTTTAAAATACTCCGAATGAGGACATCATCCACACTCGGGGGCTTAGCTGCGATCCAGAAATAGCCTAAGTTTAAAATACTCCAAGTGAGGACATCATCCACACTCGATAGCTTAGATGCGATCCACAAATCATCTAAGTTTAAAATACTCCAAGTAAGGACATCATCCACACTCGGAAGCTTAGCTGCGATCCTGAAATCGCCCAAGTTTAAAATACTCCGAGTGAGGACATCATCTACACTCGGGGGCTTAGCTGCGATCCAGAAATCGCCTAACTTTAAAATACTCCGAGTGAGGACATCATCCACACTCGGCGGCTTAGCTGCGATCCAGAAATCACCCAAGTTTAAATCTACTCCGAGTGAGGACATCATCCACACTCGGGGGCTTAGTTGCGATCTAGAAATTGCCTAAGTTTAAAATACTCCGAGTGAGGACATCATCCACACTCGGGGGCTTAGCCGCGATCCAGAAATCGCCTAAGTTTAAAATACTCCGAGTGAGGACATCATCCACACTCGACGACTTAGTTGCAATCCAGAAATCGCCTAAGTTTAAATCTACTCCGAGTGAGGACATCATCCACACTCGGGGGCTTAGCTGCGATCCAAAAATCGCCTAAGTTTAAAATACTCTGAGTGAGGACATCATCCACACTCGGGGGCTTAGCTGCGATCCAGAAATCGCCTAAGTTTAAATCTACTCCGAGTGAGGACATCATCCACACTCGGGGGCTTAGCTGCGATCCAGAAATCGCCTAAGTTTAAATCTACTCCGAGTGAGGACATCATCCACACTCGGGGGCTTAGCTGCGATCCAGAAATCGCCTAAGTTTAAAATACTCCAAGTGAGGACATCATCCACACTCAGGGGCTTAGCTGCGATCGAGAAATCGCCTAAGTTTAAAATACTCCGAGTGAGGAAATCATTCACACTCGGGGGCTTAGCTGCGATCCAGAAATCGCCTAAGTTTAAATTTTCTCCGAGTGAGGACATCATCCACACTCGGCGGCTTAGTTGTGATCCAGAAATCGCCTAAGTTTAAAACTACTCCGAGTGAGGACATCATCCACACTCGGGAGCTTAGCTGCGATCCTGAAATCGCCTAAGTTTAAAATACTCCGAGTGTGGACATCATCCACACTTGGGGTCTTAGCTGCGATCTAGAAATTGCCTAAGTTTAAAATACCCCGAGTGAGGACATCATCCACACTCGGCGGCTGAGCTGCAATCCAGAAATCGCCTAAGTTTAAAACTACTCCGAGTGAGGACATCATCCACACTCGGGAGTTTAGTTGCAATCCAGTAATTGCCTGAGTTAAAAACTATTCCGAGTGAAGACATCATCCGCACTCGGGGACTTAGCTGCAATACAACCCTAAGTTAAACATTATTCCGAGTGAGGACATCATCCACACTCGGGAGCTTAGCTGCAATCCAGTAATTGCCTAAGTTAAAAACTATTCCAAGTGAGGACGTCGTCCACACTCGGAGACTGGGCCAAACGCTCAAAAAGTCAAACGAAGGCAAACAAACTGCATATTGTTCAAAGCAATAGTGCAGATAGTCGTGGCCGCTAAGTCACGTTAAATGTACGATTACATAAACCACTCGGCATCCCGAGGAAATTTCATTCGAAGTTTTTTATCCGAGGATCACTCGGCGGTAGTTGGAGCTGCTGCGTCAATGAAGGTGTCGAGGTCGATGCCGTCTACAATCCGAGTGGCGGCCTCGAGGAACGTCTCCATGAAGTCTTCTATCTTGGCGTTCTTCCTGTTGACGACCTTGAGGGACTTCAGCTTCTCCTCATCTATGCCCTTGCAATGGACGCGAACAAGTGAGACGGCGATGTCGGCTCCATCGTGGGCTGCAGATTTCTTCCAAGATTGCACTCAGCGAGGTACGTCTTGCAGATGGTTGATGAGAGCATCCAAGTCATTCGTGAACTCCTCCCCGGGGGCGACTTCTCGGTTGATATCTTTGATGGCCATGCGTAGGCGGTTGAGGAAGACAGTCACCTCCCCGATGAGTTCCTCTAGTCGGAGGAGAGCAAGTGTCGAGCTATCGCGAAGAATGCCCAGGGCCGGATCCAGTTCCTTCTCGATCTTGTCTGTCTCTTCTTCGGCATCCATGCAGAACTCTGTTGAACGGATGGGAGAAAAGGAGTTATTGGAGGACGAGTGAAGAATCAAAGTAACTTGAAACGCAATCGGGTCATTGGCATACCTTTGAGATTCTCATTCATTTCGTTGTCGAAGTCTTCGATGAACGACTCCAGCTCGAGTCTCTTCGCTGACACCCGCTTCTACTTTGATTCGGTCTTGGCAGCCTCCTCCGCGGATTTCTTGGCAACGGCCTCCAGTGTCTTCTTCTCCACCTCCCACTCCTCGAGTGACTTCAACTTGTCCTCGGCCGCTTTGATCTTACGGTTGGCATCCTTCCAAGCGGACGCCAGCTCGGTGTATTTCTTCTCCAGGGCCTCCTTCATGGTGTCTATAGAAATGGAAGCTCGGAGCCTCTTAGTAAGTTGAATATTTTCACTACGGACATCTGATAAAGTAATTTCACTCGGACAGGAGAGGAAACAAGTTCTTTGGCAGTCGGACGGAACGTGTTTACCAACGAGTGAACGTTTCTCTTGCTCCAGACGTGTAGTCTTCGCCCTCTCAGCCTCCAAGCTGACGCGCAGGTGCTGCACCTCCTTCTCCAAGGCTTTGTAATGAGTCCCAAGCTCGCACGCACTCTGCCGACAGAAAACAAGGAAACATCAGTGATGATAGTCGGATACTACGAAAGGGTTAATTCGGTTAAACTACAAGACTCTAAGACCCCCGCCGACTGCTTCAGTCGACGGCAGTCTCGGGGACTACACCCAGTGGGTGCGCTCTGTGCACCCCCACTGGAAATTCACTCCGGATGAAGTACTTCCACAAGTTGAGTAAGTGGTTCTACACCCCGACGGTCAACGTAGAGAGGCTATGGTCCATGGACCATCAACGCATCCTCTTTGACAAGTATCTCTACACTCGGGATGAGGTATTTCCACAAGTTGAGTAACAGGTTCTACACCCCGATGGTCAACGTCGAGAGGCTCTGGTCCATGGACCATCATTGCATCCTCTTCGACAAGTACCACTACACCTATTTCTACAAGCATCATTCGGACTCTAGACTCCCGCCGACTGCTTTAGTCGATGGTAGTCTCGGGGACTACACCCAGTGGGTACACTCAGCGCACTCCCACTGGAACCAGAGAACACCCAGTGGGTGTGCCCCCGACGCAAACCCACTCGGGACCCAAAGAAACTACATACAGACAGAATTTCCGACTGAAGATGGTATTTACAAGGGTACTTACTCGGACGTTCTTCTCCAGCGCCTCACTGGAGTCGTAGGCCTCTTTCAGCCTGCCGCTCATCAGCTCCAGCTGGATCAGTGCCTCCTTGCTCGCCCCCACCTGGTCCTCCAGGACGTGGTGCGGTGTGACGATGTTAGCCACGGGAGGAGTTGACAAGGTAGATCCGAGTGCGGTCCCAGCCCCCGAAGAAGTTCCCCGAACTAGTGCTGATGCCTTAGCGGGCGAAGCATCCCGCATCAAGACGTCCGCGTCGGCAGAAGGGTTCAGTGGGTCGACCTTGTCGTCCCCGTCAATTTCTATCACTTCGCGCGGCTCTGCAAACACTCAAAGATCATTCGGGAGTAAGCACAAAGGAAAAACGCGGAGTTCAAAAATCATGTCCGAGTGAGTTCAAAGGTTACCTTTTGAAGACGCAGCGTCGGCATCAGCCTTGTCCTTCTCTAGTGAAGCACTTGAAGTGTCTGCTCTGCAATGAAGCCATCCAGAACGTCACATCACTCGGTCAAATAACTAAAATGTCAATCGGTGCAAAGATACTTACGCCGAGGCCACCAACATGTTCACTTTAATATTTGGCAGGACAGCCTTCCGGGGTTTGTTGGCAGCAACTTTCGGTTGCTTGGTCGTCTTCTCGGGTGACGGTGAGAGCTCGCCGTGCTCGCGCTTGAAACTCCGAGTGGCAAGGACAGCCACAGAGGGCTTAGCGACACTCGACCCCTTGGTGTTGCCTCCACGGACTCTAGGGTCCTGACGCGCCTTGGAGTGGGTCTCGGGCAGGACCTCCTCCGACGGAGAAGATTCCGCCTCGTCCCCTGAGTTCGAGTCCTCTTCCTCCTCATCGCTCCCGTTGTCCTCCACGTACTCCTCTTCGCCGTCCGAGCCCTCGTGGTGCTCGGTGTCACTCGTCACGTCAGCAGGGGCATGGTCGACGGCGGGTATCAGGCTCACCATACCCATGAAGGCCTGCCGAGTGAAAATTATGTCAGTCAAGATTTTAGTCAGCAAACATTACAATCATTCGGACAACAACAACAACATACGGAGTTTACCTCATTCGGTGGATTCTCAGCTGAGAATGGAGGCACCAGCCTCGTCCTCCTGGGGTTGTTGCGAGCTGGAGTGATCGCTTTGAGCTTGTTCTCCATGGCTTCAGCGCTGAGTTCCTCCGGGTGCGTGCGCGCGGGATCACTCAGGCCCGAGTACAACCACATGGAGTGGGCTCTGGCGTGCAGCAGCTGAATTCTCCTTTGAAAGAAGACCTCCAGCAGATCCAAGCCATTGATGCCTTGCCTCACCAGGGCCACCAGCGAGATCACAAGGATTTCCATTTCTGTCTTCTCCTCTTTGGTCACGATCAACTTGGGAAGCCGCTGAATGCGCTCAGGCAAATATGGCGGGAGAACCGACTGACCCTCGTCGACTGGAATGTCTTGGCAGTAAAACCAAGAATCTTGCCAACCCTTGACCGAGTCTGGAAAGTTCATTTGTGGGAAACTACCCTTCCCCCTCAGTTGGATGCCTAGACCTCAGGGTGGGCATATAAACCCAAAACCGATAGCCCGAACCGAACTAACCGGCACCGAAGCCGAATTCACCGAAACCGAGAACTTTGGTTGTATCTTCGGTTTGCAGTTGTTGAAAACCGAACTTTGTCCGGTCAATTCGGGTTTATCCCTTGGATACCCGAACAGACCGAAAACCCAGTAAGCACAGGAGGTCAGACCTACGCGCGCTGCTGCTCTTTCATGTGAACATAGACTGCTTATTTTCTATTCGCTATCTTCCCAAGTGCACAAGTCCCACATACGCATGGGGAAGAGATGAAGCTGACCCAGTGAGCCGCAGTGTGTAGTAGTACTACTGTAGCACTAATAGTATAATACAATAAAGAGGATGTGAGGTAACTTTACACTCCACTACGAGTACTGAGCTGCCACCGTTAATTTACAGAGTGAAGAATCAATAGGAGGGAGTAGGCAATGAGGCTAGCTACAAGCACTGTAGGAGTACGTCAGAATAAAGTAGCGGCTGCTCCCAGAACGGTACTGTTTTACAGATTAAAGGAGTAGTATTAAATATATCTCGGTGCCGTTCGGTAGGACCGAGGGCCGAACCGAAATTTCGGTGTAGAGAGTACTCGGTTAGCTAATTTTGTATTGACCGATCGGTCAGCATTTTCACGAAACCGAAATTACAATTAGACCGAAGGACCGACCCGATCGGTTCGGGGGAACCGAACGCCCAGCCTGACCTAGACCCCTGCACAACTGAGCTACGTTCGTTTCCCCCCCCAACCTGAGCAGACTTCTTGATAGTCATCACTCTGCATGTAAAAAGATGTTTGAACAATCCACAGTGCGGATTGCAACCGAGGAAGTTCTCGCAAAGGGAGATGAAAGCCGCCAAGTAAGAAAGGACATTGGGAGGAAGATGATGGAGTTGAGCACCGTAGAAATCGAGGAAAGAACGAACGAATGGGTGCGGAGGCAAAGAGAAACCTCTCTCGATATGGGTCGTGAGGAGCACCCGCCTGTCCCCTCGCGGCGCGGGCTCGACCTCGCCCGCCTCCGGCGCTCGCCAGCTCCCCGCGACCAGAAGTCCTTGGCTCTCCAGTTCCTTCAGCCGGCCGACGGTGGTCCGCGGCTGCAGCTAGTCGCCTTGGATGAAGCCCGCAGACACGCCGGCGCTCGATGAAGACCCGCGCGACACCTTGTTCACCCTCTCAGTCTTCGCGGTCACCCCCTTCATCATCTCCAGCAGATTGGGGGGTGGGTCAGAGGTGGTCCGGTGGGGAGAGGCTCTCAGCGGAGCGACGGAGAGATTGAGGAGGGGAGAAGTGGGGACTGCCTCTCTTTCCTTCCTCTCAGTCAATTTTTATACTCAGACGCTGCACGATATTGGACATCGATCCGCGAGCGGCGCGATATCTACGGGCAGGGCGAGATCCGCGAGATCTTCGGTGCAACATTTCGGGGACGCATGGCGTTAACCACTGCGCAGTTATCGAAGCACCGCATCCACTTTCCCCACTAACGCAGTGCAACCGTCCTCGCGCGCGCACACGACTCCCACGATTTCAAAATTGACAGAGTTTCCGCCGCGACGTGATCCGAATAGGCTCTAGGCCCATTGACGCGTTCCGACGCTTTTGACACTCTGAATGCGCGAGGCAAACCCTTCGAGCACTCGGGCAATTTTCTGATCGCTGCGAGAATTCTGCAAGGAAACTTGAGAGGTCAACCTCTTTCTTGTATCATCATTCAGAAAATTTTGTTGGACATGCACTCGAGCCGTCAGATCGTTTCTCCCGAGAGGTGATCCGACGCCAACCGAGTGGCTTGCATAGTCAAGCTATCCCAGTCATTTGGAAAATACACAACCTGGATCTGTTGTGGTCATAGGCCGAGCGAGAGGCAACCTGAGTCGTTTCCTGATGCCTCCAAGGCACCGACGACATTCCCGCGCATCGTCCACTCGTCTCCCAAACCTCAACTGATTCGGGGGCCACTGATGAGGTCACCTACCACGGGTAGGGTTATAGGCCTGACATCTAGGGCCCACTTGGGGGCCCACATTAGCATTAAAGTCCCTGGACTACCGATGGATTCGGATACATCTTCAGGATCCACTCGGATCTGGATGGTCACTCAGACATCACTTCGTCAGTCGGCCATGATCCAACACTCGGACGAGAAGGAGAGGAGCCGACGTAGGAGTCGTAACGTTCGAGAGACTTGATAACTCACATGAAGTGTTGGGAAGACTAACGTTACCAGTAACGTCTTAGTTAAGATGGCAGTTCCTAGTAACGCATGTAGTTACTCGCATTTAATGCCTTGTAATGGCGCTCGGCGGGTCCTGGTGCACTCTATATAAGCCGCCCCTGAGCTCCTGGACAAGAGTTCCAAAATCTCTGTAATTAGACACCCCCCATAAGCAAACACTAAGCCTCAGGGATCGAGACGTAGGGTCTTTACCACTCCCGAGTGGGGCCCGAACTCGTACATCCGAGTGTTACACCTGTGTCGTATCTAGGCTTCGCCCCCCCCTTCATTCATACCCCCAGTATTATTGCCAGACTTACTCCCTCAACACTTGGTCTGCATACCATCTATGTTGTGTCTATAGAACAACAACATGATCGCATAACCTAAATAAACATCCAATTACATTACTGACTACAGATAACATTTGCACACCTGAATTAACAAGTACATGCATAATAAACTAGTAGTAACGATTATCAAATCATCTATACTTCTTGTGATGACGGGTGCCGGTCGGCGCAGGACGGAGGCACTTCCTCATGTCAATGATCCGCCTGCACATCTCGTAGCTTACGTACGTGTCCTTGGCCACATACTGGACGTGATCTTCATCCAGTGTTCTGACCCAGGCTCGGTGCCAGGCAAGCTTCTTCTTCTTGCAGACATCCTTCATGGCTCTGTAGTAGGGGTCGATGATGGCCATGGCGAGATCAACCAGGAAGTCCTTATGCTTCTCCTCACCTCCCAAGATCTTTTACCGGCATTGGATGTCCACAAGATTCTGGCAGGCCAAGCCCATGGTATTGAGCACCTTTTCATCGTTGGTGGTGTCGACCGTACCGAATATGCAAGGCCTTGTGGCCAGGCAGTAGTGGTAGATGAGAACGTAATGGCCCACGCACAGCTGGGCGACGTCAACCTTCTGATCATGCCCGACACGACTGCCGGTGTACTCGAGGTCGAAACCGACCACTTTGTACTTGTCATCGGCAAGTAACTGCTCCATGGTGTGGATGGAGTTCTCCACCCAGACCGGGTCGTTGGTGTACACCACCGAGAGGTCATTGAACCTTACGTGGGTGTCCACGTAGGCACGAATGGTGAACTGCCGCTCATCGTCGGCAGCCGCTGGGAGCGCCGCCATTGGAGCTGAGCAGGATATCCTCTTTGTATTTGGAGTCGTGGGTGTGCTTCTTGCGTTGTGGGGAAAGGTTGAAGACAGACAAGAGGTTAAATGAGCGGTGATTAAATGGGGGTAGGACGGGCTGTAATTGGCACATCTTGTCACCGCGTTCCCGACGGAGGATTGCTGTGCAAGCTTGACCAGCGCGCGAACACGCGGTTCGTTTGGCCATGCGGCGGCTCGAAGTGCCGCCAACGTATCGTTGGTGAGCCCGTTCCCACGCAACCGCACAGGTTCCCGTGCGCAACCGCGCAAAGCTTCCCCGCTCGGCTCGGCTGGGCACGCGTCGGCTGGAAGAAGCTCCCATTATTGTGGGCGTTAAATAGAAAACGATTGGCAAAAACGAAGTGTGTGCAATGACTCAAAGCGGTACAAACATTCAACGCTAAGCAGTTGGTGTGACGATGTGAATGATCGCTGTCGGTTGCGTAATATAGTTCGTTTGCGATGAGATCAGGAAGGGAAACACAAGCCAGAATGGTAATTAAATCAAGTCGGTTACATGTTGAGGTGCATATATCAATCATCCATTGCATATTTAAGTCAAAATGGTACTGCCAAAATACGACTCTCATACGTTGCTAGTTCACTGATTGTATCACAAATGCCAGAAATATTCAAATCAATTTGGTTCTTTCTGATAGGAGTGGAGGAGTGGGAGGACAGGGATTATTTAGTTAGAACAAGGTAGAAGAATAGTGTATTGTTGATTAGAAGTTACTAGGTAGGAACAGATTTAACAGAGTCCGGGAATGAAATCACAATTTGTTTCAAGGTAAGTCTAGCATTTTTTTTACCGTAATATGCATAGTGTTAAAAAATGCCAACACTCACAGGTAGATGTGCGTGTTGTGGGCCCACGGTTGCTAGTATATAAATACTCCATCAACCAAACTGATTGTAGCTCAAGACTGAAATTACATTGCTCTACGTACTACTAGTTCATAAATCAAAGTCTCACCAACATCTAGATCAACACATAATAAACATACTCAAGCATACATATAAGACGCACAAACTAGATAGCCAGGATATTGCTGGACATGTACATATAACTCAATCCTGATCGTATCCACCAACAACGTAAACTTTCTCCAGGTACTCCGCGTACGCGGCGTGTGCCACCCTGCGAGAATACTTCTGCCTGAAGGATCCAATGGCTCGTCCTCTAGCATGCGCCAGAACACTTGCAAACACGGGGTTAAGCCTTTGGGCGCAGAACGGGCAACCGAAGCCCCCATTCCGGGTCCTGATACGACGATTATGCTTTCCCGCATGGAGCTCCCTAAGCTTTTGTTTCTTGTACCTCCTTTGGTAATATTTATCGCTGTCAACGTCGTTAGATAACACCTATACATATAATGAAAAAATCACGACATTGATAAATCAAATGCATAAAATGATATCACAAACAACTTATAGTGCAACAAAATTATTAACTAATGACTATAAATGCACGAACTGATTATTGTCAAACAAACTAGGAGTAGTAACTTTCAAGTACTACTCCCTATATCACTAAAGTAGTGATCTAAATGCTCTTATATATTATTTATTTACAGAGGGGGTACATGTATAATCATCTATGTAGGCCATTCATATCAATTCTAAAATTTGTCAATGAATTATTTGCACAATCATTAATCCTAGACGGATTATTAGAACATTATCATTTATACAGATCAACCATTAAATCACCATAACCTTAGACATATTATTAGCATGCCTAACCAGTTCTCCATCGTCGTCGGAGTTGTCGCCGTCGGAGTCGTCAGAGTCGTTGTCGCTGGAGTGGTCATCAGAGAGGTCGTAGTAGTCTCTTTGCAGCATCGCCTCCTGCTGGGGAGGCACGACGGGGCTTACGACGTCGTGGTTGTGCTTCTGTCGGCCCGAGACCTCATCGGCGGGGAGGGCAACCTCGTCACCCAACATCAAGAGATGCTTAGATGCTTTGCCGGCCCCGGCTTCGAACCCCGCGTCACCACTCCCTCCGATGGTGCGCTTGGTCGCCATCTGATACACTTCCGAGAGCGTTTACGACTGGGAACGACGGCGAGGATGAAGGCGGTGTGCGGAGAGAGTGGGGAGTGCGACCGCCTATTATAACCAGCGGCATATGTGCGATTAATATGTAGTGGTTGGGAGCTAGGTGAGAGGGGGTTATATGGCTCGCATCCCGATGAGCCTGCGCAACGGTCTTCTCGCATGCCTGCCGTTATTTCACACCACTGCTCGCACGTCTCCCGGTGAGTCTGTGCAGAGGACTGCTCACACACGTCCAGTCTGTTCACTCACCTGCCCGCACGTCTCCCGGTGAGCCGGCCCATCGCCTTGTTCGCACGCGCCCCGTCAATTTACATACCTGCTCGCACACCTTCCGGTCAGCCTGAGCATGGGACTGCTTGCATGCGTCGCGTCAACTCACATCCGCTGGCACGGCACGCGGGGCTCATGGTGGTACGTAATAAATTGTTGGGCTAAGGCACACGGTGTGAATACTTTAATCATTTGCGATGGTAACGTGACAACCGTGAACCTAAGGTCTCCACTCCTGTGGTTGAGTCTGAGGTTCGTCGATGCACAAGGGGCTCTGTTAAAAGAGATGGGTTTAAGCCTGTCTTTCTTGAGCTAAAATCAGATCCAAAGAAGAAGAAACCAAGATGCAGGCCTTACCTGGAGCCTACCTCATCCAAGAAGTACCCGGAAGACAGTGAAGCTGTTCCTCCTCCAACACCCATCAAGGAGATTCAGAAGGTGGGGCAAGAGGTTGGCATCGACGCAGAGAAGCTAACGGTGGAAAAGCTTATGGTTGATCCCACTCTGGAGCACGCCGACGCTTCTGATGATTAATCCCTAAGTCTGCCTTTGAAAATTTGTTTATCTCTGCTAGTTGGACCTTTTATTTTATTGTGGTGAACTATCTTCTTTCCTTTTGGGCTTGTATTGATAACTTAAGTCATATGCTATCTGCTGGTTTGGGTTGTTACTACGTAGCACGCCTTTATGCTGCTTTCTGGCTGGGTTTAAATGAGTAACATTTATCATAGGAAATGGAATGTGCTATGTTGGAATGTTCGGGGTCTCAATTATGCGGCTAGGCAACAAGAATTAAGCAAAAGATAGAAGAGAGCCAATGTTCTGTTGCTTGTTTTCAAGAAACCAAATGTGAATCATATTCCTTAAAAGAGATCAGGTCCTTTTGTCCCAAGCATTATGATAATTTTGCTTTCGCTCCTTCAGTGAGGGCCTCTCGGGGATTATTGATTGTCTGGAATTCATCTATCCTACATGGAGAATTGATTGAGGTTCAATCTTTCGGAATTATAGTTAAATTCACATCTAAACAGAGTGCAGATGTTTGGACTTTGGTTAATGTTTATGGCCCTTGTCAGGGAGAACTCAGAGATATGTTTGTTAATTGGCTTTACAACGTAAACATCCCCATAGATGATAATTGGTTGCTATTGGGGGATTTTAACTTCATCAGGTCTGTTGATAACAGAAATTTGCCAGGAGGAGATATTAATGATATGCTTATCTTTAATGAGATTATTGGTCATGTGGGCTTAGTGGAATTACCCATCAAAGGTAGGGCATATACCTGGTCTAATATGCAAGATAATCCCCTTTTGGAACAGCTTGACTGGTTCTTTACCTCATCCCATTACTGAGGTCTTACCTTTGGCTAGGACTGCTTCTGATCATGTCCCATGTGTGGTGGTCATCACAACCTCTATCCCTAAATTAAATATTTTTAGGTTTGAAAATTTTTGTACTAAGGTTGATGGTTTTATGGAGTGTGTTACCAACTCTTGGAAGAAGCCTTCCTATAAGTTCAATTTTGCGGCAGTTCTTGTTGACAAATTTAAAACCTTGAGACAAGATCTGAAGAGGTGGAAGTTAGGCATTTCCAAGATGAAAATTGCCATTGAGAAATGCAATAAGGTGGTTGAATGGATTGACAGGTTGGAGGAAACCAGGCCTCTGTACAGGCAGGAATTCAATTTCAGGAAAATTGTGAAATCTCATCTAGACCACTTGTTACATCTGCAGTTTCTGTATTGGAAAAAGAGATGTACTGTCAGATTCATCAAAGTTGGTGAAGAAAACACAAAATTCTTCCATGCTATGGCCTCTGGGAGATATAGAAGGAACTCAATTGCTAACCTGAAAATGGAAGATGGTACAGTGGTATCTGAACACAGCCAGATGGAAGGAATTCTTTGGTCCTCCTTTAGGGGGAGGATGGGCACTGCTAAAGGCATTGTTATGGGTTTTGATCCGCCTGCCCTAATTAACCCTGTACAGGGACTCCAGGAATTAACAGAACCTTTCTCACAGGAGGAAATGGATCAGGTTGTTAAGCACATGCCCATTGATAAAGCCCCAAGACCTGATGGTTTTAATGGCCTTTTTCTTAAGAAATGTTGGCACATTGTTTGCCATGACTTCTATAAGCTAGACACTGGTTGTTTTAGGGGAAGGCTAAGCTGGAGAGTATCAATGGTTCATACATTACCCTAGTCCCTAAGACCAATTCTCCTGAAGCTGTAGGAGATTACAGACCAATTTCTTTGACTAGACTGTGTATTAAATTCCTCACTAAAATGGCTGCTAATAGATTTCAGAATGTTATTTTGAGTTGTGTCCATAAGAACCAGTATGGGTTTATTAAGACCAGAACTATTCAGGATTGTATTGGTTGGACCTTGGAATATCTACATCAATGCCACCAATCCAAGAGACCCATCCTAATTCTGAAACTGGATTTTGAAAAAGCTTTTGATTCTATCGAACATGAGGTAATTCTGGAAATCATGAAATATAAAGGCTTCAATGCCAAATGGAGAGGGTGGATACAACAGTTTCTCTCTTCTGGTACTTCTTCCATCCTCCTCAATGGTGTTCCAGGGAAACAGTTTTCATGTAAAGTTGGTGTTAGGCAAGGGGGTTTTATTTCACCTTTGTTGTTTGTGCTAGCTGCTGACCTGCTGCAAACAGTTGTAAATGATATGTTGAAGAAGGGAGAGATTCAGCTACCAATTCCATGTCATGATAAGGATTTCCCTATCATTCAATATGCTGATGATACCTTGATCACATTCCATGTTGCAGAAGATCAGTTACTAGCTCTCAAGGAGATGCTGAAGGTTTTTTCCAAATCAACCGGGCTGCATATCAACTATCACAAATCCTCTATGGTGCCCATCAACGTACCCCCAGAGGAAACTGAGAGGCTTGCCAAGGTTTTTGGTTGCAGGGTAGGAACTATCCCCTTCACCTATTTAGGATCACCATTTGGTACCTCCAAGCCTAAGATGGATGATCTAATGCCACTGGTTAACTGTATGGAAAGGAGAATGTCTGCCAACTCTTCTTTTCTTGCACAGGGTGGTAGATTGCAGTACCTTAATTCTGCTCTGTCTTCCTTGCCTATTTTCTTCCTTTGCAGTTTGTCCATTCGCCCTGGTATCCTCAAACAGCTGGAAAGAATTCAGAGACAGTGCTTCTGGAGAAGGAATAGGCAAGAACACGCCTCCTCCCTAGCTGCATGGGAGTTGATTTGTGATACGTCTCCAACGTATCTATAATTTTTGCTTGTTCCATGCTGTTATATTATCATTCTTGGATGTTTTACAATCATTTTATAACAACTTTATATCATTTTTTGGGACTAACCTATTGACATAGTGCCAAAGTGCCAGTTGCTGTTTTTGCTAGTTTTTTACTTCGCAAAAAATCAATACCAAACGGAGTCCAATCGCGACGAAACTTTTTGGAGATTTTTTCTGGACCAGAAGACACCCAGTGGGCCAAACAACTACTGGAGAGGTGGGATGTGGAGAGCACAACCCACCAGGGCGCGCCAGGGGGGGCCCGGCGCACCCTGATGGGTTGTGCCCTCCTCGGCCCCCTTCCGCACCGCCTCTAATGCCTATAAATTCTCAAATATTCGGAAAACCCTAGGGGAGTCGACGAAACACAATTCCAGCCGCCTCAAGTTCCAGAACCGCGAGATCCAATCTAAACACCATCACGGAGGGGTTCGTCTTCCTCATAGGTGCCTCTCCGATGATGCGTGAGTAGTCCACCATAGACCTACGGGTCCGTAGGCAGTAGCTAGATGGCTTCTTCTCCCTTTCTTATGATTCTCAATACAATGGTCTCTTGGAGATCTATTTGATGTAAACTTTTGCGGTGTGTTTGTTGGGATCCGATGAATTTTGAGTTCATGATCAGTTTCTATCCATGAATATTATTTGAGTCTTCTTTGATCTCTTATATGCATGATTACTTATAGCCTCGTATTTGTTCTTCGAATCTTTGGTTTAGTTAGGCCAACTAGATCGATTTTTCTTGCCATGGGAAGAGGTGCTTTGTGATGGGTTCGATCTTGCGGTGTTCTTTCCCAGTGACAGAAGGGGTAGCAGACACGCATGTATCGTTGCTATTAAGGATAACAAGATGGGGTCTATTCCTACATGAATCGATCTTGTCTACATCATGTCATCGTTCTTATTGCATTACTCCGTTTTTCCATGAACTTAATACACTAGATGCATGCTGGATAGCGGTCGATGTGTGGAGTAATAGAGGTAGATGCAGGCAGGAGTCGGTCTATCTATCTTGGACGTGATGCCTATATAATGATCACCGCCTTGGATATCGTCATGACTATTCGATTTTCTATCAATTGCCCAATAGTAATTTGTTCACCCACCGTGCGCTATACTCATGAGAGAAGCCACTAGTGAACCCTACGGCCCCCGGGTCTACTTTTCCATCATATTGCTTTCCGATCTATGTTTTTTGCACTCTTTGTTTTCAGATCTACAAAACCAAAAACCCAAAAATATATTTCTGCATATCTACTCTTTTTATTTGTGTTCTTGAGAGATCTATCTCTCCTATCTATCACTACCTAATCTATATTTTTACCGTAGAGAGATTGACAACCTCTCTATCGCGTCGGGTTGCAAGTATTTGTTGTTTGTGTGCAGGTGCTGCTTATTGGGTGTTGGTGATCCTCCTACTGGTTTGATAACCTTGGTTTCATAACTGAGGGAAATACTTACCGTCACTGTGCTGCATCATCCCTTCCTCTTTGGGGAAATACCGACGCTGTCTCAAGCCACGTCAAAGGAATTTTTGGCGCCGTTGCCGGGGAGGAAGCGGTCTCTTCTACGTGCCTATCGTAGGCGCCGAGGGGACTCCATCATCATCTACCAGGTTCCTAATCACAAATCTCATCTCCTTGCAATTACATTATTTGCCATTTGCCTCTCGTTTTCCTCTCCCCCACTTCACAAATTTGCCGTTTTATTCGCCCTCTTTTTCGTTCGCCTTTTTCTCGCCGGATCTCTTTTTGTTTGCTTGTGTTGCCATGTGCCATCTATTTGCTACATCTTCGCTTGCTAAAAATCTATTGATATGGATCCTCATCCACTTGCTAATATTTTCAAAAGACCAAATTATGATGAACCAGTTGCTAGTGAGTTGAGTGCACTTGATTATCTCTATGAAGTTTTTTTTGAAAATCATGAATCTGAAAATTTTGATGAAGTGTTGAAAGAAGAAATTTATAAGGTGATTCATGATAGTTCCTTGAATGATGAGCATGATTGCAATGTTGCTAGCATGAATTCTCTCAATATCCATGATGCTAATGATATGCAAAGCCACAAGCTTGGGGATACTTTGTTTGATGAAGATGATATTTTTAATCCCCCAAGTTTTGATGAGCAAATTTATATGATTGCATGCCTCCTATCTATGATGATGGTGATGACACGTATGCCATAATGAGTAATGATAATCATGAAACTTATCATCATGGTTTTAATTTGCAATGTGGTTATGTCAATCAAGTGTCTCATGATAATTATTTTGTTGAGTTTGCTCCCACTACCATGAATGAGAAGAAATATGCTTATGTGGAGAGTAATAAATTTTCTATGCTTGTAGATCATGAAACGAATGCTTTATATGATAGTTATATTGTGAAATTCCTTCATGATGCTACTGAAATTTATTATGAGGGAGGAACATATGCTTGTAGGAATTGCAATAATATCAAGTTTCCTCTCTATGTGTTCAAAGTTTTGAAGTTATGCTTGTTTTGCCTTCCTATGCTAGTTGATTCTTGTTCCCATAAAATGTTTAATCACAAAATCCCTATGCATAGGAAGTGGGTTAGACTTAAATGTGTTTGTCATGAGATTCATGATGCTCTTTTGCATATTTCAATTACTACTTTTTTAAGTGAGCATCATTAAAATCATTATGCCTACCTAGGGGCGTAAAACGATAGCGCTTGTTGGGAGGCAACCCAATGAATGAACTTATTTTCATTTTTTTTCTTTCTGTTTTGGAGTGTTAACACAATTATTCCTCTGTTATGATTGTGTTTTTATGTTTTATTTAGTGTTTGTGCCAAGTAAAGCCTTTAGGATGATTCATAGGATGAGTAGAAGTGATGCTGAATCTGAAACAGAAACTTTGCGTCCAGTATATGAATTTTCATTTTTTGCTGGAACGTGATCTTGAGCTGAAATTTTAACACAGTGTTGCTATACCAATTCCTTACGTTTTCCTAATTTTTCAGAATTTGTAGAGTTAATAAGTATGTGTAGAGTACAGATTACTACAGACTGTTCTGTTTAAGACAGATTCTGTTTTCGTTGCATTGTGTGCTTGTTTTCATGAATCTATGGTTTGTATTGGGGGGTATAAGCCATGGTAGAGTTAAAATACAGTAGGTATAATGCAATAATAAAATATGAATGGGTTTGCAACAGTACCTAAAGTAGTGATTTGCTTTCTTATACTAACGGACCTCACGAAGATTTTGTTGAGTTTTGTGTGATTGAAGTTTTCAAGTTTTGGGTGAGATCACGATGGATGAAGGAATAAGGAGTAGCAAAAGCCTAAGCTTGGGTATGCTACCACTGGTAGGAACAGCTTCCCTACCAGGGCGTGCCCGCAGGTTGTAGGGGTGCTGCGGTGGATGGCGAGCCGGCTGGCGTGGCCGATGGTGCTGTGGCGCTGTGGTCGCGAGAGAGAGATAGAGAGAGCTGGCGCGGCTAGGGTTAGGGCACCGGCTCCTTCTGGGAGCCGATCAAAATAGATTGATCTTGCTTAATCTCAAAAGTGTTGATTACATGACTATATATAAGTTCCCTAGGCTATAATAAACTGGGCCAAGCCCCTAATACTATTTAAGATAACTGGGCCAGATTGGCTAACTGGGCCTACGCCGGCTATAATGTAAACTGGTCATAACATCTCTCCCCGCCTGCGCAAACAGCTCGTCCTCGAGCTGGAAATCTAGATAGTGCTGACGGAACTCCTCCCGGTTCTCCCATGTTGCATCCTCCTCCGGAAGCCCGTGCCACTGGACCAGCAGGCGCCAGACACCACGGCTTTGCTGGGCCTTCAATATCTTGTCTGGAGCAGGAAGGAAGTGGCCGTCAGACGTGGGCGGAAGAGCCGGTGTAGACACCGGCGGCTCCCCACGAAAAGGCTTCAACAAACCGACATGGAAGACATCATGGAGGCGTGCACCAGGAGGAAGCTGCAGGCGGTAGGCCACGCTGCCAATGCGTTCCAACACCTAAAAGGGGCCTGCATACCGAGGTCCCAGCTTGCGCTTAGCGCGGGGGTCAAGTGACTGCGTAGTACGGTGAAGAAGACGCATCCACACCCAATCCCCTACGGCAAACTCTGCCTCCCGATGATGAGCGTCGTAGTATTTCTTGGACAGCTGCTGGGCCTGAAGAAGACGCTGCCGCACCTCTGTGAGGATGGTGTCGCGGTCGCAAAGAAGTGTGCCGGCTGCCTCGGTCCGTGCGGCTCCTGGCTGGAGTGGCAGGATGGCCGGAGGAGGCCGGCCATAAACCACCTCAAAGGGAGTGGCTTGCAGGGCGGAGTGGTATGAAGTGTTGTAGCAGTACTCCGCCCACGAAAGCCAGTCCACCCAAGCTCGGGGTCGATCACCGGTGATGCAACGTAGGTACATAGCAATTACCTTGTTGACAACTTCTGATTGGCCGTCATTCTGGGGATGAAATGCCGTGCTTAAGCGCAGTTTGACGCCTGCCAATCAGAAAAGGTCTCTCCACACATGGCCAGTGAACACCGGGTCACGATCACTAACAATCGAAGAGGGAAACCCGTGTGAGCGGACAATGCCGTCGAAGAAGGCGCGGGCGATCGAAGTGGCAGTGTAGGGATGGCCCAGCACGATGAAGTGTGCATACTTGGAGAACCGGTCCACCACCGTGAGAATGACCGACTTGCCGCCCACCTTGGGAAGGCCCTCAATGAAATCCATGGAAATGTCAGCCCAAACCTGGGAGGGTACCTCAAGAGGCTGAAGAAGGCCTGCTGGCTGCAAAGTTTCTGTCTTGTTGCGCTGGCCTGTGACACAAGAGCGCACCCAATCGCGCACCAACGCACGGTCCCCCGGCAGATAGAAGTCGGCGCGGAGGCGGTGGAGTGTCTTCTGCACCCCTTCATGGCCGGCGGAGTGCGCCAAGAGAATCACCTGGTGACGGAGATCGTCATGATCGGGAACAAAAATGCGCCGACCGTGGAGGAGTAACCCGTCGTCGAGGCGCCATGGTGCCTGCAAATCGCCCTCCTCAAGCCGCTTCGTCAGAAGCTGAGCATCAGCCGCCGTGGCTGTAGCACGGCGAATGTCGTCGATGAATACGAACGAGGGCCCGGAGCGGATGCAGCAGGCTGTGCCCGCGGTGTCGGAGGCATCATCATCGGCATCCCGTCGTGACAAGGCGTCGGCCACAATATTGAGGCGTCCGGGCCGGTACTCTATGGTGAAGTCATAGCCAAACAGCTTGTTGATCCATTGGTGCTGCGGAATCGTGGATAGGCGCTGATCCAACAAGAATTTCAGGCTGTAATGGTCAGTGCGAATCAAGAAATGTCGCCCCCAGAGATAAGGCCGCCAGTGGCGCACTGCCTGGACCAACCCGATAAGCTCCCGCTCGTAAGACGCGAGCTTATGGTGACGTGCAGCGAAGGGCCTGCTGAAGAAGGCGAGTGGCCCCGAGCCTTGGTGAAGAACAGCGCCGAACCCCACGCTGGACGCGTCGCAGTCCACCATGAACTGCTGCTCGAAATCGGGCATCTGGAGGACCGGACTAGTAGTGAGCGCCTCCTTTAGGGACCGGAAAGCAGTAGCGGCCTCCTCGTCCCATGAGAAGGCGTCGCGACGGAGCAGCCGTGTGAGTGGCGCGGCGAGATGGCCAAACTCCCGGATAAACTTCCGGTAGTAGCCGGCCAGTCCCAAGAAGCCGCGGAGTGCTCGAGGTGAGTGCGGTGTTGGCCAAGATGCCACCGCCGCGATCTTGTCGGCATCCATGGCGACACCCTCGGCGGAGATGACATGGCCGAGATAGGCCACCGAGGTCGTGCCAAACGAGCACTTCGGGCGCTTAAGGTGGAGTTGATGCGCCCGAAGCTCGTTGAAGATGATGGCGACGTGCTGCAGGTGCTCTGCCCAAGAGGAGCTATAGATGAGAATATCATCAAAGAAAACGAGCACAAACCGTCGCAAGTAGGGTCTGAGGACGTCGTTCATCAAAGCCTGGAATGTCACCGGTGCATTGGAGAGGCCGAAAGGCATCACCAAAAACTCAAAGTGGCCATGATGAGTGCGAAACGCCGTCTTCGCGATGTCATCCGGGTGCATCCAAACCTGATGATAGCCAGAGCGCAAGTCGAGCTTAGTGAAGAAGCGAGCCCCGTGAAGTTCATCCAAGAGCTCCTCCACTACAGGAATGGGAAACTTGTCCTTAGACATGACGGCATTGAGAGCACGGTAGTCGATGCAAAAGCGCCAGGAACCATCGGGCTTGCGAACAGGAGCACCGGGGCCGAGAATGGCGACGTAGATATCCGGAAGATGCCCAAGGCGAGCATGAGTGCGCACTGTCGTTCCAGCTCGTCCTTCTGCAGCTGCGGGTATCGATAGGGTCTGACTGCGACAGGGGCTGTGCCCTGAAGAAGGTGAATGCGATGGTCGCAGAGGCGGGCGGGCGGGAGCCCCTTGGGCTCGTCGAAAAGATCGCTGTGCTGCTGGAGGAGGTTGGCCAACAGGGGTGGCTCAGAATCAACAGTGGCCGTCGATAACTGTGGTGGAGCTGCTGCCGCCGTCGCGCCGCCTGCACCCTGCCACTGTACCTTGCGGCCTTGGCGCCAGCACGTCAAGGTCAGGGCATCGAAATCCCATAAGATGGGACCGAGAGTCCGCAGAAAGTCCACCCCGATGAGTTAGTAAATTTTGAAGAAATCCTCTCATGTTTCACTTATACCTTTTTGAGAGATGAAATCTTTATGCTCATGTGCTTCACTTAAATTTGTTTGAGCTTGCCAAAAAGCAATGGCAATATATGAAACTAGTCCCAAAGTGATAGATATCCAAGGAGGATATAATAAAAACTTTCATGAAGATCATTGGACAAATTAAACTTGATTCCTTGTAACAGTTTTGAAACATGATGATAGTAATATGTGAGTCATGTTGATGAGTAATTATGCTTAGTAGGAATATTGGTGTTAAGGTTTGTGATTCCCTATGCATGCACGAAAGTCAATAGTTATGCAATGAAGTTACATCCTACTTGTGGTGCATTATTCGGTGTTAGTTATGTTCAATGCTCACTTATGTGATTTTTTGTTTTTTGGTTTGGTTGCTTCCCAATCTATTTGCAAGCCTTCATTTGTACTAAGTAGAAATACTACTTGTGCATCCAAAATCCTTAAACCAAGTTTTGCCTTATGAGTCCACCATACCTACCTATATGCGGTATTTCCATGCCGTTCCAAGCAAATTTGTATGTGCCATCTCTAAATTTTCAAAATAATTTTTCTCTTTTGTGTGCTCGTACCGCTCATGAAACGGTGGGGAGTGTCCAATATTTTTCCATGCTAGATGTGTTATTCTCAAGATGAGTGTTTATTCACTTGTCGTTGCACGAGAGTGCGGCAGTAATCGGGATGCCCATTCCCGAAATGAAAAAGAAAAAGAAATATTTACTTTATGTTGTCAAATAATAAATTCCTTGGAAAGTGTTGGTATAGAAGGCAACCGTGGATACGACCCGCCATGGAAAGTGAAAGTTTGGTGGAAAAAGGAACAAACTTTATTTTCTGTTTGGGAACCGCCTATGATATATCTAGCATGGAAAGTATTGTGAGCTACTTTGTCGTTTTCGTTGACAGGAAAAGCATGCCACCCAAAATATTTTTCTCTCTCAATTTTAAACCTTGAGCTCTGGCACCTCTACAAATCCCTACTTCCCTCTGCGAAGGGCCTATCTATTTACTTTATGCTTTTTTATTTTTGCTTTGAGTCTCCATCTTCTCTTATAAGCACCAACTAGGGGGCACTATGATCGTACTTGAGCATTGGGCATAGCTAATATTTGAGTGTGTCTCACGAATGGATCAATGATTGAGCATGATGGGATAGGGATAACTTTCTTTAGTGTTGATATTTTGAAAGACATGGTTGTTTGTTGACATGCTTGAGTATTGAAGTCATTATGTTAAAACTAGACTATTGCTTTGAATCATTATAAGTCCAAATGTCCATGCTATACAAAAGAAAAGAATGTGATGAACATGTTAGGCAGCATTCCACATCAAAAATTATGTTTTTATCATTTACCTACTCGAGGACGAGTAGGAATGAAGCTTGGGGATGTTGATATGTCTCCAACGTATCTATAATTTTTGCTTGTTCCATGCTGTTATATTATCATTCTTGGATGTTTTACAATCATTTTATAACAACTTTATATCATTTTTTGGGACTAACCTATTAACATAGTGCCAAAGTGCCAGTTGCTGTTTTTGCTTGTTTTTTTCCTTCGCAGAAAATCAATACCAAACGGAGTCCAATCGCGACGAAATTTTTTGGAGATTTATTCTGGACCAGAAGACACCCAGTGGGCCAAACAACTGCCGGAGAGGTGGGCTGTGGAGAGCACAACCCACCAGGGCGAGCTAGGGGGGCCCCGGCGCGCCCTGATGGGTTGTGCCCTCCTCGGCCCCCTTCCGCACCGCCTCTGATGCCTATAAATTCTCAAATATTCGGAAAACCCTAAGGGAGTCGACGAAACACAATTCCAGCCGCCGCAAGTTCCAGAACCGCGAGATCCAATCTAAACACCATCATAGAGGGGTTCATCTTCCTCATAGGTGCCTCTCCGATGATGCGTGAGTAGTCCACCATAGACCTACGGGTCCGTAGGCAGTAGCTAGATGGCTTCTTATCTCTCTCTTATGATTCTCAATACAATGGTCTCTTGGAGATCTATTTGATGTAAACTTTTGCGGTGTGTTTGTTGGGATTCGATGAATTTTGAGTTCATGGTCAATTTCTATCCATGAATATTATTTGAGTCTTCTTTGATCTCTTATATGCATGATTGCTTATACCCTCGTATTTGTTCTTCGAATCTTTGGTTTAGTTAGGCCAACTAGATCGTTTTTTCTTGCCATGGGAAGAGGTGCTTTGTGATGGGTTCGATCTTGCGGTGTTCTTTCCCAGTGACAGAAGGGGCAGCAAGACACGCATGTATCGTTGCTATTAAGGATAACAAGATGGGGTCTATTCCTACATGAATAGATCTTGTCTACATCATGTCATCGTTCTTATTGCATTACTCCATTTCTCCATGAACTTAATACACTAGATGCATGCTGGATAGCGGTCAATGTGTGGAGTAATAGAGGTAGATGCAGGCAGGAGTCTGTGATGCCCTGGATTTATGCTACAGTAATCTCTGTAATTATGCTACAGTAATCCCACGCTAATGATGACATGTCACCACGTTTACTGTTGATAAACTCGCGTTGGTTCAGGTCCAATTCAAATTCAAATTCAAATTTAAAGTCAAGATTCAATTTTGTCAAACATGAAAACAAAAATGTTCAAAGTGTGGCAAATATTCTCTGGATATTTGTCATGTTGAAATCACATTTTTATAAAGTGGTTAAATACCCTAAAATAAATAAAACAGTAGCTAAAACAATTAATTAAATGCTTTTAATTAATAAATAAAAAAAAACTAATTTATTGTTGTGCCAAACTTTTTGGGGCAGTGGCATAATTATTAAAACTAAATTAGGAACTAGTTACATATTTTATAAAACAAAATTAAAAAGAAACTAAAACAAAAGAGAAAAGAAATAAATAGAACAAAGGAAAAATAAAAAGAAAGGCAACCCCCCCGGCCCAACCCCCAACCGGCCCGCCTCAGCCTCTACTAGGGAGGGGTCGCCCCCCCCCCCCCGAACCCTAGCTGACGCCCCACTCACCCCCGTCGCCTCCCCACTCCCCGTCGCTCTCCCCTTCCTCCCCCGATTGGATCGGGGCAGCAACGGCTGCCCCGCGCCCGACGCCGTCCCCCGCCGTCGCCAGCGCCGCCGCCAGCCGTCGCACCTCCCCCGAGCCCGCTGCCCTCCCCCCTACACGCGATGTGAGCCACCGGGGCTCCCCCCACCCCTTTCCCCTCGCACGCGCCCTCCCGTCGCCGCCCCCCCGGTCGCCGCGGCCCCTGCTCCGACAGCGCCCCGTCCGCGCGCGCTCGCCAGCTCCCATGGCCGCACCCACGGCCGCCTGCTCGCCCCCCGCCCCAGTCGCCCGCACGCACACGCCCCACGGCCATCGCGGCCCCGCCGCGGCGCGCTCCGGCGCCCCCAGCTCGCGCAGCCCGCGCACGTGCGCGCCCGCCTACGCGCGGTCTCACCCGCCGCCGTCCGCTTGTGCCCGCACCCGCACCGGCCCCCGCTTCGCCCTTCGGCCGTTGCGCCGCCCGCCACTCCCCGACCGCTCCTCACGCCCCCCCGCGTGCCCGCTCACCCCTCGCCGCCACTAGCCACCGCCGCTGGCCGTCGCCTGCCGTCCCGCACTAGCCATCGCCGCCCCCGGCCGCCGGCGGGCCGCCGTGCGTACCCCCGGCCGCCCCGGCCCCGATCTGGTTAGTGGGGGCTAACCACCCCACTAACCCCACCCCTGGTGACAATGACAGAGGGGGCCCACCGCCCCCTAAACAGTTTTAATAATAATAAAAACATATGTTAATAAAATGTTAATTAATTAATTAATTAATTAAATAATTAATTAGTTAATTAAATAATTAATTAGTTTAATTAAGATTAATTAAACTAATTAACCACTCTGTTAATTAATTAACTTGTTTAATTAATCCTCTTAATTAATTAAATTAATCAGTGAATGACAGGTGGGTCCCACCCCACCTAATTAATCTGTTTAATTAGATTAAGATTTAATTAAAACTGAGTCAATGACAGGTGGGGCCCACTAGTCAGTTTGACCAGTCAACATCACTGTTGACTGCTGATGTCAGCATGACATCATGCTGATGTCATAATTCTATTTTCGAATTAAATTTAATCTGTTTTATTCCAGAATATTAATAAAACTTTAAAAATTAATATAAAATAATCCGTTACACGGATGAAAAAGTTTTATACATGAAAGTTGTTCAGAAAAATCCCACGAATCCGAATACGCTGTCCGTTAATCTGTCACGTGCTCCTAGCATAGCGAACATGGAACTTTTCCATCCGTTTCATCTGTCCGGTAGTAGCCCGAGACCCGGAAAATATCGTCAGATATTCTCCTGACCCGTCTGCGACGTGTAATACTGCGTTAGTGCATGCCTAGCCCTACTTATTGCCATGTCATGCATCGTGTTGCATCTGTGCTTTATATTTATTATTTCTCCCCCCTCTTCTTACCGGTAGACCCCGAGATTGACGCTGCTGCCGGGTACGACTACGCCGTTGACGATGAGGCCTTTGCAGCAGAGCAGCAAGGCAAGCAACCCCCCTTGAGCATTCCGATATCGCCTATTCCTTCCCTCTTATTCTTGCATTAGTTTTTGCTACTGTATTAGTTAGCTCCTATTCTGATGCATAGCCTGTTTTTGATAAACTGCTACTATACCTGCAATCCTATCAACTGCTTAGTATACGTTGATCAATGAATCCCCTGTGACCCCTCCCCTTAGTCCCAGTGCCCCTGCTTTTTCATCGACGACTCGACGACCCGAAGATTCGAAGACTCGGTCAACCGACCGACGAGCCAGGCCCCTCACATCACCGCACACCCCTTAGTTGTACGACTCTACAGAGCTACTATCGAGTACCGAGGGTGACACCTCGTGAAGTACTCATGATGCTAACTCTGTAGTGCAGCTAGTCAGTCGTGGTTATCGAGGGTGATTCCTCCTTCACCACTCCCGACGATGACTCTGTCGTGCAACCCTTCAAGTGTGGGACCCTCGAGGGTGATTCCTCTAAGTCCACCTTGACGGTTTCATCGAGCGGGGCCCCTTGAGGGTGATTCCTCAGGTTCCGTCTTGATGTTTTATACACACAATTACTATGACCTGGTTACCGAAACATGTTGGTGATGGGTCGGCCCTGAGGGGTACCCACGGTTTGATGATGATGAGGCGTGGTCGGGTAGGAGAGGCCCTTGCCACATATCCTCGTGACGGGGCGACGGGACCGCACTTCATGGGTCGCGCTTGCCCCGCATTAATAAAATGCTAATGGGTTGGGTATTTGATCTGAGTTGGTCGTTTGACCTAATACGCACTAACCTTCACGTGGGAGAAGTTATGGGTACTCAGCGTCGTTGTATCAGCCGAAGCTCTTCGGACGTCAGCAATGGAGCGGCGCGCGCCCGAGTGGCCTGGACGGTACAACTCTTGGACTAGAGCGTGCTAGGGCTGACCTCGGCCGCCCTCGCATCGTGCAGGTGTGCAAAGGGCGATTGGCCCATGACCCCCGCGCGCTTAGGATTTAGACTGGAGGACTGGCCTCTTCGTTGAGCCTAGGTGGGGCGACGACGTTTTGATGTCCTGAGGCCGGGCATAACCCAGCAAAGTGTGTCCGGCCAGAGGTATCAAGCGTGTTGGGGAATGTGGTGCACCCCTGCAGGGAAGAATTTATCTATTCGAATAGCCGTGTCCACGGTAACAGGACGGCTTGGAGTTGTACCTTGATCTACTACAACTAAAATTGTGACTTATAAGTGAAATGAATGTTGGCTCCGAGATTGCTTCCTCGCAGGGAGTCGAGGAAGAATCTCTGGGCGTGGTTACTTAATAAAATTGCTACAATAATATGACTATATATGAGATACCAGTCTACTCTCTTCTAATGCTGCAAGATGCTGAAGATGCTAGTCTTTGATAGGACTAGGCCTTTCCCCCTATTCTTGCTTTCTGCAGTCAGTCCAGATAAAACCCCATTCCTTGATACTGATGCATACTTAGCATAGTTCTGATGTTAGTCTTGCGAGTACTTTGGATGAGTACTCACCGCTGCTTTGCTTTCTCTTTCCCCCTCGATACGATTACCGCGTTCAGACGATGGAGCCCAGGAGATGGAGTACGCTGGAGATGACTACTACACCACCGCTGGAGCCTACTACGTGGAGAGTGCCGACGCTCAGGAGTAGTTAGGAGGTTCCCAGGCAGGAGGCCTCGCCTCTTTCGTTCCACTGCTTATGTTTGTGCTAGCCTTCTTAAGGCAAAACTTGTTTAACTTATGTCTGTACCCAGATATTATTTGCTTCCGCTGACTTGTGCTTGTCGAGCTTGGTATTCGAGCCCTCGAGGCCCCTGGCTTGTAATATGAAGCTGTATGATTTTAATTTGTGTCTAGTGTTGTGTTGTGATATCCATCAGTGAGTTCCTAATCTTGGTCGTACGCATTACGTGTATGTTTAGCGTACGGTCGAAATTGGGGGCGTCACAGAGTCGGTCTATCTATCTTGACGTGATGCCTATATAATGATCATCGCCTTGGATATCGTCATGACTATTCGATTTCCTATCAATTGCCCAACAGTAATTTGTTCACCCACCATGCGCTATACTCATGAGAGAAGCCACTAGTGAACCCTATGGCCCCCGGGTCTACTTTTCCATCATATTGCTTTCAGATCTATCTTTTTGCATCTTTGTTTACAGATCTACAGAACCAAAACCCTAAAAACATATTGCTGCATATTTTATTTGCCTATTCTATTTTGTGTTCTTGAGAGATCTATCTCTCCTATCTATCACTACCTAATCTATCTTTTTACCGTAGAGAGATTGACAACCTCTCTTTCGCTTCGGGTTGCAAGTATTTGTTGTTTGTGTGCAGGTGCTGCTTATTGGGTGTTGATGATCCTCCTACTGGTTCGATAACCTTGGTTTCATAACTGAGGGAATACTTACCGTCGCTGTGCTGCATCATCCCTTCCTCTTTAGGGAAATACCGACGCAGTGTCAAGCCACGTCAATTTGTAGGCCCAAAAAGAAAGGAGGACTGGGGATTCTTAACCTTGGCCTGCAAAATGCTGCTTTGCTAATGAAGCGTGCCAACAAGTTCCTTAACAAGCATGATTTTCCTTGGGTCAACCTGATTTGGAATACCTATTATCATGAGAGGGTACCACAGGGAACTGAGCCCTGTGGCTCTTATTGGTGGAAGAACATCTTGAAATTGTTGGATCATTTTAGAGAAGTTAATTGGGTTCAGGTTAATCAAGGAGACACAGTTCTGTTTTGGCAGGATAGGTGGAAAATTGGAAATTCTGTTATTCCACTCAAAGAAAGATTCCCAGGCTTTTCTCTTATGTCAAAGATCCATGGACAATTGTTAAGGAGGGGCTTCACTGCAATGATCTGTTGAGTTGGTTCAGTCTACCTTTATCAGATCAAGCATATGCAGAGCTAACAATGCTTCAAACCCTTATGGGGGAGGTTGAGTTGAGTCCCTACCAGTTGGATGTTTGGCCCTGGCAGGGTACACATAAGTTTTACACTCGAAAGTTGTTTTATACTTATGCCCATCGTACCCAAACTTTTAATCCTTTACTTAACTGGATTTGGGCTAGCTGCTGCACCTTGAAGATTAAAGTATTCGTCTGGATGCTCATCAT
Organism: Elymus sibiricus; assembly: GCA_039707655.1. Classification (NCBI taxonomy): domain Eukaryota; kingdom Viridiplantae; phylum Streptophyta; class Magnoliopsida; order Poales; family Poaceae; genus Elymus; species Elymus sibiricus. The sequence continues at coordinate 338,198,618 of CM077673.1, forward strand.
GGACAGATTAAACACCAAGGATATGGTGGAAAGAAGAAACTGGCATATGGAGGATGGAGTAAACTATAAGATCTATCATGCACAAGTCAGAGAAAACAAGGATCATTTGTTCTTCTCCTCTTTGTTCAGTCAGAGAGTTTGGAACTATCTACAAATCGACTGGGGAAATGGCAATGAAATGTCAGCTGCTGCCTTACATGCTAAAAGAGTATTTGGGAAGGCTTTCTTCTCGGAGGTGGTATTTACTGCCTGTTGGCATATTTGGCAAGTTAGAAATGCCAAAGTCTTCAGGCATGTTAGACCCAAGTTTGTTGTCTGGAAAGCAGGGTTTGTGACTGATATGTCCCTGCTGGCTCATAGAATTAAGCCCAGGTTTAAGGAAGATCTTGTTAGGTGGGTTTCCTTCCTGCCCCCATGAATCTTTATTGTTTTACTCTTAGTGTAGATTGATTAGTTTTCTTTTCTTTGGGTTACTGAGGTAACCTTGTAATTATCTTGTACCTTTTTTCATTGGAATAAAGTTAAAAAGGTTGTGGGGATTTTCCCTACAGTGTTCAGTAAAAAAAACGTGACAACCGTGCGTCCCAACCTTTAATAAGGCCTCGTTTGTAAGAAAAGTATATCAAAAACTTGTCTCGAATTTGGCCAAAAGATATCACATCATATTGTTGTCATATATATATATATATATATATATATATATATATATATATATATATATATATATATATATATATACACCATGAATTTCAGCTGAGTTTTGGATTTACTTTAATTTAAAAATGAATATTTTCAATGTGTGCATCCGAGCTGTCTAAAACCTAAGATTTTGAATGTTTTCCGCGACGCCAAGATGTTTGAGATTTCTTACCATTTATTGCATGGGGACTAAGAGTGAACCCCATTTTATGGCACATATGATTTCCCCTGTGAATTCTTAGGAACTCAATTGATGTATAATTTTTTCGAATTATATATGAACTTTTTCTAATTTTAACACAGACTCATATGTCCCGTGTTTACTACATAAAAATAGTTTGACGAGCCTCGAAGTGGTGGGTGCTGGGTGGTGGTTGGGGGGGTCATTCCGGCACACTTCGTGGCATGAGCCTCTCTGTGTGGGATTGCCCGTTTGGTGAGGCATTTGCCACACCAAAGTATCAAAGTCATGCATTGAATATTTAAAACACGACACAACAGTAACGTCATACATATGTTTGGGACACATATGCATGCGGTGGTGGTCATCCCTCGGACAATCCCTCATGTGTTATTAGTGACGCGCACATTCGTGGGCCCACGTGGTTTATCACTTCGAACCGCAACGAGAGGGGTTTGACCAAGGTGGATTCATTTTAGTCGGTGTTGCGGTAGATCATGGTGAGATTCCACACCAAAGTTTGACGCGTGCGTACTCATGACTCCCTCCCTGCTGCTCATAGTTGAGGGGGTGGGAGGAGACATGTTGCATGTAGTTAACTTTAGTGTGGGGAGATTTTCCAATTTGTGAAGCAGGCATCGCATCAAAGTCGTGTAGTGGGCATTTTGACACCAAAAAATACACCCATACATATGCTTGGGTCACATATAACTGGTGGGTCCTCAGTGGCTCCCTCACATGCATGGTTATCGGTGACGGTCCATCTATGGGGCCAATGTGGTCAATCGGTTGTGACCTATTATGGTTTTGACCAAGGTGGATCCTTTTCAGTATGTGTTACGATATGCCAAGACAAATGTTTGACCTCATGCATACCCATGAACCCATCCCACCGTCTCGAAATGGGGGAGGCATATATATATATATATATATATATATATATATATATATATAGGAAAATGACTGTGTACTCCTACTGCTCATATACCACATAGATGAATCTTTTATACCTGTTTATTATTTTTAATATACTTCATTAATAATTACTATATACCCCAAAGTGAGTTTCATGAAAAAATCATGTGAGTCTACATATTTTTAAAGGTTTACATATATACTGATTTATTCGTACGTGAAAAAGGTATATTACAAAAAGTATGTCACAAATGATATTTTTTCGGCAAAACTCATATTGAGGTATCTTAGAATATTTAATGAAGTATATTTAGAATGATAGAGAGGTATAATCAATGCGTATATGAGGTATATTGAAGATGAGAGTACATACACCCAGGAGTACATATATATATATAGGGTCGCGCTATTCGTCACCCTGGGTGAGAAATAGTTATTCTTCACCCCCCTCTATTTCACCATCAATGCACCATATTTTTACGTCCCGTATTTTTTTCTTACTTCATACCTAAAAAGAGAACGTAAGAAAATAATAAATCGCCATAAAAAATATTTTATGCTATGTAAAATTACGAACGTAAAAACATAGTGTAAAATATACATAAAATGTAATTTTTCTGGTCTTATGACCTATATTTTTGTTTTCTTATGCTAAATTTTACACAATGAATCAATATGCATGTAACTATTTGTATAAGAAACGGAATTTATTTATGAAACAATCGTAATATTACCTCGGGTGAAGAATATATATATATACGTGTTGTGTTATCCTTCGTAAGCAGGTGACATTTAAGTTGTCCATTGGGTACGAATTAAACAATCACTTAATTACATATATACATATATATGTTTGTGCCTCATGCAGTCATTGTTTTTTGTCAAACACCCTCTCACGTGGTTATCGGCGTCACACCCATCCATGCTCACGTGGGACATCACTTTGACCGGCGTCAGTAGAGAGATATTAATTTGAGCAAGGTGGATTCTTCTTGTTGGTATGTTAATGTACGTAGTTGACATGCATTGAGATTCTTGACAAAAATTTGAACGCGTGCGAGCACATTAAATTGCTCCCACCGGCTCGAAGTGTGGGTGGGGGCATACTATGGGTCGTGAACCTCCGTACGTGGGACGTTCTCGTTTGCGAGACACATGTGACAAAAGTTGTGCGTTTGGTATTTGAAAACATCACACAACGCTTTCATATATATATATATATATGTGTGTGTGTGTGTGTGTGTGTGTGTGTGTGTGTGTGTGTGTGTGTGTGTGTGTGTGTGTTTGGGGCCACATGCATGCATTGATGCTGTCTCTCCCTCGTATGGTTATGGACGACATGCCAATTTGTGGGCCCGCGTGGTCTGTCACTTAAACCAACGCATATATACTACGTGTCAATTTGACCAAGGTGGATATAGTCTTCTCGGTATTTGATACGATATATTAATGGTGAGATTCCAGACCAAAATTTGAGCGCATACACACACACACACATAGATAAACCGTCGACCATCCCACTTAAACCGACGCATAATACGGGTCGTTTACCTGTGTACTTGTACTTTCTGGCTTGCGAGGATGTATGTGTGCATGTGTCACGTCAAAGTTGTGTATGTTTGGTATTTAAACATCCCACACCACATTCATAATTACACCCTCTAGATATTTTGAAGTGGAAATGATGTGTTGTTATGGACGATGCACCAGTTGCATGCTCATGTGGCATGCCACTTTAGTTGTCATCAAGAGGGTAGTATACTATATATACATCACATATATGTGGCCTCTCGATCGACGGCTCGAAGTCGATGGGGGAGGGGGTAATTAGACCAAGCTATCTAGGTCTTGGTACTTGTTACGATATAGCTAGGTCGTGCTGATATATATATGCCCTCCCGGCGGCTCAAAGCATGTGTGCGTGGGCTGAGGGTGGGGGCCGGAGGGGACAAAACCTTCGCGAGGTCAGGTAATGTCCGAGTTGTGAGAGAGGCATGTACCCCATCAAAAAGTTATGCATATGGTATTGAAATATCACACCACCTTAATTACTTGGGCCACACACAGGTGGTTGCGGTCTCACCCATCTCGTGAAATTTTCAAGACGCGCCCATCCGTGGGCCCACACAGTGTATACCTCCTACATAAATCACAAGGGGGTGATCATGATATATTCCTATTGGTTTTGTGTTATGGTTGGGTGAGATTGGAGACCTATTTTGCATATGTTCATATATTGTACCTACCATTCCATCCCGGCGACTCGAAAAGGGGGGCGCACAGACCAACAATACCATGCGCTCTACGAGACATGTGTGTCACATGGAAGTTGTGCATTCCGTTTGAACATCACAACAACCTTTCCATACAAACAGTTGCTCCACATGTAGGTGTGCTTGTGCTCTGACCCTAGCTTTCTCACGTTTATTTTCCAATGTTGCTATATAAATGGCAGACGAGTCTTATTTTTTGAAACTTAAATAGCCGACGAGTCGAACGAGACAACTGTGTGCGATTGTGGAGCCAGTAGACACGGTTCCCACGTTCTAACCGTCTGCCATGCCCGTGTATAGTCTACCTTTCCACCAACCCTGATGATCCACAAGTATAGGGTATCTATCGTGGTCCTTTCGATAAATAAGAGTGTCAAACCCAACGAGGAGAAGAAGGAATGATAAGCAATTTTAAGCAAGGTATTCTCTACAAGTGTTGTGAGTAACAATAGTAGATAGTTTTGTAGCAAGATAATTCGTAACAAGTGACAAGTGACAATAGTAACAAAGGTGCAGCAAGGTAGCCCAATCCTTTTTATAGCAAAGGACAGGCCTGGAAGTACTCTTATATTAAGCAAGTGCTCCCGAGGACACATGGGGATTTTCTGTCTAGTCATGTTCATCATGTTGAGTTGATTCACGTTCGCTACTTTGATAATTTGATATGTGGGTGGACCGGTGCTAAGGTGCTATTCTTACTTGAACAAACAACCTACTTATGATTAACCCCTCGCGCAAGCATCCGCAACTATGAAAGAAGAATTAAGATAAATCTAACCATAGCATGAAACGTGTGGATCCAAATCAGCCCCTTATGAAGCAACACATAAACTGGGGTTTAAGCTTCTGTCACTCTAGCAACCCATCATCTACTTATTACTCCACAATGACTTCCCTTAGGCCCATAACATGATGAAGTGTCATGTAGTCGATGTTCACATGACACCACTAGGAGAAGTAACAACATACATATCATCAAAATATCGAACGAATACCAACTTCACAAGATTACTTATAACAAGACTTCTCCCATGTCCTCAAGAACAATAGTAAATACTCAAGCCTCATCAACATGTTCAAGATCAGAGGTATAATAATAATGATAAGGATCTGAACATAATGTCTTCCACCAAGTAATCCAACAAGCATCAACTACAAGATGAAATCAACACAACTAGTAACCCACAGGTACCAATCTGAGGTTTTGAGAGAAAGATTGAATACAAGAGATGAAATAGGGTTGGAGATGAGATGGTGCTAGTGAAGATGTTGATGAAGATTGGTCCTCCCACGAAGGAGGAAGCGTTGGTGATGATGATGGCTTTGATCTCCCCCTCCCGAAGAGAATCCCCCCGGTAGAATCTGACTGCCGGAGTGCAAAAGGGTCTTTGCCCAGGTTCTGCTTCGAGATGGCAGCGCTTCGTCCCGAGAGATTGCTTATGATTTTTTTCTAGGGTAAAACACACCATATAGGAGAAGAGGGGGGTCGGGAGGCCTGCAGGGGCCCCACAAGCCATCAGGGCGCGCCCTGTTGGCTTGTGGCCAGCAGGTGGCCCCCCTCTGGTATATTTTTGGCCCAATAATTCTTAAATATTCCATAAAAATTCTCCGTGAGTTTCAGGTTATTTGGAGTCTGGTGATTTTTTTTGCCTTTTTCTTGGTTTCCCGGTCCAGAATTCCAGTTTCCAGATATTTCCCTCATTGTGATGTACCTTGCATATTCAGAGAGAAAGGGCATAAGAATTGTATGATAATAGGGAATAATGGTTAAGAATAACACAAATATATATAAGAAATCATGATGCAAAATGGATGTATCAACTCCCCCAAGCTTAGACCTCGCTTGTCCTCAAGCGAAAGCCGAGCTCGAGAATAATGGCCACATGCTTTGAGAGGGAGAAGTCGATAAAAACAGAATACGGACATGAGAGCATCACGAATATTAAAATAGCAGCAAGTTTTCCATCATATAGCTTGTCATAAACTAGTAACAATCTATTCACAAATGAGGTAGTATGAAGCATAAACTTTATTGGAAACCGACAAACAATGCCATTAGTCATTGAGACAATCATAATCCATCATATTCAAGAGAAGAGTCTATGTAAGAGATTTTATTTCTAGCAAGTTCACATACTCAACTATCATGTAGCCTTCTATGATTGTTGACACACATTGCATATTTTTGGAGCTAATGTTTCCGCTGGACACATAGGAAGATGGGGGCTTTATTATCTTTGCCACCCAACTTATTTACCTCAAGGATAATGTCAACAATAATGAATCATGATCACCCACATTTAAATGGATATATTTGTCTAGATCTTTCCTCAACACATAATGCTTGCCGGCTAAAGAGTTAATATGTAGGAACAAAGGGTAAATATTATTGACTCTTGCATGAAAATAAATTCTTGTAAGAAGATAAAAGATAGGCCCTTCGCAGAGGGAAGCAGAGGTTGTCATGCGCTTTTATTTGTTTTGAATGTGCAAACTCTTAATACAAAGGAACGTCACTTTGAATTGCCCCTTGTGATAGTGAACTTTATTATGCACTCTGTTGCTTTTATTTCTTTGCTATCACAAGATCGTACAAAGCTTATTTTCCTTTACAATAAAAGATCATACATATTTAGAGACACTTTTTATTGCTTTGTGCACCGATGACAACTTACTTGAAGGATCTTATTCAATCCATAGGTAGGTATGGTGGACTCTCATGGAAAGAAACTGGGTTTAAAGGGTTAAGGATGCACAAGTAGTATCTCTACTTAGTGCAGAAAATTTTGGCTAGCAAAAGATCTAAAGCAAGCATCACATGTTAAGGGATTCATGACAATATAACTTCTATGCAAATGTAAACAATCATGGTCATTATGTTGTCTTCCATGTCCAACAGCAACATTTGATCATTATATAATATCTGATGAGGGCTCATAATAAAAAAAGGTGTCCAAGATAGTATATTTATATGTAAATATCCTCTTCTCTATCTTAATTATATCAATTACTAATGTTATGCTTGTTAATTCCCAACATCTTTTATCACATATACTTTTTCTATGTGAAGTCATTACTCCCCATGAGATAAGCACATGATCTTTTCTATTTCTTTTATTGCTATGCTCTGATGATGGGTGCATGAAAGTAAAGCACACAAACTCAACTAATCTTTATTATATAACTCTCACACCCAATTACAAGGATAGGTAGATCTCAAAGCAAAAATTCTAAGTAAACCAAATCTGAAATTTTATTTCTCTAAATCACGAAAAACTAAGGATCGAACTAAGATAGATAGTAGTGGTAAAAGTGATGGTGATATGATACCGGCGCACCTCCCCCAAGCTTGAAACAAGCTAAGGGTGGTGCACATACCCATGTACCCAAGCGTCCTTCTTGGGTGATGGTGGTGATGATGTAGTAGGCTTGCCCTTCAAAAGATGCTCAAGATTTTTGATTATTCGCCGTAGGGCACAATTCTACTCTTCCAACAAGATGACTTCATTAGTAAGTGCTGTGATTTGTGCACAGGCAGATTCCATGGCATTCAAGGCATCGATTTCAGGTAAAGAAACATTGTCACGAAGAAGTAATAATGATTCTCCCTTGTTAGAAGCACCAGAGGGACAATTATCATGGCCCCCTCTGGATCTTTCGGCTTCCTCCTGGCTCCTCTCATGACGTCTTCGGAGACCTCCGGTGTATCCTCCTCTCCTGAGGACAGCCCATAGTAGACTTCAATGTGGGGACGTCTGCCCAGCGAAGGTCGAACTATACGATGTTTCTTGCGGAGGGTCGGTGGAGCCATGATGACCTAGATCTGTGAGAAAAACAGCTCGAAACAAGAACAGAGGAGAAACTCGTGATGTGGTGGTCAAAACATACGGGAGTATATATAATGAAATTTTATAGGTCAGAATACGTGCTCAGGAAGAAAACGGAGTCCGGGAGGCACACGAGGGCCCCACAAGCCACCAGGGCGCGGTCAGGGGGGTGGCCGCGCCCTGTTGGCTTGTGCCTCCCTCGTAGGTCCCCCTGACTCCTTTTTATTTTTGGAATTTTTCTAAAATACCAAAACCAACATAACATATTTTTTTTGGAATTTTTGGGGTCGGTTTACTTACCGTATCACGCACCTACTCCTTTTTCAGGTTTCTAGAGTGTTCCAGAAGGTCTCTCTTATGTGCTCTTCCGGTGTTATCACTTGATTAATATTAGTTTCATCATTAATGGGCGTACCTGAAATGTAGTGCTTAATTCTTTGCCCATTTACCAATCTCGGATTTTTGCCTTTGAATTTATTAATTTTTATAGCACCAGAGAGATAGACCTCCTCGACAACATATGGGCCTTCCCATTTGGAGAGGAGTTTACCTGCAAAAAATCTGAAACGAGAATCGTACAAAAAGTACTAGGTCTCCAACATTGAATTCTCGTTTTTGAATCATCTTGTCATGCCATCTTTTAACCTTTTCTTTAAACAACTTGGCATTTTCATAAGCTTGTGTCCTCCATTCATCTAATGAGCTAATATCAAATAACATCTTTTCACCGGCAAGTTTAAAGTCGTAGTTAAGTTCTTTAATTGCCCAATAAGCTTTATGTTCTAACTCAAGAGGTAAATGACAAGCTTTTCCATAGACCATTTTATATGGAGACATCCCCATGGGATTTTTATAAGCTGTCCTATAAGCCCATAAAGCGTCATCTAGTTTCTTAGACCAATTCTTTCTAGATCTATTGACAGACTTTTGCAAAATTAATTTTATTTCTCGGTTGCTCAATTCAACTTGGCCACTAGACTGAGGATGATAAGGTGATGCAATTCTATAGTTAACACCATATTTGGCTAGAAGTTTACGGAAAACACCATGAATAAAATGTGAACCACAATCAGTCATTAAGTATCTAGGGACTCCAAACCTCGGGAAAATGATGTCTTTAAGCATTTTAATAGAGGTGTTATGATCAACACTACTAGTTGGAATAGCTTCTACCCACTTAGTAACATAATCAACAGCAACTAGAATATGAGTATACCCATTAGAGGAAGGAAAAGGTCCCATAAAATCAAAGCCCCAAACATCAAATGGTTCAATAGCAAGTGAATAATTCATAGGCATTTCCTGACGTCTACCAATGTTACCAACTCTTTGACATTCATCACATGAAAGGACATACTTACGAGCATCTTTAAAAAGAGTAGGCCAATAGAAGCTGAATTGTAATACCTTGTGTGTAGTTCTGTCACCGGCATGGTGTCCTCCGTAGGCCTCGGAGTGACACTTCCTTAGAATCTGTCCCTGTTCATGCTCAGGTATATATACAACATCTAATAACACCATCTACTCCTTATTTATAAAGATGTGGGTCATCCCAAAAGTAATGTCGTAAATCATAAACGAATTTTTTCTTTTGTTGATAGGTGAAGCTAGGTGGAATATATTTAGCAACAATGTAATTAGCATAATCAACATACCAAGGAGTGCTACGTGAAGTATTTATAACAACAAGTTGCTCATCAGGAAAATTATCATCAATAGGCAGTGGGTCATCAAGAACATTTTCTAGGGTTTTCAGCTCCCTTTTTATCAACGATATGCAAATCAAACTCTTGAAGTAAAAGCACCCACCTAATAAGTCTAGGTTTAGCATCTTTCTTTTCCATAAGGTATTTAATAGCAACATGATCAGTGTGAATAGTTACTTTGGAATCAACGATGTAAGGTCTAAACTTATCACATGCAAACACAACTGCTAAAAATTCCTTCTCAGTAGTAGCATAATTTATTTGAGCAGTGTCTAGGGTCTTACTAGCATAATGAATAACATTCAATTTCTTATTGACTCTTTGCCCTAGAACAGCACCAACAACATAATCACTAGCATCACACATAATTTCAAATGGTAGGTTCCAATCAGGTAGTTGGACAATAGGTGCAGAAATCAAGGCGTTCTTAAGTATTTCAAAGGCCTCTACACAATCATCATAAAAAACAAAAGGAATATCTTTTTGTAGGAGATTAGTTAATGGCCTAGAAATCTTTAAGAAATCTTTAATGAAACGCCTATAGAAACCAGCATGACCAAGGAAACTTCTTGTACCTTTGATATCTTTTGGGCATGGCATTTTCTCTATTGCATCAACTTTGGCTTTGTCCACCTCAATGCCTAGTTCAGAAATTTTATGCCCAAGTACTATACCTCCATTCACCATAAAGTGGAACTTCTCCTAATTCAAGACACGATTAGTTTCTTCACATCTCTGCAAAACTCGATCAAGGTTGCTCAAGCAATCATCACAAGAAGTCTCGTAAACGGAAAAATCATCCATGAAAACAATCTTTTCACAAAAGTCAGAGAATATAGCAGTCATACATCTTTGAAAGGTAGCAGGTGCATTGCATAAACCAAAAGGCATACGCCTATAAGCATAAGTTCCAAAAGGACAAGTAAAGGTAGTTTTCTCTTGGTCCTCTTTTGACACAGGTATTTGAGAACAACCAGAGTATCCATCAAGAAAACAAAAGTGTGTGTGCTTAGATAGTCTCTCTAACATTTGATCAATAAAAGGCAAGGGATAATGATCTTTCCTAGTAGCTTTATTTAACTTCCTGAAATCAATCATCATCCTATAGACAGTTACGATTCTTTGTGGAATAAGCTGATTTTTATCATTAGGCACAACAGTTATACCTCCTTTCTTAGGAACACAATGAACATGATTTACACATCTACTATCAGCAATAGGATAAATTATACCTACTTCCAGATGTTTTAATATCTAAGTTCTTACCACCTCCTTCATCTTAGGATTGAGACGACGTTGATGGTCAACGACAGGTTTAGCATCTGGTTCCATATTAATCTTGTGCTGACATAGAGTGGGGCTTATGCCCTTAAGATCATCAAGAGTATATCCAATAGCAGCCCCGTGCTTCTTTAGAGTTTTAAGTAATCTTATTTCTTCATGCTCTGAAAGGTTAGCACTGATAATAACATGATATATCTTGTTTTCATCGAGATAAGCATATTTCAAAGTATCAGGCAATGTCTTTAGCTCAAAAACGGGATCTCCTTTGGGTGGAGGAGGATCCCCTAAAATATCAACTGGTAAGTTGTGTTTAATAATAGGTGTTTGTCTAAGAAATATATCATCTATTTCATTTCTTTCATTCATACGCATATCATTTTCATGGTCTAGCAAATATTATTCTAACGGATCAGTAGGAGGTACGACAATAGAAGCAAGACCAATTATTTCATCCTTATTAGGAAATTCTTTTTCATGTGGTTGTCTACTAAACTTAGAGAAATTAAATTCATGCGACATATCACCAAAGCTTACTTTGACCTTCTCAGTAGCACAATTAATTTCAGCATTAACAATATTCAAGAAAGGTCTACCAAATATAATGGGACAAAAGTTATCTTGTTCCAAACCAAGTACTAGGAAATCAGTGGGGTACTTGACTTTTCCACACAAGACTTCAACATCTCTAACAATCCCAAGTGGTGAAATAGTATCATGGTTTGCAAGCTTAATAGTGACATCAATATCTTCAAGCTCAGAGGGTGCTATGTCATGCATAATTTCTTGATATAATGTAAAAGGTATATCACTAACACTAGCACCAATGTCACACAAGCCATGGTAAGAATTATCAGCAATTTTAACTGAGACAACAGGCATGCCTACAACTGATTTGTTTTTATCGAGCTCATCCCGCTCGGTTCTAACAGGTTTTGCAATTCTAGCAGCTTCATCATAGAAGTAAATAACCTGACCATCAGTATTATCAACTAGGATATCTTTAACCATAGCAAGTTTACGCTCAACATTTATTTGTTCAGAAGGCTTAGGTGTCCTAACATGACTTTTATTAACCACAATTGTAGCCTTAGCATGTTCCCTAATTCTAATAGGAAAAGGAGGTTTCTCAATGTAAGCAGTAGGAACAATTGGATCAACATGGCTAACAATTACTTCTTCCTTCTTAATTTTAACAAGTTCCTCTAATGGTTTTTCAATGGGAGGATGATATTTAAACCACTTCTCTTTGGGAAGATCAACATGAGTAGCAAATGATTCACAGAACTTAGCCACTATCTTAGAGTCAAGACCATATTTATTGCTAAACTCATGGAAAACATTAGTTTCCATAAAAGATTTAACGCAATCAAAATTAAGCTTTATACCTGACTCTTTACCTTCGTCGAGATCCCAATCTTCAGAGTGTCGTTTAATTCTTTCCAGAAGATCCCATTAGAATTCAATAGTCTCCTTCATATAGGAACAAGTAGCACAAGAACTGAGTAATACTTGATCATCATGAGAAAGCCGAGCATAAATTTTTTGTATAATCATTTCTCTCGAGAGCTCATGGTTGGGGCAAGTGTGCATCATAGATTTAAGCCTTGATACGTCTCCAACGTATTTATAATTTATGAAGTATTCATGCCATATTTACAACAATTTTATATGGTTTGGGTATGATTTGCATGGAACTAACCCAGACTGACGCTGTTTTTAGCAGAACTACCGTGGTGTTGTTTTTTGTGCAGAAATAAAAGTTCTCCAAATGCAACGAAACTTTTTGACGATTTTTTTGGAACAAAAGAGGCACTAGAAGCTTCGTGGGAGGGCCTGAAGAGCCACGAGGTGGCCACAACCCACCAGGGCGTGCCAGCCCCCTCTAGCGCGCCCTGGTGTCTTGTGGGCCCCTCGTGGCCCATCTTCGCGTGAAACCGACGCCCAAAAATCCTATATATTCAGAAACCCCCAGAAATAACCCTAGATCAGAAGTTCCACTGCCGCAAGCATCTGTAGCCACGAAAAACCAATCTAGACCCCGTTCCGGCACCCTGTCGGAGGGGGAAATCATCACCGGAGGCCATCTTCATCATCCCTATGGTCTCCATGATGAGGAGGGAGTAGTCCACCCTCGGGGCCGAGGGTTTGTACCAGTAGCTATGTGTTTAATCTCTCTCTCTCTCTCTCTCTCTCTCGTGTTCTTGATTTGGCACGATCTTGATGTATCGCGGGCTTTGTTAATATAGTTGGATCATATGGTGTTTTCCCCTCTCTATCTTCTTGTGATGAATTAAGTTTTCCTTTTGAGATTTCGTTATTACCGGATTGAATACTTTTATGGATTTGAAAGCACTTGATGTATGTCTTGGCACTCAACTCGCGGATTCCCGATGTGACATTGGGGTAATCTATGCATAGGGGTTGATGCACGTTTTCGTCCTACTTTCTCCGATAGAAATCTTGGGGCACTCTTTGAGGTTCTTTGTGTTGGATTGAGTATTATGAATTTGAAATTATTTGATGCGTATCGTATAATTAACTCATGGATACTTGTGGTGACATTGGAGTATCTAGGTGACATTAGAGTTGGTTGATGCGTATCATATGGTGTTATTTTAGTACGAACTCTTAGATAGATCGATCGAAAAGGATAACTTGGTGTTATTTTAGTACGAACTCTTGGATAGATCGATCGGAAAGGATAACTTTAAGGTGGTTTCGTACCCTACAAACAATTTCTTCTTCTGTTCTCCGCTAGATAAGAACTTTGGAGTGATTCTTCGTTGCACGTTGAGGGATGGTTATGTGATCCAATTATATTAGCATTGTTGAGAGATTGCACTAGCGTAAGTACGGACCCTAGGCCTTGTTTTCAAGAATTGCAGTACCGTTTGTGCTCACTTTTGTTACTTGCTACCCTGTTGTTCTTTATTGTTACTATTACAAAAAATCAATATCTACTATCATTACTACACTTGTATCACCATCTCTTCGCCGAACTAGTGCACCTATACAATTTACCATTGTATTTGGTGTGTTGGGGACACAAGAGACTATCTATTATTTGGTTGCAGGGTTGTTTGAGAGAGGCCATCTTCATCCTATGCCTCCCACGGATTGATAAACCTTAGGTCATCCACTTGAGGGAAATTTTCTATTGTCCTACAAAACTCTGCGCTTGGAGGCCCAACACGAGTCTACAAGAACAAGTTGTGTAGTAGACATCAAGCTCTTTTCTGGCGCCGTTGCTGGGGAGGTGAGTGCTTGAAGGTATATCTTTAGATCTTGCAATTAATCTTCTACTTTCTTGTTTTTCACTAGTTTGGTTTCATAAAAGAAAACTACAAAAAAATGGAGTTTAGGTTGCCTCAATTGCTTCGTCTTTTTAATGTCTTTCGTGAAAATGATGGTTCGGAAAATTGTGCTCAATTGGTAGAGGAATAATTTATGAAAATACTTAATGAGAATTCCTTGAATGATGAGCATGATAGCAATATTGTTAGTATGAGTTCTCTTAATATCCATGATGATAATGATATGCAAAGCCACAAGCTTGGGGATGCTATGTTTGATGAAGATGATATTTTTAGTCCCCCAAGTTTTAATGAGCAAATTTATTATGATCATGGCATGCCTCCTATCTATGATGATTATGATGATGACATGTATGCTATAAAGAGTGATAGTAACCATGAAACTTGTCATCATGATTTTAATATTAAATGTGGTTATGTCAATCAAGTGTCTCCAGATAGTTATTTTGTTGAGTTTGCTCCCACTATAATGAATGAGAAGAAAATTGCTTATGTGGAGAGTAATAAATTTTCTATGCTTGTAGATCATGAAAAGAATGCTTTATGTGATAGTTATATTGTGAAATTCCTTCATGATTCTACTGAAAATTATTATGAGGGAGGAACATATTCTTGTAGGAATTGCAATAATATCAAGTTTCCTCCCTATGTGTTCAAAGTTTTGAAGTTATGCTTGTTTTGCCTTCCTATGGTAGTTGATTGTTGGTCCCATAAATTGTTTCCTTGAAAAATCCCTATGCATAGGAAGTGGCTTAGACTTAAATGTGCTTGCCATGTGATCCATGATGCTCTTTTGCATGTTTCAAATACTATTCCTATGTGAGCATCATTGAAATCATCATGCCTAGCTAAAAGACATTAAAGAAAAGCGCTTGTTGGGAGACAACCCAACACTTTTCCTTTCTGTTTTTATGTGTTCACATGATTAAGATACTGTATTAATCATGTTTTGTGCCTTTTATTTGAATAAAGTGCCAAGTAAAGCCTTTGGGATGACTCACAAGATGAGTAGAATTGATGCTGAACCAAAACAGAAACTTTTGACTCCAATACAGGAATTTTCATTTTTTACTAGAGAGTGATAATGATCTGAATTTTTTTACACAGTGTTTATATACAAATTATTTAAGTCTTACTAATTTTTCATAATTTTTAGAGAGAGGAAAGTTTGGTTATACTACAGATCTTCACAGACTGTTCTGTTTTTGACAGATTCTGTTTTGCATGCAAAGTTTGCTTGTTTGAGTGTTCCAATAGCTAATATTCAGTGATATAAATTATGTGAATGGTAGAATACAGTAGGTATTACTTTAGAACAATTATGAATCTTTTCTTGACAGTACCTAAGTGAATGATCTTTATTTATTATACTAACCCATCTCACGAAGTTCCGTTAAGTTTTGTGTGATTGAAGCTTTCAAGTTTTGGGTGAGACACCGATATGAGAAGAATAAGGAGTGACAAGAACCTAAGATTGGGGATTCCCAAGGCACCCCCAAGTTAATATCCAAGGAAGACTCAAGCACCTATGCTTGGGGATGCCCCGGAAGGCATCCCCTCTTTCGTCTTCAACACTATCGGTATATCTTACTTATAGCTATATTTTTATTCGTCACATAATATGTGTTTTGCTTGGAGCGTCATTTTATTTTGTTTTTATCTGTTATAAGTTATTTATAATCTTGTTTAAAAATTTCCAGGAATTGCTTTTAGGATGCTTGAATTGCATGTTTGATGTGTGCTGTGTAAAAACAGAAACTTTTGCTGTAGTGTTTGAATTTTCATATTTTACTGGAACGTGGAAAGTTTCTGAAATTTTTACACAGGATTTTAATATAAATTCTTTATACTTTCCTAAATTTTCATAAATTTTTGAGTTACATAAGTACACTGTTTTCATAAATTGCTACAGACTGTTCTGTTTGGACAGATTGCTGTCATAGTTTTGTTATCTACTTATCCTATAGTTTCCATAGCCTATATTGGTAGATATAAATTGTGGAAACGATAGTAAACAGTAGATGATATTTGGAAATAATTTTGCAACTTGTCTTGGCAGTACAAGAAGTGTCGACCTATTCTTATGTGTACTAACCTATCTCACGAGTTCTTTTCGAGTTTTTGTGGATGAGGTTTTAAAGATTTAGGGAAACCGTGGTATAAAAGGAATTAAGGAGACACAAAATCTCAAGCTTGGGGATGCCCAAGGCATCCCAAGATAATATTTCAAGAATTCTCAAGCATCTAAGCTTGTGGATGCCCCGGTAGGCATCCCACCTTTCTTCATCAACAATTATCGGTTAGTAGCGGTTGAGCCTAAGTTTTTGCTTCTTCACATGATGTGTGCTATTCTTGGAATGCAATTTTATTTTGTTTTGCTTGATGTTTTAATAAAATACTTATATCTGAAAGTTTTTAGATGAGAGAGAGTTCTCAAATGGCTACCCATTTACTTAACTACTCGCTTGATCTTCACTTATATCTTTTTGGAGTAGTTTGTCATTTACTCTTGTGCTTCACTTATATCCTATGAGTAAATTGTTGAATGAATTGAATACCATGAATTTGAAATTATATGTTCACATCATGCATAGTAGTAGCTTCACATTGGGTTTAGAAAGTGAAATCTTTTGAAGCTTGACAATCACAATATTGGTCATACAAGCAATTCGTGAATGATTAGTATAAGGAAGAGAACTTTCACATACAAATATATTATCTTGGACATCTTCTATGATTGTGAATACCCATTAATTATTTTCAAAGTTGAGCAAATTAGTTGAAGTTGGACAAGGAAGACAACGTAATGAGTTATGGTTGTGTATATTTGCATAGAAGTTATATTGTTATGGATCCTCCAACATGTGGTGTTTGCTTAGGATCTTTTGCTAGCCAAAAATTCGTACTAAGTAGAGATACTACTTGTGCATCCAAAAACCCTTAAACCCAGTTTCTTGCCATGAGTGTCCACCATACCTACCTATGGATTGAATAAGATCCTTCAAGTAAGTTGTCATCGGTGCAAAAAGGCAATAAAAATTGCTACTAAATGTGTTTGATCATTTAGGGTACGAGAAAATTGAGCGTTGTAACTTGTGATGGCAAAGTAATAAAAGCGACGGGCTGCATAATAAAGGTTGCTATCATAAGGGGTAATATAACGTGATGTTCTTTTGCATTAAGGGATTGTGCATACAAAATCAAAAAGCGCATGACAACATCTGCTTCCCTCTGCGAAGGGCCTATCTTTAACATTTCAGTATTTACTTTTATGAAAGAGTCAATAGTATGCATTCTCGTTTCAACCTCAATTATTCTCTAGTTGGCAAGCATCATGTGGTGGGGAAAGATCTAGGCACATATGGCCAGTCAAATATATTTGATCATGACTTATTAGTGTTGACAATTATCTCTACGATAAATGAGTTGGGAGGCGAAACATTAAGCCCCTATCTTTCTCTGTGTTCGATGGATGCCATTTGTTCTAAACATATGCTTTGAGTACTAGCAATCATAGAAGACTATATGATGATTGAGTATGTGGAGCTCTTACTTAGACTTTGTTGAGAATAAGTTGAATTGCAATTGTTTGGTGACTAAGAACATAGGTTGTTAAGTTTCAAGAGAATTCATTGTTTGAACCATAACATGTGAATTGGTTGCTACTTTATCTCGATGAGTTTTGTGAGAAAGAGTTGCTGTTATGATACTAGGAAAAGTGGTTGAAATTATCATTGATCAAACTTATGCACTATGCTAGCATTCACACTTCATAAATTATTTCTTTTATCATTTACCTACTCGAGGACGAGTAGGAATTAAGCTTGGGGATGCTGATACGTCTCCAACGTATCTATAATTTATGAAGTATTCATGCCATATTTACAACAATTTTATATGGTTTTGGCATGATTTGCATGAAACTAACCAGGACTGATGCTGTTTTCAGCACAACTACCGTGGAGTTGTTTTTTGTGCAGAAATAAAAGTTCTCCAAATGCAACGAAACTTTTTGACGTTTTTTGGGAACAAAAGAGGCACTGGAAGCTTCGTGGGAGGGCCAGAAGAGCCACGAGGTGGCCACAACCCACCATGGCGCGCCCTGGTGTCTTGTGGGCCCCTCGTGGCCCATCTTCGCATGAAACCGATGTCCAAAAATCCTATATATTCATAAACCCCCAGAAATAACCCTAGATCAGAAGTTCCGCCGCTGCAAGCCTCTGTAGCCACGAAAAACCAATCTAGACCCCGTTCCAGCACTCTGTCGGAGGGGGAAATCATCACCGGAGGCCATCTTCATCATCCCTATGGTCTCCATGATGAGGAGGGAGTAGTCCACCCTCGGGGCCGAGGGTTTGTACCAGTAGCTATGTGTTTAATCTCTCTCTCTCTCTCTCTCTCTCGTGTTCTTGATTTCGCACGATCTTGATGTATCGCGGGCTTTGTTAATATAATTGGATCATATGTTGTTTTCCCCTCTCTATCTTGTTGTGATGAATTGAGTTTTCCTTTTGAGATTTGGTTATTACCGGATTGAATACTTTTATGGATTTGAGAGCACTTGATCTATGTATTGGCTCTCAACTCGCGGATTCCCGAGGTGACATTGGGGTAATCTATGCACACGGGTTGATGCACGTTTTCGTCCTACTTTCTCCGGTAGAAATCTTGGGGCACTCTTTGAGGTTCTTTGTGTTGGATTGAGTATTATGAATCTAAAATTGTTTGATGCATATCGTATAATTAACTCATGGATACTTGTGGTGACATTGGAGTATCTAGGTGACATTAGAGTTGGTTGTTGCATATCATATGGTGTTATTTTTGTACGAACTCTTAGATAGATCGATCGGAAAGGATAACTTGTTGATATTTTAGTACGAACTCTTGGATAGATCGATCGGAAAGGATAACTTTAAGGTGGTTGTTGGGGAACGTTGCATGGGAAACAAAAAATTTCCTACGCACACACAAGATCTATCCATGGTGATGAGCATCTACGAGAGGGAGAGTGAATCTACATACCCTTGTAGATCGCTAAGCGGGAAGCGTTTGAGCAACGCGGTTGATGTAGTCGAACGTCTTCGTGATCCAAATCACCGAGCGTCCCGCGATCCAATCACGATCCGTCCCGATCAAGTACCGAACGGACGGCACCTCCGCGTTCAGCACACGTACAGCTTGATGACGATCTCCGCCGTCTTGATCCAGCAAGAGAGAGCGGAGAGGTAGAAGAGTACTCCAGCAGCACGACGGCGTGGTGGTGGTGGTGGTAGAGCAATTCTGACAGGGCTTCGCCTAAGCACCGTCAAAATCAGCTAGAGGAGAAAACTGCAGAGTTACGGGGGGAGAGGGCTGCACCGTGGCTTAGGGTGTTTGGCCCTCTCTCCCCTCTAGTATATATAGGAGGGAGGGGGAGGGGGCTGGCGCCCTAGGGTTTCCCCCCTAGGTGCGGCCGAACCAAGGAGGAGGAGGTGGACTCCTCCACTTCTTCCTAGTCCAAATAGGACACCTTCCATATTTGGTTCCCCTTCCCTTTTCTTGGGTTTTATGCCTTTTCCACTTATTCCAGCCGCATGGGCCTTATAGGGCTGCCTTGCCCAGCCCACTAAGGGCTGGTGCAACCCCCTTTAGGCCCATGTGGCCTCCCGGCGTGGGTGGCCCCTCCCGATGGCCCTCCGGCACTCCCGGTACACTACCGGAAATACCCGAAACTTTTCCGGTGGCCAAAACGGGACTTCCTATATATCAATCTTTACCTCCGGACCATTCCGGAGCTCCTCGTGATGTCCGTGATCTCATCCGGGACTCCGAACAACCTTCGGTCACCAACATGCATAACTCAAATCTTCCGAAACGTCACCGAACCTTAAGTGTGCAGACCCTGCGGGTTCGAGAACTATGTAGACATGACCGAGACACCTCTACGGCCAATAACCAATAGCGGGACCTGGATGCCCATATCGGTTCCTACATATTCTACGAAGATCTATATCGGTCGAACCTCTATGTCAAGGATTCAACTAATCCCGTATGCTGTTCCCTTTGTTCTTCGGTATGTTACTTGCCCGAGATTCGATCGTCGGTATCTCTATACCTAGTTCAATCTCGTTACTGGCAAGTCTCTTTACTCGTTCCGTAATACAATATCTCGTGGCTAACACTTTAGTCACATTGCTTGCAAGGCTCATTGTGATGTTGTATTACCCGAGTGGGCCCTGAGATACCTCTCCGTCACACGGAGTAACAAATCCCAGTCTTGATCCATGCCAACCCAACAGACACCCTCGGAGATACCTGTAGAGCATCTTTATAGTCACCCAGTTACGTTGCGACGTTTGATACACACAAGGTATTGCTCCGGTGTCAGTGAGTTGCATGATCTCATGGTCATAGGAACAGATACTTGACATGCAGAAAACAATAGCAATAAACTGACACGATCAAATGCTACGTTTATAGTTTGGGTCTTGTCCATCACATCATTCTCCTAATGATGTGATCCCGTTATCAAATAACATCTCATGTCCATGGCTAGGAAACCTTCACCATCTTTTGATGAACGAGCTAGTTAACTAGAGGCATACTAGGGACACAGTGTTGTCTATGTATCCACACATGTACTTGAGTTTCCAATCAATACAATTATAGCATGGATAATAAACAATTATCATGAACAAGGAAATATAATAATAACCAATTTATTATTGCCTCTAGGGCATATTTCCAACAGTCTCCCACTTGCACTAGAGTCAATAATCTAGCTCACATCACTATGTGATTTACATTGTAATGAATCGAACACCCATGCAGTTCTGGTGTTGTTCATGTTTAGCCCTTGGAAGAGGTTTAGTCATCGGATCTGCAACATTCAGATCTGTGTGTACTTTGCAAATATTTATGTCGTCCTCCTTGATGTAATCGCGGATGGAATTGAAACGTCGCTTTATGTGTCTGGTCCTCTTGTGAAATCTTGGTTCCTTGGCCAGAGCAATGGCACCAGTATTATCACAAAACAGAGTCATTGGGTTAAGCGCACTAGGCACTACTCCAAGATCTGTCATGAACTCCTTCATCCAGACACCTTCCTTCGCCGCCTCCGAGGCAGCGATGTACTCCGCTTCGCATGTAGAATCAGCTACCACGCTTTGCTTGGAACTGCACCAGCTAACCGCACCCCCATTAAGAATAAATACGTATCCGGTTTGTGACTTAGAGTCATCCGGATCAGTGTCAAAGCTTGCATCGACGTAACCCTTTACGACGAGCTCTTGATCACCTCCATAAACGAGAAACATGTCCTTAGTCCTTTTGAGGTACTTTAGGATATTCTTGACCGCCGTCCAGTGTTCCATTCCTGGATCACTTTGAAACCTTCCGACCATACTTATGGCAAGGCTGACATCGGGTCTTGTGCACAGCATTGCATACATGATAGAGCCTATGGCTGAAGCATAGGGGACGACACTCATCTTTTCTCTATCTTCTGCAGTCACTGGGCATTGAGTCTTACTCAACTTCACACCTTGCAAAACAGGCAAGAACCCCTTCTTGGACTGATCCATTTTGAACTTTTTCAAAATCTTATCAAGGTATGTGCTTTGTGAAAGTCCTATCAAGCGTCTTGATCTATCTCTATAGATCTTGATGCCTAATATGAAAGCAGCTTCTCCTAGGTCCTTCATTGAAAAACTCTTGTTCAAATATTCCTTCACGCCTTCCAACATTTCTATATTGTTTCCAATAAGCAAAATGTCATCTACATATAATATTAGAAACGCTATAGAGCTCCCACTCACTTTCTTGTAAATACAAGCTTCTCTGTAAACTTGTATAAACTCGAACGCTTTGATTGTTGGGGAACGTTGCATGGGAAACAAAAATTTTCCTACGCACACATAAGATCTATCCATGGTGATGAGCATCTACGAGAGGGAGAGTGAATCTACATACCCTTGTAGATCGCTAAGCGGAAGCGTTAATAAACGCAGTTGATGTAGTCGAACGTCTTCGCGATCCAAATCGCCGAGCGTCCCGCGATCCAATCACGATCCTTCCGATCTAGTGCCGAACGGACGGCACCTCCGCGTTCAACACACGTACGGCTTGATGACGCCTTCACCTCCTCGATCCAGCGAGCGATGATGAAGTAGTGGTTGAGTTCCAGCAGCACGACGGCGTGGTGATGGTGGTGAGGAACAATCTCTGCAGGGCTTCGCCAAGCACTACGGAGATTATGACGGAGGAACTAGAAGGCTAGGGTTGCCGGCACACGGCTTGGGAAATCCTGATGTGTCCCGCGTGCTAGCCCTGCCCCTCTATTTATATGTTGAGCCTTGGGGTCTAAACTTGGAGTAAAAGCCTCCTCCGGGTCGGTTTTGCCCGCACAAGGTCGGTTTGGCCCGCAGGGAAAGAGTCCAACTCGGATCCCTGCCGAACCGTGCACAGCCGCGCACAAGCGGTAGTACCGCTTCACACAAGCGGTAGTACCGCTTGGGCGGTAGTACCGCTTCACACAAGCGGTAGTACCGCTCGGGCGGTAGTACCGCTTCACCAAGCGGTAGTACCGCTTACGCGGCAGCAAAACTACTTTTGCACTTTCCAATACCTTGTGGGCTTTATCCCTTTGGCTCATATAAAGTGTTGCTGCACCCGAACACTTCGGTAAACATCCGGAACCCCTTCCGGTGAACTCCGGAACCCTTCCGGAGATCAAAACACTATTATCACATATATCAATCTTTACCTCCGGACTATTCCGGAGATCCTCGTCATGTCCGGGATCTTATCCGGGACTCCGAACAACTTTCGGTCACCAACATAATAACTCAATTATACTAATCGTCACCAAACGTTAAGTGTGTAGACCCTGCGGGTTCGAGAACTATGTAGACATGACCGAGACACCTCTACGGCCAATAACCAATAGCGGGACCTGGATGCCCATATTGGCTCCTACATATTCTATGAAGATCTTTATCGGTCGAACCTCTATGTCAAGGATTCAGTTAATCCCGTATGCTGTTCCCTTTGTTCTTCGGTATGTTACTTGCCCGAGATTCGATCGTCGGTATCACTATACCTAGTTCAATCTCGTTACCGGCAAGTCTCTTTACTCGTTCCGTAATACAAGATCTCGTGGCTAACACTTTAGTCACATTGCTTGCAAGGCTCATTGTGATGTTGTATTACCGAGTGGGCCCTGAGATACCTCTCCGTCATACGGAGTAACAAATCCCAGTCTTGATCCATGCCAACCCAACAGACACCCTCGGAGATACCTGTAGAGCACCTTTATAGTCACCCAGTTACGTTGCGACGTTTGATACACACAAGGTATTCCTCCGGTGTCAGTGAGTTGCATGATCTCATGGTCAAAGGAACAGATACTTGACATGCAGAAAACAATAGCAATAAACTGACACGATCAAATGCTACGTTTACAGTTTGGGTCTTGTCCATCACATCATTCTCCTAATGATGTGATCCCGTTATCAAATGACATCTCATGTCAATGGCTAGGAAACCTTAACCATCTTTGATCAACGAGCTAGTCAACTAGAGGCTTACTAGGGACACAGTGTTGTCTATGTACCCACACATGTATTTGAGTTTCCAATCAATACAATTATAGCATGGATAATAAACGATTATCATTAACAAGGAAATATAATAATAACCAATTTATTATTGCCTCTAGGGCATATTTCCAACAGTCTCCCACTTGCACTAGAGTCAATAATCTAGTTCACATCACTATGTGATTTACATTGTAATGAATCGAACACCCATGCAGTTCTGGTGTTGTTCATGTTTAGCCCTTGGAAGAGGTTTAGTCAACGGATCTGCAACATTTATATCCGTGTGTACTTTGCAAATATTTATGTCGTCCTCCTTGATGTAATCGCGGATGGAATTGAAACGTCGCTTTATGTGTCTGGTCCTCTTGTGAAATCTTGGTTCCTTGGCTAGAGCAATGGCACCAGTATTATCACAAAACAGAGTCATTGGGTTAAGTGCACTAGGCACTACTCCAAGATCTGTCATGAACTCCTTCATCCAGACACCTTCCTTCGCCGCCTCCGAGGCAGCGATGTACTCCGCTTCGCATGTAGAATCTGCTACCACGCTTTGCTTGGAACTGCACCAGCTAACCGCACCCCCATTAAGAATAAATACGTATCCGGTTTGCGACTTAGAGTCATCCGGATCAGTGTCAAAGCTTGCATCGACGTAACCCTTTACGACGAGCTCTTGATCACCTCCATAAACGAGAAACATGTCCTTAGTCCTTTTCAGGTACTTCAGGATATTCTTGACCGCCGTCCAGTGTTCCATTCCTGGATCACTTCGAAACCTTCCGACCATACTTATGGCAAGGCTGACATCGGGTCTTGTGCACAGCATTGCATACATGATAGAGCCTATGGCCGAAGCATAGGGGATGACACTCATCTTTTCTCTATCTTCTGCAGTCACTGGGCATTGAGTCTTACTCAACTTCACACCTTGCAAAACAGGCAAGAACCCCTTCTTGGACTGATCCATTTTGAACTTCTTCAAAATCTTATCAAGGTATGTGCTTTGTGAAAGTCCTATTAAGCGTCTTGATCTATCTCTATAGATCTTGATGCCTAATATGAAAGCAGCTTCTCCTAGGTCCTTCATTGAAAAACTCTTGTTCAAATATTCCTTTACGCTTTCCAGCATTTCTATATTGTTTCCAATCAGCAATATGTCATCCACATATAATATTAGAAACGCTATAGAGCTCCCACTCACTTTCTTGTAAATACAAGCTTCTCCGTAAACTTGTATAAACTCGAACGCTTTGATCACATCATCAAAACGAAGATTCCAACTCCGAGATGCTTGCACCAGTCCATAAATGGATCGCTGGAGTTTGCAAACTTTGTCAGCATTCTCTGGATCGACAAAACCTTCTGGTTGCATCATATACAACTCTTCCTTAAGGTAACCGTTAAGGAACGCTGTTTTGACATCCATCTGCCAAATTTCATAATCGAAAAAGGCAGCTATTGCTAACATGATTCTGACGGACTTAAGCATCGCTACGGGTGAGAAGGTCTCATCGTAGTCAACTCCTTGAACTTGTGAAAAACCCTTTGCCACAAGTCGAGCTTTATAGACGGTGACATTACCGTCCGCGTCCGTCTTCCTCTTAAAGATCCATTTGTTCTGAATGGCCTTACGCCCTTCAGGTAATACTTCCAAAGTCCATACTTTGTTTTCATACATGGATCCCATCTCGGATTTCATGGCCTCTAACCACTTCTCGGAATCCGGGCCCATCATCGCTTCTCCATAGCTCGTAGGTTCATCGTTGTTTAACAACATGACCTCTAAGACAGGGTTGCCGTACCACTCAGGAGTAGTACGCGTCCTTGTCGACCTACGAGGTTCGACAGCAACTTGATCCAAAGCTTCATGATCATCATCATTAACTTCCTCTTCAGCTAATGTAGGCTCCACAGAAACAACTTTCTGCGCTGCGCTACTCTCAGGTTGAAGTAAAGGTTCAATAACCTCATCAAGTTCTATCTTCCTCCCACTCAATTCTTTCGAGAGAAACTCTTTCTCAAGAAATGTTCCGTTTTTAGCGACAAACACTTTGCCCTCGGATCTGAGGTAGAAGGTATACCCAATTGTCTCTTTTGGGTATCCTATGAAGACGCATTTCTCCGCTTTGGGTTCCAGCTTTTCAGGCTGAAGCTTTTTGACATAAGCATCACATCCCCAAACTTTAAGAAACGACAGCTTTGGCTTCTTGTCAAACCAAAGTTCATATGGCGTTGTCTCAACGGATTTCGATGGTGCCTTATTTAAAGTGAATGCAGCTGTCTCTAATGCATAACCCCAAAACGATAGTGGCAAATCGGCAAGAGACATCATAGATCGCACCATATCCAATAAAGTTCGATTACGACGTTCGGACACACCATTACGCTGTGGTGTTCCAGGCGGTGTCAATTGTGAAACAATTCCACACTGTCTTAAGTGACTGCCAAACTCATAACTCAGATATTCTCCTCCTCGATCAGATCGTAGGAATTTAATCTTCTTGTTACGATGATTCTCAACTTCACTCTGAAATTGTTTGAACTTTTCAAATGTTTCAGACTTGTGTTTCATTAAGTAAATATACCCATATCTACTTAAGTCATCAGTGAAGGTGAGAAAGTAACGATAACCACTGCGCGCTTCAATACTCATCGGACCGCACACATCAGTATGTATGATTTCCAATAAGTCACTTGCCCGTTCCATTGTTCCAGAGAACGGCGTTTTAGTCATCTTGCCCATGAGGCATGGCTCACATGTGTCAAGTGATTCAAAATCAAGTGACTCCAAAAGTCCATCAGCATGGAGCTTCTTCATGCGTTTTACGCCAATATGACCTAAACGGCAGTGCCACAAGAAAGTGGTATTATCATTATCAATTCTATATCTTTTGGCATCAATGTTATGAACATGTGTATCATTATTATCGAGATTCAACAAGAATAAACCCCTCACATTGGGTGCATGACCATAAAAGATATTACTCATATAAATAGAACAACCATTATTCTCTGATTTAAATGAGTAACCGTCTCGCAATAAACAAGATCCAGATATAATGTTCATGCTTAACGCAGGCACCAAATAACACTTATTTAGGTTCATCACTAATCCCGATGGTAATCGAAGAGCGAGCGTGCCGACGGCGATCACATCAACCTTGGAACCATTTCCCACGCGCATCGTCACTTCGTCCTTTGCCAGCCTCCGTCTATTCCGCAGTTCCTGTTTTGAGTTGCAAATATGAGCAACCGCACCGGTATCAAATACCCAGGCACTACAACGAGAGTTGGTAAGGTACACATCAATAACATGTATATCATATATACCTTGTTTGTTGTTGGCCGCCTTCTTGTCAGCCAAATACTTGGGGCAATTCCGCTTCCAGTGTCCAGTTCCCTTGCAATGAAAACACACAGTTTCTGGTTTGGGTCCAGCCTTGGGTTTCTTCACGAGAGGAGCAACTGCTTTGCCACTCTGCTTGGAGTTACCCTTCTTACCCTTGCCATTTTTCTTGAAACTAGTGGTTTTATTGACCATCAACACTTGATGCTCCTTCTGAATTTCAGACTCAGCGGCTTTCAGCATCGCAAACAGCTCGGCGACTGACTTGTTCATCCCGTGCATGTTATAGTTCAACACGAAGCTCTTGTAGCTAGGTGGCAATGATTGAAGAACTCTGTCAGTGATAGCCTCTGGCGGAAGGGGCATCCCTAACTCAGCCAGACGGGTGGAGTACCCAGACATTCTGAGCACGTGATCACTGATAGACCCGTTCTCCTCCATCTTGCAAGCATAGAATTTATCGGAGATCTCATATCTCTCGATCCGGGCATTCTTCTGAAAGATAAACTTCAACTCCTGGAACATCTCATATGCTCCATGACGTTCAAAACGTCTTTGAAGTCCCGGTTCTAAGCCATACAACATTGCACATTGAACTATTGAGTAATCATCAGAACGAGCCTGCCAGGCGTTCACAACGTCTAGAGACTCAACTGGAGCGGGTGGATCACCAAGCGGTGCATCAAGGACATAAGCCTTCTGGGAAGCCGTAAGGATAATCCTTAGATTACGGGCCCAGTCCACAAAGTTACTTCCATCATCTTTCAACTTAGCTTTCTCTAGGAACGCATTAAAATTCAGGGGTGCTACTGCGCGAGCCATGATCTACAACATAAATATTGCAAAGACAACTTAGACTATTGTTCTTAGATAATGAGTTTAGTTAATCATATAACTTAAAAACTCCCACTCAAATTGACATCCCTCCGATCATTCGAGTGTAACATGATCCAAATCCACCAACTCAAGTCCGATCATCACGTGAGTTGAGGTGGTTTCAATGGTGAACATCTTCATGTTGATCATATCTACTATATGACTCATGTTCGACCTTTCGGTCTCTTGTGTTCCGAGGCCATGTCTGTACATGCTAGGCTCGTCAAGTTTAACCCGAGTGTTCCGCACGTGTAACATGGCTTACACCCGTTGTATGCGAACGTAGAGTCTATCACACCCGATCATCACGGCGTGTCTCGAAACGACGAACTTTCGCAACGGTGCACACTTGGGGAGAACACAATTTATCTTGAAATTTAAGTGAGGGATCACCTTATAATGCTACCGTCGTCCTAAGCAAAATAAGATGCATAAAAGGATTAACATCACATGCAAATCATAAGTGACATGATATGGCCATGAACTTGTGCTTTTGATCTCCATCTCCAAAGCACCGGCATGATCTCCATCGTCACCGGCATGACACCATGATCTCCATCATCTTGATCTCCATCAACGTGTCGCCATAAGGTTGTCGCGCCGACTGTTGCTTCCACGACTATAGCTAACGTTTAGCGATAAAGTAAAGCATTACATAGCGCTTAATGATTGACACGCAGGTCATACAATAATTAAAGACAACTCTATGGCTCCTGCCAGTTGCCGTACTCATCGACATGCAAGTCGTGATATTCTATACAAAACATGATCATCTCATACATCACATATATCTCATCATGTAATTGGCCATATCACATCACAACATACCCTGCAAAAACAAGTTAGACGTCCTCTAATTGTTGTTGCAAATTTTACGTGGCTGCTACGGGTTTGCAAGAACCGTTCTTACCTACGCAAAACCACAACGTGGTGTAGTGATTGCTTTTTGATCTTCTAAAAGAACCCTCTTCATTGAACCGATTCAACTAAAGTGAGAGAGACAGACACCCGCCAGTCACCTTTATGCAACAAGTGCACGCAGCGGTAAAACCAGTCTCGCGTAAGCGTACGCGTAATGTCGGTCCGGGCCGCTTCATCTCACAATGCCGCTGAATCAAGTATCAACTAGTAACGGCAAGCAATATGTATACACCCACGCCCACAACTCGTTTGTGTTCTACTCGAGATCTCATCTACGCATAGACCTAGCTCATGATGCCACTGTAGGGGAACGTTGCATGGGAAACAAAAATTTTCCTACGCACACATAAGATCTATCCATGGTGATGAGCATCTACGAGAGGGAGAGTGAATCTACATACCCTTGTAGATCGCTAAGCGGAAGCGTTAATAAACGCGGTTGATGTAGTCGAACGTCTTCGCGATCCAAATCGCCGAGCGTCCCGCGATCCAATCACGATCCTTCCGATCTAGTGCCGAACGGACGGCACCTCCGCGTTCAACACACGTACGGCTTGATGACGCCTTCACCTCCTCGATCCAGCGAGCGATGATGAAGTAGTGGTTGAGTTCCAGCAGCACGACGGCGTGGTGATGGTGGTGAGGAACAATCTCTGCAGGGCTTCGCCAAGCACTACGGAGATTATGACGGAGGAACTAGAAGGCTAGGGTTGCCGGCACACGGCTTGGGAAATCCTGATGTGTCCCGCGTGCTAGCCCTGCCCCTCTATTTATATGTTGAGCCTTGGGGTCTAAACTTGGAGTAAAAGCCTCCTCCGGGTCGGTTTTGCCCGCACAAGGTCGGTTTGGCCCGCAGGGAAAGAGTCCAACTCGGATCCCTGCCGAACCGTGCACAGCCGCGCACAAGCGGTAGTACCGCTTCACACAAGCGGTAGTACCGCTTGGGCGGTAGTACCGCTTCACACAAGCGGTAGTACCGCTCGGGCGGTAGTACCGCTTCACCAAGCGGTAGTACCGCTTACGCGGCAGCAAAACTACTTTTGCACTTTCCAATACCTTGTGGGCTTTATCCCTTTGGCTCATATAAAGTGTTGCTGCACCCGAACACTTCGGTAAACATCCGGAACCCCTTCCGGTGAACTCCGGAACCCTTCCGGAGATCAAAACACTATTATCACATATATCAATCTTTACCTCCGGACTATTCCGGAGATCCTCGTCATGTCCGGGATCTTATCCGGGACTCCGAACAACTTTCGGTCACCAACATAATAACTCAATTATACTAATCGTCACCAAACGTTAAGTGTGTAGACCCTGCGGGTTCGAGAACTATGTAGACATGACCGAGACACCTCTACGGCCAATAACCAATAGCGGGACCTGGATGCCCATATTGGCTCCTACATATTCTACGAAGATCTTTATCGGTCGAACCTCTATGTCAAGGATTCAGTTAATCCCGTATGCTGTTCCCTTTGTTCTTCGGTATGTTACTTGCCCGAGATTCGATCGTCGGTATCACTATACCTAGTTCAATCTCGTTACCGGCAAGTCTCTTTACTCGTTCCGTAATACAAGATCTCGTGGCTAACACTTTAGTCACATTGCTTGCAAGGCTCATTGTGATGTTGTATTACCGAGTGGGCCCTGAGATACCTCTCCGTCATACGGAGTAACAAATCCCAGTCTTGATCCATGCCAACCCAACAGACACCCTCGGAGATACCTGTAGAGCACCTTTATAGTCACCCAGTTACGTTGCGACGTTTGATACACACAAGGTATTCCTCCGGTGTCAGTGAGTTGCATGATCTCATGGTCAAAGGAACAGATACTTGACATGCAGAAAACAATAGCAATAAACTGACACGATCAAATGCTACGTTTACAGTTTGGGTCTTGTCCATCACATCATTCTCCTAATGATGTGATCCCGTTATCAAATGACATCTCATGTCAATGGCTAGGAAACCTTAACCATCTTTGATCAACGAGCTAGTCAACTAGAGGCTTACTAGGGACACAGTGTTGTCTATGTACCCACACATGTATTTGAGTTTCCAATCAATACAATTATAGCATGGATAATAAACGATTATCATTAACAAGGAAATATAATAATAACCAATTTATTATTGCCTCTAGGGCATATTTCCAACATTGATCACCTCATCAAAGCGAAGATTCCAACTCCGAGATGCTTGCACCAGTCCATAAATGGATCGCTGGAGTTTGCAAACTTTGTCAGCATTCTCTGGATCGACAAAACCTTCTGGTTGCATCATATACAACTCTTCCTTAAGGAAACCGTTAAGGAACGCTGTTTTGACATCCATCTGCCAAATTTCATAATCGAAAAAGGCAGCTATTGCTAACAGGATTCTGACGGACTTAAGCATCGCTATGGGTGAGAAGGTCTCATCGTAGTCAACTCCTTGAACTTGTGAAAAACCCTTTGCCACAAGTCGAGCTTTATAGACGGTGACATTACCGTCCACGTCCGTCTTCCTCTTAAAGATCCATTTGTTCTGAATGGCCTTATGCCCTTCAGGTAATACTTCCAAAGTCCATACTTTGTTTTCATACTTGGATCCCATCTCGGATTTCATGGCCTCTAACCACTTCTCGGAATCTGGGCCCATCATCGCTTCTCCATAGCTCGTAGGTTCATCGTTGTCTAACAACATGACTTCTAAGACAGGGTTGCCGTACCACTCAGGAGCAGTACGCGTCCTTGTCGACCTACGAGGTTCGATAGCAACTTGATTCGAAGGTTCATGATCATCATCATTAACTTCCTCTTCAACTGATGCAGGCTCTACAGAAACATCTTTCTGTACTGTGCTACTCTCAGGTTGAAGTAAAGGTTCAACAACCTCATCAAGTTCTATCTTCCTCCCACTCAATTCTTTCGAGAGAAACTCTTTCTCAAGAAATGTTCCGTTTTTAGCGACAAACACTTTGCCTTCGGATCTGAGGTAGAAGGTATATCCAACTGTCTCTTTTGGATATCCTATGAAGACGCATTTCTCCGCTTTGGGTTCCAGCTTTTCAGGCTGAAGCTTTTTGACATAAGCATCACATCCCCAAACTTTAAGAAACGACAGCTTTGGCTTCTTACCAAACCAAAGTTCATATGGCGTCGTCTCAACGGATTTCGATGGTGCCCTATTTAAAGTGAATGCAGCTGTCTCTAATGCATAACCCCAAAACGATAGTGGCAAATCGGCAAGAGACATCATAGATCGCACCATATCCAATAAGGTTCGATTACGATGTTCGGACACACCATTACACTGTGGTGTTCCAGGCGGTGTCAGTTGTGAAACAATTCCACATTGTCTTAAGTGACTGCCAAACTCATAACTCAGATATTCTCCTCCTCGATCAGATCGTAGGAATTTAATCTTCTTGTTACGATGATTCTCAACTTCACTCTGAAATTGTTTGAACTTTTCAAACGTTTCAGACTTGTGTTTCATTAAGTAAATATATCCATATCTACTTAAGTCATCAGTGAAGGTGAGAAAGTAACGATAACCACCGCGCGCTTCAATGCTCATCGGACCGCACACATCAGTATGTATGATTTCCAACAAGTCACTTGCCCGTTCCATTGTTCCAGAGAACGGCGTTTTAGTCATCTTGCCCATGAGGCATGGCTCACATGTGTCAAGTGATTCAAAATCAAGTGATTCCAAAAGTCCATCAGCATGGAGCTTCCTCATGCGTTTTACGCCAATATGACCTAAATGGCAGTGCCACAAGAAAGTGGTTTTATCATTATCAATTCTACATCTTTTGGCATCAATGTTATAAATATGTGTATCATTACTATCGAGATTCAATAAGAATAAACCCCTCACATCGGGTGCATGTCCATAAAAGATATTACTCATATAAATAGAACAACCATTATTCTCTGATTTAAACGAGTAACCGTCTCGCAATAAACAAGATCCAGATATAATGTTCATGCTTAACGCAGGCACCAAATAACATTTATTCAGGTTCATCACTAATCCCGATGGTAATCGAAGAGCGAGCGTGCCGACGGCGATCACATCAACCTTGGAACCATTTCCCACGCGCATCGTCACTTCGTCCTTTGCCAGCCTCCGTCTATTCCGCAGTTCCTGTTTAGAGTTGCAAATGTGAGCAACCGCACCGGTATCAAATACCCAGGCACTACAACGAGAGTTGGTAAGGTACACATCAATAACATGTATATCATATATACCTTGTTTGTTGTTGGCCGCCTTCTTGTCAGCCAAATACTTGGGGCAGTTCCGCTTCCAGTGTCCAGTTCCCTTGCAATGAAAACACACAGTTTCTGGTTTGGGTCCAGCCTTGGGTTTCTTCACGGGAGGAGCAACTGCTTTGCCACTCTTCTTGGAGTTACCCTTCTTACCCTTGCCATTTTTCTTGAAACTAGTGGTTTTATTGACCATCAACACTTGATGCTCCTTCTGAATTTCAGACTCAGTGACTTTCAGCATCGCAAACAGCTCGGCGACTGACTTGTTCATCCCGTGCATGTTATAGTTCAACACGAAGCTCTTGTAGCTAGGTGGTAATGATTGAAGAACTCTGTCAGTGATAGCCTCTGGTGGAAGGGGCATCCCCAATTCAGCCAGACGGGTGGAGTACCCAGACATTCTGAGTATGTGATCACTAACAGACCCGTTCTCTTCCATCTTGCAAGCATAGAACTTATCGGAGGTCTCATACCTCTCGATCCGGGCATTCTTCTGAAAGATAAACTTCAACTCCTGGAACATCTCATATGCTCCATGACGTTCAAAACGTCTTTGAAGTCCCGGTTCTAAGCCATACAACATTGCACATTGAACTATTGAGTAATCATCAGAACGAGCCTGCCAGGCGTTCACAACGTCTAGAGACTCAACTGGAGCGGGTGGATCACCAAGCGGTGCATCAAGGACATAAGCCTTCTGGGAAGCCGTAAGGATAATCCTTAGATTACGGGCCCAGTCCACAAAGTTACTTCCATCATCTTTCAACTTAGATTTCTCTAGGAACGCATTAAAATTCAGGGGTGCTACTGCACGAGCCATGATCTACAACATAAATATAGCAAAGACAACTTAGACTATTGTTCAAGATAATGAGTTTAGTTAATCATATTACTTAAAAAACTCCCACTCAAATTGACATCCCTCCGGTCATTCGAGTGTCACATGATCCAAATCCACCAACTCAAGTCCAATCATCACGTGAGTTGAGGTGGTTTCAATGGTGAACATCTTCATGTTGATCATATCTACTATATGACTCATGTTCGACCTTTCGGTCTCTTGTGTTCCGAGGCCATGTCTGTACATGCTAGGCTCGTCAAGTTTAACCCGAGTGTTCCGCACGTGCAACATGGCTTACACCCGTTGTATGTGAACGTAGAGTCTATCACACCCGATCATCACGACGTGTCTCGAAACGACGAACTTTCGCAACGGTGCACACTCGGGGAGAACACAATTCATCTTGATATTTAAGTGAGGGATCACCTTATAATGCTACCGTCGTCCTAAGCAAAATAAGATGCATAAAAGGATTAACATCACATGCAAATCATAAGTGACATGATATGGCCATGAACTCGTGCTTTTGATCTCCATCTCCAAAGCACCGGCATGATCTCCATCGTCACCGGCATGACACCATGATCTCCATCATCTTGATCTCCATCAACGTGTTACCGGCATGAGGTTGTCGCGCCGACTGTTGCTTCCACGACTATTGCTAACGTTTAGCGATAAAGTAAAGCATTACATAGCGCTTAATGATTGACACGCAGGTCATACAATAATTAAAGACAACTCTATGGCTCCTGCCAGTTGCCGTACTCATCGACATGTAAGTCGTGATATTCTATACAACACATGATCATCTCATACATCACATATATCTCAGCATGTAATTGGCCATATCACATCACAACATACCCTGCAAAAACAAGTTAGACGTCCTCTAATTGTTGTTGCATGTTTTACGTGGCTGCTACGGGTATCTAGCAAGAACGATTCTTACCTACGCAAAAACCACAACGGTGATATAAAAGTTGCTATTTCACCTTCTACAAGGACCGCCTCTGTCGAATCCGATTCAACTAAAGTGGGAGAGACAGACACCCGCCAGTCATCTTATGCAACAAAGTTACATGTCAGTCGATGGAACCGGTCTCTCGTACGTGGACGAGTAAGGTTGGTCCGAGCCGCTTCATCCCACAATACCGCTGAATCAAGAAAAGACTAAGGAGGGAAGCAATCTGAATATCAACGCCCACAAACTCCTTTGTGTTCTACTCGAGATCTCATCTACGCATAGACCTAGCTCAGATGCCACTGTTGGGGAACGTTGCATGGGAAACAAAAATTTTCCTACGCACACACAAGATCTATCCATGGTGATGAGCATCTACGAGAGGGAGAGTGAATCTACATACCCTTGTAGATCGCTAAGCGGGAAGCGTTTGAGCAACGCGGTTGATGTAGTCGAACATCTTCGTGATCCAAATCACCGAGCGTCCCGCGATCCAATCACGATCCGTCCCGATCAAGTACCGAACGGACGGCACCTCCGCGTTCAGCACACGTACAGCTTGATGACGATCTCCGCCGTCTTGATCCAGCAAGAGAGAGTGGAGAGGTAGAAGAGTACTCCAGCAGCACGACGGCGTGGTGGTGGTGGTGGTAGAGCAATTATGACAGGGCTTCGCCTAAGCACCGTCAAAATCAGCTAGAGGAGAAAACTGCAGAGTTACGGGGGGAGAGGGCTGCACCGTGGCTTAGGGTGTTTGGCCCTCTCTCCCCTCTAGTATATATAGGAGGGAGGGGGAGGGGGCTGGCGCCCTAGGGTTTCCCCCCTAGGTGCGGCCGAACCAAGGAGGAGGAGGTGGACTCCTCCACTTCTTCCTAGTCCAAATAGGACACCTTCCATATTTGGTTCCCCTTCCCTTTTCTTGGGTTTTATGCCTTTTCCACTTATTCCAGCCGCATGGGCCTTATAGGGCTGCCTTGCCCAGCCCACTAAGGGCTGGTGCCACCCCCTTTAGGCCCATGTGGCCTCCCGGCGTGGGTGGCCCCTCCCGATGGCCCTCCGGCACTCCCGGTACACTACCGGAAATACCCGAAACTTTTCCGGTGGCCAAAACGGGACTTCCTATATATCAATCTTTACCTCCGGACCATTCCGGAGCTCCTCGTGATGTCCGTGATCTCATCCGGGACTCCAAACAACCTTCGGTCACCAACATGCATAACTCAAATCTACCGAAACGTCACCGAACCTTAAGTGTGCAGACCCTGCGGGTTCGAGAACTATGTAGACATGACCGAGACACCTCTACGGCCAATAACCAATAGCGGGACCTGGATGCCCATATCGGTTCCTATATATTCTACGAAGATCTATATCGGTCGAACCTCTATGTCAAGGATTCAATTAATCCCGTATGCTGTTCCCTTTGTTCTTCGGTATGTTACTTGCCCGAGATTCGATCGTCGGTATCTCTATACCTAGTTCAATCTCGTTACTGGCAAGTCTCTTTACTCGTTTTGTAATACAAGATCTCGTGGCTAACACTTTAGTCACATTGCTTGCAAGGCTCATTGTGATGTTGTATTACCGAGTGGGCCCTGAGATACCTCTCCGTCACACGGAGTAACAAATCCCAGTCTTGATCCATGCCAACCCAACAGACACCCTCGGAGATACCTGTAGAGCATCTTTATAGTCACCCAGTTACGTTGCGACGTTTGATACACACAAGGTATTCCTCCGGTGTCAGTGAGTTGCATGATCTCATGGTCATAGGAACAGATACTTGACATGCAGAAAACAATAGCAATAAACTGACACGATCAAATGCTACGTTTATAGTTTGGGTCTTGTCCATCACATCATTCTCCTAATGATGTGATCCCGTTATCAAATAACATCTCATGTCCATGGCTAGGAAACCTTCACCATCTTTTGATCAACGAGCTAGTTAACTAGAGGCATACTAGGGACACAGTGTTGTCTATGTATCCACACATGTACTTGAGTTTCCAATCAATACAATTATAGCATGGATAATAAACAATTATCATGAACAAGGAAATATAATAATAACCAATTTATTATTGCCTCTAGGGCATATTTCCAACAGTGGTTTCATACCCTACAAACAATTTCTTCTTATGTTCTCCGCTAGATAAGAACTTTGGAGCGATTCTTCGTTGCACGTTGAGGGATGGTTATGTGATCCAATTATATTAGCTTTGTTGAGAGATTGCACTAGCGAAAGTACGGACCCTAGGCCTTGTTTTCAAGCATTGCAATACCGTTTGTGCTCACTTTTGTTACTTGCTACATTGCTGTTTTTTATTGTTACTATTAAAAAAATCAATATCTACTATCATTACTACACTTGTATCACCATCTCTTCGCCGAACTAGTGCACCTATACAATTTACCATTGTATTTGGTGTGTTGGGGACACAAGAGAATTATTATTTGGTTGCAGGGTTGTTTGAGAGAGACCAGCTTCATCCTACGCCTCCCACGGATTGATAAACCTTAGGTCATCCACTTGAGGTAAATTTTCTACTGTCCTACAAAACTCTGGGCTTGGAGGCCCAACACGAGTCTACAAGAACAAGTTGTGTAGTAGACATCAAGCCTCCCCCAAGCTTGAGCGATACTTTCTTCTTCACGAGGCCAGCAATTATTAATAAAGTTCCGATCACGATGGACTAGATGCGTAGGATAAAACTCCTGATGAAATTCCAGCTTCAAGCGATTCCAGTCCCATGATCCAATATCATCCAATAACATGTACCACATTAATGCTTTTCCCTCCAAATATAAAGGGAAAAAGTTCTTTTTAACTTTGTCTCCGGGTAGACCTGAAAGATTAAACAATCCTCAAATCTCATCGCATATATCAAATGGTAATCGGGATGAGTTGAACCGTCATAAGGATTAGCCAACAGTTTCTCTACCATACCCGAAGGAATCTCATAATAAATATTTTCAGTAGGTTCAGTAGGATGAGGAACAACTTCTTCAACTTCCGTTCGAGGCGAAGATGCCCCGAATAAGCCACTCAAAGGGTGACCGTTCATAGTGACAAGCAACAGTAAATTTCAGCACATATAGGAAATGTTTCCTTACCAATTTCCACTTACCAAAGGCGCTTCACTCCCCGGCAACGGCGCCAGAAAAGAGTCTTGATGATCCACAATTATAGGGGATCAATCATAGTCCTTTCGATAAATAAGAGTGTCGAACCCAACGAGGAGCAGAAGGAAATGATAAACAGTTTTCAGCAAGGTATTCTCCGCAAGTGTTGTGAGTAACAATAGTAGATAGTTTTGTAGCAAGATAATTCATAACAAGTGACAAGTGACAATAGCAACAAAGGTGCAGAAAGGTAGCCCAATCCTTTTTATAGCAAAGGACATGCCTGAAAGTACTCTTATATTAAGAAAGTGCTCCCGAGGACGCATGAGAATTTTCTGTCTAGTCATGTTCATCATGTTGAAATGATTCACGTTCGCTACTTTGATAATTTGATATGTGGGTGGACCGGTGCTAAGGTGTTGTTCTTACTTGAACAAACAACTGACTTATGATTAACCTCTCGCGCAAGCATCCGTAACTACGAAAGAAGAATTAAGATAAATCTAACCATAGCATGAAACATGTGGACCCAAATCAGCCCCTTACGAAACAACACATAAACTGGGGTTTAAGCTTCTGTCACTCTAGCAACCCATTATCTACTTGTTACTCCACAATGACTTCCCTTAGGCCCATAACATGGTGAAGTGTCATGTAGTCAACATTCACATGACACCACCAAGAGAAGTAACAACATACATATCATCAAAATTTCGATCGAATACCAACTTCACAAGATTACTTATAACAAGACTTATCCCATGTCCTCAAGAACAATAGTAACTACTCACACCTCATAAATATGTTCAAGATCAGAGGTATAATAATAATGATTAAGGGCACAAGAATTGTATGATAATAGGGAATAATGGTCAACAATAACACAAATATCAATAAGAAATCATGATGCAAAATGGACGTATCAAACCCCGCCAAGAGAAATCTTAGAAATAGCTACCCGCCTTGATCAATTTAAAAATTTGTGGTTCCGCGGGTTTTTCTTTTTGAATTGCACACAAGTATTATGTTTGGGCCGTGTGCGATGTTTGCTCCTCCCGCGCCACTTCAAACCCTTCATATAAATTTGAGTTGTCCCGGCTTTTCACTCCCTCAAAGTAAAATTTACTAGTGGCCGCGACATCTCCCCAAACACCACCTAGGACCCTCCTATACCCCCAACCCCCCCCACACAACTCCTCCCTCGCTTGAACCCTAGCTAGCTTGCCCCCGCCCCGCTTTCATAGTCAACCTCTCCTGCTCTTCCCGTGCAGGTTACCAACCCATCTCCGTACCCTCGCCGCCCTGAATTTCTTAGATGGCGCCCGCTAAACACCCCCTTCCTCATAGATCCCCATCCTCCACCGTAGAACGTCACAGCCTAATCCCAGCTACACTTCCAGAGGTGCTCGAGGAGCAAATAGCCAAAAGGAGGTATATCGCGGCCTGGCCGCGGGACGATGGCGCGGTGGCCGCCGAGGTCGCCAGGGAAGCTGACAACGACGACGAGGTGACCGCCGAGGCCGCCGAGGAAGCTTCCTACGGTGACAAGGTGGCCTCCGAGGCCTCCGGGGAATCTGACAACATCAAGGCTGCAAGACAGCGGGTTCCCGTATGGATCCATGTCGACGAAGCCGTCTACGACATCGAGCTCGTCGACAGTGACGGCTTGACGCGGGCTATCTCACAGGTTAAGTGGCCCACCAACAACCCCTCGGGTTCAACCCCCGTCGACCTCATGCAAGGCCCAGCCGCTGATCTCCTCTGCTTCGCTATCAAGAATTTTCCTTCCTTCATCGCCATGGAGCCTCTTTTGTCATTTCTGAAGGGCACGTTCTATGGCGGTGGCTCGGCATCATCAGCTGACAAGTCGGACCTCATCGACTACACTGACAAGGGCACCATATCCGTCTCTTCCAAGGGGAAAGAGCCCATCTGTGACCGGAAGGGCACCCCGCAGTCGTGCTCTTCCAAGGCGAAGGAGCCCATCCGCAACATCATAGAGGGCACCCTGCATCCATGCTCTCCCAAGGGGAAGCAGCACGTCCGTGACAACAGGGAGCACACCCATAATCCGTATTCTTCTAATGGGAAGGAGCCCATCTGTGACAGGTAAGGAAGCCCATGGCATATTTAATTATTTCACTCATGCTAAATGTATGGACTGTGTAGTTGAATTTCATCAATACCTGTTTCAACAACAATATGTGGTTCCTGTTAAACCTGATGTAGTTAACACGTCCACTGTTTATTTCAGTTCTATCACATGTGATGTTCAGTTATACATTTTGATGTTTAAGCACCAGCTACATTCTATGCAATTTCAACATTACACTATGAAGGCCTATTTTTGGTTGCTATTAAGCCTGTTGTAGTGAGCACATGTCTTGTTTAACCATTTTTCCTTGCTCGGTTGTTTGTAGTGGGCATATGTCCAGATTCAATTGCTATATAGTATGTCTTGTTTATTTCAATTATTCACATTGTGAAGTTCTATATGTGCAAGTATGTACTTTCCAGTTCTATTTTATCATACCAGTTTCAACAGCCATATGTGGTTCCTGTTAAGCCTGGTGTAGACACCCCACTATTTATTTCAGTTTTTTTCACAACGTAATGTTCATTTACACAATTTGATGTTTAAGCACCAATGCCCCCCCCCCCGCCCCGCCCCCATGATTTTAGCTCAAGCTCCGCCACTGGGTGGGAGTACTAGATATTCTCCCCAGCTACGTTCTACGCAATTTCAACAGTAACATTATGAATGACTATATTTGGTTGTTGTTAAGCATGTTGTAGTGAGCGTCACTTTTTTCAAAAGGAAGGAGTTAAGCATGTTGTAGTGAGCATATGCCTTTCCATTTTTATGTATCAGTAACTGGTGTGCTTCCCAGTTTGAATGACTATATTTTGTTGTTGTTGTTAAATGTTAAGCCTATTGCAGTTAACACACCTCTCCACTTCTTATTTGCTTAGCTAGCGTGCTTAAACCTGCACACTGAAGCTATCATTTTGTGATCATGTTGTTTACCATGCATATATTTGGTTGATGTTTAGTCTGTCGTACTTAACATGCCTTTCGATGTACTTACCCAGGACAATGTTGGGAATGGCTGTTGTTTTCCATCGAGGTTAGTTTCATCACATGGCTTATATATACTCCCTCCACCCCATAGTATAAGATGTTAATACATCAAATATGTGAGTATTTTGGGTGTAATAAGATCTTATATACTGGGACATGGAATACTCTACTACGTCATTGTGCAATTTTAGTTTACCTTTTAATACTAACTTGTTGCTTGTAGGTACATATGTCACTGGTAAAGATCCGCACGTCGACCCTTTTTGCATATGGGGCAATGAGATATTCATGAACCAGCATCAAGTGAGGAAACTAATAAAGATTGTTAATAAAATGGGACAAAATATACCAATTAAACTATTTCTTTACACCTTATCCAAGACAACAGTGAACGACATGATGGTAACTAAGAACTCTCTACCCTTCTTTTACTGTCCATAATGAGTTGTTAGCTTCCAAATTTACAATGTTTGAATCTTTTTTGTTTGTAGTGGTTCCCAGGCCACGATGATTATCTAGATATCTTCGTCAATACATAGAAGGATGGGCGGTCCGCCATCACAAGGGGCTAGCCTCGAGTGGTGCGTGCATTCTGCATGGAGGAGGACACAATATGGGCATTCCGCTTCACCTTGTACAACTCCCAGAATGTCTTTCGCCTATTTCTTTACCATATTTAATACAAGTATGCAACCGAGGTTCATCATTCATTATCTGGTCCTCATGTAATTATTATTTCTTGATGTAATTCTTGAACATATGTACCTGTGAATGGAATAATGCATTGGTTGTTGAACCTATATCTATATAAGATGGATATGAAAAATGTTATAGACTCTTTCAAATTCAAATTCGAATTTTAAATTGCGAAGATTAAATTAACGAAAAAATATGCTCTCCAGGTCATTACACCGCACACGGTTTATAAAGCAGAACCTGTGTGATATACCTCATGATTCGACACGTTTCAGAAAGAGAAACCGTGTGCGATAACACACACAATTGTCGTCTGAAAACCGTGTGTGATGTTAGACAATATCAGAAATGGTTAAACTGACCTAAATGTTTGTGATGGTATCCTTATCATACACGCTTTATAATGTTTCACTGTTTGTTATGTCGTATGCATCCTACACGATTACGACAATTCGACCGTTTGGAAATCATGGTATATCGCAAACGACATTGTAGGAAAAAAATGTGTGTGATAGTCTCTTTATCATACACGGGTTATAGTTACGAACTGTTTGTGATGCGGCGCACATCGTAAACGTGTTGGGGAACATTGCATGGGAAACAAAAAAATTCCTACGAACACCCAAGATCTATCTATGGAGATGCATAGCTATGAGAGGGGGAGTGTATCTACATACCCTTGTAGATCGTTAAGCGGAAGCGTATATAACGCGGTTGATGTAGTCGTACTCTTCACGATCCAATCGCGATCCGATCCGATCTAGCGCTGAACGGACGGCACCTCCGCGTTCAGCACACGTGCGGCTCGATGACGTCTCCTCCTTCTTGATCCAGCAAGCGAGGGAGGAGAAGTAGAAGGGATCTCAACTAGCACGACAACATGGTGGAGATGGTGGTGGAGCAATCCCGGCAGGGCTTCGCCAAGCGCTACCGTAGATGCGATCTGAGGAGAAAACGGAGTAACGGGAGAGGGAGGGCTGCCACCGGGGCGTAGGAATTGGTGTGTACGGCCCTCCCCTCCCCTCCACTATATATAGGAGGCAAAGGGGAGAGGGGAGGCGCAGCCTTGAACCCTCCTCCAAGGGAGGGGCCGGCAGACAAGGGAGAGTCCTCCCTTTACAAGGAAGGGCGGAGTCCCCCTCCTCCAAGGCACCTCCAGGGTGCCTTGTCCCTTTGGGACTCTTGCCCCAAGCCTAATTCGCCTATAGGGGCTGATGCACCTGGCCCATGATGGCTAGGACGCACTCCCTATGGCCCATGTGGGCCCACGGGGTAGGTGGACCCCCCGGTGGACCCCCGAAACCCTTTTCGGCACCCCGGTACACTACCGATAATGCCCGAAATTTTTCCGGTGACCAAAATAGGACTTCACATATATAAATCTTTACCCCCTGACCATTCCGGTACTCCTCGTGACGTCCGGGATCTCATCCGGGACTCCGGACAACATTCGGTCACCAACGTACATACCCCAATACTACTCTAGCGTCACCGAACGTTAAGCGTGCGGACCCTGCGGGTTCGAGAATCATGTAGACATGACAGAGACACCTCTCTGGCCAATAACCAATAGCAGGACCTGGATGCCCATAGTGGTCCCTACATATTCCACAAAGATCTTCATCGGTCGAACGACGATG
This sequence comes from Elymus sibiricus, assembly GCA_039707655.1. NCBI lineage: Eukaryota > Viridiplantae > Streptophyta > Magnoliopsida > Poales > Poaceae > Elymus > Elymus sibiricus. Next base: position 338,242,148 of record CM077673.1, read on the forward strand.
TCAAGGATTCAGTCAATCCCGTATGCAGTTCCCTTTGTCCAGCGGTATGTTACTTGCCCGAGATTCGATCATCGGTATCTCCATACCTAGTTCAATCTCGTTACCGGTAAGTCTCTTTACTCGTTTCGTAATTCAAGATCCCATGACTAACTCCTTAGTTACATTGCTTGGAAGCTTCTTGTGATGTTGTATTACCGAGTGGGCCCAGAGATACCTCTCTGTCATACGGAGTGACAAATCCCAGTCTCGATCCATGCCAACCCAACAGTCACCCTTGGAGATACCTGTAGAGTACCTTTATGATCACCCAGTTACGAAGTGACGTTTCATACACACAAGGTATTCCTCCGGTGCCAGGGAGTTACATGATCTCATGGTCTTAGGAACAGATACTTGACATGAAGAAAGCAGTAGCAATAAACTAATACGATCAAATGCTATGCTTATGGTTGGGTCTTGTCCATCACATCATTCTCCTAATGATGCGACCTCGTTATCAAATGACAACTCATGTATATGGTTAGGAAACTTTAACCATCTTTGATCAATGAGCTAGTCGAGTAGAGGCTCACTAGGGACACGGTGTTGTCTATGTATCCACACATGTATCTGAGTTTCCAATCAATACAATTCTAGCATGGACAATAGACGTTTATCATGAACAGGGAAGTATGATAATAACCAATTTATTATTGCCTCTAGGGCATATTTCCAACAAAACGGTGCACCATAGAGTAGCGCGTGCGATGGTAATGTGATCTCACATGAGTAGCAAAGATGGACCGTATGGGAAATATGGCATATCTCAAACGGTTGTCGGATAACTCTCGTTTGTGATATGTGCGGATATCCCATATGCTTAGTTTTGCGAAACGTTTGCGTTCATACGTCACCATCGCCGACGATTTTTCTATGTCGTGTGGGATGGACCCCCCTATGGCCCACACAGGCTAGACGACGGTTTAAATCTACATCGCGGAAAGGGGTTAAAAACCATTTGTATAGCACGTCGCTGCACCAGTGTGAGGAGGAGGTCGTACTAAATCATGAGTTATTATATATATATGACTACCGATGATTAGTTTTTATATGACTACGGATGATGATGATGAGTTATTACTATATGACTACAGATGATGAGTTGTTATATCATTGGGGTGGAAGAAACACGGATTAGATTAACGTGGATGGATTCAAGTTAGGAAGTTGAATTGGTAGGACAATATGATGTTGGGACGGCACACAAATGTTCGACACTTGTGTGTTGTCCCAACATCATTTCGTCCTACTAATTCGACTAGCTCACCTGGATCCGCCCACTTTAATCTAATCCGTGTTTCTTCCACAACCTCTACATTGCTACTGTATAAAAATTGTACAACAGTGTATACATATAGTATAAATGTAGGCAACTGAAATACACACTAATACTAGTAGCGAGGGACATGAATGGACGCTACTGCTATTTAGCAGTAGCGTCGGACCAAACAAGCACTACTGCTAACTCTAGTAGCAGCAGCGCGGGGCATGAAGCGCGCTACTGCTAATACTTAGCTATAGCGTCGTAGCTGTAGCGCAGGGGCCCACGCTACTGGTAGGCCTTTCGCCGCGCTACAGCTAGGGTTTTCCCTAGTAGTGTGGTGTCCGCTGCTTGGTGGAAGCTTATAAGCCAACTCTAACCGATCCCCTAAACTGAATAGAGGAGGAAAAAATTTCCTCCCTCGTCGAAACCCCATTCCAATCTGCCTAAATATCCTCACCGTTTGCGCGACTGAGTAAAAACGACACCCCCTTTCTCCCACCCTCGCGTCGACTTCATTTCCCTCACAGCCCTCACCACGCGTCGCCGTCGCCACCGATGATCGTCTTTCCCGCCGAAGTGGATAGCCTAGACTCTTCTGCCACCCCGCCGGCTTTTTGCCACCGGAAACCACCCCCGCTCTGCCGCTCGCGCCGAAGAAAAGTTTAGGGTTGAAAAAAAATCCACTGGGTTCAAGCTCCGGCTCCAACCGCGGCAAAGGCCACCGGGGTGGAGACTACCTCTACGACAACGGCCCGCCGCCCTCCGGCCGCTCCCATCGGAGCCAAAAGAGCTAGAAAACCGACGGCGACCCTCGCCGAGGAGGCCGCAAAGAAGGAGAAGGCCACAACAACGCCCCGTCCACGGCCGGCGCCTCGTGCAGCATCTCCAACGCTGACCCCTATGGCCACTGCTCCGGTTCTTCCGGCGTCCCGCAGCCGACAAGAAGGGTCGTGGCCGCCAAGTGCTCGACGAAATGCTAACAAGGTAAAGAAAAACATCATTCGGAGGCGGGCAAAGAAGAGGTGACCGAAGACATGGAAGGAAAATGGAAGACTCTCTTCGGAATGGTGGTGGTGGCTGTCGTGGGAACGTGCCTGACAGTAGATGGTAGGGGTACGAAGGGAGAGGGCAGAGTCCTAGCTACGGCGAGGGTGTACACACAGATGTATGAGTTCAGGCCTCACTCGGAAGTGATAACAGCCCTACGTCTCAGGTGCTCCGGGGAGCTTACTCTGTCGAGTGATACGTGCATTGTGTTTACAAAGGATTGCGAACCCTTGTGCCAGTGGGGAGGGGTGGCTTATATAGAGTGCGCTGCCCCTCATAAAACGTCTGGCATTTAGGGGTTTGATTGTAGGTAATAAAGGGGGGGACGTTACTGGTAACGTATACAATAAATGCCAGTTAAGGCGGCGAGCGTAACGCATGCCCGTTGGCCTCTCTGGGGAGACTCTTGGTCTTCTGCGGTCGAGTGATTGGCGGCCCCTCCGAGTGAGAGCTGACCGTCGAGTGGAGGGGGGGGTCTTCCGAGTGACTCATACGCCATGGCTAGTTCAGTCGGCATCTCTCTCGTAGTCTTGTAGTCCTCCAATGTGGTGTCCTTAGGTGGGGTATGTAGGACGGGCCTAGCACCCTACCCTAAGTACATATCCTCGTCATTAGCCCCCGAATGGATCAGGGCTCGAGTGGAGAAGGTGCAGCGCAGGTTCTGTCGAACTCAGCGTTCTGAATGAGCTTCGAGATCTTTCCGATACCTGTGACGACTGGGCCTTCCAACGTCTGCCTTGATCTATTCAGCTTGTCATTTCTTCCGAGTGAATTTAGATGCAGGTTCGAGTCCGAATGGTCAACAGGATCTTCAGATGTGACAGGACGCTCTGTCCAGCTCGGATTTCGCGGGATTCGAAATTTCGGGGAACGCGCGCCGAGCAGGGATGACGCAACCGACGGGGAAGCGGCTCTTCGATCCTCGCGCCACCTTTATCGCCACATATCGCGGCTCCTCCGTTAGTGGGATACACAGGGATTTGGCGGGCCCACGAGTCAGTGACTCGGGTCGACGGACATAAAAAACGAGAGGGAAGGGGAATTTGCGACAGTGCGCTCGTTTTCCCCTCGTCTCCTCCGCTTCTTCTGCTCCGCCGCTGCGCTGCTCAGATCGAATCCGCTCGCCGCTGCGACAATGGCGCCCAAGAAGACAACGAAGGGGAGGAAGCCCTCGAGCGCCCGGGCCGCAGTGCCACCCGGATGGATGCAGGGCAATTTCCTGCCGTCAATCGTGACGGCGTTGGACGTGGAGAAGCTCATCGCAGACGGCCTGGTTGCGGCCGGGTCGTGGAGGTTGCCGGGGACGGAAGCGGAGCCAGAGCCACGCGAGGGCGAGCGGGTCCTCCTGACCACCCATTTGGAGAGAGGTTTTGCTCTGCCCCCGCATCCCTTCTTCCGAGGTTTTCTGAATTTCTTCGGGGCTCAGTTGCATCATTTTCCTCCCAACGCAATTGTGTATCTCGCTGCGTTCGTGACGATGTGTGAGTGTTTCTTGGGTTGTCCCGCCCACTGGGGTCTGTTCAAGCACATCTTTACCGTTCGTTCTCAATCGGTAAAGAAGGCCCACGCTAGTGATAATAGGACCAACGTCATCCAGCTATGCGGGGGTTTGGGTCTTCAGAAGAGGACGGGGAGTGCATTCCCAGCGCTCACCCTTCCGGAGTCGGTGCGGGGCTGGCAGTCGACCTAGTTCTACTGCCACGACGTCACGTCCCCAAACATGTCGACCGGCCTTCCTCCCTTCACGCTGGATCGACCCACTGCGCCCCCATCTCTGACCGTGGCCGAGGAAGAGAAGGCCAATGTGGGGATCTTGATGAACAGTGTTGTGAATCTGATTCGTGATGGAGTGACCGGCTTGGATCTGTTGGAGGTGTTCCTGGGTCGACGGATCCAGCCGCTCCAGGCGCGGGACCATCCGATGTGGAATTACTCAGGAGTCGACGATACCACTCGTACCCACCCGGAAGATGTCTCAGAGGAAACCATCACGCTATGGCTGCGCGGCATCACTGGTGCGCGAGACAACCCCCGGGGTTCCAAAAGAGTATCGCCTTTCTCAGCTGCGAACCAGCCGAATGTGGTGAGTCGTGTCATTGTCGATTGCTTTTGTATCTTGTCGAGTGAATATGTCTTCAGCTGACTGACTTGAATCTTTGCAGGAGCTCACGAACATGTATTCGCCCGTGCCGAATGGCGGTCAGAACCTTGAAGGAGCGGGGAGCGAGAGCGACAGTGACAGCATCAGCTACGCCGAGGACAGCGAAGGCAACGGTGACGACTCATCGGGGAGCGATGAAGTTGAAGTCGTGTCTCCTCCGCGTACTGAAGGGCGTTCCAAGCAGCGTCACGACCCAACACTCGACCGGGGTCGGGCCGGGGGGTCGACCACCAGGAGCTCCAAGCGCAGTCGGACGTCGACGCCAGAGCCGATTGAAAAGGTTGCCAAGCAGCCCAAGGTCACCACCACCAAGCCCCGGAAGGCTCTCCCCAGAATCAAGGTTGACGTGCCGATTGCTTCAACGTAAGTATCCTTGCTCTTCGCTTAACCTGTTGCTGAACTTCATATTTTTGCTGACCGAGTGGATCTTGATCGTCAGGGCCGCTACCTCGGTGACATCGCCGGGGCGAGGAGAGGAAAGCGCGGAGAAGGACACGCCGGACGCAGCTACTTCTCGCCAAGGTATGGCATATTGTCATTTGACATTCTTTTCAAACCATTCGACAGTCAGGTGATATGTCGACTGGTGACATGCAGAGCCAATGGATACCGACCCCGCAGCCCCGTCTCCGACTGAACCGATTACAGCACCAACCCAGATGGCCGTGGAGCTCGCCAGTCCGCCACAAGCGCCTGTCTCCCAAGCGCCAGCCTCGCAAGCGCCAGTCCTTCCGACTACATCGCCGCTCCCTTCACAGACCATCTTCTCTCTGCACCGTGTTCCAGAAGATCAGACTGGAGCTGCTAAGGAGGCGATGATGCAGGCCGAACATATGATGCGGCGTACGAAGGAGGCGTACGAGGCCAGCAAGCTGGCTTACGACGCTAGCTCAGCGCTTCGGGCGAACGTCCAAGTAAGTGCACTTGTAAGTGCGCTTTTTGATTGTGTCGCTTTCCGTCTACCATGACTTGACTTCTGCACCCGCTGGGAGTTTTCTGTCTGTCGACTGGTAATCGCTTGTCACGCACTCGTCTAGGGCTGACCTGGTCGAGTGGACAATCTTTTTTTTTTGTTCGGCCGTCACTCGGATCGGGCGGACCATTCCGAGTGGATACCGTTCCGGTGGGGGCACGCTGAGCGCACCCACTGGGTGTAGTCCCCGAGACTGCCGTCGACTGCGGGCAGTCGGCGGGAGTCTTAGAACTTGGACTCGAAGCCCATATTTCTGTCCACTGAATTGTTTTTGTCGTTGATCTCAGAAGGCCTGCGAGCTCGGTACTCGATACGTTGACTTGGAGAAGGAGAAGACTCAGCTTCAGCTCGACTTGGAACTGGCGAGGAGAGACCTGGAGCGTACGCAAGCTGATCTGAAGGCTTCGGGAGGTAAACTTTGTTGATCGAGTACTTCATTATTTGTTTCTTCTATCTTTGAACCGAGTGACTCCACCCGAGCAGACGTGCGTGCTGAAAACCGTCGACTCCGAGCGCGACTCAACAATGCTATTTCTTTAGATATCATGAAGAAGGCACTGGAGGACAAAGACAGATCACTCGCCGATGCTCAGAAGACGGCGAGGGAGAAGACTGAAGCTGCCGAGAAGAAGCTCGCCGCGGCCAGCAAGCTTGAGGAAGAGAACACGAAGCTGAAGCAGGAGCGAGCTGACTGGAGCAAAAGGCTTGACCAAGCAACCAAGAGAGCAAAGGGCTTGGAGACCTATCTGGGGGATTACGCCCAGAAGATGTATGTTTTGCTTGAAGGTAATTTTCTCCAGTCGAGTGAATTCCGTTAATCCCAACTTCATCCAGTCGAGTGAATTCCGTTGATTTTCAGGGAACAGTATCATGACTAATTCTTTCCATCTTCTTCATGTAGAATTCTGCAAGGACTTCGAGAAGGAGACCGAGGTGGTCGAGCCCAATCTGGACCCTTCCAAGTCACCTGTCGGAGATGCTGTGGCTATGAACATGTTCCGGCTTGAAGCTCGAGTCGCAGGCGTCCGGGAGTACGTCGCTCGACTGCGAGGTGCAATGGAGAAGGTCGACAAGGAGCTGTGGCCGGAAGACTCACTTCAGGCTGACCTCGAGTTAATGATGACTCGGCTTGACGAGCTCCCTGGTCGAATGCAGGCATGGAAGAAATCTGCTGCACGCTGCGGAGCTGACATAGCGCTCTCACTCGTCAGGGTCCATTGCAAGGAGGTCAAGGAGGACAAACTGAAAGCACTTCAGGTGGCCAACACAAAGAAGCTCCAGTTCCAGGACTTCATGGAGACCTTCATCGAAGCGGCCACTCGGATTGCTGACGGGATCGACCTGGACACCTTCGTTGAGCCTGCAAGTCCCACAGGAGCTTGAAAAAACTTTGCTGGTGATCAAAAACTTTAATTTGCCTCAGTATGCCGAGTGGTGGTGTGTCATTAAAACTTCTTTCGGGTCTTGGGCCCGAGTACTTTCGTCATTTGCATGGGCAACTTTTATCCATGCTGAATACTCTGGATTTATCTGAATTTGCTTTTCAGTCCTTTGCTTGATTTCCTCTCGAGTAGATCAGGTCTTGTCGAGTGGTTTCTGGTCCAGTGGGGGCACACGGAGTGCACCCACTGGGTGTAGTCCCCGAGACCGCTGTCGAGTGGCGGCGACATCGGCAGGGGTCTTAAATTTGTTTGATTGATTTCGGACTTAGGCGAGGACTGACTCGCAGCTAAGCTCCCCGAGTGAGAGCACCGCTCGTCATTCGGGAGTGAGTATCAGAACTTAGGCGAAGACTGGTTCGCAGATAGCCTCCGAGTGAGAGGATTGCTCGTCACTCGGAGTCGTTTATAACTTAGGTGATGCGGAATCACGGCTAAGCCCCCGAGTGTGAGGATCGCTCATCACTCGGAGTAGCGTTTTAACTTGGGCGAAGCAGATACGCAACCAAGCCCCCGAGTGAGAGGATCGCTCATCACTCGGAGTAGCGTTTATAACTTAGGCGAAGCGGATTCGCAGCCAAGCCGCCGAGTGTGAGGATCGTTCATCACTCGGAGTAGAGTTTTAACTTGAGCGAAGCGGATTCGCAGCCAAGCCCCCGAGTGAGAGGATCGCTCATCACTCGGAGTAACGTTTTAACTTGGGCGAAGCGGATTCGCAGCCAAGCCCCCGAGTGAGAGGATCGCTCGTTACTCCGATTACGATTTAACTTGGGCGAAGCGGATTCGCAGCCAAGCCCCCGAGTGAGAGGATCGCTCGTCACTCGGAGTAGCGTTTTAACTTGGGCGAAGAGGATTCGCAGCCAAGCTCTCGAGTGAATGCGATGCTATTCACCCAACGAGGTTCTGAACTTAGGCGACACGGAGTCGCAGCTAAGCCCCCGAGTGTGAGGATCGCCCATCACTCGGAGTAGATTTAAACTTAGGCGATGCGGAACCACGGCTAAGCTTTCGAGTGATGCTATTCACTCGACGAGGTTCTGAACTTAGGCGATACGGAGTCGCAGCTAAGCCCCCGAGTGTGAGGATCGCCCATCACTCGGAGTAGATTTAAACCTAGGCGATGCGGAATCGCGGCTAAGCTTTCGAGTGAATGCGATGCTGTTCACTCGACGAGGTTCTGAACTTAGGCGACACGGAGTCGCAGCTAAGCCCCCGAGTGTGAGGATCGCCCATCACTCGGAGTAGATTTAAACTTAGGCGATGCGGAACCGCGGCTAAGCTTTCGAGTGATGCTATTCACTCGACGAGGTTCTGAACTTAGGCGACACGGAGTCGCAGCTAAGCCCCCGAGTGTGAGGATCGCCCATCACTCGGAATAGATTTAAACTTAGGCGATGCGGAATCGCGGCTAAGCTTTCGAGTGATGCTATTCACTCGACGAGGTTCTGAACTTAGGCGACACGGAGTCGCAGCTAAGCCCCCGAGTGTGAGGATCGCCCATCGCTCGGAGTAGATTTAAACTTAGGCGATGCGAAATCTCGGCTAAGCTCTCGAGTGATGCTATTCACTCGACGAGGTTCTGAACTTAGGCGACACGGAGTCGCAGCTAAGCCCCCGAGTGTGAGGATCGCCCATCACTCGGAGTAGATTTAAACTTAGGTGATGCGGAATCGCGGCTAAGCTTTCGAGTGAATGCGATGCTATTCACTCGACGAGGTTCTGAACTTAGGCGACACGGAGTCGCAGCTAAGCACCCGAGTGTGAGGATCGCCCATCACTCGGAGTAGATTTAAACTTAGGCGATGCGGAACCGTGGCTAAGCTTTCGAGTGATGCTATTCACTCGACGAGATTCTGAACTTAGGTGACACGGAGTCGCAGCTAAGCCCCCGAGTGTGAGGATCGCCCATCACTCGGAGTAGATTTAAACTTAGGCGATGCGGAACCGCGGCTAAGCCCCCCGAGTGGAAAATCGCTCGCACTCGGAGTATTCTTGAACTCAGAATTGTGCGATCGGAATCGACAAAAGACTGCAGGAGTCGTATCCTTGATAATCAAAACAGTTTACTCTTATTACATCAGACAGATCAACCTTCAGGTGTAGAACCGACAAAGCAGATCCGCGTTCCAGGTCCGTGGCTCGTTAGCGTTCTTCTTGAGATTGAAGAGGTGGTAGGCTCCATTGTTCAGCACCTTGGTGACGACGAAAGGGCCTTCCCACGCGGGGGCTAGCTTGTGAGGCCGCTGCTGATCCACTCGGAGCACGAGGTCACCTTCGTGGAAGGTCCGACTCCTGACGTGCCTTGCATGAAAGCGACGCAGATCTTGCTGGTATGCAGTCGACCGGATCAAAGCCATTTTCCGCTCTTCTTCAAGGAGATCCACAGCATCCTGGCGTGCTTGTTCAGCTTCAACCTCCGAGTAAAGGTCCACCCGAGGAGAATTGTGAAGAACATCACTCGGCAGGACAGCTTCAGCCCCATACACCATGAAGAAAGGAGTGCGATCAGTTGACCGATTTGGAGTTGTCCTCAAGCCCCACAGAACAGACGGTAATTCTGTAACCCAAGCTCCAGCTGCGTGATCGAGTTCGCGCATGAGTCGAGGCTTCAACCCTTGAAGGATAAGGCCATTTACTCGCTCGGCCTGACCGTTTGACTGGGGGTGCGCAACGGATGCGTAATCCACCCGAGTGCCTTGAGAGGAGCAAAAGGCCCTGAACTCTTCCGAATCAAAATTAGAACCATTGTCCGTGATGATACTATGGGGAACTCCATATCTGAATATTATTTCCCTCATGAATTTGATGGCTGTGCGAGAATTCAGCTTCCAGATAGGCTTGGCCTCAATCCATTTAGTGAACTTGTCGACTGCTACCAGAAGGTGCGTGAAACCACTCCGGCCCGTGCGGAGAGGTCCGATCATATCCAATCCCCATACAGCGAACGGCCAGACGAGTGGGATGGTCTTCAAGGCAGACGCGGGCTTGTGCGACAAGTTTGCATAGAATTGGCATCCTTCACAGTGCTGCACAATATCCTTAGCCATCTCATTGGCGCGCGGCCAGAATAAACCAGCTCGCTAGGCCTTGGCAACAATCGTCCGAGAGGACGCATGATGGCCGCAAGTTCCCGAGTGAATTTCCTCCAGAATCAGTCGACCTTCTTCGGGAGAAATGCATCGCTGAGCCACGCCGGTTACGCTCTCTCTGTAGAGCTGCCCATTCATAACAGTGAAAGCTTTGGATCTGCGGACAATCTGTCGAGCTTCAACTTCGTCTTCTGGAAGTTCTCGCCTGAGGATGTACGCGATGTAGGGCACCGTCCAATCGGGAGTTATCACCAGAATCTCACTGACCAGATCTATGACTGCTGGGACATCAACTTCAGTCGGATTGGAGGCGCTTATAGGCTGCGGGGGCTCTTCGGTGAAGGGGTCCTCTTGTACCGAAGGAGAGTGCAAATGCTCTAGGAACACATTGCTGGGCACAGGCTTCCGAGTGGAACCGATTTCTGCCAGTTCGTCAGCTGCCTGATTCTTCACTCGGGGAACGTGATGGAGTTCCAAACCCTCAAACTTCTTCTCAAGCTTTCTTACTGCATTGTAATATCCGGTCATGGCGGGGTTTCTGACATCCCACTCCTTCATCACTTGATTGACCACCAAATCCGAGTCACCGTATACCATCAGGCGACGGACGCCGAGCGAGATGGCCATACGCAACCCGTAAAGGAGTGCTTCGTACTCAGCTTCATTATTGGAGGAATCAAAGTGAATCTGGAGGACATAGGTGAGTTTATCGCCCTTGGGAGACACCAATACCACACCAGCACCAGAACCGTTCAGCATCTTCGAGCCGTCAAAGAACATGGTCCAGTGTTCCGAGTGGATCTGGACTGGCTGTTGCTGTTCTATCCACTCGGCCATGAAGTCAGCAAGTGCTTGAGATTTAATGGCTTTCTTCGCTTCAAACTTGATATCAAAATAAAGAAGTTCAATGGCCCATTTGGCCACTCGACCAGTCGCGCCTCGATTGTTGAGGATTTCATTCAAAGGCGCATCACTGACGACTGAGACTGAGTGATCTTGAAAATAGTGCGCCACTTTCTTCGCTGATAGATATATACCATAGACAAGCTTCTGGTAATGTGGGTACCTTTGCTTAGAAGGAGTCAACACTTCAGAGATGTAATAAACTGGGCGCTAGACTTTGTAGGCCTTGCCCTCTTCTTCTCGCTCGACAGTAAGAACTGTACTGACGACCTGATTGGTGGCTGCAATGTACAGGAGCAGGGGTTCTTTGCTGTGTGGAGCGGCAAGCACCGGCTGGGTGGAGAGCAGGGCTTTGAGCTGGACAAACGCTGCTTCTGCCTCTGAATTCCACTCGAACGTATCGGATTTCTTCATCAGTCGGTACAAAGGGAGTGCCTTCTCTCCGAGACGAGAAATGAATCTGCTCAGCGCTGCCAGGCAACCAGTAAGCTTCTGGATATCGTGAATACGCTCGGGGCGTTTCATTCGGACGATGGCACCGATCTTCTCGGGGTTGATGTCGATTCCTCGTTCGGAAACGAGATAACCGAGTAACTTTCCACCCGGAACTCCAAAAGTACACTTGGTTGGATTCAGCTTGAGGTCATATCTTCTTAAGTTGGCGAATGTTTCCGCCAAGTCAGTCAGCAGGTCGGAACCTTTGCGAGACTTGACTACGATATCATCCATGTAGGCTTCGACATTCCGACTGATCTGGTCGAGGAGACACTTCTGAATCATGCGCATCAAAGTAGCGCCAGCATTCTTCAGACCAAAAGGCATGGTGATGTAACAGAAACACCCGAAAGGGGTGATGAAGGCCGTTTTTATTTCATCTGGACCAAACAGACGGATCTGATGGTAGCCAGAGTATGCATCGAGAAAAGACAAACGCTCGCACCCCGCAGTCGAGTCCACAATCTGGTCAATGCGGGGGAGCAGGAAATGATCTTTCGGGCAGGCCCGATTGATATGCTTGAAGTCTATACACATTCGGAGCGTCTTGTCCTTCTTGGGGACCATGACGACATTCGCAAGCCACTCGGAGTGGTAGATCTCGCGAATGAACTTGGCCTCCAAGAGTCGAGCCACCTCTTCGCCGATTGCCTTCCGCTTCTCTGTTGCCGACCGGCGCAAGTGTTCTTTTACAGGCTTGGCCTTCGGATCAACTCTCAGACGGTGCTCAGCCAGTCCCCTGGGTACACCAGGCATGTCAGCGGGCTTCCATGCAAAGATGTCCCAGTTCTCACGGAGGAACTGGATGAGCTCGGCTTCCTATTTGCTGTCGAGTGTGGTTGAGATGTTGGTCGGAGCAGCAGTAGGATCTGTCGGGTGAATGTGCACTTGCTTCAAGTCTCCTGCCGACTGAAAAGCTGACTCGGTGGTGGGCTTCTTGGAACGCAACAGATCAGCGAGATCAGCCGTCTTCTTGTACTCTTCTAACTCGACTACAGCCATCTGCATGTCGGCGATCTTGGAGCCCTGTTGGAGGCACTCCTCAGCCCTCTGTCGATTGCATGTGACTGTGATCACACCCTTGGGTCCGGGCATCTTCAGCTTGAGATACACGTAACACGGGCGGGCCATGAAACGTGCATACGCTGGACGGCCAAGGATGGCATGATATGCACTCTTGAAGTCTACAACCTCAAATGTCAGCTTCTCTTTGCGAAAGTTCTTGTCAGTGCCGAACACCACATCCAGCGCAATCTGTCCAAGTGACTTGGCCTTCTTCCCAGGGATGACCCCGTGGAATTGCATATTGCTTTCGCTGAGCCTGGACATCGGAATGCCCATCCCTTTGAGGGTATCAGCGTACAGAATATTCAGGCCACTTCCTCCATCCATGAGAACTTTGCGGAGCCGAGTGCCTCCTACCACCGGATCCACCACCAGCGCCTGTTGACCTGGGGTAGGGACATGAGCGGGATGGTCCGACTGATCGAAGGTGATAGCTGTCTGGGACCACTTGAGGTACTCGGGGGTAGCTGGAGCAGCCATGTTGACCTCCCTGTTGATGACCTTCAATCGACTCTTGCTTTCTACATCGGCAAAAATCACCAATGTGGCATTGATCTCAGGAAAGTCTTCTTTATCTTCGTCCTCTTCTTTCTCAGGATCTTTGTCACTCGACTGCTCTCCCTTGAACCCTTGGATCAGCAATCGGCATTGTCGAGTGGTATGCTTTGACAGGATCAAGTTGCCTTCTTCATCCTTCCGTGAGTGAATGGGACATGGCATATCCAGGACATCTGTCGACTGGTTCTTGGACTTCTTCTGAACAAACTGCCCCTTTGGCTTCACTTTCCCTTTCGCCGCCAGAGCGGCTACTTCTGCCTGGACAGAGCCGTCAGCTTTACGCTTTTGCTTCCGACTGGAATTTCCGCCGCCGGGATTACTGTCGACTGCTTTACCCTTGCCACTGCGGAGGCGATCCTCCTCCTCGCCGTTGGCGTATCGGGTGGCAATCTCCATCATCTTGCTCAGGGACATATCTCCTGTCCTACCAAAGTTCAAATAGAGCTCTTTGTATCTGACTCCGGCCTTGAAGGCGCAAACAGCCTGGTGCTCGGAAACACCTTCCACCGTGTGATGAAGAGTGGTCCACCGCTGAATGTAATCCCTCAAGGTCTCATTCGGCTTCTGGACACAGTGCTGCAACTCGAGCAAACCGGCAGGGCGCTTGCAGGTGCCTTCGAAGGTCTTGACAAACACTCGGGCAAGATCCTCCCAGCAATAGATGCTAGAAGGACCCAACTGATTAAGCCACGCCCGGGCCGGACCATCCAACATCAGGGGCAGATGCTTCATAGCCACGTTGTCGTTGCCTCCGCCGATCTGAACAGCCACTCGGTAATCGTCTAGCCATGTTTCCGGCTTCGACTCGCCAGTGAATTTGCTAATCCCAGCCGCCAACCTGAAGTTGGGGAGATCTCAGCAGATCGGATGGCTCTGCTGAAACACTCTGGACCAGAAACAGCTGTACCACTGCCACTCGGAAAATCTCTGTCATAGCCACCTCTGTTGTATCTGCCTCTGTCGACCCGGTTCTGAACGAGAACGGATCTCGCGTCAAACCCAGGGTCCCGCTCATCACCGTACGGGCGCCTGTCATCATAGTGCCGGGGCACGTATGGACCACTCCGCGGAGGAGTAGGCACTCGACGGTGGTCATCACGGTGATGTTGAGGAGCAAACTGATCTCGCCTCTGATCTCGCCTCTGATCGTTGCGGTAATCTCTGCCTCTGCGACGCTGAGGTGACCCTGGACTGTGGGCCGATTGGATTGTGTCTGCTCTAACTGATTTGCTGTGAATCCTGTTGCGCGACTGAGAGACAGCGGAGTTCTGCTGTCGAGCCGCCCCAAGCAGGGTTCGGATCTGCTCGAGTCCTCTGCCGGCCTCTGAATCGGATGGCTGTATAGAATCTGCAATCCTAGCCGCCGCTGCAACATTCTGGATTGGAGTACGGTATACCTGACGATTGTCGTCGACTGGAGGGAACAACTGACGCTCGCGGCGCTGTCGAGTGCGCTCGTCGAGTGACCTCTGCATCTCCTCGAGGCGCGTGCGCTCTGCCAAGGTGGCGAGACGCGCAGCCTCCAGAGCCTGGGCTTCTGCAGTCGTGCCGACGATGGGGGTTTGGAGGACCTCGTCATCCCTGCGCTGCTGATCGTTAGACGGGCCGCCACGCTCGCGGCCGCCACGGCCATAGCCGGGTGGGCTCTGATGGGAACCCGCCATGAAAACTTCTGCTGCAGGATCGCAGCTCTCGCACTCGAAAGGGAGCTCGGATGAATCTGATGCCGAGTCGAACGCGCCGTGAAGTGGCTCGGCGGGTTCGATAGCCGCGATCTGCGGAGTCGACGCCTGGCGCGCCGCCGCGTGCCTCACCCATCGCTGGAGCCGCGAACGACCGGATCGCTTGCGGCGACGAACAGCGGGGAGAGTGGACGACGCTGGGGCCGACATGTACGGGGTCGACGGCTGACGAAGGAGAACGCCGCATGAACTCGCGCTGAAGTGCGTCGCCCCGCGGACGGGGAGAGCCTCAACGTCGAGAGGGGCTTCCTGGAGCCATGCGGAGTCGTCGGCGATGAAGGTGAACGCACCGAGACGGATCTCGCAGCCCAGGATCAAACCGCCGTCGGGAGACATGGTGAAGATGAAAAACTGCAACCTCGCCAGAAGTCGCTTAGACGCCTGCCCCACGGTGGGCGCCAACTGTCGTGGGAACGTGCCTGACAGTAGATGGTAGGGGTACGAAGGGAGAGGGCAGAGTCCTAGCTACGGCGAGGGCGTACACACAGATGTATGAGTTCAGGCCTCACTCGGAAGTGATAACAGCCCTACGTCTCAGGTGCTCCGGGGAGCTTACTCTGTCGAGTGATACGTGCGTTGTGTTTACAAAGGATTGCGAACCCTTGTGCCAGTGGGGAGGGGTGGCTTATATAGAGTGCGCTGCCCCTCATAAAACGTCTGGCATTTAGGGGTTTGATTGTAGGAAATAAAGGGGGGGACGTTACTGGTAACGTATACAATAAATGCCAGTTAAGGCGGCGAGCGTAACGCCTGCCCGTTGGCCTCTCTGGGGAGACTCTTGGTCTTCTGCGGTCGAGTGATTGGCGGCCCCTCCGAGTGAGAGCTGACCGTCGAGTGGAGGGGGGGGTCTTCCGAGTGACTCATACGCCATGGCTAGTTCAGTCGGAATCTCTCTCGTAGTCTTGTAGTCCTCCAATGTGGTGTCCTTAGGTGGGGTATGTAGGACGGGCCTAGCACCCTACCCTAAGTACATATCCTCGTCAGTGGCCGAGGGGTGGGGGTGATGGTGGCGATGGTGGTGATGGTGATGGCGACGGCCGAGAGGATGGTGGTGGTGGTGGCAGCGGCCGAGAGGATGGTGGTGGTGACGGTGGCCGAGAGGATGGCGGTGGTGGTGGCGGTGATGTTTTCTTTAGCGACCACCTCGTTTGAGTTCGTGCATGTCATTCGTTGGCTCGATCCATAACATACACATGTTATGTTTGTGGTGATTTTCCATCAAACTTTGTATTTGAAGTGATGACTTTTGGATGAACTATGCACGTTTTAATTTGAAAATCGCAATGATGGAATTATGTGTTATGACGGCTATGTTATGCATGTTTTATTTTCAATGTTCTTAGAATATATATTGTGAACTGTTTGAACTTCATGCGGCTAGAACAAAAAAAATATCTATACATGTACTTTAGAGCATCTACAACCGGACCTCTCAAACCCGCCTCAAACGCCCGGGCAGGCCGCCCGGTCACAAAATTTTGACCAAGACGGGCCTCTCAAACGGCTCTCAAACGCCCGGGTTGACCGGCACCCCCATATCCAGCCCAAATATGAGGCGGGTATGGGGGCGCCCGGACGCGCCCGAGCACGCCCGCCACGTCGGACCCGACAACCCGTCCCCACCCCAAATTGCACCAAATCCCCCCAAACCCTTCCTCCTCCTCCCGCCGCTCTAGAACGATTCCCGCGCCCGGACCCTCGCCCGCCTCCACCCTTGCTCCCAATCCTCACCTCCGGTCCCGATCCACCGCAGGAGATGTCGTCCAGCCCGACCCAGACCGCCGCGACGGAGACGCAGTCCGCCTCGTCCGTCGGCGGCGTGAATTCGTCCGCGGCGACTTGCAAGGCGGATAACGTCGCCCGCAAGTTGCGGTGACGCCGGCAGCGAGAGAGGGAGGCGGCGACTGCGGCGTCGCAGGGAGGTTCGGACGCGCAGGAGCAGATGTCCCCTCCGCCGCGGCCGGATCCCCGCACCCCTTCTCTCCGAGCGCCAGCGAGGATTACGGTCACCGAGACCATACCCGCAAACGACAATCCGAGCGCCGGCTGGGCCATTCCGGACAGCTTTCCGCCCACACAGATGCCGGCGTTGGACGTGTGTGACTCACCGGAGCTCGTTCGGGCGCGGACGAGCACGGGCTCCGGCACTGCCCGGGCTGACCTCAACCTGCTCGACGGAATGACCGAACAAGACTCGGTGCGTTTTCTTTGCTCTTGTCCGATCATAGTTAAGCATAGCCCTCTAGTTTCTTTCGCTCACGATGAATACTTGCAAATCTTAATCATATAGGCGGCGTTCATGTCGACGATGATCAATGAGAATGAAGATCCGACCCAATTGGAGTATGAATTGGAGTCCACCACCGCTTTTGAAGTTGGGAACACATCCGATCCCAATCCGAGCAAGAAGAAGAATAAGGCCAAGACGGCGAAGGCAAGAGGTCCGGCATTCTCAAGACACGAGGACATCTTGTTGGTCAGAGCTTGGTTGGCCACAACGATGGATCCAATATGCGGCACGGAGCAAAAGGGGAGCACCTATTGGACGAAGATTTGGAAGGAGTATCACGAGCTAAAGGAGTATGTGGAGCCGCATCCTATCGTGAGCACTCGCAATGTGGCATCTCTCCAACATCGTTGGGGGATCATTCGAGGGGAAGTGAACAAGTACGTCGGCTACTACGCACAAGTGACCAAACGCCCTCAAAGTGGGTTCGGAATCGCAACTCACGTAAGCTCGATTGCCTCATCTTCTCGTCCATTGCATATGCTTCTTGTGTTCGCATTCTCGTGCTCATACAAATGTTGTTCGCTAGACGGCGGTGGCGGCCACTTTGTATCACGAGGTGGAGAAGAAGCCATTTGCTTTTAGCCATTGTTGGCTCATGTTGAATGGCAAGCCGAAGTGGACACAAGTTGTGGCCGATCTCAAGGCAGGCAAGAAGAGGAATGATGGCTCAAGCTCCAACCAATCAATTGGGTTGGACGATGAAGAGGACGATGTTGTCGTGGACGAGAATGGAAAAGCCACCGTGCCAAAGGAGAACCGCCAAGTCATGGGAAACAAGTGGGAGAAGGCACGTCTCGCCCGTGATGCCGCGGCTACCAAAATGTCGTCAACATGGACGGGCATTTTTTCGGCTAGGGAGAGCAAGAAGGAGGAGAGGTACAAGCTCCTCATGGAAGCGCAAAAGGAAAGGATGGAGTGGGACAGAGCTAGGGTGGAGAAGAAGCTTGCAATTGAGAGGGAGACGATCGAGTTGGAGAAGCGCGAAGCGGTGATCAAATGGGAGCTCGAGAAGGCCAAGACATTTGCCGACATGGATTTCGAGAAGGAGAAGTTGCAACTCGCACGGGACGCGGAAGATGCGAAGATTATGTCGGCGGACGAGACCGGCTTGGATGACCGTGCAAAGAAGTGGCTTGCGGACAAGAAGAAGGAGATCAACGCCCGGAGGGCGGCTGCGGCGGAGGAGGCAGGCCGGATGCAGGCGGAGGAGGCAGCAAGGATTCAGACGGAGCAGCATGCCCGGATGCAGGCGGAGCTGGCAGCCCGAATTCAGGAGGAGCAGGACGCACTCTTCTTCTCGCAGCAGCCGCACAGCGAGTGATCGGAGGCCATCGGTCACGCTCGGACATTGATTTGATTTTGCCATGTCCGGTTTGTTGAACTATGATTTGCTTTGCATTGCTTTCTTTCGAACTTTGGTATTCGGACAGTTTGTTTCGTATGATCGACGTGCATGTATTTGCATGGATTTGAGAGTCCGGATTTGAGATATGTGGATGCACGGAACAAAATATGAGGGCACGTCCGGATGCGCCCGCGGGCGTGTCCGGGCGCGTCCGCGGGCGTTTGAGGGGCCGGATTTGCCAAGTCCGGCTGTAGATGCTCTTACTCCAGTAAAGTTTAAAAAATAAATTAGGTGCGGCCGTCTATAAAGGAGTAATTTTTTTTGCCTCTAACTTTATTCGACCTGATACTCCTTTATCTTTACCTAATACTAGCACAAATGCTCGTGCGTTGCAACGGGAGAAAACAATGATTTTTATCAATCAAGGTTGGCCAGGTCGAGCAACTATGTCATGAAAGAATGGTCGGTACTGACAAAAAGATATCATCTGAGGATCGTGGCGTGAGCTTAAGACGGGAGTATGACTCCGAGTAAATTAATTTGATTGAACAACTTTTATTTTATATTATTAGTTTTAATGGCCAAGAGGTTGCAAATTCATTTTTGAAGAGAAAATGCATTGGTTGAGTTCGTTGGTTGATCCCCAACCCCCCAGCACCCGACGACTCAATCAAGGGCTACCTGCTTGCTAGTGCTCCAACTCTTCTATCAGAAGCTTGCATGCTCACTGCCTTCGATGCTCACACAATCACAAGCTTTCGATTCCGTCGCTAGGGCTGCTTTATTATGGGCAAACTGTCAGACATTTACTTGTTTTAAGTGCAACATTTTAGTAAAAGAAGCACCATATTATCTAGAAAAACAAATTATGCATAATAGCTCTTTTTTTTTGCAATAACACAATCTCTAAAAAAAAATTCCACTTCTTTTATATATACGCACACAAAAAAAAGAGATGTGAAAATCCTTTATAGAGCATGCACATTGGTACCTTTGGATTTTTGGATAAACGAATGCTTATGGTGGCACATAAGATGATCATATGTAGCTATTGTCTAGCCAAACCATGAAGCGTTATTGCATATAACTCGTGAAAATATCACATGAAAAATATTAGAATTAGAGGTATTTTATGTGAACTAAAAGGGCATCTCAGCATGATCTATCGTTTTCTAATTAAGAACTTATAGGTAAATTGAAAAAAAAAAAACTTCTGGTGGAGAAGAAACTAAATCTTGCAGCGGGTGCCAGATGATTAGAAGTTGTATCTTTTTTTAGAGAGAGAGAGAGAGATTAGAGGCCGTATGCCTGCTGCCCAGTTTGCATGGTTCATCTTCACGCACGTTGCATGCACGCCCATATGTTCACGAATTGACGCAACGTACTGCTCCGCTGCGAGAAGGATTCCAGCGGCCAGCCTGCGCCTCAGTCCTCGGCATAGAGCCTCGAGCCCGAACACCGTCGCCGAGCGCGCGCGCGTCGGGCATCGCCACTGACGGGTGTCATCGAGGCACGGCCAGCCTGCGCCTCAGTCCTAGGCACACATCCTCGAGCCCGAACACCGTCGCCGAGCGCCGCCGTCGTCAGCCGCCACAGCCCGCACAATGTGACGTTGATTCCCTTGCATTTTTTGGCTGTCTATACATTAATCAAGCTCGATCCGCCACTCTCCTGCAGGCCGTGCACATTCGCAATGGAGTCCGGCCATCACTCGATCACTCGCCTGCCAAACCCCGCACTATCCCTTCACTTCACTGATCTGCATGTCTTGCTTGGAGCTAGCTTCCTGGAGTGTAGCTATGAATGCCGGCGTCTCTATAATCCATCTGACGACGTCTTTTAATTAGGGCCAACCAACCAGCCGTGCATGTCCCTCCCTCCACTCCCTGCCTTGTGGTCTTTTCTTTCTTTTCGTTCGAGTTGGATTTAATGGCTCTCCCTTGGTTGGTTGATTTTAGTACAACTCACGTGCGTATATAAAGTGATGAGATTTAACTTAATGAAGCGAGGTGGGACTAATATATACCGAATTATTCCTTTAGCACAGACTAAATATAGACCTGCTGGCTACCACCTACGTGGCTTGAACCAGAGATTGGGAGTTCGATTCATAACTGGAACATATATTTTTCACCTTTTTTGTCAAGGCGGCAGGAGCAGGCCCATCACAGGAAGGTCGAGGCCCACCCGGTTGAGGCGTAGCGGCCTTTGGACTATGTTTTCTCAACGCACAAAACGACGACCAAATATTTCCTGTCAATAGTACCACCTCGCCAGATAACAAAATAACTCAAAAAAATTATCTAATCGCGGGACGAAACCAAGAATATCACCTTGCTTTATATTAGTATATATACTAGCACAAATGCCCGTGCGTTGCAACGGGAGAAAAATAACGGGGTGCTGATGATAAAAACGATATACCGATTGAGAGTGATCATGCACAGAACTGACTGAAGGAGGGAACTTAATGAGTCATATCCTATGCATCCGGGAGACTTCGTGTATCCATGTATCTGTCTTCCCTCGGCCTTCTGATCGAAATCGAACGCGCAGCATCAAAACGTGAATAATTTGCATTTAGACGCTCGCCTTGCCACTTAAGTCATTGCGTCTTTGCGATGACCTCCTTTGACTAATATAACAGCGGCTTCATCTCCCGTTCTGAGGAGGCAGGAGGTGAATTAAGTCTGACCGACCTTCACAAGAGGCTCTTGCAAGCAACAAAATTCAGGTTTCGCAAGCATGCTCGACTGCCCATGAGATCACAAGATGACAAAAATATGGCAATTCGATCAGAAAGGCCATATACCTGATCGCAAGCACATGTGCTAGGTCTGATTAACATGTACGTGAGGTTGCATGCATGTGTCACACAGGTCCTTTTGAAGTTGTAGGTCCTCGTCGACGGCTGGTGGACAACACCCGCCGCCGGGGCCGGGCCGCCATGTTGTGTGGTCGCCGCCACGCAGGCCGCTCCTCTGTGTTGGTCCGCCTCGCCGCCGAGCTGTTGCATTATGTGGTCGGCCGATGGCCAGCGCCGGCCGAACTGCCGCGTCATGCATCCCACTGTTGTTCGTCATCTGCATGTTTACATCTGCATGTCCGTCCGATCGCACGCTCTCACATCAGTTTAGCAGCTCACAAATCCCTCCGTCCGATCCTTTGGTCTCCACCTGGTCCTCTGTCCCCTCTATTAATTTTCAATGGTAGCTCACCATCAGTGCATGACCGGTTTAGCAGCTCACAAATCCCTCCGTCCGATCCTTTTGTCTCCACCTGGTCCTCTGTCCCCTCTATTAATATTCAATGGTAGCTCACCATCAGTGCATGACCGATTTAACCGGGTCTCTTTTTTCGCAAGCCCATCACCGATGCACAACCGATTTAATCGGGTATGTCTTTCTTCCATTAGCTTATATCTCAACAGTGCTTGCTTATTGCCCAACTTGTTGATTCGCCAGGCATTGCTAAAGTATATAAATTGATAAAATTTGTTGTAAGAGAGCAATGTGGGACTATTTTTAATGTATAAACGAACATGAAAGGGTTAATTTGCTATATTGCCTCGCATGGGCTTTGGGCCAAAGGAAGCAGCTGAAGCTGATTCGCCTTGGGCCGGAGAAAGCAAATCAACAATAAGATGGTTTCTTCCTTTGCTTTTGCACAACAACGTTGCCTAGTTGAGTTGGTTTGTGTGCGTGTGTGCTTTCCTCGCCACCCAGGTTCGAGTCCCGCCCACGGGAAACGATTTTAATTTTTTTGACGCGCCGTGCACAATGCAGCGACGTACGAAAAATACGAAGCGGGATGAGACGGACGAAATTAATTAACGTACGAAAATTAGGACGTACGACGAGAAACAGTAGGCGAATGAAACAATTTTGCCCAGGCCCATACCAAAGGGCTATGTTTTTTACTTAATGGGCTGCGGGTTGGTAGTTTATTGGGCCACAATGCACGGCAAGAAAAACTGACCATGTATCAATTAATACCACCTCGCTTATCAAAAAAATCATCTACAACGCGTCGAAAAAAAATTAAAACGGGACGAAACCAAGAATATCACCTTGCTTTATTAGTAGGTATAGATATATATATATATATAATAATATATAGTATATATTATATATATACTTATATATATATATATATATTATACTAATATATATATTATATAATATATATAAGTATAATATATATATTAGTAAGTATATAGTATATTAGTATAAAAGTATAGTATAAGTATATATATATATAAATAATATATATATAGGTAGGTATAGATATATATATATCTCCCTAATAATAAAGCGGCGATCGCTTCTGTCGTCCGTCGTCGCGGCTGTTTTGTAAAAAAGCCCTCCTGTTTTCTGGAAATTGTACCCGCAGTCCCTCTTTAAGTGATATCTACAAAACGGTTCATCTTTACAAAAAAAACTCCTATGTTTGTTTGTAATTTAGTCCACGATCCTCTGATTCATCTTATCCAAACTCCTCCCTTTCCAGCGACGGCAGCGACGGCGGAGCACGAGCAGGGGAGGGGCGGCGCCCTTGTCGTCGGACGGCTACAGCCGCGGCGGAGGAGTGGGCGGACGCCGTGGGCGCGTGCTCGGGTAAGGGGGGCCACCCTTGTTGCGCTCGTGAGCGTTCATGGAGGATGGAAGGGGGGACAGCTTCCCTTCTCGATCTGCGAGGGAGGGAGTAGGGGTCCGAGCCATCGCTAGAGGATGGTGAATAGGATGGGGTGTCTGCTGGGCTTCGTGGTCCCCTGGCGGCTGTCACGCTGCACCTATAGTCGTCGAGGAGGTGTTCCGCCTGCGCGAGGCCGACGCCGCCGCCGATGTCGTCGCCACCACCATCGACCCCGCCCAGGCCGCCGACACTCTCCGCACCGCGGTCGCCATGGGCGCCGACCGCGACGTCCACGTCCTCCACGACCCAGACCTGCCCCGCTCTGTCCTCCCCCTCGCCGTCGCCAAGATCCTCCGCGCCCTTGCGCTCCAGGAGAGCCCCGGCCTCGTCATCCTCGGCAAGCAGGTATAGATATATATATATATATCTTTACCTAATAATAATAAAGCACCGATAACTTCTGGTCGTACGTCGTCGGTAATTTTACAGAAAAGTCCTTGTGTTTTCTGGTAATAGAACCCGCCGTCCCTCTTTAAGTTGGCCTGGGAAAACACTTTGTTTTTGCATAAAACACCCTGTCGTTAACATTATTCAACCCGCGGTCCGAGCAAATTTTAAAGAAAAAAAAACACAACCATAGGAGGAGCACGGGCTCGCCTCCTCTCCCTCTCGCCCACGAAGTCGTCGCCGCCGCCGCCACCACCCACGACGGCCACTTCCGGCGACCTCCGGCGCCTCGCAGCACGCCCCCGAGCTCCCCACGGTCCGCGCGTCCCTCCCCTCCGACCAGATTCTCCGCTCCCGTCCTCTACCGCCCGCTCGCAACCCCACCCCCGTGGCTAGGGTTTCGGGCAGAGCTTCGCCGGCACATCTCCGGCGGTCCCAGGTTCGTCCCTCCTTCCTTCTTGGCCTGCCCAGAAAAGGGGATTCATCGAGATGGGGTTTCAATCCAATCGTGACTCCTGCTTTCAAACAGATCGAGATCAAGCAGTGCGGCAGCGGGATCGGTGGCTCGGAGCCACGAGCGTGACGACGACGGCGGTGTCTTGGAGCCACGAGCGCGGCGGCGGCTGGGAAAGGACTGCATCACTTCTGCTCGCGGTGGCAGGATGGTGCGTGCGCCGCCCCAAGGCGGAGCCCACCGAGCCGTGCAAACACCCCAACAGCTTCCTCCAGTCGTCCCCCCTCCATAGCTACATCTTGGTGAGATCCCTTCCACCCTAGCCTCTCCCCCTTTCTTTTTTTAAAAATGGATTCCCTATTCCTTGATCAAACCATGTTCCTATGCTCCTGCAGGTCTCGCTTAGCTACCAGTACAGTGCAGATTGCTTTCTCTATTCAACTGATTTGGTTGTTTATCTATTACCTGAACTCCAAGGGAACCAACTTACATGGCGTAATGGATAGAGATCAGTAGATGTTTTCCTGATCTGTCCACTTGTTTTTAATAGTTCCCGTCAGATTACAAGCATGGGCTTTGTGCAATAGGCAGAAATCTGTTTGTAATCAATCAAAGACAATGGGAACGTTTACTGAAATCTTTGTAAGTGTTGATCCTATGAATTGCTTTGATTGGAAGTCCAACGATGATCTCATCTTATTAGGAACTCGCTTTTCAAACATATGCATTGGTTGTTTTTATCTCTTTGCTTTTGCCTTCTGAACATACTGGATTGCACTCTCTAGGAGATGGCACAATGCTGCAAGCAACTCATTATAGTATTTAGCAAATGCAAATCACTGTATATTGTCAGTTATGTGTCTCTTCATATGAAATACTATTATTTTGGGGAAAGGCATCTGGATGAGTTTTAATAAAACTCCTCAGATTTTGTATGGTGAGACTGTCTTCAGCAAACAAGATCTGTACTGTTATTGGGGTTCTTTTATTTTTGTTCTAGGTTTTATTGGGGCGTATTTTTTCTTGGTTGGAAACAAGATGTTGCTGGTGTTGGAGCTCACAGAGAAGGGTATTATGATAGTATACTTACTTCTGAAGGTGCATTAGAAGATAGTGGATGTCCAGATTCTTTGGCCTCGGAAAGGTGGTGATAAAAATCCTGAAGTATGGTCAGCATTTTCCTTTAAAAATGGAAAGGGCAAATAAAGAAGGCACACAGTCGTGTCCATTGTCATGGAAAATTATTATCCTTTCTGTTATCCTGAGTAGTTGTTGTTGGATGTTATTTGTCTCTTTGAAAAACATCTGATGTAAATTTGTTGTACTCCAACGCACATACCCTACTACTAGACCCAAAACCTACCACTAGACCCAAAACCTACTACTAAATGGTTCCAAAAAAATGCATGTTATTGTAGAAGTCTTGATCAATATTCTCTTGTTACTGTGATGTAGAATTTTTTTATGCTTGGACATTTTTAACTTTTCTTATAGCTCTGAAATTCTTTGCTGGTGTCTTACTTCTGTTGATGGCAGAAGAGAACACATTTGGGTACACTCACCAGTACAGCTTGTTCTACGTTTATCTTGCTTTGGGGTTGTAGACCCTAAGATATCAAGATAGCTCATTTAAATAGTATATTAAATCTCTCGATGGTATAACATGACATTGGCAGGAATTATTGATGACTACTTTGATAGGTTCTTCTCTGAACAAATGATTGTCTCGGGTACTGTGATGCTCCTTTTCAAAAAAAAAGGTACTGTGATGCTTGCAGTTCTACCATTTTCAATGCTTGCATATGCCGTTGTGATACAGGAGTACTGCCAGATTTTGCAATGTTCGTGATTCAGATTGACCGTGATTGACATTGTTGTTTAATACCATAAACTTTGTCATGGTTGATTAAATAGGCATATTTCATTTTAGTTGCAGACCCTAAGATATCAAGAAAGCACTGCTACAAATTTAGAACTAGGATGTAGTTTTTCATAGTTCCTGTCAAATATGCTTATTTGCAATCTAGGATCACAATTGTAAGGTTAATCCTTTAGTTGTGTAGCATTGCAAATCTCTGCTCTTGAAATTTTTCCTACTATACCAACACATTAGGTCGGATTTGCCTTATTTTGTAATGAGCAAACAAAAAATGTTGTACATATAACAAATAATTGTGCGCGGTGGTACATGGTTGGAAATTCCTTTCTTATATTAATAAACCACCGATCGCTTCTGGTCGTACGTCGTCGGTGATTTTGCAAAAAAAGTCTCTCTGTTTCTGAGAATTCAACCCGCAGTCCTATATTAAGTGGAAAAAAATGTTTCATTTTTTACATAAACCCCCCTGGCAATCGGTTCACCACTGGCGGCTGGCGTATCCATTCCCGGCGGCGGCGACTTCCGGCGAGGAGGCGAGGGAGCTCAGGGAGCTCCGGCGGGGGGCATGCCGCCGACGAGGCAAGGACGAGTCGGCGGCACACGGATGCGAGGAGGCGGGGTCGAGGAGGCGCAGGAGGACGCCGCTCACGCTCGAGCCTCCCCGCCGCCCCGCGCCGGCTGGCCACCGGAGCGCCGCCGCCGGACCAACACGCCGCCCTTCCCTCCTCTCCTTCTTCCTTCCCCTCCCTCCGGTTCTATCTCTCACCTCCCTCTCTCTCTCTCCTTCGCAGCAAGCCATGGCCGCCAGATCTCCATGCCGGACCTCCATGCCTCCGCGAGGTCGCCGCCGGCCTGTGACCTCTCCGCCACCACCAGTCCTCTCCGGACAACTCCGCCGTATCCTTCTCAATCTCCAACGTGCTGCTCTCGTGTTGTGATTTGGATGGAATTGGAGACTGTTTCCTTCTCCAACAGCAAGCAACAGAGTGCCCGACTCGGATTTGAGTTGTCAGCTATAAGAAGGAATGGTCCTCGGCTCTTTCTTCAGTTATGAAATAGCTTTGCAGTTTTATGTAGTGAAAGTTTTAGAGGCCGTCGATAGCTTTCCAAAGGTACTAAGTTTGTGCAATTCAGATTAGTGATGGTCAAGATATCCCCAAATAACAGTTCTGCTGTTCCAGGATTTTCAGTCCAAGCAGATTTATGTTTTGCAAGAATTAGTCTACTTATTACAGGCAGAACCAGTTTTTTGTCACAACATGAATTTCCTGCTGATATGCATAGTGTGCTCATTTGCTTGATTTGTTCAAGTAGAGCAAGCTTTACAGGTTTCAGAAAACAGTTAATGGAAGAAGTTACAATTCTGGTTCCTTTTCAGTGGGCAGTGGGCATCATATATTTTGTATTATGTTGTTGCAAAGTAGTACAGGTTAATGATATTATTTTACCACTAGCTCTACAAGGATATCATCTTTGGTCCCTGCTTGTATTGCATTGCATAGATAACACGATTTGTTTGCTAGCTTGACTGAACTTCGGCCGCTGCTCCTGCGATGGACAAAACATAGGTTGCAACTCGATCTGGGACTTGCAGTAGGAAAGCAAGCCATGATTTCTTCTTTGGGAAGTGAGTTGTATCCTTGTAGAAATGTACATCTCGAGTTATTTAACTGAACATGCTCCGCTGTTATTGTCATGTCAAGATTAAAATCTTGCATGCATTATTATCAGACACTAAATGCCTACGCTATTTTTGGTTAGTTTGACTCAGAGGGAGTTGTACTCCAGGAGTCAATGAGATTTCATTTCGAAATGTGGTAGCTAATTTCATAACTTACCGTCATTTCCTAAAATTAGAACTGGGCAGCATTAGCCAATCACATGGGAGAATGTTTCAAGCAAATAATTAAATTGACAGTAGCTACCGAATTGGGATTAGTAGCACGCTGAGGATAAACACTTTACATGTTGTGACCCCTACTTTTATTTAGTTCCTGCCATGCTTTAGTTCTTGACAGTGAGGGCTCCATGTTCTGTTTTAGAAAGAGTGCAAAAATCTGGGGCACTGTGCTGCTTCATCATTTTGTAATGTTGTTTTGCTGCAAGGAAATATATACATCAATTTGGCCTGCATTTGAACGTGCTTGCTCATGTTTTTTATGCATTCTGATTCTGTTAATTTATAGGTTCTTGCTTACACTGAGAGTGATGAGGATAACAAGTTTTTCCTTGGAGGTGAGATGTCACTTGACAACACAAAGGTAATTGTCTGGAAATTCGGGACCAATTAGAACTAAAATCATATGAGATGTTGATAGTTGCATGATCTGATCAGTTCTGTACCTATACTGAAGTAGCATGGCGCTGACGATGGGTGCATCAAGTAGCAATTCTGTTTTTCAAATTACCTACATTACTGTTTTACCTAGGCGCAATGGGCATCTTTCTTCTGATTTCAGAAATGTACTGAACTCTGAACACTGAAGTTAGATTTGACAAGTAGATTTCTCTGAACCCTGCTGCCGCTCGCTCGTGCCCGTGCACGGTCGATGCCGTCGTTCGCGAGCCCATGCGCGGTTGTTGCTGTCGCTCGCGCGCCCGTGCGCTCTGGTTGAGTACAGCTCTAATCCTCTCTGTGGTTGGTCCTACTGTTCTGGTGATTCAGCTGATATTCTCTAGGTGGCTGCTCCTGCTGCTTCGGTGTGAGTCGATCGATCGGGAACCACGCATGAATCCTGTCTGCTACTGATGTTGCTGCTGACAGAAATTGATTCAGTCGTAATTGGTTGATTGCTTATCAGTCTAGCTAAGAGTTTATTTTCTGCTAATGGTTTAGCATGGATGAGTGATATGTGTTTACTTCATAATTCATAAGAATTATTTTCTCTTGCCAGCTTCTTTTGCAGCAGCGTCTTACCTGCATCATATATCTTGTATTATGTTGTTGTGGGCATGCTGATTCTGAATTTTGGCATCGATGGAAAGAATTCCGTGCAAACTATAATGTTGTTGTTCAAGTGTAGGATAATTGGTTTTGATGTCTCAATTGTGTGTGCGCGTGCAGGTGCCAAAGACGTCTAATAGAACTCAGGTGGAGGCTTAGGAGGTTCAGTTCTCGGACATGCCACCAGTAACACTTGATGATACCGACGTGCAGACTATAAGTTCCCCCCGTGCAAATTGCATAATTTTTATAGATGCTGCTTAAGTTAATTACCGTATGACATGTTGTGCTGTTAATTCAACCTCAAGAATAGAGATGATCAAGTCTGAAAGTTGATTCAAGTCTGTAGTGCTTCAAGTCTGAAAGTTGACACTTTAAATTTGACAACTGATTCATGTTGTAGTGCTTTAAGTCTGATTGCTCTCTATTTGATTCAAGGATTAGTTCATGTTGAAATAGTATACCTGGACCAATTATATATAATTTGTGTTCTACACTATATTAACTACTCAAAAAAGGGCATGCTTGGTTGAGCAAGTAACCCCAGGTAAAATGTGGCTGCTACAAAAACTGTGGCAAACAAAATGACCACAAGTTTGGGAAACATATGTTTTTCCCTATTTGATTCAAGCTTGAAATATGCATAGATGCTACACTTCAGAAAGTAAATGAACAAAAAAAAGTGGTACTAACCTTTTAGTCAGTTTTGTGTCAATGAGTAAATCAGTGCTCGAGATTAGTTTTGCATCATATATAATTCCAATATATTAATGTGTCAGCCGTGTGCTTCCCTTGGTGGTGGCAACAACAGCCTATTCTATTTGCTCCATGTTTGATGCAATTCCATGCTGGTTCTATCTTTGCGCAATATAAAAAATGAATATGGGGTCACCTAAAAGAATTATTAGCCTATTAGATTCCATCAAATTAAAATTGTTACAGCAGGATAAGATTTTAAAATTTGAAATTTTATTATAAATGTCATGAAATGAGATTTTGTATAGTAAATATATATGCACAAAGGGTACAACTACAAGCTAGAAAATCCATACTACCAGTAGATTCTCTATAACTATCGATCTATGTAGAAAACAATGCATAACTTTGTAACTATTTTTGGCACTATTAAACTTGAATGGGGAAATTAAGCTTTATTAATATTTCATATTCACGGTTTATGCTATTAGTGCTTCTCCACCATGTTGAAATGGTGGGCATGTACTTGTCATTGTCAAATCAAACACCATGGTCTAGGAAAAATAAACCGCAAATAAACGACATTATCTTTCTTTTTTCATAGCGTCAGTTGTTATGTACTGCAAATCATTTGGGCCAAGCCCAAAATATAGAAAATATTCAAGAGAAATATTTGTTTAAAAAATGTTCTTTTTCAAAGAAAAGCTGAAAATTCATAAAAAACGCCGCCCCATAAAGCAATATAGGACATTACTTTACAGAGGTGGTATACTTCTTAAAAAGCATTCCAATTTTTATACAAACGTTAATTGTTTTTTAAAACAATAACATTTAACCTTATCGTCGACATTTATTAAAACTGCATATAAAAAATGATGCACAATGGCACATGAAGCAAGTTGTGCAAAAAACAATTAAAAAATATTGTTCAAAAAATATTTATGGAAAATATGTTATACACAAAAATGCTATTACACATCAAAAAACAAAACATTATTACCCCTGAACAAAAAGATCCTTTTGAAGAATTTTTTTTAAAAAAAAATAATATTTTACAAGAAATTTAAAAAAATCATAATTTTTTTAACTATTATTAAAAAAGTTATCCAATTTTTCTGTAAGCATTACCATATATTTTAAAAACTAAAATAATAACTTTTAATATTATAATTCACATTTATTACAATTAATGCCACATAATTGCACAACAAGGAGGTTCTGCACTTTTTTTCTAGCCCGGTGCAACGCACGGGCATTTGTACTAGTATATATATATTATCTCCCCTATATATATATATATATATATATATATATATATATAATATTATTTATATAATATATATATATATATAAAGGGGCTATTGCTTCTTACCACCGTAATTTCGTCCGTTTTTCGTCCGTCCGTCGTCGGTCCACTTCGCCCATATTATTTTCTATATCCGAGGTGGTACTAATCTTACACTTCCTACGAGCACGCGATCAACTTTTATTTTATGCGTCACAATTTTTGCGTGAAGCCGGCCCACTTATGCTGACCACGTAGCCGGCCCATGGCAAGGCAAAATAATATTTGCTGGTGGGTGGAGTCGAACTCAAGACCTTTGTATTGATACTAATTGTCACGGCCAGCTGAGCTGTCAAGTGCTATGTCTAAAACAATGGTTGGTTTACCTACTAAATAGTCCCACCTCGGTTATTTACACACAACCCTTCCAGTTTATATACATCTATCAGCTTTTTTGGTAGCAAGGAGCTGTCTTGGGAATCAATAAGCCAAAGATAAAGAGCGAGTTCCAACATGCAAGGTGCGAGAATTAACAAACTTAGATGAGAAAGAAAGAGAAGCTGACCAAGAAAGGAACCGACAACGGACGACCGACGCTTGAGAACACCTTCAGACAACATCGAAGGAAGAGCGCGGATACAAGTCCATGAACAGCAATAAAGGGACGGCCGACAGCTGAGCAACATGGACGGACAACAGCGGATGAGGAGCGTTCAAATTGATCTGGGATGAGTGCGAGCTAATTGAACCAGCACACATAGATTGTTCAGATTGGGTGCATATATACACCGGCGTAGACGTGAACCAACAGAATCATCAAGCACTTGGATGCATGCATGCGTATATATATGGCTCAGATATGAGCCGACAATCTCAAACAATATATAAAAAAGGTGCATATCACCTGCTTTATGCATGAAGCATGTTAATCTTGTAGTTTTGGAACTGATTAAGCATGTTTAGCATGATTTTTCTGTTATCTAGGACTAGCTAGGAAAACTATTGTTGGGATGATATTTTCAATGATTACAATAGTATTACAGTGTGGCCATCTACCATAACAATGATTTTCCTTTTTATGTGTAAGTTAATATTGGCCAAAAAATATATTTTAAGTCACATCTATTTTTTTCATCAAAGATGCATATGGTTGTGAAATGACTTACAAGACATAAGTTGCACCAAGGACGAGAAAAAAATATTACTAAGTTTGTATAGGTTGAAGTCTGGATATTTGTCCATATTATTGTTCCATGCTGATCAATTCTCTTGATCATCGCCATGAGATTGACCACCTTCCGACACTTCACACCGCAGCACCGTATTAAAATAGAGGACGTTAACATGTATGGGTCTTGAGTCGTACTTGTTGGGCTAGGAGCATGTAAAATTTATTTTCTCCCGTTGCAACGCACGGGCACGTTTGCTAGTAATAATAATATATAAAGCGGTGATCGCTTCTGCCGTCCGTCGTCGCCACTTTTGCAAAAAAGCCCCTCAGTTTACATGAAATCAACCCGCGCTCCCTGTTTTAGTGGCACTCTGAAAAAACGTTTCGTTTTTTCATAAAAGACCCTACATTTTCGAGTATTCAACCCGCTATCCTTTTTTATCGTCGACAGGCTACCTGGATCGGGTCAACGCGGCTGGCGGCGGCGCGGCTGCTCGATGAACGGCGGCGGCGGCAGCGGCTGGAGCTTGCAGGGGCCGGATCCATGCGCGGAAGGGGCTGGGGAGGCGAATCCAGAGGTGGGGGGCGAGGCGGGAGCTCACCGGAGCCGGGCGACGGAGGGATCCGGCACGATGGCGCGAAGTCCTTGCAGGCGGAGGCGGGTCTTCATGGCTGGTAGGGAGAGCTCTGCAGGTATTGCCCCTCGCCCCTCTTTCCAGCCTCCTCTCTCTCTCTAGAGTGGTGAGCGCCACCGACGGGGAACGGGTAGTGCCCAGGGTGGAGCTTGGCGAGTGCCGATGGGGGCAGCGCGGACGTCGAGCACCCGCACGGGCTTGACGGAGAGCGTACAACATGGCAGGAAGATTGTGTGGGAGGACAATCGGCAGGGAGGCAAGAGAATGAGCAGCGAGTGGCGCCGGCGGATATCCGTCCTGACCTGGGTTGTGCAGCTGCACGGGATGGACACATGCAGCCGTGCGAGCTCTGGTGAGGGGGTGGCGGGGCCATGTCGTGTGCCAGGCAAGGTTGGGGAGGGCTGGGAGGTCTTCACCAGCGGCAGCTGGTGACGGAGTGGCGAGGCCGATCTGGCCCTTTCTGTTTTGTTTCTCTGCAACCAGCACAGAGAAGCACAAAGTTGCTGCTCTTATGTCATATGACCGAACCAATCTCTCTCTCTCTCTCTCTTCTCTTGAACTAGCACTAAGGAGCAGACGCTGTTGGTAGCACTGAGAACGGAGGGAACATCAAGTCATTCTCCTCCTAGAAAACCAGATGTATAACCATTTTTTGCTGTTCGGATGGTGTCCATGGCGGCCAACTATAGCTGGCTTGTGTGCTCTTTTTGTTAAAATAAATCCATTCTTCAGTCCATGCTATTGTACGAGTTTGATGCGGTAGGTTGAAAAATTATTGGATTTCGTTTGGTTCCTTGAGACTGAGAGGCACCGATTTTGTTTGATTAATTTGTTGAAGCTACGCACACATATATGGCTAAGCCCTATTTGTTGTTTGTTGTTATGCAAGCAAAGGATTTCGTCCGGTAAAACACCCAGCAACAAGAGTTTCTATAATGCTGATTGATTCAGAAACCCAAACAGTATGGGTGTAGTTCTTGCAATTAGAAATTTAGAATTACTAATATCCTTTTGTTCCAGTATAATTATTTTTGCTGAGAACTTCTTCAAGATGCTCTGCATCCTCTGTATGTAATGCACTTTGTTATTGGCGATGACTTGTGGATAGATTATGCCGGTTGAATAAACAACATCTTCGCACAAACTAACATTGGCAACATCCAGAAATTGAGAAAGCTTCTTCTCTGTTAACAAAATTGTCTACCCAGGACTGGAATTGGTGTAGGATTTTCGGGTGGCTCTGTGAAGTAGCAGGTCTAGCTCACTTGGCCTTATCCTTTTAAAGATTGCTGCGTTTCTCGTTGTCCAAATGCTCCAGCAGCCAAGGATGATCTACTCCATGTAAAAAGGTTTCTGCAGAGAGCCCTTCAGAGCAATAATCTATTTATTGGCAGAAGACAAATTGGTTTGATCAAAGGCATGGAATAAATATTCAGAATACAAATTGCAGACGGCAACCCAGTATTGTTCACGTAGGTATTGAAAGTGTAATTAGTTGCCTTGATTCGATTCTTTTGGAAATAATTAGTCACACTTTCGACCCAAAGTGACAACAACATGGCGTTGTAGTTCATCAACTCCACCATGGCTTCCATTAGCGAGGTCTGGTAGCAAGCCAACTACACGCTATTGTAATTGGGGTGCAGAAGATGGAGGGGAATGGTCACCGATGACACAAGTGCATTGGGTGGTTGGCATCCTAAGTAATGGGTGTCAGCGGCTAATCTACCAGATCTGGTGAGTATATTGCATGTGCTGTCCTAACATATACGCATGTTTATTTTGAACACTTGCATTTTTGGCTGCTATTATTCAACTGATGATGATGCTGTAACATGTACTACTTCTCTATTTTGGCTTCACTTTCACTGAATTATTCAAAACCGTGCACTGTTTTTTAATCTACATAGCTGATTCTTTTCATCTCACAAACTGCACATATGAGCTTATGAATATGAAAAAATGACTCCTAAGACGTGAAACCACAGTTATGGGAAGCCAGAAAAGCCAAAAACCCTACAATTTTCTTATTTATTGTTTTTCTTCAAGATTTTCAGTGAACTTAGGAGCTCTGAATAGAAGAACCAAGTATCACTACTGAAATGACACATATAAAAATTATAAACCCTGTATTGAGAAAGCTAGAACATGAAGTATGAAAAGTGTAATTCTGTTAAACTCCTAAAACCGTGTCTTCAATGTGTGCGATTGTAGCCTCTTTGTGATTTTGGTTCACTTACACAGGAAATACTATTAGGAGCACACTATGATAAATACATGTAAAGTTTATCATCGGTAATAATATGAATCAAATTTCGTTTTCTTATGTTTACTATACAGGAACTGATCGTTCTTGATCACTATAAGGATAAATTGGTGGGTTTGCTTCATTCAGCAGCATATACAAATCTATTTGTTGTGTTTTTGGTTACTGGTATTACTGTTTTGAAGGGTATAAAAAGCTAAATAATTTTAATTAGGTTTTTAGTCTCAGTATACAGTCAAACTGTAGATGCAGTAATTTTGTAGAAGGAATGCAGCCCTTGATCTAATAGTGATTTATGTTTTTTATGTGACATGGAGCGATCTGTGACTTTGAAGCACATGTGAATCTTGTGATTCTGCAAAATATCTGTTACATGCTCATGGTTTTGCTATACCGCTCTGATCTGCAACCTACAAAATTGCTATCTGCCTAACACATAATGTTGGTTGTTAACTCGGAACATAATATCACTAGAGCTCTACATATGCATGTTCTTTTAAAAGGAAAATTAATATAAGTTTGTTTCTGGCTAATACACGGTATTGAAAGTAATAGTGTGAGGGAAACCAAGCAAGTTCTGTTAGGGAAGAAAAGATTCTTTATTTTCTTTAATTCAATCAATAGACGAGTGTGTTTACCAAAAACTATACTATTACTTCTTCTGGTTGAAGGATGTGCATGCTTAGTAACACATGAAATGCTTAATGTGAGCTCGATATTGATGAATTCAGTTTATTAGTTGTTACCGCCGCCTGACATGGATGATTTCAGTAACACATGTTCAGAATAATAGTGAGCTTGAGAGTGTGTCTCCTGGGAAGTCAGGCAGGTGTTACCGTCGCCCGGAGCTCAAATCGGCAAGCCTCTCCGATTCGGACCTCCTCATCGCCTTCCGCGCCATTGTCGACGCATACACACAGGCGCTCGAGAAGACCTAGCGCCGCGACGATGATGACACATCCCCTAGCTCTAGATGGCGGCCGCGGCATAGATCCCTTGGCCGGGTTCAAGAGTCGGTGCCCGCCCGATGGCCAGCGCATGACATTCGAGGACTGCTCCACCGTGTGCTGGCTGCTCAACAGGCTCCACATCACCTTCCAGGAGCGCGACGTGTCCACCCACGCGCCAACTGGGACAAGCTCCACGTGCTGCTGCCGGGACAAACGGCTCCATGTCACTGTCGCAGCGGCTGTTCGCGGATGGTAGGTACATTGTTGGTTTTTTACACTTGCAGCACTCTAAAATTACAATAGTTAGGACTTGCTTTTCTATTTCAATTCCCAGTTTAGTTTGTGTTATGATAGGTTGTAATCTCTGAACTCAGCAATCAAAAGTATTAGGCAGTACCTGTTGTTTTACAGTGTACAACATCTTCACTTACATTATTCAGTAGCTGTATCTTCTTACCAAATTCAGTGTAAGTTTTGCCTCTTGATGTGTTATAATCTCCACACTAGGTGCATTGTGATTTGCCTTTTAATGCATAGAATAGAAAGTTTAGCGTAAGTGTGATTATAAGCTTTATTAGTCACTTTTCCCATGTTTTACAGTACATAACATAGGCAGAAGTAGTTTTCCCCATATTTTTTATGGACAGTGTACCTGTGATTCTAAGCTTTATTAGTCATAACAGACTCTATTTCATATGATTTTAATTTATTTTTCTTTTTAGTGTTACCAAAGCATGTTGATCAGGTGGGGCATTAGCATTATCGAGAAGTAGTGATCTGTAGGACACTATCATGTGAAATTCAGGAGATTTGATTGCTAGGGATCTGACCTGGATTGATCTGCCATGCTTCGCTGCAGGTTTATCATACATATCTCCTTGTAATTTCCTATTTTCTAGCTTTGCTCTCCTCTTCTTCTTCTTCCATCTTTCTTTTCTGTTTTTTTTTGTTACATAGAAGAGGTATGTTTCCTATTGCTGTACTGTTGCCCCAAGTCTTTGTGTAGAGGGGTTAGGTACAGGTGGTTTAGGACAGGGTAGTTCCACCATATGCTATTGGGCCTCGTTAGAGTGCATTTATTCGGGGCTGGATGTAAACGATCTAAAAGTTGTATTGATATCCTTGACATAAGATTTGAATAAAATTGATTTAGTTTTCTGCCTATTCTTTCGGCTGTTCAAGCGAGACATACACTTCTGTTTTCTCATACATACAATTGTTTATTGTTTTGACATACATACAACTGTCATGATTTATTGGTATGATTTATGTGAAGATGCCCTAAGTTGGTGTTGCTTGAACTGAAAACCGTACTTTGTCAAATCTACAAGACCGACATGTGAGATCTTGAACCATGTGTGGTTTTTTTCCCGTTGCAACGCACGGGCCCTTTTGCTATATATATATACTAGCAAAAGGGCCCGTGCGTTGCAACGGGAGTGTAAAGAAAATATATAACACTGCAATACGGTTTGTATGAAACGACGGGTGAGAAAAAAGGTGGAAGACGAAGCTTCGGACGTTCGTTGCTCTAAACTTGTAAAGGTGATGCAAAAAAAAGTGATAAAAATGGCACAAAACTTATTCTTAAGAACGGCGTTCCGATGACCTCATCAAGGTGATGCTAGAATTGGCAACATCTGGTTCACGTCCACATATTTCACATATCTTGGTCTGTGGCCAACGAAACAATCGGACCAGGGACAATATTTAGATTGTTGATGGTATCTAGATTAGTATTTTGATCTGAGTAATTGAAAAATTTCTCACTGAACGCGACATAGACTTGCGGCGGTAGGTATATCACGTTCATGATTTGAAATCTTCTTTCATTGAATGGATTCTAATCATTACAGGTGCTTCGGTATGTGAGGAAATACCATGTGCCAACATATGCATATCAAGAAACACGTGAAAAGAATAATATCACACAAGATGGATCAAGAAATAAATTAACATAGGTTATTTGACAGCTCCAATTAGCGGTTCATAAAGAATGATCAATCGGGAATTTGGGGCCATGTGTTGGTAAGAAAAAAATCCCCATTGATCTTGGCCACCGCACAATAGACTTATCACTAACCGCACCAACACAAAGGAATATTTATAACCTTTACAACTAATCTAGTCGAGCTGGGCCTAAGGGTCGCCCTACACGAGCTACACCATGCACCTATTCCACACACCGTCTCTCTTAATCCAACTCGCTTCTAATTTATAAACATTTTTTATTAAATCACGCAAACATTTTCTTGAATCACCTAACCTTTTTTCAATTACAAATATTTGTTAACATGAAAACACTTTTAGAATTACATAAACACATTTTTGAAAAGGGTGTTTAAAGAAAATGTGAACAACATTTCCGTACATAAACTCTTTTTTGGAAGACAGTACTAACATTTTAAAATGGAAGTGAACTTTTTGAAAAATCGCGTATTTGTTTTCAAAAAGCACAAAGACATTTTAAATTACACAACAATTTTTAAAGCATGCGGACACTTTTTAAATTATATATGCCGATTTCATGAAAAAATACGAACCATTAATTCTGTAGCATGCACGTATTGACGTATAGGACTTGAATGCACATACAGATATGGATTCTGTATCCAAAAAATAAAATCTATCGCTATACCTTGTGTATCCGCGTACAATGAACTCAGAGATATTCATCCATCCGTGAAGGATCCAATGGCTGAACATGCGTGCACGCGCACCCGTCCCCATACCTACATCCAGTGGAGTTCGCCGCCATCCCGTCCCTGCACTTCCGTGACCACCGCACGGCCATGGCGAGTTCCTACACATCCGCTCCCAGCTGTATCCCAGCACCCCTGCTTCCGCACGGCCAACGGCCATGGCGAGCTCAGCGCCTGGTCGTTATTCTTATAATCATCCATCCATCCATCCATCTTCCTTCTTATGAGATTCCAAATTAGGATCATCTTCTTCCTTAGTTTAATTTCTTTGCCCATCCTTTCCTATCGATCCCAGCCGGTTTGTTAATTTCAACTTGCAGCAGTATTTAAGTTGGTTTATTTGAGTGTAACGGAGCGAGGTGGGATTATTTTAGTAGAGATCAAATCCTCTCTTTTAGACATGATCATTGGATAGCTCTGTTGGAACGCCCCCTTCTGCCTGCGCGTGGTCTTATTATTTGCCAGATTCGTTTGATGGGCTGAGGCCCATGCTGGCTGGCTGAGGCCCTTCCTTGGGACAGCGAGAGATGAGTTTTTCTAGCGACGTACGAAAACCTTCTTACGGACGTATTATATTTTAGTACCACCTCGGCCACACGTATGATTTTAGCGTCTTGACGACGGACGAAAAACGGACAAAATTACGGTGGTAAGAAGCAATAGCCCCTTTATTAGTAGAGAAGAAGATATATATAGTAGATTAAAGGACGGATTGTTTCTCCACATTATTTCGTCCATCAAAGTTGTTTTCGTACGTCAAGGTTGTTTTCGTACGTCCTCCCCCCCGTACGTTTTCCTGCCTCTGTCGTTGTAGGAAAAAATTACAAAAATAAATTGCGCTCGGAGATACTCGAACCCAGCCCGCTTACGTTCCAGTACGCTCAGCTGAACCACCTAACCTCGGAGACCCACGTGCGATATAGCAAAGAAAAGTTTCTTTTATATAGCTGCTAACGAGTTTTGTCAAAAAAAAAAACCCTTAAAAGCCAGCCAGACCTATCTGCTCGCTCGTCGTTCGGCCGCCGACGCCGCCGTCCTCCCAATGGCAACCGCCACCGGACGCTCACCACTCCTCCGCACCCGCCGCTCACCGCTCCGTCGACCCCCGTCTCTCAGTCCCCTCCTCCTCCGTCTCCGAGTTCCTGTGCCGTGTCCGCGCGTGATAAGAATCCGGGCCGAGCACGCAGCCATGGGGTTGACGAAACCCGCCCGAGCACGCAGCCATGGGGTGGTACCCGACTCGGATTTCATCCGAGCCGCTCGCTGCCATAAAAAGGTCTCGACCCCTAACCCCGAGCAATCGCAAGTCACGGCCGTTCCAATCTCGCCTACTTCCTCGGAACACCGTCCGCTCGAGTTCCAGCCGAGATTCCAATCTCGCCTACTTCGTCGGAACGCCGTCCACTCGAACTCCAGCCAAGGTACTCCCTCCGTTCCGCGTCCTCGGTTTTCGAGCTTGAACTTTGACCATTAATTTAACCAACGAGACCGATTGCGGCGGGGGTAAAAACTATACCACCGAATTCGTATCGTACGAATTCAGTGGTATAGTTTTTACCCCCGCCGCAATCGGTCCCGTTTGTCAAATTCATGGTCAAACTTAGATTTCGGGAAGCGCGGGCGCACTACATTGTGGAACCGAGGGAGTACTAACTTTCAATCATTGTTTTAGGTGTTTCTATCTATACATGAATCCCATGTCTCGATCGCCACCACCTATACAGAGTTAGCCTCATCTGATATGTGATATGTCACCAGCTAACTTACTTAGGTAGATTTGTTGTTTGTTTAGAACAAATTAGTTCCCTTTAAAATTTTAGCCTCATCTTTTCTGTGATATTTCAGCAGCATTCATAATTAATTAGTCCCCTATAATATTATGCATATATGTTCAGTTTTATATGAACAAAAGAGATAGATCATTAGTACAGAGTGACACTGACTGATTAGTTCACGATAGTACAGATTGTATGTGGAAATAGAATTAAAAGGGATCAGCAGTGACCTATGAGTGCAGCATGCAGCTACAGATTGTATTGTCAAAAAAATTGAAGGGGTCAGCAGTGAATACCAACTGACAAGAACTGGACTTAATTTATGCACCCTAAGAACCAAAGGGGTTCAGTTTTATGGGCAGAAAAAAGAACAGTACAGAGCAACACCGACGCGAAATAATGAGCTCCTGTGCCCTTTAAACCTTTCAGATTGAGATGTGCCATTAGTATTTAA
Source organism: Elymus sibiricus (assembly GCA_039707655.1). Classification (NCBI taxonomy): domain Eukaryota; kingdom Viridiplantae; phylum Streptophyta; class Magnoliopsida; order Poales; family Poaceae; genus Elymus; species Elymus sibiricus. The sequence continues at coordinate 338,282,851 of CM077673.1, forward strand.
AAGTTCCTTCTAACCCGTTTTTCTCTCATATGTAATGTTTTCTTTTCTGTATGAAATATTTATGCATGGTAATTCATTCTGAAAGATAAGAGCGAACTTATCTGTGCTATAGAGGGCATCCAACATAAAATAAGTTGTTTTAAGTCTGACAAAACATTTTATTGTACAATCCAGTCTGAAAGATAAGAGCAAACTTATCTGCCACTATACAGGGCATCAAACATAAAATAGGTCACATGCAGATTTTCACCAGATTACTTTGTTATGGCATTACTACTCCATTGGTGCATGTTTTTTTGGAATGTCATTGCAGTTTAGTTATTACCATATATTTATTGTTGTTATTTTGCAGAAGATGGATCAAAATGTTGAAGCGAGTGTTGATGAGGATTTTCATAACCGACCTTCAAAAAAAGCAAAATGTTCTGAATCGAGTGTTTTAGAATCGGACGAACAGATCAATGGTGATCCACTTCCATCTCCTCCATCGCCAATCATCTCGACATCATCTCCGGTTTCTGGAAGTTCTGAAACGAATGGTTTCAAATCAGATGAACAGATAAATGACAATGTACTGCCAGCACTTCCATCATCAACGTTGTCAACATTATCTCCGGTTTCTGGATTGATGAATGAAGAAAAAGTTCCATTAGATGATGATAATCAATCAGATGAACATAAACAGACTGAAGTTGATGAAAGATATGATTATCTCCCACAAGGTTATTTTTCCACTTATACTTTTGTATTTGTCATTTTCAATTTCTTGTTCAAAATTTCAGTTTCTACTTGGTAAGATCATCATTTAAGAAAAACTTGAGTATTTATATTTCACATTGCATTGCTTATTTTCTAACCTTAAATTTATTGTTTGTATTCTACAGAAACAGTGCAGCCAAGTGATAAACTCCGCAATTAGAATTCAGAATTTGATTGTCTTGAAGGAGACTACCTCATTTGTGTATATACAAACAAATCATCCATGGTGTAATTCTCACGTATAATGTCTTGAACCACTAAATCATTCATGGATATTTTTTATTATATGTCAACTAACTCATTCATGGTTCTGCTACAGAAGTAATTCTATGTGTATATACAAATTTAGCACCAACATGTGTAACTAAGGGCAGAAAGAGACTTACAAGTCCAAATAAGAACATATCTCTCACCTTGGAACTGCTGCTGCTGCCCTGATTCCTCTAAACATCACATTCTCTACCTCCCCCGAAACCTGAAATATATATGATCAATTCTGTAAAAATACGACCAATTTTGCAAAAATACATATCAATTTCATAGCAAAATATAAACAAACCAACAAGAAAACTATATATATGCACATTTTAGAGAGGAAGACGGAGCCAAGCAAGATTCCATTGATACGGCGGCGGGGGCAGCGGACTAGACAGAGCAGCCGCAGGTAGCGCTACTATTAATCACCTCCTGCTCCGAGAACGACAAGGCTACACGACGGCGACGCTGGGCAGCAGGGAGACTACATGAGTATATCTGACACATTTTCAAAAAATACATAGCAATTTCACTGCTATAGATAGACAAAACAACTATACAAGCAGATGAATGGTCTCCAATCAAAATACTAATGGCCATACTTACACTACCTAAGCTGCTGGCACATCATACTCAGCTACACATAAATGATTACGTCCTACCATGTGTGCCATAAGCATAGTTTAGTCACTGATCAAAAAGTTTCAAAAGGAAACTACCAAAGCAAATCTGAATCTGGTAACTACTACTGCCACAACTAACCACGTTTGAAGCCTGCGGGAGAAGAAGTTGAGAAGTTCAACGAGAAGGAAGGGCGCTAGGCCGAGGCTGCTCGCCCCCCCCCCCCCCTCCCTCCACCCCCCACCCGTCCACCCCCACCCCCACCCAACGCCACTGTTGGAGCCTGCGGGAGGGGTGGGAAGGACTGGTACGGCGCCCCGAACGGAGGACACGGCGATGCGGCCGCCGGGCCATTCTTCCTGCCATGGTCCTGCGAGAACGACGAGTAAACGCGGGGCGGCGGCGACGACCGGCCGTAGGAAGGGAGAATGAATAACTCGAAGGAGATAAGACCATGGTTCGGCGTACAGAGAGAAAGGTGCGTGCTGTCTTTTTTGTAGATGGCCAGTGCGTGTTTTCTGTGTGTACATCAAGTTCTTCTGATTGGGCCAAGCCCAAACAGTCCAAAAAACAAATACCACAAATGAAATAAAATTGTATTTAAAAATTCATTATCATAAAAATGCTTACATTTCAAAAAAAACTTAAAATTATCTAAAAATGTTCTTCAAACTTTTAAAAACACCTTTTCAAAATAAATAAATATTCATGTTTTTTCTGAAAAACAAAAAATAAAGTTGATTGAAAGACTATTCCACGTACCACAACTCTTTCATCGAATGGAAGTGCGGACCTTAAGTAGGTCCCGTCAAACATCATTATGATGGCTTCTTCGCAACTTTATTTCCGACGTTTTCAAAAATTGAATATAAAAAGCATTGTGTAATGACATGCAGAGTAGAGTTTTTTTTTGCCCGTTACAACGCACGGGCATTTGTACTAGTAACTTTTAAAGGACCGATTAGAGTTGGTCTTAACACCTCTGACTGCCAATGAAGACTCCATATCAAGCAATCTCGCATGGCGAAAGCTCTAAAAAAATGGAATCGGGGCAAGTTTGAGTAATAATAACATGCACATGACCGTGGCCACTGAAATCATTGGTCTGACTTGACGTGGCCATGGGACTCTACTGTTTAGACAGAGGAGACTTCTTTTTTTTTTTTGCGAGGGAGACAGAGGAGACTTGACGCCTTGTCGTACACCTAGCTACAACTTTGTGCTAAAAACCCCTACGACTATGACTCTACAAGACTACAAAACAACTTACACGTATTATTTTGCTAGGATAGGAATAGGATTTCTTCTAGCAAAGTTAATAGGATTCTTCAATCTTGATTATAATTTTGTTTCTTAGCTGATGTTTTTTTTGCAAAAGCTAATGTTTTGCTGTCTTTTCAATTTGTCAAGTCGAGGCTTGTACTATGACCCTTATGATATAAATAAGACACGTATTTTCATGTAAATAAAAACAAGCCTACAACTAGTCAACAATACGGCCGATCCAAACCAGCTCCGCGTGATCCTCATCTCCGAACGCCCATACCATAACATATTGTGTATCGCGCATCTTTTGCTTTTTTAGAGAAATGGCTCAGCCAGAGCTTGAAGTAGGCTCGGACCTAACCCGACTTTGAATTAACAAAGCCATCAACCGGCCAGGATTACACGAGGTGAATACAAACAACACGGAAAAGAACATCGAGAAACGCTCGAAAAATACAAGGGGGCACTTTGAACTTACAACACATCACAGAGCTAGTTCCTAGAGATACTAGGATAGAGCACAACTAGCATAATAAGGCGCCAAGGACAAACAGGAGCAGCACTGCTGGGACCTCTTGAAATGAATAGACGACATGTACATGGTTACACTCTGGAAGCTTGAGAACAACACCTCCCTCCACCGCCGATGAGGGCCACCACCCTCTCGTCTTGGCTCGAAAGACGACAGGACCACCTTGACAAAGAGAGCACACCAAGCCGGCCACGCCACCCTGAGCCTGGAATGTGGACAACAGCGGCAGAGAGGCACCACTACACCCGCTGTCGGCCAAAACTCCACCTTCAGCCACCCTCGCCCGAGTCCATGCTCCCCAGGCAACGCCTCCATGGAGGGAGCGGCATACACGTCCGTCGCTGCCCAATCCGGCCGGATTTTGGGTTCTCACACGGGAGAGGAAATGGGAGTGGCAAGAAAGGGGACCACGACACCGCCTCCAAGAAGGAAACGTCGCCCGAGGCCGATGCCGTTGACGGGCCGAACCAGCCGGCCAGGGGTTTCCCCTGGTCCCGATTTGCACCACCAACCCCAAACTCAACCAGATCGAGCGACTAGCTGCAGGAAAACAGGCGCAGAGGGGAAGGGCGCGAAGAGGGGGCGACAAACCTATAGATCTGGCGAGGAAGGAGGCCTCCATGCTGCAGTCGCCAGGCGCCGACGCCCAACACCCCCGCAGTCGAGGACGCCGGTCAGAATCCCCTGCGAGCACCGCATAGAGCAAGAATAGCGACGCCGCGCCGACAGGGGCCGCCCCCCCATGGATACAGGTCCTTCACGGGCGCAGCGACCAGGGCCCCGCCGCCACCGTCACCGGCGGTCGCGCGGGCTTGCCCGGCAACCTCCTCAGGTGAGAAATGTGGCCCGTAGCAGCTGCACAGTCTAAAATGTGGCCCGTATCTTTTGCTTTTCCTAGCTTGATCGCTGGATCGATCATGAAATCGCGTTCGGGCCGCGATGTGCCATCTGCAGCTCCAGCTAGCCTTCATGGCCGCACCACCATGCAAGACGTCGAGGAAGGTAAAACAAACGTCGTGCTGCCGCGTGTGCGCCACATTTCCCGACGAGATCATGGAGCAAATCTTTGTGAGGCTGCCACCCAAAAGTGGGTCGGTGCCGCTGCCTCTCGCGCACCTCGGCCGCCGTGCTCTCCCATGACACCTTCGTCGACTGCCATCGCCATCTCACTAATAGCCGCGGTGGCCTCAAGCTTTTCTTCCTTCACTACATGAAGGCAGACAACATGGAGGTATGATCATGGTCACTTGTCGACCGCTCCCTCGCCTTTGCACCCGTAGTTGTCTTTCCGGGTGGAATGCGCACCAGATGCAGCTTGCAGTGTCACGGACTCGTCATCATGGAGAACACCGTGACGGGGATCCACTACGTTCGCAACCCGTTTTCTTCCCCACTTTTATGGTTTTCTTCCCCGGTTTTATGGTTTTCTAACGGTTTTTCGTTTCTTCTTTTTTTGTTTTTTGTTTTTCATTACTTTTTGGCTATTTTTTTTACTTGTTCTTTTTTGCTTTATTAGTTTTTGCTTTTTAATTCGTGAATTTTCTCTTTCTAATTTGCAAACATTTTTCTAAATTTCTGAAATTTTTATAATTAGTGAATAATTTTTAAATTATGTACTTTTTGAATTTGTGAACATTTTTCCAAATCGACGGACATTTTCATATTCATGAATTGTTTTTGGATTCGAGAACCATTTTTGAAATCATGAACTTTTATTGATTCGTGAACAATTATTGATTCACGAACATTTTTTCGAATTCAAGAACATTTTTTTGAGTTCACAAACATTTTTTGAATTCACAACCACCTTTTTCAATTAGTGAAAAATTATTGGTTTTTTGATTTTTTTTGAATTCATGAACATTTCACTTTGAATTTGCAAAAAAAAAATGAATTCACGAGCTCTTTTTCGAATTCGTGTACATTTTGGTCAGTGTGTAATTCAAAAGTGTTCAGCATATATTTAAAAAGTTCATTGTATATCAATTATTTTTTCAGTGTGTAATTCAAAAGTGTTCACCATATATTTAAAAAGTTCATTGTATATCAATTATTTTTTCAGTGTGTATCTTGTAAAAATGTTCACCATATTTACAAAATGTTCAGTGTGTAATTAGAAATTGTCCATCATGTATTTAAAAAAATTCATTGTATATATAAATAAAATATTCATCATGCATTAAATAATTGAGCAGATTGTATTATGTAAAACAATTCACCATATTTTGAAATCAAGAACACTTGTTCGAATTCCTGAACATTGATTTTGGATTGACGAACATTTCTTCGAATCCGCGAACAATTTTGAATTTGTGAACTTATTTCAAATTCATGAACTGTTTAGAATCCAATAACAGTTTTCAATTCGCAAGCATATTTTAATTGGCCTTGTTTTTTTGGTGCGCTGGAAAAAAAAGGAAAGACATCAGAACAGAAAAACAGAAATCGTACCAGTAGCGTCGAGCGCGACGGAAAGCGATCCGGGCCAGCCCACATCACGCCTGTAATCGAGCGAGGCAGACTCCCGGACGTGAGCGATTGCTACGATCGTGGTCACCACTGGCGATACATAACCCTCAAAATTTTTGCTTCAAAAAAAAAACATAACCCTAAAAAAAAAACACTGGCGATACATATCACCCCTCACCGTGTACTTGGGAAAATCCTATTCGCCGCTCGTTGCGAAGCGGTGTCGGGGCTTCGCACAGGATACCCAGCGGGAGTGGGCCGGCCCGTTTAACTGTTCCAACGCCCCCGGTTTTGGGAACCTTCCCGAGGTTCCCAGCCGGGTTTTCCCGGATTTGAGAAACTTTCAGAAGGTTCTCTGAACCGGTTTTTCTTTTTTATCGTTTTCTTTTTTCTTTATTTTTTTCAGTTTCTGTTTCAAAAAATATTCTGGATTTTAAAAAATGTTCGGGATTTTCAAAAATTGTTCTTCAAATGCGAAAAATGTTTTTATTTTTAAAAAAATGTTCTGGATTTTGAAAAAATGATTCGGATTTTTAAAAATTGTTCTTCAAATGCGAAAAATGTTTTTGCTTTTTAGAAAAATGTTCTGGATTTTCAAAAAATGTTCTTCAAATGCGAAATATGTTATTGCTTTTTATAAAAATGTTCTGGATTTTCAAAAAATGTTCTGGATTTTCAAAAAATGTTCTGGATTTTCAAAAAATGATTGGGATTTTCAAAAATTGTTCTTCAAATGCGAAAAATGTTTTTGCTTTTTAAAAAATGTGGTGGATTTTCAAAAAATGTTCTGGATTTTCAAAAAATGTCTTGGATTTTCAAAAAATGTTTGAGATTTTCAAAAATTGTTCTTCCAATGCGAAAAATGTTTTTTATTTTTAGAAAACTGTTCTGAATTTTCAAAAATTGTTCTTCAAATTCGAAAAAATGGTTTTGCTTTTTAGAAAAATGTTCTAAATTTCAAATAGTTGCCGTTCTTGAAAAACATTCATAACTTAAAAAAATGTTCGGGATTTTTCAAAAAATGTTCGGTATTTTGAAAAAATGTTCGATATTTTCACAAAAATGATTGCTATTTTTAAAAAATGTTCGGTATTTTTAAAAGATGTTCGAAATATCATTATTTTGATCTATTTCTTAACGAAGTTTCTGTTCAAAAATTGTTCTTAAATTTCGAAAAATAATCTTGCTTTTAAAAAATGTTCCAAATATAAAAAAAATATCGTTTTTCAAACTTTGTAAAATTCAAAAAATGTTCTGGAATTTCAAAAAATGTTCTTCAAAGTCGAACAATGTTGTTGCTTCAAATACGAAAAGAAAATGAAAAAGGAAAGGAAAAATCGAACCAAAAAAGAAAAAAAGAAAGGAAATAAGAAGAAAAGGAAAAGTTGTCCTATATAAAATTTTCTTGCTTTCCCAAAATTAAAATATGTTCTTCATTTCCAAAAAGTGTCCGCTTTATAAATGTTTTAGAAGCAGTACAATCATTCTTTAGAAAACAGTACCAGGAACAGCCAAATGTACAGTAAAAGGCCTAGAAACAGTGAAACAGTTAAACAGAAACAGTCAAACGCGAAGTGTAGCCGAGAAAGCCCGCTAATCTGTCTGCTCTGTGCGAAGCGGCGTCTAGTTGACGCAGAGCGCGTCGTATAGGACCTCTACTTGGCCTGCAAACCTGCGACGATCCTAGTCCGGCTTGAAATCAACTCTGCGTGATCCTCGTCTGTCTCCAAACGCCCATACCATAAGTCCCAAGCCCATATACATAACGTACGTGTATCACGTATCTTTCGTGGGTAGATCACGACATCTCTCAACCTCTGTTTCCAAAAAAAGAAGAAGATCACGACATCTCGTTCTTGCGGCGCTGTGCCATCTGCAGCTCCAGCTAGCCGCCATGGCCGCACCACCATGCAAGGCACAACAAACTCTATGCCATCGCGTGTGCGCCAGCGCCACACTTCCCGATGAGATCATGGAGGAAATCTTTGTGAGGCTGCCACCCAAATTAGTGGGCCGGTGCCGCTGCCTCTCGCGCGCCTGGGCCAGCGCTCTCTCCCAAGACGCCTTCGTCGACCGCCATCGCCATCTCGCCAACGGCCGCGGCGGTCTCAAGCTTTTCTTCCTCCACCACGTGGGGGCAGGCAGCATGGAGGTACGATCATGGTCACTTGCTGACCGCTCCCACGCCGCATCACCCATAGCCGTCTTCCCGGGTCGCATGCGCACCAGATGCACCTCGCGGTGCCACGGGCTCGTCATCATGGAGAACACCGCGACGGGAATCCACTACGTCTGCAACCCGTCCACAGGCGAGATGACCGCGCTTCCCAGGGTGCGGCCGCATAACAGGAAGACAGATGAGAGCCTGGGGATCGGCTACGACGCGCATAGCAAGAAGCACAAGGTGGTGCGTATCTCCTACTCCTATGCGAGGGGCTTGGCTAGCATTGATTTCCGAACGGTTTGTGAGGTCTACGAGATCAACTCCAGGGGCGCCTGGCGACCACCGGCGAGCAGCTCCGCACTGGGCATGGTGAGATTGGACCACAGTTATGTGTGTCTTTGCGCAAGGCCACCTATAGTGGAAGCGGTTCGGGCACCAGAACCCGAAGATAATCTCCTTCTCGCTCTCAGATGAGGCTTTCAAGGCCTTGCCGCCGCCGCCATCCTGCCATGGTATAGACGAGCTTTACAGGCTGGCGGAGCTCGGGGGACGACTGTGCCTCTCCGGCACCGATGCCAAACCTGTACGACAACATGAAATATGGTTGTTGCGCGACCACGAGGCCGGTGTGTGGGATCTACACTGCCGCATAGACCTGAATGCGGCGTGGCCGCTGGAGGTCATGCAGTTCTCGATAGGCCAGAGCAGCCCCAGCCCACTCGCCTTCATCGGCGACGACCGCTGGAGCGGTACTACCGCTCTGGGGAGAGCGGTACTTCCGTTGAAAATGGCCAGAGACCCCTGTAGGCACCAGAAGGAAAATATAAGCGGTAGAGACAGCGGTAGTACATAGCGGAAGTACCGCCCAAGCGGTACTACCGTGCTACCGAGCAGTACTACCGCTTGTTCAGAGAAAAACAGCTCTGGCACTGAAACTGCCATAACTTTCGCATACGATCTCCGAATTGAGCAAACTCAAGCTTGTTGGATTCAGGACGACAATGGTATAGAGATGTGAGACCTCTATCAATGAAGAACCGGCAAAAACTCCAACATCGAAAACATCATAGAAGATGCATATGGACTCCGTTTTCGATGAACTTTAGCTTGTCATGAAGCTGACCATAAGCTCAAGAAACCTCAAAGAGAAAAACCAACCAAGAACCAAGAAATATGATGATGCCAAGAATGCAATGGTTTGAGCTCTCAACGAACGATACGATCAAGCTACTCACTTGAGAGCCCCCTTGATAGTACGGCTATCTATCCTATAACCCAGTCTCCCAACTATCACTATGAGACCGGTAAAATAGAAAACCCTATCAAGGTCAAACCTTTGCCTTGCGCATAGTCCACTTGAGCTAGATGATGACGATCTTGTCCTACTCAAGATGGACCACCTTTCTTGATTGCGCCGGCTCGATGAAGACTAGTAGATTGCTCCCCCATACTCCACTATGGGTGAGCCACTCTTCGGCACATCTTCACAAGTCCATTGTCACCACAATGAACGACAAGCCTCAAGCATGATCTCTCCGTGATGCTTCACTTGAGCTTGCACACCGCAACCTTGATGACGATCACCACTTGATGTCATCTTCCATGGGATGCATGGGATCTTCCTCTTGATGCAAGCCCATGGAAATTTACCTAACCCCACAAAGAACTCTCACGTAGACAATGGGTTAGTACACAAAGCGTAATGGACAATGCTTACCATACCATGGGATCCCTTAATCCCTCTCGGTATATCTTGTACGCTTTGTGTGTTGATCAACTTGATTCACTTTTTGACTTAGTCCTGATCAACCTTGTATCTTATCTTCTCTCTTCATAAAGATGATGTCTTGAAGGTAAACATGAATGCCCACACAATCTTCTTCTTCAAGACATGCTTGCAATAAGCTCAACTCTCACATGACCAATCTTTGGATAAACCTTGAATACCACCTTGGTCATCATATAAACTCCTTGAAACCCAACAGATGGACTTCAAGAAGTGCCTATGGACAAATCCTTCGAATATAACTCAAGGCAACCATTAGTCCATAGGTGTGTCATCAATTACCAAAACCACACATGGAGAAATGTGCTCTTTCACCAGTGAAAAGTTTCTCTAACCTGAATTGACGAAAAAAGTACGGTAGGGTTACACACCGTACCGCGATGGTCCTTGGCGGTAGGGTATATATGCTCACAGTGCAATTTTTGCACAAACCTTGTATGTTTCAGTTCAAAAAAAATCCACCGCAATAGTATAGTCTTAAAAACATATAATATTCAGACTCACACAATAGAACATGCATAGCAAATTGTTTAACATAGCAAATTGTCACACATAGCAAATAGTAGCAAATGGTTCGACATCGCAAATAACAAATAGTTCGACAATATAACACAAATAGAAAATTGTTTAACTAAGCGAGTAGTTCAACGGCAACAACTTCATTTGCTCTTCCTTCCCCTCTTGGAGGTACGGTCCTCGTTGTTCTTCGAACAGGTCGTCAGCCTTCTTCTTGCGGGGACAAGTACGCGCTTTCTGAAACGGGGTTGGACTCTTCCAATCCTTCTTCGGCTGCTTCTCCCTCTTCTAGTCCTAGGTTGTCTGAGTTGGTGGAGGTTCGTCATCGTCGTCGTACTCCTCATCATCATCATTTTGTTCCTCTTCTTCTTCTGCTAGCTCCTCGTCGTCTTCTTCCTCATCATCTTCTTCCTCAACGTCCTCGTCCTCGTCTCCTGAACCAACCTAGACGACGAGGCAGCATGGCTCGATGAAACGAGGGTACGCGTCGTGCCGCCAGGAACATGAGTATCGGCAGAGCTAGTGCACCCAAGCAGGCCCACCAGCTTGCGACAACGGGTCACGAACTTCTGCAATAACAAATAAAAAATAACATAATACAGATCAAGTTTAGGATTACAAATAAATAACAACATAACATGCCATGGATCCAATTTTAGGTCACTCGAACATAAGGTAAGTCTAGGAGGCACAATGTTACCTTCACCGTTTCCCTCAACTTGTTCTCAGAATTTTGGTTCCCGGGGACACCACCTAGCGCATCCGAGCCATCAAAAATAATTTTGTTCAGCTCCGAGGCCTGCAAAGGAATAAGTGAGTCACAATGATGAATAAAATAGATTACATGGTTCAAAACAGACGAACATAACATACCACTTTGTTCATCAGGGGTGCATACTCCCTAAATCCACTCAGGTCTCTGATGCCGTCATGGTAGGCCTCATCCTCGGAGCCATCCTCCTGCTGCTCCGTGTAGGATCCAAAGTATGTCTAGATGGGGGGTGATTAGACTACTTGACCAAATAAAAATCTAGCATTTTACCAATTTTAAATCTTGGCAAGTTTTAGCAATTGTAGCAAGTCAAGTACACCCTACACATGCAAGTCTAAGAGTATAGTAGCGGAAAGTAAAGACATGCATATGAAAGTAAAGGTATGGATAAGAGAATCAAACGCAATTGATGACACGAAGATTTTTCCCGTGGTTCCGATACGTGGTGCTATCTGATGACCCACAAGTATAGGGGATCAATCGTAGTCCTTTCGATAAGTAAGAGTGTCGAACCCAAAGAGGAGCAGAAGGAAATGACAAGCGGTTTTCAGCAAGGTAATTTCTGCAAGCACTGAAATTGTAGGTAATAGATAGTTTGATAGCAAGATAATTGGTAACAAGCAAGTAACGGTAACGGTGTGAGGAGGAGGTTGTATTACTTGTCACGTGCTAGAATGATGATGAGTTATTATATATAATTAGTTTGATAGCACGTCGTTGCACCAGTGTGAGGAGGAGGTCGTATTACTTGTCACATGCTAGAATGATGATGAGTTATTATATATATATGACTACCGATGATTAGTTGTTATATGACTACGGATGATGATGATGAGTTATTACTATATGACTACAGATGATGAGCTGTTATATCATTGGGGGGGGAAGAAACACGGATTAGATTAACGTGGATGGATTCAAGTGAGGAAGTTGAATTAGTCGGACGATATGATGTTGGGACGACACACAAATTTTTGACACTTGTGTGTCGTCCCAACATCATTTCGTCCTACTAATTAAACTAGCTCACCTGGATCCGTCCACTTTAATCCAATCCACATTTCTTCCACAACCTCTACATTGCTACTATATAAAAATTGTACAACAGTGTATACATATAGTATAAATGTAGGGAAATGAAATACGCACTAATACTAGTGGCGAGGGACATGAATGGACGCTACTGCTATTTAGCAGTAGCGCCAGACCAAACGAGCGCTACTGCTAACTCCAGTAGCAGCAGCGCGGGGCATGAAGCGCGCTATTGTTAATACTTAGCTATAGCACCGTAGCTGTAGCGCAAGGGCCCACGCTACTGGTAGGCCTTTTGTCGCGCTATAGCTAGGGTTTTCGCTAGTAGTGTGGTGTCCGCTGCTTGGTGGAATCTTATTAGGCCAACTCTAACCGATCCCCTAAACTGAATAAAGGAGGAAAAAATTTCCTCCCCCGTCAAACCCCCTTTCCAATCTGCCTAAATATCCTCGCCGTTTGCGCGACTGAGTAAAAACGACACCCTCTTTCTCCCACCCTCGCGCCGCCTTCATTTCCCTCACAACCCCCACCACACGTCGCCGCCGCCACCGATGATCGTCTCTCCCGTCGAAATGGATAGCCCAGACTCTTCTGCCATCCCGCCGGCTTTTCGCCACCGGAAACAGCCCCCGCTCTGCCGCTCGCGCCGAAGAAAAAATTAGGGTTGAAAACAATCCACTAGGTTCAAGCTCCGGCTCCAACCGCGGCAAAGGCCACCGGGGTGGTGACTGCCTCTACGACAACGGCCCGCCGCCCTCCCGCCGCTCCCATCGGAGCCAAAGAGCTAAAAAACCGACGGCGGCCCTCGCCGAGGAGGCCGCAAAGAAGAAGGCCACAACAACGCCCCGTCCACGGCCGGTGCCTCGTGCAGCATCTCCGGCAACCCCTAGGGCCACTGCTCTGGTTCTTCCGGTTTCCCGCAGCCGACAAGAAGGGTCGTGGCCGCTAAGTGCTCGACAAAATGCTAACAAGGTAAAGAAAAACATCTTTCACATTTTGGTCGATGGTGATTGTTGGTGGCCGATAGTGATGTAGTTTGTTTGTGTTATTTTCTTAGTGCGGAGATGCACACGACCAAATTCTTAGCGTCTTTGGAGTCCTCAGAAACAATGGGGCTTGATGATCTCAATTATGACCCATTTTGGGATCATTCGGAGGCGGACGAAGAAGAGGAGGTGACGGAAGACATGGAAGGAAAATGGAAGACTCTCTTCGGAATGGTGGTGGTGGCCGAGGGGTGGGGTGATGGTGGCGATGGTGGTGATGGTGATGGATGGCCGAGAGGATGGCGGTGGTGGTGGCGGTGATGTTTTTCTTTAGCGACCACCTCGTTTGAGTTCATGCATGTCATTGGTTGGTTCGATCCATAAAATACACATGTTATGTTTGTGGTGATTTTCCATCAAACTTTGTATTTGAAGTGATGACTTTTGGATGAATTACGCATATTTTAATTTCAAAATCGCGATGATGGAATTATGTGTTATGACGGTTATGTTATACATGTTTAATTTTCAATGTTCTTAGAATGTATATTGTGAAGTGTTTGAACTTCATGCGTCTAGAACAAAAAAAATCTATACATGTACTTTACTCCATTAAAGTTTAAGGAACCAGTTAGGTGCGGCCATCTATAAAGGAGTAAATTTTTTTGCCTCTAACTTTATTCAACCTGATACTCCTTTAACTTTTAAATGACCGATTAGAATTGGTCTTAACACCTCTGACTGCCAATGGAGACTCCATATCAAGCTATCTCGCATGGCGAAAGCTCTAAAAAATGGTATTCGGGCAAGTTTGAGTAATAATAACATGCACACGACCGTGGCCTCTGAAATCATTGGTCGACTTGACGTGGCTGATACGTCTCCAACGTATCTATAATTTTTGCTTGTTCCATGCTGTTATATTATCAATCTTGGATGTTTTACAATCATTTTATAGCAACTTTATATCATTTTTTGGGACTAACCTATTGACATAGTGCCAAAGTGATAGTTGCTGTTTTTTGCTTGTTTTTTACTTCGTAGAATATCAGCACCAAACGGAATCCAATAGCGACGAAACTTTTTTGAGAATTTTTTTGGACCAGAAGAAGGCCAGTGGTCCAAAGAAGTTACCAGGAGGGAGCCCAGGCCGCCCACAACCCACAAGGGCGTGCCAGGGGCCCCGGGCGCGCCCTGATGGGTTGTGGCCGCCTCGGGAACCCCCTCCACCGCCTCTGATGCCTATAAATACCCAAATATTCCAGAAACCCTAGAGGAGTCGACGAAAAACACATCCAGCCGCCGCAAGTTCTAGACCGCGAGATCCAATCTAACACCATCACAGAGGGGTTCATCATCCTCATTGGTGCATCTCCGATGATGCGTGAGTAGTCCACCATAGACCTACGGGTCCGTAGGCAGTAGCTAGATGGCTTCCTCTCTCTCTTTTGATTCTCAATACAATGGTATCTTGGAGATCTATTTGATATAAACTTTTGCGGTGTGTTTGTTGGGATCCGATGAATTTTGAGTTCATGATCAGTTTCTATCCATGAATATTATTTGAGTCTTTTTTGATCTGTTATATGCATGATTACTTATAGCCTCGTATTTCTTCTTCGAATCTCTGGTTTAGTTAGGCCAACTAGATCGATTTTTCTTGCCATGGGAAGAGGTGCTTTGTGATGGGTTCGATCTTGCGGTGTCCTCTCCCAGTGACAGAAGGGGTAGCGAGGCACGCATGTATCGTTGCTATTAAGGATAACAAGATGGGATCTATTCCTACATGAATAGATCTTGTCTACATCATGTCATCGTTCTTATTGCATTACTCCGTTTTTCCATGAACTTAATACACCAGATGCATGCTGGATAGCGGTCGATGTGTGGAGTAATAGTAGTTGATGCAGAATCGTTTTGGTCTACTAATCTTGGACGTGATGCCTATATAATGATCATCGCCTTGAATATCATCATGATTATTTGATCTTCTATCAATTGCCCAATAGTAATTTGTTCACCCACCGTGTGCTATACTCATGTGAAAAGCCACTAGTGAAACCTACGGCCCACGGGTCTACTTTTCCAACATATTGCTTTCCGATCTATCTTTTTGCCGCTTTTGTTTTCAGATCTATTATTCCAAAACCCCAAAAATACCTTGCTGCACTTTTTATTTGCCTCTTTTATTTTGTGTTCTTGAGAGATCTATCTATCCAATATATCCTTACCTAATCTATCTTTTTATTGTAGAGAGATTGACAACCTCTCTTTCGCGTCGGGTTCTAAGTATTTGTTCTTTGTGTGCATGTGCTGTTTACGTAGTGTTGGTGATCCTCCGACTGGTTCGATACCTTGGTTTTATAACTAAGGGAAATACTTACCGTCGCTGTGCTACATCATCCCTTCCTCTTTGGGGAAATACCGACGCAGTCTCAAGCCACATCAGTGGCCATGGGACTCTACTGTTTAGACAGAGGAGACTTGACGCCTTGTTGTACACCTAGCTACTCCTCCGTTCCATAATGTAGCGCGTCCTCGGTTTTCGAGCTTGAAGTTTGACCATATATTTGACCAACAAGACCGATTGCAGCGGGAGCAAAAATTATATCATTGAATTCGTATAAAAAATATGAATCCAGTGGTATAATTTGTGCTCCAGCTGCAGTTGGTCTCGTTGATTAAATTTATGGTCAAACTTAGATCTCAAAAAACGCGGACGCACTACATTGTGAAATGGAGGGAGTACAACTTGTTTGCTAAAAAACCTTACGACTATGACTCTACAAGACTACAAAACAACTTACACGTACTATTTTGCTAGGATAGGAATAAGATTTCTTCCAGCAAAGTTAATAGGATTCTTCGATCTTGATTATAGTTTTGTTTCTTAGCTGATTTTTTGTGTGCAAAAGCTAACGTTTTGTTGTCTTTTCAATTTGTCAAGTCGAGGCTTGTACTATGACCCTTATGATATAAATAAGACACATATTTTCATGTAAATAAAAACAAGCCTACAACTAGTCAACAATATGGCTCCTGGTCCGATCCAAACCAGCTCCGCGTGATCCTCATCTCCGAACGCCCATACCATAACATATTGTGTATCGCACATCTATTGCTTTTTTAGAGAAATGGCTTAGCCAGAGCCTGAAGTAGGCTCGGACCTAACCCGATTTCGAATTAACAAAGCCATCAACCGGCCAGGATTACACGAGCTGAATACAAACAACACGGAAAAGAACATCAAGAAACGCTCAAAAGATACAAGGGGGCACTTTGAACTTACAACACATCGCAGAGCTAGTTCGTAGAGATACTAGGATAGAGCACAACTAGCATAAGCCGATGACCGCAACCCTCACGCGCCAAGGACAAACAGGAGGAGGACTGCTGGGACATCTTGAAATGAATAGACGGCAAGTACATGGTTACACTCTGGAAGCTTGAGAACAACACCTCCCTCCACCGCCGATGAGGACCACCACCCTCTTGTCTTGGCTCGAAAGATGCCGTACCGTCCGACGTGGGAGACGCTCACCAAGAGCTAAAGCATGCCAATCCCCAGTTCCAGATCAAACACCGGACATGACCACCTTGACAAAGAGAGCACCAAGCCAGCCACGCCACCCCGAGCCTGGAATGCGGTCAACAGCAGCAGAGAGGCGCCACTGCACCCGCTGTCGGCCAAAACTCCACCTTCAGCAACCCCCGCCCGAGTCCATGCTCCCCAGGCAACGCCTCCATGGAGGGAGCGGCATACACGTCTGTCGCTGCCCAATCCGGCCGGATTTTGGGTTCTCACAAGAGAGAGGAAATGGGGGTGGGAAGAAAGGGGACCACGACACCGCCTCCAAGAAGGAAACGTCACCCGAGGCCGACGCCGTTGACGGGCCGAACCAGCCGGCCAGGGGTTTCCCCTGGTCCCGATCTGCACCACCAACCCCAAACTCAACCAGATCGAGCGACTAGCCGCAGGAAAACAGGCGCAGAGGGGGAGGGCGCGAAGAGGGGGCGACAAACCTATAGATCCAGCGAGGAAGGAGGCCTCCATGGTGCAGCCGCCAGGCACCGATGCCCCACCGCCCCCACAGTCGAGGACGCCGGTCAGAATCCCCTGCGAGCACCGCGCAGAGCAAGAATAGCGACGCCGCGCCGACAGGGGCCGCCCCCATGGATCCAGGTCCTCCACGGGCGGAGCGACTAGGGCCCCACCGCCACCGTCACCGGCAGTCGCGCGGGCTTGCCCGACAACCTCCTCGGATGAGAAATGTGGCCCGTAGCAGTATAAAATGTGACCCGCATCTTTTGCTTTTCCTAGCTTGATCGCTGGATCGATCACGAAATCGCGTTCCGGCCGCGCTGTGCCATCTGCAGCTCCAGCTAGCCTTCATGGCCGCACCACCATGCAAGACGGCGAGGAAGGTAAAACAAACGTCGTGACACCACGTGTGCGCCACATTTCCCGATGAGATCATGGAGCAAATCTTTGTGAGGCTGCCACCCAAAACAGTGGGTCGGTGCCGCTGCCTCTCGCGCACCTCGGCCGTCGTGCTCTCCCATGACGCCTTCGTCGACTGCCATCGCCATCTCACTAAGAGCCGTGACGGCCTCAAGCTTTTCTTCCTTCACTACATGAAGGCAGACAACATGGAGGTATGATCATGGTCACTTGTCGACCGCTCCCTCGCCTTTGCACCCGTAGTTGTCTTCCCGGGTGGAATACGCACCAGATGCAGCTTGCAGTGTCACGAGCTCGTCATCATGGAGAACACCGTGACGGGGATCGACTACGTTCGCAACCCGTTTTCTTCCCCAGTTTTATAGTTTTCTTCCCCGGTTTTATGGTTTTCTAACGGATTTTCGTTTCTTCCTTCTTTGTTTTTTTCTTTTTCATTACTTTTCGGCTATTATTTTTACTTGTTCATTTTTACTTTATTGGTTTGTGCTTTTTAATTCGTGAATTTTTTTCTTTCTAATTTGCAAACATTTTTCTAAATTTCTGTACTTTTTATAATTAGTGAATAGTTTTAAAATTATGAACTTTTTGAATTTGTGAACATTTTTCCAAATCCACGGACATTTTCATATTCATGAATTGTTTTTGGATTCGAGAACCATTTATGAAATCACGAACTTTTATTGATTCGTGAACAATTATTGATTCACGAACATTTTTTTGAATTCAAGAACATTTTTTTGAGTTCACAAACATTTTTTGAATTCACAACCACCTTTTTCATTTAGTGAAAATTTATTGGCTTTTTGATATTTTTTTGAATTCATGAAAACATTTTACTTTGAATTTGCAAAAAAAATTGAATTCACAAACACTTTTTCGAATTTGTTTACATTTTGGTCAGTGTGTAATTCAAAAGTGTTTACCATATATTTAAAAAGTTCATTGTATATCCAATATTTTTTCAGTGTGTATCTTGTAAAAATGTTCACCATATTTACAAAATGTTCAGTGTGTAATTAGAAATTATCCATCATGTATTTAAAAAAGTTCATTGTATATATAAATAAAATATTCATCATGTATTAAATAATTGAGCAGTTTGTATTTTTAAAAACAATTCACCATATTTTGAAATCAAGAATACTTGTTCGAATTCCTGACCATTGTTTTTGGATTGACGATCATTTTTTTGAAACCACGAATAATTTTGAATTTGTGAACTTTCTTCAAATTCATGAACTTTTTAGAATCCAAGAACAGATTTGAATTTGCAAACATTTTTTAGAAAATTGACTTTGTTTTATTGGTGCGCTGGAAAAAAAGGAAAGACATAAAAAACACAGAAATCATACCAGTATCGTCGAGCGCGACGGAAAGCGATCCGGGCCAACCCACATCACGCCTGTGAGCATCTCTAGCAGACCCCCTATTCTGCGAAACTGTAAACGCAGTTTACAGTTCGCGCGCCGGGGGGGGGGGGGGGCGCGGGAGGGTCTATACAGGCTCAAAATCGCCGCGGCGGAGCAGAAACTGTATCAAGAACTGTAAATTTTAAAAATATGTTTCGCGCGAGAAGTTTAACGCAAAAGCTCGCCGGAGCATAGATCATTCTTACATAGGGCAGATCGTTCGTACACAGCATAGATATATTTACATAAAAGCTCGCCGGAGCTACGCTACCCTAGCACTATACAAAATGGAGCTCACCGGAGATCATGCAGTAGCTGACCAGCGGCGACGCTCAATCGGAGTCGACATCGGAGGCGAGGTCGACAAAGATCCGCTCCTGCTCAGCGGCCTCGCGGCGCCACTCCTCCTTCTTGTCGCCGAATGTGAGAGGCGACACGACCCCCTGCTCGTAGAGCACGGTGTCTATCTCCTCGTCCCTCCGGCGGCATTTCCGCTCCGCTTCCTCCTCCCGCGCAATGCGCGCAAGCAACGCGGGCAAAATGGCGTCCGCCTCCGCCGGGGGGAGGAAGTCCTCCGACCCGACGACGCCACCAGCACGTCGCTCCGGCCTTGCCTCGGCCTTCGGCTCCCTCTTCACCAGGGGGAGCTCATCTAGCTCTCTCTTCACCGGGGTGAGAGAGGAGCGCGAGCTGGACGCCCTGGAGGAGCTGCCGGTGCCGGAGAAGAGGCGCCCCTGCGCGCGATCGTACCCCTCCGTCTCGCGACGGAGGAGCGTCGGCGGCGCGCTTCCGCACCGCATCGGATCTGACGCAACGCGCCCGCTCGGGGTTATCGTTGTCATGGCGGGCAGAGTTGGCCATCACGGGCGGCGGATCTGAGGCACCGACGGTGAGGGATTGGGGATTTTCGCGGTGGCGGAGGATAGGGTATGGGCCCGTATCCAGCAGGCGAACCCTCGAATATACTAGTCGAAGGGGCACGTTTCCGGGCCACCGCAAAAAATTTACGGATCGGGCTGCGTTTACGGTGTCTGATCTGCCAGAAAAAACGGCCCAAACCCGTATAATCGCCGGAATTTTACAGTTCCGGCGATTATACCGGGTGTGCTAGAGATGCTCTAATCGAGCGAGGCAGACTCCCGGACGTGAGCGATTGCTACGATCGTGGTCACCGCTGGCGATACATAGCCCTCAAAATTTTTGCCTGAAAAAACAAAACATAACCCTAAAAAAACGACTGGCGATACATATCACCCCTCAGCGTGTACTTGGCCTGCAAACCTGCGACGATCCTAGTCCGGCTTGAAATCAACTCCGCGTGATCCTCGTCCGTCTCCAAACGCCCATACCATAAGTCCCAAGCCCATATACATAACGTACGTGTATCACGTATCTTTCGGGCTAGATCACGACATCTCTCAACCTCCTTTGTTTCCAAAAAAAGAAGAAGATCACAACATCTCGTTCTTGCGACGCTGTGCCATCTGCAGCTCCAGCTAGCCGCCATGGCCGCACCACCATGCAAGGCACAACAAACTCTATGCCATCGCGTGTGCGCCAGCGCCACACTTCCCGATGAGATCATGAAGGAAATCTTTGTGAGGCTGCCACCCAAATTAGTGGGCCGGTGCCGCTGCCTCTCGCGCGCCTGGGCCAGCGCTCTCTCCCAAGACGCCTTCGTCGACCGCCATCACCATCTCGCCAACGGCCGCGGCGGTCTCAAGCTTTTCTTCCTCCACCACGTGGGGGCAGGCAGCATGGAGGTACGATCATGGTCACTTGCTGACCGCTCCCACGCCGCATCACCCATAGCCGTCTTCCCGGGTCGCATGCGCACCAGATGCACCTCGCGGTGCCACGGGCTCGTCATCATGGAGAACACCGCGACGGGAATCCACTACGTCTGCAACCCGTCCACAGGCGAGATGACCGCGCTTCCCAGGGTGCGGCCGCATAACAGGGAGACAGATGAGAGCCTGGGGATCGGCTACGACGCGCGTAGCAAGAAGCACAAGGTGGTGCGTATCTCCTACTCCTATGAGAGGGGCTTGGCTAGCATTGATTTCCGAACGGTTTGTGAGGTCTATGAGATCAACTCCAGGGGCGCCTGGCGACCACCGGCGAGCAGCTCCGCACTGGGCATGGTGAGATTGGACCACAGTTATGTGTGTCTTTGCGCAAGGCCACCTATAGTGGAAGCGGTTCGGGCACCAGAACCCGAAGATAATCTCCTTCTCGCTCTCAGATGAGGCTTTCAAGGCCTTGCCGCCGCCGCCATCCTGCCATGGTATAGACGAGCTTTACAGGCTGGCGGAGCTCGGGGGACGACTGTGCCTCTCCGGCACCGATGCCAAACCTGTACGACAACATGAAATATGGTTGTTGCGCGACCACGAGGCCAGTGTGTGGGATCTACACTGCCGCATAGACCTGAATGCGGCGTGGCCACTGGAGGTCATGCAGTTCTCGATAGGCCGGAGCAGCCCCAGCCCACTCGCCTTCATCGGCGACGACCGCCGCATCCTGTTCAGGGTGTACAGCAAGTTGTCAAAGGAGAAAACTTTCAAGAGCGCTTACAAACTGTATGCGTATAACCCTCGACCGGCAATGCGGAGATCCTTGGCTTTCTCACGCACAAGAGCACGCCACCCGAGCTGTATGAGGAAAGTGTCGTCTCCACGGGGAGGCCATTCGACTACATCAACATGATAAGTGGTGTTGCATAAAAAGGTAATGATTGGGTGATTTTTGAAGTGTATCCAAGTTGTTTTTAAAAATCTTTACGGGCACAATATCAAAAATTATGGAGATTAACATTAAGCCACTTGTTTACGTAAAGCTCGCATCAACGGTTTAGTGTACACTAGCAAAAGTGCCCGTGTGTTGCAACGGGCCAAACTAATCAGATTATGCAGACGTGGTAAAAGTAAAAAAAGTCTGAATCAAATGCTAGGATGAGATAAGGATTTTCAAAATGTCATTTCACAAACTAGGTCTGAGTGATGTCATGATGAGAAGGGACTTTTAGAAACTCATTTTAAAAACTGAAAATGCGATGGTCTCATCACGACTTGATTTCCTAAGGCGCTACAACGAAATATTTTTTGGCTAAGCAAACTCCGTGATGGACCCTGCTTGAGCTAGACTGATGCATGGTGTGTCTCGTCTTGACCTAGCGTAGCGGTGTTTTTTCATAACCAATAAAAATGTGGTACCAGAATAACTGTATATGGAGGCAAAATAGGCATAGTCATTTTCATATAGCTCACAAAAACTAACTCATCGGAAATATATTTTTACCGGACACTGAGGGACTAAATAAAATCATAAACGACCTTTATAGTTCCCCTAATAAAACCTCTACCTAAGTGATGGTTCGTTTTGTTCGTTATATACGAATTTGTTTTAATTTTTTTGAACATTTTCTAAAATTTCATGGACAATTTTTACAAATTCCTGAATATATTGTGAAGACACGATCATATTTTAAAAATCATGAATTTTTTTATTTAAAGATTTTTTTAAAATTGTGATTATTATTTTTACAAAATCATGAAAATTTAAAGATTTTTTGAATTTTTTTTGAATTCATAATTTTTTTGTGATTTCTCTATATATTTTCTTCAGTCTCACAACTTTTGAAAATTTTAGAAATCCTTGGTTAATTTAAAGAAGGAAAAACCAGAAATGAAAATAAGAAAGGAAAAAGCAAAATAAAAAAAGGTGGCATCACGACCGGCCCATTACCGCGCGTACGACAGAAAAAGGGTAGTAAAATTGGTTGAACCAGGGATCGGACCCTGGTGTTCGGTGCATAAGACCAACGCCTCAGCCACTGCGCTGGGTCTATGCTTGTGTTATATAAGTGTTATAAATTATAAGAACCAACCCCTGCGGATATTTAGAAAAAAACGGAACGTTTTCTTTACTTACGGGTGGCATAGTGGGTAATTGTTGTGAACTTCAAGGGTAATTTGGATGACGGTGAACGGGCAGAAGCACTCCGTGCTTTATTATTAGGTAAAGATCATTGCATATTACTCTCTCCGTTCCTAAATATTTGTCTTTTTAGAGATTCAACTATGGACTACATACGAAGCAAAATAAATGAATCTACACTCTAAATTATGTCTATATACATCCGAATGTAGTCTACAGTGAAATCTCTAAAAAGACAAATATTTAGGAACGGAGGGAGTAGTTGGTTATTGTGTACGATGAGAAATCTATACTAATAAAGGGGCTATTGCTTTTGCCCGTCCGTCATTCAATTTGCCTCCGTAGTTGGCAAAAATTATCCACCAATGCCACCCGTACGTGACAAAAACAATTTTTTTTTGTAAATTCATAGCCCATCGCGTTTGGTTCATGTACATAGCGACGCCTTCATATACCACATGTGGATAAGCAACCTAGTGGCTTGAGCCTTCCACTTTCACTTGGGAGACCCAAGTTCGAACCCCCTCCTCCCTCTTTTATCTGCCTTTTCTCCTTGATTTCAGCTTGATGTAAAATAGAGCTGCCTCGCCCAGGTATCATCTTACTAGATGGGCTATACTGTTACAACTTCTTGATTTTAGCTTGATGTAAGATAGAGCTGCCTCGCCCAGGTGTCATCTTACTAGATGGGATGTACTGTTGCAACTTCAGTCCAATTATTTTCTTTTTAACATTTCTATTTTTTGCAGATTCAAATACTTTTTAAAATGTTAATATCTTACAAACTCTAACTCCAAATTTATGAAGTTATATACGAAAATAGCTCAGAAAAATATGTAGATTCCAAATATAATATTATCTTTCATGTTAATTATTTCTAAAATTATGTTTATGTTGCAACCTTAATGAGTACCTTTCTTTATATGGGGCATTTTAAAAATGTCTATTCGTTATGCATCTCCTTTTAGATTGATTGTTTTCGATGGAGATATCTAATATGTTTACAATCAAATTAAGTCTTGATTTGGGTTACAGTTACAAACACATAAATCAACAAATCAGGAATAATGCTCTTGTGCACATGTTATCATTGAGTATTAAAGTGTACTTTACTATTTTCAGTCTAATGCACTATTTGTTGGATATGAATGAGGAACCCGCAAAGAGGTGAATTGATATCGGCAACTAGGTATATATTTTTGTTGTCTAATAAATTGGACATAACTGTAGTACACTTAAAAAATCGTCCCACTTTTATGTTTGTACCCAAAACCACTTATCATGTTGTTTCTCGTATAGCACCGTGAAAGATTTCAAGTGATTTGCTGATGTCGTCGAGTGTGTATGAGGGACGATTTTTTTCTCCCGTTGCAACGCACGGACATGTTTACTAGTAGGATGACTATGTACCTATTGTAACCTATAGCATAGGGTAGCTAGTAGGAATCAACATCCGCTATAGCGTCAATACTATCTTTTGTGAAAGCATTAAACTAGCATATCTACTCAAGTTAAATGGGATAGTAACATATGTAATAGGCATTTCTAAAATACCCAATATAGAGAAGGTATTAATTAAGGTTGCATCATAAATTTTATTCTAGAAATGAGTAACATGCAAGATAATAGCATATTTGAAATCTACACATTTTTCTGAGCGATTTTCATATATAACCTGTTAGATTTGAAGTTAAGGTTTGGAAGATATGAATATTTAAAAAAGCATTTAAATTTATAAAAAAAGAGAAGTGAAAAAGAAAAAGGGTCGGGGCTGAGGTCAAACTTAGGTCTCCTGGTGGTGGAGTAAGGCTTTGGCCAGTGGGTTGGCTATGTGGTTGTGTTTTATTAGAGGTTGAGCAGTATCTAAACCAAAGAAAACGGCCATGTAGCGAATCGAAACGTTTTTCACTTACGAAGGACATAGTGGGTAATTTATGTCAACATCGATGGTAATTTTAATGACGAACGGACAAAAGCAATAGCTCTTTATTAATAGGAATAGATATAATAACAGACGACAACTCTGTCGCTAGCTATTGATCCAAAAATAGCGCTAAAGACATCCGAAGACCGTCTACCACCACCGAGCGCCGTGAGGGCAGTGTGGACAGCGCATCTTGCTGCATCACTATGTTGCCCTACTTTTGCCTTCTTTGGAGGAACTCTACACTGCCGAAGGCTCGGGTCACGCAGCCATGGGCAACCCCTAATGTATTCACAATGATTATGGCTAGTATCTAATCTTCGCATATGTATTTTGGGTTTTCTAGTGCCAAGGTTAAAGATTATGTTTAACGTTAATTCTAAGGAGTTAAATCTAACACCATGTGTTAGAGATATATTTGGCTTACATGTATTTGGTAGTTTAGGATTTGTAATCCGTCTCCTATCTTATTTTTAGGAGATGATTCTTGTCCTTCAACTCTGTCACATACTGGGGGGCGCGCCGTTTGTATCTAGGGTTCGTCTGTCGGTCGTGTTGACCGGCTGCCTTAGAGAGTTTTTTCCCCGACCATTTGATCCGACTTTTTTCTCTCTCCCGCTGGTCATCTTGATCGGTGTTTTTTTTTTGCTTTTCCGATCTCAGATCGGTTTGCTTCGCCCGCTGCCGCCATCGACCCCGCGCCTTTACTCCGACACTGGCGCGACCACCCGGCCTTTCCACCAAACTGGCGGCCTCGCGCGACGCGACACGGCGTCCCGTCACGGCCGTCGTTCGTGCATCTGGCTGCCTGTCGTTCTGCGTTGGCCGTCGCCGCCCCGCTCTGAATAGGACTCCTGCATCACCTACCGTCTACTTCGTCGTCGTATAGCCCTCTCACGCACGGCACTGCGTAGACCGCTCGGGCCTGGCGGCTCGGGCGTCGGTGCTGCGTTGGTCGTTCGGGTTTAACCGCTCGGGCGCCAGTGTTGCGTTGCCCGCTCGGGCGTCGGGCGCTGAACGTGCTCGTCCGGACGCCGTTCTTCGTCGGCCGTCGTCGCCTTGGTCTGCTCGACCACGCTGTCAGCCGAGCAGCGCCCCCGACCTTTTGTGCGATCGGATTGATCACCCGCCCGCCGCGATCCGCTTCATTCGCGCCGCGCGACTGACCTGATCAGTAGGTTGCACACGTCTTCGTAGGTCATGTAAAGATTGTCCCCGAGTACATTGCGCCCCTCCACCGATCAAGCTTCGGGCTCCGTTGCTCGCCCCGTCGGGCCGCAGCGCCGCCGCCCCGTGGTTCTATTTGCAGCTGCACCGACCAACGCGTGGTTGCTGCTTCGCCCCTTCGGGCCGTAGCACCGCAGCACGCGGTCCCCGCCGCCGCCCGAGGCCATCCTCGTGGCTGCACCGACCCGCGCAACGTGGCTGCGCTGCCCCTTCGGGCCATAGCACCGCGGAACGCGGTCCACGCCGTCGCCCCGACCCGCACGCTACTGATGCGTCGCTCCCTCTTCCGTCATCCCCGTGGTCGACTTTCACGTTGTATGAGTCGTGCCTCCTCCCTTGGCGCGGGAACGCCACCATCCGCGTCGGTTTTCGTCACGATGTTGAGTTCTCCTCGCCTACTTCGAGCACCTCTCCCGCGCTCCTAACCTAGCCGCCGCCTCCTCCTCCTCAGGCTGCTGCAGCTGCTCTGCTTCCTCGGCCCTGCTACGGCTCGCTCACACGAGTCGTGCCGCCCATCCACCCTCTTCATCTTCGACCAGCACCAGCTCATCGCCAATGTCGTCGTCCTCTTCCCTGACCACTTCATCTACTCCGACAACCGCGGGCGACATTGTCCTCATGCCGATTTGCGCTGCAACCGTCGTCGATTCCTCCTCTGCTAGCCTCCTCGACATGGCGTACATCTCGTGCAGGTCCTCGTCTACGCATGCCCGGTGCTGACAACACCGATGCGTGCCTTCGTCCACGACGTGTCCCCGGGCCTAGCAAGCCTGGAGCGGCGCATCGTCAACATCGACTTCACCCGTCTACGCATGCCCGGCGCTGGCAACACCGATGCGTGACTTCGTCCACGACGTGTCCCCGGGCTTGGCAAACCCGGCGTGATGCCACACCAACAATGTCTTCCTCCCGACGCACCACTACTTCGACACCATTGCGTCCAAGACTAACTCGGCGCCTCCTTGCACATGCGGCTCCACGGCGACTTCCACGACACCGGTCACCCTGACTCGACATCGACCACGGCGTTCTTCGCACGGCTACCTCGACCATGGCTATACCACCTATGCTCTCGGCTACCTCGACGACGGCATAATGGATTATCACCTCGCTTGAGCAACTCGTCGGCTTCCTCTACAGTCCACGCATCAGCGACGCGACACCGTACGTCCATGACGCTCCCGCTGTGACTGCGGGGGGGAGTCAGCCCGTCGGCTGCTATTTTTTCAAATCTGGCCGTCCGCTACGCTCCTGTTGTCACAACGCTATCGCTACGACTGCGGGAGATGTTAGAGATATATTTGGGTTACATGTATTTGGTAGTTTAGGATTTATAATTCGTCTCCTACCTGATTTCTAGGAGAGACTTTTTACCCTCCAAATCTATACTCTTATATATATACTTGTTCGTGAGGCTCACTACAACATACAACGCATTACGTCAATCCTCTCTCTTTATCCCTTCCAAGACCAAGCACTGCATGTCGTATCTCTCTTTTCATCCTATCACCGTTTTCTTATCTTATTGTTGTAATGTTAGTGCACACCTAATGCTCATGTAAGAGCTGTAAAATTCAGGTTGACGTGCTGAAGTGGTAGTAATTGGAACTCATTTAGCATATGTGCATGCAGGAGAAGCATTACTCAGATTCAAGTCAAAAACAAAAAAAAGAAGCATTACTCAGATTGACAGCCCATCATTGGCAACTCAGTCTGACTATATTTTGGACAAAGGAAAGGAGGACCAGCAGCAGCAAGTGAAGAGCTTAATAAGTTACATGTAGGTAATCGACTACTCTCTCCAATCAGAAAAAATGTCGTGGCTTTAGTTCAAATTCCACGCGAAACTTTTTTGGGATCAGGGGGAGTACATCTTAACATGATTCGTAAGCAGAAACTCCTTTGATGTGTCGAGCTATTGAGCAGACAGATCTTATGTGAACAATAACCTGCAAAATGCAACATAATAAATACTTAGAATAGCACTATATCGTGCCTCGTTCATGTGATCCTCGTGTCTACGATTATCAAACATCACCGCATCAGCTCATCGGTAACATAGGGCTTGAGAACCCCTAGAGCTGCATAGCTACATACACGAAGCCTATCAAGGGCCCGTACACTTGCATTGTGGTATTCACTTGTGCCCTTAAACTTGAGAACTGATCATAATGGAAGCAGTGCCCACTGGTGGAGCTACACGACCAACGTTGGGCGGGCCGGTATAAAGGAAATCCAATTATTTTGCCCTCATGCGACCAACGTTTAGTTTTAATCCTAAGCTATAATCCCTATGGAATGGGCGGGCCATGGCCCATTTTCCTAGTACGTAGCTCCGTCAGTGGCAGTGCCACCCTCCTTTTCTGGTCAATTGGCTGGCGGTGTGGATTAGCCGTGTTGTTTCAGGTTTGGGCATGCATCATTGTATCACCTCCCTCCTAGGGGTCAGGTCCAGTTAGGTAGTTTCACTAGTTTGTAAGCTAAAGACAATGTGGTTTCTGATATATGAAAATCGGAGAGGAAGCTCTCTTTTTCAAACAAAAAAAGTGCCACTGCACTTTGTCAAAAAAATTGAGAACTGTGCATTTATGATGGAACTTATCCATACAAACTTGTCTCGCAAAAATATATGCACAACTTGTATGAGTCAAGATGGGTCCAAATCAGATTTATGCTGCTAATAAAGCAGTCTAACCTAGTACAAAATTTGAGAAGATAGAGAACTTTCCAAATTTGAAGAAATAAAATTTTCAGAGATTTTAGGGCATCTCCAACGCTATGCATCAAATGTACGCACCCAAGTGTCAGTGGACACGTCTGGCACGAACATTATGCCTGGCGCTGGTCATTCAACGCAATATCTCAAAATGTCCCTCATTTCGAACAATTTAAACATGAAATTCGGACGAAATTTAACCAAGTCCAATATATTACGTGCAAACTAGCAAAATTTAAGGAGTTGAGGTGAAATTAAACTAAACTAAACCAATGTGAAAGGTAAGCCACAAGAATGAAAGTACCATTTCATTATTAAAATTTGCTAAATAGCATACATCAAACTTCGTAGGCATGGCCTGCGAGGCACCTCGGCCCACCACCATCGTCTGGGCCTAGACCCGACCACGTAACATGGCTCATTCCGGGCCACTTTCTTTTTTTCTTCATTTTAGTGGGTTGCGAACCAACTCCACCAGTCACATGTATGTGTCTCCACAATTTGAGATTTTTTTTTAAGATGTTCGATTGCACGTGCGGACAAATGAGATTTCGGCGGACATGTCCGCGCACACTGTTCTGACACGTCGGCGGACCGTATGAAGGGTCAAATTAGCCCAATGTAATTAAAGATGCTCTTAGTTCATCTTGTTCACAGGTTCGTGTGGTCGGAGGCAAAATTTTGTATTTTGACCCTTTTGCGATAGTTTAGCGAGATGTGACCCCTCTTTGAAAGAATTTCGGGATCTGGCCCTTT
Source organism: Elymus sibiricus (assembly GCA_039707655.1). Classification (NCBI taxonomy): domain Eukaryota; kingdom Viridiplantae; phylum Streptophyta; class Magnoliopsida; order Poales; family Poaceae; genus Elymus; species Elymus sibiricus. The sequence continues at coordinate 338,312,442 of CM077673.1, forward strand.
TGTTACCGCCAAGGTAGATGGCGGTAGGGATGCACGTCATACCGCCAGTGACTGGCGGTAGGCTGAACGGCAGCAGCCGTCAGTTAAAGCGCAAGGCTGACGTGGCGTGTGGGTCTATCGCCAAAACTTTTGGCGGTAGGTTGTAAGAATCTACCGCCAAGTTGTCCGGCGGTAGGGTGGTGGCTGGCCCAATGAAAAGTTTCTGTAACCTAACATAGCTCCAGAAAAGCTGTAGGGTTACACACCCTGCCGGCGAGGTCCTTGGCGGTAGGGTGGTGGCTGCCCAGTGAAAAGTTTATCTAACCTAAATTGACGAAAAAAGTATGGTAGGGTTATACACCGTACCGCGATGGTCCTTGGCGGTAGGGTATATATGCTCACAGTGCAATTTTTGCACAAACCTTGTATGTTTCAGTTCAAAAAAAAAAATCCACCGCACTAGTATAGTCTTAAAAACATATAATATTCAGACTCACACATTAGAACATGCATAGCAAATTGTTTAACATAGCAAATTGTCACACATAGCAAATAGTAGCAAATGGTTCGACATCGCAAAATAACAAATAGTTCGACAATATAACACGAATAGAAAATTGTTTAACTAAGCGAGTAGTTCAACGGCAACAACTTCACTTGCTCTTCCTTCCCCTCTTGGAGGTACGGTCCTCGTTGTTCTTCGAACAGGTCGTCATCCTTCTTGTGGGGACAAGTACGCGCTTTCTGAAACGGGGTTGGACTCTTCCAATCCTTCTTCGGCTGCTTCTCCCTCTTCTTGTCCTAGGTTGTCTGAGTTGGTGGAGGTTCGTCATCGTCGTCGTACTCCTCCTCATTATCATTTTGTTCCTCTTCTTCTTCTGCTAGCTCCTCGTCGTCTTCTTCCTCATCATCTTCTTCCTCAACGTCCTCGTCCTCGTCTCCTGAACCAACCTAGATGACGAGGCAGCATGGCTCGATGAAGCGAGGGTGCGCGTCGTGCCGCCAGGAACATGAGCATCGGCAGAGCTAGTGCACCCAAGCAGGCCCACCAGCTTGCGACAACGGGTCACGAACTTCTGCAATAACAAATAAAAAATAACATAATACAGATCAAGTTTAGGATTACAAATAAATAAGAACATAACATGACATGGATCCAATTTTAGGTCACTCGAACATAAGGTAAGTCTAGGAGGCTCAATGTTACCTTCACCGTTTCCCTCAACTTGTTCTCAGAATTTTGGTTCCCGGGGACACCACCTAGCGCATCCGAGCCATCAAAAATACTTTTGTTCAGCTCCGAGGCCTGCAAAGGAATAAGTGAGTCACAATGATGAATAAAATAGATTACATGATTCAAAACAGACGAACATAACATACCACTTTGTTCATCAGGGGTGCATACTCCCTAAATCCACTCAGGTCTCTGATGCCGTCATGGTAGGCCTCATCCTCGGAGTCATCCTCCTGCAGCTCCGTGTAGGATCCAAAGTATGTCTAGAGGGGGGGTGATTAGACTACTTGACCAAATAAAAATCTAGCCTTTTACCAATTTTAAATCTTGGCAAGTTTTAGCAATTGTAGCAAGTCAAGTACACCCTACACATGCAAGTCTAAGAGTATAGCAGCGGAAAGTAAAGACATGCACATGAAAGTAAAGGTATGGATAAGAGAATCAAACGCAATTGATGACACGAAGATTTTTCCCGTGGTTCCTATACGTGGTGCTATCTGATGACCCACAAGTATAGGGGATCAATCGTAGTCCTTTCGATAAGTAAGAGTGTCGAACCCAACGAGGAGCAGAAGGAAATGACAAGCGGTTTTCAGCAAGGTAATTTCTGCAAGCACTGAAATTGTAGGTAATAGATAGTTTGATAGCAAGATAATTGGTAACAAGCAAGTAACGGTAACGGAAATAAAGTGCAGCAAGATAGCCCAATCCTTTTCTGGCAAAGGACAGGCCAAAACAGTCTCTAGTAATAGGCAAAGTGTTCTTGCGGGTACACGGGAATTTCATCTAGTCACTTTCATCATGTTGGTTTGATTTGCGTTCGCTACTTTGATAATTTGATATGTGGGTGGACCGGTGCTTGGGTGCTGTTCTTACTTAAACAACCTCCCACTTATGATTAACCCCCTCGCAAGCATCCGCAACTACGAGAAAAGTATTAAGAAAATCTAACCATAGCATTAAACGTTTGGATCCAAATCAGCTCCTTACGAAGTAGCGCATAAACTAGGGTTTAAGCTTCTGTCACTCTAGCAACCCATCATCTAATAACTACTCCACAATGCATTCCCTTAGGCCCAAGGATGGTGAAGTGTCATGTAGTCGACGTTCACATGACACCACTAAGGGAATCACAACATACATATCATCAAAGTATCGAACACATATCAAATTCACATGATTACTTGCAACATGACTTCTCCCGTGGCCTCAAGAACAAAGGTAACTACTCACAAATAATATTCATGTTCAAGATCAGAGGGGTATTGAATAGTATAATGGATCTGAATATATAATCTTTCACCAAATAAACCATATGGTAATCAGCTACATGATGTAATCAACACTACTAGTCACCCACAGGTACCAATCTGAGGTTCCGGTACAAAGATTGAACACAAAAGAGGAACTATGGTTTGAGAGGAGATGGTGTTGTTGAAGATGTTGATGAAGATTGGCCTCCCAAAGACTAGAGGGGTGTTGGTGATGACGATGGCTTCGATTTCCCCCTCCGGGAGGGAAGTTCCCCCGGCGGAATCGCTCCGCCGGAGGGCAAAAGTGCTCCTGCCCAAATTCTGCCTCGAGACGGCGGCGTTCCGTCCTGAAAGTCCTCTCTTTATTTTTTCTAGGTCAAAATACCTTATATACCAGAAGATGGGCACCGGAGGTGGGACCAGGTGGGCACAACCCACCAGGGCGGCGCCTGGGGGGCCTGGCGCGCCTTGGTGTCTGGTGCTCACCAGGGTGGCCCCCTCCGGTATTTATTTGCTCCAGTATTTTTAATATAATCCAAAAATATTCTCCGTAAAGTTTCAGCTTATTTGGTGGTGTGCATAATAGGTATCTTTGATGTGCTTTTTCAGGTCCAGAATTCCAGCTGCCGGTATTCTCCCTCTTTGTGTAAACCTTGCATATTATGAGAGAAAAGGCATTAGAATCATTCCCTAAAGCATTATTATTCAACAAAACATTATAAATAATAGTAGGAAATCATGATGCAAAATGGACGTATCAACTCCCCCAAGCTTAGACCTCGCTTGTCCTCAAACGAAAGCCGATATTGAAAAGCATGTCCACATGGTTTGAGAGAGAGGTGTCGATAAAAACAAAAATACGGACATAGTAGCATCATGCTTATTATCATAACAGCAACAACTTTATCATAAAACTTATTCATATACTTTCATCATATGAATTATCATGAACAAGTAACAATTCATCACAACATAGAAGTATAATGCATAAACCTTATTGAAAACCAACAAACTATGTTCTCAGTCAACTTTGCAACTACAATTCATCATATTTTCAGGAAGGGTCTCGTGTCGGAGCCTTTTGGCAAGTCCACATACTCAACCATCATTTAGTCTTCTATGATTGCTAACACTCACAACATACCCATGAGCAAAAAGTTTCAACCGGACACATAGAAAGATAGGGGCTTATAGTTTCGCCTCCCAACGTATTCACCTCAAGGGTGATGTCAACAATAATAACGCATGCTCACTCACATCCAACTGGATATATGTGCCTAGATCTTTCCTCGCCACATGATGCTTGCAAAAAGAAAAAGTAAAAAGGAATAGGGGAGAATACTTTGACTCTTGCATAAAAGTAAATACATAAAAAGTAAAAGATAGGCCCTTCGCAGAGGGAAGCAGAGGTTGTCATGCGTTTTTCTATTTGTATGCCCAATCCCTTAATGTAAAAGAGCGTCATGCTATATTGCCCCCTATGATAGCAACCTTTATTATGCAGTCCGTTGCTTTTATTACTTTGCCATCATAAGTTCGTATAGCGCTCAATTTTCTCTTACACTAATTGATCAAAACACGTTTAGAAGCAATTTTTATTGCCTTATTGCACCGATGACAACTTACTTGAAGGATCTTACTCGATCTGTAGGTAGGTATGGTGGACTCTCAAAGCATGAATTTGGGTTTTGGGTTTTTGGATGCACAAGTAGTATCTCTACTTGGTACGGAATTTTTTTGGCTAGCAAAGATATTGAGCAAGCACCACATGTTGAAGGATCTATGACAATATAACTTCTATGTGGATATGAACAAACATAAATCATTACGTTGTCTTCCTTGTCCAACATCAAAAAAATTGGCATATAATATTTAATTGAGGCTCACAATCATAAAAGATGTCCAAGATGGTGTATTTGCAAGTGAATCTTCTCTTCCCTTATTAATTATTTCATGAATTGCATCATTGACCAATGCTATGTTTGTCAATCTCCAATAAATTTTACCACTTATACTTTTCCTTATGTGATGGCATTACTTACCATAAGATTAGCATATGATTCTTTCCATTTATTTATCTTTCCTTTCATTTTGATTGCAACAAGAAAGTAGAGAAGCAAAAGCTCAAACTAAACTTTATTATATAACTCTCACTCGATTACATGGATAGATAGATCATGAAACTAGCACACGAAAATAGAACATACTAAACTTTTATTCAACTAAATCAAGAAAAGGCTAAAGATCGAACTAAAATAGGTAAAGGTGAATAAAAGTGACGGTGATACGATACCGGGGCACCTCCCCTAAGCTTGGCTCAAGCCAAGGGGAGTGCCCATACCCGTGTGCTCAAGTCTCCTTTGGTGGTGGTGATGATTAAGGTGGTGGTGAGAAAATATCACACTTCAGACTCAATAGGTACTCCAATTTGCGGATGACTCATATGTCTCCAACGTATCTATAATTTTTGCTTGTTCCATGCTGTTATATTATCATTCTTGGATGTTTTACAATCATTTTATAGCAACTTTATATCATTTTTTGGGACTAACCTATTGACATAGTGCCAAAGTGCCAGTTGTTGTTTTTGCTTCTTTTTTATTTCGCAGAAAATCAATACCAAACGTAGTCCAATCACGACGAAACTTTTTGGAGATTTTTTCTGGACTAGAAGACACCCAGTGGGCCAAAAAAGAGCAAGGAAGGTGGGCTGTGGAGAGCACAACCCACCAGGGCGCGCCAGGGGGCCCCCGGCGCGCCCTGATGGGTTGTGCCCTCCACGGGGCCCCTCTGCACCGCCTCTGATGCCTATAAATTTCCAAATATTCCAAAAACCCTAGGGGAGTCGACGAAACACAATTCCAGCCGCCGCAAGTTCCAGAACCTTGACATCCAATCTAAACACCATCACGGAGGGGTTCATCTTCCTCATAGGTGCCTCTCCGATGATGCGTGAGTAGTCCACCATAGACCTACGGGTCCGTAGGCAGTAGCTAGATGGCTTCTTCTCTCTCTCTTATGATTCTCAATAAAATGGTCCCTTGGAGATCTATTTGATGTAAACTTTTGCGGTGTGTTTGTTGGGATCCGATGAATTTTGAGTTCATGATAAGTTTCTATCCATGAATATTATTTGAGTCTTCTTTGATCTCTCATATGCATGATTACTTATAGCCTCGTATTTCTTCTCCGAATCTTTGGTTTAGTTAGGCCGACTAGATCGATTTTTCTTGCCATGGGAAGAGGTGCTTTGTGATGGGTTCGATCTTCCGGTGTTCTTTCCCAGTGACAGAAGGGGCAGCAAGACACGCATGTATCGTTGCTATTAAGGATAACAAGATGGGGTCTATTCCTACATGAATAGATCTTGTCTACATCATGTCACCGTTCTTATTGCATTACTCCGTTTTTCCATGAACTTAATACACTAGATGCATGCTGGATAGCGGTCGATGTGTGGAGTAATAGAGGTAGATGTAGGCAGGAGTCGGTCTACCTATCTTGGACGTGATGCCTATATAATGATCATCGCCTTGGATATCGTCATGACTATTCGATTTTCTATCAATTGCCCAACAGTAATTTGTTCACCCACCGTGCGCTATACTCATGAGAGAAGCCACTAGTGAACCCTACGGCCCCCAGGTGAGATGATTGTAATAAGCTTGTGATAAACGCAGATCCTACATTGTTGATTCCAAAGTTATTGTTCACACCGATCATGCTGCTACCTATTGATGATAGTTTTCCTGATGAGCAGTTAGCTGCAATAAATGTTTCTCAAAACACTCCTTGGTATGCTGATTATGCTAATTACATTGTCGCTAAATATATACCACCTAGCTTCACATGCCAATAAAATAAAAAATTCTTCTATGACTTAAGACATAACTTTTGGGATGACCCACATCTTTATAAAGAAGGAGTAGACGGTATTAATAGGCGTTGTGTACCTGAGCATGAACAGGAACAAATCCTACGGAAATGTCATTCCAAAGCTTATAGAGGACATCATGCGGGAGATTGGACTGCTCACAAGGTATTGCAATCTGGTTTTTATTGGCCTACTCTCTTCAAGGATGCCCGTAAGTTTGTCTTGTCTTGTGATGAATGTCAAAGAATCGGTAATATCGGTAAGCGTCAAGAAATGCCTATGAATTATTCACTTGTAGTTGAACCATTTGATGTTTGGAGTTTTGATTATATGGGACCTTTTCCTTCCTCCAACGGGTACACTCCTATTTTGGTTGCTGTTGATTATGTCACTAAGTGGGTACAAGCTATTCCAACTAGTAGTGCTGATCACAACACCTCCATTAAAATTCTTAAAGAAATTATCTTCCTGAGGTTTGGAGTCCCTAGATATTTAATGACTGATGGTGGTTCACACTTTATTCATGGTGCTTTCCGTAAGATGCTTGCTAAATATGATGTTAACCATAGAATTGCATCACCCTATCATCCTCAATCTAGTGGTCAAGTTGAACTTAGCAATAGAGAAATAAAATTAATATTACAAAAAACTGTCAATAGGTCTCGAAAGAATTGGTCTAAGAAATTAGATGATGCACTTTGGGCCTATAGAACAGCTTATAAAAATCCTATGGGTATGTCTCCATACAAAATGGTATATGGAAAAGCTTGTCATTTGCCTCTAGAGTTAGAACACAAAGCATTCTGGGCAATTAAAGACCTCAATTATGATTTCAAACTTGCCGGTGAGAAGAGGCTATTTGATATTAGCTCACTAGATGAATGGAGAACCCAAGCCTATGAAAATGCCAAACTATTCAAAGAAAAAGTAAAAAGATGGCATGATAAGAGAATCCAAAAGCGGAATTCAAAATAGGAGACTATGTTCTTTTGTTCATATCTCGTTTAAGATTTTTTGCAGGTAAGCTTCTCTCGAAATGGGAAGGACCATATATTATCGAAGAGGTTTATTGTTCTGGAGCCATCAAGATTAATAATGCCGAAGGTACTAACCCGAAGGTGGTCAATGGACAAGAATTAAACACTATATCTCAGGTATGCCTATTAATGTTGAAAGCAATGTTATCCAAACCATGACACCGGAGGAACACATAAAAGAAACCTTCCGGAACACTCCAGAATTCTGAAAAATAGGAGGTACGTGATACGGCAAGTAAACGGACTCCGAAAAATCCGCAAAAATATTTTCTGTTAGTTTTGGAATATTAGAAAAATTAGGAAAATAAGAAATAAACCGGAAGGCAACCGAGGTGAGCACGATACACCAGAGCGCGCCAGGCGCGCCCTGGTGGGTTGTGCCCACCTCGGACACCTTCCCGACTCCGTTTTCCTTCCATAAGCTTGCTTCCCAAGAATAAAAATTCTCTATATATACCCCCGACTGTTTTGACCACCGCATCGCAGAAAAATCCTCTATTCTTGTTTCGTGTTGTTTTCCTATCAGATCTACCAAGCCAGGCATCATGTCTTCTCCATCAACACTAGTGAACCCGGGGGCCGTAGGGTTCACTAGTGGCTTCTCTCATGAGTATAGCGCACGGTGGGTGAACAAATTAATGTTGGGCAATTGATAGAAAATCGAATAGTCATGACGATATCCAAGGCGATGATCATTATATAGGCATCACGTCCAAGATAGGTAGACCGACTCCTGCCTGCATCTACCTCTATTACTCCACACATCGACCGCTATCCAGCATGCATCTAGCGTATTTAGTTCATGGAAAAACGGAGTAATGCAATAAGAACAGTGACATGATGTAGACAAGATCTATTCATGTAGGAATAGACCCCATCTTGTTATCCTTAATAGCAACGATACATGCGTGTCTTGCTGCCCCTTCTGTCACTGGGAAAGAACAACACAAGATCGAACCCATCACAAAGCACCTCTTCCCATGGCAAGAAAAATCGATCTAGTCGGCCTAACTAAACCAAAGATTCGGAGAAGAAATATGAGGCTATAAGTAATCATGCATATAAGAGATCAAAGAAGACTCAAATAATATTCATGGATAGAAACTGATCATGAACTCAAAATTCATCGGATCCCAACAAACACACCGCAAAAGTTTACATCAAATAGATCTCCAAGAGACCATTGTATTGAGAATCATAAGAGAGAGAGAGAGAGGAAGCCATATAGCTACTGCCTACGGACCCGTAGGTCTATGGTGGACTACTCACGCATCATCGGAGAGGCACCTATGAGGAAGATGAACCCCTCCGTGATGGTGTTTAGATTGGATCTCGAGGTTCTGGAACTTGCGCCGACTGGAATTGTGTTTCGTCGACTCCCCTAGGGTTTTTGGAATATTTGGGAATTTATAGGCATCCGAGGCGGTGCGGAGGGGCCCCGTGGAGGGCACAACCCATCAGGGCGTGCCAGGGCCCCCCTGGCGCGCCCTGGTAGGTTGTGCTCTCCACAGCCCACCGTCCTGGATCTTTTTTGGCCCACTGGGTGTCTTCTGGTCCAGAAAAAATCTCCAAAAAGTTTCGTCGCGATTAGACTCCGTTTGGTATTGATTTTCTACGAAGTAAAAAAGAAGCAAAAACAGCAACTGGCACTTTGGCACTATGTCAATAGGTTAGTCCCAAAAAATGATATAAAGTTGCTATAAAATGATTGTAAAACATCCAAGAATGATAATATAATAGCATGGAACAAGCAAAAATTATAGATACGTTGGAGACGTATCAACGGTGCTCAAGAAAGGTCTACCAAAGATAATGGGACAAAAGTCATCTTGTGGGGAACCAAGAACTAGAAAATGAGTAGGATATTTTACTTTCCCACACAAGACTTCAACATCTCTAACAATCCCAAGTGGTGTGATGGTGTCTCTATTAGCAAGTTTAATAGTAACATCAATATCTTCTATTTCAGCGGGTGCTATATCATTCATAATTTCTTGGTATAAGGTAAAAGGAATAGCGCTCACACTAGCACCCAAATCACATAAACCATGATAGCAATGATCTCCTATTTTGACTGAGACAACAGGCATGCCCATTACGGGTCTATGTTTATCTTTTTCATCAGGTTTGGCAATTCTAGCGGCTTCATCACAGAAGTAGATAACATGCCCATCAATATTCTCTACCAAGAGATCTTTAACCATAGCAACACTAGGTTGTACTTTAATTTGCTCAGGGGGCTTAGGTGTTCTAATATTACTTTTGCGAACCACAGTTGATACCTTAGCATGTTGCTTTATCCTAACAGGGAAATGTGGTTTTTCAATATAAGCGGTAGGCACAACTGGATCAACATTGTAAATGATGGTTTCATCTTTAGCTATGATCGGTTCTTTAATTTCTTCTTTAATAGGGGGATGATATTTAAACCACTTCTCCTTAGGGAGATAACCATGAGTAGCAAATGCTTCACAGAAAGAGGCTACTATCTCAGAGTCAAGTCCATATTTAGTGCTAAACTTGTGAAAAACATCGGTATTCATAAAAGATTTAACACAATCAAACTCAAGCTTTATACCTAACTCATTACCTTCGTCGAGTTCCCAATCTTCAGAGTTGCGTTTAATTCTTTCTAAGAGATCCCACTTGAAATCAATAGTCTTCTTCATAAAAGAACCAGCACAAGAAGTATCGAGTATGGATTGATCATTATGAGAAAGCCGAGCATAAAAAATCTGAATAATGAGTTCTCTTGGGATATCATGATTGGGGCATGAATATAACATTGACTTAAGCCTCCCCCAAGCTAGAGCGATGCTTTCTCCTTCACGAGGCCAAAAATTATATATATAATTCCGATCACGATGAACTAGATGCATGGGATAAAACTTTTGATGGAATTCCAATTGCAATCGATTCCAGTTCCATGATCCAATATCATCACATAGCCTATACCATGTCAATGCTTTTCCCTTCAAAGATAAAGGGAAGACCTTCTTCTTAGCTTCATCTCCGGGTAAACCTGCAAGCTTAAATAATCCACAAATTCCGTTCACATATAAGAGGTGCATATCAGGATGTTCAGTTCCATCTCTTGCATAAGGTTTAGCAAGCAGTTGTTCTACCATACCCAAAGGAATTTCATAGCCAATATTTTCAGTAGGTGCAGTAGGTTGAGGGGCAACTAATTGTGGTTCCGGTCGACGTGAAGATACCCCGAACAAACCCCTCATAGGATTGTTTTCCATAGTAGCAAGTAACAATAAATTTCAGCACGTAGTATAAGTTTTTCCTTACCGATTTCCACTTACCAAGAGCGCTTCACTCCCCGGCAACGGCGCCAGAAAAGAGTCTTGATGACCCACAAGTGTAGGGGATCAATCGTAGTCCTGTCGATAAGTAAGAGTGTCGAACCCAACAAGGAGCAGAAGGAAATGACAAGCGGTTTTCAGCAAGATAATTTCTGCAAGCACTGAAATTGTAGGTAATAGATAGTTTGATAGCAAGATAATTGGTAACAAGCAAGTAAAGGTAACGGTAAATAAGTGCAGCAAGGTAGCCCAATCCTTTTGTGGCAAAGGACATGCTAGAACAGTCTCTAGTAATAGGCAAAGTCTTCTTGAGGGTACACGGGAATTTCATCTAGTCACTTTCATCATGTTGGTTTGATTTGCGTTCACTACTTTGATAATTTGATATGTGGGTGGACCGGTGCTTGGGTGCTGTTCTTACTTGAACAACCTCCCACTTATGATTAACCCCCTTGCAAGCATCCGCAACTATGAGAAAAGTATTAAGATAAAATCTAACCATAGCATTAAACGTTTGGATCCAAATCAGCCCCTTATGAAGTAGCGCATAAACTAGGGTTTAAGCTTCTGTCAGTCTAGCAACCCATCATCTAATAACTACTCCACAATGCATTTCCTTAGGCCGAAGGATGGTGAAGTGTCATGTAGTCGACGTTCACATGACACCACTAATGGAATCACAACATACATATCATCAAAGTATCGAACACATATTAAATTCACATGATTACTTGCAACATGACTTCTCCCGTGACCTCAAGAACAAAGGTAACTACTCACAAATAATATTCATGATCAAGATCAGAGGGGTATTGAATAGTATAATGGATATGAACATATAATCTTCCACCAAATAAACCATATAGTAATCAACTACAAGATGTAATCAACACTACTAGTCACCCACAGGTACCAATCTGAGGTTCCGGTACAAAGATTGAACACAAGAGATGAACTAGGGTTTGAGAGGAGATGGTGATGTTGAAGATGTTGATGCAGATTGGCCTCCCAAAGATGAGAGGGGTGTTGGTGATGACAATGGCTTCGATTTCCCCCACCGGGAGGGAAGTTCCCCCGGCGGAATCGCTCCGCCGGAGGGCAAATGTGCTCCTGCCCAAATTCCGCAAGTCTCTGTTCTATCGCGAGGCCATCTGGAGCTCCGTTCCGGCACCCTGCAGGAGGGGGGTCGATCACAGAGGGCCTCTTCATCAACCTTGCTGCCCTCATGATGATGTGTGAGTAGTTCACCACAGACCTACGGGTCCATAGCTAGTACCTAGATGGCAATCTCTCTATCTCTTGATCTTCAATACAATGATCATCGCATCTTCGCTTTGATCTATCCAATGTAATCCTATTGTGCGGTGTGTTTGTTGGGATCCGATGAATTGTGGGTTTATGTTCAGATTATTCATGAAAATTATTTGAGTCACCTCTGAATATTAAGATTCTTATTTGCATGATCATTATAGCTTTGTAATGCCCTCTGATTTATTGATGTAGTTTGGCCAAGTAGATTGATCTATCGTCAGTGGGAGTGGTGCGTTGTGGTAGGTTCAACCTGACGAGTTTCTATATCCCAGTGACATAGTAGGGGACAAGATGCGTCTTTGTGTTGTTGCTACTAAGGATAACACGATGGGGTTCATTCATATTGCTTGAATTTACTTTGTCTACATCATGTCATCGTTGTCCATGCATTACTCTGTTTGTCATGAACTTAATACGTAGAGAGGCAAGCATAGAAGCGCTCTTGAAGTGGAGTAATAGTAATAGGTGCAGGCAGGAGTCGGCCTATTTTTTTATGGATGTGATGTCTATATACACATGATCATTGCTGTCAAAATCGCATAACTATCCGCTTTTCTATCAATTGCCCAACACTAATTTGTTACCCACCGTATGCTGCCTACATGAGAGATGCCGCTAGGGAAAACTACAGCCCCCGGGTCTATTCACTTATAAATTTACAAACGCTACTATTATTTTGATTCCTTTATTTACTTTTTATTTTATTTTGCAATTTATAATTATCTACAATTATCTACACAACTCATTTGCTTTCAAATAACGAGATGAAGGGGATTGAACCCTCTTGCCCGCGTTGGGTGCAAGTTGTTTGTTCTTTTGTGTGCAGCCGATGAAGATGGTTGAGGATTGATATTCCTATTGGTTCGATAAACCTTGGTTTCATAATCGAGGGAAATACTTACCCACTTTGTGCTGCAATAACCCGTTCCTCTTCACGGAAAACCCAACGCAGATCACAAGTATCAGGAAGGATTTCTGGCGTCGTTGCCGGGGAATATCATCATGAACTATCAAGTAACTTCACACAAATTTTCATTAACTTGTTTATCTTTTTATTTGCTGTTATATTTAGTTTGTCTCATAAAAATCAAAAATACAAAAATATTTATCTTTGCTTGTTACTAGTTTAGTCCTTTGCTAGCTAGTGTAATTGTCTTGCTTGTTACTCTGCTTGTTTGGTCACCATGTCTCAAGATACTACTAAGTTGTGTGACTTCTCAAATACTAATAACAATGATTTTATTAGTACCCCCATACCACCCGCCACTAGTGTGGAGGCTTTTGATATTAATGCTGCATTGCTAAATCTTGTCATGAAGGATCTATTTTCGGGAAGTCCTAATGAGGATCCCGCGTCACATCTTAATACCTTTGTTGAATTATGTAATATGCAAAATAAAAAGGATATGCATAATGATATTGTGAAATTAAAATTATTTCCTTTTTCACTAAGAGATAAAGCTAAGGCTTGGTTTTCATCTTTACCTCGTAATAGTATTGGAACATGGGATAAATGTAAAGATACTTTTATTGCCAAGTATTTTCCTCCTGTTAAGATCATCTCCCTTAGAAATCAAATAATGAATTTTAAACAGCAAGATCAAGAGCATGTTGCACAAGCTTGGGAGAGATTGAAATTGATGAAAAGTAATTATCCTACTCATGGCTTAAATTTGTGGATGATTATCCAAAACTTCTATGCTGGACTAAACTTTGTGTCTAGAAAACTTCTAGATTCTACTGTAGGTGGTACCTTTATGGATGTGACCTTAGAAGACGCCACAAAACTTCTGGACAATATTATGACAAATTATTCTCAATGGCATACCGAAAGAGCTCCAACCGGTAATAAGGTAAATTCTGTTGAAGAAATCGCTACTCTGAGTGAAAAAGTGGATGCTCTTATGAATCTAGTAAAAATGCTCATGTTGATCCCAATGATATGCCCATGTCTACTTTGATTGAGCAAAATAATGATGCTATTGATGTGAACTTTGTCTCACGAAATAATTTCAATAACAATGCTTATAGAGGAAACTTCAATTCTAGACCGTATCCCGGTAATTCCTCTAACAACTATGGTAATTCTTATGGAAATTCTTATACAAATTCTAATAGGATACCCTCTGATCTTGAGAACACAATTAAAGAATTCATTAATTCTCAAAAGGTTTTCACACTATGGTAGACGAAAAATTGCATGTAGTTGATGCTTTTGCTAAAAACATGGATAGAATTGTTCTTGATGTACAAACTCTTAAAAGTAAAGCTTTGCCACCCAAGCATGATTTTAATGAGGCTATTAAATCTATACATATATGTATTAATTAAAGTAAGTAGAGGACCGCTAAGTTGAAAGCTAAGCGGGAAATCTTAGAAAAAGCCCTTCCACCTAGTTTTTACAGGAATCATGATGAAGATCTTAAAATGATTGGTACTTATCCTATTGAATATTTATTTAAATCTCTGAATATAAATGATAAAGGGACTATATCTGAGTCAATTCTAGTTGACAAGCGTCCCGTTTGCTTGGAGGGTGATGATTTTGATGCTAAAACTAAAAAATGTGGGTTTGGAGAGGTTAAAACTTTAACTAGTGATGTGCCCACTATTTTGTATTACAAGGACTTTAATTATGATAATTGCTCTTTAGTAGAATGTATTTCCTTGTTGCAAACCATTATAAGCTCACCCAATGCTTATGAACAAAACAAAGCTTTTACCGAACATATAGTAGAAGGTATGAAAAAAGCTTATGATGAGAAAATTGAGCTTGAAGTTTCTATTCCTAGAAAATTGCATGACGAGTGGGAACCCACTATCAAAATAAAGATAAATAAATATGAATGCAATGCCTTGCGTGACCTTGGTGCTAGTGTTTCAACTATTCCTAAATCTCTTTGTGATGTGCTTGGTCTAACTAATATTGAAGATTGTTCCCTTAACTTGCATCTTGCGGATTCTACCATTAAGAAACCTCTAGGTAGAATTAATGATGTGCTTATTATTGCAAATAAAAATTATGTGCCTGTAGATTTCATTGTGCTTGATATTGATTGCAATCCTACTTGTCCCATAATACTTGGAAGACCTTTCTTACGAACTATAGGTGCAATTATTGACATGAAAGAGGGAAACATAAGGTTCCAATTCCCATTAAAGAAAGGGATGGAACACTTCCCTAGAAAGAGAATTAAACCACTTTATTAATAAATCATGAGAGCTACTTATGGGTGGAGTTTCAAAGATGACAACACTGAAACTATGCATTATGCCTAGCTAGGGGCATAAAACAATAGCGCTTGTTGGGAGGCAACCCAAGACTTATCTTTATTTTTGCTTTTAAATTTCTGTTTGCTTTTGATAACATGATTATTGCCTCTGTAATGATTATGTTTTTGTGTTTAAATTAGTGTTTGTGCCAAGTAAAGCCTTTGGGATGACTCACAAGATGAGCAGAATCGATG
Organism: Elymus sibiricus; assembly: GCA_039707655.1. Taxonomy (NCBI): domain Eukaryota; kingdom Viridiplantae; phylum Streptophyta; class Magnoliopsida; order Poales; family Poaceae; genus Elymus; species Elymus sibiricus. The sequence goes on from CM077673.1 coordinate 338,327,908, forward strand.
CTGAAACAAAACGGAAACTTTTGACTGCAGTACAGGAATTTTCACTTTTTTACTGGAGCGTGATAATGATCTGAATTTTTTACACGCTATTGCTATACAAATTTTTTAGGTTGTCCTAATGTTTCAGAATTTTTAGAGTTACAGAAGTATAGGTTCTCTACAGATTGCTACAGAATGTTCTGTTTTAGACAGATTCTGTTTTTGCTTGCATAGTTGCTTTTTTTTATTATCCTATTGATTGTATCGGGGGGTATAAGAGATGGAGAAGTTAGAATACAGTACCTATTATGCAATTATTAAATAAGAATCAATTTATAACAGTACCTAAAGTATTCAATATGTTGCTTATACTAACGGATCTCACGAAGTTTTGTTGAGTTTTGTGTGATTGAAGTTTTCAAGTTTTGGGTGTTATCACTGTTGGAAATATGCCCTAGAGGCAATAATAAAGTGGTTATTATTATATTTCCTTGTTCATTATAATCGTTTATTATCCATGCTATAATTGTATTGATTGGAAACACATTGCATGTGTGGATACATAGACAACACTGTGTCCCTAGTATGCCTCTAGTAGACTAGCTTGTTGATCAAAGATGGTCAAGGTTTCCTAGCCATAGACATGAGATGTCATTTGATAACGGGATCACATCATTAGGAGAATGATGTGATGGACAAGACCCAAACTATGAACGTAGCATATGATCGTGTCAGTTTATTGCTATTGTTTTCTGCATGTCAAGTATCTGTTCCTATGACCATGAGATCATGCAACTCACTGACACCGGAGGAATACCTTGTGTGTATCAAATGTCACAACATAACTGGGTGACTATAAAGATGCTCTACAGGTATCTCCGAAGGTGTCTGTTGAGCTGGCATGGATCGAGACTGGGATTTGTTACTCCGTATGACGGAAAGGTATCTCAGGGCCCACTCGGTAATACAACATCACAATAAGCCTTGCAAGCAATGTGACTAAAGTGTTAGCCATGGGATGTTGTATTATGGAATGAGTAAAGAGACTTGCCAGTAAAGAGATTGAACTAAGGTATAGAGATACCGACGATCGAATCTCGGGCAAGTAACATACCGAAGAACAAAGGGAACATCATACGGGATTAACTAAATCCTTGACATAGAGGTTCAACCGATAGAGATCTTCGTAGAATATGTAGGAACCAATATGGGCATCCAGGTCCCGCTATTGTTTATTGACCGTAGAGGTGTCTCGGTCATGTCTACATAGTTCTCGAACCCGCAGGGTCTGCACACTTAACGTTCGGTGACGTTTCGGTAGTATTGAGTTATGTATGGTGGTGACCGAAGGTTGTTCGGAGTCCCGGATGAGATCCCGGACGTCACGAGGAGCTCCGGAATGGTCCGCAGGTAAATATTGATATATAGGAAGTCCCGTTTTGGCCACCGGAAAAGTTTCGAGTATTTCCGGTAGTGTACCGGGAGTGCCGGAGGGCCATCGGGAGAGGCCACCCACGCCGGGAGGCCACATGGGCCTGAGGGGGGGGGTGCACCAGCCCTTAGTGGGCTGGGAAAACCAGCCCCACAAGGCCCATGCGGCTAGGAGGTGGGAAATAGGAAAAAGGCCAAAAGGGGGAAGGGTTTCCAAGTGGGGAGGAATCCTACTAGGAGTAGGATTGGAGTTGGACTCCCTCTCCTCCCCACTTCGGTCGACTCCTAGGGGCAACCCTAGGGGCGTCGGCCCCTCCCCTCCCTCCTATACATACTAGAGGGAGAGAGGGCCATAGACACCCAACCAAAAAGGCCATGGTGCAGCCCTCTCTCCCAATAGATCGTCTCTTCTAGTTTTCAACAGTGCTTATGCGAAGCTCTACTCGAATAGTTCCACCACCACCGCCGCCGCGCCGTCGCGCTGCCGGAGAACTCATCTACCTCTCCGCTCCCTCTTGCTGGATCAAGAAGGCGGAGATCGTCATCGAGCTGTACGTGTGCTGAACGCGGAGGTGCCGTCCGTTCGGTACTAGATCGTGATTGGATCGCGGGACGACTAGCGATTTGGATCGCGAAGACGTTCGACTACATCAACCGCGTTTCTTAACGCTTCCCGCTTAGCGATCTACAAGGGTATGTAGATCCACTCTCCCTCTCGTAGATGCTCATCACCATGGATAGATCTTGCGTGTGCGTAGGAATTTTTTTGTTTCCCATGCAACGTTCCCCAACAGTGGTATCAGAGCTAGGTCTATGTGTAGATGAGATCACGAGTAGAACACAAAGGAGTTTGTGGGCGTTGATGCTCAGATTGCTTCCTCCCTTGGTCTTTTCTTGATTCAGCGGTATTGTGGGATGAAGCGGCCCGGACCAACATTACTCGTACGCTTACGAGAGACCGGTTCCATCAACTGACATGTAACTTTGTTGCATAAAGATGGCTGGCGGGTGTCTGTCTCTCCCACTTTAGTTGGATCGGATTCGACAAAGGAGGTCCTTGAGAAGGTTGAATAGCAATTTGTGTATCACCGTTGTGGTTTTTGCATAGTTAAGAATCGTTCTTGCTAGATACCCGTAGCAGCCACGTAAAACATGCAACAACAATTAGAGGACGTCTAACTTGTTTTTGTATGGTATGTTGTGATGTGATATGGCCAATTACATGATGATATATATGTGATGTATGAGATGATCATGTATTGTATAGAATATCACGACTTGCATGTCGATGAGTACGGCAACCGGCAGGAGCCATAGGGTTGTCTTTAATTTATTTTCGCCGTTTTGCTTTACTTTATCGCTATGAGTTAGCAATAGTCGTGGAAGCAACAATTGGCGCGACAACTCCATGGCGACACATTGATGGAGATCAAGATGATGGAGATCATGGTGTCATGCCGGTGACGATGGAGATCATGCCGGTGCTTTGGAGATGGAGATCAAAAGCACAAGTTCATGGCCATATCATGTCACTTATGATTTGCATGTGATGTTAATCCTTTTATGCATCTTATTTTGCTTAGGACGACGGTAGCATTATAAGGTGATCCCTCACTAAAATTTCAAGATAAAATTGTGTTCTCCCCGAGTGTGCACCGTTGCGAAAGTTCGTCGTTTCGAGACATCACGTGATGATCGGGTGTGATAGACTCTACGTTCGCATACAACGGGTGTAAGCCAGTGTTGCACGTGCGGAACACTCGGGTTAAACTTGACGAGCCTAGCATGTACAGACATGGCCTTGGAACACAAGAGACCGAAAGGTCGAACATGAGTCATATAGTAGATATGATCAACATGAAGATGTTCACCATTGAAACCATCTCAACTCACGTGATGATCGGACTTGAGTTGGTGAATTTGGATCATGTGACACTCGAATGACCGGAGGGATGTCAATTTGAGTGGGAGTTTTTTAAGTAATATGATTAACTAAACTCATTATCTTGAACAATAGTCTAAGTTGTTTTTGCAAAATTTATGTTGTAGATCAATGGCTCGCGCAGTAGCACCCCTGAATTTTAATGCGTTCCTAGAGAAAGCTAAGTTGAAAGATGATGGAAGTAACTTTGTGGACTGGGCCCGTAATCTAAGGATTATCCTTACGGCTTCCCAAAAGGCTTATGTGCATGATGCACCGCTTGGTGAACCACCCGCTCCAGTAGAGTCTGCAGACGTTGCGAACGCCTGGCAGGCACGTTCTGATGATTACTCAATAGTTCAATGTGCAATGTTGTATGGCTTAGAACCGGGACTTCAAAGACGTTTTGAACGTCATGGAGCATATGATATCTTCCAGGAGTTGAAGTTTATCTTTCAGAAGAATGCCCGGATCAAGAGGTATGAGACCTCCGATAAGTTCTATGATTGCAAGATGGAGGAGAACGGGTCTGTCAGTGATCACATACTCAAAATGTCTGGGTATTCCACCCGTCTGGCTGAATTGGGGATGCCCCTTCCGCCAGAGGTGATCACTGACAGAGTTCTTCAATCACTTCCACCTAGCTACAAGAGCTTCGTGTTGAACTATAACATGCACGGGATGAACAAGTCAGTCGCCGAGCTGTTCGCGATGTTGAAAGTCGCTGAGTCTGTGATTCAGAAGGAGCATCAAGTGTTGATGGTCAATAAAACCACTAGTTTCAAGAAGAATGGCAAGGGTAAGAAGGGTAACTCCAAGAAGAGTGGCAAAGCAGTTGCCCCTCCCGTGAAGAAACCCAAGGCTGGACCCAAGCCAGAAACTGAGTGCTTTCATTGCAAGGGAACTGGTCACTGGAAGCGGAACTGCCCCAAGTATCTGGCTGACAAGAAGGCGGCCAACACCAAACAAGGTATATATGATATACATGCTATTGATGTGTACCTTACCAACTCTCGTTGTAGTGCCTGGGTATTTGATACCGGTTCGGTTGCTCACATTTGCAACTCAAAACAGGAACTGCGGAATAGACGGAGGCTGGCAAAGGACGAAGTGACGATGCGCGTGGGAAATGGTTCCAAGGTTGATGTGATCGCCGTCGGCACGCTCGCTCTTCGATTACCCTCGGGATTAGTGATGAACCTGAATAATTGTTATTTAGTGCCTGCGTTAAGCATGAACATTATATCTGGATCTTGTTTATTGCGAGACGGTTACTCATTTAAATCAGAGAATAATGGTTGTTCTATTTATATGAGTAATATCTTTTATGGTCATGCACCCAATGTGAGGGGTTTATTCTTATTGAATCTCAATAGTGATGATACATATGTTCATAACATTGATGCCAAAAGATGTAGAGTTGATAATGATAATACCACTTTCTTGTGGCACTGCCGCTTAGGTCATATTGGTGTAAAACGCATGCAGAAGCTCCATGCTAATGGACTTTTGGAGTCACTTGATTTTGAATCACTTGATACATGTGAACCATGCCTCATGGGCAAGATGACTAAGACCCCATTCTCTGGAACAATGGAACGGGCAAGTGACTTGTTGGAAATCATACATACTGATGTGTGCGGTCCAATGAGCATTAAGGCACGCAGTGGTTATCGTTACTTTCTCACCTTCACTGATGACTTAAGTAGATATGGGTATATTTACTTAATGAAACACAACTCTGAAACGTTTGAAAAGTTCAAGCAATTTCAGAGTGAAGTTGAGAATCATCGTAACAAGAAGATTAAATTCCAGTGATCTGATCGAGGAGGAGAATATCTGAGTTATGATTTTGGCAGTCATTGAAGACAATGTGGAATTGTTTCACAATTGACACCGCCTGGAACACCACAGCGTAATGGTGTGTCCGAACGTCGTAATCGAACCTTATTGGATATGGTGCGATCTATGATGTCTCTTGCCGGTTTGCCACTATCGTTTTGGGGTTATGCATTAGAGACAGCTGCATTCACTTTAAATAGGGCACCATCGAAATCCGTTGAGACGACGCCATATGAACAGTGGTTTGGCAAGAAGCCAAAATTGTCGTTTCTTTAAGTTTGGGGATGCGATGCTTATGTCAAAAAACTTCAGCCTGAAAAGCTGGAACCCAAAGCGGAGAAATGCGTCTTCATAGGATACCCAAAAGAGACAGTTGGGTATACCTTCTATCTTAGATCCGAAGGCAAAGTGTTTGTCGCTAAAAACGGAACATTTCTTGAGAAAGAGTTTCTCTCGAAAGAATTGAGTGGGAGGAAAATAGAACTTGATGAGGTTGTTGAACCTTTACTTCAACCTGAGAGTAGCGCAGCGCAGAAAAACGTTTCTGTAAAGCCTACATCGGTTGAAGAGGAAGTTAATGATGATGATCATGAAGCTTCGGATCAAGTTGCTATCGAACCTCGTAGGTCGACAAGGACGCGTACTGCTCCTGAGTGGTACGACAACCCTGTCTTAGAGGTCATGTTGTTGGACAACGATGAACCTACGAGCTATGGAGAAGCGATGATGGGCCCAGATTCCGAGAAATGGTTAGAGGCCATGAAATCCGAGATGGGATCCATGTATGAAAACAAAGTATGGGCTTTGGAACTATTACCTGAAGGGTGAAAGGCCATTCAAAACAAATGGATCTTTAAGAGGAAGACGGACGCGGACGGTAATGTAACCGTCTATAAAGCTCGACTTGTGGCAAAGGGTTTTTCACAAGTTCAAGGAGTTGACTACGATGAGACCTTCTCACCCGTAGCGATGCTTAAGTCCGTCAGAATCATGTTAGCAATAGCTGCCTTTTTCGATTATGAAATTTGGCAGATGGATGTCAAAACAGCGTTCCTTAACGGTTTCCTTAAGGAAGAGTTGTATATGATGCAACCAGAAGGTTTTTTCGATCCAGAGAATGCTGACAAAGTTTGCAAACTCCAGCGATCCATTTATGGACTGGTGCAAGCATCTCGGAGTTGGAATCTTCGCTTTGATGAGGTGATCAAAGCGTTCGGGTTTATACAAGTTTACGGAGAAGCTTGTATTTACAAGAAAGTGAGTGGGAGCTCTATAGAGTTTCTAATATTATATGTGGATGACATATTGCTGATTGGAAACAATATAGAAATGTTGGAAAGCGTGAAGGAATATTTGAACAAGAGTTTTTCAATGAAGGACCTAGGAGAAGCTGCTTTCATATTAGGCATCAAGATCTATAGAGATAGATCAAGACGCTTAATAGGAGTTTCACGGAGCACATACCTTGACAAAGTTTTGAAGAAGTTCAAAATGGATCAGTCCAAGAAGGGGTTCTTGCCTGTGTTGCAAGGTGTGAAGTTGAGTAAGACTCAATGCCCAGTGACTGCAGAGGATAGAGAAAAGATGAGTGTCGTCCCCTATGCTTCAGCCATAGGCTCTATCATGTATGCAATGTTGTGCACAAGACCCGATGTCAGCCTTGCCATAAGTATGGCCGGAAGGTTTCAAAGTAATCCAGGAATGGAGCACTGGACGGCGGTCAAGAATATCCTGAAGTACCTGAAAAGGACTAAGGACATGTTTCTCGTTTATGGAGGTGATCAAGAGCTCGTCGTAAAGGGTTACATCGATGCAAGCTTTGACACTGATCCGGATGACTCTAAGTCTCAAACCGGATACGTATTTATTCTCAATGGGGGTGCGGTAAGCTGGTGCAGTTCCAAGCAGAGCGTAGTAGCTGATTCTACATGCGAAGCGGAGTACATCGCTGCCTCGGAGGCGGCGAAGGAAGGTGTCTGGATGAAGGAGTTCATGACAGATCTTGGAGTAGTGCCTAGTGCACTAAACCCAATGACTCTGTTCTGTGACAACACTGGTGCCATTGCTCTAGCCAAGGAACCAAGGTTTCACAAGAGGACCAGACACATAAAGCGACGTTTCAATTCCATCCGCGATTACATCAAGGAGGAGGACATAAATATTTGCAAAGTACACACGGATCTGAATGTCGCAGACCCAATGACTAAACCTCTTCCAAGGGCTAAGCATGATCAACACCAGAACTGTATGAGTGTTAGATTCATTACAATGTAAATCACATAGTGATGTGAACTAGATTATTGACTCTAGTGCAAGTGGGAGACTGTTGGAAATATGCCCTAGAGGCAATAATAAAGTGGTTATTATTATATTTCCTTGTTCATTATAATCATTTATTATCCATGCTATAATTGTATTGATTGGAAACACATTGCATGTGTGGATACATAGACAACACGGTGTCCCAAGTATGCCTCTAGTAGACTAGCTTGTTGATCAAAGATGGTCAAGGTTTCCTAGCCATAGACATGAGATGTCATTTGATCACGGGATCACATCATTAGGAGAATGATGTGATGGACAAGACCCAAACTATGAACGTAGCATATGATCGTGTCAGTTTATTGCTATTGTTTTCTGCATGATAAGTATCTGTTCCTATGACCATGAGATCATGCAACTCACTGACACCGGAGGAATACCTTGTGTGTATCAAACGTCACAACGTAACTGGGTGACTATAAAGATGCTCTATAGCTATCTCCGAAGATGTCTGTTGAGCTGGCATGGATCGAGACTGGGATTTGTTACTCCATATGACGGAGAGGTATCTCAGGGCCCACTCGGTAATACAACATCACAATAAGCCTTGCAAGCAATGTGACTAAAGTGTTAGCCACAGGATGTTGTATTACGGAACGAGTAAAGAGACTTGCCGGTAACGAGATTGAACTAAGGTATAGAGATACCGACGATCGAATCTCGGGCAAGTAACATACCAAAGAACAAAGGGAACAGCATACGGGATTAACTGAATCCTTGACATAGAGATTCAACCGATAGAGATCTTCGTAGAATATGTAGGAACCAATATGGGCATCTAGGTCCCGCTATTGGTTATTGACCGTAGAGGTGTCTCGGTCATGTCTACATAGTTCTCGAACCCACGGGGTCTGCACACTTAACGTTCGGTGACGTTTCGGTAGTATTGAGTTATGTATGGTGGTGACCGAAGGTTGTTCGGAGTCCCAGATGAGATCCCGTACGTCACGAGGAGCTCCGAAATGGTCTGGAGGTAAAGATTGATATATAGGAAGTCCCGTTTTGGCCACCGAAAAAGTTTCGGGTATTTCCGATAGTGTACCGGGAGTGCCGGAGGGCCATCGGGAGAGGCCACCCACGCCGGGAGGCCACATGGGCCTGAGGGGGGGGGTGCACCAGCCCTTAGTGGGCTGGTCAAACCAGCCCCACAAGGCCCATGCGGCTAGGAGGTGGGAAATAGGAAAAAGGCCAAAAGGGGGAAGGGTTTCCAAGTGGGGAGGAATCCTACTAGGAGTAGGATTGGAGTTGGACTCCCTCTCCTCCCCACTTCGGCCGACTCCTAGGGGCAACCATAGGGGCGCCGGCCCCTCCCCTCCCTCCTATATATACTAGAGGGAGAGAGGGCCATAGACACCCATCCAAAAAGGCCACGGTGCAGCCCTCTCTCCCAATAGATCGTCTCTTCTAGTTTTCAGCAGTGCTTAGGCAAAGCCCTGCTAGAATAGTTCCACCACCGCCGCCGCCGCGCCGTCGTGTTGCCGGAGAACTCATCCTCCTCTCCACTCCCTCTTGCTGGATCAAGAAGGCGGAGATCGTCATCGAGCTGTACGTGTGTTGAACGCGGAGGTGCCGTCCGTTCGGTACTAGATCGTGATTGGATCGCGGGACGACTAGCGATTTGGATCGCGAAGACGTTTGACTACATCAACCGCATTTCTTAACACTTCCCGCTTAGCGATCTACAAGGGTATGTAGATCCACTCTCCCTCTCGTAGATGCTCATCGCCATGGATAGATCTTGCGTGTGTGTAGGAAAATTTTTGTTTCCCATGCAACGTTCCCCAACAATCACGATGGACAAAGGAATAAGGAGCGGCAAGAGCCTAAGCTTGGGGGTGCCCAAGCCACCCCAAGGTAATATTTTAAGGAATACTCAAGCGTCTAAGCTTGGGGATGCCCCGGAAGGCATCCCCTCTTTCGTCTCAATCCATCGGTGTGTCACTTGAAGCTATATTTTTATTCGTCACATGATATGAGTTTTTCTTGGAGCGTCGTTTGTTTTTGTTTGCTTTTACTTTCAGTTTACCACAATCATTGTTTGCTGGACACACCTATTTAAGAGACACACCTTCATCATAATTTTTTAGAATACTCTATGTGCTTTGCTTATATCTTTTGAGCTTAGCAGTTGCTCTAGTACTTCACTTATATCTTTTTTAGCACGGTGGCGTGTAGATTTTATAGAAATAATTTCACTCTCGCTCTTCACTTATATTTGTTTGAGAGTTAATAAATAGTGATGGTAATTTTCATGGGTCATAAGACTAGTCCAAAAATATTAGGTATTCAATGAGTGATAATCAAAACCATCTTGTAGCACATATAGAGAAATTGTGGGTTAATGATATTGATGTGGTAATATGAAAAAGGTGTGAGTTCATAATTTTTGATTCATAGAAGTGTCAATATTAAGATATGTTAACTTTTTATTCATCTAAAAATTAAAGAGGCATGGTGATGATGTGTGAGCATTTCTATTCCTCGTTGAAATCATAGTGTTGTTTCGGGTCGGAAGCGCGCGATAGTTAACTCCTACCAACCTCTTCTCTCGGGGCATGCGAGTAGTACTTTGATCTGTGATAAAACTAATAAAATTTTGCAAAAAGTATATGAGTTCTTTATGACTAATGTGAAACCATGGACATACGCAATCTCACCTTCTCATATTTGCTAGCCTCTTCGGTACCGTGCATAGCCCATTCTCACCTCGAGGATTGGTGCAACTTTCGCTGGTGCATCCAAACCCCGTGACATGATACGCTCTGTTGCACATAAGCCTCATTATATCTTCCTCAAAACAGCCACCATACCTACCTATCATGGCATTTCCATAGCCATTCCGAGATATATTGCCATGCAAATTCCATCGTCACTTCACATGACTAGTTCGTTCATCATCATATTGCTTTGCATGATCATATAGAGCTGACATAGTATTTGTGGAAAAGCCACCGTCATCATATTTTTGATACATGTCACGCTAAATCATTGCACATCCTGTTACACTGCAAGAGGCATTCATATAGAGTCATATATTCATATCAGTTCTCCATATCGAGTTGTAAGTAAATAAAAGTGTAATGATCATCATTGTTACAGCATTGTCCCAGTGAGGAAATAAAGATGGGGGAGGCCAAACGAGCCCACCATTCTAAATAAAAAAAATGAGAGAAGGGACTTTTCTACTATCCTTTACCACACTTGTGCCTCAAAGTGGCACTTTGTTCCTCATGTAGAGAGTCTCATGATATGTCATTTTCATATGCTAGTGGGAATTACTTTTTCATTATTACAAACTTGGCTTGTATATTCCTATGATGGGCTTCCTCAAATGCCCGAGGTCTTCATGAGCAAGCAAGTTGTATGCACACCCCACTTAGCTTCATTTGAGCTTTCATACACTTATAGCTCTAGTGCATCATTTGCATGGCAATCCGTACTCCTTGCATTGACATCTATCGATGGGCATCTCCATAGCCCGTTGGTACGCCTAGTTGATGTGAGACTATCTTCTCCACTTTTTGCCCCTTTGATATCTACCACCGTATTCTATTCCACCTAAATGCTATGTCCAATGGCTCACGCTCATGTATTGCGTGAAGAATAAAAATTTGATGCATATTGAAAAAGTACGATCCAATTGCCTGACTTGGACACCGTGGTGCTTGACATTTGTATTAATGTGGTGAAGAGGGAGCCATGCCTTGCTAATATAATAAGATGAATGGGGGGTAAACATTCTTTAAGGATCGTATACTTTGAAAAATTGATGATTTTGTTTCTAATACCTATAAATATTGCTATGTTAATATTATTTGATTCATCATTTCTCAATGAGCATACATGCATAAGATTACATAATGGATAGCATGTCACATCAAAAAAATCTGTTTTTATTATTTACCTACTCGAGGACGAGCAGGAATTTAGCTTGGGGATGCTTGATACATCTCCAACGTATCTATAATTTTTTATTGTTCAATGCTGATATATTATCATTCTAGGATACTTTTTGGGTCCTTACAATTTACCAATTTAAAATATTGTTTAGCACTAACCAATTGACCCAGTGTCCACTGCCAGTTGTTGTTTTCTGCATGTTTTTTTTACTTTTCAGCTTTATAGTACCAAACGAAGTCCAATTGCCATGAAATTTTTTAATGATTTTTTATGGACCAAAAGAATACCTGGAAGCTTCGGGAGGAGTCAGGAGGCCGCACGAGGGCACCAGCACGCAACAGGGCGGCCGCGCCCTGATGTGTGCTTGCCCCCTCGTGGCCCTCCCGACGCCCCTCTTTGGCCTATAAATTCTCTAATATTCCAAAAACCCTAGAGGCAGTCCCGAAACTCTTTTTACGCTGCCGCAAGTCTCTGTTCTATCGTGAGGCCATCTGGAGCTCCGTTCCGGCACCCTGCAGGAGGGGGGTCGATCACAGAGGGCCTCTTCATCAACCTTGCTGCCCTCATGATGATGTGTGAGTAGTTCACCACAGACCTACGGGTCCATAGCTAGTACCTAGATGGCAATCTCTCTATCTCTTGATCTTCAATACAATGATCATCGCATCTTCGCTTTGATCTATCCGATGTAATCCTATTGTGCAGTATGTTTATTGGGATCCGATGAATTATGGGTTTATGTTCAGATTATTCATTAAAAGTATTTGAGTCACCTCTGAATATTAAGATTCTTATTTTCATGATCATTATAGCTTCGTAATGCTCTCTGATTTATTGATGTGCTTTGGCCAAGTAGATTGATCTATCTTCAGCGGGAGTGGTGCGTTGTGGTAGCTTTAACCTGACGAGTTTCTATATCCCAATGACAAAGTAGGGGACAAGATGCGTCTTTGTGTTGTTGCTACTAAGGATAACACGATGGGGTTCATTCATATTGCTTGAGTTTACTTTGTCTACATCATGGCATCGTTCTCCATGCATTACTCTGTTTGTCATGAACTTAATACGTAGAGAAGCAAGCATAGAAGTGCTCTTGAAGTCGAGTAATAGTAATAGGTGCAGGCAGGAGTTGGTCTATTTGTTTATGGACATGATGCCTATATACACATGATCATTGCCATGAAAATCGCATAACTATCCGCTTTTCTATCAATTGCCCAACAGTAATTTGTTACCCACCGTATGCTGCCTACATGAGAGATGCCGCCAAGGAAAACCATAGCCCCCGGGTCTATTCACTTATAAATTTACAAATGCTACTATTACCTTGCTGCCTTTATTTAATTTTTATTTTATTTTGCAATTTACAATTATCTACACAACTCATTTGCTTGCAAATAACGAGATCAAGGGGATTGACAACCCTCTTGCCCGTGTTGGGTGCAAGTTGTTTGTTCTTTTGTGTGCAGCCGCTGAAGACGGTTGAGGATTGATATTCCTATTGGTTCGATAAACCTTTGGTTTCATAATTGAGGGAAATACTTACCCACTTTTTGCTGCAATAACCCGTTCCTCTTCACGGAAAACCCAACGCAGATCACAAGTATCAGTACCGATTTCCAAATCTCGGAAATTCCGATTCTTGAAAAGGAGATATCAGAGAGTTGGTCACTGATTTTGGTTGCACCGAAAGTGAAAGTTGGTGTCACTGAGAAGCTAGGGTTTGGCATAGGATCTGTCTAAGTGAAACTCGGTAGGGCCGAATGGAAAAACTCGGTGGCACCGATTTTGGATATTTGGTTTTGGACAGAGTATTTGTGGGAGAATTTCATGTGTATTTTTGGTGGCTAATCTCTAAGCACTTGAGCAACCAGATCATGATAGACACCTCATCCCCTTTTAATAGTATTGGTGTTCCTATGGACTCAAAGTGATTTCTCACAAAATGTAATATGTAGAGTCTTCAAGCTTGTTGCCAATAGATGTTCCTTGCATCTAGGGGATCTCCTCACAATCCTTTTGCCAATCCATTCATTGAACATTCCTGAAATATACTTGGTGGAAACATTAGTCCAATGAAATATAGGTTGTTATTGATTACCAAAACCACCTAGGGAGAAGTTGTGCTTTCAATCTACCCCTTTTTGGTAATTGATGACAACATATAGAGCAAAGCTTCGATAGGGATAAATCAATGAATAGCATCGTCGCTTTGAGAAGTATGTGATAAGCAAGAGCACCCCCTAAATTTGTGCATTATTTTAAAATTTGCGTTTGAATGCAAATGCATAATCGATTAGGAGCATGGGTAACTCTTCCATGTCACATACAACTTGGTGGTGCGCATAAATGATATGAATGGATTACAAAGCACATAACACCAAACAAGTGAATGATCATAATATTAACATCACATGGATAGGAAATAGTAGCATCATCAAGCAAGTTTATGATCAAACACACCAACATTTGAGAACAACCACGTGATAAACCAAATGTTTTGAAAGACCAAGAGAGCAACAAAAAGCAAAACACTCTCTCTCAAAGCTCTATGATCTATACACTTCTCCCCCTTTGGCAACAAGTTACCAAAAAGTTCAATGTATGTAGAGCTAATCGTCTCTCTAGGCTGGGTCTCCTCCGGTAGCTATTGAAGGAGTCGAGAGAAGGGCGTCGGTGAATGCTTCAGCTGAAGTCCTCTGAGGTGGTGGAGTAGACGCCAAAGGTGCAGAAGGAGCTGAAGGAGCAGTAGCTGGTGCTGACGAGGAAGGCCTCAACTCTGGAGCAGGCACGGTAGACGATCTGGCTTGAGTCTTGAACTGGGTGTTGGGCCGGAGAGGAGGACTATCATCATCACTGGAGTGGGGGTTGGGCACTGCATCTACTTCCTATTTCAGCTCATTGACAATTACTGTCAGCTCATCAACTTTGTTGTCTAGAGCATGAAACTTTGTCTCCGCAATCCTCTCAAGACTTTTCTGGTTCTTGAGGATCTCAGCCACATTCTTCTCAATCCCTTGGAGAGAGTTAATGATAAAGGACATTTGGTCGCTCTTCGTCCTAGGAACCTGAGCACTAGTGGCTCTAGCTGCCTCTGCCTCTGCCTATGCAATAGCTGAAGTGGGATGAGAAGGATCCATCACCACAACATTATCCTCAAATTCTGGCAGTAGTGGCAGGTGTGGACGATCAAGTGCATATACGCTCTTTCCAACTTTGGAATTTATGAGCATCTGAATATATGGAGCATATCCACATGATCTCTTTTGGTCTGCAGTTGTCCTCTTGATTGTCTCTACAATCAAATCCATCACTCAGAATTTTGTGTGGGTGTCTACATGATGCAGCATGTTGATGGAGTAACCCCTAATCATCTTGTCATCTCCAGACTTGGGCATCAAAGTGTGTCTCATGATTGTGTTGGTAGTGGGTAATTGGGCTTGCAGATAGTAGACAGAGCCAAACTTGTGTGTTTCCACATAGGCAGCAGGGATAGGGTTGTACATATTGGCCATGGTGTTGTGTTTCATCTTGGCCTCAGAATAGACATCAAGATCTCCCTCTTGTACCCGTGGGGCTCCTAAGATGGTAGCCCACTCATAAACTGTAGACTGGTACATGGTGCCTTCAGTCATCCAAACTATCCTTCCATCTGGATAGAAATGAGTTGTAGAGTAAAACTGCATGATCATCTCATCATTCCAAGCAGTGAACTCTCTGCCAACAACTACATCTATGTCAATGGCATTGAAGTTCTCTAGCACATGAGGAAAATAGTCTTCATTCTCCTTAATGTACTTCAAGTCCACATATCTCATGTCACTGACTGCATGACTCTTGTCCAATAGGACAGTCTCATAAAAATCTTGTTGCTCCTTGGTGTGGAAGTGAGCATCTACAGCAGTTCTCCTTCTAGTGTCATATGGATCATCAGCTCTCCATTTCCTCAATCCATTGTCCTTCCTCTTCTTCATGTCTTCAACAACTGGGTGACCATCATTGTGTTCAGGCAGATGGGGTCTCAGCTTCCTCAGCACTGAAACATCTTCCTCTTCTTCCATGGTGGAAGATCTCTTGTTCTTCTCTGCAAGAGGAATGTCTCTGGTTGTCTTCTTGGACTTGGGGGCAGTAGGCTTCTTGGCAGTAGATGGCTTGGCCTTAGATGCAGCCTGACTGGTCATTGCATCAGCCATCAACTTCTTCTTCTTGGAGGGAGGAGGTTGTGCAAATGGTTCTTCCTCTTCCTCTTCCTGCTCTGCTGGATCCTCAAACATAGAGGTTGGTCGTCCTACAACATGAACAATCCTCTTCTTGACTCTCTTTTGGCCTGGCTTCTTGGGAATGGACTTAGAAGTCCTAGGTGACTCCAGAGTAAGAGTCATTCCTGTCCTGGCACTCTCTGGTGCTCTCATAGCTTCAGAACTAGCATATTCCTTCCTGACTGGCCTCTTAGCAGAAGTGGCCTCATTGGCAGATTTCCTAGCAGCTTTTTCTTTCTTTTCTTGTTGCTTCTTGGCTAGAACCTTTTCTAGCACAAAATCTGAGTCCTCTCCATCTGAATTAAGCTTCTTCCTGACCCTTGTAGCAGCCTTGGGCAACCCATGAGAACTGGGGGTGCCTGGATCCTGTGAAGATGAAGAACTAGCTTCTGGGCTAGTGCCAGCATCCAACTCAACACTCTGCTCTCTGAAGTTTGTTGTCACTATCCTCTAAGCCTGACATACTGACCCTGTGAATAGATATAGATGAGCAGAAGGGATAAGCATCACAAAATTCAGAAGTTTTTGAAAGTTTGAACTAAAAATGTAGTTTCAGAATTCTGCAACATTTAATTTGGTTCCACCGAGTTTCAATTTTCGAAGCTACCGAGACAGACTCCCTCTTACACAGTGACTTGGTCACTTTTTCGGTTTCACCGAAAAGAGTGACTTGGTCACACCGAGACAATTCTCAGAGCCCTAAAAATTAAATCGGTCTTATCGATTCTTTCCACTCGGTGATACCGAAAAGCAGGTTGCGGAACCCTAAACCTAGATTTTCTCGTTCACCTAATCTAATGAATATTTCTTCTCGATAGGAGTATTGCAAAACGTGGCGTATCGATGGAATTAACCTAATGCGCAAGAATCGGATTGGGGAGCGCAAGAGTGTCGGTGCACAGATGCTCACGATCACCTATGGGACCAGAAGTCCCTTGTGGTTCGGCAAGGGGGGTCACGTTGCACGAAGAGCGGAGAGCATGAAACGGCGCGACGATCAGGACAAAGGCATTTTACCCAGGTTCGGGCCGCTGCTAAGCGTAAAACCCTACTCCTGCTTTTTGGTGGATTGATTGGAGGAACACGAAGAACACACATCCCCTAACCCCGGCAAGGACTGCTGTCGGGAAAAGAGCAGCTATGCGAGTACAAGTGTTCATGGATTCGAATCGCTAACCTTGAGCTAGGTTGCCTTGGGCTTCCTTTTATAGTGCAAGGGGTTACCACAATGGAAAAACAATCATTATCTATCAATTAGATAGCTAAGCAGAGCTATCATACCTAACTCTGGCATTTAGGACAAAATGACATGATTACCTGCCTAGGTGGCGCTCGGGGGTGCATCCTCAGCAAGCTCTTGCCACCGCTTGGCCGGTCGTTGCTTATGGTCTTGACACGCTGTAGGGCGGGTGTCAACCGAGCGTAACTTGCATTCCGATGTGTCGCCACATGCTTAGCGAGAGCTGATTAGCCACCTGAGGGCTCGACACCGCACCGATAAGTGACAGGCGTAGCGATGCGGTGGAGCGGTGGCCGGTTGGCTCGCGCCTGCCGGGGAGTGGCTTGCCGGGTCTTCTGGAAGGTGTGCATGTCTTGGTCCCCGGCAAGCGTCGGGGACGTGCTTGGCGCGTTGCAGTCTGGGCTTGGGCTGCCGCATTGAGCTTGCTGGAGTTTGGTCTTGTCATTCGCCGGGTTTTTTCTTCTACCGCCTGTGTATAAGTCAGGGGCACTGGGTACCCCTGTACTAGTGCACCGACAGGAGCCCCCGGGACTGGCCCAGACGTGCTCGCCAAGTGCCGTTGGGTCAGGCCCAAGTTTCATGCACAGGCGCACAATGTGAGGGAGTAACTGCCAATTTATTGGTCAGCACTGACCCACCACCTCAGGCCGTTTCCGCCACGCACGCCGCATGCATAGCGGGGAGTTAGCGACGGGCGCGCGTGACATAAAGTCCTGATCGTGATAGAAACCGTAGCGCCATGGATTGGAGCAATGGTGCGGTTACCTGTTCGCCCATGATCGTGGGCAATGGAATTGATTGAGACGGGTGGCGACCTTTGGAGCGGAGGAGAGCCGGCCCCCGCATCCTCCCCTATAAATTGGGGGTCGCGAGGGGCGATGCTCATCCATCCTTTCTTCCTCCTTGAGTCCAAATCCATAGAGCTTGCCCTTTTGCTTCTTTGCCTTGAGCCGCGCTCGCTCTCCCGATGCTCAGGGGGAGGGGCTGAGCGAGCGTGTTTGCAGAGCCTTCCTTCCGGACCTCTGCTCAGTTCCCGTCATGGACAGACGCTTCTGAACTGAAGGCTGGTCGGGGAAGCCTCGGATGGGGGAGCGGTCAGCGTGGTGGCCGTATCGGGGACGGCTGCGGTGGTACGCCTGCCACTGTGCGGCCCGCTTCTTTAGTCTTGACGGAGCTCCATGCAGTTGACATCGCGCCGGGATCTATGTTGGAGGTGCAGCGCCGCGGCGGTCCGTGGTTCCCACATTCCTTCTTCAAGGTGATGGAGAAAAAACGCCCACACGGCCACCACGGGCGGGCGTGTGGTTGCAGCCGCACGTCATCATTTACCGCGGTGAAGCTCTCCTCCCGCAGCACTTCGGATGGAGCGTACAGGAGGGAGCTCTTCATCTTCACGTGCTCTTCTAAGGCGGGGGATGGAATTCCCCGCCTTTGGCCACCGGGGACGACCATGCTCTCTGTGGGGTCCCCGGGTCGCCATGCCTGGAGCTTGGGTGATGGCGGGGGCATCTCCTTGGGCAGTGGCGATGAGGAAGATGATGGCGGTCGGGGATCTACGACGCATCAGGAGCACGAATGAGGTCTCCGACGCGTCGCGTTCCCCGGCAGCACCATCATCACCAGCTGGGTCTCGGCAGCGCCACCATCTGTACCTGCCCTCCGCCTTCTTTCCCCTTGTCGGTCTTGTCCGTTCCGTCGGCTTCGTCCGCCCTACCTGGGGGCAGGGCCCTTCTGCTCGCCGGTCGCGTCCCTCTGGTCCTGGCTGGGAAGCGTTAAATCCCGGCCAGGCGCTCCTTTTGCCCTCTGTTCCTTCTCTACCTAATCCATAAGAGGAGAGGGACAAGAAAGGGATTACGGGGCACTTATCTTTTTTTATGTCAAAAGATGTAGGCGCTTGCCAAGTTATAATCAATCATAATGTGATCTCTACCCATTTTGTATCGAAAATGAATGAGAATAAAGTGCCATTTTCTTCCTGCAAGTACTATCCTTTTCCTTTCCTTATTTATACTGCATTAGTATGTTTTGTCTTTGCTGCACGGAGCTATTTGCTGGGTCATCATTCAAACCACGAGTGCCAAAGTGGGGGAACGAGCCCCCGGCAACAGGTTGGCGTTGTTCCCCGGCAGAGCTCCTTGTCGGTATCGGTGCTGTCACCCTTATAAACAGAGACAGGGGGACGGCTCGTCCCGACAAGAGTTTTCACCACATGGATGACTCCACAACCCGCAGTAAGGAAGATACTAAAGGTTTCCTTGAGGAATCGAGAAGTACTGAACTAGAAATATGCGACATACTTATCTTTTCCAAACAGTATCTTCTTTTTGAGCGTGATGGTCCGCCATCCTTGTTTCTTTGTTCCCCTTCCCTGTTTTCTCGACGGTAAAACATGTAGGATGAGAACAGTAACAAAGACTATGGTTTCATCAAGTATTCCAGCAAATATTTATAACTTAAAAGCGCTAACATTGCAGTCATAAAAAAATGCGTAATGAGCATATAAGGATGATGATATGATGCAATGCCTAGCTTTATTATTGTTGCACAGGGTCTGCGCCTGGCTTTGTACAAAGGGTTACATGCAACATCGGCAAGGCTTGTACAAAAGGTGGCTGCCGGGGACTGAGCCCGACAGCCGCGCCTTACGGGTAGAACTTACGAAGATGCTCAATGTTCCATGAGTTCTACACCTTGGTGCCATCTTTGGTCTCCAGACGGACTGCGCCAGGTCTGGTGACTCGTACTACCCGGTAAGGGCCTTCCCACTTCGGCGTCAACTTGTTTGTACCCTTGGCGGACTGAACACGCCGAAGGACAAGGTCGCCTTCCTCAAGGCTCCGGGCGTGAACCCTGCGGCTATGGTAGTGGCGCAGAGCTTGCTGGTAGCGTGCAGCACGCACAGCAGCCCGGAGACAGTCTTCCTCGAGGACCGTGGCATCGTCATGCCGCAGCTGCTATTGCTCTACTTCATCATAGGCAAGCACTTGAGGTGACCCGTATATGAGTTCTGTGGGGAGCACTGCTTCCGCCCCGTACACTAGGGAGAAGGGCGTCTGGCCGGTGGCTTTATTTGGTGTCGTCCTGAGGGACCAAAGAACCACCGGCAGCTCATCTATCCAGCGCCTGCCGCTCTTCCGCAGCGTATCAAAAGTCCTTGTCTTGAGTCCTCGCAGCACTTCAGCGTTCATCCTGTCGACTTGCCCGTTGCTTCTCGGGTGAGCAACAGAGGTAATGGAGACCTTGCTTCCAAGGCTTTGGATATATTGCATGAAGGCGCGGCTCGTGAACTGGGTGCCGTTGTTGGTGATCACTCTATTAGGCACTCCAAAGCGGCACACCAGTCCTTTCATGAACTTGATAGCTGCCTGTGCGGTCACCTTTCTCACTGGTTCCACCTCAGGCCACTTTGTGAACTTGTCGGTTTCCACGAACAAGAACTCAAAGCCCCCGACAGCACGGGGGAAGGGGCCCAGGATATCGAGCCCCCAGACCGAGAATGGCCAGGATAGAGGGATTGTTTGCAGGGCTTGTGCTGGTTGGTGGATGTTCTTAGAATAGAAATGGCAGGCTTCACACTTGGTGACCAGCTCAGTAGCGTCCTGGAGGGCAGTGGGCCAATAGGAACCCTGTCAGAAAGCTTTCCCGGCAAGGGCCCTTGATCCAATGTGGAACCACATACTCCTCCGTGAATCTCCGCCAACAGCTTTAGTCCATCCTCCTGGCAAATACACCTTAGTTTCACACCGTTCGGTCGTCTTCTGTACACGGTGTCATCAACAAACTGGTACAAACTTGAACGACGGGCTACCCTTTCGTCTTCCTCTTGCTCTTCGGGGAGTTCTCCTGTTTGGAGGAAATGGACTATATGCTGCGCCCAGGTTGGAGCCTGTGGCTCGACGACAAGGATTAAAGGCATCTCCTTGTCTCCGAGGGCGCTTGTCTCAACCACTAGACCCTGAGGTCCTGCGGGAGGGAGCTGCTCATTAACCGGAACGGGATTTTCCCCGGCAGCTTCTCTACCAGCGGCTTTGGGAAGCTCTGCCAGGAAATGCTTGCCGGAGTTCAGTTTTCTTCTCTTCTTGGACATCGTTGATGGGGATACTGATGGTTGAGTGAGGCGGAGAACAAAGGTTCCTGGTTCCACAGGAAGCTTCTGCGCAGTGCACTTCGATAGATGGTCAGCAATGCTATTTTCCGCTCGCGGCACATGCTCTGTTTGCAGTCCATCGAAGTGCTCCTCCAATTTCCTCACCTCTTCCACGTAGGCTTCCATCAGCGGGCTCTAGTAATCCTTGTTGACTTGCTTTATCACAAGCTGAGAATCTCCTCGGACGATCAGCCTCTTTATTCCCAACTCCACCACGCTTCTGAGTCCGACAAGGAGCCCCTCGTACTCAGCGGTATTGTTGGTGGCTTCCTCCTGGGGAAAGTGCATCTGGACGACGTACTTGAGGTGCTCTCCGGTAGGGGCGATGAGGAGCACACCTGCTCGAGCACCCTGGAGTGAGAAAGCACTGTCAAAGTACATGATCCAATCCTTGGGTGCTTCTTTGCCGCGGAGGATTGTCTCTGGAGCTTCATCATCTGGTGTGGGTGTCCATTCTGCAATAAACTCCGCCAACGCCCTAGTTTGAATGGTGGAAGTGCTCTCATACTTTAATCCGAAACTTGACAACTGCAATGCCCATTCAACTATCCTGCCGGTGGCTTCGGGGTTTCTCAGTATGCGTTGCAACGGGAAACGGGTGACAACCGTTATCTCATGGGCTTGGAAGTAGTGGCGCAGCTTCCTCGAGGCCATGATGAGGCCGAAGATCAGCTTTTGTACTCCAGAGTACCTTGATCTAGCCCCCTGTAGCAGGGAACTGACAAAGTACACGGGCCGCTGCACCATTTTCTTCTTTGCCACTTCTTTGGATCCGCTGTCAATCATTTGCTGAGATCCCCCTTTATCTGTGTCGAGTCCTGCCGCAGATGTTTCTTTCCTACTCCCGGCAGCATCAGCAGCGGCTGCTGAATCTCCATCCACTCCTCGCTGCGCTACCAGTGCTGCACTAACCACTTGATTCGTCACTGCCAAATATAGCAGTAACGGCTCTTGCGGTTTAGGAGCGACCAAGGTGGGAGCAGAGGATAGGTATTTCTTCAGGTCTTGCAGCGCTGCATCTACCTCCGGGGTCCGCTTCATCGGGCCGTCCCTCTTCAAGATTTTGAAGAATGGCAAGGCGCGCTCAGCGGACTTGGAGATGAACCTACTCAATGCGGCAACACATCCGGTCAGGCGTCTGATATCTTTGATGGTCTTGGGCGCCTATATCTGTTCAATCGCCTTGATCTTGTCAGGATTGGCTTCTATTCCTCGCTGAGATACGAAGAACCCAAGCAGCTTGCCGGATGGGACACCGAACACACACTTTTCAGGGTTGAGCTTCAGGTTGATCTTGCGCAAGTTTGTGAAAGTTTCATCCAGATCTTGTATGAGAGTGGCTTCATCCTTGGTCTTGACCACGATGTCATCCATGTAGGCTTCCACATTTCTGTGCAGCTGAGGTCCAAAACCAATTTGAACAGCCCTGGCGAAGGTTGAACCAGCACTCCTTAACCCAAAGGGCATACGTACAAAGCAGTACGTGCCACAGGGAGTTATGAATGCGGTCTTCTCCTCATCTTCCTTAGTCATAAATATCTGGTGGTAGCCGGAGTAGGCATCCAAAAAGGAGAGCAAGTCACATCCGGAGGTGGAATCAACAATTTGATCTATGCGCGACAAGGGGAAAGGGTCCTTCGGGCAAGCCTTGTTCAAGTCAGTGAAGTCTATGCAAAGCCTCCATTTCCCATTTGCCTTTCGTACCACCACCGGGTTTGCCAGCCAAGTTGGATGCAACACCCCTCTAACCAAACCAGCTACTTCAAGCTTCTTGATTTCCTCGGCAATGAACTGCTACCGCTCCACGGCCTGTTTCCTAACCTTTTGCTTGACGGGTCGGGCATGAGGGCAGACAGCAAGGTGGTGCTCGATTACCTTCCTGGGAACACTCGGGATGTCAGACGGTTGCCAGGCAAACACGTCGACATTCTCCCGCGGGAAGGTAACGAGCGCGCTTTCCTATTTGTCAGTAAGGGTAGCACGATGGTGAAGGTACCACCAGTGCCATCCTCCCTTGCCCAGACTTTCTTCGTCTCAGGATAGGAACCCTGGTCTTCTTGCTAGCGGAACTCTCCGACAGGTCATCGTCGGGTGCGGCGCATTCCGAAGAGGCGCGCTTCCCTGAGTCCTTGCCGGTGTTCTTGCTAGCCTTCTTCATTTTCTCTGTGTCCTTGGCGGGAGCTGGGATTTCTGTGGCTTCAGCTGCTACCGCGTCGCGATACATCTGGTCCACGCAGATAACTGCGTTCTTCTTGTCGGATGGGATGGAAATGACCCCAATGGGCCCTGGCATCTTTAAGGTATTGTAGGCATAGTGGGATGATGCCATGAACTTTGCCAGAGCTGGGCGACCGTGGATTCCATTGTAAGGGAGCGGGATTTCGACGACGTCGAACACTATCCTCTCTGTCCGGAAGTTCAATTCCCCGCCAAATGTCACAGGCAGAGTGATCTTTCCCTTGGGTCGGCTCCTGCCGGGGTTGATTCCTTGGAATGTAACCGTAGCTTCGAGCTCTTCATCAAGGATCTGCAGTTTCTCAGCCACTCTAGGGGAGATCAAGTTCAATCCGGTCCCGCCGTCAACTAACATCTTAGACACCTTGAGGTTGCGGATTGTCGGGGAAACCAACAATGGAAAACATCCGACCGTAGTGGTACGGTCAGGATGATCCTCTTCGTCAAAGATGATAGGTGTGCGGGGCCATCTGAGTGGCTTCCTAGATTCTTCAGTCGGTTCCACAGCATTGACTTTGCGTGCCCACTGCTTGAGCTGGCGGCGAGAGGAATGCAAGGATGTATCCCCGTCAACGCACATGGCTTCGGTTGCCTTCTGAAACTCCCTGTCGCTGGAATCCTCAACATCATCCTCATCTTCACTCATATTGTCTGTTTCCTTCTTCTCTCGGCCTCTAGCGGGTTTTTCCTTTTGCTGCGGGGTTTTGCCGCGGCGACCTCCTCTGCCGCCACGGCCTTTCCCAGGATCGCCGTCCTAGCCTTTTTCTTTGTCACGCTTCTCGTACTCGGCCCTCTGTTTCTCAACAAGTTGCTCAACATGTCGGTGTTCTTGGAGATCATGGCCCTTGGTGCGGTGAATTTTGCAGTACGGCCTGTCGGACTTCCCGGTCTTCTCAGCGGCAGCAGCCTCCCGGCAATCAGCGCACGCGGCAGCTCCCTTGCCGGGGGTTTCGGCTTTCGCCTTCTTGCCTGCACTGAGGTCTCCGGAGCTCTCGACAGCCAATACTGCTTTTCCCTTATGCTTCTTGTTGCGCTTTCCGCTCCTTCCCTTCGGGTCGGGGGCGTCGTCGTCATCATCAGAGTCCACTTCGACGCCTGCCTCCTCCCCGGGAAGTCGCCTTCCTTCTTCAGCCCGAGCGCACTTGTCCGCCAAGGTGTAAAGCTCATTAACAGTCTTGGGGAGCTTGACATTCATCTTGGCTCGCATACTCCTATTGCGCACGTTCGAGTGGAACGCGGCAATCACCGCTGCAGGATGGATCTCTGGGATGTTGCGGTGCACTCGGCTGAATCTCTGGATATACTTTCTCAAGGTTTCTCCCTCCTTTTGCAGGAGGACTTGGAGATCGCTGGGCTAGCCTGGTTCTTGATGACCACCGGTGAAGGCGCCAATGAACTCGTTGCATAGGTCAGCCCAAGACGAAATGGAATTCTCTGGCAGGTGCATCAGCCATGATCTCACATTTGGCTTGAGTGCCAAAGGGAAATAGTTGGCGAGCACCTTTTCATCTCTTCCTCCCGCAGCTTGAACAGCTATCGTGTATATGCCCAAGAACTCCACAGGGTTCAGCTTCCCGTCGTATTTCTCAGGTAGCTCAGGCTTGAAGGCTCGGGTCGACGGCCAGCGGACCCGTCGCATCTCACTAGTGAAGGCAGGGCAACCAACCTCGTAAGGAAGGTACCCACCAGCACTGGGCGCGGGGTCGCCGACGTCTGGACCGTTGCGCTTGTCGGATTGACGATGCGCTTCCCGGCGTCGCTCGATGGTGATGCGCGCGTCTTCTTTCCGCCGGTCTTCAAGGACACGCCGTTGATCCTGGCGGTTGAGCGGGCCAGATGAGACTATGGACGCCTCGTCGTGCTCATCAGCATGCGAAGCTTGCTGCGGCTGCCTCTGGGCCTGTTGTCGCGGAGGGGACTGCACCGTTGGGGTGGCCCCTTCGACGCGCTCGCCGCCCCGGGCCGCCGCTGCTGTTCGCGTACGCCGCGATGGCTCTGCATGCTGGGTCTTGTTGGCTTCAACGAAAGAAATCAAACTCTGAATGGTGGCTCTCCATTCATCCATCTTATCAGCCGCTGGCATGAAGTTGAGTAGCATCTGGACTCGCGCCATGGCTTCCTCTGCGGTGCTCGGCATGGCGAAAGAGGCGGACCGCGACGTCGCTCGACTCTTGGTAGGGCCAAGAGAAGCGTCGCCGCGTCCTTGATGTCGTGCGCCACTCGCCGGAGCTTTCTGGTGGGCACTGGGCCGATCCTGTGGGGTTGCGGCTCCGCTGGGCGCCCTGTCTCGTTCCGCATGAGGTGCATGCCCAACAATCTCGCTGGCGACGGGTGCGGCCCGAGGGTCACGGCTCGCACCGGACCGGGCGCCGCTGAGGCGGCCTCGGCCATCCGCGTGGCGGGGAGGTGATGAACGGTGGTTTCCCTCGCCCGTGGCGTTGGGGCCGAGCTCACCATGTTGTTGTTGTAGTTGCTCCTCTCCGGCGCCTCCTGCTCCACCTCCGGCCGCGTAGGACTGGACGGGGGCGCCGCCTGCGCCGACCACGTCGTCCATGATGCCCGCCTCACCCGTAGCCGCCACGGCGTCTACGGTGCCAGCGGCCGCGTGTGAGGGAGCCTTCAAAGTGGAGGGATGTGTGGCCGCACCGGATTTCTTCTTGGGAGCCATTGTTGAAGAAGATGACGATGGAGATCGATTCACCGTTCACGAACTAGGGTTCGCGCAAATGATGCACGCCCCCTACCTGGCGCGCCAAAGATGTCGGTGCACGGATGCTCACGATCACCTATGGGACCAGAGGTCCCTTGTGGTTCGGCAAGGGGGGTCACGTTGCACGAAGAGCGGAGAGCATGAAACGGCGCGACGATCAGGACAAAGGCATTTTACCCAGGTTCGGGCCGCTGCTAAGCATAAAACCCTACTCCTGCTTTTTGGTGGATTGATTGGAGGAACGCGAAGAACACACAGCCCCTAACCCCGGCAAGGACTGTTGTCGGGGAAAGAGCAGCTATGCGAGTACAAGTGTTCGGGGGTTCGAATCGCTAACCTTGAGCTAGGTTGCCTTGGGCCTCCTTTTATAGTGCAAGGGGTTACCACAATGGCAAAACAATCATTATCTATTGATTAGATAGCTAAGAAGAGCTATCATACCTAACTCTGGCATTTAGGACAAAATGCCATGATTACCTGCCTAGGTGGCGCTCGGGGGTGCATCCCCGGCAAGCTCTTGCCACCGCTTGGTCAGTCGTTGCTTATGGTCTTGACACGCTGTAGGGCGGGTGTCAACCGAGCGTAACTTGCATTCCGATGTGTCGCCACGTGCTTAGCAAGAGCTGATTAGCCACCTGAGGGCTCGACACCGCATCAATAAGTGACAGGCGTAGCGATGCGGTGGAGCGGTGGCCGGTTGGCTCGCGCCTGCCGGGGAGTGGCTTGCCGGGTCTTCTGGAAGGTGTGCATGTCTTGGTCCCCGGCAAGCGTTGGGGACGTGCTTGGTGCGTTGCAGTCTGGGCTTGGGTTGCCGCGTTGAGCTTGCTGGATTCTGGTCTTGATCATTCGCCGGGTTTTTGCTTCTACCGCCTGTGTATAAGTCAGGGGCACTGGGTACCCCTATACTAGTGCACCGACAAAGAGGGACTGAAACCTTACCCTAATTCGGTGAAGGTTCTGCTACGGCGGCGACGGCGGGGTTGATTCCCGTCGGCGGCGAAGGACTCCCACGGCGAGGGCGCACGGGAGGCAAGGGCGACGTCCAAAGACTTCACGAGCGGCAGCAAGGGTTTGCGGAGGACAACTTTTGAAGAAGTAAGTTCAAAAATCGGGTCTGTGGATATATATATCCCCTTACTGTCGGTGAGACCGATTGAGACATTTCGGTGCCACTGAGTTTCTTAACTGCCAGGAGACAGTGAAACTCGGTGAAGCCGAGATGGAGAAATCGGTGGTACCAAGGACAAAAAAAACTGATCAACCCTAGTGCTTCGGTGGAACTGAGTTTGTGAAGTTGGTTACACCGAGTTGCACATGGGAGGTTTTGGAAGTCAGCTCTTGTCGAAACGGAACTCCGAGTGCTCCTCAAACAGAGGGTCCGAAAAGTGCTTGCTCAAATTTTGTGATGAAGCATGAATAGAATTTGAGACGAGAAAGCATAGATAGCTAGAGGAGGGTACTTAGGCATTCTTGTATATCCAATTGGCCAAAGAAAATAAAAGCCAAATAACAACAATTGGATATCCTCGAATGAGAAAAGATATGCATACCAACATGCTCACACAATAAAATGTCAATAGAAATCATGGCATACATGCACAGCTACTCTAGTATCTACCAAGCACTTTGGCGATGACAGAGTCATCTATATATGAGTATATTGACTTAGGAGCCAAGTAAGAATACTTGATCATAGGTCATACTCATCAATTAAGCACAAGTGGGATTACCACTTTTACATAAAGCATTTAATGTCGTCACATCTTATGAGATGCTTTAACTCAAGTCTTAGAGTAAAGCTCCCCCTTGATGTGACATCCCCCTAAGAGGGATAAGCTAACCTTGGGTTTTGTCGATGAAGACTTCATGTAGGTGATGTAGTGGTGGATGCTCATTGTTGATGAAGATCATCTTGAGTTGGGAGCAATCCTTGTTGTTTCGTACTCTTCTCACCTACACGGGTTAGTCCCACACAAGGAACAAATACAAGGATATCTATGGACATGGAGTGAAGCATATTTAGATGATGTCCATTGATTCTTTTATTACCTTGTTCCTTTCTTACCTTTGAGGGAATGTGTGACTCCTTGAACTATTGCATAAGGTTGGAGTTGATTGCACATAGTCCTTGCCAAAATGAATGTGAGTGAATTTCATTGGCGGAGTCACCCCTCAAGAACTTCTCTAGTTCTTCTTCTTTGGGACCCACATCAAGTTGATGGGGATCCTTGGAGTTGAAGTAGCACTTGATGAAGTAGAGCTTGTAGTAGCCTCGGGAACCCACTTGACCATGGCTAGGGATTCATCTTCAAATGTGTCAATCTCTTCTTGAAGCTTGTCCTTGCCCTTGAGCTTGTGGTATTGTGGTAGAAGGTCATATTGAGCTTTTGTTCCCTTGGGGAGAGTAGGTTCATACTTCTCCCTTTGAGGAACAAACTTCGGCTTGGGGTATTGACCTTCTTCACATTCAACTCCATTGGCGTTGAAGTAGCCAATGCCATGGTTCTTCCGGTATCCTCCATGCTTGTGTACAATCTCCTCAAATTGCTTACATCCGGCAAGACTTTTGTAGTCACCTTTCTCTATAATCCCTTTCAATAAATTGTTTTCTTGCTCAAGTGTAACTTGGCTAAGAGAATCGTTAGTGGAATCAATAGAGCTACTAGAAGCAACATTATTGGATTTAACATTAGTATTGTTGCTACTAGATTAAGAACCTTTCTTGCCTTTGTTACTAGTTTTTTTAGATTTAACTTGTGCAACAAATGTAGATAAGAGTAATCGTTTGGCAAGATAAGAAGAACTCTTCTTTCGAATATCGTCATTGATAGCTTTAAGAAACTCATGTTCTTGCTCTAAATTTAGCTTCTCATGAGTTCTTAAGAGCTCTCTATGATCTTCTAGAGTAGATTCATTAGCTAACTTAAGAGTTTTTAGTTCGTTAGTTAGGCGCTCGATCTCCTTCTTATCATCATCATATGGCTTATGTTGATTAGCATGATTATCATCAAGTTCATTTTGACTAACATCACTAGTTTTATCGAAGAGCAATTCATCATCTCCTAGTAAATCATCCTCATCACTATTGAAGTCAATGTATTCGGGGTGTGATACCTTGGGGACTTTAGCCATGAAGCAACTTCCACTTTCTTCATTTCGTGAATCAAATATCTCATAGGAGTTGGAGGTTACGAGTGCTAATCCGGCAACACATTCATCTTGACTATAGTCGGAGTTGTAGTGGTAGCTTCTCTCGGATTGGTTGTCGGATTCGGAGCCGGAAACCCATTCACCAACATGAGCTTGATGTCTTCTTCTTGTGTAGCTCTTGGTGTACTTGTCCTTCTTCTCCGAGTCCTTGCTTCCCCGGGAGGGTATTCGTTCATAGCGATCTTCTCTACTCCTTCTCTCTCTACGAGGTGATTCATCTCTTGATCTTCGTATTCTAGGTGACTCTTCTCTCCTTTTGTGGGGGGGGGGCGTGCACTCATTGGAATAGTCTCCGGGCCTTCCACAATTGTAACAATTCTGGTCATGACTAGAGGAACGCTTCTCTTCATATCTTGAATTGGAGCTTCTCTCTTTGCCTCTACTCTTGTAGAACTTGTTGAATTTCTTGACCATGAGGCTTATTTCTTCATTGGTAACAAGGTTGTCACTTGAAGTAGCGGGAGTGTCACTTGTAGCTTTGTATGCACCGCTTGACTTGGTGTGAAGTTCTTCTTTGTCCTTGAGTGACATCTCATGATCAACAATCCTTCCAATGACTTCCGTAGGCTTGAGATCTTTGTAGTTTGGCATCATTTGGATCAATGTGCACACGGTGTCGTACTTTTCATCCAAGGATCTAAGGATCTTCTTGATGATAAATTTGTCGGTCATCTCTTCACTTCCTAAGCTGGCAATCTCATTGGTGATGAGAGCAAGCCTAGAGTACATTTCCGCGACTCCTTCACCATCCTTCATCTTGAACTTGTCAAGTTGACTTTGTAGCACATCCAACTTAGATTCCCTGACGGATTCAGTACCTTCATGCATATCAACCAAAGTATCCCAAATCTCTTTTGCATTCTCGCGACGGCTTATCTTGTTGAACTCTTCGGGGCATAAGCAGTTGAATAGAATGGCGCATGCTTGAGCGTTGTATTGCAACATCTTTAATTCTTCCGTGATCGCTTCACAATCCGGTTCCTTTCCATCTCCAAAGAATTCACCTTGCAAGCCAACACAAACAACAGCCCATACGGCGGGGTTATGACCAAGAATATGCATTTCCATTTTGTGCTTCCAACTAGCAAAGTTTGTACCATCGAAATATGGACCTCTACGATGATAACTTCCCTCACTAGACGCCATACTATCCTAGGTTGTGAAACCAATGCAATGGAGACCAAAGCTCTGATACCACTTGTAGGATCCAAAGTATGTCTAGAGGGGGGGTGATTAGACTACTTGACCAAATAAAAATCTAGCCTTTTACCAATTTTAAGTCTTGGCAAGTTTTAGCAATTGTAGCAAGTCAAGTACACCCTACACATGCAAGTCTAAGAGTATAGCAGCGGAAAGTAAAGACATGCACATGAAAGTAAAGGTAGGGATAAGAGAATCAAACGCAATTGATGACACGAAGATTTTTCCCGTGGTTCTGATAGGTGGTGTTATCGTACGTCCACGCTGATGGAGACTTCAACCCACAGAGGGTAGCGGTCATGAGAGTCCATGGAGGGCTCCACCCGTTAGGATCCACAAAGTAGCAACCTCATCTATTCCATCACGGCTTTCGTCCAGGAAGGACTAGCCTCACTATGGGTAGATCTTCACGAAGTAGGCTCCCAAGCGACACCTAACCAATCTAGGAGGCACCACCCTCCAAAAGGTAATAGATGTGGTAACAATGATGAACTCCTTGCTCTTGTGCTTCAAAAGATAGTCTCCTCAACACACAATCACTCTCTCATGGATTTGGCTTGGTAGAAGAGGTTGATTGAGCAGAAAGCAACTTGGGGAGGCTAGAAATCAAGATTCATATGGTTGGAGTGGAAGGTCTTGCTCTCAACACATGAGCAGGTGGTTCTCCCTCAGAAAAATGGATGGGACAAGTGTAACTGTGTTCTGAGTGCTTTTGTTGCGAGTGAGAGGTGGTGAAGGGGTATATATAGGAATCTCCAAAAATCCAACCGTTACAACATTATTGCCCAACTCGGTGAAACCGGAGTAAAAACTCGGTTGTACCGACTAGTGCAAAATGTGGCAACTTTTGGTGTTTCGGTGAGACCGATATATAATTCTCGGTGATACCGATATGGGTGACCTAGGCAGTTAAACAACTCGGTGGTACCGATTTCCAAATCTCGGAAATTTCGATTCTTGAAAAGGAGATACGAGAGAGTTGGTCACTGATTTTCGGTTGCACCGAAAGTGAAAGTTGGTGTCACCGAGAAGCTAGGGTTTGGCATAGGATCTGTCTAAGTGAAACTCGGTAGGGCCGAATGGAAAAACTTGGTGGCACTGATTTTGGATATTTGGTTTTGGGCAGAGTATTTGTGGGAGAATTTCATGTGTATTTTTGGTGGCTAATCTCTAAGCACTTGAGCAACCAGATCATCATAGACACCTCATCCCCTTTTAATAGTACTGGCTTTCCTATGGACTCAAACTGATTTCTCACAAAAATGTAAAATGTAGAGTCTTCAAGCTTGTTGCCAATAGATGTTCCTTGCATCTAGGGGATCTCCTCACAATCCTTTTGCCAATCCATTCATTGAAATTTCCTGAAATATACTTGGTGGAAACATTAGTCCAGTGAAATATATGTTGTTATTGATTACCAAAACCACCTAGGGAGAAGTTGTGCTTTCACTCTGCGATATCCGATGTCGTTCACTGGGGCCTGAGGCGAAGACGGTGCTTCGCGCAATCGTCGTACCACTTCATGTGTTTCTCGTACTCATTCCAGTCAAGCAGTTTTCTCTCCCCATCTTTGCGAAACCTCCGCCGGTTCCACTCTACCACGGTGCCTGAGTGCTCCTCTCCCTAGTCTGTGATCGACTGACATTTATGCCTGCTCTTCCTGCAAGGCATAAGCAACGCTAAACATCATAAGAATGTCAAATGAAATGAAAACACGGTAATATAGAAGAATGCACTCACAAGTGGAGGTCGTAGCCACCAGTGTCATTGGGCAAGGCCGATGGGGTATGTTGGAACATACCAAATTGCGCGGCCACGCGGTGTGGCAGGTTCCACTCGACGTCATACACATATATCATGGGCACAATCCACCGCCAACTAGTCTTGTCCTGCTCACACATCACGTTCAGCTCGAACCCCTAGTCTCGATCATGATATGGCCACCAGTTAACCTATTCCAAAAAAAATTGGTGAGCTCCCATGAAAGTGGCGACAAAAAGATAGGTGAGCTAGTTTATGTACCTGGTAAGCCGACAAAGCATCCAGCTCGTTAGTGAAGACCTTGTACAATGTAGTGGCTTTGCCCGTATAGACCTTCACCCTGTCCCAAGCGTACGCGGCGGTCGGGTATCGAGCATAGTCGTTATCTTCGCCATAGTCGGTCCATGGACGCCGGTCCATTTTCTCAGGACGCCCCACCGGTATGCGCTCCCACATCCAAATGGGGAGGCCCCAGACAAATCCACACATACCGGATGTTTCTTCCATCCTATGGGTGTCGGCAAGCTACAAAACACCAATTGATGATCAGATAACACAATTTTAAGCAGCATACGTCCATAAAAAACAGTGAGATATTATCTTACCGAACGGTATAGGTAGGCGAGGCCGGCAAACCCCCAGCTGTACCCTGCCTCCCGGTCCTTTAGGAAGGCGAGATACATCCATAGGGCAGTGTCCCTTGAGCAGTCTCGAAACATGACCTCCATGAGAAGATACCATAGGTAGGCCCTCATGTACCACTCTACGGTCCGTGCATCGGCATCTTCCGGGCATTTGCCCCGGTGCTGCAGGAGCCAGGGCAGCGGTATACCGAATGTCCAGTAACCCTTAGCGGGGGAAGTCGCGGATGAGGGAGATAACCCTCTCATGCCAGTTCTTCCTCTCCACTCGCCCAGCGAGAGCATGGCCCTCGATGGGTAGGGCCGTGATCATCCCCTAATCCTCGAGGGTCACCGTCATCTCACACATGGGAGATGGAAACTGTGCGTCTCGGGCCGCCACCGGTCCACCAAAGTTGTGAGAGCTGAGTGGACGAGCATCGGCGGCACACACTTGAACTGTAGGACGAAACCCAACAGTCGGGCTCTCCTGAAGTACGGCGCGTAGCGCTCGTCGTACTGCATCTTAACGATCTTCATGTGACCCCTCATCCGCAGTGGCAGGAGCATCTGTCAAAATATAGACGTCAATAATTAATAACTTATTCTCATCAATTCGAAAGCTTTGGTTCAATATTTGGATCATAATAATTACCACTCCAGTCTCTATGAAACGGGCACGATGACCCTTGTCAAACGCAGGGTCAAGCATGCAGTACCTACTGCCGATGTTGTCCGCTAGAAGTCGCCTCCTAAAAAATTGCATTAACATAATTCATAAGCATAAGCATACTTAAAATACGAACAACATAATTAAAGAAACATTTGTAAAAAAGATTCATTCATTCATTCATTTGTGAACATGATCCATAAGCATAATTCATTCATTCATTTTGCATAAATGTTTTTGTGAAGGTTGACTCATTCATTCATATAACATCCACTATACGCATATATGAATTTTTTAAACATGATTCATTCATTTATTCAATTTGTAAACAAAAAAAATATCTTAAGCATAAATCCTCCAACATCCACTATACGCATATGATTGATTCATATCACCAACATGCATCATATCAAAACAAAAATAGGAGCTATTTCCTCCAACATGCATCATATCACCATTGTTTCAAAAACAATCATGAACTAGGGTTCATCTTCACACTACATACAATCATTCTAACTAGTTACTAGAGTTAATATTCAACCCCATAGAACATCTAGAATCAACCTAAAACAAACCTAAGATCAAAAAATAATCTAGTTCAAAAATAGGGTTGATTTGAAGCAAATATTGCGTTGAATCGAAAGCTATTTGACTAAAACTAATTGAAGGGATTGGAGGAGCTTACTTTTCTCTTTTAGGAGCCATATCGATCCACAAAAACCATTGAGAATCGAAAGAGAACCGAGGGGGGAGTGGAGGAGATGAGAGAGGGAGCAAGAGGGAGACCCCTCTGTTCTTGCGGCGGGGTGGGGAACATAGGGGAAGGGTGAACCAGCGCCCATGGCTTATAACTGCCCAGGGGGTCCAATTGCACACAAAATATCTTGGAGGGGGGCATATAGGTATTTTTGACTAAATTTGGGGTCAGATCCATAAATCAATAAGGGGTTTTTTAGAAAAATCTCCACCATGGTCCCAGCACGCCCCCTAGCTCCGTCCCTGCCTGGCGGTAGGGTTTCACGGCTTACCACCAGACCCTATGACGGTAGGGTCACGCGGAGGGCACGACAGCCGTCAGTTTGCTGCTGACCTGGATCAGTCGTCTACCGCCGGAGGCCTAGGCGGTAGGCCATCTAATCCTACAGCTAGGGACACTGGCAGTAGGAAAAAGGGTCAAATCACGAAAAAAAATCAAACGGGTCACATCTCGCTAAATTACCCACAAAGGATCAAAACACGAAATTTTACCGTGGTCGGAATCAGTGGGGGTGTAGCAGACTAGTGGGTCGTGGATGCTCAAGTTCCGGGCTTTTGGGCTTTTCGACAGCGATGGCATGCATGAGCACGAATGATGCATGATGCTCTGCACACGCAAAATTCTGCTCTCATGTATTCTCTCTGAGCACGCACGCAGGTGCAGCCCATGGCCACTGGGGCCGAAATCACTGTTTTGACCTTGACAGAAAACCATAGCACAAAATGAACTCAAAGCAAAATTATTTCACGATCTGACCCTTTTAGCAACGCCATAGCCCGTGGCGTTTCTTTTTTTTTTTGACCGAAAGGGGTTGCCCGCCACTCCATTTTATTGCATAAAACGGAGCACAGAGTTCTGTAGCAGTAGCATAGCAGTCTGAACTTAAAAGGAAATAACTTCGACAGTAGATAGATGAGGCATGCAGCTCTAGATCCTATTACAGACAAGAACTGAATGTACAATCATCCAGTGTGTGCCCTCAGATGGCAGCTTCTGGATCCGGCCACACCCCCACGTCCTCCCCTCATCTCCAGGCGATGCGGAGCAGCTCTCCTCTTCGATGGTCCAGGAGCCGGAGACAACGTTGTAGCAGAGCAGACTGATCTCCCTTGCACAGTATCTTCCATTGGTGAATGTATGAACTGATCATCCCCAGGATAACCTGAGTACTTCTCCACGGAACGCCCTGAAAACACATTTTGTTACGCATAGACCAAATGCTCCAAATGGTAGCAACACAAGCAATATTTGTTACATTTTTCCTATTATTGGTATTCCACATAATAGTAAAATCATTCATACAGCCTGGTTTATTAAAACCAAAAGTATCAGCAACATCATGCCATATGGCTCCAGCAACAATGCAGCCAAAAAGGAGGTGATGAACAGTCTCCTTCTCATCACAGAACAGACAAGTTTCAGCTTCTACATGTTGTCTTGTACCTAGATTATCCCTGGTCAGTATTTTATTATTGTGAGCCAGCCAGATAAACACCAAATACCTATGAGGGACATTAATTTTCCAAAAAAAAATCCACACAAGGGTACATACCCCTCCCAGTTAATAAGATTATAGAAAGATTTTACAGAATATACACCATTTTTTTCTAGCATCCAGAATGGTCTATCATCTTCCTCATTAGGTACATAATTGGCAATTGCCATTAATAGCTCTTGCCACATACCCATAAGCCTATCATCCACACATCTGTTAAAAGTGAGCTTCAGTTCCACACCATCCCAAACTTGAGCAACAGAGACATTTTTCTGTTGACAGATGTCAAAAATCTCCCAAAATTTTGTTTTTAGAGTGGTCTCCCCCACCCAAATGTCATGCCAAAAACTGATGTGATTGCCTTTTCCCAAAATCCATCTGTAGAAAGGCCGGGCCCCAGCAAGAGCCCACGCGACCCCCTTCCAAAAGGGTGAACCAACACCTTCTCTAGACCAGAGGACATTTGGCCCAGAAGTGTTATATTTGTGATTGACTAAGGTTATCCAAGTTTTCTCTGGACCCTGCAAATATCTTTTGGACCAGGTAGCCAGCAAAGCCATATTGAACTCCCTAAGGTTAATTACTCCCAAACCTCCAAAGTCTTTTTTCCGAGAGACTAAACCCCAGTTGGCAAGATGGTATTTGTGAATATCACCCATGTTGCCCCAGAAGAAATGGGACATTTGTGTTGTGATGGCCTTAATAGCCCATTTTGGAAACTTAATCACAGACATCAAGTACATAGGGATACCGGCAATATAGGTTTGAAGCAGGATTAGCTTGGCCTCATAGCTAAGCAACCTGCCCCTCCATCCGCAGATCCTTTTAATGATTTTGTCAATGATAGGCTGAATATCCTCCCTTCTCAATTTTATGAAGTGAAGTGGCACCCCTAAATATTTCAGGGGAAAACCCCCAATTTTACAGCAGAAAATTTGGGATAAAGTCTTAATCTCCTCCTCTCCTAGGTTAATAGCAGCCAATTCACATTTGTCATAGTTGATCCTCATACCAGAAAGGTTTTCAAAACAAGCTAATAGCCACTTTAAGTTTTTTGCATATTCTGGATTTGGATCTAGAAATAGAATCGTATCGTCCGCATATTGCAGGCTAATCAAGCTGTCAGGAATCACCTCTGGAAGGATCCCTGCAATAATTTTCTCTCTAGTTGCTTTGGCGAGCATGCGTGAGAACACATCCGCAACTAGATTAAAAAGCATAGGGGATGACGGGTCACCTTGTTTTAAGCCTTTGCCACCCACAAAATATGGACCCACAGTATCATTAATCTTTACAGCAAAGGAACTGTGTTTAATAATAGAAAAAAACCATTTAATCCATTTACTCCCAAACCCTCTCGAGGTTAACATTTCCAATAGGAAGTCCCAATTCACCCTGTCGTATGCCTTTTCGTAGTCAAGCTTTAGGACCACACCTAGCCGTCCAGATTTATGGACTTCGTGGATCGCTTCATGAGCCGTGACAACACTCTCTAGGATGAAGCGCCCTCGGACAAAAGCAGTCTGGCAGGGTGATAGCAGCTTATGGCCCAACGGAGAGAACCTGTTGGTCATTGCTTTACTTAGGATTTTAATAGAGACATTACTTAAACAAATTGGTCTAAACTTCTTCATAAGTTTAGCATCCGGTTCTTTAGGAATAAGAGTGACAATAGAGTAGTTTAGTCGCTGGATATCCAGCGTCCCATTTTCGAAATCTCTAACCAGGGCCATAAAGTCCTGTTTGATCAAATCCCAAAACTTTTGGTAGAACAGGAAAGAGAGGCCATCAGGCCCAGGGGCGCCACAAGCGTACGAACCCATGATGGCCTCTTTGATTTCCTCTTCCGAGAAAGGTTTCTCTAGATTATTATTATCCTCAGCTGTGACTTTCTCATCTTCTGACCAGAACTGATCATCCAAATGTATGTTGGGTTTGTCTTCATGGCCAAACAGATTTTTATAGAAATCTGTAGCCACTCCCAACATGTCCTCGGTAGAGTGGACAGGACCATTCGGGCCTTCAAGCACAGAAAGAAAAAATTTCCTTCTGCGTTGGTTGGCCACGACATGAAAATATGCCATGTTCCTGTCCCCTTCTAAAATCTTTCTGTCTCTAGACCTTTGCCACATGGCAGTTTCCTCTTTCCTCCAAATGTCCTCCAGTTCTGACCTAAACTCTTTCATCCTGAGGATATCCTCATTTGAAACTTTGTTTTGTTCAGAGAACACATCAAGGATGTCAAATTCTAAAAGAAGATTCTTCTTCCTCCTTTTCATGTCCGCTTCTATGTTAATACTCCAACCCTTGATTTTTTTTCCTCAAAAGTTTTGTTTTAAACTGCCAAGTATCAATGGCAGTAGAAAAAGGAGAAGGGGTGGACCAAGTTTTTTCAACCAAAGCTGGAAAATCAGGTTGGCTCAGCCACCATTTTTCAAACCTAAAAGGTTTGTCAATGTTATTGCTTCTATTGTCAGTATCCAGGAGGAGGGGGGCATGATCACTGCCAACCCTAGGTAAGGCACACAAAGTGGTAAGTGGGAAGTGACTATCCCAGTCAGTAGAGGAGAAGACCCTATCCAGCATTGCAAAGATAGGGTTGTCTTGATTGTTGCTCCAGGTAAAAACCCTATTCGTAATTTTAGTTTCCATGAGGCCCCATTTGCTTATCCAATCATTGAACAGGTAGGTCCAAGTTGAATTGACCACCCCAGATGATTTATCTTTAGCCTCTCTTACAAGGTTGAAGTCACCCCCAAATAGGACTGGGTGTGACAACCCTTCCATCACCTCATGGAGTTCAGCAATAAAATCTACTTTATCAACAGCATAAGTTGTGCCATACACCACCACCAGATACCATATTACTTGGTCAAGTTTACTTTTTAGGGTGACCACTAAGCAATATTTCTTACAAATGACACCAATAGTGTCTAGTATGTTACTATTAATCCCAATAAGGATGCCACCTGCAGTCCCTATAGCAGGTAAGCAATGCCAACTATAAGGTATAGGTCCAACTATAGAACTGAGGAAAGAATCCTCAAACTTCTCTTTTTTGTTTCTTGGAAACCAACAAAGTCTGGCTTATATTTATTAATGATGTCAGACAGGCACTGTAATTTTCCTTTTGGCTCACACCTCTAATGTTCCAAAAGAGACCTATCATGGAATTTTGAAAGGGTGAGATAGGCTACAAAGCCCAACTTTCTGCACAGCACCAGAGTTCCCACATGAACCAGCAGTGCCCCCTAGTATATGAGAAGTGGTGCTGTTGGTTTTTTTTGGAGTACAAACTCCATCTAAGTTAGAGAAAACATCATCAAGGTCATTGGGTAAGGCTATCTCTGGATTCTGATTAGCAAAAGCTAGGCATTGTTCAGTTTCATGTTTGATAATACTATCAACAATATTTTTCTTCTCTTCTTCATTGTGACCAATCCTCAAATTAACAGCAGAAGCCTAATTTTCTAAAGTAGTACAGGATTCAGCTGTGAAAGACTTACTTTTAAAAGTGGGAGGAATTTCCAGGTTCATCTTCATCTTGTAAGTAGCCGCCTTTTCCATGATGTTCTGCTTTTTCTGCATCCTGGTGCTTGGCCTTTGTGAGATCACAGGACCCCATTGAGTGATATTATCCTTCTTTTTGTTGACAGCAGATATCTCAGGTTTTTGAGGCATGGGAATGTTGCACTTGTTGAGAGCCAACATCTTCAGACCTTGAGCAACTGGTTCAGACAAAGTGTCCATTTCCAGCTCATTGATCTCTACATCATCTTCATCATCAGAACCAGAGCTTGCCTCATCAAAGTTAAGTAGCAGATCAGAGCAGTACACCTTCTGGGCAGACATTGGAGAGTTCATGCCACTGCATGCCTTGTTTTTGTAAGCTCTAGTACCAGAGTCTATCTCAGCATGATACTTGTCCTCAGACAGCATTTCCATGGCCAAATTGTAAGAGACGGTTTCAATTTCCTCAGTCACAGCTCCCGTGGCGTTTCTTTCCCACATAGAAACGCCCAGCTAGCTCACGTTACTGCACTGGCCCCACTTGCTAACGTGGTAGGATGAAAACGTCCAGCCGGAGTGCGTTTCCGGACACGCCGAGGGACTTGGCGTTGCTGCCCTTGATATAGTACGTAGTACTTCGTACTCGGTGTTGTTGGTGTGGATATACAGTGAGACGTCTAGTCGATTCCGAAGGAATTTCTTGCAGCCAGATGCACGTGTGCGCCGTGCAAATGCATGGCCATGTCTCCCTACGCGTAGTGCTAAGCACGCCACATGCGCAAATGCATGGCCATGTCTCCCTACGCGTAGTGCTAAGCACGCCACATGCGCAAATGCATGGCCATGTCTCCCTACGCGTAGTGCTAAGCACGCCACATGCATGGTGCATGCACGCATGATGCTGCTATGTGGTTAATTAATCGGGGTACAGTTCAAAAGCAAACCATCATTGGCTGCTAAACATACCAGCAGCATGGCCTTGTCACGTCGTTTCTCATACTCATATCCATCATGCATGCACTAGTCCGACGCTCCAATTCAGGCAGGCAAGCACCACTAGTGGCATGCATGCCGTGTTGTTCTGAAGCTGCAGGCAGGCGACGCAGCATGGAAACGCCAACGCTCATGGCGTTGCTGGACAGGGCAGAAACGCCAAAGCCCCTGGCGTTTCCATATGCGTTGCAACGCGAGCTCTCTCGACGTTTTCATGTGGAGCAGTAACGCGTGCTATCTCGGCGTTTTCATGTGAAAGAAACGCCACGGTCTCTGGCGTTGTCAAAAGGGTCAGATTGTGAAATAGTTTCATGCAGTGTTCATTTTATGCTATAGTTTTTTGATAAGGTCAAAACAGTGATTTCGGCCGCTGCTCGGCAGGCAGGCACAGCGGCTGCAGAAAGCCGGAATCTCGTCGTGCACTGGCGACGGCTCATGCAGCACAACACTTGGCAAGCCAGTCCGCTGTCCGGAGCGGCGTGCGCTCGTTCAGTCGCCTGCTGCCACACACACGATTTACCATGCCACTCTTTCCCTTTCCATCTCCCGTTTTTTTTCTTCCTTCAGTTTATACAAAAAGGGCTGCAAAAGTTGATCGAGGACACGAAAGTATCTTTCTATCTGGTGCCGACAGTTGATCACGGAAGAAAGAAGAAGAGGCAACAAGTCAAGCGATCTTGTTGCGTTCGGCCGTGGAGCCAGCCAGGTCACCGCCGGTTGCCGGCCGTCACCTTTTGGCTGTTAGTTTGGGTCTGTTGTTATTATGCAATGGAACAAACCAAAATGTGGCTGTCAAATCCGTCCTCTCAGAGGAAAAAAGGTCCTAATGTTCGATCCAAAGCGGCGGTGTCCTCTTCTATCCGCTATCCATCCAGTACACCTCACTCGGACGCCTCCATCGATTGGAGTTGATCGGGTTTGGACGCATGCCAGCCCGATCCCGCGGCGCAGCCCGCAGGCACGCACGATGTACGTGCCACCGGCTAAACGACTCGCGGCGCGACTTTATATGCTCACTCCCCGCTCACCTCACGATGCCAGTCAGCCAGCCAGTACGCGTCATGCATGCCATCGCGGCGCCCGCGGTGCGCTAGAAGTACAGCGCCGGTACCCCGAGACGGCCAACGGCACCGGGCTGCTCCGCTTGGCATCGGCACCACTGGCACCGGCATGGCGCGCTCCCTGCTCGGCGACGCGCTCCTCTTCTCCGCCGGCGCCGCGGTGGCCGCCGTGCTGCTGCTCACGCTGGCCTCGCCGTTCACTCCACCCGCCGTCCTGCTGGGACGACGGTCGTCGTCCGCTGCCGGTGGTGGTGGTGGTGGTGATCGGCGCACGTTCTACGACGACCCGGAGGTGACGTACACCGTGGACCGTCCCATCACCGGGTGGGACGAGAAGCGCGCGCAGTGGCTCCGCGCGCACCCGGAGCTGGCCGGCGGCGGCGAGGGGCGCGTCCTGATGGTGTCCGGCTCGCAGCCGACGCCGTGCCGCTCGCCCACGGGCGACCACATGCTGATGCGGCTCCTCAAGAACAAGGCGGACTACTGCCGCCTCAACGGCGTGCAACTGCTGTACAACACGGCGCTGCTCCGCCCGTCCATGGACCGGTACTGGGCCAAGATCCCGGTGATCCGCGCCGCCATGGTGGCGCACCCGGAGGCGGAGTGGGTCTGGTGGGTGGACTCGGACGCCGTGCTCACCGACATGGACTTCCGCCTCCCGCTGCGCCGGTACCGGGGCCACAACCTCGTCGTCAACGGCTGGCCGAGCCTCGTGTACGACGAGGCGAGCCCGTCGTGGACGGGCCTCAACGCCGGCGTGTTCCTCGTGAGCAACTGCCAGTGGTCGCTCGACTTCATGGACGCCTGGGCCGCCATGGGGCCCGACTCGCCGGACTACGAGCGGTGGGGCGCCGTGCTGACGGCCACGTTCAGGGACAAGGTGTTCAACGAGTCGGACGACCAGTCGGCGCTGGTGTACATGCTGCAGCACAAGGGCAGCCCGTGGCGGGAGAAGGTGTTCCTGGAGAACGGCTACTACTTCCAGGGCTACTGGGTGGAGATCGTGGGGCGGCTCGGCGAGATCGCGGCGCGGTACGAGGCGATGGAGCGGCGGACGCCGGCGCCGGCGCCGCTGCGGAGGCGGCACGCGGCGAGCTGGGAGCACGAGGGGTACGCGCAGGCGAAGGAGGCGGCGCTGGCGGGCGCGGGGCTGGCGGAGAGCAGCGTGAACGGGTGGAGGCGGCCGTTCGTGACGCACTTCACGGGGTGCCAGCCCTGCAGCGGCGACCGGAACCGGGACTACTCCGGGGACAGCTGCGACGACGGCATGCGGCGCGCGCTCAACTTCGCGGACGACCAGGTGCTCCGGGACTAGGGGTTCCGGCACGCCGGCCCGCTCAGCGACGACGTGCGGCCGCTGCCGTTCGACTACCCCGCGGCGGCCGGGAGGCGCTGACAACCGAGCCGGCGTGGCGGCGCGAGTCATCATCAACTTTTTTAAAAAGCCATCGTCGACCTGACGAGTGGCGAGTTTTGTCTTCGAGCTGTTGTTGTACTTCAGCCGTGCTGTTCGCCGTTATGCATTTTCCCGTACTAATAAAAAGTTGCACCGTATGCACCACGCCGTTTTTGTAGTCTTCGAGGGTTTAGGCAGTGCTACTGTGCAGGTTAAAAAGCAGTTTCCTTCGAGAAGAAAGAGAAGAACAAAAAAAAAACAGGGATATTTTTTTTGAAAGAAAAAAACAAGGGATTTGCTAAAACGGCGGAACCTACAAATTCAAATTCAAATAAATTATTTCCGCTAAAACTCCAAATTCAAATAAATTAGGTTTCATGTTGGATTGTTAATCGTTTAGCTAAAACGGCGTAACCTACAAATTCAACCTGCCCTACCATAGCTGCCGTCTACAGAAAAAAAAATCCTTTTCGAACAGCTCTACGAGATACTCTATATTACTACCCAAATTAGAAGTAAAAAACTGCACC
This sequence comes from Elymus sibiricus, assembly GCA_039707655.1. Taxonomy (NCBI): domain Eukaryota; kingdom Viridiplantae; phylum Streptophyta; class Magnoliopsida; order Poales; family Poaceae; genus Elymus; species Elymus sibiricus. The sequence goes on from CM077673.1 coordinate 338,371,097, forward strand.
GAGAAGAATACAACTCACAGAAAAATAAACAGACAAGCAGAGATGCATAAAAACACAGGCCACAACAACAGTTTTCATCGTTCAGGCGAGCCTGACCATCGGGTACCACTTGGCAATTCAGAGTACAACACTTCAACTACTCTAGCTAAACCTGCAGCTAGTTTCCAAAGTCAAAGTTCAACCATCCAGACCTAGATCTGGCACACGGGTGCATAGTACGGTTTCTACATACACACAACTTGATTTCAGCCCTCAGAGAAAGAAGTCGATTTCGGTGAACATCCATACACCACAGAGGACCCCGTTGCGGATTCTTCATTGCTCGATCAGCTGCATATATCATAAATTTAGATCATTAAGGAAGGCGAGCAATCAGGAAGAGGTGTGGTCCAAAGATTCACCCCAGGATTACCTGCGTAGCTGAGGCTCACTTGGAGGCTTTTATGTTAGCGAGGGCAGCAAGAGCCTCCACGATCTTGCCTTCATTGATCGACCTAGTGGCCTGTGCAAAGAAATTTGGATTTTACAGGACTGAGTTCCTATTCCTGGTAATATACAAAATGGCATATATCCCAAATGTCAGCAAAAGACACTGACCTTGAGAGACGGTATGAGTGCATAAACCTCTTCAATGGTCTCAGGCCCAATGTTTGCTATCATGCATATCTGTTACAGATACAACAAGCCATTTCATGTTGAGATGAGGGAAATGAGATACAAGAAGGTGAGAGGAAAAGAAGGGTTACGAACCTCGCCATCATTAACACCATAGTCTTTAAGGGGTCTGCAGCTACGAGTCAAGGAAATTAACTACAAAGTGGTTGCTTGGCGAAACAATTTAACTGCGTAACCACATGCAATCTCTAATACTAGTTCTTAATCAAAACAAAGGATACTCCAGGATTTCTTTCACTGACTTCGCAGAGGTGAAGTGATTTCCTTCTTTTGCATATTGAAAGGCCTTGTCAAACGACCTGCCGGTGCAAGAAGAAAAGAGTAAACATGAAGTCACACAGGCTAACAGACTGGAACACCACATAAAAATTTATTAGCGGAACATAACATAATTAAAACAACAGATGTTCCTTACTCGGGAATTTTTATCTTCGGATCCTCTGATAATATAGCCATATGTTCGTGAATTTTCTGCAACATTTCTGATGCTTCACAGTTCGTTAACAGTCTAGAATTTGGAGGCATATCTGCAACCAATTGTTATGCAGGAATCAGCTTGCCTATTTTTCGTTTACACAGAAGGAACGTTTGAAAATCATAATATAAGAGGTGTGCCCGTTTCAAATGATGTAAAACGAACAATCTCATTATACAGAATTTCTCAAGTAAAGAGTCTACTGAAATTCCATAAACTACCGAACTTTAACTACTATTAAGGTTACTATGACAAAAATAAGTTTCTAGAAAAATAGAGCATATTTCAATGGAAGGAACTGACCAAGCTGAAGCTTTAGTTCTGCATCAGACATTGCAGGCTTTGCATTTGATGTGGAGCCCTTCCCACCTTTCCCAGCACTAAATGCCTTCCCTCCTTTGCTACCTTCTCCTATGAGAACATAATACATGAACGGAAGATATGCAAGACACAGAAAGGCAATCTATTGTGTAACTAGAACTGTCAGTTTTATCAGCAACTCTTGAATGGATGAATGTATGGTAAAAGTACAAAACGATGCATCCATACCATTAGAAAAGGATGAAGCCTTTCCACCAGTTTTTAGGCTATCAGATGAAGCTTTCCCATTTGACTTGGAGTGCGTGTGGGGAGCCTCTTCTTCGAAAAAATCTAAATACAGGCAGTGATATATGAGGTTCTTGTATATTTTCAACTATATATCAATATATTATTCACACTGATTTAGTCAGTTTCAACTATCCTGTAAATTTTAGTGCTTGTTTATGTACTGTGATCAGATATCCTGCCCTATCAAATACTGCAACAGTTACAATGTAAGCAGCTCAATGATTACCATTTGTTATGCACAGCCATAAATTGGTGAAACAAAACAACAGTGTCTTGCCTTCAAACACAAACGATATGAAGTGTCCTTTCACACTCAATGTAATGGTAAATAACATCAACTATGAACAAATAGTCAACGAATCATCTGCAAATAAAACCAAAGGGGAACCACAAACAACAACAACAACAACAAACAAAGCCTTTAGTCCCAAACAAGTTGGGGTAGGCTAGAGGTGAAACCCATAAGATCTCGCGACCAACTCATGGTTCTGGCACATGGATAGCAAGCTTCCACGCACCCCTGTCCATGGCTAGTTCTTTGGTGATGCTCCAATCCTTCAGGTCTCTCTTTACGGACTCTTCCCATGTCAAGTTCGGTCTACCCCGGCCTCTTTTGACAATATCAGCACGCTTTAGCCGTCCGCTATGTACCGGGGCTTCTGGAGGCCTGCGCTGAATATGTCCAAACCATCTCAGACGATGTTGGACAAGCTTCTCTTCAATTGGCGCTACCCCAACTCTATCTCGTATATCATCATTCCGGATTCGGTCCTTCCTTGTGTGGCCACACATCCATCTCAACATGCGCATCTCCGCCACACCTAACTGTTACACATGTCGCCTTTTAGTCGGCCAACACTCAGCGCCATACAACATTGCGGGTCGAACCGCCGTCCTATAGAACTTGCCTTTTAGCTTTTGTGGCACCCTCTTGTCACAGAGAATGCTAGAAGCTTGGCGCCACTTCATCCATCCGGCTTTAATTCGATGGTTCACATCTTCATCGATATCCCCATCCTTCTGCAACATTGACCCCAAATATCGAAAGGTGTCCTTCTGCGGCACCACCTGCCAATCAAGGCTAACATCCTCCTCCTCCTCGTGCCTAGTAGTACCGAAAGCGCACCTCATGTACTCGGTTTTAGTCCTACTAAGTCTAAAACCTTTCGATTCCAAAGTTTGCCTCCATAACTCCAACTTCCTGTTGACCCCCGCCCGACTCTCATCGACTAGCACCACATCGTCCGCAAAGAGCATACACCATGGGATATCTCCTTGTATATCCCTTGTGACCTCATCCATCACCAAGGCAAAAAGATAAGGGCTCAAAGCTGACCCTTGATGCAGTCCTATCTTAATCGGGAAGTCATCAGTGTCGCCATCACTTGTTCGAACACTTGTCACAACATTATCGTACATGTCCTTGATGAGGGTAATGTACTTTGCTGGGACTTTGTGTTTCTCCAAGGCCCACCACATAACATTCCGCGGTATCTTATCATAGGCCTTCTCCAAGTCAATGAACACCATATGCAGGTCCTTCCTTTGCTCCCTATATCTCTCCATAAGTTGTCGTACCAAGAAAATGGCTTCCATGGTCGACCTCCCAGGCATGAAACCAAACTGATTTTTGGTCATGCTTGTCATTCTTCTTAAGCGGTGCTCAATGACTCTCTCCCATAGCTTCATTGTATGGCTCATCAGTTTAATTCCACGGTAATTAGTACAACTCTCAACATCCCCCTTGTTCTTGAAGATTGGTACTAATATACTCCGTCTCCATTCTTCTGGCATCTTGTTTGCCCGAAAAATGAGGTTGAAAAGTTTGGTTAGCCATACTATCGCTATGTCCCCGAGGCCTCTCCACACCTCAATGGGGATACAATCAGGGCCCATCGCCTTGCCTCCTTTCATCCTCTTCAAAGCCTCCTTGACCTCCGACTCCTGGATTCGCCGCACAAAAAGCCTGCTAGTATCAGCAAAGGAGTCGTCCAGATCAATGGTAGAGCTCTCACTCTCCCCATTGAACAGCTTGTCAAAGTACTCCCGCCATCTATGCTTAATCTCCTCGTTCTTCACCAGGAGTTGATCTGCTCCGTCCTTGATGCACTTGATTTGGTCAACATCCCTCGTCTTCCTCTCTCGGATCTTGGCCATCTTATAGATGTCCCTTTCGCCTTCCTTCGTGTCTAACCGTTGGTAGAGGTCCTCATACGCCCGGCCCCTTGCTTCACTCACAGCTCGCTTTGCGGTCTTCTTTGCCATCTTGTACTTCTCTATGTTGTCTGCACTCCTATCCAGATATAGGCGTCTGAAACACTCTTTCTTCTCCTTAATTGCCTTCTGGACATCATCGTTCCACCACCAGGTATCTTTAGCTTCTCTTCTACTTCCCCTGGACACTCCAAACTCCTCTGAGGCCACCTTACGAATGCAAGTCGCCATCTTCATCCACATGTTATCTACATCACCTCCTTCCTCCCAAGGGCCCTCCTTAATGACCCTCTCCTTGAACGCCTGAGCTACCTCCCCCTTGAGCTTCCACCACTTCGTTCTAGCGACTTTGGCACGCTTGTCCCGCTGGACACGAATCCGAAAGCGGAGGTCAGCAACCACAAGCTTATGCTGAGGGACAACACTCTCTCCAGGTATCACCTTACAGTCTAGGCATGCACGCCTGTCTTCTCTTCTCGAGAGGATGAAATCAATCTGGCTAGAGTGTTGCCCACTACTGTAAGTCACTAGATGTGATTCTCTCTTCTTAAAGAGGGTGTTAGCTATGATCATGTTGTAGGCTAGCGCAAAGCTTAAGACATCTTCTCCTTCTTGGTTCCTGATGTCATAGCCAAAACCCCCATGCACCCCTTCAAAACCTGTGTTAGATGTGCCCACGTGGCCATTGAGGTCTCCTCCTATGAAGAGCCTCTCGCCAATCGGTACACTCCTAACCATGTCCTCTAGGCCTTCCCAGAACTCCCTCTTGGTGTTCTCATTGTGGCCTACTTGCGGGGCATACGCGCTGATAACGTTGAGAACTAAGTCCCCAACTACCAGCTTGACCAGGATAATCCGGTCCCCACGTCTCTTGACGTCTACCACTCCATCCTTGAGGCTCTTGCTGATCAAGATGCCTACTCCATTTCTGTTTGCAACCGTCCCCGTGTACCACAGCTTGAAGCCGGTACCCTCCACCTCCTTCGCCTTTTGTCCCCTCCATTTGGTTTCTTGGACGCAAAGGATATCAACGCCTCTCCTCACCGCGGTATCAACTACCTCCCGAAGCTTACCTGTCAGAGACCCTACGTTCCAGCTACCTAAGCGAATCCTCCTAGGCTCGGCTAGCTTCCTTACCCTTCGCACTCGTCGAGTCAAATGCGAAGACCCTTGCTCAATTTCCACTACACCCGGGCGCCGATGTAGCGCGCCACTAAGGATGCGACGACCCGATCCTCGCTCACTTGCCACCGTATCCAGATCAAGATACGGCGCGCCACCTGGGGGGTGACGGCCCGGCCCTTGCCCATTTTCCACCACACCCGGGTTCCGATGTGGCGCGTCGCTGAGAGGGTTACGCCCCAACGAAAATCTTTTGGGTTTCATCTCCATAAGAGTGGCTGAGTTTTGACGTTGGCTCGCCAAGCCTATCACAACCCTCCTCCTTTATCCGGGCTTGGGACCGGCTATGTTGAGACAACATAGGCAGAGTTCAAAGGGGAACCACAAACATGGTATATAATTCTCTTCCAACATTTTTTCTGTAGTATTTGATCAATCCTACGAAGGCTGCTAAGATAAGTATTTGGAGAGCGTAGAAGGTTGTGGGACTCTTCTAGTCAAATGATTCTTTACTGGAACAAAAAGTATCATTTCATGTTTTCAAACATAAAAGTTTACTACCTTCTTGCTAAAGATGCCCTAAGCCCTAGGGTAGCAGTGTACGACCATACAAATGACTTTTTTCTTGAGAGTGATAAATAAAACACAATGGATGCTGATCATGTCAGACAGATAGCTCGTAACGTGCTAGCAGACAAGTGATATTCTTACAACAAAAGCAAATACCAAAGGATTTTCTCATGGAGCAGAACTGTGATAAGTGTAGTAAAACTAGATTTAACTAGAACAGCAGTGAACACATGTGACTTGGCATGCCCAGAATGCCAAGTAGCCAGACAGACATAAAACATATCATAAAAAAGATTTAGTCCAATAAATAAACTGTTGCCTGGAAAATGTTTAATGACGAGATTGGGCAATATTATTACCATCAGAATCAGAATCAGAATCAGAAAGGTCAATAACATCATTAGAATTGTTCTGCCTTCCGTTCGGTGCTCCTGTAAGAATAAACCAATTAAGAAATCTGTCAAACTCTAAACTTGCCTTTGAAAGCTCAATTTCTCAAAAAACACAGCATTCATTTTGATTAAGCTGTAGAATCATCAATCATCATATAGCAGGATCACACAACTGAACAACAAAAAATTGTACCATAAAAGCCTCAGATTAAAAAACATCCCTGTCAGACATAAATACCTTTATTATGTTCGGGTTTGGCACCTGAGGCGGTGCGGGGGTTGTCATTCCGGTTTGGCATGGCAGAGGATATTACTGGGCGGGGCATGGGATGTCGAATATCCTGCGCGTTCTGAAGGTAGTGGCCGTGCGAGGTGGCGCTGGGGTTGGCGCTCAGGTTCAGGTTTGCGTTTGGGTTCAGTGTGTGGATGGAGTTGCCTGAGCTGGCCATGGGAGATTGGCGATCCTGCAAGCGGCCCAAGGCGGCTCTGAGGTTAACACTCAGGTTCCGGTTTCGGATGTAGGAGTTGACTGAGCAGGGTGTGAGGTATCGGAGATCCTGCGGGTAGTGAAGGTAGCGGCCGCGCAAGGCGGCGCTAGGGTTTGCATTTAGGTTTGGAATGGGGAAGGAGATGGCTGGACGGGGTATAGGGGGATGAAGATCCTGCGTGTTGTGGAGGTAGGGGCCGCCATGAAAGGGAGAGGTGGCCGAGGGGTGGGAGTAAGGGCCGAACGGCGGCGGCAGGCCGGCAGCGACAGGGAACATGGGCGCAGCGGTAGGCGCAGGGTTAGGAGGCGACCCGGAGAGAATACCCATGTCGAAGAGAGGATCGGAGTTGTTAGTGTTCGGATTAGGGTTGAGGTTTCTGGCTGGAGACGCCATGGGAGGCGGCGGCGGAGTAGATCTGGAGAAGAGGGGAAGAGGAGGAAAGTTGGAGGTGGGATGAAGCAGAAATGGAGGTCAATAACTCAAGATATAGGCGGTGGTTGTTTTGTTGCTGTTGTGCCCCGCAATTTCACTTTATTTGCACCCCGCAATTTCACTTTATTTGCGCCCCGCAATTTCACTTTATTTTGACTTAAAGCCTCTCAGTTCCAAAAAAGTTGCGGTAGGCTAGAGTTGAAACCCATAAGATCTCGAAACCAAGTCATGGTTCTGCCACGTGGATAGCTACCATGCACCCATGCCCATGGCTAGTTCTTTGGTGATAGTGCTGCTAAATATTGCTATTTTAAAATAATTCCAAAAACACCCAGTACAATATGCAGACTTGATGCATGTACATCACTCCATTCCACGCATTTCAACAAAACTACAAGGTTGTAGTGTGTGTTTCTAAGATGCTGCGAAATAGATAACCTATTGCTGGTAAACATTCAACATCCAAGCATATTGGTGAGGCATGAAAGTAGTGCTCGGACCACTTCAAACATGCAAGGGATAAATCATCATGCTCTCCAAAGTAGTATATTCTTGAGAGAGAATTTACGGCATGTCATAAGCCATTCTAACACAGGTACGAAAAAACGCTAACTATCACAGAACCACGAGCATACCACATGTGATATTTCAAAATAGGCATATACCTCAGTTTCTAGTTTAGTTCTACATTTGATCCAAGGATTTTCCTTTACCAAAATAGTGAAGGTTGGATTAACTACGAGGCTGCTTGGTTCCCAGCCACACCTTGCCACACTTTGCCACATATCAAGTTAGGCAAGTTTGACCAAGTTAGGTGGGTGTTTGGTTCTAGCCACACCTAAGGCAAGATTCTTTTGTTCAAAATAAGTCCACATGTCATACACACAAAAAGTGTAGCAAAATTCCCTTGGGCAATCCAAAGTGAGGCTAAGAATTTGAGCACCTAAGCTAAGGCAAGTGTGGCAGAAGTAGGGTGGCAAAATTGGTCACCAACCAAACATACCCTACACTAACAGGCGATCTTCCTCTGCGGAGCAGAAAAAAAAAAGAGAGAACACACCAAGATGCTCAAGCATGGAATTTAAATACACAGACCAAGTTATGTCCTTAACTGCACCAAAATCAACAAAACTTCTTCCAAGGGATGCATGCGAGACATATCCACGGATATTCACTCTCTTGTCGAAGGGAAGGACCATTCGTTAGACTAAAACCCTTAGGAATCGCTAAATTTAGCCATGCACTTGTGCGTAAACACAAATGATCCATTTAGTGTTACCTTATTCACAGGCAAACAGACCCAAAACCTAATAGGCTGCTAGTGATTCCTCAATGCCCAGCAACGTTTAATGCATTGTCATTTTGAGCAAGCTGTGTCACGATCAACTCAATTATCTACTTCTCCGGTTTTCCTTGAGACACCAAATTATAAGAACCCGCCCACATATGAGTGTGACACAACCAATAGCAAAGTTGGTAGGATTAATTTGGTAACAAATATTGGCCAGATGTATTTCTATAAGCGCACAATAAACAGATAATCCAATCCAAAGGGCATTGTGCTAGGAAAAATTCTGAAGGACTGGAACCCTCCAAAAGTCCTACAGTCTGAAAGAAGCCCTGAACAAACAGTTCTGTTTTGTCGTGGATATATCACACACCCCACCTGACACACACATAACAAAATCATACCAAAACCACATAATAAACAACCAAATCATAAGCCCTCACAGCGATCAAATCGGATCTAAACCTTCTCCAATAGCCAAAATTCATATCCTTTCGATGCCCACCCGCCAGGGCACCAGTACCGTGACAACAAAACCCTCGGCGTTCTGCAAAGTGCAAACCCTAATCCCTACCCACTCGCATCGGATCCTACCCGATAGACGCCGAAGAGACCGACACCCACCGGGTTTTATCCGGTGAAGGTCGCGTTGGTCGAGGGTTGAGACATCGACGCCAAAAAAAATACGGGGAAAGGGGGGATAAAACGAAAGGGGGGTGAACGAGGATCGCCTGACTTGGACGGGGGGTAGGACCCTTTCCCTCCCCTGTTCGCCATTGCGGCTGCCCGCGGAGGAGAAGGCGGTGGTGATCGGGCGGCGCCTGCCGGAGTCGGTCGCGTCGCTCTCCGCACCGACGCCGCACGCGCCCCGCTGCTCACTGCTGGCTGTCGCTGGCGAGGAGACGGAGAGTGAGAGTGCGGCCTGCCTCTGCCCGGATGTATTGACGGGTTTATAAAGTTGGGCTGGGGAGAGTGGGAGAGAGGATGCTCTGCGGTCGGGCTCTGGGCTCGGATCGATTATGGGCCATGACTCCGGCACGAGGGCCCATACATAAGATACAACCATGCTACACCTCAAAAAAAAAAGTTCTCAAAAAAATACACCTAAAAAAAAGATACAACCATGCTCGATACATGATGATGCAAGCGCCAACGACCGGCGGATATGCAGCGCCTCGTCAGAGACCCATTCCCTCCTCCACTCCCTCCCTCTCATCAAGCTTGCCGGTGCGGTGATTTCCAACAAATTGCCCCATCAAAATCACAAAAAAACTACCACGACAACAAGGAAAAAAAGGTGTGTGCATAGGGGCCATGGACTTATTGGAAGTTGGGGGCGCACCAGAATCGGAGCAGGAGTGCAACTTGGGGTGGCACAAACGGTCGCCAGCTTATGGGATCTCTCGCATTGAAGCAATCGAGGGAGAGAAGAGAGAGCATGAGGATAAGAAAATGTCCAGGCTGCGGGGGAGAGAGGCGAGCAGTGACATCTTTGTGGGTCATGTGATACGTGAGTACGTGTTCTTGTTAGAATTTTCATTTAATAATTTACTAGCACGTATGCTCGTGTGTTGCAATGGAATAATGTTTTAAAGTTATATTTAAATTTCTTCCAATGTTGTTGGTTCATTGCGCTGCCTTTAATCGGGCAGGGTACTTCGGATCCTCATGTTCGAATTTCAGTTTAAGTCTTGCAATTAATGCCCACAATTTATTCATGGATAATTTTATTCCAACGGTGTTGGCTCATTGTGTCGGATCTTCATCTCAAAATTTCAGTTTTGGCTCATTACGCAGCCTTTAATCCATAGATAATATCTTCCAACGGTTTTGGCTCATTACGCAGCCTTTAATCGACCACGAAACTTCAAATCCTCATGCTTGAATTTTTTTTTAAGTCTTGTGATTAATGGCCCCAGTTTAATCCGCGGATAATTCCTTGCAACGGTGTTGGCTGTTGTGCAGCCTTTAATCGAGCACAATTTAATCCATGAATAATTTCTTCCAACAATGTTGGCTCATTGCAGAACTTTTAATCGGTGTTTTCCTCAAGGGATAAATCAGATCAACATCCCATCCTTTGTTTATCAACACCTCTTCCTTTGTTTATAAATTGGTGGGGTTCAAAGTAAAAAAATAAGGTGGGACTATTTAATGGATGGATAAACATGAAAAGATGTATTACAAGATTGTGTATATGTTGCTATGTCTGGGCCTTAGGCCACACGAAGCAGACATCACCACTGGTGCAAAAAAGCCTAATGGTGGTTGTTGCGAAAACTGTCTTGCTCACGTAGGCTCCCAACGCCACTAATATGACGCCAGTGATAAAATTTACTGGTGGTTGATGCCCACCTCAGCAGTAGATGTGTACTAACGGCATGCCACATGTTCGACGCCCCAGAAGTATATATCACCAATGATCACGGCATCACGCCACCAATTTAATTTTGCGCGTATAAAAAAGTTGTACATCACTGCTTAACAACTAAGCTAGATAGTACTACATCAACTAATTTAAGAACTGAGAAAAATACAGTTTAAGAACTAAGATAGTTACTCCATCAACTGATGTACATAGAACTTTAACAAAGATATCTAGCCGATCAAGTAATTAAAGTTAGCAGTTTAACAACTAAAGAACTAAGATAGTTAGGGAGTCGATCACTCTTTAAGGATTGCTTTGATCTGTTGAGGGTTGTGCCTATTGTCCTGTCCCTCTTTGAGGGAACGAGCCTTCATAATTTTTAAATCATTTCTCTCGGCCTGAGTTGTTTCCTCTCTTTCTTTAGTTGATCCCTCACCTTGATCAGCTGAGCCATCTTCTCCTTCAACTCATTCATCTCATCGATGAGATAAGCCTTCTCGTCAATCAGGTGATCCCTCTCCTGCTGCGGCTGATTATTCACCTCCTTCAGGGCCTTAATGGTGCATTCATTACCCTCCAAAAGCTGGTGGTTGAGCATGTCCACATCATAGACCTTTTCTTCAACTCGACCAGGCCCTCCTAGGTTGGAATCCCTATGCATCCCTACAAAGAAATGTTTTTCAGTCACCACGCATGAGTTTGTTGAATAAGAAAGATTCCGCTCATGAGTTCTTACTCGGTTTCTCCTCGTGTCAGCGTCGGTGAAATACATAGCGACGTCTCTACTAGATTTGCAGGCGTCGTCATACGAGTCCATGTGTGCAAACTATAACAGTTAAACATGCAAATCAGATTATATATAGCTACGAAATATTAACAAGCAAACATTTGTATAAGCCACCATGCATGAGACTTGTTCGTCGATAATGTTTTGGAGCATGCCAAAGGAGTGAAACTATAGTTGTTGGTATGAAATACCACCATACCCAAAGTATTATATGTAGAGTTTACTTTACAATTGGACTGACCTTGCCCAAATCAGTTCAAATATGCTATCACAAAATAGTTCAAATATGCTAGGACAAAACAGTTAATTGCCCTGGCCATTCTATTTACTCTAAACTTGGGATGCATTAATTGGACCTTGCCCAAAACAATTCAAATATGCTAGGAATGCCACTGACCTTGCCCACTAGGTCGAGGGTGCCATGGACTTTGGGTTTTGACCCAGTGTGACTGAGCCACTATTGGGCTAGGCCCAATAGCCCACTCATTATAAAAGCTTCAAGGAAATAAGTAAAAATGTAAAACAATAAAAGACTCCAAAAGTAATATAAAAATGTTCACCATTAACAAAAACATATGCTTGCTTTTATAAATGTAATTCCCAGATTTTTTTTACTAATATAATTATTAAAAACTAAAAACAAATCGTAATCTGTTAAGAATAATTAATTAAAAAATAATATAATATGTTAATCATTTACAAAATAAAATCATAATTCACAAAATAGTATTCTTACTTTAATAAAAATACTTTCAATTTTTGTTTGAATAATGTAATTATTAAAAACGTAAAACAAATGATTTTTACGTTTAGTTTCTATATAGATTATTTTATTTACATTGTTTGGCCATGTAGCTAAGAGGCATTAACTAAGATGTGAGGTAGCTAGAAGAAGTTTTTGGTGGTAAAATATGTGAAATTGTGACAGTGGAAGTTGCATGGCAATATATCTCGAAATGGCTATGAAAATGTCATAACAGGTAGGTAAGATGACTGTTTTGAGGAAGATATAAAGAGGCTTATGTGCAACAGAGTGTATCATGCCGTGGGGTTTGGATGCACCGGCTAAGTTCACACTGATCCTCGAAGTGAGAATGGGCAATGCACGGTACCGGAGAGGCTAGCAAAATATGAGGAGGTGAGAGTGCGTATGTCCATGGATTCACATTAGTCATAAAGAACTCGTATACTTATTGCAAAGTTTTATTAGCTTTCTTGAAGCAAAGTACTACTTGCCTGCCCCTAGGGAGGAGGTTGGAAGGAGTTAACCATCACGCGCCTCCGACTCAAAACAACACTAGGATTTCAACGGGGAATAATAATGCTCACACATCCCCGCCATGCCATAACCATTATTTAGACAAATGGGAAATTAACAACTTTTAATATCGATACTCCTACCGACCAACAACCATGCACTCACACCTTCTCACATTGCCACATCAATATTATTAACCCACAGTTTCTCTTTTGTGTACTACATGAAGGTTTTGATTATGCACTCCTTGAATACCTATTATTTTTGGACTAGTCTTATAACCCATGTAAATTACCGTCACTATTTATTAACACTCAAACAAATATAAGTGAAGAACGAGAGTGCAATTATTTCTATAAAATCTATATGCCACCATGCTAAAAAAGATATAAGTGAAGTACTAGAGCAACTGCTAAGCTCAAAAGATATAAGTGAAGCACATAGAGTATTCTAACAAATCATGATGAAGGTGTGTCTCTCTCAAATAGGTGTGTCCAGCAAACAATTATTGTAGCAAACTAAAGCAAAAAAACAAACAAAAGCAAACGACGCTCCAAGCAAAACTCATATCATGTGATGAATAAAAATATAGCTCCAAGTGACATACCGATGCATTGAGACAAAAGAGGGGATGCCTTCCGGGGCATCCCCAAGTTTAGACGCTTGAGTCTTCCTAGAATTTGACTTGGGGTGCCTTGGGCGTCCCCAAGCTTAGAATCTTGCCGCTCCTTATTCCTTCATCCATCGTGATAGCACCCAATAAAAACTTTAGCACACAAAACTCAACAAAACTTCGTGAGAACCGTTAGTATAATAAACATATCAAATACTTTGGGTAATATTATAAATTGATTCACATTTTATTATTGCATAAGGTACTGTATTCTAACTTTTCCATGGCTTATACCCCCCGATACAATCCATAGCAACATCAAAACAAGCAAACTATGCAAGCAAAAAACAGAATCTATCTAAAATAGAACAGTCTGTAATGATTTGTATAGGAACTATATTTCTGTAACTCCAAAAATTATGAAAAGTTATGAAAACCTGGGGAATTTGTATACCAATACTGTGTAAAAAATTCAGATCAAAAAGACATTCCAGTAAAATCAGAGAAATTCTGCACTGGATGTTAAAGTTTCTGTTTCTGCACCGTATCAATTCTACTCATCATGCAAGTCATCCCAAAGGTTTTACTTGGCACAAACACTAATTTAAACATAAAAACACAATCATTACAGAGGCAATAATCATGTTATCACACACAAATAGAAAGTAAAAAACAAAAATTTAAAGATAACTATTGGATTGCCTCCCAACTAGCGTTATTGTTTTACGCCCCTAGCTAGGCATAATGCATAGTATCAAGTGTTGTAGTAGTCACTAAGATGATCCGTCATGCTATAATCATATTCCCTTCTCTCAACAGCAAGTTTTCTAATAGGTAAGTGTCGGGCCCCTGGGACTGGGGGTACCCAGGCCTGTCTGCCTGCGGCCTAGAACATGGCGCATGCCAGGGACCCAGCACGGCCCACCACTGGACTTCATGAGCAAAACCCTCGCGAGGGCCCCCGCCTCACGAGGCGTATGTCGGAAAACACCATCGAGGGCCTCGCAAAGCCCCCCCCCCCCGCACGAGGTCACTTCTCAAGGCTGCCCCTGGAGCCTCTGCGGAGGGGACTGGTCTATGATGGCTCGATGGAGACGAGCGGTCCTGCACCTTCACGTGGGTGACGCGCACCGCGCCAAGCACCGCCAGGAGCCGCGCTAGCAGGCACGGATAGGGAAGCTTTCCTCTTTTGTGTTAGAGGAGCATGGCCAACTCGCTGGCTCCCAAAGCAACCCCCAAAGGTTTCCTGTTTGCTGAAAAAAGACCAAGGACGAGGGGCTCGCCAGGATGGAGGTCATCCCCGAGCCCACCAGCGCGTCACGGCAGGGGGCTTTTGCAGGCGGAGACCGCTTTTGTCAGGATAAGCTGCAGCCCTATCCCCCTTCGAACTGGCCGTTGTGGAAACCCTTCCCGCCGTGTGTTTTCGGGGGAAGAGGACCGGGGCCAGTATAAGAGAGGGCAGGTGGCAACCGTAGAGAGGGACCGAAAACCCAGTTAGCCAGGACTCACCCTTGTACTCGTCCTCAAGCAATCTAGCTAAGCAGGAGTAGGGTTTTACACCGCAAGGTGGCTTGAACCTGGGTAAGCTACCATTCCTACTGTTCTTCTTCCTTAGCTCGAGCACGCCGGAGAGTCGCCGTGAGGTTGCGAGGGAGAGCAGGGCTAGAGAACTTGCGCACCCCAGAGTTCGAACTTCCTTAGGTCCCCGGAGCCCTAATTCTGACAGTAAGCAAAAGTAATTGAAGGGGCTAAACTTCACAACACAAGGGTCCATGAGATCTATCTCGAGAGGAATAGAGGGCTCCTCTTCAGGCTTTTCATAAGTAATAGTCAACTCTTCATTGTACAAGTTTCGATAAAGGTATTTCCTTAATTCTCTCTCAAGCACATGACCCAATCCAAGATTTGGTATAACAAATTGATCGTTTTGTTCAGAAATTTTATGAACTAGGACATTAGGTGGAACCTTTTTTCTAAGGTTTTCATCATAAGCAACATAGGTCGTTGATATTAATTTCTTATTTATTTCAAATCATAAAGAATCCCTTCTATTGGTGGGCACTCACTGTTAACCCTACAATGAGCAAATATATATCTAGACTCTTGCATGATATGATTAAATTCATGAACGAGAAATATTGTGGCCAAATGTTTAGTAGAGGCATCCTGAATATTAGAGAATTTCATAAACAACCATTGTATGAAAGGATGCATATGAACGAATTGTCTTTCCAATTCAACTATAAGCAAAGATATAGCATCCGCATAATTAGTAGTTCTAGCAACAATAGAGCCTCCTATCAAGGGTAACGAGCCCGCACAAGTGAAAAAGTCTTGTATCACACTTTTTCCAATAATATTACCACTACCTATGCAGAATTTCTTTGTTTGCATAATAGGTTCTCCTTTAGAAGTATCATCATCCGCAAGGTTATCAAGTTTTTCTTTAGCAAGTTCATCAAAATTTCTTTTGTCATTTTCATGACATGGTGTAGTTGAATAATCAAAAGGGAAGCACCACTAATTTCAAACTCAGACATGATAGTAACTTCAAGCAAGCAAAGCAACAAGCGAAGAAGGTAAACTAGCAAGTAAATCAAGCAAACAAGTAAACTAGCAAAGATAAATATTTTTGTATTTTATTGATTTTTATACTCCCTCTGTTCACTTTTATAAGACGTTTAAACAATTCCGACAGCGTCTAAAACAGTTCAATGTGAGTTGTCCAAAACGTCTTATAAAAAAGAACGGAGGGAGTAGCAAGCAAAATATAACAGCAAATAAAAAGTAGAACGAGTGAATGATAATTTGTGAGAAGGTACTTGATAGTAAGTTGGTGATACTCCCCGGCAACGACGCCAGAAATCCTTCCTGATACTTATGATCCGCATTGGGTTTTTCCCTGAAGAGGAGGGGATGATGAAACACAGTATAGATAAGTATTTCCATCGGTGAGAACCAAGGTTATCGAACCAATAGGATGACCACACAACTTCCGTCTTTAGCGCCTACACACAAAAGAGCAAACACTTGCACCCAACGCGGGCAAGAGGGTTGTCAATCCCCTTGAACTCGTTACTTGCAAGCAAATGAGTAGTGTAGATGATAGTTGATAATTATAAATTGCAAAATAAAATAAAAAGTAAAAAATGGCTGCAAGAAAATAATAGCGTTTGTAAATATATAAGTGAATAGACCCGGGGGCCATAGTGTTCGCTAGAGGCTTCTCTCTTAAATAAAGCATACGATGTGTAAACAAATTATTGTTGGGCAATTGATAGAAAAGCGCATAGTTATGCAATATTTATTCACGGTAATGATCATGTGTATATAGGCATCACGTCCATAAAAAGTAGACCGAATACTGCTGGCATCTACTATTATTACTCCACTTCGAGAGCGCTTCTATGCTTGCCTCTCTAGGTATTAAGTTCATACAAACAGAGTAATGCTTGGAGAACGATGACATGATGTAGACAAAGTAAACTCAATTACTATGAATGAACCCCATCGTTTTATCCTTAGTGGTAGCTATACAAATACGTGTCTTGTCCCCTACTATGTCACTGGAATATAGAGCACTGCAAGATTGAACCCACTACAACGCACCCCTCTCAGTGCAGATAAACCAATCTAGTTGGCCAAACTAAACCGATAGATCGGAGAGATTTACGAAGCTATGATGATCATGCAAATAAGAATCAAATAAGTATTCATAGGAGACTCAAATCTTTTATCATAAATAATCTGAACATATACCCACAATTCATCGGATCCCAACAAACACACCGCAAAACAAGATTACATCGAATAGATCACCGCAAAGATCGTGGTGAACTTTGTATTGAAGATCAAAGAGAGAGAAGAAGTTGTCTAGGTACTAGCTATGGACCCTTAGGTATATGGTGGACTACTCACACATCACCATGGGAGCAACAAGGATGATGAAGAGGCCCTCCGTGATCATTCCCCCCTCCGGCAGGGCACCAGAAAAGGGCTCCAGATGAGACCACGGTGGAACAGAGACTTGCGGCGATGGAAAAAGTGTTTCGGGAGCTCTCGTGGGGTCTTTGGAATATATGTGAATTTATAGGCCAGGGTACGGGGCCAGGAGAGCCGAGGCGTCCACAAGCTAACAGGGCGCGGCCACCCCCCCTGGGCGCACCCTGTTGGCTTGTGGGGCCCCCATGCAGCCTCCGGTCTTCTCCCAAAGCTTCCAGGTATTCTTTTGGGCCAGAAAAAACATCAAAGAGTTTCGTGGAAACTGGACTTCGTTTGGTACTATAAACCTGAAAAGCCAAAAACATGCAGAAAACAGCAACTGGCACTTGGCACTGAGTTATTAGGTTAGTGCTAAAAAATAATATGAATCAACAAATAAATGCCCAAAAAGTATCCTAGAATGATAATATTATAGCATGGAACAATCAAAAAATTATAGATACGTTGGAGACGTATCAGTTGACTACGATGAGACTTTCTCACCCGTAGTGATGCTTAAGTCCGTCAGGATTAGGTTAGCAATAGCTGCATTTTTTGATTATGAAACATGGCAGATGGATGTCAAAACAACGTTCCTTAACGGTTTCCTTAAGGAAGAGTTGTATATGATGCAACCGGAAGGTTTTGTCGATCCTAAAAATGCTGAAAAAGTATGCAAGCTCCAGCGATCCATTTATGGGCTGGTGCAAGCGTCTTGGAGTTTGAATCTTCGCTTTGATGAGGTGATCAAAGCTTTTGGGTTCATACAAGTTTATGGAGAAGCTTGTATTTATAAGAAAGTGAGTGGGAGCTCTATAGCGTTTCTAACATTATATGTGGATGACATATTGTTGATTGGAAACAATATAAAACTTTTGGAAAGCGTGAAGGAGTATTTGAACAAGAGTATTTCAATGAAAGACCTCGGAAAAGCTGCTTATATATTAGGCATCAAGATCTATAGAGATAGATCAAGACGCTTAATAAGACTTTCACACAGCACATACCTTGATAAGATTTTGAGGTTCAAAATGGATCAGTCCAAGAAGGCACTACTAGGGAGAACCTTATACACAGAAGCTTATCAGTAGCGCTCTTTAAAAGGAGGCTCTACCGCTAATTATCAGTAGCGCGTGGACGGCAAGGGTGCTACTGCTATCGACATAGCAGTAGCGTGTCGACTATAAAACGCGCTACTACTATAATTTCCACACCGTTGCCGACCGGCTAGGTGTAGTAGTAGCGCCGTGCTACTTCTTGAGCTTGCGTTAGTTTTCCCTTGAAGAGGAAAGGGTGATGCAACAAAGTAGATAAGTATTTCCCTCAATTGTTGAGAACCAAGGTATCAATCCAGTAGGAGGTACAAGCAAGTCCCCAATCTTTGCACCTACACAAACAATCAAACACTTGCACCCAATGCTATAAAGGGGTTGTCAATCCCTTCACGGTTACTTGCAAGGATGAGATCTGATAGAGATAGATATAAAAGATTACTAAAACGAAAAGTAAAATAAAAGTAAAAAGATTGCAGCAAAGTATTTTTGGTATTTTTGGTTTATAGATCTGAAAATATAATATGGAAAATAGACCCGGGGGCCATAGGTTTCACTAGAGGCTTCTCTCTTGAAGGAAAATAATACGGTGGGTGAACAAATTACTGTCGAGCAATTGATAGAAAAGCGCATAGTTATGACGATATCCAAGGCAATGATTATGCATATAGGCATCACGTCCGTGTCAAGTAGACCGAAACGATTCTGCATCTACTACTATTACTCCACACATCGACCGACTCCTGCCTGCATCTAGAGTATTAAGTTCATGAAGAACAGAGTAACGCATTAGGTAAGATGACATGATGTAGAGGGATAAACTCAAGCAATATGATGAAAACCCCATCTTTTTACCCTTGATGGCAACAATACAAATACGTGCCTCGCTACCCCTACTTTGTCACTGGGTGAGGACACCGCAAGATTGAACCCAAAACCAAGCACTTCTCCCATTGCAAGAATTACCAATCTAGTTGGCCAAACCAAACCAATAACTCGAAGAGACTTGCAAAGATATGAAATCATGCATATAAGAATTCAGAGAAGATTCAAATAATATTCATAGATAATCTGATCATAAATCCACAATTCATCGGATCTCAACAAACACACCGCAAAAGAGTATTACATCGGATAGATCTCCATGAAGATCATGGAGAACATGGTATTGAAGAACATAGAGAGAGAAGAAGCCATCTAGCTACTAGCTATGGACCCGAAGGTCTAAGGTGAACTACCCACGCATCATCGGAGGGGCAATGGAGTTGATGTAGATGCCCTCCGTGATCGAATCCCCCTCCGGCAGATTACCGGAAAAGGCCCCAAGATGGGATCTCACGGGAACAGAGGCTTCCGGCGGCGGAAAAGTATTATCGTGGCTCTTTTTGGTATTGGGGGAATATTTGGGAATTTATAGGAGGAAGATTAGGGTTAGGAGGCCTGCAGGGGGGCCACAAGCCAGGGGGGGCGCCCCTCCCCCCCCTAGGGCGCGCCCTGCAGGCTTGTCGTCTCCCGGCAGGTCTCCTGCCCCCCTCTCCAAGTCTGGTAGGTTTCTTCTGGGCCAAGAAAAATCATCGCGAAGATTTTATTCCGTTTGGACTCCGTTTGATATTCCTTATCTGCAATACTCAAAAACAAGGAAAAAAACAGAAACTGGCACTGGGCTCTAGGTTAATAGGTTAGTCCCAAAAATAATATAAAATAGCATATTAATGCATATAAAACATCCAAAACAGATAATATAATAGCATGGAACAATCAAAAATTATAGATATGTTGGAGATGTATCACGCCGCTCCCAGAAATGCGCTACTGCTAACGAAATACTAGTGGTGCATTTTGCTTTCCCACTCTACCCCCACCGTCTCCCTCTCCCCATTCGATCCCGTCTCCCTCTCATCACTCCCTCTCCCCCGACCGCCGCCGTCGCCATCGCCTCGACGCCGCCACCGTCGCGCCCCCTCACTCGCCGTCGCGCCCCCTCCCTCATCGTCGCCTACCCCCGAGCCCCGACCCGGATGCCACCACCGTCACGCCCCCTCCCTCACCGCCGCGCCCCCTCCCTCCGCAGGTAGCCACCACTCCCTCCTTCCTCCCTCTTCCCTCTCCCCTCACTCCCTTCACCCCCCTCTCGCATCCGGCCATCCAGGTTCATAGGCAGAGCAGTTTGATTCTTGGGTTAGGGGGGTTAGGTTGATTCTAGGGTTAGGTTTTGTAATATTAGGAAAAATCTCTCTAGGGACCCAATATAGTTAGTTCGTGGTGGTGGAAAAAATTAGTTTAGGGCAAAAAATCAATATAGAAGTAAGCTTGCTTTGGACCCAATGTAGTTTTCTTCATCTTCACGCTTGAATTAGTGATTTTTTTCTTGATGGTTGTAGTGGAAAAATTAGTTTAGAGCAAAAAATCAATATAGAAATAAGCTTGCTTTGGACCCAATGTAGTTAACTAATTTTTTTAGGATAGTATGAGAGAGTTGCAAATTAGGACAGTATGAGAGAGTTGTTGTCGACCCAATGCTCTAGGGTTTATACAAAATTTTCTTCAAGTTCTATATTTTCTTGAAGTGGTCCTTTTATATAGAACTTTGAATTGTTCGATAATTGTGCCCAAGTGCCCTATATATGAATGTGCCCAAGTGGCCTTTTGTTGTTTGCAGGGTAAATCATTCGAGTGGCCTATGTTTCGCCGGAATGTTGATTCATTTCCGTTCCGGTGAATTTCAGGCGCTCGATATGTCCACTTTTTAGCAAAGGTCATGTCGAAATTTCCCGTGAATTTTGGCATGACTTGTGCTAGAAAGTAGGCATATCGAGTGCCGGGATTTGTCATTAATCATTTTATTATAGTTTAAGAATTAAACGAGGAGACTTAATCGTAGGAAACATGTCGAACATTAAACGATAAGAAAATGTTCTCATAGGAAATTGTTCTCGACGTCAACGATGCCTGGTCCGCATCCTCGTCGTCGACTCGGCGGCGACATGCTTGAGAGGCGCCATGTCCGGGACTGGGCTCCGCCGGGCTGGCACTGGGAGGTGCTACCTTCCGGGGTGCGCACCTTGGTGAGGAATCCGACTCTCGTCGTCGACCCGGAGCTTCTTTGGTGGCGGTCGCGTGGGCCACTATCGGTGCGGAGGGAGCGGGCCCCCGCGGATGTGGTACGTCGTCGTGTCAGGCAGGAGGACGAGCACGTCCGTCGCTACATGGCTGCGTTGGACGCCAGGTTCTCTAATACCTGGCAGGTTCTTCAGGGATCTCACCCGAGCTATGATCCGGTGATGGTTCCTTCTCTTTGGGTGTCCACCGCCTGTGCCGTGAGACGTCAACTGGATCTGTATTACTGATATTATATGATAATATTCGAGATGTATTAGTGATAATATTCGATGATGCATTAAATGGATTATTCGAGATGATGTATTAGTGATATTATATGATAATATTCAAGAAATTTTTAGTAAAAAAAATCAGGTACTTTCGGTCCGTCGTTGCTCCTTGTGTGACTTTCATGTGTGTTCTTGATGGAGGAATCCTGAATGTTGTCGTGGGGGGCACTTCCTCCTCTTCTCTTCTTGCGATATATACCTCGGTATAATGCGCAAGGAGAGGAGAGGGGGTGCGCCCATCACCGACGGTCGAACTATTAGTGTGAGAGAGTGTCCACCAACATATATACACCAACTATGATGTATTAGTGCCTATATTTTGCCGGAATGTTGATTTATTTTCGTTCCGGCAAATTTTAGGCGCTCAATATGTCTTACATTAGGAATGGTCATGCCGTAATTTTTGAATCATGAACACAGGAAATGTCGTCGTCTGATGACGACGATAGGATCCAAGCGTGTGAACTCTGCGGCGAAGATAAGGGTCTTTGCGACCAGCCTGGGCTGCGAGACGACAGGTTCTTCACCATCAAGCTTGACGAGACCTTCATTGTTTCTACGGTACGCAACGATGACAAGTGTTTTTTCGTAATTAAGCATGACATTTGTTTCTTTGCTTCAACGTGTAATTTCTATTTTATACAATTCGACTAGTTCATCCCCTGCCATGCAAGACGGTATGTCTTGGAGAGGCTCGGTTTCGAGGACCACGAGAGTATGGAGACGAGGAGAGCTAACCTGAGGACTAAACATGGTCACACATTTTTGATCAAAGTAATGAATACAGTTAATAACACAGAATTAGGGTGCTCAAATTGGGAAGCTCTTTGCAAGGCATATGGATTTCAGGAGGATATGGAAATAACGTTCGATCTTCGTCCTGAAGATCATATTGAAGGTAACATCGACATTTGGGTGGATGTCGATATGCTTTCTGTTTTATCTCCATGTGAGTTTATCAACCATGCATATTTGTCAAGTAATTTGCAATATATATTTAAAAATAGTTGGTGTTCATCCATACTAAATTTGTTAATTTATAATTTACAGCTTATTTCGTTTCTTCGAGTGAAACACAGAAAATAATTGACACGACACACTACACTTATGGATCACATCTAACTTGGGAGGAGAAGGATGATCTTATCAACTTTGTTATTGGTGTCCTAGTTGGTAGGGAGATCTTCCCGTATAATTTGGGAACTGGCCCAAATTATACATTGTACATGCCACTAGTGCATAGGTTGAGGGCGGATGACATTCGCCGAAATATCTTGGTAAGAGTTGCTAATTAAGTACACTACTATTGCGTAAATGGTATTGATTACATTGCTAACTAGGCTACTATTATGTTCTTCAACAGAAACTGCCAAATGAAGTTGTGCCTCCGTTGATGCATGGCGAAGGTAATATGACAATTAAAAGCCCTATGAGGCCCCAGTTCTCTTTTGCATACTCGACTGAGCGCAAACCACCAAGACGGCTCCAAATTGAAGCATGGGGAGAAATAAAGAAGGATCGCAAGCCACAAGTTGGAGACCGTTGGATCTCTTTGCTTCATCATGGAGACATAGGTGTTATTCTGTTTTATGTCATTTTACCTAGGAGGGAGGACTAGGTCCTATGAGAGAGAAGTTTTTCTGGTTTATATTAACTTGCATGATCGATTAGGATGATTATTAGTATGATGTTTTTTGTTTTATGATATTTTAACTTGATATGATTAAGATGATGATGAGTTGTTAGATGAGTAAGATGATGATGAGTTATATGACATATATTTGATTAAAGTGGATGGATGCAACGTCATATTTCCCTCTAATTCAACATGATCACTTGCATCCATCCACTTTAATCTAAATGTTGTTGCTGGCACAATAATTATTGATGTTGTATATTAATATGTATAACCGTGTGTAAATACAACATAAATATAAAAAAAGAAATATGTGCGTTTACTAGTGGCGCGGGTTAGGAAAGAACGCTACTGCTAAATAAGTTAGCAGTAGCGCTGGTTAACACGCGCTACTGCTAAACTTTAGCTGTAGCGCTGGTCGACCAGCGCTACTGCTAAAACTTAGCAGTAGCGCTGCCACCAGCGCTACTGGTATGGGTAATTCCAGCGCTACTACTAGGCTTTCTCCTAGTAGTGAGGGGTTCTTGCCTGTTTTGCAAGGTGTGAAGGTGAGTAAGACTCAATGCCCGACAGCAACAGAAGATAGAGAAAAGATGAGGCTCGTCCCCTTTGCCTCGACCATAGGCTCTATCATGTATGTGATGCTGTGCACGAGACCGGATGTGTGCCTTGCCATAAGTATGGCCGGAAGGTTTCAAAGTGATCCAGGAGTGGAACACCGACCGTCAGAAATATCCTGAAGTACCTGAAGAGAACTAAGGAAATGTTTCTCGTATATGGAGGTGATCAAGAGCTCGTCGTAAAGGGTTACGTCGATGCTAGCTTTGATACCGATCCGGATGACTCTAAGTCTCAATCCAGATACGTATTTATTCTAAATGGTGGAGCAGTCAGCTGGAGTAGCTCCAAGCAAAGCATGGTAGCAGCATCTACATGTGAGGCGGGATATATAGCTGCTTCAGAAGCAGCACAGGAAGGAGTCTGGATGAAGCATTCCATGACGGATCTAGGAGTTGTGCCTAGCGCACTGGATCCAATGACTCTCTTTTGTGACAACACTGGTGCCATTGCCATTTCCATGGAGCCCAGGTTTCAAAAGAAGACCAAGCATATAAAGTGTCATTTCAACTCCATCCGCGATTACATCAAGAAGAAATACATAGACATTTCCAAAGTACATATGGATCTGAATGTTGCAGACCCGTTGACTAAACCTCTCTCACGAGCGAAACATGATTAGCACCAGAACTCTATGGATGTTAGATACATTATAATGTAAGCTAGATTATTGACTCTAGTGCAAGTGGGAGACTGTTGGAAATATGCCCTTAGAGGCAATAATAAATTGGTTATTATCATATTTCCTTGTTCATGATAATCGTCTATTATCCATGCTAGAATTGTATTGACCGGAAACTCAGATACTTGTGTGGATACATAGACAACACTATGTTCCTAGTAAGTCTCTACTAGACTAGCTCGTTGATCAAAGATGGTTAAGGTTTCCTAACCATAGACATGAGTTATCATTTGATAACGGAATCACATCATTAGGAGAATGGTGTGATGGACAAGACCCAATCGTAAGCTTAGCATTTGATCGTATCACTTAAGTTTATTGCTACTGTTTTCTTCATGTCAAGTATATGTTCCTAAGACCATGAGATCATGCAACTCCCGGGTACCGGAGGAATACCTTGTGTGCTATAAAACGTCACTTCGTAACTGGGTGATCATAAAGGTGCTCTACAGGTATCTCCGAAGGTGTCTGTTGGGTTGGCATGGATCGAGACTGGGATTTTGTCACTCCGTATGATGAAGAGGTATCTCTGAGCCCTCTCGGTAATACAACATTACAAGAAGCTTGCAAGCGATGTGACTAATTAGTTAGTCATGGGATCTTGTATTACGGAACGAGTAAAGTGACTTGCCGGTAACGAGATTGAACTAGGTATGGAGATACCGACGATCGAATCACGGGCAAGTAACATACCGATGGACAAAGGGAACTGCATACGGGATTGACTGAATCCTTGACATCGTGGTTCGACTGACAAAGATCTTCATGGAATTTGTAGGAACCAATACGGGCATCAAGGTCCCGCTATTGGTTATTGATCGGAGAGGTGTCTCGGTCATGTCTACATGATTCTCGAACCTGTAGGGTCGCACGCTTAATGTTCGGGAGCGCTAGGCTAATGTTGAGATATTAATAGTAGAAAGTCCGAAAGTAGTTTGAAGTCCCGGATGGGATCCGGGACATCACGGGGAGCTCCGGCGGTAAAGATTTATATATGGAAGTCATATTCACGGTTCTGGAAAAGTTCGGGAATTTCTCGATAGAGTACCAGGAAGGTTCTGGGGGTTCCACCGTGGGGCCCAATGGCCCGGGAAGGGCCCACATGGACCGAGGGGTGGGGCTATAGCCTACAACCACATGGGTTGTCCGCACCATTCCCCAAGGCACATGTCGTTTAAATTTAGAGATAAAATCTTATCTCTAAATTTAAAGGGTTGAATCTAGAGATAAGATGTTAGCTTCATGTTTAAAGGGATTTATCCCTTATGGTCGGCCCGAGGAGGGTTTTGGACGCCCTTCCCTGCCCCTAGCCTATATATAGAAGGGGGAGGTGCATGGGGGCAGCCACCCCTTCACCCTTGCCCATTGGCTCTCCCAACTCCTTCCACATTTCTTCGGTGCGCGCTTGGCGAAGCCCTGCCGGAATTCCGCTGCCACCACCACCACGCCGTCGTATTGGATCATATCTCATCAACCTCTTCCCCCTCTCACTGGATCAAGGAGGAGGAGACTTCGCCGAGCCGGACGTGTGCTAAACTCGGAGGTGCCGTACGTGTGGTGCTTGGATCATATTGGATCGTGATGCGAGTATGACTATGCCAACCACGATCTCTAGATCGTTAACGCTTTCGGTCTACAAGGGTATGTAGACACCTCTCCCTCTCGCTGCTAGCATCTCCATAGAATAGATCTTGGGTGTTTCGTAAGAAAACTTTTGTTTCCCATGCAACGTTCCCCAACAGTATCACCTACAACTCCAGTTCGAAGCAAATCTGCCTCAACCACTATGTCATCTTCGAGTGCTACAATATCTACCAACCGAACCACGGCAAGGGTGGCAATGGGTGACCTTCCTCCATATCTCGATTTAACTAATAGAACATGCCTAATTTTGGTAGTACGATGGCATGCATGTTGAACTACCCTATATTATGTCCTAGTTTGCTATGCCATGTATGAACTATATGTGTTATGATCTACATGAACATGAAGTGCGTCGTTTGATCTATGTTGCATAAGATTGTATGGATTTGAGGGTTTGCATATGAGGAGGGTGGCAGCCTCAATGAGAAGATGGAATGGACAACTTTGAGCAACTTGGCCGGGAGTTGTCAGTTAGATCTCATCACCATTTCTCTAAACTCAAGGTTGATGGGTTAAACTTAGGAATAGAACTAACACTGGGGCTTTCACCGTTGTCCAAGACTACAACCGGGAGTGTCTTAGTATGCTACGGAGAGCTAAGGCTTTACTAGTATGGCCTAGTATAGAGTAGATCCACTTATATACAAAGATAGTATAAAGTCTATATTGTCTTCTACAAAGGAAACCAGCCTCCCCATACCCCCCAAAACATGATTTAGGTATATTATATTTTCTGGTGAAACTTGCCTATACATTCGATGTATTGACCCTTGTGGCTTCAACGCATCATGTTGCGGGACTTATGCATGACATGTACGGGATTATGATTTAGGGTTATGATGTTATACTCAACTTTTACCTGTGAGCGGATGGACATCACAACACAATATTGTATTTTTGTTGCATGATAATTTGAGCTAGCCTTGAGGTAAGCATGTATGTATTGTAAAGAGACTGGTCTGCAATGTAATACTATGACATGTGATATATCTTAGTATTTCATTGTGAACTGTGTGTGTCAGCTATTGATCTAGGGACTAGCATAGAAAGTGCATAGATTCATGTCCCTTATGAGGGACCATGTCACTACATTGTAAGAATATAAGAATTGTATTCAGTGTGGTAAGAATATATTGAAAATATAAAGTTGAATGGAATTATTACCAAGAGTTTGTTTTTAATTCCGGACTTTGTCAGAGTGTGCAGCAATGTCACATATGAATGATCACCATATCCAGCATGCTAATTGTTGAGAAACCATTCAATATGCTTAATAAACCTAATCACTCGGTGATGGTGTCCTGAATAAGGGGGTACTAACCACGTTAGTCCTCAAGCATGGGCTGGGCCAAGGACCCCCAAACTATCAAACAAGTGGGCCACGTTTGTCAGGCCCCATGACGTACTCAATATAAAATCTTCCAAAGACTTGGCGTACACTACAAGGCATGATGTAACCCTCGGCATGCTTATCCCCGATGCAACCGACCTAGTTGTAACCCTAGGTACCCCTGGTGTTTATATAAGCCAGTGGGTTTTAGCCCGTAGAGGTAGATTCATTCACACATACGATCTCAAGGTAGATCAATCTGTGTACTCTGTATCCAATCCACAAATTAATACAATACATGCAGGACATAGGGTTTTACCTCTTCGAGAGGGGCTAAACCTGGGTAAACATTGTGCCTCTTTTTTGTCCTGTTATCATCGTGCCAACATCACCAGCTCGGGACCCCCTGCCCGTGATATGCCAGATTTAGCTCTATCATCTGGCCAATGGCGTCCCAGTTTGTTGTTGACTCCTTCATAGTATCCACATTCCTCACAATTCTTTTGTGTGTTATATCTAGTTTGAAATAAGCTACAATAATGTACGTGAGCAAAACTAGTTACAGAAGAACAACCTAGTTGGAGGTTGAGAACAAGTATTAATCAAGTGAACTTAGTACATGTAGGAAGTAATGTGTATATTATGCAAACATGGATATAATAGAAAGGATACTTAAATGCACTCATGTCTATGAAATCATATATACATGGATGGATGACGGGATCATTAGGCAGTTGCATGCGGATGGAGCCATCAGGGTGGCCGTGTAAATTGAGGTACATTTCCATATCAACTGAAAGGCGCGTACAATTTGATAAATTCAATCCAACCGTCGCCTCTCGAAATATACTTTCTTCTTTGCTCCTGACCTTGCCGCCGAAAGTAAATCCCTCTTTTATCTCAAAGAAAGCTCTAACTTTAGTTATATGAGATTCTGTAAGACCCAGCTTTTACAAGAAATCATAGGAGATGGCCTAGGAAAACCAAAGAAAATAAATGATTGGGCATGTATGCAATTATATTACTGAGATTTGGGCTGAATTCATATCGGCCAGTTTCAAATGTAAGAAGCATTATGATACAAAATTTCAGAATTATAAATTGGTACATCTCATTAGGTAATTGGCATGAGCAACATGTTCTATGTAGCATTAGGTACTAATGCAGAACACATAGAGTATGGGTGTCTGTGGGTGGATACTGACAACATATACGCAAGATTAGTGCAGTCAACTATGTATGGTATGAGTATATATAAAAATAATAAATTTTTAGATAAGGTTATATTTAGCATATTTCGAATTGTACACATGCTTTATGGATTAATATCTTGCATGAACAAATCATGGAAAGTAGTTGCATGTATGTTTGATATGAAGTGCAGTTCGTATAAGTTGTATTGATACCTTTTCAGTAATAAGGTCCACATAACCAGTAACACACCATGCTCAACTAACAAACAAATCAAGCACATGATGGTTAAGAGATGAAGAAATAGTTCAAAATTACCATCATTTTTCTGCAGTATTCTCGAAGGATGAGGTAGAGGATGTTGTTCTCCAAAGCATTCTCACTGTTGCACAACCCTCTCATGTTGTAACGAATTGGGCACTACAAATACAAACAGACCATTCAGGAGAAAAGAAGCATTCAACCCTCATTTGAACGAGATTAACCAGGATTAACAGAAATTTACCTCGATTTCATCCGCTGCATTCGGTTTTGTTGGGGTCTTCTCGCCTAGGACAAGTGGGGCCCACAACAACATATATAGACACACAATAGGTGTGGTGTGTGCCAATCGTTGGGTTCGTGGACTTAACGCAGACTGGGGCACCATCGTTCGGTATGAGTGACACGAGACTAGGTCTGAAGGATAAGACCGACAACAAAGACCACTAGCGTTAAAGAGCTGGGACGAAGAAGTTCATGCATGTGCAGGGGCAAGTGCACCACAGAAATAACTGACTTGTATGTCAAAGAAATAACATGCTCTATGTGGCAGAAAAAAAAGAAAATTAGCTATTTAAGTACCAAACAACATAATTGACGGAAACAATACTCACATGATAAGTTTAAAAGGGGGAAACTTGGTATGTACACATGTTTGTACTACGCAAGTTTTTTGCGTACATAACTTCAAAGTACAAGCGTAAGTTAGAAAAGAAACAAATGTAAGTTTTGTAGAACGTAATTTTGTAGATTTCTACAAGGCTGGCATTGAAAATCAAATGATAAAAAAAGTTGCAGCTAGAAGAATGAAATCAGAATGCTATATGTTTGTAAGAAAAAGTATAAATGAAAGGAGCAACATGTTGAGGATGGCTTAATGTGTTCCCATGGGAAGAATGATGGCATGCATTTGGAGTTCACAAGGACATGTACGAGGGACAGAACAACACAAAGTGATAACCTGAAAACAGGAAGAGGAAGAGAATTCGACGAACGTAAAACCAATTGAGAAAGAACGTGATGAAAGGATTGAAAGGAATAACGCAGACGACGTGAAAGGAAAGAGCAGTGAAAGGTGACAGTGAGCCGGAGGAACAAGTTTCTGGATCACCGTGCAAATCAACGACTGTAGAGGGCCGTTGAAAATTAATAAGAGAAACAAAAAATGGTACTAGTATCATGTACGCTGGTTTGTCCTGATCGGACAGCATCTTTCGGCATCAGGAAAGACCAAAGTGTTGATTCATGCAGCGCGACAAGATGGACCATAGAATGAGTGACGGTAATGATCCACTTGTGAAAGGCTTGGACCCAGGAAAAAGGCGCCCGTGTTGATTCCTCCTGGCACTGGATACGTGGATAAGGCGATAAGACCCTAGGGGCATTACTGTAAGTAAACATGGTAGTGCTGTACTAGTGACGCAGTGGAATGGCACCTTTCAGGTCATTTTCAATTTATTCATCCAACCCTGGACAGCTGAAACGACGCGGTGACGACGGTACCAGGTTTTGGTCTCTTGGAGCTCCAAGATTTCGGATAAGGAGGAGATGGGAGACCGTCACAGCACGAGGAGCTACTCCGTACTTCAATTCGACACCAAGGCAGTCCGTAGCGCGACGCCAAGTTTTTCTGTGCTCTGAAAGCGTTGCGTGCTGCTAGTAAAAGCCAGTGACTCTTTTACTTTCTAGTGCTTGAAAGAGATCGCGTAAAGTAAATTATTGATATTGTGCTACAGCAAGGTCATGCGAGCGAACTATTGTTTTTCTGCCGGAGGTCATATGAGCGAACACCATGATCTAAAAACTTTCCCAAAAAAACACTCCCGGCAAACCCTTAAGAATTGTCATGCTATTGGTATCTCCAATACGGGCCTCAAACCGTCCACGCGGTAGTCCACGTACTCCTCTGTTTGTCGTTTACTCGTAAACCGGACACAAATTAGGGAGGCTCTGTTCCTCAAAAAAAAATTAGGGAGGCTTTGCAAGTGTTCGAACCGCAGGCATGTACTCGTTCCGACAGCCCGGTCGCACCCCAAAACCCTCTTCGTCCGAAAAATCCTTTCCGCGCAAAGCGGACGCCTCGTATTCATGCTAGTCTGGTGGCTCCACAGCGGACGAGACTACACAAGACATTGATGCCCGGTCAGAGCGATGGACCCGGACGAGCGGGCGGCGCCACTTCAATGCTGACGCGGTGACCGAGAAGCCTATTCGAGCCGCTGCATTAAAGTCGGTTCCCCGTCTCTTCGCTTGGTCGCGCCCTATTTAAGCAGGGCTCTGGTACCATCCACATCGCACATGACAACTCCTCTTCCTCTCCACTCCCAGCCTCTTTGATCCTCTCCGCTTCAACACCGTCCAGACAACCATGTATGCACCACGTTGAAGTCGTGGTTCTCCGCGTCGGGAAGCGGCGGCGGCTCCAGATTTTGACGTCGCCACCTTCGCCCTCCAGGGCCCTCGACCTCCACGACCGTCGGCTCCTCCGAAAAGGAGAAGATCGTCATATCCTCCGACAACGAGGAGGAGCAGCCACAACAACATCAGTCGCGCTTCCTCGCAGAGGCGGCGACAACGAACGAGGAGTATTAGCCGCAGATCGATCTCATGATAGAGCCATCGCTGCGCTACCATTGTCCGGCGCCGCCCTCGCTATCGCCACCCTGCGTGAAGGAGGAATTGGCGTCGTCGCCTATCCGTCGCGTGATACGGAGTCGGCGTCCCCCGCGTGCAAATGCGGTGTCCAAATCGGACGTCGCGTGAAGGATGAGCCGGCGTCGCCGGTGCACAGCCGGTACGGCCGCATCTACCAGCCGACGTCGTCGTCGCACTGCGATTGACGCGGCAAGGCCACGAAGGAGGAGGTGCCGCCAGCGATTGCAAAGGCTTACAGAGGCCTTCTCCACTACTTCGGTGGCTGTGACGGTGTCTCCTCACCGTCATAGAGCATCGTCATGGCGGAGGAGATGGCGGTGCACCGCGCTGCTTGGCATTCACAAAATTCGGCATGAGTCCTCGGACCCCGACCTCGTCGAGGCTTGTGCCTGTGACCGAGCCTGGTCTCCTCCCGATGCTTCTAGGGTCCCTTTTGGTCCAGAAAAAATCACCGTAAAGTTTCGTTCTATTTGGACTTCGTTTGGTATTCGTTTCCCACGAAACAAAAAATAGGAAAAAAATAAAGAACTAGCACTTGGCACTATATTAATACATTAGTTCCCAAAAATGATATAAAATGGCCTCTAAAGCATATAAGATTGATAATATAATAACATGAAACAATAAAAATTATAGATACGTTGGAGACGTATCAGTGGCACTGGCACCCGATTCAGGCTCAGATGCCACCCATTTGGCAGGTGCGTGTCGGGGCACGACAACGGGGTGACCGTGTCCGAGTAACGCTGGCACACCTCACCTTCACACACGACCTCTGGTGCGGGCCGACGGCCGGCGGCAAGATCGAGAAACCGACGACGTTCCTCGGCCCCGACGAGGCATAAGAGAACGCGACTTCATGGTCGTGCTTGTCGGACTTCCCTGGGATCCACTTTCACATCCCCATTGTGTCGGCGAGCGGCGGAGCTTGGGCGGCGCGGCCTAGGGCTTGTCAAACGCGTGGGATGCAAGGGAAGATTGTGGAAGGCAACCGAAGTGGGGAAGTAGACTCGCTTGCCCACACATGGGGGGATAGCCATTAGAAAGGACCTCGGCAAGGGCGGTAGGGTGACTGACATGAGGGCCCGATTTTGGATTAAATGGGGCCGGTGGGAAGTGATTGGGCGGCTGACAGACGGGGCCGAGGGGAGACATCGAGAGGACACACGCACGTCCATCCAGTGTCCATCTCAACGTAAATCCAATCCAAATTTGTGTCAGAAATGGCTCGACACGCGACTGGCGGATTTTAGGTCAGACGCCTCGCGTTGGGCCATGCTATTTGTCCGTCACGCACAAGGACGGACCAAATGAGGTGATGGGTTGAAGTGGGCCTTAGGGCATCTCCAATGCCGACCCGCAAATTTCCTCTCGCATCCGTCCACGGATAGGGGGGACCAGTCCACGAACACTGATGCGGGAGCCGGCCATCCAACGCTGCCCCCATACATTTCAGACACTTTTTAAACAAACCGGATGAATTCATGCAAACATGGTGGCTTTTCATATAAACCGGACAAGATTCATGCAAACACGAAGGATTTTCATTACATTTTGAACACTTAGGACAAAAAAAAGAAACCCGACCCTAAACTTACATTACGGTGTCGTCCCGCGTCCAAGCCCTTGTTGTTCCCTTCCTGGGACCGTGTCCTCCATCTGTCGTTCCTATGAGAACCGACGATAAGACCAATGAAGTGAAGGTGCGGTCGCCGGCGAGGAAGAGTAGAACATGGGAGACAGATCGGCCCACATGGGACACAAGGCCCTGCCGTCTCCCATGCCCTACTCATTCACGGAGGAGTCCATGTCTTGTCCGTCACTAGTGGACGTGAGGTCCACCATGGAATTGGAGGCACCGACGCTCTCGTCGTCCCACCGGGCCACCCAAAAGTTCGTCAGTGGCGCGTAGGACGCATATCTACCGTTGTTCTCGTCCGCGGTCTCCTGTAGTTGTGCCTCCGTGGCGACTTGTTCCTGGCGAGCGGGAGCATGGCGCTGCTCTGTGACGAAGTTGGGTTCGCCGCGGCCATGGTCGCCACGGCATCCTCGCTCACGCGCTCGACATCGATTTGGCCCTCCACCAGCCGGTGCTGCTCGAGAAGGTAAAACTTGTACCACTGTTCCTCATGTGCCTGCTAGAACGCCAACATAGGCGCTAAATCGGGCTACTCCTCCGCCATGGCGGCGTTGAAGTGCGCATGCGCGTGCTCCTTGGTTAAGCTCTCATGCAAAGGCACGGGCTCCGGTGCGGTGTTGTCGGAGACCGTCTCCATCCTAGGGTCATCCTCATCGTCGGAGACATCGGGCGAGCTGGCCAGCATGCCGGCCTCGATCCGCCTGGCACGACGGCTTTGCTAGGCGGGTGACCACCTCGTGCTTCATCTTCGTCGAAAGGTGATACGTATCCAACGTATCTATAATATTTTATTGTTCCATGCTGATATATTATCATTCTAGGATACTTTTTGGGTCTTTATTTACCAATTTATAATATTTTTGAGCACTAACCTATTAACCAAGTGCCCAGTGCCAGTTGTTGTTTTCTGCATGTTTTTGCCTTTTCAGGTTTACAGTACCAAACTAACTCCAATTGCCACGAAACTTTTTGATGATTTTTCCTGGACCAAAAGAAGACCTAGAAGATTCGGAAGGAGGTCGGGAGGCACACGAGGGCCCCACCACACACCGGGGCGCGCCCTGATATGTGGTGGCCCCCTCGTGGCTCTCCCGACGTCCCTCTTCGGCCTATAAATTCTCTAATATTGCAAAAACCTTGGAGGCAGTCCCGAAACCCTTTTTCCGCCGCCGCAAGTCTCTGTTCTGTCGCGAGGCCATCTGGAGCTCCGTTCCGGCACCCTGCCGGAGGGGGGATTGACCACGGAGGGCCTCTTCATCAACCTTGCTGCCCTCATGATGATGTGTGAGTAGTTCATCACAGACCTACGGGTCCATAGCTAGTACCTAGATGGCAATCTCTCTCTTTTATGATCTTCAATACAATGGTCATCGCATCTTCACTTTGATCAATCCGATGTGATCCTATTATGCGGTGTGTTTGTTGGGATCCGATGGATTGTGGGTTTATGTTCAGATTATTCATGAAAAGTATTTGAGATGCCTATATATTATCTCTTAATTGCATGATCATTATAGCTTCGTAATGCTCTCCGATCTATTGATGTGCTTTGGCCAAGTAGATTGATATTTCATCGATGGGAGTGGTGCGTTGTGGTAGTTTCAACCTGGCGAGTTTCTATATCCCAGTGACAAAGTAGGGGACAAGATGCGT
The DNA here is from genome assembly GCA_039707655.1 of Elymus sibiricus. Lineage (NCBI taxonomy): Eukaryota > Viridiplantae > Streptophyta > Magnoliopsida > Poales > Poaceae > Elymus > Elymus sibiricus. The sequence continues at coordinate 338,406,119 of CM077673.1, forward strand.
CTTTTGTGTTGTTGCTACTAAGGATAAAACGATGGGGTTTATTCATATTGATTGAGTTTACTTTGTCTACATCATGTCCTCGTTTTCCAAGCATTACTCTGTTTTACTTAATACTCTAGATGTTGGGGAACGTTGCATGGGAAACAAAAATTATCCTATGCACACACAAGATCTATCCATGGAGATGAGCATCTACGAGAGGGGAGATCGGATCCACATACCCTAGTAGATTGCTAAGCGGGAAGCGTTAAGAAACGCGGTTGATGTAGTCGAATGTCTTCGCGATCCAAATCGCAAGCCGTCCCGCGATCCAATCACGATCTAGCGCCGAACAGACGACACCTCCGCATTCAGCACACGTACAGCTCGATGACGATCTCCGCCTCCTTGATCCAGCAAGCGAGGGCAGAGAGGTAGATGAGTTCTCCGGCAGCACAACGGCGTGGTGGCGGTGGCGGTGAACTAATCCGACAGGGCTTCACCGAGCTCTACAGAACTAATCTAGAGGAGAAGACAATCTAGAGGGGTGAGGGCAGCACGTGGCTTTTCAGGTGTTGGGCTGCCCTCAAACCTCCACTATATATAGGAGGAAGGGGTGGGAGGAGGCGCCCTAGGGTTTCTCCTAGGGCCTTGGACGCCGGCCAAAGAGGTGGAATCCACCTCCAACAAGGAGGTGGGGCGCGGGGGAGGAGTCCTACTCCAACAAGGACTCCTCCCACCCTCCACTCTTTTCCTCTTGGGTGCATGGGCCCTCTTGGGGTCAGCTGCCCAGCCCACTAGGGGCTAGTGCGTCACCTCTTGGGCCCATGTGGCCCCCCGGGGTGGGTGCCCCCCCGGTCGACCCCCGGAACCCATTCGTCACTCCCGGTACACTACCGGAAATACCTGAAACTTTTCCGGAAGCCAAATACCACTTTCCTATATATAAATCTTTACCTCCGGACCATTTCGGAGCTCCTCGTGACGTCCGGGATATAATCTAGGACTCCGAACAACCTTCGGTCACCAACATACATAACTCAATAATACTAAAACGTCACCGAACGTTAAGTGTGCAGACCCTGCGAGTTCGAGAACTATGTAGACATGACCAAGACACCTCTATGGTCAATAACCAATAGCGGGACCTGGATGCCCATATTGGTTCCTACATATTCTACGAAGATCTTTATCGGTTGAACCTCTATGTCAAGGATTCAGTTAATCCCGTACGCTGTTCCCTTTGTTTATCGGAATGTTACTTGCCCGAGATTCGATCGTCGGTATCTCCATAACTAGTTCAATCTCGTTACCGACAAGTCTCTTTACTCGTTCCGTAATACAAGATCCCGTAGATAACACTTTAGTCACTTTGCTTGCAAGGCTCATTGTGATGTTGTATTACCGAGTGGGCCCTGAGATACCTCTCCATCACACGGAGTAACAAATCCCAGTCTTGATCCATGCCAACTCAATAGACACCCTCGGAGATACCTGTAGAGCATCTTTATAGTCACCCAGTTACGTTGTGACGTTTGATACATACAAGGTACTCCTCCGGTGTTAGTGAGTTACATGATCTCATGGTCATAGGAACACATACTTGACATGCAGAAAACAGTAGCAATAAACTGACACGATCATATGCTACGTTCATAGTTTGGGTCTTGTCCATCACATCATTCTCCTAATGATGTGATCTCATCATCAAATGACAACTCTTGTCCATGGCTAGGAAACCACGGCCATCTTTGATTGAGGAGCTAGTCCATTAGAGGCTTACTAGGGACACATTGTTGTCTATATACCCACACATGTATTTGAGTTTCCAATCAATACAATAATAGCATGGATAATAAACATTTATCATGAACAAGGAAATATAATAATAACCATTTTATTATTGCCTCTAGAGCATATTTCCAACACTAGATGCATGCTGGATAGCGGTCGATGAGTGGAGTAATAGTAATAGGTGCAGGCAGGAGTCGGCCTATTTGCTTATGGACGTGATGCCTATATACACATGATCATTGCCATGAAAATTGCATAACTATCTGCTTTTCTATCAATTGCCAACAGTAATTTGTTACCCACCGTATGCTGCCTACATGAGAGATGCCGCTAGGGAACACTATGGCTCCCGGGTCTATTCACTTATATATTTGCCAACGCTATTATTACCTCGCTGCCTTTATTTATCTTTTATTTTATTTTGCAATTTATATTTATCAACAATTATCTACACAACTCATTTGCTTGCAAATAACAAGATCAAAGGGATTGACAACCCTCTTGCCCGCGTTGGGTGCAAGTTGTTTGTTCATTTGTGTGCAGCCGCTGAAGACGGTTGAGGATTGATATTCCTATTGGTCCGATAAACCTTGCTTTCATAACTGAGGGAAATACTTATCCACTTTGTGTTGTAATTACCCGTTCCTCTTCACGGAAAACCCAACGCAGATCACAAGTATCAGGAAGGATTTCTGGCCCCGTTGCCGGGGAATATCATCATCAACTATCAAGTAACATCACCCAAATTTTAATTTACTTGTTTATCTTTTTATTTGCTGTTATATTTAGCTTGTCTCATAAAAATCAAAAATACAAAAAAATGGAGCTTAGGTTGCCTCATATGCTTCGTCTTTATAATGTCTTTTGTGAAAATAAGGATTCAGAAAATTGTGCTCAATTGTTAGAGGAAGATTTATAAAAATGATTAATGTGAGTTCCTTTAATGATGAGAATGGTAGAAATATTGTTAGTATGAATTCTCTGAATATCCATGATGCTAAAAATATGCAAGACCACAAGCTTGGGGATGCTATGTTTGGTGAATATGATATTTTTTGTCCCCAAATTTTGATGAGCAAATTTATTATGATGATTGTGGTGATGACACGTATGCTATAATTAGTAATGATAACCATGAAACATGTCATCATGATTTAAATTTTCAATTTGGTTATGACAATCAAGTGTCACATGATAGTTATTTTGTTGAGTTTGCTCCCACTACCATGAATAAAAAGGAATTTGCTTATGTGAAGAGTAATAAATCTTCTATGCTTGTAGATCATGAAAAGAATGCTTTATGTGATAGTTATATTGTGGAATTACTTCATGATGCTACTAAAAATTATTATGGGGGGGGGGGGGGGGAACATATGCGTGTAGGAATTGCAATAATATCAAGTTTCCTCCCTATGTGTTCAAAGTTTCAAAGTTATGCTTGTTTTGCCTTCCTATGCTAGTTGATTCTTGCTCCCATAAATTGTTTGCTCACAAAATTTCTATGCATAGGAAGTGGGTTAGGATTAAATGTGATTGTCATATGCTTCATGATGCTCCTATTGTGTTTCAATTCTTTACTTTCATGTGAGCATCATTGAAATCATTATGCCTAGCTAGGGGCATAAAACAATAGAGCTTGTTGGGAGGCAACTCAGTAGTTATCTTTAAATTTTTGTTTTAAACTTTCTGTTTATTAATGATAACATGATTATTGCATCTGTAAGGATTATGTTTTTGTGTTTAAATTAGTGTTTGTGCCAAGTAAGGCCTTTGGGATGACTCACAAGATGAGTAGAATCGATGCTGAAACAAAACAGAAACTTTTGACTCCAGTACAGGAATTTTCATTTTTTGTTGGAGCGTGATAATGATCTGAAATTTTACACAACGTATCTATACAAATTTTCGAGGTTGTCCTAATTTTTCAGAATTTTAAGAGTTACAGAAGTATAGGTTCTCTATAGATTGCTACAGACTGTTCTGTTTTAGACAGATTCTATTTTTGCTTGCATAGTTGCTTGTTTTGATTATGCTATATTGTATCGGGGGGTATAAGCCATGGAGAAGTTAGAATACAGTACCTATTATGCATTTATGAAATTTGAATCAATTTATAACAGTACTTAAAGTATGCAATATGTTTCTTATACTAACGGATCTCACAAAGTTTTGTTGAGTTTTGTGTGATTGAAGTTTTCAAATTTTGGGTGTTATTGTGATGGACAAAGGAATAAGGAGTAGCAAAAGCCTAAACTTGGGGATGCCCAAGGAACCCCAAGGTAATATTTTAAAGGAGACTCAAGCGTCTAAGCTTGGGGATGCCCCGGAAGGCATCCCCTCTTTCGTCTCAAATCCATCGGTATGTCACTTGAAGCTATATTTTTATTCATTGCATGATATGACTTTTGCTTGGAGCGTCGTTTGCTTTTGTTTGCTTTTACTTTCAGTTTGCCACAATCATTGTTTGCTGGACACACCTATTTAAGAGAGACACACCTTCATCACAATTTGTTAGAATACTCTATGTGCTTCACTTATATCTTTTGAACTTAGCAGTTGCTCCAGTACTTCACTTATATCTTTTTTAGCACAGTGGCGTGTAGATTTTATAGAAATAATTTCACTCTCATTCTTCACTTATATTTGTTTGAGAGTTAATAAATAGTGACGGTAATTTGCATGGGTCATAAGACTAGTCCAAGAATATTAGGTATTCAATGAGTGATAATCAAAACCATCATGTATCACATATAAAAAATCGTGAATCAATGATATTGATGTAATAATATGAAATAGGTGTGAGTTCATAACTGTTAAACCGTAGGACTGCCGATATTAAGAAAGGTTGACCCTTTTGTCCATCTAAAAATTAAAGAGGCATGGTGATGATGTGTGAGCATTTCTATTCCTCGTTGAAATCCTAGTGTTGTTTCGGGTCGGTGCAACTTTCGCCGGTTCATCCAAACCCTGTGACATGACACACTCTGTTGCACATAAGCCTTATTTTATCTTCCTCAAAACAGCCACCATACCTACCTATCATGGCATTTCCATAGCCATTCCGAGATATATTGCTATGCAAGTTCCATCGTCACTTCACATGACTAGTTCGTTCATCGTCATATTGCTTTGCATGATCATATAGAGCTGACATAGTATTTATGGCAAAGCCACCGTTCATCATATGTTTGATACATGCCACGCTAGATCATTGCACATCCTGGTACACCGCCAGAGGCATTCATACAGAATCATACCTTCATATCAGTTCTCCATCTCGAGTTGTAAGTAAATAAAAGTGTGCTGATCATCATTATTAGAACATTGTCCCAGTGAGGAAAGAATGATGAAGACGATGATTCTCCCATAAGTCGAAATGAGACTCCGGACAAAAAAATAAAGACGGGGGAGGCCAAATGAGCCCACCAGCCATTCAAAAAAAAAGAGAGATAAAATGAGAGAAGGGACTTTGCTACTATCTTTTACCACACTTGTGCCTCAAAGTGGCACCATGTTCCTCATGTAGAGAGAGTCTCATGATATATCACTTTCATATGCTAGTGGGAATTACCTATTCATTATTACAAAACTTGGCTCGTATATTCCTATGACGGGCTTCCTCAAATGCCCGAGGTCTTCATGAGCAAGCAAGTTGGATGCACACCCCACTTAGCTTCATTTGAGCTTTCATACACTTATAGCTCTAGTGCATCATTTGCATGGCAATCCCTACTCCTTGCATTGACATCTATCGATGGGCATCTCCATAGCCCGTTGGTGCGCCTAGTTGATGTGAGACTATGTTCTCCACTTTTTACCCCTTTGATATCTACCATCATACTCTACTCCACCTAAATGCTATGTCCAATGGCTCACGCTCATGTATTGCGTGAAGAATAAAAAGTTGATACATATTGAAAAAGTACGATCCAATTGCCTGACTTGGACACCATGGTGTTTGACATTTGTATTAACACTGGCGGAGGACCCCGATGGGCAAGGTCTGGCGGCCACCATACCTTGAATCGGTGCTAAAATTTCCTTATACCTATGCATATACATCTCTTGGCTGGCACGAGTTTTTAGTTCACGAGTTACAGCAAGTTTTCCGTTGAGATCGAATCAATCCGATCAGTTATGAGCTAGTATCTATCAGGTCGTGTATCTACGTGTGGTTTGCAAGACCGGCATGCACTGTTCCAAGGAAGATCAATCAAGCTGCTAGCTTGCTTGCTTGCTTCTTCTAGCTTCCACATACATGTACGTGTACAATTTTTGGTGGATTTGTTTGATTGTTCTAGCTTTCTAAAAGCTAACACCTAGTTTCGTATCCTTCGCGTTGTGCCCCTTTTTTATTTATCTGTTTGAAATTTGCTTATACCATGCTCGTCGCGTCGTACCCAATTGAAGATGAAGAGGAAAGGGAAAGGGCTAGTAATGTCAAAGGGGATGGATAAATCCCTGAATTTTAGTACTCCCTCTGTAACTTATAAGACTTTTTTCAACATTGTCATAGACTTTAAAAATATCTTACAAAAAATTACAGAGACAGTAATAGCATTTTTATTGGTTGTAATATGTAGTTGTAACGATTTTAGATTTTGTGACAATTTAGTGTTGTGAACTACAGATTCGTTACGGTACGTTTTAGATTTTTTTCTATTTTAACATGTTTACAGTTTCATTGTCCTTGGTTATTCTCTTGAGGTTCACATAAAAATATTAATGTGCATGGTTAGGGTGTACTATTGACTATTATGATTTTGCATAAAAAAAGTTACTTCAAAGTTCGCCACACCTTTAATTCTTTTTCGTCCTCCGCCTCTGTGTATTAATGTGGTGAAGATGAAGTCATGCCTTGCTAATATAATAAGATGAATGGGGGGCGGGGGTAAACATTTCTTAAGGATCGTATACATTTAAGGATTAATGATTCTGTTTCTTACATTTTAATTATTGCTATGTTAATATTTGTTGATTCATATTTTCTCAATGAGCATACATGCATAAGATTACATAGTGGATATCATGTCACATCAAAAATTCTGTTTTTATCATTTACCTACTCGAGGACGAGCATGAATTAAGCTTGGGGATGTTAATTTTTGATTGTTCCATGCTGATATATTATCATTCTGGATACTTTTTGGGTCTTTATTTATCAATTTATAATATTTGTGAGCACTAACCTATTGACCCAGTGCCCAGTGCCAGTTACTGTTTTCTGCATGTTTTTGTCTTTTCAGGTTTACAGTACCAAACGAAGTCCAATTTCCACAAAACTTTTTGATGATTTTTTCTGGACCAAAAGAAGACCTAGAAGATTCGGAAGGAGGTCGGGAGGCACACGAGGGCCCCACCACACATCGGGGCGCGCCCTGATATGTGGTGGCCCCCTCGTGGCTCTCCCGACATCCCTCTTTGGCCTATAAATTCTCTAATATTACAAAAACCCTGGAGGCAGTCCCGAAACCCTTTTTCCGCTGCCGCAAGTCTCTGTTCCACCGCGAGGCCATCTGGAGCTCCGTTCCGGCACCCTGCCGGAGGGGGGATCGATCACGGAGGGCCTCTTCATCAAACTTGCTGCCCTCATGATGATGTGTGAGTAGTTCACCACAGACCTACGGATCCATAGCTAGTACCTAGATGGCAATCTCTCTCTCTTATGATCTTCAATACAATGGTCATCGCATTTTCGCTTTGATCTATCCGATGTAATCCTATTGTGCGGTGTGTTTGTTGGGATCCGATGAATTGTGGGGTTATGTTTAGATTATTCATGAAAAGTATTTGAGATGCCTCTGATATATATTATCTCTTAATTGCATGATCATTATAGCTTCGTAATGCTCTCCGATCTATTGATGTACTTTGGCCAAGTAGATTGATATTTCATCGGTGGGAGTGGTGCGTTGTGGTAGGTTTAACCTGGCGAGTTTCTATATCCCAGTGACAAAGTAGGGGACAAGATGTGTCTTTGTGTTGTTGCTACTAAGGATAAAACGACGGGGTTTATTCATATTGATTGAGTTTACTTTGTCTACATCATGTCATCGTTCTCGAAGCATTACTCTGTTTTACTTAATACTCTAGATGCATGCTGGATAGCGGTCGATGAGTGGAGTAATAGTAATAGGTGCAGGCAGGAGTCGGCCTATTTGCTTATGGACGTGATGCCTATATACACATGATCATTGCCGTGAAAATTGCATAACTATCCGCTTTTCTATCAATTGCCCAACAGTAATTTGTTACCCACCGTATGCTGCCTACATGAGAGATGCCGCTAGGGAACACTATGGCCCCCGGGTCTATTCACTTATATATTTGCCAACGCTATTATTACCTCGCTGCCTTTATTTATCTTTTATTTTATTTTGCAATTTATATTTATCAACAATTATCTACACAACTCATTTGCTTGCAAATAACGAGATCAAGGGGATTGACAACCCTCTTGCCCGCGTTGGGTGCAAGTTGTTTGTTCATTTGTGTGCAGCCGTTGAAGACGGTTGATGATTGATATTCCTACTGGTTCGATAAACCTTGCTTTCATAACTGAGGGAAATACTTACCCACTTTGTGCTGTAATTACCCGTTCCTCTTCACGGTAAACCCAACGCAGATCACAATTATCAAAAGGCTCTCACACAGAGCGTTGCCGCGTGCAGTCATGGCGAATGTGGTGCAAGAGAGGAGGACGTGGAGCGGTTTGTGTTGTGACCCGAAGTTAGCCGAGGTGTGTCCGTTGTTAAATAGCGGATTTCTGCGAGGCCAGACATCCAGGTGCGTCAATGCGCGGCGCCGGAATGGATTTCTCTACCAGCGAGCCTGCATAATGGCGGCATACGGACGAACGACGCATTGAACGGGCATGATAGATATATGTCCCGTCCCGTCCAATAACGCATCTCCGGCAGTGAACATGCGCGGACACCGGGGATGCATCGCGGGCGGCGCCCTCCTTTGACGCGTCGCTTCAATGTCGAAGAGGTCACGCTCGCTCTAGATTGGCGTCAATACGGAGTGGCCGCTCTACATCGGCATTAATGCGGGCAGCTGGCGTCGGACGGGAACGCGCGCGGACAAGGAGCGGAAGGTTTTTGATGGGTTAGGATGGTCAGAAGCGGGCGCGGCAGCAATCCAAACGCCCGCAAAGCTGTTTGTCTCCGTTTTACCGGATAAAGTGCATCTTGATTGCCCTGCAAGTCAATGTCGGACCGCATTGAATGACACAACACGTCCGGACCGTGCGGTCCAGACGGTTACGAACGGTTTAAAGGTCAGTCTTGGAGATGCCTTACTGACATGCCGTTGTTATAGTTGTAGTACTACAAGTGCTCAATCATGTTAGGAGAAAAACCAGTGAACCATGCTGGCATCCATGCTGCCAGCCCAGTTCCGGCGCGCACGCATGACGCATGGGCGCCGCCGTTCCGCCAGTCCGCCCCGCGGGCCCGCGCCGGCAGAGCAGAACAAAAGCGAACACACACGGGCTCGCTTTTGCGAGGGGCAGAAGCGGAAACCGAGCCGGCTCGCCACTTGGCGAAAGGACGCGCACGTGGCACGGCGCCAAGCGCCTCCTTATCCGGCGCCCGAGTGACGCTTCTGCCCCCAAAAGCGCAAAAGAGCACTCGGAAAGGGCCCCGCCACCCTCACCCCCCTCGCCCTTTTCTCCCTTCCTTTTCCTATTCCTTCCCCTTTCTTCTGTCCTCCCTCACTCTGCCGCCGCTGCGCTCCCCCTCCACCTATTCCACCGTACCCCCTCCCCTCGCTTCGCTTATCTCCACCCGCACCCTCCTCCTCCAGAAAAGTCATTTTTTAGTCCGCGCGCCCGTGGAAGCTTCGACGGCCATCTCGCCCGTCCGCGCCGTCCCGCGTGGCGCCTCCGCACGTCGCGAGGCGGCGGTCCGGTGAGCTCCCCTGCTAAGCCCTCCACCGTCGCCGTCGGTTGTTTCGTCGCTTTTTAGCTCCACTCCGTGGCAGCAGCGGCCGTTCGTCCGCGCGATGGGTTCCGTGGGTCGAGCTGCTGCTGCTGCTGCCGCTGCAGGCGATTGGCTGGGTGTCCGGGCGGGATTGCCGGGGTGACCGGCGCCTGCCTGCTCGGTCTCGAACTCTCGATGATCCGAGCCTTCGGTCTCCTCTACGTTCGAGCGGGCTCAAGTCTCTTTCTGTTTGGTTTCGCGGGCTGCTCACGTTTTAACTAACTATAACTCGTGTCGCGTGGAGCGTACGTCTTAGCCCTGCTTAGATTTGGTTTGCGTAATTTCTCATCCTAGTTGCTTACGGCATGGATTTACCGTTTTCCACGCTTCACTTTTCATACCACCGTGCCTGCCTACTGGAAAAGCGCCCGGACATCTACAGGCTATAGCTGTAGTGCTGCCCTTTGCTCATACGGCTCTCTCTTTTCTCTTCTTGGCAGCGGCTATGGTTAGGCGCTGAAAGGATATCCCTATCGCGGCTTAAATTCGGGCGTTTTCATTCATTCAATCAGAAAGACAAAGGTAAACTCAAGGAAAGTTCCTTGGCTTTATCCACTCATGGTTTTCTTTAGGCTCAAGTTGGCGTAAAAGGTGGGATTAGTGCCGCCCCAAGCTCGGATTAGCCAAGGCAGCAACGATCTGTGAGTTGTGACGCAGCAAACTGAACGGAAAAGGTGTCCGTTTCATGTGCAGAAATAGGGGCCTTCTGATAAGACCGGCAACTAGTCCGGCCATTTGCATTGCATCCGGGGTCGGTAGCCTTCCACAATTCCATTTGTGCTCCATCCCTTTTGCTTCTCGGCCATGCTTGCTTAGATCATGCTCATGCTTCCTCAAACCAATGCCTTTGCTTGGTGCCTCGGGGTTGATACTTTTCGGGGTTATGAAATGCATTGTAGTCTCCTCTCTCTCTCTGATTTCCGGAGCGAACGTAGTTTCAGTGTTGACTCCAATTTAAGTTGTTTATTTTTTTATTGTTTCTTCTTATGCTTTATGGAGAATATACTATATGATCACATATTATAACCAGTATTATTAGTGAATAATAAAATTGTAGTGTGCATCAAGAAGAAAAGTTCCCAAGACCAGTCAGTTGTACTTTTGCTTTTAAAACTCAATTTTTTGGGGGGTGATAACCTCGAATTCTTTATGCCCTGGCCGGCAATTCCAGGTGGACTCTGTCATACCAACTAAGTTTCTTTAAATGGAAATGCTCTATTAGCTAAATTTGGACGTGGTTAAATATTATCCTAGATCTCTGTTGTTACTAGCTGATGTCAAGATATGAATAAAATGGATCATTCTTGTTTCGTTCTTATATGGTGCCAATTTGGAGCATTCCTATTGGTTGTAGAACAGAGCAACTGACATTTGCATGGTCTCTGTCAAAGTACTATGGGCGGCATAAAACATGCCTTCTTTTCCTGTAAATTGTATACGTACACGTTGTTGCAAGTGGGTGGATTAGTTCCTAACTTGTTCCTTCTAGAATCATATTTATGTATATCTGCCCAACATTGGTCAAATAAGCTTCCTTTGTTGATAACGATCTTTTGTATTTGCATTCCAACGTCCTGTAGGATCCTCCACTGAATTGTACTAAGAAACCCAGGACAGTGCTTGTTGTAGTGGCAGTGGCACCAAGCAGCTAGAGGAAGGGCCCCCAGGATCATGGGTGCTCTTTGTGATTTTTGCGGGGAGCAAAGGCCAACAATTTATTGCCGATCAGATGCCGCGTCCCTATGCTTATCGTGCGACCGTAATGTGCATTCGGCTAATTCCCTTTCTCGACGACATATGAGGACCCTTCTTTGTGATCGTTGTGCTTCACAGCCTGCGGCAGTCCGATGTCTTGAAGAGAACATTTCACTTTGCCAAAACTGTGATTGGAACGGGCATGGCGCGGCATCCTTGGCTGCCGGGCATCTAAGGCAGACCATAAACTGCTACTCGGGGTGCCCATCATCTGAAGAGCTGGCAAGAATATGGTCCTTTGATTTTGATGCCCCTTCTGCAGCTGCTGAGCCGAATTGTGAGGAAGGAATAAGCATGATGAGCATTAATGACAGTGGTGTCAGTAATCATTGTCGCGCTCAACAAGATAGCAGCTTGCTGGATATAGCTAACACATCACTCATCAGTGATCCACACACTGGCGAAAAGCTTAAATCCGGTGACGAAATGAATCTCCGGCCACTTCCTACACATCAGCTAGCTCAATCAGTTTCTATGGCACCTAAGGTACATTATGAGTATCATATTCCCCCCCAAGACATATATTATTATTATTTAACTATTCTGCTAAGTTTCTGCATATGTCGTCAGCTCATAGCCTGTTGCATGCAACATTACTTACCATATGAATGTAGCCAAACAATAGTGATGCTGTAGAGCTGCAGTTGCAGTAAAATGTACCAATATAGGTACATACCATTTCTGCAGGCCAATTATTGTTTCCATAATTTCACCTCGTAACATGATTTATTTTTTTGGTAAGTAGTAGCAGATGGATTTGTACTGTTGGCAAAATGTTTTTAATTTTTTCTTAATCTGAACGGTCAAACAGTTGCAATATTTTGGAATTCGGGATCTTTTTTTGCATCGTCACCATGTTCCATGAAACAGCTTTCTCCGTCCCTTGGTGTCATTGTATGCTTATGAAATGTCGGTTGTATCATTCAGGTACCATGTGTAACAGATGACGATATGTTCAATGATGGCACCATATATGAAAACTTCTGTGTGGATGATGCTGGCCTGACATTTGAGAATTATGAAGAACTGTTTGGTACTCCTCACATTCAGACAGAGCAACTATTTGATGATGCTGGAATTGACAGTTACTTTGGAATGAAGGAAATGCCAGCTGCTGATTGTAACGAGGTTTGTACTTTCTGCATGAAATTTTCTTTATCAATTATTCTCCCCATGTATGCTACTGTCAAGTTCACTCGTCAGGAACAGGGTATATACTTTGGAAGTTGTTATGTCAAGTTCACTCGTCAAAATTCAGTTGAGGATCTTTTAGTTTCACAGCAAAGTAGTTCGGTTTATTTTCCATGCAAGGATTATATTAAAGTATCCTCTCAAAGAAAAGGATAGCAGTCCATTTGATGGTCAATTCACTATTCTATGACAATTTTGCGTGCTTTCAGCAGCTCAAACCCACGCAGACCGAATGTAGCAATGCGGTATCTGCTGACTCCAGCCTCTGTGTTCCTGCTAGGCAGGCCATATCCAGTATTTCCCTCTCGTTCTCTGGTTTGACTGGCGAGGGCAATGCTGGAGATCACCAAGATTGTGGGGTATCACCCTGGCTTCATCCTGGTCCTGAAGGTTCATCTGCCAGTGGTAGCAGAGGTAGTGCTCTCTCACGGTACATGGAGAAGAAGAAGAGAAGAAAGTAAGCACACCTCGTTGAGGGTTTTCGTCGATTTCTTCTGATCATTTTTAGCATGCTAGAATTTCACCTATCACAAAGCTTTACATTTACCATGTTACTTGCATGTGTCTGATCATTCTACTCGTGTGCTCCTAAAGTTGGCTGTGAAATCACAAATTTACCCTGTTAAGTTCAGCTAAGCTTTTCTTTATAGCTGTTTGTTAAATCTCAAAGGTAGCCTGTTACTTCTCTGACGTGCCACCAGTCAGTTTGGCCATCTTAGCTTCATCAGGCCGCATCTACTGGCTTTTAATTGTCATTTTCTTTTTGCAAGAATTACTAAGCATCCTTTGGTGGCATAACTTTCATCGACAGATTCAACAAGAAGATCAGGTACGCTTCTCGCAAGGCTAGGGCAGACGTGAGGAAGAGGGTCAAGGGTCGGTTCGTGAAAGCGGGCGAAGCATACGACTACGATCCGCTCAGCGAGACACGAAGCTACTGAAGCCCGAACGCCATTGCCAATATCATCCAGTGTCAGACTAGCAACAGTTATAAACTCGAGCAGCTCATGTGGTGTTGCTCGCACTCAGGAGAACACTAGCAATTGTGCCGGACAGCGCAACCGGAGGAGTGTTAAAAAATACACACCAGTTGGTGAGTTGAAAAATACTGCAGATAGAGAAGGTGCAAACACTCAGGAAGTTCCATGTTATGCCGCTGCTCCATTTTCTCCTTGGAAGTGGATGGAGCGTGCGATATATCATTTTCTTCTTGGTGGGTGGTTTCGATCACTCTCCACCATCTGTGCATTAATCCAATACAATTACAGGGGCTACTCCTCCCAGCTCCCTACCCACCGCATGCGTGGGCATGGTACCTGCCACTGCTTCCGTGTGCGGTGCGCTGGCTGCCAGGTCCCCGATTAATTATACTCGTGTAGTTTCTTCATGTAACATTATTTATTTATGAAGCAGGCGCTAGCAGCCTTGTTTAAACAACGAACTGGGGTGCCTGTTATAACTTGTAAAGTCTGTTCCTGTAATTTTAAAGATGCTGGGTATGAAAATAGAAGCTTCCTGTTATAACTTGTAAAGAATAGCCTTTCTTCGGGTCAGGCAATAGTGCACATTTTCCTGCAGACAAACTGTCTTCGCTCTGATCAGCCATATCTCATTTCCCTTTCGATTCACCATGTGTCAAATTGTAAGTGTCCGTTTAGTTTTCTTTTGTAAGCAGTGCTCCCTCTCCGATTTCATTTAACCGAAATCATATTGTCTTTTACTCCCTCCGTTTCTAAATATAAGCCTTTTTACAGATTTCACTATAGACTATATGCGAAGCAAAATAAACGAATCTACATTTTAAAGTATGTCTATATAATCCATATGTAGTCCGTAGTGGAATCTATTAAAAAACTTACATTTAGAAACGGAGGGAGTACAAACTTTTATCCCCATTGATCTCCTTGGAATTTTGCACAATGTTACCAGCGTCTTGCAGCCTTCCAGTCTTAGAAACTGCTGCATGGCGTCATGGGTTACCTATTCTAGGGGGCAACTAGTATAGAATCTGGCTTTAGATGAGATTATTTTTTCTGAAAATGCAAAAGTTATTCAAAAAATCTGAAAATATTTGCAGACACACATCCATATTTTATGTACAATCTCAAAAAGTTTCAGCTCCTAACTCGACCTACACTTGCAGAAACAAAAAAGACAAAATCGAAGGTGAATAGTGGTAAATACTATTTACCCAAAGATGACACTATCACAGTTGAATTTGTCATTTTTGTATCTCTAACTGTACGTTGTCAAATAATTTTAGAAATTTTCAGATTGCCTAAATATGATTTATTTTTTGTTGATACTACGATCTCATCTAAAGGAGATTCTATTCTAGTCTCTCCCGCCTTAGACTGGGCCCAAGCATAGAGCAGCCCGACAATATCACACAAAAATATTTGTATTTTTTTTAAACGAAGGCGAAAGATTTGCCTCTTCAATTAAACAAGGGAGAGTAGAGTTCAGAGTTTTACAACGCACTCACAAATAAACGGCATGACAATTACTCGTACAAAATGATGTTCCCTAGTTTCTTTGCGTCGGCGGTAGCCCAAAGTTTAGCATCTTCTAAAATGTTGGTTAGGAGGATCGCCGGTGTTGCGCTTTTGTGGCGGAGTACGTGTGTGTCTCTCTCATTCCAAATGGCCCAAGAGACGAGCATGGTGAGAGAAGCCATTGCTTGTCGGTTAGGATTGCGGTTGTCGGTTCTTTTTTTGCCACCACTCGGTGACGGTTCCATCCAAGTGCCATTCGGAGGTGTCCATGTGCGCGAGTCCAAACTTCTCTATGATTGATCCAGAGCCTAAGCGTGTGGAGCAACTTGAAGAAGAGATGTATCCCTGTTTCTTGTTCCCTTTTGCAAAGCAATATTTGTATTTATCACGTCCCTAGGCCCACGCAAGGAGCGCCTCTTCAGCGCTTAACGCTCCAGCTTGCGCAGATGGTGCACATGGCTGCTCTAGTTGGTTTGTAGTTCTTAGGAAAAAATGCCCATTTTTATTAAGTTTTAAAAACTTGGTGAAATAATATAATGCCATAGATTTTTAAAAATGTTCTGAATTTTGGTAATATGAAAATTTTCATGAATTTCAAAAAAATGTTCACAATTTTTAAAAAAATAATAAAGAAAGAAAAATAAAATGGACGAAAATAAACAGGAAAAGAATGAAAAAGAAGCCAGCGCAAAACAGAAAAGGAAAGAATACAACCTGAATCTTCTAATGCTTCCTAAATATCTGATGTTAGAACCATAAAGGAGAGCTGCATGTGATATATAGATAGGAGAAAATAAGAGTACAAACTACAAACAACCAGCAGAAGTCTAAAACACAAACTACTCCCTTTTTTCCTAAATATCTGATGTTTTGGTAGTTCGAATTAAACTACCAAAACATCATATTTTTAGGAACGGAGGGAGTGTCAAACACATATATGATAGCGCATGACTTCGCGACATAGCAGGAAATATTGTTAGTTCAAACCGTAGAGATGTTCGTAGAGATATATTCTGTTCGGTTGTAACTTACCTCCTCTTATCTCTTTATTCTTCTTCCTCAAGTTGTAATCGCAACCACCTGTATGCGCTATCAGAGACTTTGCGCCCCTGCCTATAAACATGCATCACGTCCCCTCGTACCGAGGTAAGACGTTTCCGTGACGCACATGGTAACAGAGCCTTCTTCTCTTCCACATCATCTAGCTACCGAAAATTTCCATATGTGCCTAGCCAAACCATGTCTTCCTCCAGTGCTACCCAACTAGGCCTCAATGGCCAGATCACCGAAAAGCTCTCCCGCACAAACTACATCCTGTGGCGAACACAGATCATGCCGCAGCTGCGGGGCGCAGGTGTCTTCGGCTACGTCGACGGCACCATGCCGGAGCCGGCCAGACTTCTCATCGCCAAGGATAAAGATAGGAAGGAAATTTTGGAGCCCAACCCTCTCCACCCTATTTGGGTCCGGGAGGATCAGCGGGTGCTTGGCTACCTGCTCAACAACCTCGCCAAGGAGGTGCTCGGCAGGTGACCGCGATCACCATGGTGCGCGCGCTCTGGGTCGCGCTGGCTGGCATGTTCTTGGCGCAGTCCATCAGCCGCGTCAACAACATCCGCACGACGCTCATCAACACGCAGAAGGGGAACCAGTCGGTGATCTCCTTCTTCGCCTCCATGCGGGGTCTCGCCGACGAGCTTGCCGCGGCGGGCAAACCGATCCAGGATGACGAACTCATCTCATACATCCACCATGGGCTGGATATGGACTACCAGCCCCTAGTCTCCGCTCTCGACGCCCGCGTCACGCCTGTGACGCTCGACGAACTCCTCGCGATGCTAAGCAACTTTGACCAGCGCGTTGCCCAGTTCCATCCATCGGGCGGCGGCTTCAAATCTTCCGCAAACTCCGCGTCTCGTGGCCGCGGCCGCTCCTCCTATCGCCCGTGCGGGTCTCCTCGCACCAAGGGGAGGTCCGGAGGGGGCGGCGTGAACAGCAGTGGCTGGAACAGCAGCAGGGGCGGGCGTCCTTCCTCCAACAACCGAGGGTGCCGTGGCGGCTCCACCAGATCTCACCCGGATGCTCCTCGCTGCCAGATTTGTGGCAAGCTTGGGCACACGGCAAAAGATTGCTGGTACCGCTATGATGAGGATGATGACTCCTCCCAAGACGACGACAAAGTTGCTGCTGTGTCGATGGCTCCTACGGGATCGACACCAACTGGTATGTCGACAGTGGTGCTACCAACCACATCACAAATGAGCTCGAGAAGGTGACCATGAAGGAAAAATACCGTGGCAAGGATCAAATCCACACTTCTAGTGGTGAAGGTATGAGGATATGTCACATCGGTCACTCAAATTTTAGTACCCCTCATTGTAAAGTTCGGCTTAGAAAAATCTTGCATGTTGCTACTGCTCACAAAAATGTTCTTTTCGTTCATTGAATTGCCATTGATAATCATGTCTTCCTTGAGTTTCATCCTTTTTCTTTTTGATAAAGGATCAGGCAATGAAGAAAATACTCTATCGAGGTAGATGTGTTGGAGGGCTTTATCCGTTGATTCCGGAGTTTAGAAGATTCAATAAACAGGCTTATGGTGTTGTCAAACTTTCGTCAACATGGTGGCATGATCGATTAGGACATGCTTATTTTTCTCTAGTTGAAAATTTGCTTAGGAAGAATAAGCTCCCGTATGTTGGTGAGCGCAATGTTGAAACTATTTGTGATTCATGTCAAAGAGCTAAGAGTCATCAATTACCTTATCCCATATCTACTAGTGTTTCTACCAAACCATTGCAATTGATTTTTTCGGAAGTTTGGGGCCCTGCTCCTAGTTCTGTTGGTAGACAAACCTATTATGTGAGCTTTATTGATGAGTTCAGCAAATTCTCTTGGATTTATCTTCTCAAAAAGATATCCGATGTCACCTTCCTGAAAGGCGCGACCTCTGACCTGCCTATCATGGTACCGCCTCAAGTTCTGTTGGTCGAGTGTTGACCTGATGAGCGCCAACTCTCGTTCCTCCTCCAACAGATCTAGTCTGTAGTGTTGTGCTTCTTTGGCCTCAGCCTCTGAATATAACTCCACTCGGGGGGGGGGGAGTTGTGAAGTAGATCACTTGACATGACTGCTTCCGACCCATATACCATGAAGAAGGGAGTGCGGGTCATGGAACGATTCAGGGTCGTCCGCAAGCCCCAGAGGACCGACGGCAGTTCGGAGACCCAAGCTCCCGCGGTGTGCTTCACGTCACGCATGAGTCGCGGTTTGAACCCTTGAAGTATTAGTCCATTCACCTGCTCTGCCTGTCCGTTCGACTGCGGGTGAGCCACTGAGGTGTAATCGAACCGAGTGCCATGGGAGTAGTAGAACTCGCGGAACTCTTCGGATTTGAAGTTCTTCTCGTTGTCAGTGATGATGTTGTGGGGCACTCCGAACTTGAAGATTATCTCCTTAATGAACTTGATCGCAGTAGCCGAGTCACGATTCTTGATAGGTTTAGCCTCTATCCATTTAGTGAACTTGTCCACCGCCACTAAAAGGTGAGTGAATCCACTGGACACAGTCCGTAAGGGGCCGACCATGTCCAGCCTCCAGACCGCGAATGGCCAAGTGAGGGGGATAGTCTTCAGAGCTGACGCCGGTTTGTGCGCCTGGTTCGCGTAAAACCGGCAGCCGACACACTGCTCCACAATGTATTTTGCTGTTTCGTTGGCTCGGCGCCAATAGAAGCCTGCTCGAAACGCCTTAGCGACCAGGGTCCGAGAGGATGCATGGTGGCCGCAGGTTCTCGGGTGGATTTCCTGCATGATTTGTTATCCTTCTTCGGGTGATATGCATCGTTGAGTGACTCATGATGTACTCTTCTTGTAAAGCTGATCTCCCATGATAGTGTATGCCTTAGACCGACGGACGATCTGGCGGGCTTCAGCTTCGTCTTTGGGGAGCTCCTGTCTGAGCAGGTATGCTATGTAAGGTTCGGTCCATTCGAGGATTATCACCAGTACCTCTTGTACTAGATCGATCACCGTTGGGACCTCGACCTTAGTCGGATTGGTAGGGCCAACTAGTTGTGGGGGTTCCTCTATAAACAATTTTCCTTGATCGTAGGGGAATGCAGGTGTTCTAGGAACACATCTCTCTGGACTTATCTCTGAGTGGAGCCGATTTTGGCCAGGTCGTCGGCTGCTTGGTTCTTCAGTCTGAGAATGTGGTACAGCTCCAGCCCCTCAAAATTCTTCTCCAACTTCCTGACTGCATTACAGTATCCGGTCATCGCTGGACTCCGATTGTCCCACTCCTTCATCACTTGGTTGACCACGAGATCTGAGTCACCGTAAACCATCAATCGGCGGATGCCAAGTGATATAGACATACGGAGCCCATACAGGAGGGCTTCGTATTCAGCCTCGTTATTGGAGGAGTCGAAGTGGATTTGGAGCATGTAGCTCAGTCGGTCTCCTTTGGGAGAAACAAGGACCACTCCAGCCCCCGAACCATTCAGCATCTTGGAGCCATCGAAGAACATAGTCCAATGCTCAGAGAGGCTCGGGACCGGTTGTTGTTGCTCGGTCCATTCGGCCACAAAGTCGACCAAGGCCCGAGAATTGATCGCCTTATTTGCCTCGAATTTTATTTCCAGAGGTAAGAGCTCAATGGCCCATTTTGCCACTCGGCCAGCAGCGTCCCTATTGTTCAGGATCTAAGACAAGGGCGCGTCACTAATGACGGTGACCGAGTGGTCTTGGAAGTAATGAATCAACTTCTTCACAGTCAAGTAAATCCCATAAACGATTTTTTGCTAGTGTGGGTACCTCTGCTTGGAAGGGGTCAAAACCTTTGAGATGTAGTAGATGATTTGCTGGACTTTGAATGCCTTGCCTTTCTCCTCGTGTTCCATAGTGAGCACAGTGCTAGCCACTTGGTTTATGGCCGCAATATACAGGAGTAAGGGATCTTTGCTGCTCGTAGAAGCAAGCACCGACTGGGTGGAAAGCAGAGCTTTAAGTTCCTTGAACGCAACCTGCGCTTCGTCTGTCCACTCGAACCTCTCTGACTTCTTCATCAGACGGTAGACAGGCAGGGCCTTCTCGCCAAGTCATGAGATGAATCTACTCAAGGCCGCTAGGTATCCTGTGAGTCTTTGCACGTCATGGAGACATTTTGGTTGTTTCATTCAGACTATAGCGTCGATCTTGTCAGGGTTGGCATCGATTCCACGTTCAGAAATGAGGAAATCGAGTAATTTGCCCGCCGGCACCCCAAATGTGCACTTGGCTGGATTGAGCTTGATCCCAAAACGATGCAGGTTCGCAAAGGTCTGAGCGAGGTCAGTTAGAAGGTCGGAACCTTTCCTGGACTTAACCACGATATCATCAATGTAAGCCTCTACATTCCGACTGATCTGCTTTTGCAAACATTTTTGGATCATGCGTTGGAAGGTAGCTCCCACATTTTTTAGTCCGAATGGCATAGTGATGTAGCAGAAACACCCGAATGAGGTGATGAACGTTGTTTTTATTTCGTCTAGCCCATACATTCGGACCTGATGGTACCCGAAGTATGCATCTAGAAACGATAAACGCTCACACCCAGTAGTAGAATCTACTACATTATCTATGTGGGGGAGGGGAAATGATCTTTCGGGCATGCCCGATTGATGTGCTTAAAATCTATGCACATCCAAAGGGGATTATTCTTTTTGGGCACCATGACGACATTGGCGAGCCACTCGGAGTAGTAGACCTCTCAGATGAACTCGGCAGCTAGGAGCCGAGCTATCTCCTCGCCAATCCTTTGCGCTTCTCCGTGGAAGAGCATCGCATATACTCCTTTACAGGCTTGCCCTTCGGGTCGACACGGAGTCTATGCTCAGCCAGCTCCCTGGGAACACCCAACATGTCAGAGGGCTTCCATGCGAAGATGTCCCAGTTCTCACGGAGGAACTGGATGAGCTTGCCTTCCTATTTGCTGTCGAGAGTGGTGGAGATGTTGGTTGGCGCCGCCTCTGGGTCAGTCGGATGGACGTGAACTGTCTTCTTCTCTCCGACCGACTAGAAAGCGGATTCCACAGTCGGCTTTTTTGACCTGAGCAGGTCCGCCGTATCCACCGCCTTCATGTACTCGTCTAGCTCGACCAGAGAAATTTTCTCATCGGCAATTTGAGAACCTCTATGTAGGCACTCCTCGGCTATCTTCTGATTGCCTATTGTCGGGGCAGGATGCACACGATCACCTATGGGACCACGGGTCCCTTTGTGGTTCGGCGGGGGAGAGGTCACGTTGCACAAAGAGCAGAGGCCATTGGACAGCACGACGATGGGACGCTGGTGTTTTACCCAGGTTCAGGCCGCTGGGAAGCGTAAAACCCTACTCCTGCTTTGGTGGATTGGATGGGGGAACACGAAGCATGCGCAGCGCTCAGACCCGGCAAGGGATGCCTTCGGGTGAGCTACTACGCTAGTACAAGTGTCCAAGAGTCCGAATCTTGAGCTAGGTTGCCTTGGGCCTTCTTTTATTGGTCAAGGGGCAACCACAGTGGCAAAACAGACATTACCTAGTGATTAGATAGCTAACAGTGCTATCATACCTAACTCTGGCACTTAGGACAAAATGCCATAAATGCTAGCCTAGGTGGCGTGCGGGGGCGCATCACCGACAAGCTTCTACCACCACTTGGCTGTCTGGTGCTTAGTGTCTTGACACGCCTCAGGATGGGTGTCATATGGATATAATCTGTCTTCCGGTGCGTCGCCACGTGCTTAGCGAGAGCCACTTAGCCACCTGAGGGCTTGACACCGCATCGACAAGTGACTGGTGTCGTGATGCGGTGGAGCGGTGGCCGATCGGCTCGCGCCTGCCGGGGGATGGCTTGCCGGGTCTTCCTGAAGATGTGCGCGCCTCGGTCCCCGGCAGGCACCAGGGACGTGGCTGGCGCGGTTTGGGCCCCTCCTGGGCCATTGTATTGAGCTTGCCGACGTTGCTAGCCAGCGTAGGCTGCCTCTGCCGGGGTCTTGGTCTTCTTGATGTGCTCCTTGATCTCACTTAGAGTGGCTTCTCTGGTTTATACCAAGTCTTGACGGGGTTGTGGTTATCCCCGGCAGGCTTGGGCCATCGGGTCGGAGGCTCGTCGTCCGTGCACAAGTTAGGGGGAAATAAACACCCCTGTTTGTGTACCCCGACAGAAGCCCCCGGGCCTGAGCCATACGTGTCGCTTGGCATCGTTGGGTTAGGCCCCAAACAGTGCACGGACACGTGTCGAGGAAATACTGCCCTCACGTCCTTGGTTGTAATGACTTGTCAAACCCACGTCCACTCCGCGTAATTACCGCAGGTCGTGGGGTCGTGGAACAGTAGCTGTTGCCAGCTTAAGAAATGGCATTTCTCCGAAAAGATAGCGAAGAGCCAGCCCCCGCGTGGGTTCCCAAATAAAAGGGGTAATGCACAGGGGCGCTGCTCATTCGCGTCCGTTTCTCCTTCCTTCATCTTCCTCCTCAAGCCAAGAAACCGCTCCTGCCGCCGCCACCCACCCATCAAATGCCGCTAGATCCTCCATCGCCTTGGAGAGCCCAAGAGATGGGGAAGAAGACGAGCGTCATGAAGGGGAAGCAGGCGGCCGCATCGGCGGACCCAACAGTTGAGGAGCGGAAGAGGAAAGCAGAAGAGCTGGAGAAGCGGTGACGGAAAGACGTGGTTTTCTCTCCGTCGAACCTGGACGGCAACACCTTGATCGCAAGGTATGCCTATATGTAGGGGAGAGAAACAAGCGGGCACGGAGCGCCCGCAGTTCTTCCGGACAGCCCCAAAGAGAAGATACCATCAGATTTGTACCGCTTTTTCTGCGCGTACTTTCTTTGTGGCCTCTCCCCCTCCCCTTCTCTGACTTCTTCTGCGCCATGATGACGTTGTATGGATTCCATCTTCTGGATTTCACGCCCAATGCCATGGCGTGCATGGCGATCTTCGCCCATCTGTGCGAGAATTTTGTTGGTGTCGCTCCCAATGTGGATTTGTTCAGGCACTTCTTCGTCCCTCGGATAGAAGATAAATCCCACCGCTCGGAGAACATAAGCTGGATTCCCCGGTGCAAGAGGGAAGACTGGGATTATCTCCCTGGCTAGCAGTGCGGGAAGTGGGAAGAGTGGAGGGGCGACTGGTGCTGGATCAAGGATGAAAAAGCCCCCGAATTCTGCTCGACGCGGACTGGATGCGTCACGCGCGGAGGCGACTGGAGCAAGTTAGGCCTCACTGACGACAAGCTCCGCCCGATGCTGAACAGGATTGCTCGCCTGAAAGCTGCCGGCCTTTCCATCGAACTCGTGGGGGCCGACTTCCTTCGGCGCCGCATTGCGCCGCTGTAGAGGAGGGACAGGTTTGCATGGGAGTTCAACGGTGCTGCTGACAGGATGCGGCTGTACCCAGGCCCCGCCAACAACTTGACGGTTTACGGCCACGGTTGGTTGTGCGAGCAACTGTTCGGCCATCTTGGGCCGTTCCACTTGCCGGCAAGAGTTATTCCTCTGCATCTCAATTCTGCCCGGAGCCAGATTCTACAATGGATGCCCGACTGCAACGCCTCCGGGGTCGAGCCCGATTGGGAGCTGCCTGCCCTGGACGACGAGATGGACTGGGTCTCTCGCTTGGAAGAAAGAGCTTCCAAGGCGGCGGACAACCTGATCAAGCCAACCACCAGGGTGGAGGAGGCATTCATCGCTGCTCGGGTTGCAGAGGATAAGGAGGTCAGAGACGCCAAGAGAATGGGCTCCGGGGAAGAGGAAGAGGAAGAGCCTGAGGGCGATGATTCTTCTGAAGAGGAGGGCGGAAAGCACACCACGGAGGAGGCTGCCGGGTTTCAGTCTGCCGGGGCCGGGGCCTCCCAAACCGCGGCGACAGGAACCCAAGAGGGGAGCGAGATGGAGGAGGCGGAGGAAGGAGAGCTCAAAATGGGCCCTCAAGCACCAGAGCCAGGGCGCCGCCTTCGTGAGCACATCAACCGCGAGGCAGCGGCCCCCACGTCTTCGCGGAGCGCCCAGAAGGTGAAGAAGACGACCACCAAGGGAGGCAAGCATGAAGCAGCACGCCGCCACTCCTCCCGTCTTTCTCAAGCAAAGCCTCCCCTCGCCAAGCGACGGATGGTCATGGGGGTGGACCCCAGCCCTCCGGCAAGCCCAACTTCTCTGCCAAGTTCGACCCTGTCGGAGGTCCCGGTCCCTCTGCCAAGCCCCGCTCCTCCAACTTTGAAAAGGGGTAGATCGACTCTGCCGCCTGTGTCATACGAGCTGTGCTCCATGCTCATTGCCTCAGAGTAAGTTACTCAATTAAGGTCCTTGCCAATGCTTTATGTCTTTGATTTCTTGACTGATCTTGCATAGCTGAATTTGACAGGGATAGGGAGATCCTTGCGCATCCATCCAAGCGGGCCAAACCCTCGGCAGAGCTGGGTTCCACGACAGGCTCGGGCCCGACAGGAGGCGCGGAGGAAGATCCCGCGCCTAGCCCCCGGTCCAGCCCTCTTCGCGAAACTCTAGGGATGACCCCGACTGCTGGCGGGGATGAAGAAGGGCATATCCCCACACCTGACAAGGAGACGGGAGAGAGCCGTCCAGGAGGGACTCGCCAGGGGGAGTCTTCCTTCCATGATCTCTCGTCGACCATCGCTCGTGGGGAGGAATCGCCGGCAAGGGCCTCCACTGAGGGGTTTGCCCGCGCTGAGTCTGCCGCCGAAGGGATGGGGGCAGACCGCGCGCCAGCAACGGATGTTACCGGGGGAGAGGATGTCCCTCCTTAGCAACCCCTGTCGGGTAACCCACTTGCCTGCGTTTTTACTTCCCTTTTTCCTTTCTTCTTGTGTTTCTTGTTGATTTCTGACTTTAATTTTTCCACTTGCTGCTTTTGTCTGCAGTTCTGCCATATGAAGAGCCTGAGCTGATGGAAGAGGTTGCTGGCATCGGGAAGGATGCTGCTGAGGAGGCGATGAAGATTGCTGCCGCGAAGGGCCACGGGCAGGTTGCCGGGGACGCTCAGGAATCCTCAGAAAGGACGGAACCAGCCCCCGGCAGCGCATCTGGCCTGGATACAGTTATCGAGGAGAAGACTCCTCTCCAGTCCATGGGGCCCTCCACATCAAGCTATCCTCTGGCTTCGGCCCTGCAGTCTCCCGTGAACAAACTGGCGTTGGTCATTGCTCAGCTAGGTCCTACAACTCCTGGCTCACCCTTCTCAGCGGGCGCAAACCTTGATGAGGAAATCAGAAGGATGCTCGCGCCGCTATCTCAGAGGGTTGAAGAAATCGACGGTTCTGCTGATGGCGCCAAAGACTTGGCTTTCTTGGAATCCATGGCGGCAGGGATCAAGGATGTGCAGAGCAGGTACAGCCTCAAATGGCAGGCGGTCAAGGAGCAGCGTGACTCGGCAGAGCTCGTGGACCAGCATCTGAGGGACAAAGGGAACGAGCTGCAAGAGTGGTACAACCGGCATGTCTTTTCTATGAAGAGGCGGTATGAGACGCTTTCCATGGCCAAGGAGGACGTAGCTGCCCAGGAGGCTCGACTGGTGGAGCGCGAAGCGCTTCTAAACACTAGAGAGGCGAACATCTCCTCCCGGGAGGAGGCCCTCGAAGCTACTCTCCACGGCAAGGACGAGGAATTGGAGGCCCTTGTCTAGCAACGCACCAAGGAGCTGGAGGATGGCCACAAAGCCACTCTCGACGCGCTTTCTCTGGAGTCCTCAGCCCAACTGAAGAAAGTGGCCGACGAGCTTGTTGCCGCATCTGCCGCCAAGTTCGATCTTGAGGCCCAAGTGAACAAGCTGACGGAGGACCTTGCCGGGAGTAGCAGGGAGATCGGGGCCCTCAAGGAGGAAGCGTGGAAAGCGAAAACCACTCTGGAAGAGGCGCAATCGCATCTTTCCAAGAGCCAAGATCTCAACGCTGCCAATGATACCATCTCCAGCATGAAATCTAGGCTTGCCTCCTTGTAGAAAGACCTTGAATCCGCCGGTGTCCGTGAGAAAATGCTGCTGACGGACCTGAACAACGTGAAGACCCTCCAAAAAGAACCAGAGGACAAACTGGAGAACCAGATTCAGCAGCGCGACCTCTAGATCAGGAGCATGACTGACATCGCTGAGCGCCTCACTGCCCAGATTGCAAATATGGACATGAAGAGCTGGGCCTTCTCCGTCGGTAAGCACGAGGTTCCAAGCGTCAAGCTGACACTCTTCTTTGAAGGCTTGATCGAGGGGTTGAAGATGTACGAGGATGACAAGGCCGCTTGCTTTGCCAACGAATCCCGGAAGCTGGCTTGCGACGCTCTCTTCCTGGTCTTGAGCAACCTCGCCTTCTTCCACCTGGAACTCGACCTCTCCGATGGTTTCAAGAAGCTGTCATCGGGTGCCGACACCTCTGCTGCAGTGAAGAAGGCTGGTCCTCTTGCTGACAGGGTCCTCTCGGTCCCAAGGACCCAGGGGAGCCACCGGGGTTAACTTTGAGCCTTCCTTACTGTCATGTTGTCCTGTACTTAAGACACAATAGGTATCCCGTATTAGGCCATGCACTATCTTTGTTTTAATGCTTGCTGAACTGATGTTTTTATGTAAACGTATGATATCCCCTTCGCTTCCCTACTGGCGTTCGTATGGTCGTTTTCTTTGCGCGTTCTGGTTAACTGCCAACAACGTGCTGCCGCGATTGCTCTGAGGAACGGGTCCTCAGCATTCTGCTCGCAAGGACACGTTGCCGGTGGGTTTTTCCATGGCGGTGTTTGATGCTGCCGCATGTTTTATTGAGCAGGCTCAAAACAAAACATGGGCACAAACAAATACAGTAAGGTTCCATCACGCACAAGACTTGCCATACGAAACCTTAGTTGACGAGGGGATATGCAAATGTGAACTCTAATGAAAGTTGATAATCATGTCAACTTAGCTTCGTCACGGTTCCTCTTCCGTCCTGGCGCGTATTTATTCGCGTTCATCATCCCTTCCTCCATTCATGGCCGCCTCTCCCCTTCGCCTTTATAGGTGAACACATACGCGTGTACCAGCCTTTGCCCTGAGATGAAGAGAAAGCGAAGAGGGGCAAATGTAGGAACTAGGAAGCCCGTTAATTGTGAGTGCAATCCTTGACACGAGCCTGCCGGGTTAACGTAAACATTCACAACTAATTGAAAAACAGGGGGAGCAAGCATAAATGGCTAATCCCTCTCTCCCTTCCTTCGCGTCCAACGGTCCCGTCACGGCCAATGCGACGGGGGCGTTGGCGAACGGGGCCTTGCCGTAGTTCGCCTGTCGGGGGTGCCAACCGATGGATTCGCTCTAGCATTCGGCTCGGGATTTTACCCTTGGCAGGGAAAATGCAGGACCGAGCCTCATGCGAGCTTATCGACATTGGCAGCGCCACTCCCAGGCAGAACCGATCACAAGCAGGGAAGGAGAGGCGAGAGGAGCATAGCCATGTACCTATTTCTTTTCTTCTGCCGGATCGAGTTGTACCTCCCTAGGATTGGGCGGGCTTGCTCCTCTTCGACGTTCCTCGCTCCAGCTTCGGCCGCGGGGGACACGGCGGTGGCGCCGCCTGCGCCAGCCACGTCGCCTTCGACACCCACCCCACTCGTCACCGCCGCGGCGCCAACGGCGTCCGCAGCTGCGTGCGAGGGGGCCTTTGAAGGGGAGGGATGCGCCGCTGCGCCGGTCTCCTTCTTAGGAGACATGGGTGAAGAAGATGGCGATGAAGATCGACACGCCACTCACGAACTCAGGTTCGCGCAAATGACGCCCCCTACCTGGCGCGCCAAAGATATCGGGGCAAGATGCACATGATCACCTATGGGACCATGGGTCCCTTTGTGGTTCGGCAGGGGAGAGGTCACGTTGCACAAAGAGCAGAGGCCATGGGACAGCACGACGGTGGGACACTGGTGTTTTACCCAGGTTCAGGCCGCTGGGAAGCGTAAAACCCTACTCCTGCTTTGGTGGATTGGATGGGGGAACACGAAGCATGCGCGGCGCTCAAACCCGGCAAGGGATGCCTTCGGGTGAGCTACTACGCTAGTACAAGTGTCCAAGAGTCTGAATCTTGAGCTAGGTTGCCTTGGGCCTCCTTTTATAGGTCAAGGGGCAATCACAATGGCAAAACAGACATTACCTAGTGATTAGATAGCTAACAGTGCTATCATACCTAACTCTGGCACTTAGGACAAAATGCCATAAATGCTAGCCTAGGTGGCGTGCGGGGGCGCATCCCCGGCAAGGTTCTATCACCGCTTGGCTGTCTGGTGCTTAGTGTCTTGACACGCCTCTGGACGGGTGTCATATGGATATAATCTATCTTCCGGTGCGTCGCCACGTGCTTAGCGAGAGCCACTTAGCCACCCGAGGGCTCTACACCGCATCGACAACTGACTGGCATCGCGATGCGGTGGAGCGGTGGCCGATCGGCTCGTGCCTGCCGGGGGATGGCTTGTCGGGTCTTCCTGAAGATGTGCGCGCCTCGGTCCCCGGCAGGCACCGGGGACGTGGCTGGCGTGGTTTGGGCCCCTCCTGGGCCGTTGTATCGAGCTTGCTGGCGTTGCTTGCCAGCGTAGGCTGCCTCTGTCGGGGTCTTGGTCTTCTTGATGTGCTCCTTGATCTCACTTAGAGTGGCTTCTCTGGTTTATACCAAGTCTTGACGAGGTTGTGGTTTTCCCCGGCAGGCTTGGGCCATCTGGTCGGAGGCTCGTCGTCCGTGCACAAGTTAGGGGGAAATAAACACCCCTGTTTGTGTACCCCGACACCTATGATGGTGATAACACCCTTCGGTCCTGGCATCTTGAGCTTAAGATACACATAACATGGTCTGGCCATGAAACGTGCGTAGGCATGCCTACCCAGAATGGCATGGTATGCGCTGCAGAAGTCCACCACTTCAAAACTCGCACGCTCCTTCCGATAGTTCTTCTCACCGCCGAACACCACGTTCAGCGCAATTTGACTGAGTGATCGTGCCTTCTTCCCAGGGATTACCCCGTGGAATTGCATATTACTCTTACTCAGCCATGACAAAGGTATGTCCATCGCGTTCAGTGTGTCGGCGTATATGATGTTTAGTTCACTGCCTCCATCCATAAGGACCTTGCACAGTCGGGCCCCATTGATAGCTGGATCAACCACTAGCGCCTACCGCCCGGGGGTTAGAATGTGGGCTGGGTGATTAGACTGGTCAAAAGTGATGGGCGTCTTCGCCCAATCCAGGTATTTGGTGACGGTCGGGACCGCCATGTTGACCTCTCAGTTTATGACCTCCAGTCGCTCTTGCTTTTGACATCCGCAAAGATCATCAGGACTTTCTGTACTTTAGGGTAGCCATCGGCGTTCTTTCCCTCATCGTCATCTTCGTCTTCATCCTTCTCCCAAGAGGGATCCTTGTGCATCTCTTGCTTGAGCAGTCGACACTCCTGAGTGGTGTGCTTCGGGAGGACCATCTTTCCATCTTCATCTTCCTTGGTGTGAATCTGGCAGGGCCGATCTAAGACATCGCCCTTTGGGGCACTCTTCTTCTTTGCGGCCCAATCCTTTTTCTGCTTCCCTTTGCCTTTGCCTTGCCCAGCCAGAGCCGCTGCCTCGGACTTAATGGCTTGGGCAACCTTCCGCTTTTGTTTCTTATTGGATTTATTATCCCCCGACTGGCGGGCTTCACTGGTCCGCCCCTTACCATTCCTCAGTCGGTCTTCCTCCTCACCGTTGGTGTACCTGTTGGCCAGCTCCATCACTCGACTCAGGGTCAGAGTTTCGGTTCAGCTGAACTTGAGCACCAGCTCTCGGTATTTCGCTCCGGCTCGAAAGGCGCAGATCGCCTCGTGCTTGATGACGTTCTCCACCGAGTTGTGCAGAGTGGTCCAACGCTGAATGTACTCGCGGAGAGTCTCGTTGCTCTTCTACACATGGTGCTGGAGCTCGGTCAGTCCGCCCGGTCACTTATACATGCTCTCAAATGTCTTAACGAACACTCGGGCCAAGTCTTCCCAATAGTATATGCTGTTGGCCGGGAGTTGGTTGAGCCAGGCTCTAGCAGACCCTTCCATCATCAGAGGCAAGTGCTTCATCGCAACGTAATCGTTGTCGCCGCCGATCTGGACAGCCACTCGGTAGTCTTCCAACCAAGTCATTGGCTTGGATTCCCCGTTGAATTTCGACACCCCTGTCTCCAACCTGTAGTTGGAGGGGATGTCGGCTTCCCGAATGGATCTAGTGAAGCACTCGAGTCTAGAGGCAATGGAGCCACTCGGCCTTCCTCTGTTGGCTCGGGCTCTATTGACCAAGTTCTGGGCAAGGATGGACCTTGCATTCTGCGGGGGCTCTTGGAGGTCATCGTAGTAGTCTTCGAGACAACGCTCACTCGACGGACGAGTGTGACTGCACCTCCGCTCGTCATCATATGATCGCTTGCCATCGTAGGACTGGCTTCCGTACGAGGTATCCCTTGGAGGGGGCGACCGAGTGCGACGCGGGTCATCACGCAGCTGTGGAGGATTGATCTGATCACGTATCCTATCCCCGTACAGATCTCTCGGCGGGGGAGTGTACCAACGCCTCCAGGTCGCAGTTAGGCTATGAGCCAACTGGACCGTGTCCGCCCGCACTTATTTATTGTGGATGCGGTTGTGGGACTGAGACACCGACAAGTTCTGAGCCATGGTGGTCTTCAGGAGCGTCTAGATCTACCGAATGCCTTCTCCCGTCGCGAAACCAGATGGCTGGATGGAGTCAGCTATCTGCGTTGTTGCGGTTAAGCTTTTTAGCGGAGTGCTCATCACTCGGTAGTTTCGCGGGCGGTCGCTCGGGAACGACGGCCGACAGATCCGACTTGAGCTGGGTTGGTCCCGAGTAGCCCGGTCGTCGAGTGACTTTTGCACTGCTCCAATCGCTCGCACTCGGCCGAAGTGGCCTGGCGCGTGGCTTCCAGAGAGAACGCCTCGGGGGTCGTCCCTGTGATAGGGGTGAGCAGGGCTTGCTCATTCCGCCGCCTGAGTTCCTCCCGCTGCTCCCGATTGAGGGGCTGCGAGATGTACGGCTCGGCGCCGGCGTTGAGACCACCGCCCAGGTCATCACCAACTCATCCTAGGGAGGAACCCGCGGCATACCCGGGAGGTCCACCTCTCAGCTCGGTCCCTGCCATCAAGACTTCCGCAGCGGAGTCGCCGCTCTCGCACTCGGACTCATCGGAGGAGTACTTGTGCGGTGATGAGAATAAATCGAGGGTGGGCTCATCTAAATTGAGCATCGCCACCTGCTCGGACGTGGTATGGAGAGCCACATCATGCTTGATCCAGCACTGGAGCCGTGAGCGCTTGCGACGGTGTGCAACTGAAAGGGGAGACGTCGAACGGTACGGCACCGACAATGACGTGGCTTGAGACTATGTCGGTATTTCCCCAAAGAGGAAGGGATGATGCAGCACAGCTACGGTAAGTATTTCCCTCAGTTATGAAACCAAGGTTATCGAACCAGGAGGAGGACCACGCAACGCTATGTAATTGGTACCTGCACACAAAGAACAAATACTTGCAACCCGCCGCGTAAGAGAGGTTGTCAATCTCTCCTCGGTAAAAAGATAGATTAGTTTGTATTAGATTGGATAAATACATCGCACAAGAACACAAAATAAAAGATACAAATAAAAAGTGCAGCAAGGTATTTTTGGGTTCTTGGAATAATAGATCTGAAAACAAATGCGGAAAAAGATAGATCAGAAAGCAATATGATAAAAGATTAGACCCGGGGCCGTAGATTTCACTAGTGGCTTCTCTCATGAGTATAGCACACGATGGGTAAACAAATTACTGTTGGGCAATTGATAGAAGATCAAATAATCATGACGATATCCAAGGCGATGATCAATATATAGGCATCACGTCCAAGATAAGTAGACCGAAATGATTCTGCATCTACTACTATTACTCCACACATCGACCACTATCCAGCATGCATCTAGTGTATTAAGTTCATGGAGAAACGGAGTAATGCAATAAGAACGATGACATGATGTAGACAAGATCTATTCATGTAGGAATAGACCCCATCTTGTTATCCTTAATAGCAACGATACATGCATGCCTCTCGCTGCCCCTTCTGTCACTGGGAGAGGACACCGCAAGATCGAACCCATCACAAAGCACCTCTTCCCACGGCAAGAAAAATCGATCTAGTTGGCCTAACTAAACCAAAGATTCGAAGAAGAAATACGAGGCTATAAATAATCATGCATATAAGAGATCAAAGAAGACTCAAATAATATTCATGGATAGAAACTGATCATGAACTCAAACTTCATCGCATCCCAACAAACACACCGCAAAAAGTCATTACATCAAATAGATCTCCAAGAGACCATTGTATTGAGAATCAAAAGAGAGAGAGCAAGCCATCTAGCTACTGCCCACGGACCCGTAGGTCTATGGTGGACTACTCACGCATCATCAGAGAGGCACCAATGAGGATGATGAACCCCTCCGTGATGGTGTTAGATTGGATCTCGCGGTTCTGGAACTTGTAGCCGCTGGAATTGTGTTTCGTCGGCTCCTCTAGGGTTTCTAGAATTTCTGAGGATTTATAGAGCTGAGGCCTGAGAGGCGGTGGAAAAGACCTCCGTGGGCCCCACGGTACATCAGGGCACGTCGGGGGCCTCTAGCGCGCCCTGGTGTATCGTGGGTCCCACGGGCCTCCTCCCAGGTGCTTCCTTGGCTCCCAAGTTGTCTTCTGGTCCAAAAAAAATCTCCAAAAAGTTTCGTGGCAATTGGACTCCGTTTGGTACTGATATTCTGCAAAGTCAAAAACAAGCAAAAAACAGCAACTGGCACTAGGCACTATGTCAATAGGTTAGTCCCAAAAAATGATATAAAGTTGCTATAAAATGATTATAAAACATCCAAGAATGATAATATAACAGCATGGAACAATCAAAAATTATAGATACGTTGGAGACGTATCAGCATCCCCAAGCTTAATTCCTGCTCGTCCTCGAGTAGGTAGATGATAAAAACAGAATTTTTGATGTGTAATGCTGCCTAACATGTTCATCACATATTCTTTTCTTTTGTAGCATGGACATTTGGACTTTTAGATGGTTCAAAGCAATAGTCTAGTTTTGACATGAAGACTTTAATACTCAAGCATACCAACAAGCAACCATGTCTTTCAAAATATCAACACTAAAGAAAGTTATCCCTAGCCCATCATGCTCAATCATTGATCCATTCATGAAACACACTCGAATATTAGCTACACCCAATGCACAAGTATGATCATAGTGCCCCCTAGTTGGTGCTTTATAAGAGAAGATGGAGACTCAAATAAAAGTAAAAATTGCATAAAGTAAATAGATATGCCCTTCTCAGAGGGAAGTAGGGATTTGTAGAGGTGCCAGAGCTCAATGCTTAAATTGAGAGAGAAAATATTTTGGGTGGCATGCCTTTCCTATCAACGAAAACGACCGAGTAGTTCTCAATACTTTCCATGCTAGATACATCATAGGCGGTTCCCAAACATAAAATAAAGTTTATTCCTTTTTCCACCATTCTTTCACAATCCATGGCTAGTCGTATCCACGGTTGCCTTCCATACCAACACTTTCCAAGGAATTTATTATTTCACAACAAAAAGTAAATTTCTTTTTCATTTCGGGACTGGGCATCCCTATTACCGCCGTACTCACGTGCAATGACAAATGAATAAACACTCATCTTGAGAATAACACATCTAGCATGGAAAAATATTGGACACCCCCTGCCGCTTCATGAGCGGTACGGGCACACAAAAAGGAAATTCATTTTGAAAATTAGAGATGGCACATACAAATTTGTTTGGAACGACATGGAAATACCGCATATAGGTAGGTATGGTGGACTCATATGGCAAAACTGGGTTTAAGGATTTTGGATGCACAAGTAGTATTTCTACTTAGTACAAGTGGAGGCTAGCAAATAGATTGAGAAGCAACCAACCAAGAAACGAAAATTCACATAAACGGGCATTAAGCATAACTAACACCGAATAATGCACCACAAGTGGGATGTAATTTCATTTGCAAAACTATTGACTTTCGTGCTTGCATAGGGAATCACAAACCTTAACACCAATATTCTTACTAAAGCATAATTACTCACCAACATGACTCACATATTACTATCATCATGTATCAAAACTATTACAAGGAATCAAGTTTAATTTGTCCAATGATCTTCATGAAAGTTTTTATTATATCCCTCTTGAATATCTATCACTTTGTGACTAGTTTCATATATTGCCATTGCTTTTGACAAGCTCAAATAAATTTAAGTGAAGAACATGAGCATAAAAAATCCATCTCTCAAAATAGTATAAGTGAAGCATGAGAGAATTTCTTCAAAATTTACTAACTCTCAAATTAATCTAAGTGAAGCATGAGAGTATTTTTTTCAAAAATTTAAAGCACACCGTGCTCAAAAAGATATAAGTGAAGCACTAGAGCAATTCCATAGCTCAAAAAATTTAAGTGAAGCATATAGAGAAATTCTAACAAAATCATAGCATAATTTTGGCTCTCTCAAATAGGTGTGTCCAGCAAGGATAATTGTGACAAACTAAAAAGCAAATCAAGCAAAGACTCAAATAATACAAGACGCTCCAAGCAAAACTCATGATATGTGACGAATAAAAATATAGCTCCAAGTAAAATACTGATGGTCATTAGAAGAAAGAGGGGATGCCACTCGGGGCATCCCCAAGATTAGTTGCTTGTTTCTCCTTGGATATTATCTTGGGGTGCCATGGGCATCCCCAAGCTTAGGTTCTTTTCACTCCTTTTTCCTTCATCCATCTTGATCTCACCCAAAACTTGAAAACTTCAATAACACAAAACTCAACAAAACCTTCGTGAGATCCGTTAGTATAATAAAGCAAATCACTACTCAAAGTACTATTGCAGACCCATTCATATTTTATTATTGCATTATATCTACTGTATTCTAACTTTACCATGGCTTATACCCTCCAATACAAACCATAGATTCATCAAAACAAGCACACAATGCAACAAAAACAGAATCTGTCAAAAACAGAACAGTCTGTAGTGATTTGTACTCTAACCATACTTCTGCAACTCAACAATTTATGATAAATTAGGAAAACGTCAGCAATTTGTATATAAATCTTGTGTAAAAAATTCAGGATTTTTCGTCACTTCTGTGATTTTTCAAAATTCTGCTACTCGATGCAAAAGTTTCTGTTTTTCAACAAGATCAAATCAACTATCACCCAACACGATCCCAAAGGTTTTACTTGGCGCATACACTAATTAAAACATAAAAACACAATCATAACAATAGCATAATTGTGCAAACACTCAAGAACAGAAAGAAAAAAGGCAAAAATAAATTTTATTCATTGGGTTGCCTCCCAACAAGCTCTTTCTTTATAGCCATTAAGATAGGCTTGAGATTTCAATGATGCCCTCCTGAAAGATAATAATAGCAACACAAAGAGAGCATCATGAAGCATATTGAAAACACACTTAAGTCTAACATACTTCCTATGCATAGGCATTTTATAAGCAAACAAATTATCAAGGCAAGCAAAAACTAGCATATGGAAGGAAGAAGAAAGAGACAATAGCAATCTCAATATGAAGAGAGGTAATTTAGTATCATGAGAATTTCTACAACCATAATTTCCTCTCTCGTAATAATTACATGTAGGATCATAATCAAATTCAACAATATAGCTATCATAAACAATATTCTCTTTATGATCAGCATGCATAAAGTTTTTATCATCTTCCAAAATAGTGGGATTATCATCAACTAAAGTTATGACCTCTCCAAACCCACTAGCAATTGGTTCATCATAATTTGGTCTTTTGAAAAGATTAGCAAGTGGATGAGGATCCATATCAATAGATTTTTAGCAAGCAAAGATGCAAGCAAATACAAGGCACATGGCAACACAAGCAAAGATAGCAAACAAGCAAACAAAAAGAGATCTGACGAGAAAAAGGCGAACGAGAAAGAAGGCGAATAAAACAGCAAATTTTTGTGAAGTGGGGAGATGAAAACGAGAGACAAATGGCAAATAATGTAAATTGCAAGGAGATGAGATTTGTGATTACGAACCTGATAGATGTTGATGATGTCTCTCCGGCAACAGCGACAAAAATTGGCAAGTTGACGGGAGACTACTTTCGTACCTCCTCCCCGGCAACAGCGCCAGAAATTCCTTTTGACGTGGCTTGAGACTGCGTCGGTATTTCCCCAAAGAGGAAGGGATGATGCAGCACAGCTACGGTAAGTATTTCCCTCAGTTATGAAACCAAGGTTATCGGACCAGGAGGAGGACCACGCAACGCTATGTAAACGGTTCCTGCACACAAAGAACAAATACTTGCAACCCGACGCGTAAGAGAGGTTGTCAATCTCTCATCGGTAAAAAGATAGATTAGTTTGTATTAGATTGGATAAATAGATCGCACAAGAACACAAAATAAAAGATACAAATAAAAAGTGCAGCAAGGTATTTTTGGGTTTTTGGAATAACAGATCTAAAAACAAATGCGGAAAAAGATAGATCGGAAAGCAATATGATAAAAGATTAGACCTTGGGGTCGTAGATTTGACTAGTGGCTTCTCCCATGAGTATAGCACACGGTGGGTAAACAAATTACTGTTGGGCAATTGATAGAAGATCAAATAATCATGACGATATCCAAGGCGATGATCAATATATAGGCATCACGTCCAAGATAAGTAGACCGAAATGATTCTGCATCTACTACTATTACTCCACACATCGACCGCGATCCAGCATGCATCTAGTGTATTAAGTTCATGGAGAAACGAAGTAATGCAATAAGAACGATGACATGATGTAGACAAGATCTATTCATGTAGGAATAGACCCCATCTTGTTATCCTTAATAGCAACGATACATGCGTGCCTCACTGCCCCTTCTGTCACTGGGAGAGGACACCGCAAGATTGAACCCATCACAAAACACCTCTTACCACGGCAAGAAAAATCGATCTAGTTGGCCTAACTAAACCAAAGATTTGAAGAAGAAATACGAGGCTATAAATAATCATGCATATAAGAGATCAAAGAAGACTCAAATAATATTCATGGATAGAAACTGATCATGAACTCAAACTTCATCGGATCCCAACAAACAACTGCAAAAAGTCATTACATCAAATAGATCTCCAAGAGACCATTGTATTGAGAATCAAAAGAGAGAGAGAAAGCCATCTAGATACTGCCTACGGACCCATAGGTCTATGGTGGACTACTCACGCATCATCGGAGAGGCACCAATGAGGATGATGAACCCCTCCGTGATGGTGTTAGATTGGATCTCGCGGGTCTGGAACTTGCTGCAGCTGGAATTGTGTTTCGTCGACTCCTCTAGGGTTTCTGGAATTTCTGAGGATTTATAAAGTTGAGAGGCGGTGGAAAAGACCACCGTGGGCCCCACGATACATCAGGGCGCACCGGGGGCCTCTGGCGCGCTCTGGTGTATCGTGGGCCCCATGGGCCTCCTCCCAGGTGCTTCCTTGGCTCCCAAGTTGCTTCTGGTCCAAAAAAATCTCCAAAAAGTTTCGTCGCAATTGGACTCCGTTTGGTACTGATATTCTGCGAAGTAAAAAACAAGCAAAAAAACAGCAACTGGCACTAGGCACTATGTCAACAGGTTAGTCCCAAAAAATGATATAAAGTTGCTATAAAATGATTATAAAACATTCAAGAATGATAATATAACAGCATGGAACAATCAAAAATTATAGATACGTTGGAGACGTATCAGACAGCTGCCGGAGTAGAACTCCGAACGACAACGTGCGGAAGTGCGCTGCCCCGCGGATGGACAACACTTCCGCGTCGAGCAGAGCCTCTTGGAGCCACACCGAATCATCCGTGATGAAGCTCAGGGAGCCGAATCGGATCTCTCTGCCAATGATCATGGTGATGAAGAAAAAAATTCCACTTGCGCCGGATATCGCTAGATGCGCTGCTCCACTGTGGGCGCCAACTGTCGAGGCAACGATCCTGACAATGAGTACAAGGGGTACAAACGAGGTGCAAAACCTAGGTATGGCGCAAGTGTAACACTCGGATTTTACGAGTTTGGGCCCCTCACGGACATGTAACAACCCTACGTCTCATGCCCGGAGGCTTGTATTTTCTCAGGGGGTAAGGTTATAGTAAAGTGCTGAACCCTTGTCCAGGAGCTCAGGGGTGGCTTATATAGAGTTCCCCAGGACCCGCCGGCCGCCATTACAAGGATGAGTTAATGCCATTATGACAATAGTTTCTAGTAACAGCAACCTATAACTACATCAGTTACTGGTAACGGTAAGTATGACTGCACTTGATGTATTCACTAAGTCCTCTAGCCGTTGCTACTCCCACATCATCCACGTCTTGTCACTTTCCGAGTGCTGGAACCTGGCCAACTGCAGGGAGCCGCCCGACTAACTTAGTAGATCCGAGTGGATCCTGATATATGTATCTGAATGCATCTATGGTCCTGGGACCTCCATGATGGTGTGGGATCCTAGGTGGGCCTGGGATGTCAGGTCCATGACCCTACCACTAGTAGGTGACCCCATCACCTGCAGAGCCCGCTTCTCCTGCTTTGACGACTCCTTCGGTATCCGCGGCCCATGACCCGACCTCTGCAGCGTCGGCGTCGCCTTTTGACACCGCGCAGCTGCCGTCAGCGCCACATCCGATGACAAACACGGCTCCGTGACAGTATTTTCAAGATGTTGGTCCGTCCTACGGCACCATGCGCTATGACCCTCGTCACGGCGCCTTCTGTGCTCCCCCCTTTGGTCCTATCGCCTTTCTCTGAATGATGCACAGCGGAGATCCGCCGTGGAAGATGAGTTTTCTGCTCTTCAACAGAACAACACTTGGACCCTAGTGCCTCGTCCTGCTGGCAAGAACATTATCCGGTGTAAGTGGGTTTGTAAAGTAAAGCACAAGTCTGATGCTTCCCTAGACAAATTCAAAGCTCGCCTCGTCGCTCGCGGATTTACTCAGTAGTATGGTATTGTCTACATGGATACTTTCCCCCCTGTCATCAAACCAGCCACGGTGCGTCTTGTCCTTTCTCTGGCTGTGTATCGTGGTTGGCACCTACGGCAAGTGGATATCAGCAATGCGTTCTTGCATCGTATTCTGACCGAAGAAGCCTATATGCAGCAACCCCCCGGTTTCCATGACACTGTCCATCCTGACTGTTGGAAGTATGCCCTAGAGGCAATAATAAAATGGTTATTATTATATTTCCTTGTTCATGATAATTGTCTATTGTTCATGCTATAATTGTATTAACCGGAAACCGTAATACATATGTGAATACATAGACCACACCATGTCCCTAGTGAGCCTCTAGTTGACTAGCTCGTTGATCAATAGATGGTCATGGTTTCCTGACCATGGACATTGGATGTCGTTGATAATGGGATCACATCATTAGGAGAATGATGTGATAGACAAGACC
The DNA here is from genome assembly GCA_039707655.1 of Elymus sibiricus. NCBI lineage: Eukaryota > Viridiplantae > Streptophyta > Magnoliopsida > Poales > Poaceae > Elymus > Elymus sibiricus. The sequence continues at coordinate 338,445,829 of CM077673.1, forward strand.
CAATCCTAAGCATAGCACAAGATTGTGTAGTTCGTCTGCTAGAGCTTTTCTAATGTCAAGTATCATTTCCTTAGACCATGAGATTGTGCAACTCCTAGATACCGTAGGAATGCTTTGGGTGTATCAAACGTCACAACGTAACTGGGTGACTATAAAGGTGCACTACAGGTATCTCCGAAAGTGTCTGTTGGGTTGGCACGAATCGAGACTGGGATTTGTTACTCCGTGTGACGGAGAGGTATCTCTGGGCCCACTCGGTAATACATCATCATAATGAGCTCAATGTGACTAAGGAGTTAGTCACGGGATCATGTGTTACGGAACGAGTAAAGAGACTTGCCGGTAACGAGATTGAACAAGGTATAGGGATACCGACGATCGAATCTCGGGCAAGTAACATACCGATGGACAAAGGGAATTGTATACGGGATTAATTGAATCCCTGACATCGTGGTTCATTCGATGAGATCATCGTGGAACATGTGGGAGCCAATATGGGTATCCAGATCCCGCTATTGGTTATTGGCCGGAGAGGTGTCTGTCTGCATGGTTCCCGAACCCGTAGGGTCTACACACTTAAGGTTCGGTGACGCTAGAGTTGTAATGGGAATTGTATGTGGTTACCGAAAGTTGTTCGGAGTCCCGGATGAGATCCCGGACGTCACGAGGAGTTCCGGAATGGTCCGGAGGTAAAGATTTATATATGGGAAGTCCTATTTTGGCCACCGGAAAATGTTCGGGATTTTTCGGTATTGTACCGAGAAGGTTCTAGAAGGTTCCGGAGTGGGGCCCACCTGCATGGGGGGACCCACATGAACGTGGGTAGTGGGGGCAAGGCCCCACAACCCTAGTCAAGGCGCACCAAGATCCCCCCTTAGAAGGAATAAGATCATATCCCGAAGGGATAAGATCAAGATCCCTAAAAAGGGGGGATAACAATCGGTGGGGAAGGGAAAGGATGGGATTTCTTTCCTCCCACCTTTGCCAACGCCCCAATGGACTTGGAGGGCAAGAAACCAGCCCCCTCCACCCCTATATATAGTGGGGAGGCGCATGGGAGCTGCATCCCTTGCCCCTGGCGCAGCCCTCCCCCCTCCTACACCTCCTCCTCCTCCGTAGTGCTTAGCGAAGCTCTGCCGGAGAACCACGAGCTCCACCGCCACCACGCCGTCGTGCTGCCGGAGCTCTTCCTCAACTTCTCCTCCCCCCTTGCTAGATCAAGAAGGAGGAGACGTCCCCGGGCTGTACGTGTGTTGAACGCGGAGGCGCCGTCCGTTCGGCGCTTGGATCGGATCTTCCGCGATTTGAATCGCCGCGAGTACTGATGGGGATATGTATTTGGGGTAGGGTCATAGGCCTGACCTACATACCCCACCTAAGGACACTGCCCCGGAAAGCTTAAAGGCTACGAGTAAGTCTCCGACTGTAATCACCATGACGCAGGAGTCACTCGACAATATACACTCGGAGATATCTTTCACTCGATGCTTACCCTTTCACTCGGAAGGACCAGAAGACAGTCGACCACAGAAGCCCAGAAGTCACCCCAGGGAGGCTAACGGGCGGGCATTCATCAAGACCTTTAATAGCATTTATTGTGTACGTTACCAGTAACGTTCACCCCCTTTATGACAACGATTAAACCCCTTAATGCCAGACGTTATGAGGGGCAGCGCACTCTATATAAGCCACCCCTCCCCCCTGGTAGAAGGGTTGGCAACCTTTTGTAACACAACACACATATTTCACTCGACAGAGTAGAGAGCTCTCCGGAGCACTGAGACGTAGGGCTGTTATCACTTCCGAGTGAGGCCTGAACTCATACATCTGTGTGTACATCCTCGCCGTAGCTAGGACTCTGCCCTCTCCATTCGTACCCCTACCTTCTACTGTCAGGCTTGTTCCCACGACAGTTGGCGCCCACCATGGGGCAGGCGTCTAAGCGACTTCCGGCGAGGTTGCATATTTTCTCCTTCGTCATGTCTTCCGGCGGCGATTCGTTCCTGGGCCGCGAGATCCGTCTCGGAGCGCTCACCTTCATCGCCGACGATTCGGCATGGCTCCAGGAAGCGCCTTTGGACGTGGAGGCGCTCTCGATTCGCGGGGCGACGCACTTCTGTGCAAGCTCCTGCGGTGTTCTTCTCCTTCAGCCGTCGACCCCGTATGTGTCGGCCCTTCCTGCTGTTCGTCGTCGCAAGCGATCCGGTCGCTCGCGGCTACAGCGTTGGTTGAGGCATGCGGCGGCACGCCAGGTTTCGTCCCCGTAGATTGCAGCCATCGAGCCCGCCGAGTCACTTCACGGCGTGTTCGACTCGGCGTCGGACCGATCCGACATTCCTTCCGAGTGCGAGAGCTGCGACCCTGCGGCGGAAGTTTTTATGGCTGGCTCTCATCAGAGTCCGCCGCCTGGCTTCAACCACTCCAGGCGTGAGATTGGAGGAACGTCGAATGAACAGCAGCGCCGGGATGAGGATGTTCTCCATACTCCCATCGTCGGTACGACTGCTGAGGCCCAGGCCATGGAGGCTACACGCCTTCGGCTCAAAGAGATGCAGGAGGCACTCAACGAGCGTGCTGGGCAGCGTCCGCCACGTCCCAATCGACAACAGCGACAGTTGCTCCCGAGTGGATCTCGAAATAACGTCGAGGTATTTCGTACTCCAGTTTTGAATGTTGCAGCGGCTGCTAGGATTGCAGAGTCTATTCAACCGTCACGATCAGAGGCTGGTAGAGGTTTACACCAGATCAAGACATTACTTGAGGTAACGCAGCAGCAAAACGCGGCTGTTTCTCAGTCGCAGAACAGGTTACACGGCAATTCTCCCAGGGCAGAAACGGTTCAATCGGCTCACAGTCCTGGGTCACCTTCGCGTCACAGAGGCGGAGGATACCGTGAAGATCGGTACAGAGATCAGGGGCGAGATCAGTCTGCTCCCCGTTATCACCGCGATGACCGCCGTCGAGTGTTTTCTCCTCCGCGGAATGGTTCATATGTGTCCCGGCACAATGATGATAGGCGCCCGTTCGGCGATAAGCGGAATCCTGGGTTCGACGCAAGGGACATCCTTGCTCAAAGGCGGGTCGACAGAGGCAGAGCCCACAGAGATGGTTATAACGGAGACTATCCGAGTGGAAGCAGTGTTGTTGTTTCTGGGCCCGAGTGTTTTAGCAGAGCCATTCGCTCTGCAGAGATTCCCCCCAACTTCAGGTTGGCGGCTGGAATTGGCAAGTTTTCTGGTGAGTCAAAGCCTGAAACTTGGTTGGATGATTACCGAGTGGCTGTACAGATTGGTGGAGGTAACGACAACATAGCCATGAAGCATCTGTCCTTGATGTTGGATGGTTCGGCCAGAGCTTGGTTGAATCATTTGGCTCCCTCTAGCATCTATTGCTGGGAAGATTTGGCCCGAGTGTTTATCAGAACCTTTGAAGGCACTTGTAAACGTCCAGCTGGTTTGATTGATTTGCAGCACTGTATCCAGAAGCCCAATGAAACCTTGCGAGATTACATTCAGCGCTGGTCCACCTTGCATCACACGGTGGAGAATGTTTCCGAACATCAAGCTGTTTGTGCCTTCAAGGCTGGGGTTAGATACAGAGAGCTCTATCTGAAGTTTGGTCGCACCGGTGATATTTCTCTGAGCAAGATGATGGAGATTGCCACTCGGTACGCCAATGGAGAAGAAGAAGACCGCCTCCGAAGCGGTAAAGCCAAAATAGTCGACAATAACGCAGGTGGGAATTCCAGTCGGAAACAGAAGCGCAAAGCGGATCCTCCTGCTCAGGCAGAAGCGGCCGCCGTGGCGGCACAAGGCAAGAGTACAGGAAAGTCCAAGGCTAAGTTCACCCCAAAGAAGTCAAAGAATCAGTCGGGTACTGATGTTTTGGATTTACCGTGTGCAATCCACACGAGGAAAGATGAAGAGGGCAATTTAATATTGCCAAAGCATACCACTCGACAGTGCCGTTTGCTGATCCAGTCATTCAAAGAGAGTCAGTCGAGTGAGAAAGAAATTGAAGAAGAAAAAGAAGAGTTCCCTGAAGTCAATGCCACCTTGTTGATTTTTGCTGATGTTGAGAGCAAGAGTCGACTGAAAGTTATCAACAGGGAGGTTAACATGGCAGCTCCCTCTACCCCAGCTTATCTTAAGTGGTCTCAGACTGCTATCACTTTTAATCAGTCAGATCACCCTGCGCTCATTGCTACCCCCGGGCGGCAAGCGCTGGTGGTGGACCCAGTGGTTGGGGGCATTCGACTCCGCAAAGTTTTGATGGATGGCGGGAGCGGTCTGAACATCCTGTATGCTGATACCCTTAAGGCGATGGGCATTCCGATGTCCCGGCTCAGCGAAAGCAACATGCAGTTTCATGGAGTAATCCCTGGGAAGAAGGCCCGTTCGCTCGGCCAGATAGCGTTGGATGTGGTGTTTGGTGACGACAAGCATTTTCGCAAAGAAAAACTGACGTTTGAAGTGGTAGACTTCCAGAGTGCATACCACGCCATCCTTGGTCGACCAGCTTATGCCCGTTTCATGGCCCGACCATGTTACGTGTATCTCAAGTTGAAGATGCCTGGACCAAAGGGTGTGATCACAGTCACTGGCAACCGACAGAGGGCTGAGGAGTGCCTCCAGCAGGGCTCCAAGATCGCCGACCAGCAGATGGCTATGGTTGAGTTAGAAGAATACAAGAAGAACGCTGATCCTGCCGATCTGTTGCGTGCTAAGAAGCCCGCGTCTGAGTCAGCTTTTCAGTCGGCAGGAGATGTGAAGAAGGTGCACATTCACCCGACAGATCCCACTGCTAGCCCGACCAACATTTCAACAACACTCGACAGCAAATAGGAAGCCGAGCTCATCCAGTTCCTCCGTGAGAACTGGGACATCTTCGCATGGAAGCCCGCTGACATGCCTGGTGTACCCAGGGAACTGGCTGAGCACCGTTTGAGAGTTGATCCGAAGGCCAAGCCTGTGAAGGAACACTTGCGTCGATCGGCAACAGAGAAGCGAAAAGCAATCGGCGAAGAGGTGGCTCGTCTCTTGACAGCCAAGTTTATACGTGAGATTTACCACTCCGAGTGGTTATCGAACGTTGTCATGGTCCCTAAGAAGGACAAGTCTCTCCGCATGTGTATTGATTTCAAACATATCAATCGGGTCTGCCCGAAAGATCATTTCCCGCTCCCCCGCATTGATCAGATTGTCGACTCAACTGCGGGATGCGAGCGTCTATCTTTTCTTGATGCTTATTCTGGCTACCATCAGATCCGTCTGTTTGGTCCGGATGAAATAAAGACAGCCTTCATCACCCCTTTCGGATGTTTCTGTTATATCACCATGCCTTTTGGTTTGAAGAATGCTGGCGCTACTTTCATGCGCATGATTCAGAAGTGTTTGCTCGATCAGATTCCTCGGAACATTGAAGCGTATATGGATGATATCGTAGTCAAGTCTCGCAAAGGTTCCGACCTGTTGTCTGACTTGGCTGAAACATTCGCCAATTTGAGGAGATATGATATTAAGTTAAATCCGACTAAGTGCACTTTCGGCGTTCCCGGTGGAAAATTACTCGGTTTTCTCGTTTCCGAAAAAGGAATCGACGTTAACCCTGAAAAGATCGGCGCCATCGTCCGAATGAAAAGCCCTGAGCGTGTGCACGATGTCCAGAAGCTCACAGGTTGCTTGGCAGCATTGAGTCGATTCATTTCTCGTCTCGGCGAAAAGGCACTGCCTTTATACCGACTGATGAAGAAGTCTGATACTTTTGAGTGGACTCCAGAAGCTGAAGCAGCGTTTGTCGAGCTCAAAGCCCTACTTACCACCCAGCCGGTGCTTGCTGCTCCGCGCAGCAAAGAGCCATTGTTATTGTACATCGCGGCCACTAATCAGGTCGTCAGTACAGTACTAACTGTCGAGCGGGAAGAGGAAGGCATGGCTTACAAAGTTCAACGCCCGGTCTACTATATTTCTGAAGTATTGACTCCGTCGAAGCAAAGATATCCACATTACCAGAAGCTCGTATATGGTATATATCTGACTGCAAAGAAGGTGGCACACTACTTTCAGGATCACTCAATTTCAGTCGTCAGTGATGCTCCGTTATCTGAAATTCTCAATAATCGAGATGCGACTGGTCGAGTGGCCAAATGGGCTATTGAACTCCTTTATCTTGATATCAAATTTGAAGCAAAGAAAGCAATCAAGTCTCAAGCGCTTGCTGATTTCCTCGCCGAGTGGATCGAGCAACAGCAGCCAATCCAACTTCACTCGGCACACTGGACCATGTTCTTTAATGGTTCAAAGATGCTGAATGGATCTGGCGCTGGCGTCGTACTGGTATCCCCAAAAGGCGATAAACTCAGTTATGTCTTACAGATTCACTTTGATTCCTCCAATAATGAAGCTGAATATGAAGCACTTTTGTATGGACTGCGTATGGCCATTTCACTCGGCGTCCGGCGCCTGATGGTATATGGCGATTCTGATTTGGTGGTTAATCAAGTGATGAAAGAGTGGGATGTCAGGAGCCACGCTATGACTGGATACTGCAATGCAGTAAGAAAACTCGAGAAGAAATTTGAAGGTTTGGAACTCCATTATGTTCCCCGAGTGAAGAATCAAGCAGCTGATGAGTTGGCAAAGATTGGATCAACTCGGAAACCTGTCCCCAGCAATGTGTTCCTCGAGCACATTCATTCTCCTTCGGTGCAGGAAGATCCTTTCACTGAAGAGCCCCTGCAAGCGAAGAGCGCCTATGATCCGACTGAAGTTGATGTCCCAGCTGTCATTGATCTGGCCATGGAGATTTTGGTAATCACGCCCGACTGGACTGTACCATATATTGCGTACATTCTCAGAAGAGAACTCCCAGATGATGAAGATGAGGCTCGACAGATAGTCCGCAGATCCAAGGCTTTTACCGTAATCAATGGACAACTCTACAGAGAAAGTGTGACTGGCGTAGCTCAGCGGTGCATTTCTCCTGAAGAAGGTCGACTGATTCTGGAGGAGATTCACTCGGGAACTTGTGGCCATCATGCGTCCTCTAGGACGATTGTTGCCAAAGCTTACCGGGCTGGTTTCTTCTGGCCACGCGCCAATGAGATGGCTAAAGATATTGTCGATCACTGCGAAGGATGTCAGTTTTACTCGAACCTATCACACAAACCTGCGTCTGTCTTGAAGACCATTCCACTCGTCTGGCCGTTTGCTGTGTGGGGCTTGGATATGGTTGGACCCCTTAGAACAGGTCAGAGTGGGTTTACTCATTTACTGGTTGCAGTCGACAAGTTCACTAAGTGGATCGAAGCTAAGCCCATCAAGAAGCTGAACGCCCGCACTGCTATCAAATTCATAAAAGAGATAACGTTCCGGTATGGGGTCCCCCACAGTATCATTACAGACAATGGCTCTAACTTTGACTCGGAAGAGTTCAGGTACTTTTGCTCTTCTCAAGGCACTCGGGTGGATTACGCATCCGTTGCGCACCCCCAGTCAAACGGTCAAGCTGAGCGAGCGAACGGCCTTATCCTCCAAGGATTGAAACCTCGTCTCATGCGAGATCTTGATCATGCTGCCGGAGCTTGGGTCACTGAGTTACCGTCTGTTCTGTGGGGCTTGAGGACAACTCCCAACCGGTCGACTGGACGCACTCCTTTCTTCCTTGTATATGGAGCTGAAGCCGTATTGCCGAGTGACGTCCTTCACAATTCTCCTCGAGTGGATCTTTACTCTGAAGACGAAGCTGAGCAAGCAAGACAAGACGGAGTGGATCTCCTAGAGGAAGAGCGTGAGATGGCCCTGATCCGATCAACTGCATATCAACAAGACCTTCGCCGCTTCCATGCAAGACATGTCAAGAGCCGTTCGTTCCACGAAGGGGATTTGGTGCTCCGAGTGGATCAGCAGCGACCTCATAAGTTGGCCCCAGCTTGGGAAGGCCCATTCGTCATCATCAAGGTGCTTAACAACGGGGCGTACCATCTTTTCAACTTGAAGAAGAATATTGACGATCCACGCGCCTGGAATGCGGACCTGCTTCGACGTTTTTATTCTTGATAACAGAGTTGCTTGGATGTAATAAGGGTACCCCAGACAATGTTATTTGTTAAATGAAGACTCCCGCAGTCTATTGTCGATTCCGATCGCACAGTTCTACATTCAAAAATTACTCCGAGTGAAGAGCGATCCTCTCTCTCGGGGGCTTAGCTGCGAATCCGTTTCGCCTAAGTTCAAAACTTTTCCGAGTGTATGACATTCAGTACACTCGGAGACTTAGCTGCGAGCCAGTCCTCGCCTAAGTTCGAAAATTACTCCGAGTGAAGAGCGATCCTCTCTCTCGGGGGCTTAGCTGCGAATCCGTTTCGCCTAAGTTCAAAACTTTCCGAGTGTGTGACATTCAGTACACTCGGAGACTTAGCTGCGAGCCAGTCCTCGCCTAAGTTCGAAAATTACTCCGAGTGAAGAGCGATCCTCTCTCTCGGGGGCTTAGCTGCGAATCCGTTTCGCCTAAGTTCAAAACTTTCCGAGTGTGTGACATTCAGTACACTCGAAGACTTAGCTGCGAGCCAGTCCTCGCCTAAGTTCGAAAATTACTCCGAGTGAAGAGCGATCCTCTCTCTCGGGGGCTTAGCTGCGAATCCGTTTCGCCTAAGTTCAAAACTTTCCGAGTGTGTGACATTCAGTACACTCGGAGACTTAGCTGCGAGCCAGTCCTCGCCTAAGTTCGAAAATTACTCCGAGTGAAGAGCGATCCTCTCTCTCGGGGGCTTAGCTGCGAATCCGTTTCGCCTAAGTTCAAAACTTTTCCGAGTGTATGACATTCAGTACACTCGGAGACTTAGCTGTGAACCAGTCTTCGCCTAAGCCCTAAATTCTTTCGAGTGCTGAACGCCCGTTCCATTCGAGAATTAAATAAATTTAGCCAAGCTAAATGTCGGAAAGCGAAATGCGAGTAAGACTAAAATCTCTGGCGTAGCAGAAACTTGTTCGCGCAAAGGGAAGTTCTCAGGCTTAAGGCCTGAACGAAGTTTACTCGGTTACACCAACACTCGGCATACCGAGGCAAATAAAGTTTTTACCATAAGCAAAGTACCAATTCAAGCTCCAGCAGGACTTGAAGGTTCAACGAAGGTATCCAGGTCGATTCCGTCGGCGATTCGAGTGGCAGCATCGATGAAAGTCTCCATGAAATCTTCAAATTTGAGTTTCTTCGTGTTGGTCACTCGGAGATCCTTCAGTTTGTCCTCTCTAGCTTCCTTGCAATGAACCCTGACGAGTGAAAGTGCCACATCAGCGCCACAGCGGGCAGCAGATTTCTTCCACGATTGCACTCGATCGGGAATCTCATTGAGCCGAGTCATCATTGACTCGAGGTCAGTCTGGAGAGGATCTTCAGGCCACAGTTCCTTGTCGACCTTCTCAAATGCAGCTCTCAACCGAGTGATGAATCCTTGGACGCTCTTAAGACGAGCTTCGAGACGAAACATATCCATGGCCACGGCGTCTCCGACGAGAGACTTTGTGGGGTCCAGATTGGGTTCAATTTCTTCAGTTTCTTTTTCGAAGTCTTGACAGAATTCTGCTTGAAGAGAAAGTGAAAGGGTGATCATAATACCATTCTGGAAAAACCGAAGAAATTCATTCGACAGATGAGGGTTACCTTCGAGCATGCTGAACATTTTCTTCGCAAAGTCTCCCAGGTGTTTCTCCAGAGCGGTCTTACTCTTGGTCTGCACTTCGAGTTTTTTGATCCATTCGGATCGTTCCTGCTTGAGCTTGGTGTTCTCCTCTTCCAGTTTACTGGCTGCTGCAAGTTTCTTCTCAGCAGCTGCAGTTTTCTCCTTCGCTTCCTTCTGAGCATCAGCAAGTGATTTGTCCTTGTCCTCGAGCGCCTTCTTCATGGTATCTAAAGAAATAGCATTGTTGAGGCGCACTCGGAGACGACGGTTTTCATCACGTACGTCTGTTCGAGTGGATTCACTCGGTTCAAAGGGTGGAAATCGAAAGTGATAATACTATTGATCAACAAAGATTACCTCCCAAAGTCTTCAGTTCGGTCTGGGCACGGTCCAGGTTGTTGTTCGTCAGCTCCAGATCCAGCAGAAGTCGGTTCTTTTCCTTCTCCAGCTCGACGTACTTGGTCCCGAGCCCACAGGCTTTCTAAAATCAGCAAAAATAGTGGTTCAGTCGATATAACAACTTCTCTACTCCCGAGTGGAAAAGTTCAACTGCAGTCGACTAAAAGACGGCCCGCCGCCCCACCCCGCAACCCTATGCAAGCGTCATATCATGGTTGATGGAAATTATGTCCATGAAACCTGCAAAATGGTTCTAAAGACTACTGCCCATCGTCAACGATCGACAGTAGTCTCGGGGACTACACCCAGTGGGTGCACTCAGCGTGCCCCCACTGGAAACAAAAACACTCGACCAGGTCTGGCCTGTCCGAGTATAAAAGAAAGAAGCAAGCAACCAAACATCGTCTCTATCAGACCACCGCCGAAGCAAGCACTCGACGGCGGTCTCGGGGACTACACCCAGTGGGTGCACTCAGCGTGCCCCCACTGGACCTACTTTTACTCGACAAGGTCTGCCCTGTTGAATGGAAACAATATTAAGACCCCCGCCGATGCCTTCGTCATTCGACAGCGGTCTCGGGGACTACACCTAGTGGGTGCACTCAGCGTGCCCCCACTGGATCAGAAAATACTTGGTCTACTGGCGAAGAAAAACACCCCAGTGGGTGTAAAATCAAGACGGACAGGAATTCAATCGGAAATGAACTTACAATACCACTTACTCGGACGTTGGCCTGAAGCGCTGAGCTGGCATCATAGGCTAACTTGCTAGCTTCATACGCCTCTTTTGTCCGCAGCATCATCTGCCCAGCCTGGATCATGGCCTCCTTGGCAGCTCCGGTTTGGTCCTCCGGGACGTGGTACAAAGGGTATGCAGGCGTCGAGTGGGCTGGTGTAGTCACTGGAGCAGTTGGAGGTGCTTGGGATTGTCCAATAAGCGTCGAAGCCACCAGAATAGAAGTGGCCGGCGGAGCACTCGACAGTGGAGTTACAAGGGGTGGAGGCGTCGTCGCAATCGTCCCACGGGGCTTCTGCACAGACGGTGGTCCCCGAGTGCCCACGCGTGGAGCCTCTGGAAGCACAGCTTCATCCTCCGCTCCTCCCCGCAGCTCCTCATCATCTTCCAGTTCGATGACTTCGTCAGCTGCAGTCGGCAATTTTAATCAAGACACTCGCCAATTATTCTTCAACAAGCAGAGTAAAGTATGGAGTTGTCATACCTCGTTGGGAGGTGGCTGCATCAGGAGTGTCCACTCCCATATGGTCTCCATCATCCTGATGGGGCGACGTTACGGAGGTAGCAGCTCTGGCAAATAAATTTCACTCGGTCAAACATCAACATAAAGTTCTTCAACAGCAAAGTAAGGAAAATGAACGCTCACGTGGAGGCAACAGGCACGGCTATCTTGATTCGAGGCAGGGCCTTCCGAGGCTTTGGCACGTCTGGCTTGAGCTGTTTCGCAGCCTTTTCAGTCGACCCCGATGTCGCGACACGGTCACGTTTCGGGTTCCTTGTGCTTGACGCCACAGTTTTGCTCGGGGTGGCCTCCAGGTCGTTCTGCTGTTTGGCCCGACGGTCGGTGCGCAAAAGGACCGGAGCCTCCACCTCGTCTTCATCCAGATCGTCGTCGCTGCTCTCACTGTCGTCAGCATAATCGCCGTCTACGCTGCCGTCGACGCTCCCTTCCTCTTCATCAGTATGTTCTCCATTGGGTACAGGCGAGTACATGTTCGTAAATTCCTGCGAGATTCAAGCTTCAAATTCAGTCGACCGAAAATATTAAAACAATCGACAAATATATAACTCACCAAGTTCTTTGGCGGGTTCAAAGCGGAGAAAGGCGGAATTCGTTTGGATCCTTCTGGGTTATCACAGGCTCCAGTGATGCTTCTGAGCCACTGAGAAACAGTCTGATCGGAAACTTCCTCAGGATGAGTCCGGGTGGTATCCTCAGGGCCCGAATAATGCCACATGGTGTGATCCCGAGCTTGGAGAGGCTGAATTCGTCGACTCAGAAACGTTTCAAGGAGGTCCAAACCAGTCACTCCACCGCGGATCAGTTCAGATATAGCATTCACTAAGATCCCTACCTGGATTTTCTCTACCTTTGTCACGTACAGCGGTTTGGGAGTAACAGGTCGATCCAGGGTGAAAGGAGGAAGTCCAGTCGACATATTTGGTGATGCAACATCTTTGCAATAAAACCAGGTCGACTGCCAACCCCGAACGGAGTCGGGAAAGGTCATAGAGGGGAACGCACTCCTACCTCTCTTCTGAATCCCTAAGCCACCACACAGTTGGATCACATTGGTTTTGCTATCTTTGGGATTGGCTTTCTTGACGGCTTGGGATCTGACAGAGAATATGTGCTTGAACAAACCCCAATGTGGGGGACAGCCCAGGAAACATTCGCACAAGGTTACGAAGCAGGAAAGATAGGCAATTGCATTCGGAGGAAGGTGGTGGAGTTGCGCTCCAAAATAGTTCAAGAAAGCACGGATGAACGGATGGGGAGGCATGGAAAAACCTCGCTCGATGTGGGTGAGAAGCAGAACTCGCTCGCCGTCGCGTGGCTCCGGCTCGACCTCCCCCTTCGGCAACCGCCAGGAATCGGCAGCTATAAACCCGTCGACGACGAGGTTGTTCACATCCTCCGCCGTGACCGTCGATTGAAGAAAATCCCCCTGGATCCACCCCGGCGGCACCGTCGACCGGGCTCCCGACGGCTTCTTCGCCTTGGCGCCTCCCTTCTTGGCGCGCTCGAGCTTCTCCATCTTGCCCTTCGTCATGACGGCGGCGGTCAGCGAAGCAGAGCAGGGCGGAGGAAGAGGAGGAGAAGAGTGGATTTGGGGGAAGAGTACTGTACCAGCACCGGCGTCGTCGCCTCTTATACTCGCTCGTGTGAGCCACTGACCTGCGGGCCCGCAGGATCTCTGGATATCCCGAAATCAGAGGAGGAGCGATACGTGGCGATATGGGCGGCGCGATAATCGAGGCGTCGTTCCTGCACTTGCCTTAGCAGTTACGCCATCTCCGCTCCGCGCGCGCGCGCTCTTATCCAAATTTCAAAACCCGCGAGACTCGGACCCGGTGTAGCAAACTGTTTCGTCAGAAGATTCTCCAGATCACTCGGACCTGGCTTTGAGCCCAGTTTCATTCGGACCAGTTTTCAAGTTCAGTTTTACTCGGACACACTCCAAGACAGAATTGATCAGGGCGGACGATTAAGGTTTCAATCGACGCAGATTTCTGGGAAGCATCAAAATACACTCGGACGATTAAAGTCTCGTCTGAACCTGCATTGACACCTTTTACCCTCGAACCCCGATCCATTCGGGGGCTAATGATGGGGATATGTACTTGGGGTAGGGTCATAGGCCTGACCTACATACCCCACCTAAGGACACTGCCCCGGAAAGCTTAAAGGCTACGAGTAAGTCTCCGACTGTAATCACCATGACGCAGGAGTCACTCGACAATATACACTCGGAGATATCTTTCACTCGACGCTTACCCTTTCACTCGGAAGGACCAGAAGACAGTCGACCACAGAAGCCCAGAAGTCACCCCAGGGAGGCTAACGGGCGGGCATTCATCAAGACCTTTAATAGCATTTATTGTGTACGTTACCAGTAACGTTCACCCCCTTTATGACCACGATTAAACCCCTTAATGCCAGACGTTATGAGGGGCAGCGCACTCTATATAAGCCACCCCTCCCCCCTGGTAGAAGGGTTGGCAACCTTTTGTAACACAACACACATATTTCACTCGACAGAGTAGAGAGCTCTCCGGAGCACTGAGACGTAGGGCTGTTATCACTTCCGAGTGAGGCCTAAACTCATACATCTGTGTGTACATCCTCGCCGTAGCTAGGACTCTGCCCTCTCCATTCGTACCCCTACCTTCTACTGTCAGGCTTGTTCCCACGACAAGTACGACTCCATCAACCGCGTTCTTTGCAACGCTTCCGCTTAGCGATCTTCAAGGGTATGAAGATGCACTCCCTTTCTCTCGTTGCTAGCATCTCCTAGATTGATCTTGGTGACACGTAGGAATTTTTTTGAATTATTACTACGTTCCCCAACAGTGGCATCATGAGCAAGGTCTAAGCGTAGATTCTATGCACGAGTAGAACACAAGTAGTTGTGGGCGATGATTTGGTCAATTTGCTTGCCGTTACTAGTCCTATCTTGATTCGGTGGCATTGTGGGATGAAGCGGCCCGGACCGACTTTACACGTACGCTTACGTGAGACTGGTTCCACCGACTGACATGCACTTGTTGCATAAGGTGGCTAGCGGGTGTCTGTCTCTCCCACTTTAGTCGGATCGGATTCGATGAAGAGGGTCCTTATGAAGGCTAAATAGCAATTGGCATATCACCGTTGTGGCTTTTGCGTAGGTAAGAAACGTTCTTGCTATAAACCCATAGCAGCCACGTAAAACTTGCAACAACAATTAGAGGACGTCTAACTTGTTTTTGTAGGTTATGCTATGTGATGTGATATGGCCAAAAGGATGTGATGAAATATATGTGATGTATGAGATTGATCATGTTCTTGTAATAGGAATCATGACTTGCATGTCGATGGGTATGACAACCAGCAGGAGCCATAGGAGTTGTCTTAATTTATTGTATGACCTGCGTGTCAATCAAAAACGCCATGTAATTACTTTACTTTATTGCTAACCGTTAGCCATAGTAGTAGAAGAAATAGTTGGCGAGACAACTTCATGAAGACACGATGATGGAGATCATGATGATGGAGATCATGGTGTCATGCCGGTGACGATGGTGATCATGCCGCGCCCCGAAGATGGAGATCAAAGGCGCAAGATGATATTGGCCATATCATGTCACTTTATGATTTGCATGTGATGTTTATCATGTTTTTACATCTTATTTGCTTAGAACGACGGTAGGATAAATAAGATGATCCCTCACTAAAATTTCAAGAAATGTGTTCCCCCTAAGTGTGCACCGTTGCGAAGGATCGTTGTTTCGAAGCACCACGTGATGATCGGGTGTGATAGATTCTAACGTTCACATACAACGGGTGTAAGCCAGATTTACACACGCGAAACACTTAGGTTGACTTGACGAGCCTAGCATGTACAGACATGGCCTCGGAACATGAGAGACCGAAAGGTCGAACATGAGTCGTTAGTAGATGCGATCAACATGGAGATGTTCACCATTGATGACTAGTCCGTCTCACGTGATGATCGGACACGGCCTAGTCGATATGGATCATGTATCACTTAGATGACTAGAGGGATGTCTATTTGAGTGGGAGTTCATTAAATAATTTGATTAGATGAACTTAATTATCATGAACTTAGTCTAAAATTGTCTTTACAATCTATCTTGTAGATCCAATGGCCCACGCTAATGTTGCCCTCAACTTCAACGCGTTCCTAGAGAAAACCAAGCTGAAAAACGATGGAAGCAACTATACGGACTGGGTCCGTAACTTGAGGATCATCCTCATAGCTTCCAAGAAAGCATATGTCCTTGATGCACCGCTAGGTGACGCACCCATTTTCCCAGCAACTCAAGACGTTATGAACGCCTGGCAGTCGCGTAGTGATGATTACTCCCTGGTTCAGTGCGGCATGCTTTACAGCTTAGAACTGGGGCTCCAAAAGCGTTTTGAGCAACACAGAGCATATGAGATATTCCAAGAGCTGAGAATGGTTTTCCAAGCTCATGCCCGGGTCGAGAGATATGAAGTCTCCGACAAGTTCTTCAGTTGTAAGATGGAGGAAAATAGTTCTGTCAGCGAGCACATACTCAAAATGTTTGGGTTGCACAACCGCTTGTCTCAGCTGGGAGTTAATCTTCCGGATGACTCGGTTATTGACAGAATCCTCCAGTCGCTTCCACCTAGCTACAAGAGCTTTGTGATGAACTTCAATATGCAAGGGATGGAGAAGTCCATTCCTGAGTTATATTCGATGCTGAAATCAGCGGAGGTGGAGATCAAAAAGGAACATCAAGTGTTGATGGTGAATAAGACCACCAGTTTCAAGAAAGGCAAGGGTAAGAAGAACTTCAAGAAGGACGGCAAAGCAGTTGCCGCGCCCGGTAAATCAGTTGCCGGGAAGAAGCCCAAGAATGGACCCAAGCCTGAGACTGAGTGCTTTTATTGCAAGGGAACCGGTCACTGGAAGCGGAACTGCCCCAAGTACTTAGCGGATAAGAAGGCCGGCAACGTCAAAGGTATATATGATATACATGTTATTGATGTGTACCTTACCAGCACTCGTAGTAGCTCCTGGGTATTTGATACCGGTGCGGTTGCTCACATCTGTAACTCAAAACAGGACCTGCGGAATAAGCGGAGACTGGCGAAGGACGAGGTGACGATGCGCGTCGGGAATGGTTCCAAGGTCGATGTGATCGCCGTCGGCACGCTACCTCTGCATCTACCTTCGGGATTAGTTTTAAACCTCAATAATTGTTATTTAGTACCACCTTTGAGCATGAACATTGTATCTGGATTTCGTTTGATGCGAGATGGCTACTCATTTAAATCCGAGAATAATGGTTGTTCTATTTATATGAGAGATATGTTTTATGGTCATGCCCCGCTGGTCAATGGTTTATTTTTATTGAATCTCGAACGTGATGTTACACATATTCATAGTGTGAATACCAAACGATGTAAGGTTGATAATGATAGTCCCACATACTTGTGGCACTGCCGCCTTGGTCATATTGGTGTCAAACGCATGAAGAAACTCCATGCAGATGGACTTTTGGAGTCTCTTGATTATGAATCATTTGACACGTGCGAACCATGCCTCATGGGCAAGATGACTAAGACTCCGTTCTCCGGAACAATGGAGCGAGCAACCAACTTGTTGGAAATAATACATACCGATGTATGCGGTTCAATGAGCGTTGAGGCTCGCGGTGGCTATCGTTATGTTCTCACCCTCACTGATGACTTAAGCAGATATGGGTATGTCTACTTAATGAAACACAAGTCTGAGACCTTTGAAAAGTTCAAGGAATTTCAGAGTGAGGTAGAGAATCAACGTGACAAGAAAATAAAGTTCTTACGATCTGATCGTGGAGGAGAATATTTGAGTCACGAGTTTGGCACGCACTTAAGGAAATGTGGAATTGTTTCACAACTCACGCCGCCTGGTACACCTCAGCGTAATGGTGTGTCCGAACGTCGTAATCGCACTCTATTGGATATGGTGCGATCTATGATGTCTCTTACTGATTTACCGCTATCATTCTGGGGATATGCATTAGAGACTGCCGCATTCACTTTAAATAGGGCACCGTCTAAATCCGTTGAGACGACACCGTATGAATTATGGTTTGGGAAGAAACCTAAGCTGTCGTTTCTGAAAGTTTGGGGATGCGATGCTTATGTCAAGAAACTTCAACCTGAAAAGCTCGAACCCAAATCGGAAAAGTGCGTCTTCATAGGATACCCTAAGGAAACTATTGGGTATACCTTCTACCTCAGATCCGAAGGCAAGATCTTTGTTGCCAAGAATGGATCCTTTCTAGAGAAAGAGTTTCTCTCGAAAGAAGTAAGTGGGAGGAAAGTAGAACTTGGTGAGGTAATTGTACCCCCTCTCGAACCAGAGAGTAGCGCAGCGTGGGAAAATGTTTCTGTGGTGCCTGCACTGACTAGAGAGGAAGTTAATGATGATGATCATGAAACTTCGGATCAAGTTACTACTGAACTTCGTAGGTCCACGAGGACATGTTCCGCACCAGAGTGGTACGGAAACGCTGTCCTGGAAATCATGTTGTTAGACAACGGTGAACCTTCAAACTATGAAGAAGCCATGGCGGGCCCGGATTCCAACAAATGGCTTGAAGCCATGAAATCCGAGATAGGATCCATGTATGAGAACAAAGTATGGACTTTGGTGGACTTGCCCGATGATCGGCAAGCCATAGAAAATAAATGGATCTTTAAGAAGAAGACTGACGCGGATGGTAATGTGACCGTCTATAAGGCTCGGCTTGTCGCTAAGGGTTATCGACAAGTTCAAGGAGTTGACTACGATGAGACTTTCTCACCCGTAGCGATGCTGAAGTCCGTCCGAATCATGTTAGCAGTTGCCGCATTTTATGATTATGAGATCTGGCAAATGGACGTCAAAACGGCATTCCTTAACGGTTTCCTTAAGGAAGAATTGTATATGATGCAGCCGGAAGGTTTTGTCGATCCTAAGAATGCTGACAAGGTATGCAAGCTCCAGCGCTCCATCTATGGGTTGGTGCAAGCATCTCGGAGTTGGAACATTCGCTTTGATGAGGTGATCAAAGCGTTTGGGTTTATACAGACTTATGGAGAAGCCTGTATTTACAAGAAAGTGAGTGGGAGCTCTGTAGCATTTCTCATTTTATATGCGGATGACATATTGTTGATGGGAAATGATATAGAACTTTTGGAAAGCATAAAGGCCTACTTGAATAAGTGTTTTTCAATGAAGGACCTTGGAGAAGCTGCTTACATATTAGGCATCAAGATCTATAGAGATAGATCGAGACGCCTCATTGGTCTTTCACAAAGCACATACCTTGACAAGATATTGAAGAAGTTCAATATGGATCAGTCCAAGAAGGGGTTCTTGCCTGTATTGCAAGGTGTGAGATTGAGCACAGCTCAATGCCCGACCTCGGCAGAAGATAGAGAAAAGATGAGTGTCATCCCCTATGCCTCAGCCATAGGCTCTATTATGTATGCCATGCTATGTACCAGACCTGATGTGAACCTTGCCATAAGTTTGGTAGGGAGGTACCAAAGTGATCCCGGAATGGAACACTGGACAGCGGTCAAGAATATCCTTAAGTACCTGAAAAGGACTAAGGATATGTTTCTCATTTATGGAGGTGCCGAAGAGCTCGTCGTAAAGGGTTACGTCGATGCTAGCTTCGACACAGATCCGGATGACTCCAAGTCACAAACCGGATACGTGTATATTTTGAATGGTGGGGCAGTCAGCTGGTGCAGTTGCAAGCAAAGCGTCTTGGCGGCATCTACATGTGAAGCGGAGTACATAGCTGCTTCGGAAGCAGCGCAGGAAGGAGTCTGGATGAAGGAGTTCATCACCGACCTAGGAGTGATTCCCAATGCGTCGGGCCCGATGACTCTCTTCTGTGACAACACTGGAGCTATTGCCATTGCCAAGGAGCCCAGGTTTCACAAGAAGACCAAGCACATCAAGCGCCGCTTCAACTCCATTCGTGGTTACATTCAGGATGGAGATATAGATATTTGTAAAGTACATACGGATCTGAATGTCGCAGATCCGTTGACTAAACCTCTTCCACGAGCGAAACATGATCAGCACCAGAACTCTATGGGTGTTCGATTCATCACAATGTAACTAGATTATTGACTCTAGTGCAAGTGGGAGACTGTTGGAAATATGCCCTAGAGGCAATAATAAAATGGTTATTATTATATTTCCTTGTTCATGATAATTGTCTATTGTTCATGCTATAATTGTATTAACCGGAAACCGTAATACATGTGTGAATACATAGACCACACCATGTCCCTAGTGAGCCTCTAGTTGACTAGCTCGTTGATCAATAGATGGTCATGGTTTCCTGACCATGGACATTGGATGTCGTTGATAATGGGATCACATCATTAGGAGAATGATGTGATGGACAAGACCCAATCCTAAGCATAGCACAAGATCGTGTAGTTCGTCTACTAGAGCTTTTCTAATGTCAAGTATCATTTCCTTAGACCATGAGATTGTGCAACTCCCAGATACCGTAGGAATGCTTTGGGTGTATCAAACGTCACAACGTAACTGGGTGACTATAAAGGTGCACTACAGGTATCTCCGAAAGTGTCTGTTGGGTTGGCACGAATCGAGACTGGGATTTGTCACTCCGTGTGATGGAGAGGTATCTCTGGGCCCACTCGGTAATACATCATCATAATGAGCTCAATGTGACTAAGGAGTTAGTCACGGGATCATGTGTTACGGAACAAGTAAAGAGACTTGCCGGTAACGAGATTGAACAAGGTATAGGGATACCGACGATCGAATCTCGGGCGAGTAACATACCGATGGACAAAGGGAATTGTATACGGGATTAATTGAATCCCCGACATCGTGGTTCATCCGATGAGATCATCGTGGAACATGTGGGAGCCAATATGGGTATCCAGATCCCGCTATTGGTTATTGGCCGGAGAGGTGTCTGTCTGCATGGTTCCCGAACCCGTAGGGTCTACACACTTAAGGTTTGGTGACGCTAGAGTTGTAATGGGAATTGTATGTGGTTACCGAAAGTTGTTCGGAGTCCCGGATGAGATCCCGGACGTCACGAGGAGTTCCAGAATGGTCCGGAGGTAAAGATTTATATATGGGAAGTCCTATTTTGGCCACCGGAAATTGTTCGGGATTTTTCGGTATTGTACCGGGAAGGTTCTAGAAGGTTCCGGAGTGGGGCCCACCTGCATGGGGGGACCCACATGAACGTGGGTAGTGGGGGCAAGGCCCCACACCCCTGGTCAAGGCGCACCAAGCTCCCCCCTTAGAAGGAATAAGATCATATCCCGAAGGGATAAGATCAAGATCCCTAAAAAGGGGGGATAACAATCGGTGGGGAAGGGAAAGGATGGGATTTCTTTCCTCCCACCTTTGACAACGCCCCAATGGACTTGGAGGGCAAGAAACCAGCCCCCTCCACCCCTATATGTAGTGGGGAGGCGCATGGGAGTTGCATCCCTTGCCCCTGGCGCAGCCCTCCCCCCTCCTACACCTCCTCCTCCTCCGTAGTGCTTAGCGAAGCTCTGCCGGAGAACCACGAGCTCCACCGCCACCACGCTGTCATGGTGCCGGAGCTCTCCCTCAACTTCTCCTCCCCCCTTGCTGGATCAAGAAGGAGGAGACGTCCCCGGGCTGTACGTGTGTTGAACGCGGAGGCGCCGTCCGTTCGGCGCTTGGATCGGATCTTCCGCGATTTGAATCGCCACGAGTACGACTCCATCAACCGCGTTCTTTGCAACGCTCCCGCTTAGCGATCTACAAGGGTATGAAGATGCACTCCCCTTCTCTCGTTGCTAGCATCTCCTAGATTGATCTTGGTGACACGTAGGAATTTTTTTGAATTATTACTACGTTCCCCAACACTGACTACGTCTGCAAGTTGCACAAAGCTTTATGTGGGTTAAAACATTCACCTAGGGCCTGGTATGCTCGCCTCAATGACCATCTTCAGCAGTTGGGCTTCACCTCATCAGCAGCTGACACTTCTCTGTTCATTTTTGTTCATGGTGATGTTACCATTTACATGCTAGTTTACGTTGATGGCATTGTCATTCTCAGCTCATCTGCATCAGCATTGGATTGCATCCTCCGTCAACACTGTGTCACCTTTGTGGTGAAGGATCTTGGGTCTTTACTGTATTTTTTAGGTATCGAGGTGCTACGCAATTCAGGGGGAATGATTATGTCACAAAAATAATATGCACTTGATCTCTTGCAGCGCACCAATATGGCAAATTGCAAAGCAATATCGACACCCATGCGTACCCATGAAAAACTCACAAGAGATTCTGGACATGGCCTAAATGAGGAAGAGTCATTTCAGTACAGAAGTACAGCCGGGGCACTTTAGTAATTGACCATGACACAAAATGATTTACCATCTGCCGTCAACAAGGTCTGCCAGTACCTATCACGACCCACTAATGTGCATTGGGAAGCCGTGAAGAAGATATTGTGTTTTGTAAAAGGCACCGTGTTTACAGGATTGACACTTCGGCGATCTCCATCAACCTTAATAAGCATCTACATGGATGCGGATTGGGCCGGTTGCGTTGATGATCGTAGGTCCACACGTGGCTTCGCAGTTTTCGTCGGACCTAACCTCATCTCATGGAGCGCACAGAAATAGCCAACGGTGCCATGACCGTCAACTGAAGCAGAGTATAAAGCCCTGACGAATGGAACAACAGAAGCAACATGGTTGCAGTCCTTGTTGAGAGAACTCAAAGTATCTCAGCCTCGAGCCCTTGTTCTTTGGTGTGACAATCTCAGCGCAACCTACATCACTGTCAATCCGGTGTTTCACGCTCACACTAAGCACATCGAGGTAGATTTCCATTTCGTCGGGGTGAAGGTGGCCATGAAAGCATTGGAAGTGCGATTCACCTCCTCCGCCGATCAGGTTGCAGATGAATTCACAAAGCCCTTGACAAAGTTGATGCTTGCACCTCTTTGTTCCGATCTCCACCTTCATACAGGTTGACATTGAGGGGGGATGTTAACGTACAAGATTGTAACGTATGTTAGTTAGGCTTAGATCATGTATATCTTGTTTAAACAACCAGGATCTAGCCGCACGGTTGTTGTACTTATCATGTAGATTGTAATATTGGCAATCAAGTCATTGTCCATATAAATACATGACTAGCCCCTCGGGGTATTGCACAACAAACTATTCTCTCTAACTAACACTCCGAGCTCGGTGTGCCTGTCGTAAGAAGGAGAGCTCTCGGTAAACAAATAAGAACACACAAAACAGAAGTAGGGTGTTACACCTCGCCAGTGGCCTGAATCTAGGTAAAATGTGTCCCTGTCTTTGAAGTAATTGAATTATTTTAACCCCTGACCAAACTACACATAGGAGACTAGCCATCGACAATACGACTTGTACCTTTTTATTCAATTGTGGAAACCCTGTGATGAGTAGTAGGAGGATTGGTCCTCATAACTCGTAATTTTAAAAAAGAATTTGTCGCTTTTTTAGTACTATTGTCGAATAATGCCAAATCAAATCAAAAAAATATGCATGCGAGCTGTTGTATCAGCTCTTTGTACCCGTCTTTTCCTTTTTCTTGTTTGTCGTTGTTCGATAATTTCTGGCTGGTTGATGGCTTTGTTAATCTAGGTAAACTGTGTCCATGCCTTTGAAGTAACTAGCAAAAGGGCCCATGCATTGCAACGGGATAATAAAATCGCGATGTTCAAATCAAGTTCTAAATATTCACACTCCATGTATATACACACATCTGAATATTTCTGCACCAACTAGCACACATGCGAACATAAAATACGTGCATTCTAACATGCTCACAATGGATCGATGTTGAACTTGATCTTTGATGCATGTGTTTTTTTAGTACATCCATGATGCGTGTATGACAAGGAAAAGAAAAGACCAGTCTCACGATATATGAAAAACCGAAGGGCCCTATGACGTACGGATAATCTGGAGGAACACTCGGTTTTTTTTCCATTTTTACATGTGGCGGGGTAATTTGCTTCAACTTAGGGGCGGTTACGATGAGAGACTGAAAATTTAAAGAAACAATTAACGAAGAGACACTTACGGGTGGCATGGTGGGTAATTTACTTCAATTTTAAGGACAGATTCATTGACAGGCAAAAGATTCGGAGAATTAATTAACAAAAAAGTTTTTTTAACTTACAAATGGCATAATGGGTAATTTACTTAAACTTTATGAGCAACTTAGGGTAGGTGGACGGATCAAAAAAATCAGAGAACCCATATTCCTTTATTATTAGGTATAGATATAGAGGTATAGATTGGAGTGTTTTAAGCCCTGGTCGAACTGCACATGAGAGATCTCCTTGATCTTCGATGTCGACGGATCAACATTCGACTTGTACCTTTTTATTCAATTGTGAAAACCTTGTGGCAAATAGTACGAAGACTGGTCGTCGTAACTCATAATTTTAAAAAAGAATTTGTCGAATTTTATTATTATTATTGTCTAATAATGCCAAATCAAATTTAAAAAAAAAAAAGAACGGCGGGTATCAGCACTTTGCACCCGCCGTTTCTTCTTTCTTGCGTGTAGTTGTTCGATAATTTCTGATAGTTGATGGCTTTGTTAATTCAAAATCAGGGTTAGCTGCAGCCTTTGCTTTTAAAAGCTAGAGCAATTCATTCTATTGCGCCTAATCACGGGTACAAGACTTGAAATCGTCTCCTACTGCCAGAGCAGAGTGGTAGGACTCCCCATCCATCATCACTTCTCACGGTCACGGACGGACAGCAGACGGCTACTACTACGTGCAAGCATCCACCAAAGTTTACCTCACCATCGTGCATGCTACACCAAAAATGTCTTTTTCCCCCTCAAAAAAGTTAATCTCCGGTACAAACTTGAAAGCCATCCCAACAGAACAGCCCAACAGCTCCGGCGATCTTCCGAAACAATCTCACCCAGAAACCCCAAAACGCCTCTCGGTAAGCAGCAGCAGCGGCAGCAGGAGCAGGAGCAGGCCAAGAAACCAACCACCTCACACGTAGTACGTACCAATCCTACCACGTAGGTACTGCCCACGACGACGACACCACTGACTCGCCCCGCCCCGCCCCCGCCCCGTCCTCCCTCCCCACTCGCGGCTGGCGCCACCTTCAATTCACCGCCACTCACCACCAGCCACCGGCCACCACCACCATCTGCCTGCCCCGCACTGGTGCCTGCCCTCTCCCCCGCCCATGTCCGCCCCCCTAAAACGAGCGTCGGCCCCGAAATAGCCCGGCACAACCAGCACCGCCCACCGGCCACTCATTGAATCCATGCTGCCCCTGTCGTTAACTCCTCTGTTCCTCCGCCCCGCCCCGGAGCCGCAGGCAGGGAGTGAGTGAGCGAGCGAGAGCGGGATGATGAAGCTGCGGTGGTGGCGGGTCGACGCGTCGGAGGTGGCCGCCGTCACGGCCATGGGCGTCTGGGAGGCCGTCCTCGCCGGCGGCGGCAGGCGCTTCATCAAGCGCAAGGACAGCGACGCCGGCGAGACCGGTCGGTACCGTCAACCTCCTCCTCCCTTTCCGCAGATTTTTTTGGTCCAGAAGTCAGAGAGATTCTCCAGGCCAAGGGAAACTGCTCTCCCATTTTGTTGCGAAATTTCGGCAGATTTTGGTGCGGGGGAACGGCACGATAGCTGCTCCCTTTCGCGGTTTGTTGGGCGCCATTTCCCTGGGAACGGCAAGGCCGTTGCTGGCTGCTTGTTGCTCGGCATGCCTGCTCCGTCTGGATCCTTTTCCGGTGCGGGATTCCAGGGCATCATCGCCAAAGTGTGACGCTCTTTCTTGTCCCAGACCCCTTCTTCACGTACCTCTGAAATCTTTATTTACTTACCAATTTCTGCATCAGTGAGATTAGCCAGTTAATTTCATCCGTGGTGCCATTACTCTGCGTAGATAGCTTACGGTCTTGTTCTTCAGCCCTAGCATTCCTAATCCTCCCTAATGGGTTCCACGACGTACGGAACGACACAAAATAAATATGATCTCACCATGGTTCGTGTCCACCATGGCACATGTTCTTGCTACACTCAATAATCTCTCACGAAATCCTGCGGAGTTGCTCTGAAAATCGACGCGTGAAAAATTTGATCCAGTTCACACCCCACTGACTTGATGTCGCCCCGTCGTCCTGCGTACAGGTCGGGCGCTGGAGGAGCTGCGGAGCTCCCTGTACAACGAGATGCACAGCTCGGAGGGGGCCAAGCGCCAGCAGCAGCGGTTCTGCGGCCCGTCCGTCGCGCTCACCTTCAACTTCGCCGTCGCCGTTGGGATCATCGTGGCCAACAAAATGGTACTCCTACGTACAATCCCCACATCCACCTACACATGCCGCCTTCATCCTCTAGTCCACGAGTTAGTACGTAATTAGTAGCAAGATCTCATGTACTCAAGGATCAATTGTCTTGTTGTAGGTGATGGGGAGTGTCGGGTTCAAGTTCCCGATCGCACTGTCACTGATCCACTACGCGGTTGCGCTGGTTCTCATGGCGATCCTCAAGGCGCTGGCCCTGTTGCCGGTTGCGCCGCCTTCCAAGTCGACGCCCTTCTCCTCTCTGTTCGCTCTGGGCGCCGTGATGTCTCTCTCCACCGGGCTTGCGAACGTGAGCTTGAAGCACAATAGGTAAACCGGATTCTGTTTAGACTTATGTTCAGTGATGCTGCTCCATATGTTTCTCAGTATCTTTGCCATTCAGTGTAGGTTTCTACCAAATGGCTAAGATTGCCGTGACTCCGACGATCGTTGCGGCGGAGTTCATGCTTTTTCAGAAGAAGGTTTCCTGTCAGAAGGTAGGTTTACCTCCATATTTACCGATGAGCTGCACATGCCTTTTCTGCACTTTGAACGCAGCTGTTGTCATATTTCTTCAGAGGAAGAGAACCCAACAAATCGTGCCGTAAATACATGTTTTGTTGTCTCTCTACCAGACTGCCACTCATGCCATATGTGTG
The DNA here is from genome assembly GCA_039707655.1 of Elymus sibiricus. Taxonomy (NCBI): domain Eukaryota; kingdom Viridiplantae; phylum Streptophyta; class Magnoliopsida; order Poales; family Poaceae; genus Elymus; species Elymus sibiricus. Next base: position 338,472,150 of record CM077673.1, read on the forward strand.
CATGTGTTTGCTTGCTGTTCGTAGTTGAAGTCTGTTAAATTTATTCAGTAACGGAAACCTGAATTGCTTCAACATTACAGGTTATCACATTGGCAACCGTGTCATTCGGAGTGGCCGTGGCCACGGTCACAGATCTAGAGTTCAACTTCTTCGGCGCCTGCGTAGCATTGGCATGGATCGTCCCTAGCGCCGTAAACAAGATCCTGTGGTCAAATTTGCAGCAGACCGGAAACTGGACCGCCCTCGCGTAAGTTCCGAGTTCCGATTTTCGCTTCCGCAGAAGGTGCATCGTCGCGTTGTTTGTCAGATGACTGACACAGATTGTTGAATCAACCAGGCTGATGTGGAAGACGACCCCCGTCACCATATTCTTCTTGCTGGCGTTGATGCCTCTGCTTGATCCGCCGGGCCTGCTGCTGTTCAACTGGAATTTCAGAAACAGCTGCGCCATTGTCATCTCTGCCCTGTTCGGCTTCCTCCTCCAGTGGTCGGGCGCTTTGGCACTTGGGTGAGACCATTTTCCCTCCCTTCACAAGAACGTTCTTCCCTGTCAGGCTTCAAAATGGATAAGAAGATGAACTTGCTGCTGATTGGCTCCGTGTTAATTTGTTTCGTGCCATGCATACATGCAGCGCGACCTCGGCGCTGTCGCACGTGGTGCTGGGGCAGTTCAAGACCATCGTCATCATGCTCTCCGGCTACCTCGTCTTCCGCTCGGACCCCGGGGTCACCAGCATCTGCGGCGCCGTCGTGGCCCTCGGCGGCATGTCCTTCTACACCTACCTGGGCCTGAAGAAGGATTCGGCGGCGCCCAGCGGCAAGAAGCCGCCGTCGAGGTCCAACTCGTTCCTGGGCAAGCCCGCCGGCGATGGGAGCAGCTCGGACTACGAGGACTCCGTGTGAGTTGGGAGTTTTGTTTGGGGTGGATTTGGTCGGTTGTGTTGTGTTGTAAACCTCGTGGTAGACTCTCGCTGCAACTGTTGTACATAGAAGAACTTGTGATTTTAGTTCTTATATTATTATTCCTTTTCCCGTTTGCGAGGTGATTCTCGTTGATTTTACACTTACAGCTTTGTTAGGACAACTCTAGTCTATCCCCTAAAAACAGTTAGAGGAGTAAAAAGGAGTACAAATTTCAGTTTACTCCTCTAACCGGCACCTAACCGAACTTGTAATGGTTAGAGGAGAAAAAATTATACCCCTCGACACCACACACTCCTATGGTTACTCGGCCGCCCACGGTCTCGAGTAAAAAAATGCCCCATGTCCCCTTGGTTGCACCCACCCCAGACGCCACCGCCGATCCCCTGTAGGACCCGCCGCGCACCTCCCGCCCCAATTTCGTCCTCTCTCGCCGTCGTCGGCGCTTAAATCGACAGATCTACGACCCTTGCTGCCTGCGTCGGATTCGACGCAGCACGACCGCTGCCGCCGGCGATTAAATCGATAGATGTACGGCCGACCTTTGTCGTCGGTGCCGGATTCGACGCAGTCCGACCGTCGGCACCGTCGCGTTTCAGATGGGTCCACCCGGGACTGAACCGCGCAACCCCCTCAACCCCTTTGCATCGCATCTCGGTATGTCATCCTCCTCTCGGCGCTCGGACTAACTCGTCGACCGAACACCAGCACAACCGCGTCCAGCTGTCGGCCGAGCTCAACTCGACATCAAGTGTGAGCACTGCCCGCGGCTGGTGTTGCGTCGAGTTTCGAGCACGCCAAAACATCCTGCATGGGTGTTCTTCAAGTGCGAAAGGGACGGTGTGGCTGGCTATTTTACGTTTCTTTTTTGGATTCGTCGCAATTGGAACTTATTGTTTGCTCTAAATTATATGTAGGAAGGATGTAAAATTTGGTATTGGAAAGAAGAGTACATTGATCTATTGTTAGAGTGAAAATTGCTAGATATCCGTGCATTACTTGCTACAGTCGAGGCTAGAGACGATGCAATGTTCAATTGCGTGGAGGCTAATAAGAACAAAGTGCGCAAGCTCAATAAGCGAATAGAGAAAGTATTAATTGCTAGTGGTAACGGTTAGGGCACTTTGGTTTCTATTCAAAGTGTCCAAGTCGTGTAGTTTTCTCTTTGTATCAATTCTCTTGGCGATGAATTGGTGAAGCGTGTAATATGATGTCGTTTAATAAAATAATATCAGAGAGAAGTTTATTTCGGTGGCCGGAAATTAAATGAATTATCATTTTTTTACTCTGCTTAGTTTAGAGAATCAACTAGAAACGATCAAAATTTAGAATAGTAAAAATACTCCTTTAGGGATACTTGGCCGTTTACTCCTCTAACTTTGAGGAGACCGGCTAGAGATGCCCTCATGTACCATAAGAACAGGTATAATAAGGGTTTCTCTACCTGATCTCTTGAAAACCTTTTAGATAAGCAAAATGAGGAGTTCACAGTATCTAGCTGAATTCTTAAACGTTTAGAAGAGCAAACCCCCAAAAGGCGGCTAACGTCTTTTTTTATGCTCATCCGCAATAAGTTATGAGTACAAATTTCACTTCTCTTTTCTCATGAGCGACGCCTACTCCTTCCACCCCCATCTCCACATGTCGCCGCCACAACCATCGGCTAACTTAAGAATGGAATCTGCATCGCCCCCACACCTCCGGGCTCCCCTTTCCGGCAGCGAAATCTCGTCAGTAACAAGGAATTTCAGGAAATCGGGCGCGAGATGGCGCATGTCCCTCCTCGTCCACCGTCGTTGTCGCCAAGGGCATCGTCAATCTACTCTAGCTGCTCGCTGCTTTTGTGTATTGTGTGTGTGCGTGCCCGGTGGTGGGAGGAGGCCACACACGCACACCAGTCGGAGCATCCCGCACACACATCCAGTTGGACACACCAGGCATGCGCAACACACGCAAGTTGTCTGCTTCGGGCACGCATGCCCAACACATCCAATCGGGGGCAGGCCATGCACGCAACTGGTCGGACACGCATGCGCACAACACGATCGAGGGTTGATACTTGTGATCTGCTTTGGGTTTTCCGTGAAGAGGAACGGGTAATTGCAGCACAATACGGGTAAGTATTTCTCTCAGTTATGAAACCAAGGTTTATCAAACCAATAGGAATATCAATCAACAACCGTCTTCAGCGGCTGCACACAAAAGAGCAAACAACTTGCACCCAACGCCGGCAAGAGGATTGTCAATCCCCTTGATCTCGTTATTTGCAAGCAAGTGAAGTGTGTAGATAATAGTAGATAATTGTAAATTGCAAAATAAAATCAAAGATAAATAATGGCAGCAAGGTATTGTAGCACTTATAAATATATAGGTGAATAGACCCGGGGACATAGTTTTCCCTAGCGGCATCTCTCATGATAGTATGCATACGGTGGGTAAACAAAATACTATTGGGCAATTGATAGAAAAGTGCATAGTTATGCGATATTCATGACAATGATCATGTGTATATAAGCATCACGTCCAAAACAAAAATAGGCCGACTCCTGCCTGCACCTATTACTATTACTCCACTTCAAGAGCGCTTCTATGCTTGCCTCTCTACGTATTAAGTTCATGACATACAGAGTAATGCATGAAGAACCATGACATGATGTAGACAAAGTAAACTCAATCAATATGAATAAATCCCATCATTTTATCCTTAGTGGCAACAACACAAAGACGTATCTTGTCCCCTTCTGTCACTGGGATATAGAAACCCGTCGGGTTGAACCCACTACAACGCACTGTTGGGGAACGTTGCATGGAAAACAAAAAAAATTCTACGAACACGCAAGATCTATCCATGGAGATGCATAGCTACGAGAGGGGGAGTGTGTGTACGTACCCTCGTAGACCGTAAGCGGAAGCGTTAGAACAACGCGGTTGATGTCGTCGAACAACTTCACGATCCAATCGACCGAGTACCGAACGTACGGCACCTCCGCGTTCAGCACACGTTCAGCTCGGTGACGTCCTCGACTTCTTGATCCAGCAAGATGGCGAGGTAGTGGATGAGTTCCGGCAGCACGACGGCGTGGTGACGGTGATGGTGATGCTATCTCCGCAGGGCTTCGCCCAAGCACTGCGAAAATATGACCGAGGGACGGAACTGTGGAGGGGGGCGCCGCACACGGCTAAGACAATGTTGTGTCTTGTTTGTGGCGCCCCCTCTCCTCTATTTATATATGTGTAGGGGCTTGCAGTAGAAGGAATAGTCCCACGTGAACAGTACCACGTGAACAGTACAATGTGAATAGTACACACATGGACTTGGACTCCAAAGTCCAATCCTATTCCTACTAGGACTCTCCTTTTTTCCTTCCCTAGATGCGTGGGCTTTTGAGGACTTGGTGCGCCTGGCCCAATAAGGCTAGGGCGCCTCCCCTTAGCCCATGCCAGCCCTTGGGACGTGATGGACCCACTTGTGGACTTCCGGACCCCTCCGGAATCCTTCGGAACCTTCTGGAAGCTTCCCGGTACAATACCGAAAAAACTGCACCTTTTTCCGGAACCCAAAATATGACTTCCCATATATAAATCTTTACCTCTCGACCATTCTGAGACTCCTCGTGACGTCCGGGATCTCATCCGGGACTCTAAACAACATTCGGTTACCAATTCACATAACTCATATAACACTATATCGTCAACGAACGTTAAGCGTGCGGACCCTACGGGTTCGGGAATGATGTAGACATGACCGAGACGCCTCTCCGGTCAATAATCAATAGCGGAACCTGGATGCCCATATTGGTTCCTACATATTCCACAAAGATCTTATCGGTCGAACCGCAATGACAACATACGTAATTCCCTTTGTCCGTCGGTATGTTACTTGCCCGAGATTCGATCGTCGGTATCTCCATACCTAGTTCAATCTCGTTACCGGCAAGTCTCTTTACTCGTTCCGTAATACATCATCACGTAACTAACTCCTTAGCCACTTTGCTTGCAAGCTTCTTATGATGTGCATTACCGAGAGGGCCCAGAGATACCTCTCCGAAACACGGAGTGACAAATCCCAGTCTTGATCCATGCCAACTCAACAGACACCTTCGGAGATACCTGTAGAGCATCTTTATGATCACCCAGTTACGTTGTGACGTTTGATAGCACACAAGGTATTCCTCCGGTATCCGGGAGTTGCATGATCTCATGGTCGGAGGAACATGTATTTGACATTCAAGAAAGCAGTAGCAATAAACAGAACGATCATATGCTAAGCTAACATATGGGTCTTGTCCATCACATCATTCTCCTAATGATGTGATCCCGTTATCAAATGAAAACTCATGTCTATGGTTAGGAAACCTTAACCATCTTTGATCAACGAGCTAGTCTAGTAGAGGCTCACTAGGGACACGGTATTTGTTTATGTATTCACACATGTATTTAAGTTTCCGGTCAATACAATTCTAGCATGAATAATAAACCTTTATCATGAACAAGGAAATATAAAATAATAACAACTTTATTATTGCCTCTAGGGCATATTTCCATCAGTCTCCCACTTGCACTAGAGTCAATAATCTAGTTCACATCGCCATGTGATTAACACCCAATAGTTCACTAGAGTCAATAATCTAGTTCACATCACCATGTGATTAACACTCAAAGAGTTCTAAGGTGTGATCATGTTTTGCTCGTGAGAGAGAATTTTAGTCAATGGGTCTGCAATATTCAGACCCATGTGTACTTTGCAAATCCTTATGTCATACTGTAAATGCTGCTATCACGCTTTACTTGGAGCTATTCCAAATGACTGCTCCATTATACGTATCCGGTTTGCTACTCAGAGATATCCAGATTGGTGTCAAAGCTTGCATCGACGTAACCCTTTACGACAAACTCTTTATCACCTCCATAATCGAGAAACATTTCCTTAGTCCTTTAGTTACTAAGGATAATTTTGACTGCTGTCCAGTGATCCACTCCTGGATCACTCTTGTACCCCCTTTGCCAGACACGTGGCAAGGCACACATTAGGTGTGGTACACAGCATGGCATACATTATAGAACCTATGGCTGAGGCATAGGGAATGACTTTCATTCTCTCTCTATCTTCTGCCGTGGTCGAGCTTTGAGTCTTACTCAACTTTACACCTTACAATACAGGCAAGAACTCCTTCTTTGACTGATCCATTTTGAACTCTTTCAAAATCTTGTCAAGGTATGTACTCATTGAAAGTCTTATCAAGCGTCTTGATCTATCTCTATAGATCTTGATGCCCAATATATAAGCAGCTTCACCAAGGTCTTTCATTCAAGTATCCTTTTATGCCATCCAGAAAATCTATATCATTTCCAATCAACAATATGTCATCCACATATAATATTAGAAATGCTACAGAGCTCCCACTCACTTTCTTGTAAATACAGGCTTCACCGTAAGTCTGTACAAAACCATATGCTTTGATCACCTCATCAAAGCGTATGTTCCAACTCCGAGATGCTTGCACCAGTCCATAGATGGATCGGAGCTTGCACACTTTGTTAGCACCCTTAGGATCGACAAAACCTTCTGGTTGCATCATATACAACTCTTCTTTGAGAAAACCATTAAGGAATGCAGTTTTGACATCCATTTGCCAGATCATAAAATGCGGCAATTGCTAACATGATTCGGACAGACTTAAGCATCACTACGGGTGAGAAAGTCTCATCGTAGTCAACCCCTTGAACTTGTCGAAAACCTTTCGCGACAAGTCGAGCTTTGTAGACAGTGATATTACCATCAGCATCCGTCTTCCTCTTAAAAATCCATTTATTCTCAATGGCTTGCCGATCATCGGGCAAGTCCACCAAAGTCCACACTTTGTTCTCATACATGGATCCTATCTCAGATTTCATGGCCTCAAGCCATTTGTCGGAATCCGGGCTTATCATAGCTTCTTCATAGTTCGTAGGTTCGCCGTTGTCTAACAACATAACTTCCAGAACAAGATTACCGTACCACTCTGGTGTGGAACGTACTCTGGTCGACCTACGAAGTTCAGTAGTAACTTGATCTGAAGTTTCATGATCTTTATCATTATCTTCCTCTCTTATTGGTGTAGGCATCACGGGAACGGTTTTCTCTGATGAGCTACTTTCCAATTCGAGAGAAGGTACAATTACCTCATCAAGTTCTACTTTCCTCCCACTCACTTCTTTCGAGAGTAACTCCTTCTCTAGAAAGGACCCATTCTTGGCAACAAAGACCTTGCCTTCGGATCTGTGGTAGAAGGTGTACCCAATTGTTTCTTTAGGGTATCCTATGAAGACGCACTTCTCCGCTTTGGGTTCGAGCTTATCAGGTTGAAGCTTTTTCACATAAGCATCGCATCCCCAAACTTTAAGAAACGACAGCTTAGGTTTCTTGCCAAACCATAGTTCATACGGTGTCGTCTCAACGGATTTAGACGGTGCCCTATTTAACGTGAATGCAACTGTCTCTAATGCATAACCCCAAAACGATAATGGCAAATCGGTAAGAGACATCATAGAACACACCATATCTAATAAAGTACGGTTACGACGTTCAGACACACCATTACGCTGTGGTGTTCCAGGTGGCGTGAGTTGTGAAACAATTCCACATTTTCTTAAATGAAGGCCAAACTCGTAACTCAAATATTCGCCTCCGCGATCGGATCGTAGAAACTTTATTTTCTTGTTACGATGATTCTCTACTTCACTCTGAAATTCTTTGAACTTTTCAAATGTTTCAGACTTGTGTTTCATCAAGTAGATATACCCATACCTACTCAAATCATCTGTGAAGGTTAGGAAATAACGATACCCGCCGCGTGCTTCAACATTCATCGGACCGCATACATCGGTATGTATTATTTCCAACAAATCAGTAGCTCGCTCCATTGTTCCGGAGAACGGAGTTTTAGTCATCTTGCCCATGAGGCATGGTTCGCAAGTATCAAATGATTCATAATCAAGAGATTCCAAAAGTCCATCAGCATGGAGTTTCTTCATGCGCTTTACACCAATATGACCTAAACGGCAGTGCCACAAGTATGTTGCACTATCATTATCAACTTTGCATCTTTTGGCATCAATATTATGAATATGTGTATCACTACGATCGAGATTCAACAAGAATAAACCATTCACAAGGGTGCATGATCACGAGGGATATTATTCATATAAACAGAATAACCATTATTCTCTGACTTAAATGAATAACCGTCTTGCAATAAACAATATCCAGATATAATGTTTTATGCTCAACGCAAGCACCAAATAACCATTATTTAGGTTTAATACTAATCCCGAAGGTATTACGAGCATGTCGATATTGATCATATCAATCTTGGAGACACTTCCAACACATATCGTCACCTCGCCCTTAGCCAATCTTCGCTTATTCCGTAGCTCCTGTTTCGAGTTACAAATATGAGCAACCGAACCAGTATCAAATACCCAGGCGCTACTGCGAGCATTAGTGAGGAACACATCAATAACATGTATATCAAATATACCTTTGCTCACTTTGCCATCCTTCTTATCCGCCAAATACTTGGGGCAGTTTCGCTTCCAGTGACCAGTCCCTTTGCAGTAGAAGCACTTTGTTTCAGGCCTGGGTCCAGCTTTGGGTTTCTTCGTGGGAGCGGCAACTTGCTTGCCGTTCTTCTTGAAGTTCCCCTTCTTTCCCTTGCCCTTTTTCTTGAAACTAGTGGTTTTGTTAACCATTAACACTTGATGCTCCTTCTTGATTTCTACCTCCGCTGATTTCAGCATCGTGAAGAGCTCGGGAATTGTCTTCTCCATCCCTTGCAAATTATAGTTCATCACGAAGCCTTTATAGCTTGGTGGCAATGACTGAAGAACTCTGTCAATAACACTCTCAACCGGAAGATCAATTCCCAGCTGAGTCAAGTGGTTGTGGTACCCAGACATTCTGAGTATGTGTTCACTGACAGAACTGTTCTCCTCCATCTTACAGCTAAAGAACTTGTTGGAGACTTCATATCTCTCAACCCGGGCATTAGCTTGAAATATCAATTTCAGCTCTTGGAACATCTCATATGCTCCGTGGCGTTCAAAATGCTTTTGCAGTCCCGGTTCTAAGCCGTAGAGCATGGCACACTGAACTATCGAGTAGTCATCAGATCGAGCCTGCCAGGCATTCACAACGTCTGCAGCAGCTCCTGCAGCAGGTCCATCACCTAGCGGTGCATCAAGGACATAACTCTTCTGTGCACCAATGAGGATAATCCTCAAGTTACGGACCCAGTCCGTGTAGTTGCTACCATCGTCTTTCAACTAAGCTTTCTCTAGGAACGTATCAAAAACAGGGGAGCTACAACGCGAGCTATTGATCTATAACATAATTTGCAAAGACTATCAGGACTAAGTTCATGATAAATTAAGTTCAATTAATCAAATTACTAATGAACTCCCACTTAAATTAACATCCCTCAAGTTAACTAAGTGATACATGATCCAAATCAACTAGCCCATGTCCGATCATCACGTGAGATGGGATAGTCATCAATGGTGAACATCTCCATGTTGATCATATCTACTATATGACTCATGTTCGACCTTTCGGTCTCCAGTGTTCCGAGACCATGTATGTACATGCTAGGCTCGTCAAGTTTAACCCAAGTATTCTGCTTGTGTAAAACTGGCTTACACCCGTTGTATGTGAACGTAGAATCTATCACACCCGATCATCACGAGGTGCTTCGAAACGACGAACTTTAGCAACGGTGCATACTCGGGGAGAACACTTTTATCTTGAAATTTAGTGAAGGGATCATCTTATAATGCTACCGTCGTTCTAAGCAAAATAAGATGCATAAAGGATAAACATCACATGCAATCAAAATATGTGACATGATATGGCCATCATCATCTTGTGCTTTTGATCTCTATCTCCAAAGCATCGTCATGATCTCCATCGTCACCGGCTCGACACCTTGATCTCCATCGTTGCGTCGTGGTCGTCTCGCCAACTATTGCTTCTACAACTATTGCTAATGCATAGCGATAAAGTAAAGCAATTACATGGCGCTTGCATTTCATACAATAAAGAGACAACCATAAGGCTCCTGTCGTTTGCCGATAAATTACAAAACATGATCATCTCATACAATAACGTATATCACATCATGTCTTGACCATATCACATCACAGCATACCCTGCAAAAACAAGTTAGACGTCCTCTACTTTGTTGTTGCAAGTTTTACGTGGCTGCTACGGGCTTCTAGCAAGAACCGTTCTTACCTACGTCACAAAACCACAACGGTGATTTATCAAGTTTGCTATTTTAACCTTCAACAAGGACCGGTCGCAGTCAAATTCGATTCAACTAAAGTAGGAGAAACAGACACCTGCCAGCCACCTTTATGCAAAACAAGTTGCATGTCTGTCGGTGGAACCGGTCTCATGTACGTGGACATGTAAGGTTGGTCCGGGCCGCTTCATCTTACAATACCGCCGAATCAAAATAAGACGTTGGTGGTAAGCAGTATGACGATCACCGCCCACAACTCTTTGTGTTCTACTCATGCATATCATCTACGCATAGACCTGGCTCATGATGCCACTGTTGGGGAACGTTGCATGGAAAACAAAAAAAATTCTACGAACACGCAAGATCTATCCATGGAGATGCATATCTACGAGAGGGGGAGTGTGTCTACGTACCCTCGTAGACCGTAAGCGGAAGCGTTAGAACAACGCGGTTGATGTCGTCGAACAACTTCACGATCCAACCGACCGAGTACCGAACGTACGGCACCTCCGCGTTCAGCACACGTTCAGCTCGGTGACGTCCTCGACTTCTTGATCCAGCAAGATGGCGAGGTAGTGGATGAGTTCCGGCAGCACGACGGCGTGGTGACGGTGATGGTGATGCTATCTCCGCAGGGCTTCGCCCAAGCACTACGAAAATATGACCAAGGGACGGAACTATGGAGGGGGGCGCCGCACACGGCTAAGACAATGTTGTGTCTTGTTTGTGGCGCCCCCTCTCCTCTATTTATATATGTGTAGGGGCTTGGAGTAGAAGGAATAGTGCCACGTGAACAGTACAACGTGAATAGTACACACATGGACTTGGACTCCAAAGTCCAATCCTATTCCTACTAGGACTCTCCTTTTTTCCTTCCCTAGCTGTGTGGGCTTTTGAGGACTTGGTGCGCCTGGCCCAATAAGGCCAGGGCGCCTCCCCTTAGCCCATGCCAGCCCTTGGGACGTGGTGGACCCACTTGTGGACTTCCGGACCCCTCCGGAATCCTCCGGAACCTTCTGGAAGCTTCCCGGTACAATACCGAAAAAACTGCACCTTTTTCCGGAACCCAAAATATGACTTCCCATATATAAATCTTTACCTCTCGACCATTCTAAGACTCCTCGTGACGTCCGGGATCTCATCCGGGACTCCGAACAACATTCGGTTACCAATTCACATAACTCATATAACACTATATCGTCAACGAACGTTAAGCGTGCGGACCCTACGGGTTCGGGAATGATGTAGACATGACCGAGACGCCTCTCCGATCAATAATCAATAGCGGAACCTGGATGCCCATATTGGTTCCTACATATTCCACGAAGATCTTATCGGTCGAACCGCAATGACAACATACGTAATTCCCTTTGTCCGTCGGTATGTTACTTGCCCGAGATTCGATCGTCGGTATCTCCATACCTAGTTCAATCTCGTTACCGGCAAGTCTCTTTACTCGTTTCGTAATACATCATCCCGTAACTAACTCCTTAGCCACTTTGCTTGCAAGCTTCTTATGATGTGCATTACCGAGAGGGCCCAGAGATACCTCTCCGAAACACGGAGTGACAAATCCCAGTCTTGATCCATGCCAACTCAACAGACACCTTCGGAGATACCTGTAGAGCATCTTTATGATCACCCAGTTACGTTGTGACGTTTGATAGCACACAAGGTATTCCTCCGGTATCCGGGAGTTGCATGATCTCATGGTCGGAGGAACATGTATTTGACATTCAAGAAAGCAGTAGCAATAAACAGAACGATCATATGCTAAGCTAACATATGGGTCTTGTCCATCACATCATTCTCCTAATGATGTGATCCCGTTATCAAATGACAACTCATGTCTATGGTTAGGAAACCTTAACCATCTTTGATCAACGAGCTAGTCTAGTAGAGGCTCACTAGGGACACGGTATTTGTTTATGTATTCACACATGTATTTAAGTTTCCGGTCAATACAATTCTAGCATGAATAATAAACCTTTATCATGAACAAGGAAATATAAAATAATAACAACTTTATTATTGCCTCTAGGGCATATTTCCATCACGCACCTCTCTCACTGAAGAAATATCAATCTAGTTGGCCAAACTATTTCAATAGATTGGAGAGAATTACGAAGCTATAATGATCATGCAAATAAGAATCATAATATTCAGAGGTGACTCAAATACTTTTCATAACAAAAAAACCCACAATTCATCGGATCCCAACAAACGCAACGTGCAAAAGAATTACATCGGATAGATCAAAGCGAAAATGTAATGATCATTGTATTGAAGATGCCCATCTAGGTACTAACTACGGACCCATAGGTATGTGGTGAACTACTCACACATCATCATGATGGCAGCAAGGTTGATGAAGATGCCCTCCGTGATCGATCCCCCCTCCGGCAGGGTGCCGGAACAGAGCTCCAGATGGGATCGCGGCGGAACAGAGACTTGCAGCGGCGGAAAAGGAATTTCGGGATGCCCTCTAGGGTTTTGGACTATATGTGAATTTATAGGCCAGAGAACGGGGTTAGGAGGGCCACCAGGGGGGCACAAGCCATCAGGGCGCGCCGACCCCCCTGGGCACGCCCAGATGGCTTGTGCCTCCCTCGTGCGGCCTCCGGTCTTCTCCCGAAGCTTCAGGTCTTCTTTTGGTCCAGAAAAAATCAAAAAAGTTTCGAGGCAATTGGTCTTTGTTTGGTACTGTAAACCTGAAAAGTAAAAAACACACATAGAAAACATGAACTGGCACTGGGTCAATAGGTTAGTGTTCAAAAATAATATAAATTGGTAAATTACTACTCAAAAAGTATCCTAGAATGATAATATAATAGCATGGAACAATAAAAAATTATAGATACGTTCGAGACGTATCAAGGGTCGACCACAACCGTCGTCGAGCGCACACACATACAATACACAAAAGCAGCGAGTGGTTCCGGACCAGATGCGTTTGTGGTGTCCCGCACTCCGACGTGGTGGTGTGTGCTATTGTTCCAGCCTTCCCTCGCCACCCCGAGAGCCTCTTCTGACCCATCGTTGTCTCCATCCAGGCTAATCGTTGCAAAGGAAGAAGGAAAAAGAAGATTAACGGAGACTTTCATGCGGGGTCAGTTCGTTTGAAGAGTTAAATTTGAGAGTTTGGCTAGTTTCGGGGGTCAGCTAAAAATACACTTTATAGTCAGCTTACATGATAACTTTTACCTATGTGGAAGAAATAAATATGAAAAAGTATGGGAAGCGCGCTCCCATGCAAGACCCGAACTATACACATGCTGATAAACAAAATGCAATAAATATGAAGAACGAGAAAGAGAGAATATTACTCTAGTATCAAACATTATAGCCTACATGTCGTGGTTTTGTCACGGCAAGATGTCCTCGTGAGAGAACTTAGGTGTGAGGCCATCGCAACTATGTGGCGGCTTGAGAGGGGTTGGTCGGAATCGAGAGACGCGAGTTTACCCAGGTTCGGCCCCTCCGATGGAGGTAAAAGCCTACATCCTGCTTTGTATATATTGATGATGAGGATGATCTCGATTACAAGGGTGCCGTATTGCTACCTCTAATCTCGAGAGCCTCTAAACTGTCTATCTCTAATGACTTGAACTTGTCCCTCTAGGGGTGCCTACCCCTCCTTATATAAGTGGAAGGGGTAGGTTTACATGTAGAGTCCTACTGGGAGTAGGATTAGGACTAGTCTCTCTTGAATCCTAATCAGGGTCTTGTTTCCTTTGTGAGGGAGTCTTTCCTTTCTTTGGGCCTTCTCTGTGAGCCGCCCACCGTAACATGGGTCGGCCCTCCCATGAGCCGCCCTCTGGGCCGTTGGGTCTTGTCGTTCGTCTGACCCGCCTGCCGGGTCACCAATGAGCCGCCAAGCTCGGCCGGGTCACTAGTGAATCGCCAAGTCCCTGGCCGGGTCATACTTCAGGCCGGGTCATACCGCGGGGTATATCCCCGACATTAGCCCCCAGGTTAGCTTGAATTTATTCATGGTAAGCTCCTGGAATAAGAATAACAAATATGTTAAAGGACCAGCTTGCTCCACTGGCCGGCTTGATAAAGTAACTCCTTGAAAATCTGGGTTTCTTCTTCATATTAACGAGCTGTCTTCACAAACATCTTGCAGGTCCATGTCCTTTGCAAAATATTGGGAATAAAACACTCATATGCCGTTGAGTCGGTCTCCAATGCTTTGGCTTGATGAAAAATATTGGAGATAAGAAAACCATATGAAGTTGAGGCGGCTTTCCATTGCTTCAATTAAGAATAGAAATTTGTCCACTGTTAAATCATTTTCAACTTTATGAAGCCGGGTTGCTTATATAGACTCTGCCGGGTTATGATCTTTTGATAATGTCGGGTCATGATTGTTGATGACGCCGGGTCAAACAACTGGGCTCCAGCTGACTTGATAAAATTATTGGGAATAAAGAAATCCATGTGATGTTGAGTCGGTCTTTCAATGCTTCAGCTTCATGAAGAAATGAGATCCGTCTCGCTAACAATTGACATCTTGAAAGTGTTCTTCTATTTTTTATATCCATATTACCTGTAGCCCTCAAGTCTTAAGAGGGGAATGTAGTGATAGCTTTAAGACTTGCCTCAATATAAATATTGCAACCCTAGAGAATTCCGGATTGTTCATCTGAGTCACCAGTCATAAGTTGAATGTTCCACATATGTAGCCTCCAAGTACCGGGTTGTCTTGCCTGCAGCAATCTGGGACTTGTAATTGCATTATGCTCATAATACTTCAGCTAGTGTAGCCCCCAAGGGCCGGGTCATTATGCAATAATGAGCAGGGACTTCTACAGAGCTGATTATGTAGACTTGATGAGAAATGTGTAGCCCCCAAGGGTCGGCTCAGTAAGACAATACTGGGCTGGGACTTAGAAAAAGATAGAAAGGCCAGCTCATCTCCTTGAGATAACAGGGTCTTGTTGACAATGTAATTATTTGAAAAACAACTTGCATTAGCCCCCAAGTGTCGTGGTGCATGCTTGCAGCGACACGGGACTTGCATACTTGATAAAAACTGGACTTGAATAATGTAGCCCCCAAGTGCCGGTCGTATGCCTGCAACGATTCGGGACTATTCCTTTCATTGCAGAATAAAATCATATCCACTCTCTAGATAACGTTGCTGAAAGCCTTGCATATCAATGTTGAACCATGCTCCTTGCTGTAAGCTGGTATTTTTTGGATGAAGGAATAATAGCCATTACTCTAAAGGGGCTTTGAAAACCTCAATCATCCAATACTGGTTATGACAACCATAATGAAAATCCAGCCATGTTGGCTATTTAAGATAATAATATAACTTGGTTTGAGAACCTCAATTATTCAATATTGGTTATAACAACCATAATGGAAATCCAGCCATGTTGGCTATTAAGGATTGGAATATGTATCCCGGTTTGAAAACCGGCTCCTGCAATATAAACCAGGATATTCATGCATATATGATGCATGGTATGACGATGCAATGATGATGCAATGTATGATGCAATGTATGATGACGTATGTGTATGATAACAGAGTATAAAAATGTCGGCTTTCAAGGCTCGACAAAAAGAGACTAGCTCTGTTTTGTTTTTGAAAAACTCAAGTTTTGCTTCAAAGAAGCTTGGCATGAAAGCATGAAACCTCGTAAGCCGGCTCTCATGTGATATAAATCCGTTGTTTAAACCTTAACAAGTTCAGGGTCTTAAAAAGATTGACTTGTTAAGAGTACAAACGGGCTACATAGCGGAGAGACTACGACAGACAAGGCGAGTTTATCCTAGCTCACTGTAAGCTGGCTCTCTCGTGACAAAAGCCGCCGTTTAAACCTTGACAAGTTCAGGGTCTTTGTGCGAGATTGACTATGAAAGTTCAGGGTCTCTTAGCAAGATTGACTGTCAAGAGTTCGGCGGGTCATGACGGAGTAACAAGTTGCAAACAGGCAGGTTTAACTCGAACATGGCATGTAAAGCCTGGCCAAGAGGGTATGAAAGCTAAACCCAGTGGGTTGGAAGCCCCCAAGTGACCTTATGATGATCCAATAAATCCGGGCACCCATGTTTGAACGGTCGCAGCATGGCGGCTCGTCCTCTTGGGCGACTTTAAATCTTCCGCCAATAAGGTAGTGCGCCCATGTTTGAACGGTCGCATCATGGCGGCTCGTCCTCTTGGGTGACTTTAAATCTTCCGCCAATACAGTAGTGCGCCCATGTTTGAACGGTCGCATCATGGCGGCTCGTCCTCTTGGGCGACTTTAAATCTTCCGCCAATAAGGTAGTGCGCCCATGTTTGAACGGTCGCATCATGGCGGCTCGTCCTCTTGGGCGACTTTAAATCTTCCTCCAATACAGTAGTGCGCCCATGTTTGAACGGTCGCATCATGGTGGCTCGTCTTCTTGGGTGACTTTAAATCTTCCGCCAATAAGGTAGTGCGCCCCCGGGACCGGGTTATCTTCCCTGCAATGACCCAGGGTTCCAGAATATTTGAGCCCGGTTGAATCTGCCGAGTCATGTCAGTGTAGCCCCCGAGTCTTAAGTCGACTCGAGGAGGCGGCTTAAGAGTCTTCATAGTTGACTGTGGCATAAGCTGGCATAAGGTTGACAGCTGAACAATGGAATTTATCCAAACTGGAGGCGATGTAGCGAGCTGATGATCTTCATGATGCTCATCATATGTTCTTTTGGCCAAATTGAGTGCATATGCCTCTGGACCCATGCTTTGTTTGCTCTCATATAGACCGGCTCTCCTGGCTCCTCCAGGGCTATTTTTCTTTGCCGTTGACCTTTGAATTGCCGGTTCGATAATGGCCGGCTCAAATTGTAGTTTTCTCCAGGGATGTTTCCTTCATGTCCGATTCTTATTTCTCTGATGTGCTGAAGCAGACCGGAGGGGAGCAGAGGGCGCGGCGGTGGAGCCGGTACAGCGGGCGGCAGCCGGTGACCGAGTCGTGGTCGTTCTATGCAGCCGGACGTGACCGATTCCGTGGGGGTTTCTCGTCCATCTGATCACAGACGGAAATAAAAAAATCCAAATTGTACTAGCATCAGATTACTTCTCTTTTGATATCCCCCCTCGTGGATTTTTCGTGGGTACTAGCACCTTTTTTGCCTTTTCTTTTGAGCCAAGAGTCCGACAAGCTTTCTTGGCCGCCTTGAATTTGATCATGAGCTTCAATTAGCACTTTCTTTGGGCAGCAGAAGATAATACCGGTAGTTTCACATGTGTACGCAGCAGCGGGAATCAAAAGAAAAAAGTTCTTGCTGCCTCGGGACTTGATGCGCCAGTACGCTCATGCGATGACCAATGGCTGTCTTCGATTGATATTTTCCCTCAAATAAACGAGCAGCGTAGCGGATTGCCTCTGTTTTACCTGCTGCCACTGTTTTGAAATTTATCGGGACTTGAAACATATGTGGACGGCAGCCACACGAACGCGGCAGATCGGACGACTTCTTGACGCAGTAGCAATCGGAACCGGCCGCCGATTCTGCAGCAGATACTCCCGACAACTTCGGTGTGGTTTCAGCGGAAAAACTCCTGTCGGTCTCGACAGAAAAACTGCAATTTGACGGATTGTACATACAGCAGCCGCATGCAAACACCAACCCTAATTTCTTTTGAACACAAGCCTCGTATTACCAGCTCCAAGGTAAACTGATCATAAACAATGAATTTGCCGGCTCTGATCAAGGTTGTCTCATGACAGGTTATTCTGCGCAGTTGCTCCGCGCCGGCTCTTCATCATCCGACGAATCAGGAGCTTCTCGATCCCTTGAGGGCTCCCTCCAAGAACACAACACCACCGTGCGCTGGCCCCACGATGGGCGCCAACTATCGTGGTTTTGTCACGGCAAGATGTCCTCGTGAGAGAACTTAGGTGTGAGGCCATCGCAACTATGTGGCGGCTTGAGAGGGGTTGGTCGGAATCGAGAGACGCGAGTTTACCCAGGTTCGTCCCCTCCGATGGAGGTAAAAGCCTACGTCCTGCTTTGTGTATATTGATGATGAGGATGATCTCGATTACAAGGGTGCCGTATTGCTACCTCTAATCTCGAGAGCCTCTAAACTGTCTATCTCTAATGACTTGAACTTGTCCCTCTAGGGGTGCCTTACCCCTCCTTATATAAGTGGAAGGGGTAGGTTTACATGTAGAGTCCTACTGGGAGTAGGATTAGGACTAGTCTCTCTTGAATCCTAACCAGGGTCTTGTTTCCTTTGTGAGGGAGTCTTTCCTTTCCTTGGGCCTTCTCTGTGAGCCGCCCACCATAACATGGGTCGGCCCTCCCATGAGCCGCCCTCTGGGCCGTTGGGTCTTGTCGTTCGTCTGACCCGCCTGCCGGGTCACCAATGAGCCGCCAAGCTCGGCCGGGTCACTAGTGAGTCGCCAAGTCCCTGGCCGGGTCATACTTCAGGCCGGGTCATACCGCGGGGTATATCCCCGACACTACCTTACTATATGAGTGATTATAAATGATGCCTATATAATGCTTGATGATGTTGCAACTTCATATAGCCATGGACTGGATATACTATTAGCCATGCTTTAAATGCTAAGGGTTGATGTGGGACGCTCCCTATTTCAACTTGGGAGCCATTATGTGTCCATCCCTTGAACTGCGAAATGAAGTGGTCAAGAGATGTTGATACATAAATGTGCCTACAATACAGTAATATCCAAGATATCATTACTGAAACACACACACATACACAACTTATGGAGGGTATACATATGTCTATTCTAGGAATTAAAGAAACATGTCTCTCGTGAAAAGCCCTTTTTAACATTGGATTTTGTCTTTTTCACACGCAACACAAAACATGTCATTTTTTTGCGAACGACTTTGTGAGTACGTAGAATGTCGAGATGTACGTGCAAATTTTTTTGTCAGAATTTTGTGACATTTCAAAATATGTTTAAATACATTTCAAAAAATAGGAGCATATGCTCATGGGTGCCGAAACGCCCCTCTTGTTTAAGAAGGCATTCTCTATATTTTTGTTTTCTTTATTCCAAAGTGGAATCTGAGCATAGGCTTTTTTTTTTTTGAGCGAAATCTGAGCATAGGCTATGGCTTACTCCGCCTTTGGGGCCAATGTGAAACGGTGGGCCTATGCCTTATCGGCCTTTGGCCAGCCCACACGAATGCCACAAGAAATTCCGCGTTGCACAACTGCCAGGGCTATATCTTGCCTATGCCAGATGCACTTCGTCACGCAGTAGGCAAGAGAAAGATGGGCCAACCAAATATGTTTTTTTGGGAAGTGGTTTTTAAAAGCTTATAAAACTGTTTTTTTCCTGTGTTGGCTTTTGATGGCTTTTATTTTGAGATTTGGCTTTCTATGTATCTTCATTGGTTTTCTTTTATTATTGTTTCCTTTTTTAACATATGTCTACTTTCTTTCACACATATTGTATAATTTTCATATACACATGAAACATTTACTTGATATGCATTGAACATTCTTCAAATACATAGTGTGCACTTTTAAAAATACATGTTTTCAACATTTTTTTAATACATATGAACTATATTTCAAATACACATTGAACATTTTTTCCAATGACACAAAACATTTTGTAAACTACGCGAACACTATTTTCACATTCTGTAAACATTTTTTCAAAATTTTACAAACATATTTTTTGAAATGCATGAACATTTTTGTAAAATGTCTCACATATTTATTTTGAACGGTATAAAAAAATTGGATTTGCGCAATCATTTTTTAAAATTGCATAAGCATATTTTGAAAACAGCATGGAGATTGTTTTGAAACACATGAACATTTTCTAAATGTGACGATTTTTTAATTATATCGACATTTTTAAAAGGTGCGTGAACATTTTTTTACACTGTATTAATTTTTTAATGAGTGTGACATTTTTGAATTGTATGAGTTTTCTATAAATTACACTAACACATTTTTACATTTCATGAGCATTTCTTTTAAAACATGCGTGTATTTTATACACTATAGAATAGAGAAAAAGAAAAGAAACCAAGACGCGCGGCTCTGGTCGTGTTGCTAGGCCTGGCCCACTACCTTAGAAGAACTCGCGGCTACCCCTCAAAGAAAAAAAGAGCTCGCGGCTCTATCCACACACACAAAAAAAAAACTCGCGGCAAGCGAGAATTGGACGGGCCATTTGCAAAGCCTGCCTGACCGGCCCGTTATGTCAAGCCTGCCTAACCGGGTTGCGCCCACGGCCAGGCCCGTGTTAAAACCAGCGTCTCTCTCTCGCTCTAGGGTTTTAGGGTTCTGCTCTCCACCATTCACCAGCCACCCCCCGTCTCTCCCGTTCCCCTACCCATGGCGAGGAAGGTCGCGCAGCGCAGGCCGGCGGCGCCTCCCGCGCCGCCCGCGGCGAAGAAGGTGGTCAAGGTCCCCTCGAGGACGGCCAAGAGGGCGGCTCCGAAGAAGCAGAAGCTTCCCGAGCCCTCCGACGACGACGACGACTCCGAGGCGGAGCAGCAGCCGCTCCACGAGGAGGAGGAGGAGGAGGATTCGGACGTCGAGGTCCCCTTCGATTCCGACGCCGAGGAGCTCTCGGGCTCGGACGCCGATGGGGTGGAGGACGACGAGGAGGAGGAGGAGGAGGAGGACGAGGAGGATGAAGACGTCGACGATGACGACCCCCTCGCCGGCGACTTCCTTGCCGGCAGTGACGACGACAGTGGTAACTCTTGGATTGCTTGACGATTAGAAACGTACTAGTATTGAGTGGAATTAGCTTTAGCAGCTTCAGTTTTCTCCATCAAGCCATTCCATTGTAGAGTTCGTGATTGCTAGTTCAATGCACTGCTATGCAAATGTAGTGCTATATTTTATATCCTGGGAGTCGAAATTGATGGGCTTTGTTGTGTTTCTTAGACGAGGGGGGCGACTCTGGAGAGGAATCAGATGGGTCTGATGACTTCGAGGCAAAGTCAGCAGCTCTTGATCGACAGAAGGAGCAGGCTGAAGAAGATGCAGCGGCGGACCTTGCACTCAACATAAGATCAGAGTCTGATGAATTCCGGTTGCCCACTAAGGAGGTTGATTTTCCTTCTTCTGTTCGCATTTGTTCTTTCTCAGTGTTGTTTGCGTATTGCACATTCAGGTTGCATGGACTTATGATGCTTTGAACTCTGCAGGAGTTGGAAGAAGAGGCACTTGGACCACCAAACCTGCCAAATCTTAAAAGGAGGATCTCAGAAAGTGAGTTTATCTAACATCTTGTATTTATTTAAGTTCAGAACTTCGTGAAAGGATAGATAGAGAGATGAGTCTGAAATGGTGTTGGAACGAAACTAATTGCTGCTTGTGTAACTGAGGTGCATTTCTCATGGCTCCTATAAACGCTAATTGTAATAAAAGGAGTGCATATAGACCGTATGCAATCTACGGCTTGTCTATTTTTCCACTTGGCAGATTGCTACGATCAGGATACCAGTCAATACATTGAATTTATTTTCTGTATTTTGATGCACTTCAATCTACAGACCTTTCTGAGCTTGGTTTCTCTGTCTATTTGTTGGTTTCCTGTCTAGTTGTACGGGTACTCTCAAACTTTAGCAAGCTGAGGCAAGAAAATGTTGCCAGAAAAGACTATGTCGATCAGTTCAAGACCGACGTGATGGCATACTATGGATACAATGAATTCCTCATTGAAGCATTTGTTGAGGTCAGCTGCCTATCTCATCCAGTGATTGTCTGATATATCTCCTACTAGTATTTCTTTCAGTTTGAGTTGTGGTGATCCAGCTGTATGAGATTAGTAGTTGCAAATTGTCTGTCTGGCACACTTATTCATTTTGTTCATGATTTAGCTGCTGCTGTTGTGAACATTCTTTGTGCTACATTTGTGCAGATGTTCCCAGCTGTTGAGGTTGTTGAGCTACTTGAGTCATTTGAAAAAAGACCCCCCGAGTGCTTGCGTACAAATACACTAAAGGTAATACCATATTACCTCAATTTCTTGATGTATCTGTATGTCACCGAAGATTTTATATCTGTTAATCTCTGACTGTAGATTTATCACTGCTTCATTAAGTATGTCTTTCTTATCTTGTTTGTGGGGTTTGCAGACCCGTAGGAGGGATCTTGCTGCTGCTCTTATTCCAAGAGGGTTTAATCTGGATCCGATCGGAAAATGGTCAAAGGTTTGCTTTCTTTCAATGTATTTTCTTTTACAACTAAATGTATGGAATATTAAAGCAAGTCTCATGGTTTGGACAATTTCAGGTAGGATTAGTTGTGTACGACTCCACCGTTTCTTCTGGTGCCACTGTTGAATATATGGCAGGACATTACATGGTATCTCTCCTCCCCTATTATTTGTTAAGATTGTTTTTCTCACTATCCATCTACCAGCAATTCTTCTTATCTTTTAATACCATGATTACAGAAACAAGGTGCGAGTTCCTTTTTGCCAGTGATGGCTCTTGCTCCGCAGGAGAAGGAGCGAATAGTTGATATGGCGTAAGATTTCCCCCCATTCTCATAATCCATTTGCAATAATTCATTTGAACTAATATATTACTGTGTTTGCATGTATGTAAGCCTTCATATGCTATCCTATTGTATCACATGCTTGCTTCTGCATTTGATGTTAACCTTCAATGAATTATTCATGTCAGTACTTCCAAAGATGTAAACTGATTTTCTTCTTGATTCCAGAGCTGCCCCAGGTGGCAAGACAACATACATTGGCGCTCTGATGAAAAATACTGGTTAGTTCATTATGCCTGTTTTGCCTTTTGACTATGTGGTCCTTCCTTCAAAGTACCTGTTGTTGCTTTTTAGTAGCTGTTGAATGAAATATAATTATCCTGTATTTTTCTTCCTGTCTTACAGGAATAATCTATGCAAATGAGCTTAATGAGAAAAGGTTGCATGGACTGTTGGGCAACATACATCGCCTGGGTGTGACAAATACCATTGTTTGTAATTATGACGGTAAAGAGGTGAGCAGAAAATACGACAATTGTATGTTCTTATTAGGGACACAGCATTTTTTTAGGCCAAAGCACCAAAGGGTAGTCAACTAATTGTATGCAACAAGTTAGTATCATAAATCATTACCAATAGAACATAATACTTTGTAGAAAACTTTTAGTGTGAAGGCGTTTCGGTGCCAAGCTAATATTATCTGGTCCATTTCAATCATAAGAAAATGATTTAGAATCCTAGTAATTGTCAGACACTTCAGTTTATTGCATCGTGTGCTTGATTGACATCAATTATTTTATGATGATCCATTATTTCAGCTCCCCAAAGTACTTGGAATGAACTCAGTTGACAGAGTACTGTTGGATGCGCCCTGCACAGGCACTGGAGTTAGTACAATCCAATTCTTATTATTCTTCTGTACTCACTATACATCGTCTTGGCTATTTCATCTGATAGTCAATCTCACTCTGTTTCTGCAGACCGTTTGGAAGGATGCACAAATAAAAACATCTAAGGACATCGATGATATCAGGAATTGTGCTTTCGTACAAAAGGTGCATTTTATTCACAATTTACAAATAAATACATATTCTCCAATTCAAACCCATTCCCACTTTAAAATTAACGTTAGTTATTAACCCAGTAATTCTCCAAATTAAATCTGCTCACCTCCACATGAATTTACTTTTTAGTTGGTTTTGAAGCAATTAGTATCGCTGCGTCTCTTATCTCTTATAAAGATGACGTATAAGCACAATATATTGTTATGTTCTATCTGCTTAGTCCTTATTTTCCAAATTATGTCTGATGGTAATTTAAACCTTTCAACTTTACTGTTTCCATTAAAAGTTCTTAGGCTCATGATATAGCATGGTTAAACTATATTCCCAGTAAGAGCCTCAGTTACCTTGCATTTTTAGCATACCAACTCCGAGCAACTGATAAACTTGTTTTGCAGCAATTGCTCCTAGCTGCTATTGATTTGGTTGACGCCAACTCCAAAACCGGTGGTTACATTGTTTACTCTACTTGTTCGATGATGATTCCAGAAGTAAGTACATTTTTCTCGTTAGCTGGATAATGATTGAACTTCAGCAACTGAACCCTCCCCCTTTGTGTAGAATGAAGCAGTCATCGACTATGCCCTTAAAAAGAGAGATGTAAAGGTTGTTCCTTGTGGATTAGATTTTGGACGCCCAGGGTATGTTAATCTACTCCCCCCCCCCCCCCCCCCCCCCTCCCCTCTTTTAAAATCTGATACTTTACTTATGTTTCCCTGTTTATCGTACAGATTCATCCGGTTCCGGGAGCATCGCTTCCATACGTCTTTAGACAAAACAAGGAGGTTTTATCCTCATGTCAACAACATGGATGGCTTTTTTGTAGCTAAGGTAAATTTTATGATGTTTGGATTATTTACCAGGAGTGACAGTAACTGAACTATGGAATCACATGTTAGCTTCTTGAGGTGCCTTTTTCATAGCATGAATTTTAATCCAGGAACTTTATGTCAAAATCTAACTTCTGTTTGCAAATAGTTTGATGATTTCATTTAACAAACTGTTTAGAATGTATTTAAGTTATCATGTATACTCCCTCCGTTCCTAAATATAAGTCTTTTTAGACATTCCAATAGGGGACTACATACGGAGCAAAATGAATGAATCTACACTCTAAAATATGTGTATATACATCCATATGTAGTCCAATAGTGGAATTTCTAGAAATACTTATATTTAGGAACGGAGGAAGTAGTTGATTCTATAGAAGTAAAACTATAAAATATAGAATAAAATCTGATAGGGTATTTCATTTCATACAGCTGAAGAAGATGAGCAACACAATTCCAGCATCTTCCGAGTCATCTAAAGAGCCCGAAGAAGCAGCCGAGGGGGTTGTTGATCCTAACCATGATGAGGAAGATGAGAAAGATGTTCCTGATAGACAGCCCACTAAGTCGAAGAATCATAAACAGGGAAAGAAGAAAAATGAACAAGCTAGCATCCCTGAAGGCGAGGGAGACCAGAGTCAGGCACCTGAAAGACCAGCAAAGCAGCTCAAGAACAATAAGGGGGTGAAGAAAAGTAGTGGCCCTAAAAGTGCTGAAATGAACGGAGATAAGAAAGAAACATGCAGTGAACAAACAGAGCAGGTCAAGAGCCACAAGGGTTCCAAGAAAAGTAAAGGCTCTAAAAATGCTGGAATGGATGTAGATGAGAAAGAAACACCCAGTGAGCAAACAGAGCAGGTCAAGAGCCATAAGGGTGCGAAGAGAAGTAATGGACCTAAAAGCACTGCAATAAATGAAGAGAAGAAAGATGGGCTCGAGGAACAAACAGAGCAGACTAGCCACAAAAAGAAGCCTGCCTCTGATAAAATTAAGAAGTCTAGTTCCAAGAGCGGCTCAGGGATGAAAGAGAAGAAACCGGTCTCCAAGGAAGGAAACAAGAAGAGGAAAAGGAAATGGCAGTTCAAGCTGAGGCGGGACTGGTGAGACGCTTATTTTTGGCCTATTGTCCGTTTTTTTCTCTTGCCTTTGCGTGATGATTCTTAATCGACTCTTTCACTGACAGGGAGGCAAAACAGAAGTCGGAGAAGAGGGCGAAGGTATGAAAAGTGGTGGTTCAAAAGAGCCACATTAGCCTTAGAAGAGGATATTTAAAGTGAAACTTTGATGTGCTATGTATGAAGAAATGTATAAGGAACGACTGCACACTCAATTTTGGTCTACGGTACAAGTTTGTGGTGAAGCGAAATTTTGTTGTACGCTGGAGGTGATTGTGTAATCTGATCACTGTCATATTTTTTGTTTCTTTCTTGGTTTAGGGAGTATGACCAGTCATTGTAGTTTTTCTCGGTGAAGTCATCATGGACACTGAGGCTCCTATTACTGAATGTTGTTCTGGGCAACCTACCGTGTTTGCTTGGATCATTTCGTGTGGGCTGTAGCTGAAGTTCTATTGATGCATTGGCAACCTAGGGCTTTCATCGTGCTTGATTGAATCGTTCTGTGCGGGCTGCAGCTCAAGTTCTATTGATGCATTAGCAACGTTTCTGTTGGTTTTTTGCTCAGCTGGAGTTATATTGATGCATGAGTAACGTTACTGTTGGCTTTTTGCTCAGCTGGAGTTCTATTGATGCATGAGCAACGTTTCTGTTGATTTTTAGCTCAGCTGGAGTTCTATTGATGCATGAGCAACGCTTCTGTCTGTTTTAGAAGATGGTTCTATAGAAGTGTAGAATACCGAAGATTTTAATAGATACATTCGTTTGAGCGGCAACTAATGCGGAACGTAGGGAGTAGATTCGTTGCAATCATAGCTAAGCCATAGGGAATTGGGAAGATTTTATAGAAGTGTGGAATAGCGGTCATTTTATTACTCCATTCGATCCTAGATGCATCCTTTTGAGTGACAAATAATGTAGATTGGAGGGAGTAGCATGTTTTACGCTGTTATATCAATATATATAGGTCCAAAAGAAATTGCTCATCTCTCTGTATGCCCTTGTCTAAGGGGCATAGATGCCGCATAATCAAACAGCTTCCACCCAATCCCAAACTTGATGAACTCAAGTTCTTTAGATTATACCCAACCTTGTAATGACCATTGGTGGGTACAGTGGCCTCAGGATTAGATTCAAACAAAAGATCACGTCATGTTAGTGTTACCAAGAGATCCAAAGCCTAGGAAATAAAGAATCTGGACAAATCATGCAATGTTTTTAACAGCCATCAGCTATCACTCTTCCAGCGATTGCCGTTCTATAGCAACTGTTACCAAGAGAATGCACATCGAATAGCATCCAACTGCTAAATGCAACAATTAGCAGAGGAAGTTTATGGCTGTAGCAGATACAGCTTCAGACTAAATTTGTGCTTTGCAAAATGCAAATACCAAAAATGCAGAGTTTTTTCTATTGCAATTCTTTAAAACCAACATGTTTCAGAACATCCCAATTCCAACCAACCGAGCATAACATCGTCACGTAGAACACCAGGGCCATAGCCTTGCTACAACACACATAGCCAAGGCGTCGAAAACTTCAAAACCTAGGAGTTTCGCATGAAGACATTACACATAACAGATTTTCGTCGCCATCTCCAGATCAGCTACTTTTTAAGTTCTAGCATTACCACTATGCACTAGTATATAACTTCGGCAGACTCTCCTTGGTGCACAAAACCTGGCATTGTTTGAGGATTGCTTCACAGGCTTCAGTTCATGGTCTTGTAGGCCCTGAAAGCGACAAACACCGTTGCAGCAGCTGCAACAACAGCAAGAGTGGTGTAGGTGTCAGACCTATCCCAGGTCTCAAACCAGGTGGGCATCGGGCAAATCTTCATGCGACCCTTGCTGGCGGCAACACTTTCTTTGACACTCTCTGCCTTGGGGCTCTTGTGGTTCTGCTCAGCTGGAATGCTCTTGTCCTGTTTTCCTTCTGGCAGATCACTTTGGCAGCAGGTAAAGCCTCCTCCATTGCCCTGGCAGCATCCACCCGCAGGGGCACCGTCAGTTCCATTTGCTTCAGGGGATTCTTTGACGCCTGATTCTTCCCCAGCCACGCCATTCGTCATGTGCCTAAGCTCCAGAGCTTTCTTCTGCTGCTCTTCAGACATACCCAACTGACCCCTGTATGACAGGATAGCACGTGTAAGAAGCACACTTCAAAGAGGGGTATTTGGCTATGGAGCAAACATAGGGCAAAAGATCAATGCAACATGAATAAGACATAGCAGGGCTTTATGCAACATTTGCAAAACATGATTGCATCCTATTATTGGTTTGGTTGCAATGAGATTGATCACAGAAAGGTCATTTTTCAATTTCTGAAGTCACCACAAATAAACAAATCAAGGTCATTTGAAAATACAACACAATAGTATCCTTACATGGCATCACACGAACAGAATAAGTCCTACAAATGAGTGCTTAAACATAATTGATGAAAACTATGCAGGCAGTACAAACAACCTACAACATGCTGTCTACTCCCTCTGTACCACAATACTTGTTGTTGGGGAGAACTAGTCTAGTTCTCCCCAACAAGTATTTAGGTACAGAGGGAGTAGATGCTTATAGTCACAGTAGTCTTACTTTACTATAATGCTCAAGAAAAGAAGAATCAGTGACAGACTTCCATACCAGTATCTTCCCTTAAATCAAGATTACACTACTTGAAGTAATCAAATAATTTTGAAATAGATTAAGTAGTGCTATAGACATACAAGTACTAGAACACACACCAGGCAGTTTTTATAATATTATCAGATTATCGATTTAGGCTCAGAATCTATGATGTATAAGCACGCCTGAGTCAAGAAAGAACAGCAAGAGAAAAGGACGCAGATCTGAAAATGCTGATAGTATTCAATGACACTACGGTACCGATACAAATGATTGGTGAAACACTAACCAAATATTCTCTTCAGTCAAAATCAACACATGGAATGGGTTAATTAAAAGAGGAAGCATACCTCCATAGACGGTCCACAATCGCTCCTCCTTGTCCAACTTGTTTGTGCAGTAACTCAGGCACATCATCAGGGGCAACATAACCATACCTAGAATTACAAATACAGTAAGCAATGACTGGGTTTTGACAAAGTAAAATTAAAACAGAGAGCGCTACAGGAAGGTATTGACATTCCTAGGGCACAAGAATGTAGATTTTATGATAGTTCCTGGTACATACCAATTACCAGTCAGTTCTCCCTTGGCACCTGGACTGAATATGATGACATTCCCTGCATACTTATGACCTCCCACATGTGAGCATGCACTAACAGCCACGTGATCATCAAGACCTTCTGCTTCAATCTCTTCCTTGAACCTTGTAATCAAAGCAGGACCGCAAACACCACACCTTTTATCCCTGCTTCCATGGCAGCAGACAAAAACAAAGGAACCTCTTATAGCCTCAGGAGACCCAGGAAGCCATTCAGTATCTTTCACGAGTACTTCTTCAACAAAGTTGTCAACATCAAAGTGGGTCAGCCCTCTGCAAAGATTACACCACGTATTGAAGAAAACAATCAGTTGACTTATGTATTCCATTACCTAATAAATACTAGTGGAAAGGGAAAGACTGAATGTTTATTTCTTTGCAGCATTCAGCTACCTGTATCGAATCATATCAGGAAAGATCAACACGTCTCCAAGAGATGACTCAGTGCCGTCTTCTCCTTCACAAATGGTCAGTTTGGTCTGAGAAAATAGAATAGACCAGTCATTAGCAATAAAAAATAACACATGGGAAAGTCTTGTCTATTAATCTATCTAATCATTATAAGGTGGCTTGTCCGTAAGCACAAATCACATTGCTATCAGGTCAGACACACATGCACATCACAAAACTAATACAAAAAAAAAGCAGGAAAGCGACATGAATCAAAAATAATCAGACAACTTCCAACAATAGACTAATAATAATTACGCCAATCAAAGAGTACTTACTTGAATTTAAAAGAGAATATGAAAAAAGAACATAGGCAGTAACTAGCAAAATGAATATGAAGAGAAGAACATAAGAGATAAGACAGTAACCAGCTTAGGAAGATTAATATCACTGGGCAATAAAAACTCTAGATTGGCAGAAGCTGCAAAATGCTCAACAGTGACATACCCTCAGAGGAACATACACTTAGTGGTTAGTTGGGCATGCTTTTCGTTCACTTTGTAACTGCCATGTACCAGGTAACTACCATTTTTTGTCTGTTGCTTAGATCCTACCTATACCATGGAGAAAGACGGCCAAGACCAACACAAAGAAATAAAGCAAAGGATCTTCTGCACTCAAATGCACCAAATAAATCATAAGGACACCTAGACAAAACCAAAAAGAAGTCACGGTACTTTTCTGGTTCTATTAACAACAACTCCATATATCACACAATCGATGTTCCCTAGCATATACTCTGTAGATCACGTGATTAATGTTTCATAACATCAACCCCATGTATGGCACTATGTGGATATAAAGACAAAAAAGAGTAAGGTCCTAGTCCTAAAGGGGGACAAGAAGCATTGCTGCACATACCGCCATATGATTTCAAAGGTGCATGACAAACTCTAACCAATACAGACGGCAAGCAAATAACATAGCAAAGGATGGAATAATCAAATGATGAGAAAACATCTAAACATGAACAAATAGAGCCTGGATTTGAAGTGAACTACATTCCCCACCTCTTCAAAGATAGAATAACAGGATATGAGCTAACCCCCAAAAATGTACAGTGTGTGGATTTAAACAAAGCCATATTATCATAGCCAGATGGACCAGAAATCCATATGAAACAGTTACAAGGAGTCAAGGAGCTGTACATCATAAATGAATTGGGAACCCACCGGCTATATTAGCACTGGAAATGAAATTGGATACACAAATTCATGAACAAAATCCATTGGATGGAGCGAGAATCTAGCAAAAGGGCGCTGTGAGTCAAATAATTGGATAGAGTAATCCAATTACCCAAACAATACCAAACACGTCTGAAACATATAACACCAAAATTCGACTCGCACGGCCCATACACACACGCTAGAATGTGGGGATTCGACACCAGTTTAAACCCCAAGAGCACTATTTACATGTCCCGTTGAAAGTTGAAACAACAATAACCTTAAAGGAGAGCACCAAGCGACCAGATCTTGCGTGAAGAAGCGCCAAAACAAAGTGCGAACAAAATTAAGTACAGAGACACCAATCTACAGACATAATCGGCATCAAATAGCAAGCATATCAACACCACTGGCCACCGTAATTAAGCGAGCTTCTACCGGCCAATTCAGAAACAATAAACTGAAGCAAAAGCAATTGGAACTACATCGTCCGCCAACACAGATCGGATCGACTGATTAGCATTCAAGGGTCGCGATCTCCTGCAGGAACCCAGCACCACCATATGCAGACAACCAAATCGAACCACATAATATAGTACAGTAACTCGAGCTAGTCGAAAACTAGTCATCAGCTAAATCGTGAGCTCGGAGCAACCAGTAAACAGTTTCCACCGCGAACAACCATACTAAAACAACACTAGCATGCCAGAAGCAGAGCAATACCACATCACAGCACCAAATCAGCCATTCACAGAGCGAACCGAGAGGGAGAGGGAGAGGGGGAAGCGATGCTCACGCTCTTCTTCAGGTCGGGCTTGCGGGCCTTGATGGCGGCGGCGAGGAGGCGGGGGAGGCGGTCGGACTCGGTGGCCTCGAGGTGGGACGGCCACTGCTCGGGGCCCTTGTAGCAGAGGAACACGTGGCGCTCGTGGAAGCCCACCGTCCCGGCGAGCTTCTCCTTGTGGAACTCCTCGCGCTGGAACCCGAACTCCTTGTCCAGATCGGCGGCCGCGGCGGGGAGGGGCGCCTCCGGCGCGTCCGAGGCCGGCGGCGGGGGGAGGGCGTCCCCGGCGGTGGGGGCGGAGTGGGCGGGATCGGCCATGGGGAGGAGGAGGGGGAGGAGGCGGTGCTGCGGCAGTCGCCGACGGCTTTGGTGCGTGCTGGGGAGGGAGGAGCGGCTGAAATGGAAATTGCTTGGAGACTCTGGGGGAAATGGAAAGCATCTCGGGTTTTATGGTTGCGGCTGTTCTTGCGGGAGGGGAAAAGGAAGGCCCCACCGATGAGCGTTTTGCGTGGGCCCGGATGTCAGCGAGGTTTGGGTTCCGTTGCTTGATGCCATGGGACCCACGCTAGAGGGGGTAGCGGTCAGCTAATAAGGGCATGTACAATGATAGCATATGGATACAGATGCCCCATGACAAAAAGTAGTTTGAGGCATCTATATTAATTTTTTCTCTCCAATGCAAGCTATCACTAGTGGGCCTCATCAAAGAATAGAAAATAAAGACTCTAGTACACATGCATCTCTACTTTTCATTATAACTTTTCAGCTTTTTACACCGAACCATATTTTTTCTCTCCAAGCACCCGCCTCCTGCAAAGTATCCCGCTTCCTCACCCGAACCTACTTTTCCTGGCATCCGATCCTACATGGCATACGAGGCATCACCTTGAGGCTATGCATTGGCCATGGCCTAAACAGCTGGAGCTCCGTCTCCTTCTTTCACTTACTGGAGGACCTGAATTATGCAACCTTGCAAGTGCTGTTTTGCCATTGGTGTTTGAAGTGGGGCACACCCGTCAGCGAGCAAGGCTAGTTTCCTTTCGAGGATGACAGTTTTAATTGTTTTTTCTTGGCGAATACGCAGTAGATCTGGCCATTTGGGGGAGGGGGGGAAGGGTGGTTGTAGGTTATTTTAATGAGTAGACACCGATCAGGAGAAAGTGAGCACATGACACCGATCAGGAGAATATTGATTATGGGTGGTGGTGTTTCTCATTTAAAATTCATAAAACGCTCCATATATGCTTACTGCCTACAAATACGAATTAGCAAACGACAAAGGACTGGTAGAATTAACAAAGAGACTACAAATTCTTCTTGCTAGCTTGCTAGAATTGTGATGGGCTGTGATTTGAGGAATAATCCAGATTGTGTAATCCAGTGATTAGATCACTCACCCAGACCTTCAAACAATTGTAAGAAAACATCAACATGTCAAAGAAACCCTAAGATCATGGGCGAATTTGGGCCCCAAGCAGCCCAGGCCATTGCCTGGGGCGTGGGAAAAATTCCCGGGCCTATATATAGAAGAAAAAAATTTGGCTTGGGGCGCAGCCCAGTTCCAAGCCCAGGGAGGCCAGGCGCCAGGCCCACTCACCCCGCTCTGCTGCCGCTGGCAAGTGCGGTTGCGACTAGTCTGTCGCACGGCCAGCCAGACACCCCAACGCCTCGACCTCGACTCGAACCCTAGACGCCGTCCTCCGTCGCCGCCCGTCGGCCCGCCGTCGCCGTTCGCCGCCCGCCGGCCCGCTCCACGGATCCCCCCTCCAGCGCCCCACCCCACGAATCCCCCCTCCAGCGCCCGACCCCCGCCCGGGTCGCCCCCATTCCAACGCCCGACGGCCCGGCCCCCGCTGCCCTGTCCGTCGGCGCCGTGTCCGGCGACGGCGAGGCCCCCATGGCCCCGTTCCAGCACCCGGCACCCCGCCCCCGTTCCAGCGCCCGGCGAATGCTGGCTGCTGCCCTGTCCGCCGCCGCCGTGTCCGGCGAGGGCGCGAGACAGAGACCCCGCCCCCCTCTGGCCTCTCCATGGCGTCCTCGCGACGCGACACGCGAGGTAGTCCGTCATTTTTACTGCTTATAGATATGCCCTATTTTTGTTTATAGATGCTATATTGTTAGTATTTGACATTGAGAATTTTTTGTTTGTCCGAAATTTTATAGGAAAGCAAGATGGGTAAAAGAAACAGGACATTGAATTCTTTTTTTTCAAGTTCGAAACACCGAAACCGCGGAAACAGGTCATTCAACTAAAACAACTGATAATCCCCCTAATGTTAGAGCTGAACTCAAACCCGGTGATGTTGAATCGGACCCCGGTAAGAGAATACCCATTGAGGATTTAGATGTAGACATTAGAGATCTTGCTAGAAGGGAGTACATTGAGGATTCAGAAGAAGAATACAAAGCTCGTCTCTTGATTATATTGAGTATTGTCAAATTTTTGATACCACAAGCTCTTGCTTTTCGTGGTCATGATGAGTCTACTAGCTCAATAAATAAGGGTAACTTTAAAGAGTTGTTGGACTTGTTCATAAAGAAAGACCCGAAGGTGGCAGATTATAAACATGAGAGGGGAATTTCGTGGGTTGCAGAGATTGATCTTGGAGGAAAATCCTTATGCTCATTATATACATTGTTTTGCCCATCAATTAAAATTAGCGGTTGTTGTTGTTGCCAAGTGTTGTTCATCAGTAAGAGATTTTTTTGAGTACACAAGCATGGTTGTTAACATTGTTAATGCTTCTTGTAAAAGACATGATCAGTTAGCCCAAGAGCAGCATGATGAAATAGTGCGCAAATAGAGGCTGGGGAACTTCTTGAGGGAAGAGGGAAAAACCAATTAACTAACCTTGCAAGACCTGGTGATACACGATGAGGATCACATCATAAAACATTGTGTTGTCTTCTTGAGATGTGGAAAAAAGTTCTAAAGGTGTTAGAAAATTTGCACAATGATGAAATAATGTTGCCCAAAGAACCACAACCGTGGGGTTGATAAAACACATGGAGTCTTTCGAATTTGTTCTCATATTGCATCTTATGATTAGATTATTGGGCAAGACTAACAGTCTGTCACAATGCTTGCAAATGAAAAATCAGCATATTGTTCGTGCTGTTGGATTGATTAAAACCACGTTGGAGGGTATTCAAGAGATAAGGCAAAATGGTTGGGATGAGCTCTTTAAAGAGGTAACAGACTTTTGTGTCAAATACTGCAACAGTGGAAATAGCATTCTCAGCAATGAGCATTATCAAGACTGGATTGAGGAACAAAATGGGTGATGATTGGATGAATCATAGAATGGTATGTTACATTGAGCGAGATGTATTTGTTAGTATTGAAGAATCAAAGATAATCGAGCGATTTCAATGTTATCACACACGTAAAGGCATTTTGCCTTGTCCTAGACGTAAGTTTTTACATTTTACATCTATTATTAACTGGTTTTACCTGCTATATTATGCATTGATTTGCATTTCAAAATTGATGATTGAAGGTTTGGCTTCTTCTGCTAATGAAGATGTAGTCATGGGAGGCTCAGATCAACCAATCCTTTGATTTGGTATCAATCATTTGTATCATCTATCTATGCTACATATTGTCTTTTGATTTGTCTTGCTTTATTAGTTGACCCATCATGAAACAAATGCCGCCATTGAATATTATGTTTGATTTCTTATTAGTTATACAACATAGATTGACTTTTGTATGCCTTGAAACTAGAGTTTTTTCTGGATAGTTTTTAGCCCTTGGTTTCTCGCCTGGGGTGTCAGCCAATCCTGGGTCCGCCACTGCCTAAGATAATAGGAGAATAGGAATATGAGATAATAGGAGGATAGGAATTAGATGGAGAAATAAGCTTTAGTGCCACTTACAGATCGGATCCGAAGGCCAAATCTTGAAAATGTACACAGGGGATGCCATGGTGATCTAACGGCAGATGCCATGGGGTGGCTTATCGAGTGTGGTTGGGGCCGATGGACGCCGGCGAGCTCCGGAGACGAGATTGGGGACAAGCGGTGCAAGACACACGGTGTACCCAGGTCCGGGGCCCTCCATGGGAGGTAACACCCCTAGTCCTGCCGAAACAACTATATGGGATGAGAGTGTCACAATGGTGCTCCTAGAGCTGTTTGCCGGAGGAGGAAGAAGGAGCTAGCCCTCCCTTCTTGCCTCTCGTATATGTGGAGTGTGTGTGGGTGTGACTACGCGGGGAGCCGACTGAGAGAGACCCTCTGCATGGAGGGCCGCATGAGGGTTTATAGGTCAACCACCCTGCTTACAATATGTGAGTGAAATGGGGGCGGGCCCTGACTTGCAGCCTCTCTAGCCGTCCATGGGGCCCGCCGGCTGCGAAGTCTCGTCGAAGATAGGGCCCGCTGGGTGACCGCCACTGTAGCCACGCGTCAACGGCGTCATGGAGTAGGTAGCGCACGCCACTACACGGCCGAGCCACTCCGTCGTAGTCAGCGGTACGGCTGCCTCCACTGTAGCCACGCCTGCCCCGGTCAGCGGTACCAGGGCCACTATAGCCACGCCTCATCGTCATGGTGAGGTCTTGTCGTACGGGGCGATGGGACGGGCGCTGACCCGTCGGCTGCCGCCTCGCCCCCCGAGCCAGCCCATAGGGTGGCTTTATGACGAGCCAGACCGCGCCGTGGGAGCCGGACTGAGGGGCGCAGGCGGCCCCAATGTTTTGAAAAAGGGACAAGTGTCCTTGAGCCTACCTGGGTGTCATCCCCCAAACAGTAGTCCCCGAAGCCGTGGGGGCCCGCCGGTTCGAGGAGGTGGGCCTCGGCGGCTTGTCCTCTGAAGGTGTTGGAGCCGTGCGCCGTAGATGAAACCATCCGGCTCCCCACCGAGCCGGGGCCTGCGTGGGGGCCCAGCCGGCGGGGGAGGTGAGTGGTCCGGCCGGCTTGCGTCGGCCAACATGAACTAGCGCACCTGCTGCACGCTGCGGGGATGCCACGTGTAGCCCGCCGGCGGGCCGAGCCTTGCCAGGCCACACGCTTGACGGGACAAGGCAGCGGGCCGGACCCACCAGACAGCGGCCTCGGCCCGCGCGCGGGATCCGCTTCGGCCTAGCCCGTCGATTGGGATTCTGAGCACGTGTTAATGCGCCCGCAGCACGCGGGGTAGTGGGGATCGTGGGCGCATTCAATCCCACTACCCCACGACCCCCGTGAGGGGTTTAAATGGAGGGGAGGGGAGCAGTAAAGGCATCGAGCCCTCTTTGCCCCCACCCCTCGTCTTCTTCCTCCAGCCACAAGAGTACGTGCGCGCTGTAGTCCGAGCGCCGCGGCCTCCTGCGCTAGACCGCCGCCGTTTGACCCCGGCGGCCCGTTGGGCAATGTCTTCGGCTTCCTTCTCGTTGCCGTTGTGCCCGAGCCCGCGCCACAGCCGACGATGGGAAGCAAGGGCACCTGGGAGGGCAACGACATGGAGGAGGCCTTCATCGACCACCTGTGTGGCCGCCGGAAGCTGCCGCCGGCGGAGCGCGTAGAGGCGTGCATCCCCAAGGGGGAGCTCGCGCCGGCGCCGCGGGATGGCGAGATCGTCGTCTTCGTCGAGCATTTCTCCCGCGGGTTCGGGTTGCCGGCGAGCACATTCTTCCGTCGATTCCTTACTTTCTTCGGGTTGCGGCCACACCACCTCGGGCCCAACTCCGTGCTGCAGTTGGCCGCCTTCGTGGTGCTGTTCGAGGGGTACCTCATGGCTGTCCCGCCGATCGAGCTCTGGTGTCGGCTCTTCTACCTCAAGCAGCAGACGGTGGAAGACAAGGTGGCAGGGACCAGGGACATGACTGCCTGCGGGGCGGCCCTCGTCTACATACGGCATGAAGCCGGCTTCCCCCAAGCTTCCCTTGCTGGAGTCGGCCAAGAAGTGGCGGAGGTCCTTCTTCTATGTGAAGAACGTCGATCCGGCTCGCGACTTCATCAACCTGCCGCCTTCCGTAAACCAACCGCCGGCTCCAAAGCTGAACTAGGGGGTGGACCCAAGGAATACCAACGAAAAGGTCAACCTGAGGTGCGCCCGGTTGGACGAGCTGGCCGGCTCGGGGGGACTCAAGGCCTCGGACCTTGTCGCCACCTTCGTCGCCCGCCGGGTGCAGCCGCCGCAGCGCCGACCACACCGCATCTGTGACATGGGCGGGCGGCACGACCCATGCCGGCTGTCGACGAAGAATCTAACGTGGACAAACATTGCGCGGCGCGTGAACGCGATCACCACCGCCAAGCTCCCGGAAGAAGGATGGACTTGGGGCAGAGAGCCCTACTGTCGCCCCACCTGACTCCCAAGGCACGTGTCCTAGACGGTCTCCCCCTTTGACCTGTATTTGCCTTGTCTGAGTGGGACCCGACTCCGACTGCAGATGTTCCTGTGCCAGCAGATGCACGACGAGCCGCACCCGCAAGGCAACGAGGAGGAGGAGGAGGAGGTGGAGCCGGCGGGAGACGAAGACCGAGCCAGTGGGTCGGGAATGGATGGTGAGTATTCCTCATCGTGTCCCTTACGCGACTAGACGGACGACGACGACGCTGAACTCAGCGGAGGACACGGTGCAGCGGACCCGGCCATCAGGGAGGAGGAGGCCACTGCCCCGAGGAGACGACTCCGGCGACCGGGCGACACCGCGGCGACTGGCGGGCCAGGTGCCGTGGAGCGAGTGCGCGGGAAGCAGGCGGTCGAGCCCAGGCCGTCCGGAAGCGCACGGCGGGAGCGCCGCCGGTGGGCGGGCGGGAAGAAGGCGCGCCTCGCCGCCTCGGCACTGCCCCCCAGACGGGCGGTCCCCACGAGCGTCGGGTGAGCCATTTCACTTATCTTTTCCTATCTTGTCTGTCTTTTTCCTGTCTGCCCCTTCTCCTTCTCATGCTGCTCCGCGCACCGCACGGGGCCCTGCGTGACCTTGGCCGGACGACTGTGCTAAGGACGTCCGCAGGCGTGGATGACCGCCGGTGGATCCCGGACGACGTTATCGAGCTCGAGCCGGATGGGGCCGCCGTGGAGGGGCAAACGGGACGGCAGGCGGCTGCCACGCAGGAGGAGAGGGAGCATGCCGCCTAGGGAGATCGGGAGAGCGCCATGAAGGCGCTGGAGGAGGAGGAGCCGTTGGGAGAGCGATGTGAAGGCCTTGCAAGGCACCGCGTCCTGGAGCGGAGCAGAGGGGCCCGGCTGGCCGGCATGGGAGAGCGGCCCGCCTCTGCCACCATCGCCACGGGAGAACCGCTCCAAGCTGGTGATGACCCGGCGCACAGGCGACAGGCGACGCGCGGGCGGAAGCCGACGCGCGAGCGGCGGCCGACGAGGCCAGTCGCGATGCGGGAGCGCGCCCGGAGCCGGCCTCCGACCACCTCGAGGAGCCCGCGCATACCGGACCGGAGGCAGAACCAGCCAGGGCGACAGAGGCGGCTCAAGGGGTGGAGCCATCGATACTGGATGAGGAACGCCACCGTCCAGCTCGATGCCCGCGCCCGCGGGACCCAGCACCATCGTGATCTTGTCACGGCCGTCTGCGAGCGGGACCAGCACCGGCTCGGCGTCCCGGTCACAGGAAAACTGGGCGAGCACCAGGGAGGCCACCAGCGGGGGCATGCAGAGCATCCTGGGGGCCGCGGTGAACGCGATGCGCGCGGAGTTCACCGACTACGCCGGCCAGCTGCAGCAGTTCGCCCAAGGGGCGCAGGGCCGACTCGTGCATTTCGAGCAGTCTGTCGCGGTCAGCACCTCTCACTTTGTCTCTTTTGCTTTGATTCCTTCTTTGAGATGCTCTCCAGTGGGGGTGCGCCAGCGCACCCACTGGGTGTAGCCCCCGAGGCTCGGTTCGGCTGCATGGTAGGCGGGTCGAGCCTTATCGAGTGCTCTCTGTCTTCTTTTTTTATGACTCTTCTGCTGCAGGCCCTCCATGACCAGCGGGTGGTGGCCTTCAACAAGTTGTTGGGCCTGCACAGGGAAACCCATGCCCGGCTGGCGACCAAGGAGGCGGACCTGCGACGCGCTAGAGGTACGCAAGTGACATTATTCCAGTGGGGGCGCGCCAGCGCACCCACTAGATGTAGCCCACGAGATCCGAGCCGGATGTGCAGTTGTCGGGTCGGATCTTTTCCGTGTTTTGTTTCTTTTATCTTTCATATGTGTAGCTGCTGGACGGCACGGGCCGCAACCGTGGCTGCGGCTTTGTCATGCGCAGATCCCGTGCTGGTCTCGGTGGTCATCACCTCCACGCGGACACAGAGGACGTCGACGTCGTCGGGAGCGCCGCCGCCAGCGGACGGCAGCGGGTCGGAGAAGGTGAGTACCTCGCTAGGGTACTCGTCGGGGACGAGCGCGACAAAGACGCGCGGCTCGCCGAAAGGGACGTTGGAGCCGCCTGCGGGGCAGGCAACGCCTGTGTCGCGCCGTCTCCCGCGGAGCTGGACGCCACGGGCGTGCAGACTAGCCCGTGCGCGATGCGTTCGCCGGAGGGAGTGAAGGGTCTCGTCCGGAACATGACTCAGGTTGACGCCGCGGACGGCCCCACGGTGGGCGCCAACTGTCGTGGTGATCTCGCGGCAGATGCCATGGGGTGGCTTATCGAGTGTGGTTGGGGCCGATGGACGTCGGCGGGCTCCGGAGACGAGATTAGGGACAAGCGGTGCAAGACACACGATGTACCTAGGTTCGGGGCCCTCCGTGGGAGGTAACACCCCTAGTCCTGCCGAAACAACTATATGGGATGAGCGTGTCACAATGGTGCTCCTAGAGCTGTTCGTCGGAGGAGGAAGAAGGAGCTAGCCCTTCCCTCTTGCCTCTCCTATATGC
This sequence comes from Elymus sibiricus, assembly GCA_039707655.1. NCBI lineage: Eukaryota > Viridiplantae > Streptophyta > Magnoliopsida > Poales > Poaceae > Elymus > Elymus sibiricus. The sequence continues at coordinate 338,512,222 of CM077673.1, forward strand.
GGAATGTGTGTGGGTGTGACTACATGAGGAGCCGACTGAGAGCAGACCCTCTGCATGGAGAACTGCAAGGGGGTTTGATAGGCCAACCCCCTGCTTACAATATGTGAGGGATATGGGGGCGGACCCCGACTGGCAGCCTCTCTAGTCGGCCATGGGGGCCGACGGCTGTGAAGTCACGTCGAAGGTAGGGGCCCGTCGACTGCAGGGTCCCGTCGCTGGAGGGGTCCGCTGGCTGGCCGCCACTATAGCCATGCGTCGACGACGTCATGGAGTAGGTAGCGCAGGCCGCTACAGGGCCGAGCCGCTCCGCCAGGGTCAGCAGTACGGCCGCCTTCACTGTAGCCACGCATGCCCCGGTCAGCGGTACCAGGGCCACTGTAGCCACGCCTCCTCGTCGTGGTGAGGTCTTGTCGTATGGGGCGATGGGACGGGCGCTGACCCGCTGGCTGCCGCGTCGCCCACAGAGCCGGCCCACGTGGTGGCTTTATGACGAGCCGGACCGCATCGTGGGAGCCGGCCGGGGGCGAGCCGGATTGAGGGGCGCAGGCGGCCCCGATGTTTTGAAAAAGGGACAATTTTCCTTGAGCCTACCTCGGAGTCATCCCGCCAACAAGAAAGGAGTGGAGACTGGGAGCTGCCAGGACGACACGATTCAGGCAAACGAGCGGTTGGGGGCGACACGCGAAGAACAGAAGGCGACAAGAGGAAGATGCTCGAGCAAAGGGCCCTCTGCTCGAAGAACCTCGTCGTGGCAAATGGCAGTTGATCTATTCGGTGGTGGGCAGTGGGCTTAGGTGCGTGCTGTTCGGGCTGCTACAATAATACTATTTGGGCTGCAATTGTGAACGTGAGGCTGCTCGGGTCATTTTCTTTTTCACTGGGTCATTTTCCTTCCCGGGCTGTATGTATGTACCACACTTTGGCCCGAGGTCATCGGGGTCAATGGACCCCGGCCCAACATTGTAGCACCACCCTTGCATACGAATGGTGAATCGAGACTCACTGTGTGAACGTCTTAGCCCTATTGTTGATTCGTTTCCATTAGAGACGTAGTTGGTAGGGGGCGAGGTGGGGCCATGACTCCGCCCATGCTGAAAAAATCCGTGAAGTCACTACTAGTTCTAATCACCAAATACTTGCAAAAATTCAATCTCTGCATCCGGTTTTTCATTGAACCACAATTACTTGCAGCACATCGCAGTAACCCTCTACAAGATTTGAAGAGCACTTATTGTATTCCCTATGTTATCGATACTCTTACTAAAAAGGTCCAACTAAACTTTGTGCATTTGTACAACATCAGGCTGGTGCTGTGGTTCAGGTTTGCATTTGTGTTTGGCATGGGAAACGAATTAAGGATTGGAGATCTTACATGTATTCAAGGTAGAGGCCGCCCAAGGTGTCATTGAGGTTAGTGATCATTTTTAGGGTTATGTTCATGACATCTTAAAAAATGTTCATATTTCATCATGTATTAAAAATGTCCAACATGTATAAAAAAATGTTCGCATGTATACCAAAAATGTGTAACATGTATTCAAAGAAATGTTTGTCATGTATTTCAAAAACAAATTCACCATGTATTTTTAAAAATGTTCAAGGTGTACCTAAAAATGTTTTATACGTATTAAATTTTTTAACTTTTATTTGAAAAATCCTCAATGTATATTTTTTAACATATATTAAAAAAATTCTTAAACATATATTTACAAAAATATTCATCATGTATTTGAAAATTTTCAACGAGTATCAAAAAAATGTTCAATGTATATGTGGAACATATACAATGTGTGCTACAAAGAGTCGACATGTATTCGAATAATAAAAAGTAAAAAACGAAAAAAATCAAAAAAATCAAAAAACAAAACCGGTGAACATAATAAAAAAACTAAGTAAAAAACCACGTGAAACCATTTCAAAACCTGTCAAAATCGATGAAAGATTTCATCTTTGCAAAACCGTTCGTGTACGTGTTAACAGGGCCGGACATCATACCGCTCGTACGGATCGGAAGAGAGAGAGAGAGTCTCGCCCCGTCGTCACGTCACAACAAGCCTTGTCAAAAGCCAACGAAAACAGAGGTTTCGAGCCCTGCCCGTAAGAGCAACGGATAAAACCCCAGGCCCGCCACGAACGAGCGGATAAGCCCCCGCACCCGCACACAACCGTCCCCACTTTCGCGGCTTCGCCATGGCCACCTCTACCACCACCGCCACCGCTCTCCACCCCAAGTTCCGGCCGCCGTCGAACCCGCGCGCACCCCGTCGGCTCCGCCCCTTCCCCTCCTCCTCCCACTCCTCCTCCAGCGTCCGCCCCCGCTTCTCCGTCCGCGCCGCAGCGGCGTCCGCTCCGGCGCAGCGGGAGGCCGTCGCGGGCGTCCCATGGGGCTGCGAGATCGAGTCCCTGGAGAGCGCGGCGTCTCTGGAGCGGTGGCTCACCGCTTCGGGGCTCCCCGAGCAGCGGCTGGCCCTAGAGAAGGTGGACATCGGCGAGCGCGGCCTCGTCGCGCTCAAGAACGTCCGGAATGGAGAGAAGCTGCTCTTCGTGCCCCCGACCCTCGTCATCACCGCTGATTCGGTAGAAATGATCATGCAATCTGCCTCATCAGTCACAACACCATTAACGGCATTCAGTTTTCACAATCACCGCCTTTCTTGTGCTCGTGTCGTGTGTAGGAATGGAGCAACCGTGAGGTGGGGGATGTGATGAAGAGGTACTCTGTGCCGGACTGGCCGCTTCTCGCCACCTACCTCATAAGCGAAGCCAGCTTGGAAGGTTCGTCGAGGTGGAGCAGCTACATCGACGCATTGCCTAGGCAGCCTTACTCGCTTCTGTACTGGTATAGCCCCCCCCCCCCACGGTTGCTGTTGCCATGATGCCCAAGTGCTAAGATGAGTGTTTTTTGAGATAACATTCTCAATCTTGTACAGCCTTTGTTTGTCATTGTAGGACTCGCACAGAGATAGATGCATACTTGGTGGCTTCTCCAATAAGGGAACGGGCGATTTCAAGGATCAGTGATGTGATTGGGACGTAAGTTTGTCTATCTGTTCTTGTCCCAGTCATTTACCATGCTAAGTTTTCTCCTCTGTTGGTGCCCTCACTGGAATGATACCTTATGGTTTTGGCAGATACAACGACCTTCGAGATCGAATATTTTCTAAACATCCAGATTTGTTCCCTGAGAAGGTATAATTCGCAAATGCTGCTATATTATTTCTTCAAACTAATGAAGATAACTAGATAAGAGGAGGGGGGGGGGGGGGGGGGGGGGGGGTGGTGGTGGTGGTGGACAACTATTCTTGTGACACGGGGCATTCACAGGGGTTCCATATTATTTCAAGTTAAACACAAAAAAGCACTGACACCAATCGATTATGTCTGGAATTCGTCGCAGCATGGTGCCACACAATTTATATACACAGAAGCATACATTCGATGATTGAATTTTTCCGAATACAGCATGACTAAACAGTGCTGATATTTAACTGTTTGACTATCACTATGACTGGAAAAAATAGCGCGCTATAGCATGTAGAGAATTGTCTCGCTAAATTGATCAGTGTACAATGTCTCGCTAATAGCACGCTAATAGCATATTTTCAGGGGCCGCGCTATTTTGTATAACGCGCAGGGGCCGCGCTATTTTGTATAACGCGCTATGTTTTTCCTTATGAACACAAAGCAGAGGAAGTCGCTACTGTAACAAATAATATGGTCTGATGACACCAAATATGCCAATTATATTTGATTTTTGAGTTTGGTGCCGCTACTTTCTTATTTTAGGTATACAACATGGAGAACTTTAGATGGTCCTTCGGCATTCTCTTCTCACGTCTGGTAAGAGAAAGTGTTATGAAGCTACTAAATATGATGCAAACCTTGTTTTACTTCATTTTGCTTATCTAATAGCCCTTTCATTACATACATATACATATGTTTTTGCTGTCCTTTTCTTCTATAAGAACACGCACACTGCACCGAACTATTTTGCAGGTTCGTTTAGAATCAATGGATGGAAAGGTTGCACTAGTTCCTTGGGCAGATATGCTTAACCATAGCCCTGAGGTATTACATTTTCTATTTTACAAAGAAACATTTCAGTTCTAAAACATTGTTGTATGGAATCATGTAAGCACAGCAAGTCCCACATTTCTCAAAGATTTTTTTGCAATATTGTGCTGAATTCCTTAAGCACCACATGTCGGACAATTTTTCCCTTTTTGCTGTCATTTCCCAAGTCTTCCTAAAGTGCACAATGTCATGCATTTTTTCTTAGCAAAATTAACCTTCCAGGTAGATGCATTCTTGGATTATGACAAGTCATCGCAAGGAATAGTCTTCACCACTGATCGTTCATATCAACCAGGTGAGCAGGTAACATTTTTTATTTGTGCTTTAACTCTACTATATGTTTTCTCCATACCAACTTAGTTATCAAAAAGTCCATCAGCCCTTCTCATCCATTGGTAATTGTCATGTCCACGACATTAATGATGATCAAAATCTTTACTAATGCTTGTTTTCGGAAGGCCATTTGGCATCTTCTTTTACTTTTACAGAACTAGGAATTAGTTGAAATCTAATATAATTTCATCTAGTATATTGTGCACCCTTTTCTGTAGCAATAGACTGGTATTTAAAGTACGGAATCATCTCGAGTCTTGTACAGGCGGTGTCTCTGCATCTGCCTGCTTTATCCATTTTATATTTCACAGAAGAGTATACTTGATTTCAGATGGGCCATTGTACTTATTTTATTGTGGCCTTATCATTTTCTGCATGTGTTACGCTTGGGGACAATTGGTCTTATTCCATGCATATATTATTTTAAATGTGGTTCTTAGGAGAAATTATTACTAGCTAACTTGTTTATTTCTTGTTTGACTTCCTCAGGTGTTTATATCCTATGGAAAAAAATCCAGTGGTGAGCTATTGCTTTCCTATGGTTTTGTACCAAAAGAGGGAACAAATCCAAATGATTCAGTTGAATTCTTGGTGTCTCTTAAAAAGTCTGATGAGTGTTACAAAGAGAAATTACAAGCACTAAAGAAACACGGTTTGTCAGAGTAAGGGCTCTCATCCTTTTTCCATGTGGAACTTCATATGCTTCTGTTACTTTGTTGAGGCTAGAGAAGTTCTCTAACTGTTGCATCCTTATTCCATGTTATCATCACTAAAATGGGAATTCGTTAGACTGGGGTATTTGTTGGCATATTCTTGTTTTTACTTCATGATAGTATCAAGAATAAAATACAAAAATAACGTTTTGTTTGTGCAATGGGTTTGTAACACATGTTATTTAGAAGAGAATTTTTAATCACATTTTGCTCTCAAGAACAAAATTTAAGATGCCATATCTTGTGTCGGTGGTGTTGATCCATTTGGGTGTCCTGGTGCTTACATCCTCGTTGGTTCGATGTTATGTCCTCTCTCCCAATAAAATGGTAAAGTCCTTGCTCATGTTTTGGAAAAAATGAATTTGCAGTTGTGCATCTAGTCATAGATTTTGACTTGGTTCACTGTTTTGGATAATGGAAGAGAAAATCCTCCCAGCTTCTGGATCTTGAGATGAATATATTCTTAGTATTTATTACAAAGTTTGTCCAAAAGGGCAACGAAAATGACTAGCCACATAAAACCGGAGAAATGCGCAACACCACCTAAACCGGGACATAAATATCGTGACAACCAACTCCAACTTCTTGGCACCATCCATCATAGGCTCTTGTTTCTTGTCAGTGTCACCTTTTTCTCTAGAGGGCCTTTAGGTAATTAGGTTGCATGTTCTCTGGGGAAAATACCACCAGTTCAGTATTATGTGCAACATTGTTTTCATTTTTATTGCCTTGTTTTGTACATTGCTGGTACTATCAAAGTTATGGTATTGACAAGGGGATATGGTCACCATTATCAGGTCTGAAAGTTTCCCCTTGAGGGTCACAGGGTGGCCAGTTGAGCTGATGGCTTATGCCTTCCTCGTAGTCAGTCCTCCTGAGATGATTCAACGCTTTGAGGAGGTTAGTCTGTTATTTGGCAGGAATTATTTTCAGAACTGTGTCCATACAGCTATAGCAAGGGCGGTCAACACAGCATGCCTATATTACTTATTTGTGCAGATGGCTGTTGCTGCATCCAATAAAGGTTCATCCAAGCCTGCAGTTAATTATCCCGAGCTGGACGACCAGGCTCTTCAGTTTATCTTGGACTGTTGTGAATCTAGTATAAAAAAATATACCAAGTACCTAGAGGTGAGATCTTGTCTGCGGCATATCTTGCAGATTTCACGATTCCCCATGCGATTTAAAGACCACGGCATTCCTGTTATCAGGATGCACTAATCATAATCATTCGGCACAAATATTATTTCGTTGAAATGACCAGTAATGTTTCAGGGCGCCAAGGGTTCTGCGGAAGTCTCCATCAATACAAAGCAGGCCACCAGGACCTTGCTACTAAAACAGCTAGCAAGAGATCTGTGCATCAGCGAACGGAGGATCTTATATCGTTCACAATACGTAAGCCAGCAGAGCTCTTGCGGCCTAGCTGGCTGCTTCCCTCCGCGCATCATGCGGTTATTCTGTGGCGTCTCACATTTTCTCCTGTTGATCTGGTGCAGATACTGCGTAGGAGATTGAGGGACATGAGGGCCGGTGGTGAGCTTAAAGCTCTGTCACTATTCAATGGTCTCAGAAATCTCTTCAAATAAATGGATGGGGCGTATGTTCTGCCCCCTGAAGATTTCTGGGAGCAATGCTCGTGTGTCTCCATCTACTTGGTAAATTCTCAATCTGTCCTCATTTTTGACCACCTTCGTCGCCGCATGCTGTATTTTTCACTGAAACCACATGATGCAGTTCCAGTTCCACCTTCCCTGTTGCTGGTGAACTCAGGTGTTTGCCTGCCAAAGGCATATTACAGTATCAGGCTAAGATCTTCTCCGGAGTTGCAACTGAATAGTAGGAAAAACTTACAAAAGGTTGATGTGGAATCAAAAAATAGCTGCGAGTTGTGGTTGAACAGCCCTGAGCTTGGCATACGTGTATATGTGATCTAGGGTGCTGCAGCGCATGTGTTTATCTTTTCTTTTGTTATCCGTGTAAAATTCTTCTATGCGAGGAGCGAGCGACTCAAGCAGTTTGGGTGTTTATCTTTTCTTTTGGGCATCTAGAATTTATTATTATCCATGTAAAATTCTTCTATGCGAGGAGCGAGCGACTCAAGCAGTTTGGGTGTTTATCTTTTCTTTTGGGCATCTAGAATTTATTATTATCCATGTAAAATTCTTCTATGCGAGGAGCAAGCGACTCAAGCAGTTTGAGTGTTTATCTTTTCTTTTGGGCATCTAGAATTTATTATTATCCATGTAAAATTCTTCTATGCGAGGAGCGAGCGACTCAAGCAGTTTGGGTGGTGCTATCTTCTGCTTCATCTGTCCCATAGTGTCAAAAAATGTCTATACTAGAAGGGTTGGACGCGCTTTGCTGCGTCGTCGATGTTGTTGGGTTTTCATAAAAAAAAAACTCCCTCTGTATCAAAATATAAGGTGTAATTTTTTTTAGAAGTCAAATCTTTTTAAGTTTGAACAAATTCGTAGAGAAATATATCAACATACATAATATCAAATCGCATTAGATTCATCATGAAATAATTTTTTATTTTTATTGATTTAGTATTGTGGATCTCAATATTTTTGGCTCTGAACTTGGTCAAAGTTAAAGATATTATACTTTTTAAAAACTTAATACACCTTATATCTTAAAATTGAGTGATTATTTGGTTTGGCGAGAGGGGGGGGGGGGGGGGGGGGGGGGGGGGTGGCGATGGAGTTGTTCCATAGGCCTTCAGCAGTTTGATTCAGTGTTATTTGCTAATCAATCCGTACTTTTGTATGAAAATCTCATCGGTGGCTGCATGTTCTTTATTGATGCTACATCACATATTGACACTTCTTCTTGGGACTGTCTATCTAGCATTTGACTGTTTTTCAATTCGACAACATTCAAATTTCCCAACAAATAAATAGATGCCACCTGTATGTTAAACCCCCCTCCCCCGCGGCAACTGTACGTTCTGTATTTTTAAAAAAAATGGGTCAGGTTAAACTCTAACCCGGTTTGAACTGAACTTGGACCACATCAACCAGCTCCCCATCAGCTTCCAACCCACGCAAGGGCCAAACCCATCGAAAAATCTCACCCCTCCACATAACAGCACAGGTCTCACCAAACACACACCACAGTGCAGAAACAAACCGGTTCAAACCGGGTTAGGGGACGGGGGGGGGGGGGGGGGGGGGGGGGCGATGGAGTTGTTCCATAGGCCTTCAGCAGTTTGATTCAGTGTTATTTGCTAATCAATCCGTACTTTTGTGTGAAAATCTCATCGGTGGCTGCATGTTCTATATTGATGCTACATCACATATTGACACTTCTTCTTGGGACTGTCTATCTAGCATTTGACTGTTTTTCAATTCGACAACATTCAAATTTCCCAACAAATAAACAGATGCCACCTGTATGTTAAACCCCCCTCCCCCGCGGCAACTATACGTTCTGTATTTCTAAAAAAAATGGGTCAGGTTAAACTCTAACCCGGTTTGAACTGAACTTGGACCACATCAACCAGCTCCCCATCAGCTTCCAACCCACGCAAGGGCCAAACCCATCGAAAAATCTCACCCCTCCACATAACAGCACAGGTCTCACCAAACACACACCACAGTACAGAAACAAATCGGGGAGGCGGCCATGGGAAGACGAAGAAAGAACAGAGCCAAATCATATCGGGGAGGCGGCCATGGGAGCTGGGGGAATACATGGAGAGGAGCAAGAAGGAAGAACATCAGCCAAACATTTGGGGAGATCACAGGAAAATCACTCAAGAGATGATCCCCAGATCGGGAACACTTCTACTCCTACCCCCATTCTTCAACCCCTTCACCGGCTTCATCTCTTACATGGAAAATCTGAAAAAGAAAGTCATCGGAGAAACTAGATACAAAAATTAGAAACAACAGGAAACTCTGGAATGAGTGCTAGCAATTGTGAAACTTCGTAATTAAGAAACTTTGAATCCATAATCAAGAATTACAGTGGCAAAAAAGCATGGCAAATACACTACAAACCTGAGGTAGCTGAAAATCACAGTGCAAACTCTGAAAAAACATACAACAAATACAAAGAAAATATGCACCTGGTAGCATAGAAACAATCAAAAAGTGGCAGATATTCAGTGCTAAAGTTTCGAAAACAAGGCTGCAAGTACCCAAAACTGGTGAACATAGACTGTAAATTACCAAGAATTACAGTGCAAGAGTCCAAGAATTACAATGTAAATCCCCTAGAAATTACAGTCCACATACACAGGAAATGTCACTGCAATTACCCAGGTAACTTGCAAAACTGGTCAACTAACACTGTAAAAACCTAATAATTATTGTGTAACCGCCCAAGAAAATCCCCTAGAAATTACACTGTACATACACTGAAAGTATCCAAAGACTTACAATGTAAGTGACCAAGATTTACAGTGTAAATCCCTTAGAAAATACAGATTACATACACAGTAGTTACACTGCAAGTACCCACTTATTTACACTAGTAAAACTGATGAGCTTACGCTGAATTACAGTGTAAGTGACCAAGATTTACACTATAAATCCCCTAAAAATATAGATTAAATACACCGTAATTACACCGCAAGTACCCACTGATTTACACTAGTAAAACTGATGAGCTTACGCTGAATTACAGTGTAAGTGACCAAGATTTACACTGTAAATCCCCTAAAAATATAGATTAAATACACCATAATTACACTGCAAATACCCACTGATTTACACTAGTAAAACTGATGAGCTTACGCTGAATTACAGTGTAAGTGACCAAGATTTACAGTGTAAATCCCCTAGAAAATACAGATTACATACAGAGTAAATACACTGCAAGTACCCAAAACACTAGTAAAACTAAGGGCTTACACTGAATTACAGTGTAAGTGACCAAGAGTGTAAATCCCCTTGAAAATACAGATTACATACAGAGTAAATACACTGCAAGTACCCAAAACACTAGTAAAACTAAGGGCTTACACCGAATTACAGTATAAGTGACCAAGAGTTACAGTGTAAATCCCCTAGAAATTACCGTGTAAGAAACCCAAAACTAACACTGTAATACCCAAGAATTACAGTGAGAGTGCCTACATTGTAAATACCCTCGAAAAATACAGAACACTGACATAGGTAATTAAATTAAAATAATGCAGGATTTGCAGTGATGAACTTGCGCTGTAAAAATTCATCAAAATACAGTGAAACTCCAGAGGTAGTCCACTATAATTTACGGTGACAGTTCCCATTATATTACACTGGGAATACCCAACTATTTACTGCAAAATAAATAAAGTACAACAGTGAAAGTACCCACCGAATTTCATCTATATCTAAACAGTTTGTTGCTCAATATTGCTAATACTGGCATTTTCTTTTCAAATATGCCAGATGAGGAGCATGATGAAGACAGTAACTGAAGAGGATCTACTAGGATTGTCACATGAAGCACTCATCCTAAATGTGAGTTACGCTAGCAGAAACTACAGGAAGATGCCAAATGCATCAAAATAATGCTAACAAAAATATGTTGGAAGACACATTTTCGTTCACCGCTCTTCTACATTCCGACATTATATACAAGGTCAAAGCAAATTCAATAGCCGCAGAACTACCAATATGAGTAAAGAACAACTAGAAAAAAATAAATTGCCCTGTTGCTTGTAGGTACACTCAGGAGATGGGCCTACAAGCATGACTGAAGCTAATGAGGAAAACTCCAGGACCAAAGCAAATATCATCAACAACACAAGAAAAGATACAAATGTAAGCAGACATTGGAACTCTTATAAGACTTAAGAAAAGGAAGCAGTAGCTTACATTTAACTTACTCTACAGACATTGGAAGAAATGCATGACATAGCAACAGCAAGGGAAGATGGTAGAGCAGAATCTAATCCCTGGATGATAAACCTGTTTTACAGCATGAATTTGGAGCAGGTAGGCACACAAAAATTCAGAAACAAGTACATATCATAGATAACATCTTTAATAAAAACAAAACTGAAACAAGTGACTAAAATTGCAGGTGACTAAAGATATTGATCCCACTGCATCATTAGCTAAAACAAACTCAAGCACAAACCACAACAATGAAGGAGAAGGGATAAACCAGAGGAGTCGCATGAACAAGATGGTAGAACTAAACATACGGAGGGCAAGCCAGACGAATCAATACAGAGACAATACTACCAGCAGAAATCACAAACCCTAACCCTATTCAGATGACCAACATCTGAACAAATTTACATAAACGAACAACCTACCAGCGCCTCCACCGAAGGAATCAAAACGCTAACACCTAAAACCTAACAGGGGGAGCACAAGCCAGAACTAACACATGAATTCATACATCAGACACGAGCAGAGGGGCATTCATGGGAAACTACACAAACTACAAGCAGAACCAACGGCTAGATCGACAAAAGAGCAACAAAAACACATCAAAATACAACTACCAACAATCAACACACCTAGATCTGGAAGCTACACCAACAGAGACAGGGCAAATCGCACGAGAGAAGGGGGAGAGACAAGAACAACCAACCGGGGGAGCCCTAAATCGCACGAGAAAACAGGGGGCGACATGGCAAATCAAGCTCGAGCAGAGAGGGATCTCGGAAACGGCAAGAGCCCGATGGATTGCCTCTGCCTATCCCTCCCTCTCTGCCCCTCTCCCTTTTCGAAACAGTGCGCCCAAAATGAAATGGGGAAAAATTCAAAGAGACAACGGCAGCAGAAATGAGCTGCCCGAAAATAAAACCGCACCAGACAAGAAAAAACCCGCGCAGGACAACAACAACCGCGCCCGAAAACCACGGATCTCAGCGCGAGATCAGACGGACAACAACTTGAATGACAGCGAATTGAAAAACACTCGAGTGTAAAATAGCAAATCCGTTCTTTTTTAGGGGGTGAGAGAGATGTCGGTTGATTGATATGTTTTTATAGGTCAATCGCTGCCGGTTGATTTAGAAAATCTTTGAACTGGTCAAAATCGTAAACCAAATCTAAATTTAAATACCTCGATGGAATAAGAGAGCTTCAAAAATTAAAGAGCACAAGGAATAAAAGAATATAGTTACAAAGATGAATTAAAATAATTTATTAAGAGAGATAAATTAAAAAAAATAAGAGAGCTCTTTGATAAATTGTTGACCCGGTCAAAATCGGACGACCCAATTATAAATTGGAGACTTCAATTGATTATGAGGCCTTAAAATTAAGGAGCATAGTGTATTTATAAATATAGTATAAAAAAATTGAATAAAAGAGCTTTGAGAAACTGTTGACCCGGTCAAAATCGGGTGACCCAATGTCAATTGGAGACCTCAATTGAATGTGGTGTCTACAATTCTAGGGGGATTAGTGTTATAGTATATTATGGGACGGAGGGAGTACTAGATACTCCCTCCATACACTAATATAAGAGCATTTAGAACACTATTTTAGTAATCTAAACGCTCTTATACCCTAGGGGGATTAATACTCCTTCTGAACCGGAACACTTAGCATGTCTGGAAGCATTCGATACTGGGTTGTACTATGTGCAAGTTTTTCTTTCCCTAAAACTAGTGTTTTCTGAAAAAAGTGCAAGTAGTAACATTTTTCACTAAGCTGACCTTCTACTTTTAGAAAAGTATAGATGTATATAAAAAATCTCAGTAGCAAAATAACAATCAATTTCATCGTTTCTTTATTAATTTTTTGAAATGCGCAAGCTGACGTGGCGGCTAAGCTACAGCGATTAGTCTGTTGAGTCTATGGCAGCGTGTTTGAAAACCTTAGATTAAGGAAATGGGAATTTAAAAGAAGGATTTTTTTGAAGGATTAGACTTGAAAAGTTCATTATTAATCTCAATTCCTTGTTTGGTATGTGTGAGAAATTAGCGGTGGGAGTTTGACAGGAAGATATCTTCTCATATTTGGTTCGTGTGTTTTGACGTGGGCAGAAAATACATAACTACTCTACCGTGGAGCATGGACAACTAATTCTTTGTCTCATCTGAATTACCAGAGGCTCCCGGGAAGAAAACTATGGGAGTTTGACATATGAACTCCCTTTCCCCTTCCTACCTGAAATCCCATGTCTTCCAACCAATCAAAGGATTATAAGTCCGGTCTGGCCTAAACTCCCGTTCCCAGCCTTCATCTCCCCCGAAACAAACAGACTGTGAGTAGAAGACTGACAAGAGGTCAAAGTTTTCCAACACAGGGGCGGCTCCAACGGAGAGGCTTGTACTCCTACACTGTTGTGCGTTGACCATCTGCTACATACCCGCTCCTGCACTTCTGACCCATGGGCCCAGACCACCCGTTCCCTCCACACCCCGCGTTCTCGCTCGCGCTCGCACTCGCACTAGCACTAGCAGGCAGGGAAGATGGCCGGGAGCAGCGTCTCCGGCGGCGGCGGCGGCCGCCCGCCGCTGTTCGCGACGGAGAAGCCGAAGCGGGTGCTGGCGTACCGGCTGTACGCGGGCACCATCTTCGCGGGGGTCCTCCTCATATGGTTCTACAGAGCCACCCACATCCCGGCGAGGGGCAGCAGCAGCCTGGGGTGGCGGGCGGGGCTCGGGCTGCTCGTCGCCGAGCTCTGGTTCGGCCTCTACTGGGTCCTCACCCTCTCCGTGCGCTGGAACCCGGTCCGCCGCGCTACCTTCAAGGACCGCCTCTCGGAGAGGTGAGTGCCTGATCTGCGCTGCGATTTTTTTTCCTTCTCTCTCGTAGAGCAGAGAGTGTTCGACGGAATGGCTAGCTGGACAAGTAGAGCTCCTACGAGAGTATTAGTTCAGTGGCTTGCCTGTGGAGGCGGCTTCCGTTCCGGTTCTGAATCACGCTAAGTCCAGCAACTTGCATCTGTGATCCGTGAAGGCTTATTGCAGTCCAGATATTTAGCACGACTAGACCAAATTACTGATTTCTTTTCCAGCTGGGCTGAAGCCTGAAGTAGATACGCTTTGTTATGTCTACTCAGAGTTATGGATATAGTTGAAGCGTCGCACCCATGCTAGAATATGGTTCCAGAGTTGTGGATACAATTGAAACATCGCACCCTTGCTAGAATATGATTCATTTACATAGATATATTTCAGCTAGGAGTCACGGCTACTGCCAAATCAGGCACAGTTGTGCCCCATCAAGGACCTCCATGGGTACTGTGATGATGCACATTCATGGATAGTTACGTGGTTCAGATAATGTGATATCTGCATAGCAACACCATATGAACAAAATTAGTTTGACTTTTTTTTTTGCGGCAAGTTCGATTGTATTATCTATGTCTGCGGCGAATGACTTGTTAAAGTACTGGCCACAAACAGATATGATGATGACCAGCTCCCCGGTGTGGACATATTTGTGTGTACAGCGGACCCAGCTCTTGAGCCACCCATGCTTGTGATCTCCACAGTTCTGTCTGTTATGGCTTATGACTACCCGCCAGAGAAGCTAAACATCTATTTGTCTGATGACGCTGGTTCCGCTGTAACATTCTATGCTCTTCATGAGGCATCTGAGTTTGCAAAGCACTGGATTCCATTTTGCAAAAATTACAAGGTGGAGCCTAGGTCACCAACTGCCTACTTTGCCGAAGGGGCCACCCCTCATGATGCGTGTAGCCCTCAAGAATTGCTTCGCATGAAGGTAGAGTGCAAACTTATTCTTCATCTATCCTGATGGGATGTACCTTATCTCAAAAGAAATAATGTTGTGCTGCAGTCTGATACAATATTTAGTGCTGTAAGGGCCTGCTGGCCTTCTATTTGTGCCGTGTAAGGCTGTGAAGCCAACACATTATTTTCTTATTAGCTTTTCCCCTCTTTTCTGAATTGCAGGAGTTGTACAAGGATCTGACAGATCGCGTGAACTCAGTAGTACATTCAGGCAAGATTCCCGAGGTTCCAGAATGCAACCGCAGAGGCTTCTCTGAATGGACCGAGACGATAACTTCTGGAGATCACCCTTCAATAGTCCAGGTAAAAGTGGTAGTTTAGTCAGAGTCTGACTACTAGATGAAGTACATGGTAATTGATTTTGAAATTTTAAATAATATGATAACTATGAGAAGTTTGAAAACCAACTCGTGTAGCTAATACAAAGCTGGTGAATTGAAGTGCTGTGGGAAAATAAATATGTTTTTACCTACGAAGAATAATTCTAGGCATTCTATCGCATTACTAAAACTATCCTAAAAGTAGTTTCCACGTTTGCTCTGAGAAGCTAGAAACCCCACAGTAATCGGAGGGAAAAGAAAAGGATATGCACCGCTTATTTTAGTGGCTCCACACTATAACATTGTTATTTGTACAATAATAGCAGTTACAGGTATGAAGTTCTAAGCATCATATTTGTGCAAAAAAATACAATTGTGGCTCAGTTTTAAATTATCCAACTGCGCAATTGATTGGGGAATTCAGCTAGTCAAAATAAACGCATAAATGCTTGTTTGTCTCAACGTAATTCAATCTGATGTAACATGAGCCTGACATGGTTGATTTACTCATCCAGTGAAGAATCTACCTTCACAAGAAACTGTAATGGTATTATAATTTATTTTCTTGTCTGCATAATTTTGGTTATCCTATCTGATCAAATGGTTCTCCATTGCTAGATTCTAATTGATAGAAACAAAAGAAAGGCAGTTGATGTAGATGGAAATGCATTGCCAAAACTTGTGTATATGGCGCGCGAGAGGAGACCTCAGGAACAACATCACTTCAAAGCTGGATCATTAAATGCTTTGGTAGGTCCTCCTTTTGGTATAGTCAATGATTTTCTAGAATTACCATTTAGAATCAGCCTTCATTGTGTTTATATTCCTTAATAAGGTAAATTGTGCAGATAAGGATATCTTCAGTGATAAGCAACAGTCCAGTCATTCTGAATGTTGATTGTGATATGTACTCCAACAACTCAGAGTCCATCAGAGATGCGTTGTGCTTCTTCCTAGATGAAGAGCAAGGTCAAGATATCGGTTTTGTGCAGTACCCTCAGAACTTTGACAATGTGGTGCACAATGACATCTATGGAAATCCCATCAACGTTGTCAATGAGGTCAATTGAAAGATAATATAGCACCTCCTAAAATATCGACGGAGGACACACTTATGTCCGAAGCTGTAATTAAGACTAATCCAGTTTGTTGTTTCATGACTTGATCTTCAGTTGGATAACCCTTGCTTGGATGGATGGGGTGGAATGTGTTACTATGGTACTGGATGCTTCCATCGCAGAGAGGCCCTCTCTGGACAAATATACAGTAAAGATTACAAGGAAGATTGGGCTAGAGGAGTGGGGATAGCAGAAAATGCAGATGAACTGGAAGAAACGTCAAAATCACTTGTGACATGCACGTATGAGCATAACACCCCGTGGGGCATTGAGGTCTCTTTATTCTTTTCTACAAACCTGAATATGAACATTTTCATCGATCCACTTCTTTTTAATGAAATATATACAGAAAATCCTTCAGTGATGCCCGCAGGATGTTCTTCCTTCTATTTGTATACTGTTATACAGATCACATTTTGATGAGTTTGTGTTTCTGAATTGCAGAAAGGAGTTAGATATGGGTGCCCACTGGAGGATGTCATTACAGGATTGCAAATCCAATGCCGTGGGTGGAGATCGGTATACTACAACCCGTCCAGAAAGGGCTTCTTAGGCATGGCCCCTACCTCACTAGGCCAGATCCTGGTTCAGCACAAGAGATGGTCAGAAGGGTTCCTCCAAATATCCCTCTCCAATTACAGCCCCTTTTTATTAGGCCATGGTAAGATCAAGCTGGGGCTTCAAATGGGTTACTCGGTCTGTGGCTTCTGGGCCCTGAACAGCTTCCCCACCTTTTACTATGTCATCATCCCTTCACTTTGCTTCCTCAGTGGCGTCTCTGTTTTCCCTGAGGTAATGGTTGACATTCTACAGTATGTTCCCAAGCTCATTTTTGTGCGCCGCAGTTCAGTTCTGACACGATACTTGCATGCGCAAACTCATCCAGATAACCAGCCCTTGGTGCATTCCATTCATATACGTCGTGGTAGCTGCATACTCCTGGAGCCTAATGGAGTCACTGCAATGTGGTGACACTGCAGTGGAGTGGTGGAATGCACAAAGGATGTGGCTCATGAGAAGGACTACCTCCTACCTCCTGGCGGCCATCGACACGATTGGGGGAATGCTGGGCATCTCCGAGTCCGGGTTCGAGCTGACGGTGAAGGTGGACGAGTCGCAGGCTCTGGAGAGGTACAAGAAGGGGAAGATGGAGTTTGGGCCCATCTCAGGTATGTTTGTGATCATCACCACGATCTCGCTGTTCAACCTGGTGTGCTTGGTGCTCGGGCTGGGCAGAGTTCTGCTGCGCGAAGGCGCAGCAGGGTTGGGACCTTTGTTTCTGCAGGCCGTCCTCTGCGTGGCCATAGCGGTCATCAATGCCCCGGTCTACGAGGCCCTCTTCATCCGCAGGGACAGTGGAAGCCTGCCTTATTTCGTCACCCTCGTTTCCCTTTGCTTTGTGTCGTCGCTCTGCCTACAGGCTACCTAGAGATGAATTCGGCGCAGAAACGATGAACAGACATGAGTGTGGAATGTTGGGTTTGAGCCTTACTATGAGGGACATTTTGAGACAATCTATCTATATATACAAGGCTTTGTAACTTGCATTTTTTGGACAGTTGTGACAATGATGTGGTGTTCTCTAAACCCATATGATTAACACCTAATGCATCATTTTTTTCCCATATACTTTAGCCCTATATACCATCTGGTAGCTGTGCAGGGCAGGTTCCACATCGAACGGGGCATCTCAGCTTGAAGCTGCGGCAGAGATCCGGTGCCAGGATGGGGTCGTGCAAGCAACCTGAACATCTGAAAGGAAAGCAAATGTGTCCGCATGGTATGAGCAAGTTTCTTTCTTATGCGAAAGCCATACATGTACGACCATCACAGAATTACATCAACATCGTCTCATCTCATCTCATCTCATCTCATCTCATCTCATCCCCGAAGTGTTTGTGTATGTACGGTAGTAGTACGTTTGTTTATAAACGAAGCAGCGGCATTGACACTCCTCTCCTCCATCCCCATCGCACCCGCACGACACTCAGCTCCATCACCTCCTCCTCCTGGCTCAGGGCTGCGTGGGGCTCGGCGACACGCAGCAGAACCATTTCTTCTGCAAAATCATATGGGAATGAATGGACGAATGTGTAAGGGGGAGGAGGAAGAAGAAGAAGAAGACTTGATATGGACGACGATGGAGATTCGTGCAGACCGAAGTGTTGGGCCTGGAGTTGTTGTAGGTGTTCATCTTGGTGTCAGGCCTGGCGTCCTTGCTGTCGGCGGACCTGTTGACCTTGTGCACGTTGACGGGGGCCTTCTTATCATCCCTGGCCTTGCTGAAGATAACCGTGAACCCGTCGGCGGAGGCCGGGTTGTTCACGTCCCAGGCGCCAAACTTGGGGATTGTGCGACCAGCCTCCGTCTGAACCAACCAATTCAACCACAACAACCATTTCTTTGTTTAAAAAAGAGGATCGATCAATTCTCGTTCGTCTCCGGTGGCATTGTTTGTTTGGTTTACGATCAACTAAGCCAGTACAAGATGAACCGAACGATCGACGAATCCATGGACAGAGAATGCACGTAAAACACGGGATCTTGACGAACTCACCGACATGCTTATGCCCTGGCGGGTGGCGCGGCGGGTCCCTTCAGCGGTAGACGCGAGAGAAAATTTTGCCCCGTTGAATGGATATGAAGCGCTTCGGGGCAAAATTTCCCCCGGGATGAGAGGGAAGGCGGTCAAATATAGCAGGAGGAGAAGATTGGGGGGATCGCAACGGCACCCTAACCCCCGCCCACTTATACCCGCTAATCTCATGCAGTGCATGCTCTGCATGGGACGGACGTTGCCTAAAATTAAGCACACTAGCATGCAGAAGGCGCGGCGTGCCATCAAGAAGCCTGTTACACACATGAATACAATAATTTCATTTTGAAAGTTGAATTTTTAGAAATTGATAGTGCTAGCTGGGGCCTTTGGACCTTTTTTGTACAAAAAATGTTGTTGAATTGAACCATACTTACAATATGGATTGCCAATTGTATGTTTTTTATTAGTTGCAAAATTAACAAATAGAATTAAGTAGAGTGGAAACTCCGGAAATCTAATGCTGAAAACCCGTTTGGGAAGCCTGTGCGTGTATTTTTAAGTGAAGTTCTTAACTTTTTTGTTTTGTGCAAGCTTCTTGGCAGGATGCTGGAATGGGCAAATGGAGGTATGAAGCATCTAGCGATGGATGTGTGTTTGCCAACAGAAAAGCCTTTTGATGTTGCATTGTGAGCAAGACAAATTAGTATCGATACTATTGTTGGCAGGATCAGAAGATGAGAAGAACAGGGTCGATCCGTTTGCCGCGTCCAAGGAAACACCCATGAGTCAAACATGCATGCCTAGCTAACTATAGGACAATGCTAGAAAGAACTTCTGAACTGAAGCATCTGTTTGCTTGATTAATCCAAGAAGATTCATCTTTGAAGTGAAAATGCTTGTTGACAACATATGGAAGGGGGGATGGAGAAACTTACAGGGAGCATCAAAACAATGTGTTGATCTGGAATTGTTATTGGATCACCGATCACTTGAAAAACAATTCATCTATACATTTGAAATCTGAGAAAATAATCGTTTATTTGTAGTGTTACATAAGATAGAACTTTGCATTCCTAGCTCATCAAGAAATAAAATTAGAAAATGATAACTAAAAGTAATTATTGCCAAGTAGAGAATGGGATTTTCTTCATATAGAGTGAAGTTGATGTTTAAAACAGAGGTAATTGTGAACCACGTGAAAAATAAATAAGTGAATTAAAAGCCATCAACTTTGCTACTGGGCTACTTGCAACTGCATACAATGTAAAAAAAAGGTAAAATAAATAACCGTCTAAATTTAAACTGACTTGCTTATTGGCTAATTAGTTCTACAATAGATCAGTGTACTTTGTACTACAAAATATCACTCCACAATAAATCAGTGTACTTTGTACTACAAAATATCACTCCACAATAAATCAGTGTACTTTGTACTACAAAATATCACTAAAATCTCAAAAGCACGACTATATGACCTGTCCACATGAATTATCTTAAGTGTGTGCATGATTATCATCAGTTGATCTTTGACTTCAGGGATGACGATCTGGGGTTGAACGAAAAAATGTGGAGCAAAAGACTCCAAGATCTGGAGATGGATAGATAAAGGGCACCATAAAAAGTTTGATCAACGAAGCAGCAGAGGTGTCCTAGACGACTCCTCCTTGCTATAGACCCGCACATAACACATTGGGAAATGATAATTAGAGATTTGAAGAAAGAGTGCCAAGCAAGCACGACAATACATCTCTAAGTTTAGCCACCAATCGACCCAAAAATCCTAATTAAGGAGAGGGAGAGAGTAGCTGAAGGTGAAATGTGGATCATAGGGGTGAGTGTATGAGTGTGTACGTGGGCATCAACATCGACTACGAAGACGTCTGTGGTGACTTCGTCAATCTCAAGATATTGTGCCGGTAAGTATCTCAAAGGTGCTCGTAGAGGTAGGGCGTGTGTGGATGCGTACATAGGAGTGAGTATATGTGCGTGTATGTGGGCATCTGTGTTGTACTGTATTAAAAATGTTAAGAACCAGTAGTAAAACACACACAAAATCAATAATGAACTAAATGGAAAGTTAGACACGTGTTGGCTCCTCCTGGCGTCTCCCGACGCTCCTCTCTGGCATATAAATTCCAATGTTTCCCAAAAACCCTAGAGAGCCTCCAGAAATATTTTTTCCGCCGTCGCAAGTCTCTATTCCGCCGTGTGCCCATCTGGAGCCGTGTTCCGGTGCCCTGCCGGAGGGGGATCGATCACGGAGGGCCTCTACATCAACCTTGCTGCTCCCATGGTGATGTGTGAGTAGTTCCCTACAGACATACGAGCCCGTAGTTATTACCTAGATGACTATCTCTCTCTCTTGATCTTCAATACAAAGTTCACCGCATCTTCACAGTGATCTATTCGATGTAATCACTTTGTGCGGTGCGTTTGTTGGGATCTTATGAATTGTGGGTTTATGTTCAGATTATTCATGAAAAAGATTTGAGTCTTCTCTGTTTTCAATTATGATTCTTATTTTCATGATTATTATAGCTTCGTAAATCTCTACGATCTATTGAAATAGTTTGACCAACTAGATTGATGTTTCTTCAGTGAGAGGGTGCGTTGTAGTGGGTTCAATCTGGCAGTGCTCTATATCCTAGTGACAGAAAGGGACAAGACACGTCTTTGTATTGTTGCCACCAAGAATAAAATGATGGGGTTAATTCATATTGATTGAGTTTTCTTTGTCTACATCATGTCATCGTTCTCCAAGCATTACTCTGTTTGCCATGAACTTAATACTTAGAGAGTCAAGCACAGAAGCTCTCTCGACGTGGAGTAATAGTAATAGGTGCAGGCAGGACTCGGCCTATTTGCTTATGGACATGATGCCTATATACACATGATCATTGTCGTGAATAAATATTGCATAATTATGCACTTTTCTATCAATTGCCCAACAATAATTTGTTTACCCACTGTATGCCTACTACATGAGAGATGCCATTAGAGAACACTTCGGCCCCCGGATCTATTCACTTATATATTTACAAAAGCTTTCGTTACCTTGCTGCCATTTATTAAATTTTATTTTATTTTGCAATTTACATTATTCAACTATCATCTACACACTTCGTTTGCTTGCAAATAACGAGTCCAAGGGGATTGACAACCCTCTTGCCCGTGTTGGGTGCAAGTGTTTGCTTCTTTGTGTGCAGTCGCTGAAGACGGGGATTGCATGATACTCCTATTGGTTCAATAACCTTGGTTCTCACTGAGGGAAATACTTATCTATACTGTGTTGCGTCACCCGCTCCTCTTCGCGGAAAACCCAACGCAGATCACAAGTATCAGGAAGGATTTCTAGCGCCGTTGATGGGGAGTACCACCAACCTACTACCACGTACCTTCACATAAATTATCATTCACTTGTTCTACTTTTTTTTGCTGTTATATTTTGCTTGCTTCATAAAAACAAAAAATACAAAATATTTATCTTTGCTTGCTAGTTTACTTGTTTTTCTTGTTACTATGGCTAGTCTTACTTATGTTCCCTTTACTCCCGAGAATGAGGTGCTTAATTTTAAAAAAAGGGGAGGAGAAAGTTTGCGAGATGCTTGGCATAGGATTTGCAATGCTCAACATAAATCAATTCATAAGCATTCCCCCAATATCTTGCTTTGTAACTTTTATGTGGGTATTACTACTTGGTATAGGTTCATACTTGATACTATTACCGGTGGTAATTTCTTAATGAGTCACACTTCGGATGCTTTCAAAGCCAAGGAAAATTTAGTTGGGTCACCACCTCTTATTATTAATGAAACTACTTTGACCTTGGAACATGTTATGCAAAGGCTTGAAATTATTGAAAATAAGATTGCCTCTAAAGAACAAATTGAGGAGTTGGATAAAAAGATTCATAATCATATTACTCAATTTAGGTCAAAGATAGGAATCACTTTGAAAGCACTAAAAGAGAAAGATACAACTATTAATGAGCGGGTAGAGCAAGGTTTTGGTAGAATTTATAAAATAGAGGAAGTCTTTGATAAAATGGGTTCCGCTTTTAACCCATCCAAAGCTAATGCTAGTACCTCTCAAGGAAAGAAAATTCAAAGATTATGTATGCCCCTAAGAATATTAATATCACTCCTATTAAAAGAAATGGGGATCTTAAGATGATTAGTGTGCATCCCAATTTTATAAATTTGATAAAGGATCTTATCTTCAAGCCTCCTCCTTTTGTGAAACATGGTTGTGTGATTGAGGAGCCTCAGACTAAAGATGACAACACTTGAAACTATGCAATATGCCTAGCTAGGGGCGTAAAACAATAGCGCTAGTTGGGAGGCAACCCAATAGTTATCTTTAAATTTTTGTTTTTACTTTTTGTTTGTTTTTGATAAATTTATTATTGAATCTGTAATGATTGTGTTTTTATGTTTAAATTAGTGTTTGTGCCAAGTAAATCCTTTGGGATGACTTGCATGATGAGTAGAATTGATACGGTGCAAAAACAGAAACTTTGACGTCCAGTGAAGAATTTCTCTGATTTTAATGGAATGTATTTTTGATCTGAATTTTTTACACAATATTTATATACAAATTCTACAGGTTTTCCTAATTTTAAAGAATTTTTTGAGTTACATAAGTATAGGTTCTCTACAGATCTTTACAGACTGTTCTGTTTTCGACAGATTCTGTTTTTTGCTTGCATAGTTTGCTTGTTTTGATGATGCTATGGATTGCATCGGGGGGTATAATCCATGGAGAAGTTAGAATACAATACCTTATGCAATAATAAAATAAGAATCAATTTATAACAGTACCTAAAGTATTTGATATGTTTTCTATACTAACAGATCTCACGAAGGTTTCTGTTGAGTTTTGTGTGTTGAAGTTTTCAAGTTTTGGGTGCTATCACGATGGATGAAGGAATAAGGAGCGGCAAGAGCCTAAGCTTGGGGATGCCCAAGGCACCCCAAGGTAATATTCTAGGAAGACTCAAGCATCTAAGCTTGGAGTTGTATCTTTATTCGTCACATGATATGAGTTTTGCTTGGAGCATCGTTTGCTTTAGTTTTCCACAATCATTGTTTGCTGGACACACCCACTTGAGAGAGACACAAGATCACCATTATTTATTAGAATACTCTTTGTGCTTCACTTATATCTTTTGAGCTTAGCAGTTGCTCTAGTGCTTCACTTATATCTTTTAGAGCACGGTGGCGTATAGATTTTAAAGAAATAATTCCACTCTCGTTCTTCACTTATATTTGTTTGAGAGTTAATAAATAGTGACGGTAATTTGCATGGGTTATAAGACTAGTCCAAAAATAATAGATATTCAATGAGTGCATAATCAAAACCACATGTAGCACATAAAAGAGAAATCGTGGGTTAATGATATTGATGTGGTAATATGAAAGGGCATGAGTGCATGATCATCGTCGTTGTACTTTTCCCCCTAGGCGATCTAGGGTTCCACCTATCCTCCGGCGGCTACAATCGGAGTCCACGTAAAATCCTTCACGGCGACCGGATTTCTTCGGCGGCCTAAAGTGCAACGCTACCTGGCCAGCAGATCGCAAGTTTGCATGGCTGGTTTATCGCAAGATATAGGGGGAAGGGGGAAGGAAGGAAAGGAGAAAGATGCGGAGGAGGAAGTAGGTTTAGGAGGGGAGACTATTGAGGGGGAGACTAGCAGGTCGCCGGTTGCTGGTGCAGCTAGACCCATGGAGGGTAGCGAAGGTTTGGGGGAGGAAGAGTTCTGGGATTCCTATGGCCCAGAAGCAGATTTGGAGGATCAATTCGCGGGGATGCATTTGCATGGGGAAGAAGAAGATGATCTAGATCTGTCGGGGGAGGTAGATGACCTGATTAAAGATGTACGCTGGCCGGGGCTTTTCCGCGTTCATACAACCAAGCCTTTTAGTCATGCCGCTCTACTGTGGCAGATGAGGAGCACATGGGCATCGGCACAGGGCGTAACCTTCAATGTGATGGGGCCAAATTTGTTCCTGGTTCAGTGCCACTGCCTCGGTGATTGGAAGAGGATCATGGAAGGGGGGCCGTGGATCTTTCGCAACTCCTCCCCAATCATTATTCAGAAGTATGATGGCCTCACTAATGTATCAGAGTACAAGTTGAACAAAATCCCGCTCTGGGCGCGGGTCAAAGGGCTGCCAGATGGACTAACTGCGAAGAAAGAACTTGCAGAGAAGGTGGCGGCAAAGGTTGGTGAGCCTCCTTTCACGGTTGTAGTCAACGAGGGCAAGATCAACCCGGCTAGCACTTTAAGGGTGAGAGTCTATGTGGACGTCAATAAACCTCTGGTCCGTTTTGTGCCAATCACGTTCAAAGAATGTAAGAAATACCCTGTGTTCTATGACAAGCTTCGAGAGTTTTGCTATTTTTGTGGTTTGATGGGCCATACAGTGGAGGAATGTGGCGACGGGATACATGATCCCCGGGCCTGTGAATGGGGTGATTGGCTTCTGTGGAATAACGATCAAGCGGGTTTTGCGACGGGGGGTCGAGGAGGTATGGATGGTGGAGGTAGAGGAGGTAGGATGGGGGGTAGGGGTAATAGAGGAGGTAGACAGGGGAGAGGGGGGCCATGTGGGGGGAGAGGAGATGCTGCTGATGCAGGTGGTTCGGATGATCATATGCCTCAAATGTTCAGCACATCAGATGAAGCAAAGTCAGCGCACAAGAGACTAGTTTCTGCAGAAGGGACTATAAATGTTCGTGGGCAGGCTCTCCCCAATCTGCTGGGTAAGGTAGCGGGGACAATTTTACTACTGCAGAATGGTCATACGAATGAGTCATCTGAGACTGCGATATCTACCCCAGAGAAGGTTCCGGTGGTGAAGAGGAGGAGGCAAGATGGAGAGGTTGGGGGGGGGGGAGGGAAGACATGGACGTCACAATTCAGGCGGTCTCCGGTGAGGAGGACCGCCGAACCCAATGAGAACCCTATGTTGGAACTATCGCGGGATTGGTGACCCTGTGACAGTTCGTGAGCTCCGCGATCTCGTGGAGGCATGTGCGCCGAAAGTGCTCTGTATCGTGGAAACATAGATTGCAAAGTACCGGGTGGAAGGTTTGGCTGGTAGTTTAGGTTTTTCGGGTCGGTTTGGAGTAGCTAGCAGTGGTAGGAGTGGAGGTCTTTGTTTGTATTGGAAGGACGATGTTAATCTTGAAATAAAGAGCTTTTCCCAGTATCACATTGATGCAGTTGTGTCAAAGACAGGGAAGGAACCATGGCGCCTTTCATGTTTCTATGGGGCGGCGAATAGAAGTCTGAGGTATAAAACATGGGACACAATGAAGTTCTTGCGAGGGGAAAGCACGCTTACATGGGTTTGTATAGGGGATTTTAATGAAGTACTGAGGCCTGAAGAGCAGTTGGGGCCGAATGAAAGGGACAGCTCGCAGATTGCAGGGTTCAGAGAAGCTGGTGATGTGTGTGAGTTGGCAGATCTTGGGTACAAGGGACTGGATTGAACCTTTGAAAAACGAGTTGCCGGAGGTGACTACTGCAGGGTACGACTTGATCGAGCCCTAGCAACCGCTTCTTGGTAAGCCATGTTTCCTTTCGCTACTCTTGAGCACCTTACGGCGGCGAAATCATATCATAGCCCTATCTTGCTGCTTAATGAATTGGAAGCTAACAATTTACGAGTGGCCTTGAAAAAGCCATTCCGATATGAATGTATGTGGGAGCAGGAGGAGTCGTTCGGAGTTACAGTTGAGCAGGCTTGGCGGAGGGACCAGCCCGCAACAAACGTCACTAAGCTTGCGTCAAAATTATCATGTGTAGCAACGACACTAAAACACTGGGGACGCACCAAGTTCGGCTCGGTCCGGTAGGAACTCAGAGTTTTACGACAAAAGTTGGCTACGCTGCGGGCGGAACCAACTAGGGTTGGACCAGGTGAAGAAGAGAAGAAGGTCTAGGATCGGATAGTGGAGTTATCGTACAGGGAGGAGATAATGATGCGGCAAAGGTCTCGGATCCGGTGGCTCTCCGAGGGTGATAGTAACACCCAGTATTTTTAGAAAAAGGCCAGCGCGCGACGGGTAAAAAATACCATCACGTAGCTTCAGCGCCAGGATGGCTTGGTCACCACTGATCCCGAGGAAATGGCGTGAATGGCCATCAATTTTTACGAGCACTTGTACACTTCGGAGGGAACTATTGGCATGGAAGAGGTGCTGCCGCATATACCATCTCGAGTAGATGGTGCAATGAACGCCCAACTTAATGCTCCTTACTCAAAAGATGAAATCAAGGAAGCATTGTTTCAAATGTTTCCAACAAAGGCTCCTGGCCCAGATGGGTTCCCCGCTCATTTCTTTCAGAGGCATTGGCAGTTGTGTGGCGGCGAGGTCACATGTATGATCATTAGGGTGCTCAATGGAGAGGACTCGTCGGAGGATATCAATAGTACTTTCATCGTTCTTATTCCCAAGATAGCAAGTCCAAAAATCTTAGGACAGTTTCGGCCTATAAGTCTATGCAATGTGATCTACAAGATCGCTTCGAAAGTCTTAGCAAATAGATTGAATATTATTCTCCCAGAGTTAATTTCCGAAGAGCAATCTGCGTTTGTTCCTGGACGTCTCATTACGGATAATTTCATAACTGCTTATGAGTGTCTGCACTATATGAAGACAAGGAGGATTAAGAGCAACCGGTTTTGTGCTCTCAAATTGGACATTTTGAAGGCTTATGATCGTCTAGAGTGGTATTACTTGAAGGCAGTGATGTTAAAACTGGGAATCAGCCCACGTTTCACAGAGGCTGTCATGAGATGTGTTTCCTCTATTTCTTTTGCAGTCCTTTTTAACGGCGGTATATTGGATGATTTCAGGCCATCAAGGGGACTTCGCCAGGGAGATCCAATCTCCCCCTACTTATTTTTGTTGGCAGTTGAAGGACTTTCGTGTTTGCTAAAAGATGATGTTAGCGGTGTCCGGGGTATGTCGGTTGCTCCCACGACGCCGGCTGTCAATCATTTACTGTTCGCCGACGATAGTCTCTTGTTCTTTGAAGCCACAAGCTCTAGTGCGGAGAGGGTACGTGATCTGTTAAGGATGTACTGTGGTGCATCGGGCCAGCGGATCAACACGGATAAGTCGTCCATCTATTTCAGCAAAAGAATCCCTGATCAACAGCGGAATGATATAAAGAATTTGCTTGCTGTTCATAATGAAGCTCTGTCAGAAAAATACCTAGGCCTTTCTACCGACATGGGGAAGGCAAAAGAGGGATGTTTCCGGTATTTGAAGGATAGAGTTTGGAAGCACATCCAAGGGTGGATGGAAAATGCTTGTCGTCCGGTGGAAAAGAGGTTTTGATAAAGTCCGTTGCTCAATCCATACCAACGTATTCTATGGCATGTTTTAAACTCCCCCGTGGCTTATGCGATCATATCAACGGATTGCTCCAAATTTTTTGGTGGGGTAGCAAGCAAGGCCAACGGAAACCTGCATGGGTGTCTTGGAGAACTATGTGCAAGCCCAAGTTTATGGGAGGCATGGGTTTCCGAGATATCAAACTCTTCAACCTTGCTCTACTAGCTAGACAAGCATGGCGTTTGTTACAGGAACCGGACACGTTGAGCGCTCGAGTTTTAAAGGCAAGATACTACCCTTTTGTTAATCTGCTAGAAGCGCAGTTGGGGGACCATCCATCCCAGGTTTGGCACTCGCTGTTGGAAGGAAGAGACATCCTCTCCCTGGGTCTCATCAGGAGGATCGGATCAGGAACAAACACTAGGATCTGGCAGGAAAATTGGCTGCCTAGGGATTATAAACTAAGGCCAATCTGCACTATCTCAGAAAACCCACCTCAGCTGGTTTCGGAACTAATTGATCCAATCACGACGACTTGGAGGAAGCAACTGATTTATGAGCACTTTATAGCGCCTGATGCAGAGGTGATAATGAATATTCCCTTAAGTTCACGGGTGCAGCCTGACTTCTGGGCTTGGCACTACGACCGAAAGGGTCTCTTCTCAGTTCGCTCGGCGTATCGGATGATCAGTGCGATCAAGTTTCAGAGAGAGGATTGGCTAGAACATAGGTCTGGACACTCAAATCAGATGCAGGAAAAGAAGTCATGGTCTTTGCTGTGGAAGGTTAAAGTGCCCTCGAAAGTGTGAGTGTTTGCTTGGAGATTGTCCCATATGTCACTGCCGACGGGGATGATCCGGCATGAATGCAACATGTCAACCACGTCAGGGTGTTCTATCTGTGGAGCAGAGAACGACACTTGGCGGCACTCGCTTTTTGACTGCCGGATGGCGCGTTGCGTGTGGGCTTTGGGTGATGAGGAAGTCCTTGAACACATGATGTCCAACCAAACTGAAGATGCAAGACTGTGGCTGTTTTGGCTCTTTGACTCCCTAAACCAACAGGACCTGGCGCGTGTGTTGATCACCATGTGGGCTATTTGGTGGGCAAGAAGGAGGGCTATACATGATGATGAATTCCAGAGCCCTTTGTCTACAATGTGCTTTGTGAACCGTTATCTGGAGGACCTTGATATTGTGTCTGTCCGGAAGCCTGCTTCTTCTGCTAGTGCTCCATATCAGCGAGAACGACGCTGGATTGCTCCGGGTGAAGGAGCAGTCAAAATCAATGTGGACGGGGCGATTTCAAGGAATGGGAGATCAGGTGCGACAGCTCAATTTGTAGGGACAACGAGGGGCGGTACTTGGGCTCCTCAGCTGTTACCTTTGATGGATTGGTAGATGCGGCAAGTCTCGAAGCGCAAGCCTGTAGTGAGGCCCTATCGCTGGCGATGGACCTTAATGTGACACATGCAATAATAGCATCGGACTGCTTGCAAGTTGTTTCTGACATCAATGGAAGGATATTTTCTCCCTATGCTCTAGTCATAGATGAGGTGAAGGAGACGATGAGTGGTTTTGCTAGTGTTAGCTTTCGTTTTGAGTGTAGGGAGGCAAATTATGAGGCTCATGCCATTGCTAAGGCAGCTTCTGCGCTACCTCCGGGTCGCCACATGTGGCTAGGGACTTTACCAGATGTTGCTTGTATCCCTTTTGTTTTGAATCTTGAATAAAATCCCTAGTTCACCTAAAAAAAGAGCATGTCATGCGCACACTGTGCCTTTTCCTATGCCCAGCAGCGAGGCTGAAGTGGGGCGACGACGGGTGAGGCGTGATACGTCTCCAACGTATCTATAATTTTTGATTGTTCCATGCTGTAATATTATCATTCTAGGATGCTTTTTGGGTATTTGTTTACCAATTCATATTATTTTTAAGCACTAGCCTATTAACTCAGTGCCCAGTGCCAGTTGTTGTTTTCTGCATGTTTTTGGCTTTTCAGGTTTACAGTACCAAACGAAGTCCAATTGCCCCGAAACTTTTTTATGATTTTTTCTGGACCAAAAGAAGACCTGAAAGCTTCGGGAGGAGACAAGAGGCCACACGAGGGAGCAACGACACAACAGGGCGCGCCCTGATGTGCGTTGGCTCCCCCTGGCGTCTCCCGACGCCCCTCTCAGGCCTATATATTCTAATATTTCCCAAAAACCCTAGAGAGTCTCCAGAACACTTTTTTCGCCGCCGCAAGTCTCTATTCCGCCGTGTGCCCATATGGAGCCATGTTCCGGTGCCCTGCCGGAGAGGGATCGATCACGGAGGGCCTCTACATCAACCTTGCTGCTCTGATACGTCTCCAACGTATCTATAATTTTTGCTTGTTCCATGTTGTTATATTATCATTCTTGGATGTTTTGCAATCATTTTATAAAAACTTTATATCATTTTTTGGGACTAACCTATTGACATAGTGCCAAAGTGCCAGTTGCTATTTTTGCTTGTTTTTTACTTTGCAGAATATCAATACCAAACGGATTCCAATCGCGATGAAACTTTTTGGAGATTTTTTCTGGACCAGAAGACACCCAGTGGGCCAAAGAAGAGCCTGGAAGGTGGGCTGTGGAGAGCACAACCCACCAGGGCGCGCCAGGGGGCCCCCGACGCGCCCTGATGGGTTGTGCCCTCCACGGGTGCCCCCTCAACCGCCTCTGATGCCTATAAATTCCCAAATATTCCAAAAACCCTAGGGGAGTCGACGAAACACAATTCCAACCGCCGCAAGTTCCAGAACCTCGAGATCCAATCTAAACACCATCACGGAGGGGTTCATCTTCCTCATAGGTGCCTCTCCGATGATGCGTGAGTAGTCCACCATAGACCTACGGGCCCGTATGCAGTAGCTAGATGGCTTCCTCTCTCTCTTATGATTCTCAATACAATGGTCTCTTGGAGATCTATTTGATGTAAACTTTTGCGGTGTGTTTGTTGGGATCCGATGAATTTTGAGTTCATGATCAGTTTCTATCCATGAATATTATTTGAGTCTTCTTTGATCTCTTATATGCATGATTACTTATAGCCTCATATTTCTTCTTCGAATATTTGGTTTAGTTAGGCCAACTAGATCGATTTTTCTTGCCATGGGAAGAGGTGCTTTGTGATGGGTTCGATCTTGCGGTGTCCTTTCCCAGTGACAGAAGGGGCAGCAAGGCACGCATGTATCGTTGCCATTAAGGATAACAAGATGGGGTCTATTCCTACATGAATAGATCTTGTCTAAATCATGTCATCATTCTTATTGCATTACTCCGTTTTTCCATGAACTTAATACACTAGATGCATGCTGGATAGCGGTCGATGTGTGGCGTAATAGTGGTAGATGCAGGCAGGAGTCGGTCTACTTATCTTGGACGTGATGCCTATATAATGATCATCGCCTTTGATATCGTCATGATTATTTGATCTTCTATCAA
Organism: Elymus sibiricus; assembly: GCA_039707655.1. Classification (NCBI taxonomy): domain Eukaryota; kingdom Viridiplantae; phylum Streptophyta; class Magnoliopsida; order Poales; family Poaceae; genus Elymus; species Elymus sibiricus. The sequence goes on from CM077673.1 coordinate 338,543,806, forward strand.
TTGCCCAACAGTAATTTGTTCACCCACCATGCGCTATACTCATGAGAGAAGCCACTAGTGAAACCTACGGCCCCCGGGTCTACTTTTCCAACATATTGCTTTCCGATCTATCTTTTTGCATCTTTGTTTTCAGATCTATAAAACGAAAAACCCAAAAACATATTGCTGCATATTTTATTTGCTCTTCTTATTTTGTGTTCTTGAGAGATCTATCTCTCCTATCTATCATTACCTAATCTATCTTTTTACCGTAGAGAGATTGACAACCTCTCTTTCGCGTCGGGTTGCAAGTATTTGTTGTTTGTGTGCAGGTGCTGCTTATTGGGTGGTGGTGATCCTCCTACTGGTTCGATAACCTTGGTTTCATAACTGAGGGAAATACTTACCGTCGTTGTGCTGCATCATCCCTTCCTCTTTGGGGAAATACCGACGCAGTCTCAAGCCACGTCAAAGGAATTTCTGGCGCCGTTGCCGGGGAGGAAGCGGTCTCTTCTACGTGCCAATCTCAGGCGCCGAGGAGACTCCATCATCATCTATCAGGTTCCTAATCACAAATCTCATCTCTTTGCAATTACATTATTTGCCATTTGCCTCTCGTTTTCCTCTCCCCCACTTCACCAAATTTGCCGTTTTATTCGCCCTCTTTTTCGTTCGCCTTTTTCTCGCCGGATCTCTTTTTCTTTGCTTGTGTTACCATGTGCCTTCTATTTGCTTGCATCTTTGCTTGCTAAAAATCTATTGATATGGATCCTCATCCACTTGCTAATATTTTCAAAAGACCAAATTATGATGAACCAATTGCTAGTGAGTTGAGTACACTTGATTATCTCTATGAAGTTTTGTTTGAAAATCATGAATCTGAAATTTTTGATGAAGTGATTTATAAGGTGATTCATGATAGCTCCTTTATTGAAGAGCATGATTGCAATGTTGCTAGTGTGAATTCTATAAACATCCATGATGCTAATGATATGTGAAGCCACGAGCTTGGGGATGCTATGTTTGATGAAGACGATATTTATACCCCCAAGTTTTGATGAGCAAATTTATTATGATGATTTCATGCCTCGTATTTGTGATGATGGTGATGACACGTATGCTATAATGAGTAATGATAACCATGAAACTTATCATCATGGTTTTAATTTGCAATGTGGTTATGTCAATCAAGTGTCTCATGATAGTTATTTTGTTGGGTTTGCTCCCACTACCATGGATGAAAAGGAATTTGCTTATGTGGAGAGTAATGAAAATTTTATGTTTATGCATCATGAAAAGAATGATTTATGTGATAGTTATATTATTGAATTCCTTCATGATGCTACTGAAATTTATTATGAGGGAGGAACATATGCTTGCAGGAATTGCAATAATATCAAGTTTCCTCGCTATGTGTTCAAAGTTTTGAAGTTATGCTTGTTTTGCCTTCCTAGGCTAGTTGATTCTTGTTCCCATAAATTGTTTGCTCATAAAATCCCTATGCATAGGAAGTGGGTTAGACTTAAATTTCCTTGTCATGAGATTCATGATGCTCTCTTGCATATTTCAATCACTACTTTTTATGTGAGCATCATTGAAATCATCATGCCTAGCTAGGGGCGTAAAACGACGGCGCTTGTTGGGAGGCAACCCAATGAATAAATTTATTTTTGCTTTTTAATTTCTGTTTTTGAGTGTTGACACAATTATGCCTCTGTTATGATTGTGTTTTTATGGTTTATTTAGTGTTTGTGCGAAGTAGAACCTTTAGGATGATTGATAAGATGAGTAGAAGCGATGCTGAATCTGAAACAGAAACTTTGCATACAGTACTTGAATTTTCATTTTTTGCTGGAACGTGATCTTGAGCTGAAATTTTAACACAGTGTTTCTATACAAATTCTTTACGTTGTCCTAATTTTTCAGAATTTTTAGAGTTACAGAAGTATGGTTAGAGTACAGATTACTACAAACTGTTCTGTTTAAGACAGATTCTGTTTTCGTTGCATTGTGTGCTTGTTTTGATGAATCTATGGGTTATATTGAAGGGTATGAGCCATGGTAAAGTTAAAATACAGTAGGTATAATACAATAACAAAATATGAATGGGTTTGCAACAGTACCTAAAGTAGTGATTTGCTTTATTATACTAACGGATCTCACGAAGATTTTGTTGAGTTTTGTGTGATTGAAGTTTTCAAGTTTTAGGTGAGATCACGATGGATGAAGGAATAAGGAGTGATAAGAGTCTAAGCTTGGGGATGCTACCGCACCCCCAAGATATATCCAAAGAGTAACAAGCAACTAAGCTTGGGGATGCCCCCGAGTGGCATCCCCTCTTTCTTCTAACAACCATCGGTATTTTACTTGGAGCTATATTTTTATTCGTCACATATCATGAGTTTTGCTTGGAGCGTCTTGTATCTTTGCTTGCTTTGCTTGTTAGTTTTTCTTTTGTATCCTTGCTGTACACACCCATTTGGGAGAGCCAAAATTATGCTATGATTTGTTAGAATTGCTCTCTATGCTTCACTTAAATCTTTTGAGCTATATAATTGCTCTAGTGCTTCACTTATATCTTTTTGAGCACGGTGTGCTTGGAAATTTTTGTAGAAATACTCTCATGCTTCACTTAGATTCATTTGAGAGTTAGTAAATTTTGAAGAAATCCTCTCATGCTTCACTTATATCTTTTTGAGAGATGAAATCTTTATGCTCATGTGCTTCACTTAGATTTTTTTGAGCTTGTCAAAAAAGCAATGGCAATATATGAAACTAGTCCCAAAGTGATAGATATCCAAGGAGGATATAATAAAAACTTCCATGAAGATCATTGGGAAAATTAAACTTGATTCCTTGTAATAGTTTTTAAACATGATGATAGTAATATGTGAGTCATGTTAGTGAGTAATTATGCTTGAGTAGGAATATTGGTGTTAAGGTTTGTGATTCCCTATGCAAGTACGAAAGTCAATAGTTATGCAATGAAATTACATCCTACTTGTGGTGCATTATTTGATGTTAGTTATGCTCAATGCTCCCTTATGTGAATTTTCGTTTCTTGGTTTGGTTGCTTCTCAATCTATTTGCTAGCCTCCATTTGTACTAAGTAGAAATACTACTTGTGCATCCAAAATCCTTAAACCAAGTTTTGCCTTATGAGTCCACCATACCTACATATATGCGGTATTTCCATGCCGTTCTAAGCAAATTTGTATGTGCCATCTCTAAATTTTCAAAATAAAATTTCTCTTTTGTGTGCTCGTACCGCTCATGAAACGGCGGGGAGTGTCCGATATTTTTCCATGCTAGATGTCTTATTCTCAAGATGAGTGTTTATTCACTTGTCATTGCATGAGAGTGCGGAGGAATAGGGATGCCCATTCCCGAAATGAAAAAGAAAAAAAATATTTACTTTATGTTGTCAAATAATGAATTCCTTGGAAAGTGTTGGTATGGAAGACAACCGTGGATACGGCCCGCCATGGAAAGTGAAAGTTTGGTGGAAAAAGGAATAAACTTTATTTTCTGTTTGGGAACCACCTATGATATATCTAGCATGGAAAGTATTGCGAGCTACTTTGTCGTTTTCGTTGACAGGAAAAACATTCCACCCAAAATATTTTTCTCTCTCAATTTAAAACTTTGAGCTCTGGCACCTCTACAAATCCCTACTTCCCTCTGCGAAGGGCCTATCTATTTACTTTATGCAATTTTTATTTTTACTTTGAGTCTCCATCTTCTCTTATAAGCACCAACAAGGGGGCACTATGATCCTACTTGAGCATTGGGTATAGCTAATATTGGAGTGTGTGTCATGAATGGATCAATGATTGAGCATGATGGGCTAGGGATAACTTTCTTTAGTGTTGATATTTTGAAAGACATGGTTGCTTGTTGGCATGCTTGAGTATTGAAATCATTATGTTAAAACTAGACTATTGCTTTGAATCATCTATAAGTCCAAATCCATGCTATACAAAATAAAAGAATATGATGAACATGTTAGGCAGCATTCCACATCAAAAATTCTGTTTTTATCATTTACCTACTCGAGGACGAGTAGGAATTAAGCTTGGGGATGCTGATACGTCTCCAACGTATCCATAATTTTTGCTTGTTCCATGCTATTATATTATCATTCTTGGATGTTTTACAATCATTTTATAACAACTTTATATCATTTTTTGGGACTAACCTATTGACATAGTGCCAAAGTGCCAATTGCTGTTTTTGCTTGTTTTTTACTTCGCAGAATATCAATACCAAATGGAGTCCACTCGCGATGAAACTATTTGGAGATTTTTCTGGACCAGAAGACACCCAGTGGGCCAAAGAAGAGCCTGGAAGGTGGGCTGTGGAGAGCACAACCCACCAGGGCGCGCCATGGGGCCCCCGGCGCGCCCTGATGGGTTGTGCCCTCCACGGGTGCCCCCTCAACCGCCTCTGATGCCTATAAATTACCAAATATTCCAAAAACCCTAGGGGAGTCGACGAAACACAATTCCAGCCGCCGCAAGTTCCAGAACCTCGAGATCCAATCTAAACGCCATCACAGAGGGGTTCATCTTCCTCATAGGTGCCTCTCCGATGATGCGTGAGTAGTCCACCATAGACCTACGGGTCCGTATGCAGTAGCTAGATGGCTTCTTCTCTCTCTCTCTCTCTTATGATTCTCAATACAATGGTCTCTTGGAGATCTATTTGACGTAAATTTTTGCGGTGTGTTTGTTGGGATCCGATGAATTTTGAGTTCATGATCAGTTTCTATCCATGAATATTATTTGAGTCTTCTTTGATCTCTTATATGCATGATTACTTATAGCCTCGTATTTCTTCTTCGAATATTTGGTTTAGTTAGGCCAACTAGATCGATTTTTCTTGCCATGGGAAGAGGTGCTTTGTGATGGGTTCGATCTTGCGGTGTCCTTTCCCAGTGACAGAAGGGGCAGCAAGGCACGCATGTATCATTGCCATTAAGGATAACAAGATGGGGTCTATTCCTACATGAATAGATTTTGTCTACATCATGTCATCGTTCTTATTGTATTACTCCGTTTTTCCATGAACTTAATACACTAGATGCATGCTGGATAGCGGTCGATGTGTGGAGTAATAGTGGTAGATGCAGGCAGGAGTCGGTCTACTTATCTTGGACGTGATGCCTATATAATGATCATCGCCTTGGATATCGTCATGATTATTTGAGCTTCTATCAATTGCCCAACAGTAATTTGTTCACCCACCGTGCGCTATACTCATGAGAGAAGCCACTAGTGAAACCTACGGCCCTCGGGTTTACTTTTCCAACATATTGCTTTCCGATCTATCTTTTTGCATCTTTGTTTTCAGATCTACAAAACCAAAAACCCAAAAACATATTGCTATATATTTTATTTGCTCTTCTTATTTTGTGTTCTTGAGAGATCTATCTCTCCTATCTATCATTACCTAAGCTATCTTTTTACCGTAGATAGATTGACACCCTCTCTTTCGCGTCGGGTTGCAAGTATTTGTTGTTTGTGTGCAGGTGCTGCTTATTGGGTGGTGGTGATCCTCCTACTGGTTCGATAACCTTGGTTTCATAACTGAGGGATATACTTACCGTCGCTGTGCTGCATCATCCCTTCCTCTTTGGGGAAATACCGACGCACTCTCAAGCCACGTCATGCTCCCATGGTGATGTGTGAGCAGTTCCCTACAGACATACGGGTCCGTAGTTAGTACCTAGATGGCTATCTCTCTCTCTTGATCTTTAATACAAAGTTCACCGCATCTTCGCAGTGATCTATTCGATGTAATCACTTTGTGTGGCGCGTTTGTTGCGATCTGATGAATTGTGGGTTTATGTTCAGATTATTCATGAAAAAGATTACAGTCTTCTCTGATTTCTATTATGATTCTTATTTTCATGATTATTATAGCTTCGTAAATCTCTACGATCTATTAAAATAGTTTGACCAACTAGATTGATATTTCTTCAGTGAGAGGGGTGCGTTGTAGTGTGTTCAATCTGGCAGTGCTCTATATCCTAGTGACAGAAAGGGAGAAGACACGTCTTTGCATTGTTGCCACTAAGAATAAAATGATGGGGTTAATTCATATTGATTGAGTTTTCTTTGTCTATATCATGTCATCGTTCTCCAAGCATTACTCTGTTTGCCATGAACTTAATACTTAGAGAGTCAAGCATAGAAGCTCTCTCGGCGTGGAGTAATAGTAATAGGTGCAGGCAGGACTCAGCCTATTTGCTTATGGACGTGATGCCTATATACACATGATCATTGCCATGAATAAATATTGCATAACTATGCGCTTTTCTATCAATTGCCCAACAGTAATTTGTTTACCCACCGTATGCCTACTACATGAGAGATGCCACTAGAGAACACTACGGCCCTCGGATCTATTCACTTATATATTTACAAAAGATTTCGTTACCTTGCTGCCATTTATTAAATTTTATTTTATTTCGCAATTTACATTATTCAACTATCATCTACACACTTCGTTAGCTTGCAAATAACGAGTCCAAGGGGATTGACAACCCTCTTGCCCGCGTTGGGTGCAAGTGTTTGCTTCTTTGTGTGCAGTCGCTGAAGACGGGGGTTGCATGCTACTCCTATTGGTTCAATAACCTTGGTTCTCACTGAGGGAAATACTTATCTATACTTTGTTCCATCACCCGCTCCTCTTCGCGGAAAACCCAACGCAGATCACAAGTATCAGGAAGAATTTCTAGTGCCATTGCCGGGGAGTTCCCCCAACCTACTACCAAGTACCTTCGCATAAATTATCATTCACTTGTTCTACTTTTTTTTGCTGTTATATTTTGCTTGCTTCATAAAAATCAAAAATACAAAATATTTATCTTTGCTTGCTAGTTTACTTGTTTTGCTTGTTACTATGGCTAGTCTTACTTATGTTCCCTTTACTCCCGAGAATGAGGTGCTTAATTTTAAACAAAGGGGAAGAGAAAGTTTGCGAGATGCTTGGCATAGGATTTGCAATGCTCAACATAAATCAATTCATAAGCAATGCTCCAATATCTTGCTTCGTAACTTTTATGTGGGTATTACTACTTGGTATAGGTTCGTACTTGATACTATTACCGGTGGTAATTTCTTAATGAGTCACACTTCGGATGCTTTCAAAGCCAAGGAAAATTTAGTTGGGTCACCACCTCTTATTATTAATGAAACTACTTTGACCTTGGAACATGTTATGCAAAGGCTTGGAATTATTAAAAATAAGATTGCCTCTAAAGAACAAATTGAGGAGTTGGATAAAAAGATTCATAATCATATTACTCAATTTAGGTCAAAGATAGGAATCACTTTAAAAGCACTAAAGGAGAAAGATACAGCTATTAATGAGCGGGTAGAGCAAGGTTTTGGTAGAATTCATAAAATAGAGGAAGTCTTTGATAAAATGGGTTCCGCTTTTAACCCATCCAAAGCTAATGCTAGTACCTCTCAAGGAAAGAAAATTCCAAGATTATGTATGTCCCTAAGAATATTAATATCACTCCTATTAAAAGAAATGGGGATCTTAAGATGATTAGTGTGCATCCCAATTTTATAAATTTGATAAAGGATCCTATCTTCAAGCCTCCTCCTTTTAGGAGACATGGTTGTGTGATTGAGGAGCCTGAGACTAAAGATGACAACACTTGAAACTATGCAATATGCCTAGCTAGGGGCGTAAAACAATAGCGCTAGTTGGGAGGCAACCCAATAGTTATCTTTAATTTTTTGTTTTTAATTTTTGTTTGTTTTTGATAAAATTGTTATTGAATCTGTAATGATTGTGTTTTATGTTTAAATTAGTGTTTGTGCCAAGTAAATCCTTTGGGATGACTTGCATGATGAGTAGAATTGATATGGTGCAAAAACAGAAACTTTGACATCCAGTGAAGAATTTCTATGATTTTAATGGAACGTCTTTGTGATCTGAATTTTTTACACAATGTTGATATACAAATTCTCCAGGTTTTCCTAATTTGTAAGAATTTTTGGAGTTACATAAGTATAGGTTCTCTACAGATCTTTACAGCCTATTTTGTTTTCGACTGATTCTGTTTTTTGCTTGCATAGTTTGCTTGTTTTGATGATGCTATGGATTGCGTCGGGGGGTATAATCCATGGAGAAGTTATAATACAATACCTTATGCAATAATAAAATAAGAATCAATTTATAATAGTACCTAAAGTATTTGATATGTTTTCTATACTAACATATCTCACGAAGGTTTCTGTTGAGTTTTGTGTGTTGAAGTTTTCAAGTTTTGGGTGCCATCACGATGGATGAAGGAATAAGGAGCGGCAAGAACCTAAGCTTGGGGATGCCCAAGGCACCCCAAGGTAATATTCTAGGAAGACTCAAGCATCTAAGCTTGGAGCTATATCTTTATTCATCACATGATATGAGTTTTGCTTGGAGCATCGTTTGCTTTAGTTTTCCACAATCATTGTTTGCCGGACACACCCACTTGAGAGAGACACAAGATCACCATTATTTATTAGAATACTCTTTGTGCTTCACTTATATCTTTTGAGCTTAGTCGTTGCTCTAGTGCTTCACTTATATCTATTAGAGCACGGTGGCGTATAGATTTTAAAGAAATAATTCCACTCTCGTTCTTCACTTATATTTGTTTGAGAGTTAATAAATAGTGACGGTAATTTGCATGGATTATAAGACTAGTCCAAAAATAATAGGTATTCAATGAGTGCATAATCAAAACCACATGTAGCACATAAAAGAAAAATTGTGGGTTAATGATATTGATGTGGTAATATGAAAGGGCATGAGTGCATGATAATTGGTTAGTAAGAATATTGTGAATTAGAGGGTGTTAACTTGCTATTCATCTAAATATTTTTTATGGCATGGTGATGATCTGTGAGCATTCTTATTCCTCGTTGAAATCCTAGTGTTGTTTAAGTCGGAGGCTCGCGATGGTTAACTCCTCCCAACCTCCTCCCTAGGGGCATGCGAGTAGTACTTTACTTCAAGAGAACTAATAAAACCTTGCAATAAGTATGTGAGTTCTTTATGACTAATGTGAATCCATGGATGTACGCACTCTCACCACCTCATATTTGCTAGCCTCTTTGGTACCGTGCATTGCCCATTCTCACCTCAAGGATTGATGCAACTTTCGCCGTGCATCCAAACCCCATGACATGATATGCTCTGTTACACATAAGCCTCATTATATCTTCCTCAAAACAGCCACCATACCTACCTATTATGGCATTTCCATAGCCATTCCAAGATATATTGCCACGCAACTTCCACCGTTACATCATATGACTAGTACACTCATTGTCATATTGCTTTGCATGATCGTAAGATAGCTAGCACGATATTTCTATGACATGTACTTTTTTGATATCTTTTGCTATGCTAGATCATTGCACATCCTGGTACACTTCCAGAGGCATTCATATAGAGTCATACTATAGTTTTTCATATTGAGTTGTAAGTAAATAAAAGTGTGTGTATCATCTTATTAGGGCACTGTCTCAGTGAGGGAAGGATGATGGAGAAAATGATTCCCCAATAAGTCGGGGTGAGACTCCAGACGAAAAATAAAAGAAAAAGAAAAAGGAAAGAAAGATAAAGAAAGAAAGAAATGAAGAAAAAAAGAAAGAAAAAAGAGAGAAAAAAATACATGAGAGAAAAGAGAGAAGGGACAGTGCTAATATTTCTTTTTCCACACTTGTGCCTCAAAGTGGCACCATGTTCTTCATATAGAGAGTCTGTTGTTTTGTCACTTTCATATGCTAGCGGGAATTTTTAAGTATAAAACTTGGCTTGTATATTCCGATGACGGGCTTCCTCAAATGCCCGAGGTCTTCATGAGCAAGCAAGTTGGATGCACACCCACTTAGCTTCAGTTGAGCTTTCATAAAACTTATAGCTCTAGTGTATCCGTTGCATGGCAATCCCTACTCCTCGCATTGATATCTATTGATAGGCATCTCCATAGCCTGTTGATATGCCTACTTGATGCAAGACTTTCTTCTCCACTTTTAACCCTTTGAAACCTACCACAATATTCTATTCCACCTTTCTGCCATATCCATGGTTCACGCTCATATATTGCGTGACTAATAAAAAGCTGAAGCGCGTTAAAAAGTATGATCCAATTGCCTAACTTGACACCGTGGTGCTTGACATTTGTATTTATGTGATGAAGACGAAGCCATGCCATTCTAATATGATAAAATGAATAGGGGGTGAACATTCTTTAAGGATCGTATATTTTGCAACTTGATGATTATGTTACTTATGTTTATGAGTATTACTATGTTAATGTTTATTAATTCAACATTTCTCAATGATTATACCTGCAAAAGATTACATGTTGGGTAGCATGTCACATCAAAACTTCTGTTTTTACCATTTACCTACTCGAGGACGAGCAGGAATTAAGCTTGGGGATGCTGATACGTCTCCAACGTATCTATAATTTTTGATTGTTCCATGCTATAATATTATCATTCTAGGATGCTTTTTGGGTATTTATTTACCAATTCATATTATTTTTGAGCACTAACCTATTAACCCAGTGCCCAGTGCCAGTTGCTGTTTTCTACATGTTTTTGGCTTTTCAGGTTTACAGTACCAAACGAAATCCAATTGCCCCGAAACTTTTTTATGATTTTTTCTGGACCAAAAGAAGACCTGGAAACTTCAGGAGGAGATTGGAGGCCTCACGAGGGAGCGACCACACAACAGGGCACACCTAGGGGGGATGGTCGCGCTCTGATGTGTGTTGGCTCCCCCTGGCGTCTCCTGATGCCCCTCTCTGGCCTATAAATGCTAATATTTCCCCAAAACCCTAGAGAGCCTCCAGAAACACTTTTTTCTCTGCCGCAAGTCTCTGTTCCGCCGTGTGCCCATCTTGAGCCATGTTTCGGTGCCCTGCCGGAGGGGGGGATCGATCACGGAGGGCCTCTACATCAACCTTGCTGCTCCCATGGTGATGTGTGAGTAGTTCCCTATAGACCTATGTGTCCGTAGTTAGTACCTAGATGGCTATCTCTCTCTCTCTCCTGATCTTCAATACAAAGTTCATCGCATCTTCGTGGTGATCTGTTCGATGTAATCACTTTCTACGGTGCGTTTGTTGGGATCTGATGAATTGTAGATTTATGTTTTGATTCTTCATGAAAAAATATTTAAGTCTTCTCTGATTTTTATTATGATTATCATTTGCATGATTCTTATCTCCGATCTATTGAAATAGTTTAGCCAACTGATATTCTTTCAGTGAGAGGGGTGCGTTGTAGTGGGTTCAATCTGGCGGTGCTCTATATCCCAGTGACAGAAAGGGACAAGACACGTCTTTGTATTATTGCCACTAAGGATAAAATGATGGGGTTAATTCATATTGATTGATTCTTTTGTCTACATCATGTCATCGTTCTCCAAGCATTACTCAATTTGTCATGAACTTAATACTTAGAGAGGCAAGCATAGAAGCGCTCTTAGCGTGGAGTAATAGTAATAGGTGCAAGCAAGAGTCAGCCTATTTTCTTATGGATGTGATGCCTATATACACATGATCATTGTCGTGAATAAATATTGCATAACTATGCGCTTTTCTATCAATTACCCAACAGTAATTTGTTTACCCACCGTATGGCTACTACATGAGAGATGCCACTAGAGAACACTATGCCCCCCGGGTCTATTCACTTATATATTTACAAAAGCGTTCATTACCATGCTTCCATTTATTTTATTTTATTTTATTTTATAATTTGCATTATTCAACTATCATCTACACACTTCATTTGCTTGTAAATAACGAGTCCAAGGGGATTGACAACCCTCTTGCCCGCGTTGGGTGCAAGTGTTTGCTTCTTTGTGTGCAGTCGCTGAAGACGGGGGTTGCGTGCTACTCCTATTGGTTCTATAACCTTGGTTCTCAATGAGGGAAATACTTATCTATACTGTGTTGCATCACCCGCTCCTCTTCGCGGAAAACCCAACGCAAATCACAAGTATCAAGGCGTATGTGGTGGTGGACGGATGACGAAGCACTGAGCGTGAGCGAGTGACAATGCGGAGGTGCAGCAAACTGAGCGTGAGCCATTGACAACATGGAGGTGAGTTGTAGGTGGTGGTGGCCGAAGGGTGAAGCACTAAGCCTGAGCCGAGGACAACGCGCGACGCCGGTGGAGGCGAGGAAGAAATTCGAAAGGGGTGTGGGTGTGAGTGTGGGTACGGATCACTGACGCCGGAGAGGGAGAGCTTATATGGAAGGCCAGTGCAGCGATGGTAGGGAGGGACACCAAGGCAGTGCAATATCGACACCGGTCGTGGGTGGCGGGAGCCAGCATTTTGGCTGGTGCCGGCAAGCGGAGGTGACGCGCGAACATGATAGTGAAAAGGGAGGACACTGGTGACAAGAAAGGAAGAAGGTGATGAGGAGACACGATAGCCCACAGACTCACGAGGCGCACGTTACCTCCTCTGTTCCACGCTCAACGAGAGCAACTCCAACGGGCCGATCCAAACAGACATCTGCTTTGTCCTCCTTTTGTCCGTTTGGGTTAGCACGTCCATCCCCTTTTGCATTTGCATTTGAATCGACTGCGCGTCCAACGCGCGGACGCATTTTCATCCTCGCGGTCGGCCGGCGCCCATTTTTTCTACTCTTTTGCATTCAAACACAGGGAAAAATTGTTCGTAGTGCATAAAATTTAAACAAAATATAAATATCTCATGGTTTCACATCCGAATAAAAATATCTCATAGTTTACGAGCCAAATGGAAATTAAATTGTCTCAAATAAAATAGACCAATACATCTATCGGTTGTCAACATGAGCCCACATATGCTTTACCAAATCATCTTGTAGCTGAACGTGAGTTTCCCAGTCACACATTTGATGATGAAATTCGGTGAAATGTGCAAACATTGCCGCTCCTCCATGCTCAGGCACAACATTGTCACCCTGAAACCGAAAGCCTTGGTCATGGATACATTCCGGACGCTCATCCTCAACGATCATGTTGTGCATGATCACGTAAGTTGTCATCACCTCCCACAACTTCTTGGTGCTCCAAGTTCTAGCAAGATACCTAACGATGCCCCATCGAGATTGAAGAACATCAAAGGCACGCTCCACATCCTTCCTAGCGCTCTCTTGTTCCTGGGCAAATCTCTTCCTTTTCTCTCCTATAGGAACGGGGATTGTCTTCACAAGTGTAGTCCATTGAGGATAGATACCATCAGCTAGGTAGTATCCATTTTCTTACATATGGCCATTGATCTCAACATTGACCTCTGGACCGTTGCCTTCTTCAAGACTTGCAAACACCAGAGATCGTTGAAGCACGTTGATACCATTGTGAGATCCGGCCATGCCGAAGAAAGAGTGCCAGATCCATAGATCTTGTGATGCCACGACCTCGAGTATGACAGTGCAAGCTTTGACATGGCCCCTATACTACCCCTGTCAAGCAGAAGGGTAGTTCTTCCACTCCCAGTGCATACAATTTATGCTACCAAGCATCCACAGAAAATCCCCTGCTGGCATTCATCGCCAACAACCGAGCAGTATCTGCAACATTTGCCTCTCTCAAGTACTCATGCCAAAACACTGCTACCACAACCTTGCAGAACCTATGCATGGATTCTAGGCAAGTGGACTCGCTCATACGGACATACTCATCAATGATATCACCAGGAACTCCGTAAGCAAGCATCCGAACAGCCGCAGTGCATTTCTGATAAGAGGAGAAGCCAACCTTTCCCAGGGCATCCTCCTTGCACTCGAAATACTTCTCGTATCCCACCACCCCCTCCTGGATACGATTGAACACATGTTTAGCCATCCGAAAACGACGGCGGAATAGGTGTGGTGGGAAGAGCGATTTAGGTGCCTCAAAGTAGTCCTGCCAGAGTAGGATATGACCACTCTCTCGGTTGCGATTCAATACCGAAGTGTGCCCCGGAAACGAGCCCCGAAACATCGACCACTCCCTGCTAAGGTGGTCATGGATGACCAACACAACGGCCACAACTTCCTCATCGTCCGATGAAGAATCATCCGAGTCGCAAATGAAATGGTGGAAAAAGAGCTCGTCGGCGGAGTCCATTTGTACCTTGCGGCAAACTGTCGAACAACTTGCGGCCGTCGTCGAAGAAGTCGGCGAGGAGGAGCACGAGGAGGTGCTGGCGGCGACGTCGGCGTTCGACGACGGTGTAGGCGTCTGGCCAGCAGGCAGTGACGGTCAAGGAGGCGCTGCCGGGCGCAGGGACCGAGTGAGGAAGTGGTGGCGGCGATGTTGACCAACGTCGATGAAAGAACATGTGCTGCCCCCATGTTTGGTTTTGGTAATTGATGACAATCTCTATGGACTAATGGTTGCCTTGAGTTATATTTGAAGGGTTTGTCCATAGGCTTTGCTTGTAGACCATTTGTTGGTCTCAAGGTGATTTGAAGAAGAATATGTGTTGACCAAGGTTATTCATGGAGTTATCCAAAGATTGGTCATGTAAGAGATGAGCCTATTGCAAGCATGTCTTGAAGAAGGAGATTGTGTGAACATTCATGTTTACCTTCAAGACATCATCCTAATGAAGAGAGTTGGAAAGATTCAAGGTTGATCAAGACTAAATATGAAGAGTGATTCGAGTTGATCAACACACAAAGCGTAGAAGATGTACCGAGTGGGATCAAGTGATCTCACGGTATGGTAAGCATTGTCCATTACGCTTTGTGTACTAACCCATGTTCTATGCAAGAGTTCTTTGTGGGGTTAGGTTTGTTTCCATGGGCGTGCATCAAAAGGAAGATATCACACAACCCATGGAGGATGACATCAAGTGGTGATCGTCATCAAGATTGCGGTGTGCAAGTTCAAGTGGAGCATCACGAAGAGATCACATGCTTGAAGCTTGCTGTCCATTGTGGTGACAATGGACTTGTGAAGATGTGCCGAAGAGTGGCTCACCCATAGTGGAGTATGGGGGAGCAATCAACTAGTCTTCATCGAGCCGGCGCAATCAAGAAAGGTGGTCCAACTTGAGGAGGTCAAGATCGTCATCATCTAGCTCAAGTGGACTATGCGCAAGGCAAAGGTTTGCCCTTGATAGGTTTTCTATTTTACCGGTCTCATGGTGGTAGTTGGGAGACCGGGTTTTAGGATCGATAGCCGTACTATCAAGGGGGGCTCTCAAGTGAGTAGCTTTATCGTATCATTCGTAGAGAGCTCAAACCATTGCATCCTTGCATCATCTTTCTTGGTTCGTGTTTGGTGTTTCTCTTTGTGAGTCTTTGAGCTTTTGGTCATCTTCATGACAAGCTCGAGTTCATCGAAAACGGAGTTCATATATGCATCTTCTATGATGTTTTCGATGTTGGAGTTTATGCCGGTTCTTCATTCATAGAGGTTTATCATCTCTATATGTTAGGCATATCTCCCCTGCCACTTCTTATTATAACCAGTCGCTGTTTGGATAGTACTCGTTGTCTTCTATCCAACAAGCTTGAGTTTGCTCAATTCGGAGCTCATTTGCAGAAGTTATGGTAGTTCTGGTTTTATTTGTATCCTCTGTTTTCTGTGGATTTTCAGTAGCTTGCAAGCGGTAGTACCGCTGGTGCCCACGGTAGTACCGCTTATGCGGTAGTACCGCTGGTACTTCCGTGGCACTACCGCTTGGGGTTTCCCCGAGCGTGCAACTCTCTGTTGCCAGTTTGCCATTCACGGTAGTAGAGCGGTAGTAGCACGGTAGTACCGCTCTGGCGGTACTACCGCCCCTACTACCGCTTCCACTACCGCTTGGGTTTTTTCCTCTGTGCGAGTTTCTGTTACCACTTTTCCCTCTAGCGGTAGTAGAGCGGTACTAGAACGGTAGTACCGCTTGCGCGGTACTACCGCCCCTACTACCGCTTCCACTACCGCTTGGGGTTTTCCCTGTGTGCGAGTTTCTGTTACCACTTTTCCCTCTAGCGGTAGTACCGCTTAGTTGAGCGGTAGTACCGCTTGGTGCGGCACTACCGCTCCAGTCTCGTGTTCTCACCTGCTGTTTTTGAATTACTACCGCTTAAGCGGTAGTACCGCTCGCAAGAGCGGTAGTACCGCTTGTACGCGTCCAGCACGGGTAACGGTTGGATTTGGGGTGGCCCTATAAAAGGGGTCTTCTTCCCCAACGGTTTTCTTATCTCTTCTAAGCTCTCTCTCCTCCATTGTTGACTTTCTAGAGCTTTGCTTTCTCTCAATCCCTCCATGGATTCTTGCTAGTTTTTGGGGGAAAAGAGAGAGGAGATCTAGATCCACATTTCCACCAATCACTTTCTCCTCTAAGTGAGGGGAACCCCTTGGATCTAGTTCTTGGAGTTCTTTGTGTTCTTCTTCGTTCTTCCTCTCATTTTCCTCCATAGCTTTTGTTGCTTTGGTGGGATTTGGGAGAGGAGGACTTGGGCACTCCGTGTGCCCTTGCCATTGCATTAGTTGCATCGGTTTGAGTTCTCCGCGGGATTCGTGGAAGTTAGTAGTTGAGAAGCTTATTACTCTTGGGTGTTTGGGCACCCTAGAGCTTGTTCCTCTTGGGTGCCTTGGCGCCCTAGACGGCTTGGTGGCTTGGTGGTGCCTCGGAGCTCAATCATTGTGGTGTAAAGCTCCGGGCAAGCGTCGGGGTCTCCAATTAGGTTGTGGAGATCGCCCCGAGCAATTTGACGGGTACCGGTGACCGCCCCTAAGGGTTGCCAAAGTGTACGGGTTCGGTGACCGCCCTCAAGGGTTGCCATTTGTACGGGTTCGGTGACCGCCCTCAAGGGTCCCTTAGTGGAATCACGGCACCTTGCATTGTGCGAGGGCGTGAGGAGAATACGGTGGCCCTAGTGGCATTGTTGGGGAGCATTGTGCCTCCACACCGCTCTAACGGAGATTAGCATCCGCAAGGGTGTGAACTTCGGGATACATCGTCGTCTCCGCGTGCCTCGGTTATCTCTTACCCGAGCCCTTTACTTATGCACTTTACTTTGTGATAGCCATATTGTTTCTTGTTATATATCTTGCTATCACCTAGTTGTTTATCTTGCTTAGCATAAGTTGTTGGTGCACATAGGTGAGCCTAGTCGATTTAGGTTTTGTGCTTGACAAATTAACCGCTAGGTTTATTCCGCATTTGTTCAAGCCTAAACCGTAATTATTTTAAAGCGCCTATTCACCCCCCCTCTAGGCGACATCCACGATCTTTCAATTGGTATCAGAGCCTCGTCTCTCATTATTAGGTTTAACCGCCTAGAGAGTAAGGATGTCAACTAGGGGATTAGGATTCTCTGACACTCTTAGTTTTGATGGCACAAATTTTGATGTTTGGGTAATTCGCATGCTTAATCTCTTTAGGGTCATGGACCCATGTTTAGAGCGAATTGTAGATATGGGTTTTTCTCCTCCAAAGGATTCTCAAAGATTATCTATAGAGGATGAGAAAAACTCTTATCTCAATGCTCAAGCTTCTAATGTGCTTTTTGATGCTTTGAGCAATGTAGTTATATTTCAACTCATGCCATTCCGAGATGCTCATGAGTTGTGGACAAAGCTTCAAGACAAATATGGTGTGTCCAAGATTTGTGGAGATGATTGTTCTCCCTCCACCTCCGGCCGTGTTGTCTTCTCAACTTCTTCTACTTCACCTACATGTGGTTTGCCACAAGGTAATGTTATGGTGAGTAGTGGTGTTCATTGTAATGATGATAGTGGGCTTATTGTTGGTGATTCTTCATCACTATCTTATTGCAATGCTTCATCTTTGGACTTCAACACTTCGAGCACTCTAAATGTTTCACATGCTTGTGTTGATAGTCCTTGCATATCATGTAGAAATTGCTTGACTATATCTCATAATGATATGCTTGCTATATCTTGTTGCCATGATAAAAATGTATCTATTTCCTCGAGTTATTGTGCTAACAATGTAGAGGAAACCCAACACTCCATGGAACAAGATGTGGTCTTGAATGGTGCCTCAAGGGATCCTACATCATCATCTATTGCTTTTTGCCTTATGGCTAAGGCTTCAAAGGTATCTCCTCCTTTGAACCCCAATATATCTCTTGATGATGATGTTGATGCTAGTGATGATGAGGATAATGATGAAGAGAATGATAATGTTGCTTCCTTAAAAATTAAGGGAGAAATGATTTTTAAAGCTCTTCATAAGAATAAAATTGCTCGTTCCAACTTCATGGAAATTATGACTATTGCCATTGAGGGCAAGAAATATATGGAGGAGTTGGAATCTCATCTCGAGGAGCATGAGGCCACCATTGAGAAAATGGAAGGTCATGAGCGTGATTACGTTAATGAGATTGCGGAGCTATCTCAAGCTCTTGAACTTGAACAAACCACCAAGGAATCTCTTGAGGAGACCTTTGCTCTAGAATTATCTAGATTAAAGGAATCCCATGATAGAGCTCTCGAGGTGGCAAATGATTTTAGAACTAAAAATGATAAGCTTGAATTTGCTCATGCTAAACTCCTTGAGGACTTTGAGCACCTCGAAAATGGCTCAAGGGTCGTTAAGAGTTCGCTCATTGAACTCACCGAGTCTCATGCTCAACTTCAAGCTTCATATGCTAAAGAGCTTGCCAAGTTGCCTTCTCCTCTTGTTGTTAATGATGATGCTTGTGCTACTAACTCTATTTCTTGTGAAGCATCCATATTGAAGGAGAATGTTGAGCTAAGGGCTCAACTTGAGTTGCTATCTAGCAATTATGGGAAATTGGAAGAAAGTCATGAAAAGCTCTCGAGCTCTCATGGTGATCTTCTAGTATCCCATGATGTGCTAAAGATAGTTCATGAGGCTTGTACTACTAAGGTAACATCTAGTGAGCCTCATGTGGACCTTAGCACTACATCTAGTAAAAATGCTTTATTAACATGTGCTAGTCCCCGTAATTCTTCTATGCATAACATTGGTACATCTTGTGATGAATTACTTTCCTTGCCTTGTTGCTCTAACAATGATGCTTATACTTCCTCTAGTACTTGTGTTGATACTAACCATGTAGAGGAAATCAAAGAGCTCAAGGCCCAAGTCACTTCTTTGAAGAAAAACTTGGAAAAGAGTCATGAAGGGAAGTCCACACTCAAGAATATTTTGAGTGTGCAAAAGTCCCCCAATGACAAAGGTGGACTTGGATTCAACTCCAATAAGAAGAAGAAGTCCAAGAGCAACAATAAGAAGGGCCAAGAACAAGTCAAGAATTCGGCCAAGATTGTTTGCTTCAAGTGCAAGATAGAAGGGCACCATGTTAGATCTTGCCCATTGAAGAAGAAGCCCCATAGTGACAAGCAACAAGGGAAGCGGCCACAAGTTCAATCCCATGCCCAACGTCAAGTTGAAGAAAGGCCACTTCCCAAGAAGACCCAAGTCAACGCTCCTCAAGTTGAGAAATCAATTGAGAAGAAAGTAAAGGGTAAATGTTGCTACTTATGTCGGAAGAAGGGTCACTTTGCTTCTTCATGCACGAATGGTACCTTATCCAACCCTATTTTAATTGATGATGTTTATTCTCTTCGGAAGGATAAGGTTGGCAATGTGTTTGCCAAATTTATTGGTACTCAATGTGGTGTCATGAAAAGAACCATTTGGGTTGCCAAGCCTATTGTGACTAACCTCTTAGGACCCAACTTGGTTGGGGACCAACAAACTCAAACTTGATCAATAGGTGTGGTTGGAGGGCATTGGAGACTTGGCTATCTTATGAAGAATTAAGGGGACTTCACCATTCATATTGTCTCAAGCCAAGTCATTGGATTTTCAAGTTTCCATCTTATATCCAATGTGCCTCCTTGCGGTAACTTGTACTTAAATTATTTACATTGAAAGTTACATGCCCCTTTGCATGTTTGTGGTTTTGTACCTTGCATGTGTTTGTATATGGTGTGCCTTCGGCTTGCTTATCTTGAGTAATCAAGTATGGGATGTTGGTTTGCACATCATGTACGTGTGAGTGTTGTGTTGAGCCTTGTTTGCTTCTTGTTCATATCTTTGTTGGCTCTTGTGAGAGATTAATGGAACATCCCATTTTGGGGGAGTGATGTGCTTTGTGCACTTCACGATCCTATAAATGTGTGTACATGAGGAATACTACCTAGTATTGATATTACAAGTATATCTAGTCTCTATGTGGTATGTCTTCTCATGAGAAATTCAAATTCTAAATAGTCCATTAATTATCTCGTGTTGTATCCTCTTGTTGCCTCTTGTTTGGTTGTCATTGGTATCACATTATGGGGGAGTAATATGCTTTGTGCATATTACAAGCCTAGAAAATGTGTACATTTGAGGGATTGTCACTTAGAGTTGATATAGTAAATTATCTTGTTCCTAGGTGGCATGTTAGCTCTACAAGTTGCAATTTATTTATGTGTTTGGTGTGAAGATGATGTTGGCTTTCTTTACAATCTACCACCGGAAATTCATTCCAAATACTTCTTGTACTTGTACAATTGGTATTCTTGTATGTGGTAGAAATTGTTAAATCATCTTCACATTGGCTTGTGCTTATTTGCTTTATCTCTTGCCAAGGATCGTGTCAACTCCCATTGTCTTCCATACCACTTGTGGATCTTGTTATTTTCTTGATCTTGTCTAGTGTTTTTCTAGATTTAGTGAAAGTGGTGATCCCATCTTGTGCATTTTGTATTCAAATGCAAATTCTCTATAATGCACAATGCTTGGGGGAGCTATCCTATTTTGTTTAGAACACTCATCTTGTGATCCTTATCAAGTGTGTGTTGGTGGAAGGCATACCGTTTCTTTTTGGTACTTTGTGCCATCATGAAACTTTGTAGAGGGATTGGTTTGTTTGGAACCATCCTCTCTCTTGGGAGTTCGATATCTTTTTATTGTTGTGTTTATTTGGTATCTCATTCCTTGATGTATCTTTTATTTGGTATCCTTCAAGTGATTATTTCTTCATTTAGTATCTTATTTTCACTTGGTATTTTTTCCAATTGGTATCTTATCAATCATGTGTTGTTTTGATTCGGTTTCAATTGGTATCTCTTCTCATGTGTTGTGGAGTGTCGAAATCAACCATGTGTTGATTTCAATTTGTCTTGAATCATGTGTTGATTTGGTTCTTTGATATAATTTGGACAACCTTATGTTGCGTCACTCTTTCGTGTGCCTTCTTGGTTTACTTGGTGTTTTGTCCAAATTGTATCTCCCTTTGGTTCTTAGAAGTCTTAAGCATGCATATTTACTTTATGTATTTCCTTTGGCATGCTTTCTTTCTTTGACCCAATATATGGGGGAAACTCCACCAAGTCTCAAGTTGGATGAGATGTGCATGAAATTCAATTTCATTTCTATATGCACATATTTATGTGGAGTTTGTCCTATGTATTGTGAGTTCTCTAACTCTTTGGTCCCAATGAGTTTGGGCACCATTTTGTTTGTGATGTTGTTCTAGGAACAATTGGAGATGCATTGGATGCTCGGCTCACTGTCAAGGAAGGTGTTATCACCATGTGCTTATTGGAGTCAAGCTAGGATGATCAACGAACTACTTTCTACTACCTTCAATTGGTATCTTCTACATCATTCCAATGCTATCTCGGTAACAAGTATCAACTTCATGCATACATTTATTACATTCAACCTTGTGTAGGTTGCATCATGGCATGATTTTCTTGATCCGTTCTAGTGATACTTGTTTCCTTTCTCAAAGCATCCCAACAATGATCTCTTCTTGCGAGTTGTGATGTCTTTGACGTTGTGTAGTTGGAATTCATTGATATACAATAAGACAATATTAAGCCATGTGCTATGCTTTCAAGCAAAGATCTTATTGGTATATTTATGACTTCCTTTTGGATATCTTGTTCCTTCGTGATGTAACTATTTCGTGTGTATATCCTTCTTTGTGGATTGATATCATCATGATTTTCATCTACCTAGAACCTTATACACTTGAGAGAAATTACATCTCTAGATGATATCCTTTCTTTCACGTCCACCTTTTCTTTCTCGCCTATTTTCTTTGGTGGCTCCGTGAAAGCATTTGTCTCTTGAGTGCGGATCTTATATCCTTGCATCTTGTTGCACTCTTTTGTGGTGAAGATTGTTTTCCTCATGCTTGTCTTGACGAGGCTTTCGCCATGTCAATTGGTATCCCTCCTCTTGACAAAGCTATCTTTTTCTATCTTCGCCGTGGGTTGTCACAAGCTTTGTAGTTAATTCGCATTTTAGTGAGCTTGTGAACCCATTTGCTTGTTGTGTGTGGGAAGGACGTGTCTTGCACCTTGTATCTCATTTATTAAAGACTATGTTGATGCTTAATGCTCATCCTTATATTAGTCTTCTCAAGTGCTTTGCCATGACTCACACACATCGTTTTGGTTGAGCCTATTCCTAAGTTGCCTCTCTTTCATGTTGCTCAACCATGTGTTTGTTGCAAGTGCTAGGCTTAGTTTCCTATATGCTCACTTGCACTTGTTGTGAGTTTCTATTGATTTTGGGGGAGTGATGATCCTATTTTGTGCACGTTGTATCCAAATACAAAACTAAATAATGCACAAATCATGGGGAGCTTCTCTATGTTCTTTAGAACACTCCTATGCTCATATCATAATATCTGTTGTTCGTGTGGCTCGTCGGATCATTTGATTGATTGGTCCGATTGGTATCCTTCAATTGGTTTCTATCAATTGGTATCGGATCATTTGATTGATTGGTCCTTTTGGTATCCTTAGATTGCTTGCTTCTCTCTTTGGTATGTCTTTGTGCCATATCATCCTTTTTGCAATCTTTGGATCCTCAATATAGTTTGTCTTCCTCCAACTATTCATCATTGGGTATGTGTATTGTACTCCACTCATATTTTGAGAAATACACAATTTATGGAGGAACACATATTATGTTGGCCTTCTAAGCTTTTCGCCCATTTTGGCAATCGATGCCAATGGGGGAGAAGTTTAGAGAGTTTTGTGGAGAAGTTTAGAGAGCTATCTCTTCATGTTTGCTTTGGTTTTGTTCCTAAGCATTTGCATCACATGCTCTTGCATTATTAGTTGTTTCTTTGCATGGTGATGCTTAATTCCTTATATAAACTCTCTTGAAAGTGATTGTCATCAATTACCAAAATGGGGGAGATTGAAAGAACATGTGCTGCCCCCATGTTTGGTTTTGGTAATTGATGACAATCTCTATGGACTAATGGTTGCCTTGAGTTATATTTGAAGGGTTTGTCCATAGGCTTTGCTTGTAGACCATTTGTTGGTCTCAAGGTGATTTGAAGAAGAATATGTGTTGACCAAGGTTATTCATGGAGTTATCCAAAGATTGGTCATGTAAGAGATGAGCCTATTGCAAGCATGTCTTGAAGAAGGAGATTGTGTGAACATTCATGTTTACCTTCAAGACATCATCCTAATGAAGAGAGTTGGAAAGATTCAAGGTTGATCAAGACTAAATATGAAGAGTGATTCGAGTTGATCAACACACAAAGCGTAGAAGATGTACCGAGTGGGATCAAGTGATCTCACGGTATGGTAAGCATTGTCCATTACGCTTTGTGTACTAACCCATGTTCTATGCAAGAGTTCTTTGTGGGGTTAGGTTTGTTTCCATGGGCGTGCATCAAAAGGAAGATATCACACAACCCATGGAGGATGACATCAAGTGGTGATCGTCATCAAGATTGCGGTGTGCAAGTTCAAGTGGAGCATCACGAAGAGATCACATGCTTGAAGCTTGCTGTCCATTGTGGTGACAATGGACTTGTGAAGATGTGCCGAAGAGTGGCTCACCCATAGTGGAGTATGGGGGAGCAATCAACTAGTCTTCATCGAGCCGGCGCAATCAAGAAAGGTGGTCCAACTTGAGGAGGTCAAGATCGTCATCATCTAGCTCAAGTGGACTATGCGCAAGGCAAAGGTTTGCCCTTGATAGGTTTTCTATTTTACCGGTCTCATGGTGGTAGTTGGGAGACCGGGTTTTAGGATCGATAGCCGTACTATCAAGGGGGGCTCTCAAGTGAGTAGCTTTATCGTATCATTCGTAGAGAGCTCAAACCATTGCATCCTTGCATCATCTTTCTTGGTTCGTGTTTGGTGTTTCTCTTTGTGAGTCTTTGAGCTTTTGGTCATCTTCATGACAAGCTCGAGTTCATCGAAAACGGAGTTCATATATGCATCTTCTATGATGTTTTCGATGTTGGAGTTTATGCCGGTTCTTCATTCATAGAGGTTTATCATCTCTATATGTTAGGCATATCTCCCCTGCCACTTCTTATTATAACCAGTCGCTGTTTGGATAGTACTCGTTGTCTTCTATCCAACAAGCTTGAGTTTGCTCAATTCGGAGCTCATTTGCAGAAGTTATGGTAGTTCTGGTTTTATTTGTATCCTCTGTTTTCTGTGGATTTTCAGTAGCTTGCAAGCGGTAGTACCGCTGGTGCCCACGGTAGTACCGCTTATGCGGTAGTACCGCTGGTACTTCCGTGGCACTACCGCTTGGGGTTTCCCCGAGCGTGCAACTCTCTGTTGCCAGTTTGCCATTCACGGTAGTAGAGCGGTAGTAGCACGGTAGTACCGCTCTGGCGGTACTACCGCCCCTACTACCGCTTCCACTACCGCTTGGGTTTTTTCCTCTGTGCGAGTTTCTGTTACCACTTTTCCCTCTAGCGGTAGTAGAGCGGTACTAGAACGGTAGTACCGCTTGCGCGGTACTACCGCCCCTACTACCGCTTCCACTACCGCTTGGGGTTTTCCCTGTGTGCGAGTTTCTGTTACCACTTTTCCCTCTAGCGGTAGTACCGCTTAGTTGAGCGGTAGTACCGCTTGGTGCGGCACTACCGCTCCAGTCTCGTGTTCTCACCTGCTGTTTTTGAATTACTACCGCTTAAGCGGTAGTACCGCTCGCAAGAGCGGTAGTACCGCTTGTACGCGTCCAGCACGGGTAACGGTTGGATTTGGGGTGGCCCTATAAAAGGGGTCTTCTTCCCCAACGGTTTTCTTATCTCTTCTAAGCTCTCTCTCCTCCATTGTTGACTTTCTAGAGCTTTGCTTTCTCTCAATCCCTCCATGGATTCTTGCTAGTTTTTGGGGGAAAAGAGAGAGGAGATCTAGATCCACATTTCCACCAATCACTTTCTCCTCTAAGTGAGGGGAACCCCTTGGATCTAGTTCTTGGAGTTCTTTGTGTTCTTCTTCGTTCTTCCTCTCATTTTCCTCCATAGCTTTTGTTGCTTTGGTGGGATTTGGGAGAGGAGGACTTGGGCACTCCGTGTGCCCTTGCCATTGCATTAGTTGCATCGGTTTGAGTTCTCCGCGGGATTCGTGGAAGTTAGTAGTTGAGAAGCTTATTACTCTTGGGTGTTTGGGCACCCTAGAGCTTGTTCCTCTTGGGTGCCTTGGCGCCCTAGACGGCTTGGTGGCTTGGTGGTGCCTCGGAGCTCAATCATTGTGGTGTAAAGCTCCGGGCAAGCGTCGGGGTCTCCAATTAGGTTGTGGAGATCGCCCCGAGCAATTTGACGGGTACCGGTGACCGCCCCTAAGGGTTGCCAAAGTGTACGGGTTCGGTGACCGCCCTCAAGGGTTGCCATTTGTACGGGTTCGGTGACCGCCCTCAAGGGTCCCTTAGTGGAATCACGGCACCTTGCATTGTGCGAGGGCGTGAGGAGAATACGGTGGCCCTAGTGGCATTGTTGGGGAGCATTGTGCCTCCACACCGCTCTAACGGAGATTAGCATCCGCAAGGGTGTGAACTTCGGGATACATCGTCGTCTCCGCGTGCCTCGGTTATCTCTTACCCGAGCCCTTTACTTATGCACTTTACTTTGTGATAGCCATATTGTTTCTTGTTATATATCTTGCTATCACCTAGTTGTTTATCTTGCTTAGCATAAGTTGTTGGTGCACATAGGTGAGCCTAGTCGATTTAGGTTTTGTGCTTGACAAATTAACCGCTAGGTTTATTCCGCATTTGTTCAAGCCTAAACCGTAATTATTTTAAAGCGCCTATTCACCCCCCCCCTCTAGGCGACATCCACGATCTTTCAGTCGACAGATGCTCCGACAGCGGTGGGGGTGAGGCATTGGGCGGGGACGTTGGAAGGTGGTCGACTGCGGGGTGGGTGCGGACGGCTTGCCTGGGCACGGATCCAGAGATGGGCGGAGGCGATAACGGGGGGTGCCAGCCGGGAGTGCCGGGAGGAAGATAGAAATGGCCAATGTGGCGCCGACAGACGGGCTAAGGGAAGGAGCACGCGGGCATCGCGCGCGTTTGCTTCGTGTCCGCGTTGACGCAAATGAGGCTCAAATTTGGGCTCCAAATGGGTTGTCAGGCGGACAAAAAGCGAATGTGCGTTTGTTTGAGTCGACGCATTGGGTCTACTTTTCTGTCCGTGCAAACTCAAACGGATACGCGCAGACGAAATGGATCGGTGCGTTGGAAATCATGGAGCAAGGTCCAAATGTTCCTTCTAGTTTCATTCCACGACGCGTGAGAGAGATGACTTTGGGCTAGACATGGCTTTTTGTCGATGGAAGGTCATAGTAATAGAGCAAGGGATTTTTACGGAATCATCAAAAATGTCAAATAGTAAAAAATAGATGTTGAATGTGCTTGAAAAGACCAAACTCTCTTTAGAGCATCTACAACTAGACCCCTCATATCCGTCTCAAACGTCCGAACAGGCCGCCCGGTCATGAAATTTCGGATGGGGAACGTTGCATGGGAAACAAATTTTTTCCTACGCACACGCAAGATCTATCCATGGTGATGAGCATCTACGAGAGGGAGAGTGAATCTACATACCCTTGTAGATCGCTAAGCAGAAGCGTTAAGAAACGCGGTTGATGTAGTCAAACGTCTTCGCGATCCAAATCGCAAGCCGTCCCGCGATCCCATCACGATCCGTCTCGCGATCCAATCACGATCCGTCCTGCGATCCAATCACGGTCCTTCCAATCTAGTGCCGAACGGACGGCACCTACGCGTTCAGCACATGTACAACTCGATGACGATCTCCGCTTTCTTGATCCAGCAAGAGGGAGCGGAGAGGTAGATGAGTTCTCCGGCAGCGCGACGGCGCGGCGGCGGTGGTGGTGGAACTATTCCAGCAGGGCTTCGCCTAAACACTGCTGAAAAACTAGAGGAACTAATCTATCGGGAGAGAGGGCTGCACCGTGGCCTCTTGGGTTGAAGTGCTATGGCCCTCTCTCCCTCTAGTATATATAGGAGGGAGGGGAGGGGCCGGCGCCCTAGGGATCCTCCCCTAGGATCGGCCGAAGTGGGGAGGTGGAGGAGTCCAACTCCAATCCTACTAGGAGTAGGATTCCTCCCCCACTTGGTTTTCCTTTCCTCCACTTGGACTTTCCCACCCTTAGCCGCATGGGCCTTGTTGGGGGGGGGGGGGGGGTTCGGCCAGCCCACTAGGGGCTGGTTCACCTCCTCCCACAGCCCATGAGGCCCTTTGGGGCGAGAGGCCCCTCCCGATGGTCCCCCGGTACCCTCCCGGCACTCCCGGTACACTACCGAAGTACCCGAAATCTTTCCGGTGACCAAAACGGGACTTCCTATATATCAATCTTTACCTCCGGACCATTCCGGAGCTCCTCGTGACATCCGGGATCTCATCCGGGACTCCGAACAACCTTCGGTCACCACCATACATAACTCAATACTACCGAAACGTTAAGTGTGCAGACCTTGCGGGTTCGAGAACTATGTAGACATGACCGAGACACCTCTACGGTCAATAACCAATAGCGGGACCTGGATGCCCATATTGGTCCCAACATATTCTACGAAGATCTTTATCGCTTGAACCTCTATGTCAAGGATTCAGTTAGTCCCGTATGCTGTTCCCTTTGTTCTTCGGTATGTTACTTGCCCGAGATTCGATCGTCGGTATCTCTATACCTAGTTCAATCTCGTTACCGACAAGTCTCTTTACTCATTCCGTAATACAAGATCCCGTGGCTAACTCTTTAGTCACTTTGCTTGCAAGGCTTATTGTGATGTTGTATTACCGAGTGGGCCCTGAGATACCTCTCCGTCACACGGAGTAACAAATCCCAGTCTTGATCCATGCCAACTCAACAGACACCCTCGGAGACACCTGTAGAGCATCTTTATAGTCACCCAGTTACGTTGCGACGTTGGATACACACAAGGTATTCCTCCAGTGTCAGTGAGTTGCATGATCTCATGGTCATAGGAACATATACTTGACATGCAGAAAACAATAGCAATAAACTGGCACGATCATATGCTATGTTCATAGTTTGGGTCTTGTCCATCACATCATTCTCCTAATGATGTGATCCCGTTATCAAATGACATCTCATGTCTATGGCTAGGAAACCTTCACCATCTTTGATCAACGAGCCAGTTTAACTAGAGGCTTACTAGGGACACATTGTTTGTCTATGTACCCACACATGTAATTGAGTTTCCAATCAATACAATTATAGCATGGATAATAAACGATTATCATGAACAAGGAAATATGATAATAACTAATTTATTATTGCCTCTAGGGCATATTTCCAACAGTCTCCCACTTGCACTAGAGTCAATAATCTAGTTCACATCACCATGTAATTTACATTGTTATGAATCTAACACCCAATGAGTTCTGGGGTTCGATCATGCTTTGCATGTGAGAGAGGTCTTTAGTCAACGGTCTGCAACAATCAGATCCGTGTGTTCTTTGCAAATCTATATGTCGTACTGCAGATGCTACCACGCTCCACTTGGAGCTATTCCAAATGGCTGCTCCACTATACGTATCCGGATTGCTACTCAGAGTCATCCAGATTGGTGTTAAAGCTTGCATCGATGTAACCCTTTACGACGAACTCTTTATCACCTCCATAATCGAGAAATATTTCCTTAGTCCTCTAGTTACTAAGGATAACTTTGACCGCTGTCCAGTTATCCACTCCTGGATCACTCTTGTACCCCTTGAGAGACTCATGGCAAGGCACACACAGGTGCGGTACACAGCATGGCATACTATATAGAGCCTATGACTAAGGCATAGGGGACGACCTTCGTCCTTTCTCTTTCTTCTGCCGTGGTCGAGCTTTGAGTCTCACTCAACTCCACACCTTACAAATCAGGCAAGAACTCTTTCTTTGACTGATCCATTTTGAACTCTTTCAAAATCTTGTCAAGGCATGTACTCATTGAAAGTTCTATCAGACGTCTTGATCTATCTCTATAGATCCTGATGCCCAACATTTAAGTAGCTTCTTTCCAGGTTTTCCTTTGAAAAACTCCTTTTCAAACAACCCTTTATGCTTTCCAGAAATTCTACATCATTTCCGATCAACAATATGTCATCCACATATACTTATCAGAAATTCTATAGTGCTCCCACTCACTTTATTGTAAATACAAGTTTCTCATAAACTTTGTATAGACCCAAAAACTTTGATCACCTCATCAAAGCGTATATTCCAACTCCGAGATGCTTGCTCCAGTCCATAGAAGGATCGCTGGAGTTTGCATACATTTTAGCATCCTTAGGACTGACAAAACCTTCTGGTTGTATCACATACAACCTTTCCTCACGGAAACCGTTAAGGAAACTCTGTTTTGACATCCATCTGCCAGATTTCATAATCGAAAAATGCAGCAACTGCTAACATAATTCCAACAGACTTTAGCATCGCTACGGGTGAGAAAGTCTCATCGTAGTCAACTCCTTGAACTTGTGAAAAACCCTTTGCCACAAGTCGAGCTTTATAGACGGTGACATTACCGTCCGCGTCCGTCTTCCTTTCAAAGATCCATTTGTTCTGAATGGCCTTTCGCCCTTCAGGTAATACTTCCAAAGCCCATACTTTGTTTTCATACATGGGTCTCATCTCGGATTTCATGGCCTCTAACCATTTCTCGGAATCCGGGCCCATCATCGCTTCTCCATAGCTCGTAGGTTCATCGTTGTCCAACAACATGACCTCTAAGACAGGGTTGTCGTACCACTCAGGAGCAGTACGCGTCCTTGTCGACCTACGAGGTTCGATAGTAACTTGATCCGAAGCTTCATGATCATCATCATTAAGTTCCTCTTCAACTAACGTAGGCTCCACAGAAACAACTTTCTGCACTACGCTACTCTCTGGTTGAAACAAAGGTTCAACAACCTCATCAAGTTCTATCTTCCTCCCACTCAATTCTTTCGAGAGAAACTCTTTCTCGAGAAAGGACCCGTTTTAGCAACAAACACTTTGTGCTTGGATCTAAGATAGAAGGTTTACCCAACTGTTATGTTAGGGTATTCTATGTAGATGCATTTGTCCGCTTTGGGTTCGAGCTCATTAGGTGAAAACCCTTTTTCACATAAGCGTCGCAGCCCCCAACATTAAGATATGACAGCTTATGTTTCCGCCCAACCAAAATTCATACGGTGTCATCTCAACGGACTTAGATGGTGCCCCTTTTAAAGTGAATGTAGTTGTCTCTAATGCATAACCCCAAAACGATAGTGGCAAATCGATAAGAGACATCATAGTTCGCACCATATCCAATAGAGCACGACTACGACGTTCGGACACACCATCACACTATGGTGTTCCAGGTGGCGTGAGTTGTGAAACAACTTCCACATTGTCTTAAGTTGTATACCAAACTCGTAACTCAGATATTTACCTCCACGATCATATCGTAGACATTTTATCTTCTTGTCACGATGATCTCAAACTTCACTCTGATTTTGTTTGAACTTTTCAAACGTTTCAGACTTGTGTTTCATTAAGTAAATATCCCCATATCTACTCAAATCATCAGTGAAGGTAGGAAAATAACGATATCCACCGTACGCTACAACACTCATTGGACCGAATACATCAACATGTATTATTTCCAATAAGTTACTTGCCCGCTCCATCATACCGGAAAACGGGGTCTTAGTCATCTTGCCCATGAGGCATGGTCCGCATGTCTCAACCGATTCAAAATCGAATGAGTCCAAAGATCCATCAGCATGGAGTTTCTTCATGCGTTTTACACCAATATGACATTTAGCGGCAGTGCCACAAGTATGTGGTACTATCATTATTAACTTTGCATCTTTTGGCATCAATATTATGAACATGTGTATCACTACGATCAAGATTCAATAAACCATTCTCATTGGGTGCATAACCATTGAAGGTATTATTCATGTAAACGAAATAACCATTATTCTCTAACTTTAAATGAATAACCGTATTGCAATAAACATGATCTAATCACGTTCATGCTCAACGCAAACACCAAAATTTATTTAGGTTCATCACTAATCCCGAAGGTAGAGAGAGCGTGCGATGGTGATCACATGAACCTTGGAAACACTTCCAACATTCATCGTCACCTTACCCTTAGCTAGCCTCCGTTTATTCCGTAGCTTTTATTTCGAGTTACTAACTTTTAGCAACCGAACCGGTATCCAATACCCAAGTGCTACTAGGAGTACTAGTAAGGTACACATCAATAACACGTATATCAAATATACTTCTGTCGACGTTGCCAGCCTTCTTATCTACCAAGTATCTAGGTTTGTTCCGCTTCAGCGACCGTTCTCCTCATAATAGAAGCACTTAGTCTCGGGTTTGGGTTCAACCTTGGGTTTCTTCACTCGAGCTGCAACTGACTTGCCATCCATGAAGTTTCCCTCCTTGCCCTTGCCCTTCTCGAAACTAGTGGTTTTACTAACCATCAACACTTGATGCTCCTTCTTGATTTCTACCTTCGTGGTGTCAAACATCGCGAATAGCTCAGGGATCATTATTTCCATCCCTGGCATTTTATAGTTCATCACGAAGCTCTAGTAGCTTAGTGACAGTGACTTGGAGAACTATATCAATCACTATCTTATCTGGAAGATCAACTCCCACTCGATTCAAGCGATTGTAGCACCCAGACAATCTGAGCACATGCTCACCGATTGAGCTATTCTCCTTCATCTTGCAGGCAAAGAATCTTGTTGAAGGTCTCATACCTCTCAACACGGGCACGAGCCTGAGATCCTAATTTCAGCTCTTAGAACATCTCATATGTCCCGTGACGTTCAAAACGTTTTGGAGCCTCAATTCTAAGCCGTAATGTATGACGCACTGAACTATCAAGTAGTCATCAGAACGTGCCTGTTAGATGTTCACAACATCTACAGACGACGCTTGAGGGGGTGGCGCACCGAGCGGTGCATTAAGGACATAAGCCTTCTGTGCAGCAATGAGGACAATCCTCAGATCATGGACCCAGTCCGCATTATTGCTACCATCATCTTTCAACTCTATTTCTCTAGGAACATATAAAAATTCAAGGGAGCTACAGCGCGAGCTAGTAATCTACAACATAATTTGCAAAGACATTTTGACTATGTTCATGATAATGAGTTTAGTTAATCATATTACTTAAAAACTCCCACTCAAATTGACATCCCTCTGGTCATTCGAGTGTCACATGATCCAAATTCACCAACCCAAGTCCGATCATCACGTGAGATGAGGTGGTTTCAATGGTGAACATCTTCATGTTGATCATATCTACTATATGACTCATGTTCGACCTTTCGGTCTCTTGTGTTCCGAGGCCATGTCTGTACATGCTAGGCTCGTCAAGTTTAACCCGAGTGTTCTGCATGTGCAACACTGGCTTGCACCCGTTGTATGTGAACGTAGAGTCTATCACAACCGATCATCACGTGGTGTCTCGAAACGACAAACTTTCGCAACGGTGCACACTCGGGGAGAACATAATTTTATCTTGAATTTTTAGTGAGGGATCACCTTATAATGCTACCGTCGTCCTAAGCAAAATAAGATGCATAAAAGGATTAACATCACATGCAAATCATAAATGACATGATATGGCCATGAACTTGTGCTTTTGATCTCCATCTCCAAAGCACCGGCATGATCTCCATCGTCACCGGCATGACACCATGATCTCCATCAACGTGTCTCCACGAGGTTATCACGCCAACTGTTGCTTCCACGACTATTGCTAACTCATAGCGATAAAGTAAAGCAAAACGGCGAAAATAATTAAAGACAACCCTATGGCTCCTGCCGGTTGCCGTACTCATCGACATGCAAGTCGTGATATTCTATACAATACATGAGATCATCTCATACATCACATATATCTCATCATGTAATTGGCCATATCACATCACAACATACCCTGCAAAAACAAGTTATACGTCCTCTAATTGTTGTTCATTGTTTTACGTGGCTGCTACGGGTATCTAGCAAGAACTATTCTTACCTACGCATAAACCACAACGGTGATACACAAATTTCTATTCAACCTTCTCAAGGACCGCCTTTGTCGAATCCGATCCAACTAAAGTAGGAGAGACAGACACCCGCTAGCCATCTTTATGCAATGAAGTTACATGTCAGTTGATGGAACCGGTCTCTCATAAGCGTACGAGTAAGGTTGGTCCGTGCCGCTTCATCCCATAATACTGCTGAATCAACAAAAGACCAAGGGAGGAAGCAATCTGAGCATCAACGCCCACAAACTCCTTTGTGTTCTACTCGTGATCTCATCTACACATAGACCTGGCTCATGATGCCACTAATGGGGAACGTTGCATGGGAAACAAAAATTTTCCTACGCACACGCAAGATCTATCCATGGTGATGAGCATCTACGAGAGGGAGAGTGAATCTACATACCCTTGTAGATCGCTAAGCGGAAGCGTTAAGAAACGCGGTTGATGTAGTCGAACGCCTTCGCGATCCAAATTGCAAGCCATCCCGCGATCACATCACGATCCGTCTCGCGATCCAATCACGGTCCGTCCTGCGATCCAATCACGGTCCTTCCAATCTAGTGCCGAACGGACGACACCTCCGCGTTCAGCACACGTACAGCTCGACGACGATCTCCGCCTTCTTGATCCAGCAAGAGGGAGCGGAGAGGTAGATGAGTTCTCCGACAGCGCAACGGCGCGGCGGCGGTGGTGGTGGAACTATTCCAGCAGGGCTTCGCCTAAACACTGCTGAAAAACTAGAGGAACTAATCTATCGGGAGAGAGGGCTGCACCGTGGCCTCTTGGGTTGAAGTGCTATGGCCCTCTCTCCCTCTAGTATATATAGGAGGGAGGGGAGGGGCCGGCGCCCTAGGGATCCTCCCCTAGGATCGGCCGAAGTGGGGAGGTGGAGGAGTCCAACTCCAATCCTACTAGGAGTAGGATTCCTCCCCCACTTGGTTTTCCTTTCCTCCACTTGGACTTTCCCACCCTTAGCCGCATGGGCCTTGTTGGGGGGGGGGGGGGGTCGGCCAGCCCACTAGGGGCTGGTTCACCTCCTCCCACAGCCCATGAGGCCCTTTGGGGCGAGAGGCCCCTCCCGATGGTCCCCGGTACCCTCCCGGCACTCCCGGTACACTACTGAAGTACCCGAAACCTTTCCGGTGACCAAAACGGGACTTCCTATATATCAATCTTTACCTCTGGACCATTCCGTAGCTCCTCGTGACGTCCGGGATCTCATCCGGGACTACGAACAACCTTCGGTCACCACCATACATAACTCAATACTACCGAAACGTCACCGAACGTTAAGTGTGCAGACCCCGCGGGTTCGAGAACTATGTAGACATGACCGAGACACCTCTACGGTCAATAACCAATAGCGGGACCTGGATGCCCATATTGGTTCCTACATATTCTACGAAGATCTTTATCGGTTGAACCTCTATGTCAAGGATTCAGTTAATCCCGTATGCTGTTCCCTTTGTTCTTCGGTATGTTACTTGCCCGAGATTCGATCGTCAGTATTTCTATACCTAGTTCAATCTCGTTACCGACAAGTCGCTTTACTCGTTCCGTAATACAAGATCCCGTGGCTAACTCTTTAGTCACTTTGCTTGCAAGGCTTATTGTGATGTTGTATTACCGAGTGGGCCCTGAGATACCTCTCCGTCACACGGAGTAACAAATCCCAGTCTTGATCCATGCCAACTCAACAGACACCCTCGGAGACACCTGTAGAGCATCTTTATAGTCACCCAGTTACGTTGCGACGTTGGATACACACAAGGTATTCCTCCGGTGTCAGTGAGTTGCATGATCTCATGGTCATAGGAACAGATACTTGACATGCAGAAAACAATAGCAATAAACTGGCACGATCATATGCTATGTTCATAGTTTGGGTCTTGTCCATCACATCATTCTCCTAATGATGTGATCCTGTTATCAAATGACATCTCATGTCTATGGCTAGGAAACCTTCACCATCTTTGATCAACGAGCCAGTTTAACTAGAGGCTTACTAGGGACACATTGTTTGTCTATGTACCCACACACGTAATTGAGTTTCCAATCAATACAATTATAGCATGGATAATAAACGATTATCATGAACAAGGAAATATGATGATAACTAATTTATTATTGCCTCTAGGGCATATTTCCAACAATTTCGACCTAGCCGGGCGCCTCAAATGGGCCTCAAACGCCTAGGCTGACTGGCACCCCTCATATCCAACCCAAATATGAGGCGGGTATGGGGGCACCCAGGCGCGCCCGGGCACGCCCGCCACGTTGGACTGATGATGGGGTCCCACGTAGACTCGCCTGGAAACCCGGCGGTCCGACGGTCGTCCGTCGCCGGTGTGAATGCCGCGTGGCGCCGCTCCGGCTCGCCGCTCGAGGCCAAATTCGGCTATTTAAGCCGGCCGACGTCCTCTAGCCCTAGCACATCCACCTACTTCCTCTTTGTGCCGTCACCCGAGCCCGTCTGCCTCCTCTCCCCCGCTCTTTGGCGTCGATATGGTCCGACGTAAGATCACCATCTACGCGATGCTCACGTCGGAGCACCGGATGCAGATCGAGGCAGAAATCCATGCTAGGCGCGCCGCCCGCATCGCTGCGGGTCTGCCTTCGGACTTGCCGGAGCCGGAGGAGGAGGAGGAACAACAACCGGAGGAGGAGGAGGGAGAGCAGCTGCCGGAGCCGATGGAGGTGGTGGATCCGGACGAGGACGAGGCGGGCCAGCCTGCTCCGGGGTTCTACATGGCGGAGGCGGATGCCGAGTTCGTCGTCGCCTAAGACGAGGAGATGGCGGAGCAGCAGGCCATCCTGGAGTCCATCCAGGATGAGGCCGAGGTGAAGGACAAACGGGAGCTCATCCGACAGAAGTAGGCGGAGGCCGACTCCCTCTTCGACGAACTTGATGCGGAGATAGCGACGGAGGAGGCCGGAGCGAAGCAGCAGGAGGGGACGGAGCTGCAGCTGCCGCGCATGTATCTGCCGGAGGGCACGAAGATAGTCGACATCTCCGACGAGGAGTAGCTACATAGTACATAGGTTTTTAAGTTTGCATGCTTTTGTATGAATATAAGAATAGTTTGAGGTGTCCGGATACAGTGGTGTTAATTTAAAACATGCCCGATCACTTCCCGCGGACGCATCCGGACGCTTCACGGGGCGTTTAAGGGGTCATATTTACCAACCGGGAGTGTAGATGCTCTTACATTTACGATTTTCTGTTCCTCGTGCAACTGAGAACATTTTTTTGAGAAATGCAGTGATGAGCTTTGAGGCTGACACGGGGGTGATGGTCAAGTCATCCTCGGCGAGGTCGATCCAGCATCACCGCCAGGGGTACATGCAGAGTGTGGTGTCTCACGTGCGGCTGCGTGGGGTAACGGGACGCAGCGGCCTCACGGTTCGGCCTATCAATCTATCTATACCTACTAATAAAGGAAATAAGTATTCTTGGTCCGTCATGTTTTTTTCTTCAGAAAACCCCTTCAAGTTTCTGGTAATCAACCCGCAGTACATATTAATCGTTTTTTAACCCTAACTCCAAATTTAACATGTTATATATGAAATTTGATGAGAAAAATATGTAGAATCTGAATATAATATTATTTCACGTGTTAACCATTTAAAAAAAATGCTATTTACGATGAAACCTTAATCAGTAGCGCATGATCAGTCTTTCCTTCATATCGGTGCCGATCCGAATTGAAAATGAACACTTTGGAAAACCAGGTTGAGGAACAAAAACAATATCTATAATCACGCATGCACGTCTCATCAAAACCTCATAGAAAAAAATAAATTTATCATCCTATGCCGAGAGAGACGTGTTAAGATTGACAACATTCAAACGTGTTGTGATGGTGTGAACACTAAGGCCAGCATCGACGAGCGTGGAAAGAAGGGTAAATAGAAACACAGATGGGATGCCATGTGTTGAAATAAAGGATATGGACTTATGGACTCATGGTTATTAGATTAGTGAGTGTTTTTCTCACCCGTTGCAACGCACGGGCTCTTTTGCTAGTCGACTAAAAAGAAAATTAGTTACCTAACGCATAGGTGCTCCCATATCATCTTAGGGCATCTTCAATACTGATCGTTAAATTTGCTTCCGCATCCGTCCGCGGACATTAAAATCAATTCGTGGAAACGGATGCGGAAGCCGGTCATCCAACACTATCTGTATATATTTGAAACCGTCTTTTAACATACCGAATGAAATTCATGCAAACCCGATTCATGAAAGTTTGGATATATAAAAACGCACTAATCATCCATACATAGCATGTAAATAAGTCTAGTACAAAAATAGTTCAAATTCAACGAGATTAACCGGATGTTCAACAAGCTTTTCATGAACGAATTATGTCAACAGGGGAGGAGGAGTGTACCTGGCTACAGACGGGTCCTGGGTGGACGACGCCGTCGTAAAAGGCGAGCGAGCCCGTCGGTGCTGGTTGTGGAGGTCTGACAATGTCCGTGGCGGTGGCCGGAGAGGTACATCGGCGACGGCGGAGGAGGAGGATGAGGATGCAAAGTAAGGAGAAAAGGGATGGATTGAAAGAATGGGACCGAAGGGGGCTATTTATTGGGCCGAGGGTGTCGGAGTCCTACGTGGCTGCTGTCCGGATTCCCGTAAGGCCCCATTCTCTCACTTTGCTTCTTATTTGCGGAAAAAATACACTCAACGGACCGATACAAGCCCGCGTGGGATGTCAGAACATGTCCGAACAGCATGGTCCGGTATGCGGGCGGTAGTCTGCGTTGGAGATGCACTTACATATAGTTTGGTAACTGGTATGTTGGTTCTTTCTAGAATATGTTGGTATGTTGGTTCTTAGTTATGTCGTCTCGGGAGACATGAGCAAGTTCATGTCGGTAAGTCTACAGAGCTAACAGAAAAGAGCAACCACCCCTACATGAAGGCGGCTGACATCACGAGAATAGTGGAAATATTTGAACACTTCAAGCAGTCAACCAGACCCAATTTGTGGGCGACTGGCTCGACAGTCAACAGACCATTTCAATTGGCAAAATGCAGTGGAGCATGAGAAGACTCACTACCGATTGCTGCTGATCGACAGGAAAACGTCGACGGTAAACGAACATGACAAGGCGAAATTTATTTCCATTTTATTTGACTGGATCGAATGGATTACATGACACCGAGGTCTCGCCTGAGTAATTCACCTAATAAGACTCCTTAACAGATTGTCTTCCCTTCCATCACCTATAAATCTCAAGACTAACATTAATCCCCACACCGGCCGATGACACAGACCTAACGATCGATATCCTACATTAACCTCTTCTAAGTAAGATCACGCCAACGCGATCATGGCGGCGACACCGGCAACAAGCCCTGCGACAATGGAGAGCGCCCGCCTGGACGCGCCACTGGGCTCGGTCGACGGGCTGGGTCCGAAACCGGTCGCCGAGGCGGACCCGCCAGAACTGGACCCGTAAGACGCCGACGGGGATTCCGGGGCCGAGACCGCCCGGCTGGGGCTGGGGCTGGGCGCGCGGCCGCCGACGCCGACGGAGGGCGCTTTGGCCGGAGCGGCGGTCAGCCCGGAGTGCCCGACGACCCTCACCATCATCCGCTGGCCCGCCTCGCAGTGCCCCGGCACGCCGCTGACGAAGTAGAAGAAGCCCGCCCGGTCGAACTTGAACTTGGTGTCGCCGTCCGCGAACCGGGTCACCGGGGTCACCGTGCTGCACATCTTGTAGTCGTCGCGGTTCACCAGCAGCACCGAGTCCCTGGCCGCGTACTTGAAATCTGCACGTACGCCGGCCGTCCGCCATGATTCAAGTTCAAGAACGCAAAAGTGAGGTGCTATTATGTAGGAGCGCCAAATAAATCGACCAAGAATGCTTCGCAATGATCAAGATTCAAGGAGAGGCTCGATCTGGATGCGACGGGAACTGCTTACCAAGGACGTCGCCCACTTGGAAGCGGTTCTTCTTGGCCCAGTGGTTGTACGTCTCGGTGCCGTTGCCGGCCGGTACGGCCCACCCCCTCGCGTTGCCGACGCTGTAAACCACCGGCGTCGAGGACGCCGGCGACACCGAGGCCGCGAGGAGGATGCAGCAGCAAGCGGCAGCAGCAGCGAGGACGACGACGCTGGCCATTGGCGTGCACCGAGGATGGATCAGTGAGGGCACTAGTGTGGTGTAGTGTAGTGGTGTTGGTGTG
Source organism: Elymus sibiricus (assembly GCA_039707655.1). Classification (NCBI taxonomy): domain Eukaryota; kingdom Viridiplantae; phylum Streptophyta; class Magnoliopsida; order Poales; family Poaceae; genus Elymus; species Elymus sibiricus. The sequence goes on from CM077673.1 coordinate 338,583,249, forward strand.
AGATCTACCGATCGCGGCAGTGGCCTTTTATACCGAGGCCGGAAGCGAGCGGCGCCGGCGAAGCCGGGAGGTCAGTTGCGTAACGTGCAGGAGGCGATAGCGGGGGTCGTTGCCGCGCAACGGGAGGAGCCGTTGGGCTGTCCGCTCTCGGCTGCATGGCGATAGGAGGCGTTAGCTTCTCCGACGAGTCAGGGGTTTGAATACGTTAACGCCCTGGGGAGGCGAATTTCTTGGAAGTACGTCAAAGAGCGTCGGTTTACGGCAAGTACTCATGTGTGCGTACCGCGTACCCTCCACCAGATTCCGCGGAGAAACCCAAACCCCTCTCCGAACCCAGGACTACTCCCTCGGCGGCGGCGCGTTGAGATGGCAGACGGCGCGGAGAGCGGGCAGGCCGCGGTCGCGGGGGACGGGAACCCTCCGCAGCTGTCTAAGAGCGCGAAGAAGAAGCTGCTGAAGCAGGAGCGGCAGGCGGCGCGGAAGGCCGAGCGGAAGGTGGCGGAGAAGGAGCGCCGGCGCGAGGACATCGAGCGGCGGAGGCGCGAGTGGGAGGAGTCTCTGGCCGCGGCGCCGTCGCAGGAGGCGCGCGAAGCGATGCTGGCGGCGCGCAGGGAGACGCGGCTCGAGCGGGTGGGAAAGCGCGTGGAGGAGCGGGGCGCGCGCGCCGAGAGGCTCCGGCGCGCCGCTGAGGGCGCCGGGCAGAAGGTGGTGCTCGACCTCGAGTTCGCCGACCTCATGCGGCCCAACGAGATTCACAGCCTCACACAGCAGGTGAATTCTTCTTCTCGCCTTTTCTAGCTCTATTTTTATCACACCAAGTAACCTTGATGGTCAGAGACTCATCACTGTAAGGTAGTCAAAGGGGATTATGCGACTCTTGGTGATTTAAACTAGCTCGTATATATGTAGCTAATGCACGGGGAGAGTCTCTGGCCTTGTTGCTGTAATTGGTGAACTGGAAGTGGTAGTTAGATTAACATTAGGCGCTATTGTTGTACTTGTTCAATGTTCAGAAAGCTCCTTCGTTGTTGTAGTGACAGCATGAATAGTCCCCTTTAATTATAATTTTGATCAGTGGGATGATTACATCTACCCGAAGGAGATATGATCTTAATAATTGGCTTAATTGTGAATGCCTGTGAAAGATAATTTGTGACATGGCCTATTTCTCGGTTTGCATCTTGAACAGATTGCGATTTTTCCTCAAGAACTTATCAAATTGTGTTGTGTTGCTATCTATCAAATGTTAATCATGGATGTGATATACCCAATTCTTTCCTGTCTATCTGAAACATCTAGAGTAATTTTCTGGTATTAGGTCAAAATGTACTAGTATCAGCATCTGCAAAGCAAATAAAATGAGAGTATCATTTCCGATACTGTGTACCTAGGTATATCTAAATGCCTATGTCTACCAAGATACTTTCCACCTTCATGAATGTTTAGTCTGAGTATAAACATCTGAACTGTGAACTAATGCAAGTTACAGATTATGTACTGCTATGCAGTGAACGGAAGATCAGCAACCCCGGCTCATCTATGGTTGACAGGTTGCAGCGGAGAAATGGGGACCCAGGTTCAAAGGATACCTGGCTTTGATAAGTGGATCATAGAAAAAGAGGCCAAGTCTTATCTTGAAGCATTTGCTGACTGTAAAGAAAATCTTGTGTATCTTACAGCGGATGCTGAGACTGTCCTTGATGAACTAGACATGTCGAAAATATATATCATTGGTGGTCTAGTGGATCGGAACAGATGGAAGGGCATAACACAGAAAAAGGCAGTTGATCAGGGCATTCAGTCTGCCAAGCTCCCCATTGGAAGTTATTTAAAGATGTCAAGTTCTCAGGTGAGCATATGCAGGCCCCTCTTTTCTTTTTCATTACAAAATGTTAGTTTGCGCAGTTAATATTATATACTTTGTTGCCTCTCCTGGCATCAAACTTGTTATTGTGTTTGTATTTCAAATATACGTCGGGTATGCCTCTGTCATGATGTCTTCTTTCAAATAATATGGACAGCCTTGGGATCATATCACCATTTCTAGTATGTTAAAAGAACCTGAAGAGCATTTTATGAAGGGAAATAATACCACACATGTTCTTGCTGATTTTCAACATACTACTGTTTTCACATTTTAATGCAGAAACCAGAGAGCCTTTATAATTGTGCTGCTGCTTATTTTAAACTGTACTACAAAGCAAGTTGTCAATTATTGATCATGTAGGTTCTTACAGTCAACCAAGTGTTCCAGAATGTATTAGTCTTGGCTTTGGAGGACTTTGGTGAGCTGTACTAAGAATCTAAGACTATTGACTCTCCGTGCGTGTTGATCATGTAGGTTCTTACAGTCAACCAAGTCTTCGAGATAATGCAAAAGTTTGTGGAAACAAAGGACTGGAAGACGGCATTCTTTCATGTGATCCCACCGAGGAAACGAGGAGAAGCTGGAGCTGCAAATGATGATGATGCACCTGAAGGGGCTGCAAACGGAGATCTTGACAAGTGTTTAGATGAGGAGGTTAATGATGATGATGATGGTGGTGATGGGGATGAAGAAGCCGATGTTGCTAACAAGCGACATTGTGTTAGAAGTGAAAATGGAAAATCTTAGAATCAGCTCTTTTTGGTGCAGTGGTGGAGGCGACTCCTGGGCAGGTTATTTGTCTCTGGGGAAGAGCAGAGGGAAAGAGCAATCTACTGTGCCGACGACGAAATATGAGTCATCTCCAAGTGTATCATTATTATTAACTTTGCGGAACTGCTTTGTTTACCTAGGTTTACTTGTTTGGTGTACTCTGATGTGTCGTAGTATTTTTGTTTTGTTACATGAACTACACCCAGTACTTTGGTACGATGGGAGTAAGTAAACGCTTTATAACATCACAGTTAAATAGAGTGCCTTTGTTCTCATCTTTGTTGGTTTTCTCTTGGGATTCAGAAACACATGTATTTTATAGACAACACAGGCATATATCTGCTTCAGAAACACATATATCACCCAAACTCAAGCGTGCCTAGAGACAGATTGTGCGATCTACAAGTAGCCAATGTCCCCTATCGAGTTCCACGGGAAAAGAAAGGGACTGTCTATTTCACATCCGACTGAAAACCAATTTGCATTCAATCAAAGTGTGACAACTGTATGACATTGTCTTCTCCGCTGTCAAAGGGTATGTCCGCTAACAACAGCACAAAACTGGAAGCAGAGGAAACGTCAAAAGTTTGCAAAACACACGCCGGTTACAGTGAAAATTGTTGCTGCATGGGTTGACGCGTTGCTAGGGTTCTTACCTGCATATTCGGCCAAAACAGAAATACATGGGCATCCAAAGTTCGAAAAAAGTCTAGTAGCTAACAAAAGAACATTCAACTAAACTCTAGAAAGAGGCTATCTACTACTACAACAACAGCAACAAAGCCTTTAGTCCCAAACAAGTTGGGGTAGGCTAGAGGTGAAACCCATAAGATCTCGCGATCAACTCATGGTTCTGCAGATGAATAGCAAGCTTCCACGCACCCCTGTCCATGGCTAGCTCTTTGGCATACTTCAATCCTTCAGATCTATCTTTACGGACTCCTATGTCAAGTTCAAGTTACCTACTAACCTGAACAAAAAGATCAAGCATAATACACATACAGAAAAATGTACTTCCAGTTTGGAACAACATATAATTACTGCAAAATCAAGAACATTGGTACTGTAAATGAAGAACATATTCACTGTAAAAATTGTTCAAAAATTACTGTAAAATTGTACACTGAAGCACTGTAAAAAGGGGAACCTTGGCTCATATTTGGTGTAATCAAAACATAATCACTTTAAAATAAAAAAGAACCTTGGCACTATCCTTTTAATGAGAATAACAAGGGGAAGCCACCGTTATTTTTTACAACAAATCACTGCAAAAAAGGACTAACATGAAAGGGGTGACACTAAATCATACAGATACATTAGTAGATTTACTTCAAACTATTAAAGGTGTACAAAATGAGGTTTACAAGGGGAACGGGGGATCACCATGCATAATATGTATTACCCAACATATAGAACTGTATAATTGCACTATAAAACTATAAAAACTGAAGAATTCCATCTACTTAACCACTGTAAACCCCTCACATTGTCACTGTCAAAATTACAAACGATCAACTGTAAAAAGACAGAAGTAAATTATGCCTGGATAAAGAGGAGTTCAGACTTCAGACATAACTTTTAATGGAACTATTAGTAAACCTTGCTGTAAAGACAACTATATAGTGAATCTAAACAACAACTATTACTCAAGATTTACAGTGGTTAGTAGCTGCATGGTGAAAAACAAAAGGAGCAGTAATTTACCAATGGAACGTAAGCAAGAACAATAAATTATTGTAAGCTGGGGACTGTAAATAGTCCTTATATGCACTGTAAATTGGGGTTGCCATCAGTCCATCACTATAAAGAGTAATTCTCAAAATCAAAATTACAGTGACATAAAAGACAGAAATTCATATGTGTAACACACTGTAAAATGAGGTTGACACAATGAGTTACTTTCAAAAAAAAAGTGACATAAATGATAGAAAATCATAGTGTAACACACTGTAATTTGTGGTTGACATCACTGTTAAAACAGGCTTTCAGAATTCCATTACTTTGACACATGAAGAAGAAAAATCCAAAGCTGTAATACATTGTAAAACTATCTTTTCAAATTTAATTTGCGGTTCGCATCCACTGCAAAAATAACTTTTCAGAATATAAATTACTGTGACATAAAACAGAAATCCATAGTTTTAAAAACTGTAAATTGTGGTTCAACGTACTGTAAAACACTATACATTGTGGTAGACATCCACTGTAAAAAATAACTTTTCAGAATTTAAATTACTTTGACATAGAACAATAAATCCATAGTTCACTACACTGTAAATTGTGGTTGACATCACTGTAAAAACAAGCCGTCGATTGTTAGGTTGAATTTGCTACATGAGCACCGCTGAATGCAAGGATCGTTAAATCCAATTACAAAACACTGATGATTGATTCTGGAATATCAAATGTACAGCTACATGCAGGTGAAGCAAGTATGCAGAGAGAGGGTGCGTACCTACAGGATATCAAATCTTCTTCATCCTGTACGGCCAATGATTGTGTTGCTTCTCCTGAAAAAGGGAAAACCAGTTTCAATTGTGATATATCTAACAGATTGTTTTTACAGAGTGGAACATACTCATTCACACAGCTACTTCAAGCACAATTGATGTAAAAGGTGAGAGAAAATCAAAACATGATGCAAATTGCAGTACTATATGTTGGTAAAAAAACGTATACTTATACATTGATTTTCCTTTGTTTCTAGCAGGAACATTATTCAGGGTTAGAGTCACACATACAAAATGATGACGGCCAGATGAACGCTGCAGCATGGAGAAATGATCAGACAACACCAAACAGCAATACCGAAGATAACATGATAGTAAGCATGGAAAAAAACAACTTAGAGTAAACTAGCAAAAGAGTATATTAGTATCAAGTAATTGAGGTGTGCTTCTTCTTGCAGGAACAACAAATTGTGATGAGGAGTGAACCAGCAACAGAATGCCCCTGGGATGTACATCTATTTGACAACATCGAATTGGAAAAGGTAAATACAAAAATCCAACACAAAAATTACCGAACAAACTGTTGCTGCGAACAAGTAATACTGAAAAATGACTGAAACTTACTAATACTAATTTGCAAGTTCTTGAACAAGAAGTCTCTTATGGGACATCTGCAACACACACAACAGGTAATACGTTCAGTGAGCTAACAACAGGAAGTTGGGGAGAAGTGCATTCCTAGCTGAAGTTTGGTCATGCTTTCAGCGTTCATTAAGTTCCCTTCCTCTTCTTCATTTTGCATGAAGTTCTCAATGTCTTCTTCATTAAGGAACTCCTTCTCTTCTTAAGTTTCAGCTAGCTGGTTTTGTTGCTGTTGTTTATCTGACGTCGAGGGAAAAGAAAGGGGATTCAAATTAAAGCTAGGCAGAGAAAGTGACACGGCAACCTACTAGTTAACGGGCGGACAGAATGGTCAGGACTCAGGTGCCGACAAACAAATAACAACCCGACCGAGCGTGAATCTCCAGGCAAAGGTCGGACGGCGTGGAAATCTGACTGAAAAAAATTGTATTCAGTCAGATGACAATTAGCAAAACTGAAAAGACAAGAGTTCTGAAACGAAGCCATCCGCAGACTATTGGCGTGTATGGTAGCCTGCATAACATCCAGCCACCTCGGAGAGACTATGGGCGTGTATGGTATCCTGCATAACATCCAGCCACCTCCGAGGCTGTTCGGTTACTTGCGCATGCGGCTGGCCCAGCATAGCATGTACTCAAAGCAGCTCACAGACTAGCTCCAGAGAAACAGTCAAACCGATCATTTCTCTCACGGTTCACTCCCCCCTTCCCGCTGTCACCCTTTCTCACCGTCAGCGCGCCGAGCATAGGCGGCGGAAAGACCGGATGGCGAGCACCGGCGGCGGGAAACTTTAAGCTTGAGTCCCCAGTCAACGTGCGGCTGGGCTCGGAGCCCCCAGCCTCGGAGGCCGGTTCTTGTATCCAACTTTGATGGATGGCTTGAAGAGCCGCTCGAGGAAGACGTTCTTGAGCACAGGGTCACACCATGCACCCATCTTGGTCAGTATGTGGGCCACTGCATTATCGTCCCGCTAGACGTGATCGAACTCATGTCTGTCGAACCGACCAGACAACTGCAGAACTGGCATCCATCAAGCAGACATTGGCATCGAAGGCACCATTAAGCTGTGATATCACGAGATTGGTGTCATCTCAGACCTCGAGCTTGGTCACGGCCATGTGAAGGTTGTGCAGGAGGGCTTCGTATTCTGAAGCATTATTGGAGTCCATGTACACTATTTGCAGTCGTAGTGAAAGGCGTGGATGTCGCCTGGGGGGGTTGAATAGGCGCATTAATTAATTACGGTTTAGGCTTGAACGAAAAGCATAAAATATAAAACAACTAGGCTCATCTATGTGCACCAACAACTTATGCTAAGCAAGATAAACAATTAAGTAATAGCAAGATATATAACATGAAACACTATGTCTATCACAAAGTAAAGTGCATAAGCAAAGGGCTCGGGCAAGAGGTAACCGAGGCACGCGGAGACGACGATGTATCCCGAAGTTTACACCCTTACGGATGCTAATCTCCGTTTGGAGCGGTCTGGAGGCACAATGCTCCCCAAAATGCCACTGGGTCTCCTCTTTGCCTCATACAATGCAAGATGTCGTGATTCTACTAAGGGACCCTTGAGGACGGTCACCGAACCCGTATAATTGGCAACCCTTGGGGACGGTCACCGAACCCGTACAATTGGCAACCCTTAGGGGCGGTCACTGAACCCATACAATTGGCAACCCTTGGGGGCGGTCACCAAAATCCGTACAAATTGCTCGGGGCAATCTCCACAATCTAATTGAAGACGCTGACGCTTGCCCGGAGCTTTACACCACAATGATTGAGCTCCATGGCACCACCAACCGTCTAGGGCCCCCAAGCACCCAAGAGTCACAAGCTCAAGGGTGTCCAAACATCTAAGAGCAATAAACTTCTTAACTTTTCACTTTCACATATCACCATGGAGAACTCAAAACGATACAACTAATGCAATGGCAAGAACACACAAAGTGGTCAAGTACCTCACTCTCAAATCCCACCACAGGAACAAAAGCTATGGAGGAATATGAAAGGAAGAACAAGGAGAACACAAAGAACTCCACGATCTAGATCCAAGGGGTTCCCCTCACACAGAGAAGAAAGTGTTTGGTGGAAATGTGGATTTAGATCTCCTCTTCCTTTTCCCACAAAAATAGCAGCAACAATCATTGGAGGGATCGAGAGATAGAAAGCTCGAAGAAGGTCAATAATGGGGGGCAAACATGAGCTCAAAGATAAGATCCATTGGGGAAGAAGACTCCCTTTTATAGGTGGAAAAAAATCTAACCGTTATGCTCACTGGTCGTGCTCAAGCGGTACTACCGCTTGGAGCGGTAGTAGGTGGGTAGGACAGTAGTACCGAACAAAGCGGTACTACCGCGCCCTACTACCGCGAAATTCGTGACCAGTTACAGAAGCATTTTCCCAAGAGGAAGTAGCTCCGGTAGACCACAACGGAAGTACCGCAAGGAAAGGTACTACCATGGTACCGAGTGGTACAACCGCTTCGGTGCTGCAAAACAGCCCGATCAAACACAGAAGAAACCGAAACTATCATAACTATTGCATACGGGCTCCGAAATCAGCAAACTCAAGCTCATGATATGCTTATTCTCGGGCCACCAAGAGCTCTTCCCTGCATCACTTTCACTTGGACGAGAGATGTCCCAATTGGACGGTATATGAGAGTGAGAAATATTCTCAACCCCATAATTATGGATCAAATTGTGAAAACTGTTTGCATGTAACCTGCCGAGGGGTCTCCTTGGATTGGATTCACCTTGTACTTATTGAATTGATTGAGACCTCCTCACCATCGGTGGACAAGGATTTGGAGATGTGGAGATGCATGCGAGCGTGCCACGTTCTGAAGCGGGAGGGTGCACTTCTATAGAGTCCATAAATTCTTCCCCCGTGATGACATCCTCGGTTCTCTCTCTTTCGAGCTCCATATGCAACAGCCAAGCCTCGTCCTCAATGTTGTTGGAGGAGGAGGACGGCATAGCTCTCACGCCTCGAAAACTCTGACAAAAAATAGCTCATAACAAGCACGGAGGGAAACTTGCGATACGGTGGTCAAAACATCGGGGAGTATATACAATGAATTTTTCTACATGCAGGACAAGCAATCGGAAAGAAAACGGAGTCGGGAAGGCACACGAAGGGCCCGCAAGGCAACCAGGCACGCCTAGGGGGTAGGGTGTGCCATGTTGCCTTGTGACCTCCTCTTGGGTCCTCTTGACTGGTTCTTACTTTTGTATTTTTTTCTAATATTCCAAGATGGGCAGAAATATTTTTTATGGAATTTTCGGAGTCGGTTTACTTACCGTATCAAGTACGTGCCCCTTTTCGGGGTTTTGGAGTGTTCTGGAAGGTCTCTTTTATGTGCTCCTCTGGTGTCATTGTTTGAATAACATTGGTCTCTTTGTTAATGGGTGTACCTAAAATATAATGTTTAATTATTTTCCCATGAACCACCTTAGGATTTGTTCCTTCCGCATTATTAATCTTGATGGCTCCGGAGCGATAAACCTCCTCGATAATGTACGGTCCTTCCCATTTGGAGAGGAGTTTTCCCGCAAAGAATCTGAAACGAGAATTGTATAATAGAACATGATCACCAATATTAAATTCTCGTTTTTGTATTCTCTTGTCATGCCATCTTTTATCCTTTTCTTTAAACAACTTGGCATTTTCGTAGGCTTGTGTCCTCCATTCATCTAGAGAGCTAATATCAAATAACCTCTTTTCACCGACAAGTTTGAAATCATAATTAAGTTCTTTACTTGCCCAATATGCTTTATGTTCTAACTCAAGAGGTAAATGACAAGCCTTCCCATAGAGCATTTTATATGGAGACATACTCATAGGATTTTGATAAGCAGTTCTATAAGCCCAATGCATCATCAAGTTTCTTAGACCAATTCTTTCTAGATCTATTAATGGTCTTTTGCAAAATTAAATTTATCTCTCTATTACTTAATTCAACTTGACCACTAGATTGAGGATGATATGGAGAGGCAATCCTTTGATTGACATCATATTTAGCTAAGAGTTTACGAAATGCACCATGAATAAAATGTGAACCACCACTAGTCATTAAATATCTAGGGACTCCAAACCTCGGAAAATAACTTCTTTAAGCATTTTAATAGAGGTGTTGTGATCAACACTACTAGTTGGAATAGTTTCTACCCACTTAGTGACATAATTAACACCAACTAGAATATGAGTATACCCATTAGAGGAAGGAAAAGGTTGTAGGATCCAAAGTATGTCTAGAGGGGGGTGATTAGACTACTTGACCAAACTAAAAATCTAGCCTTTTCCAAATTTTAGTTGTTGGCCAATTTTAACAATTGTAGCAAGTCAAGTACACCCTACACATGCAAGTCTAAGAGTATAGCAGCAGGAAAGTAAAGACATGCACATGAAAGTAAAGGTAGGGAGAGGAGAATCAAACGCAATTGATGACACGAAGATTTTTCTCGTGGTTCCGATAGGTGGCGCTATCGTACATCCACGCTGATGGAGACTTCAACCCACGGAGGGTAGCGGTCGCGAGAGTCCACGGAGGGCTCCACCTGTTAGGGTCCACGAAGTAGCAACCTCGTCTATTCCATCACGGCTTTCGTCCACGAAAGACTAGCCTCACTATGGGTAGATCTTCACGAAGTAGGCAATCTCCTTGCCCATACAAACTTCTTGGTTTAACTCCACAATCACGAAGAAGGAGGCTCTCAAGAGACACATAACCAATCTAGGAGGCACCACCCTCCAAAAGGTAATATATGTGGTAGTATGATGAACTCCTTGCTCTTGTGCTTCAAAAGATAGTCTCCTCAACACTCAATCACTCTGTCACAGGTTTGGCATGGGTAGAAGAGATTGATTGGACGGAAAGCAACTTGGGGAGGCTAGAAATCAAGATTCATATGGTTGGAGTGGAATGTCTTGATCTCAACACATGAGTAGGTGGTTCTCTCTCAGAAAAATGAATGGGGGCAAGTGGGGATCTGTTCTGAGTGCTTCTCTTCCGAGTGATAGGTGGTGGAGGGGTATATATAGGCATCTCCAAAAATTCAACCGTTACAACATTATTGCCCAACTCCGTGAAACCGAAGTGAAAACTCGGTTGCACCGACTAGTGCAAAATGTGGCAACTTTAGGCTTTTCGGTGGTACCGATATACACAACTCAGTCCTACCGATTTTGGTCTGACCAGGGAAGTTCCTCATCTCGGTGACACCGATTCACCAAACTCGGAAATTCCGAGTTTAGGAATTAGCTAACGAGAGAGTTGGTCACTGATTCTCGGTCGTACCGAAACCAGTATTGGTTGTACCGAGTTGCTAGGGTTTTGGCTAGGTTCTGTCTCGGGGGAAAATCAGTATAGCCGAGTGAGAAAACTTGGTGGCACCGATTTTGAACTTTAGGTTTTGGACAGAGTATTTTGTGGGAGAATGGATGAGTATTTTTGGTGGCCAATCTCTAAGCACTTGAGCAACCAGATCATCATAATTCCTCACCCCCTTTTAATAGTATTGGCTTTCCTATGGACTCAAAAGTGATTTCTCACAAAATGTAAAATGTAGAGTCTTCAAGCTTGATTATGGCCAATGCTATTCCTTTCCTTTCCTTGGGGAGGTTCTCCACACAATCCTTTAGCCATCCCATCATTGAACTTTTTCCTGAGATTAACTTGGTAAAAACATTAGTCCAATGAAATATATGTTGTTATTAATTACCAAAACCAGCTAGGGAGAAGTTGTGCTTTCAATCTCCCCCTTTTTGGTAATTAATGACAACATATAGATCAAATCTTCGATAAGAGATATAATCAATGAATAGCGTCGTTGCTTTGAGAAGTATGTGATAAGCAAGAGCTCCCCCTAAATTTGTGCACTATTTAAAATTTGCGTTTGAATGCAAATGCACAATCGATTAGGAGTGTGGGTAACTCTTCAATGTCACATACAACTTGGTGGTGCGCATAAATGATATGAATTGATTAGAATGCACATAACACCAAACAAGTGAATGATCATCTCATAGATATATCACAAAGATAGGAAATAGTAGCATCAACAAGCAAAGTATATGATCAAACACAACTGAGTTTTTAAACAAACGAGCGATAAACCAAATGTTTTTAAGAAGTAGAGAGCAACCAAAATGCAACACACTCTCTCTCGAAGCCCTATGATCTATAACTTCTCCCCCTTTGGCAACAAGTTACCAAAAAGTTCAAAGCTATAGAGCTAATCGTCTCTCTGGGCATGGTCTCCTCCATGAGATGATGAAGCGGCTCCTGTAGCTGTTGAAGGAGTCGAGAGAAGAGCATCTGCAAACACTTTGGCTGAAGTCCTCTGAGGTGGTGGAGTAGACACTGGAGGAGCTGTAGGAACTAATGGAGCTGTGGCAGGTGCTGGTGAAGTAGGCCTCGTCTCTGGAGCTGGCACAGTAGGTGTCCTGGCCTGGGTCTTGAACTAAGTGCTTGAGTTGAGTCACAGTCTTCGTCAGCTCATCCACCTTGTTGTTCAAAGTAGTAATCCTATCTTCCACAATCCTCTAAAGGCTTCCTTGGTTCTGCAAGATGTCTTTGATGTCCTTCTCCATCCCTTGGATGGTGTTGATAAGGTATGCCATTTGCTCGCTCTTTGTCTTGGGAACCTAAGCACTAGCGGCTCTAGCTGCTTCTGCCTCTGCCCGTGTAGTAGATGAAGTGGGATGACTGGGGTCCATCACCACAACATTATCTTCAAAGTCTGGCTGAAGTGGCATGTGAGGACGATCAAGTGCATATACATTCTTCTCCAGCTTGGAGTTGATGAGCATCTGAATGTATGGTGCATATCCACATGATCGTTTCTAATCAGCAGTTGTCCTCTTGATTGTCTCTACAATCAAATCCATCACTCTAAATCTAGTGTGGGTGTCTATGTGGTGCAGCATATTGATGGAGTACCCCCTGATCATCTTATCATCTCCAGACGTGGGCATCAAAGTATACCTCAAGATTGTGTTAGTGGTGGGTAGTCCTGCTTGCAAATGATAGACAGAGCCAAGCTTGTGTGTGCTCACATAGGCAGCAGAGATAGGAGTGTACATGTCAGCCATGGAGTTGTGATTCATCTTGGCTTCAGCGTAAATGTCAATATCTCCTTCCTCTACCTGTGGGACTCCTAAGATGGTAGCCTGCTCATCCACTGTAGACTGATATCTGACTCCCTCGGTCATCCATATGAAACTGCCATCTGGGTAGAAATGAGCTGTGGAGTAGAACTGCATGATCATATCGTCATTCCAAGTTGTGAACTCTCTCCTAACAAATCTCTCAATGTCAATGCATGTGAAGTTGTCCTGCACACTGGGGAAGTAGTCCTCATTTTCCTTGATGTAGGCCCAGTCAACATATCTCATGTCACTGACTGCTGGGCTCTTGTCCAATAGGACAGTCTCATAGAAATCTTGTTGTTATTTAGTGTAGAACCTGTCATCTACAACAGTCTTTCTTCTGGAGGCATATGGATCATTTTCTCTCCAAGTCCTCAGCCCTTGATATCTCCTCTTCTTCATATCTTCAGCAACTGGATGAGCATCATTATGTTCAGGCAAATGGGGGTCTCAACTTCCTTAAAACTGAAATATCAACCTCTTCTACCATGGTGGAAGATCTCTTGCTCTTCTCTGCAAGAGGAATATCCCTGGTTATCTTCTTGGACTTAGTGGCAGCAGCCTTCTGATACGTCTCCAACGTATCTATAATTTTTGCTTGTTCCATGTTGTTATATTATCATTCTCGGATGTTTTACAATCATTTTATAGCAACTTTATATCATTTTTTGGGACTAACCTATTGACATAGTGCCAAAGTGCCAGTTGCTGTTTTTGATTGTTTTTTACTTCGCAGAATATCAGTACCAAACGGAGTCCAATCGCGCCAAAACTTTTTGGAGATTTATTTGGACCAGAAGAAGGCCAGTGGGCCAAACAAATTACCAGGAGGGAGCCCAGGCCGCCCACAACCCACCAGGGCGCGCCAGGGGCCCCGGGCGCGCCCTGATGGGTTGTGGCCGCCTTGGGAGTCCCCTCCACCGCCTCTGATGCCTATAAATTCCAAAATATTCCAGAAACCCTAGAGGAGTCGACGAAAAACACATCCAGCCGCCGCAAGTTCCAGAACCGCGAGATCCAATCTAACACCATCACGGAGGGGGTTCATCATCCTCATTGGTGCCTCTCCGATGATGCGTGAGTAGTCCACCATAGACCTAGGAGTCCGTAGGCAGTAGCTAGATGCCTCTCTCTCTCTCTCTCTCTCTCCCTCGATTCTCAATACAATGGTCTCTTGGAGATCTAGTTGATGTAAACTTTTGCGGTGTGTTTGTTGGGATCCGATGAATTTTGAGTTCATGATCAGTTTCTATCCATGAATATTATTTGAGTCTTCTTTGATCCCTTATATGCATAATTACTTATAGCCTCGTATTTCTTCTTCTAATCTTTGGTTTAGTTAGTCCAACTAGATCGATTTTTCTTGCCATGGGAAGAGGTGCTTTGTGATGGGTTCGATCTTGCGGTGTCCTCTCCCAGTGACAGAAGGGGCAGCGAGGCACGCATGTATCGTTGCTATTAAGGATAACACGATGGGGTCTATTCCTACATGAATAGATCTTGTCTACATCATGTCACCGTTCTTATTGCATTACTCTGTTTTTCCATGAACTTAATACACTAGATGCATGCTGGATAGCGGTCGATGTGTGGAGTAATAGTAGTAGATGCAGAATCGTTTCGGTCTACTAATCTTGGACGTGATGCCTATATAATGATCATCGCCTTGGATATCGTCATGATTATTTGATCTTCTATCAATTGCCCAACAATAATTTGTTCACCCACCGTGGGCTATACTCATGAGAGAAGCCACTAGTGAACCCTACGGCCCCCGGGTCTACTTTTCTAACATATTGCTTTCCGATCTATCTTTTTGCCGCTTTTGTTTTCAGATCTATTATTCCAAAAATCCAAAAATACCTTGCTGCACTTTTTATTTGCCTCTTTTATTTTGTGTTCTTGAGAGATCTATCTATCCAATCCATCATATCCTAATCTATCTTTTTACCGTAGAGAGATTGACAACCTCTCTTTCGCGTCGGGTTGCAAGTATTTATTCTTTGTGTGCATGTGTTGTTTACGTGGTGTTGGTGATCCTCCTACTAGTTCGATACCTTGGTTTCATAACTGAGGGAAATACTTACCGTCGCTGTGCTGCATCATCCCTTCCTCTTTGGGGAAATACTGACGCAGTCTCAAGCCACGCCACCTTCTTGGGTGCAGTAGGCTTCTTTGGAGCTGATTCCTTCTCTTAGACGGAGCTTGTCTCGGCATAGCATCTGCAAGCAACTTCTTCTTCTTGGAAGGAGGAGGTTTTACAACTGGTTCTTCCTCTTCCTCTTCTTCCTCGGCTGGGTCTTCATACATTGAGGTGGGTTTGCCAACAACATGAACAATCCTCTTCCTGACTCTCTTCTGGCCTGTCTTCTTGGGCAAAGACTTCTTTGGAGGCTCAACAGAAACAGTCATATTTGCCTTAGCACTCTCAGGTGCTCTCATAGCATCAGGACCAACATACTCTTTCCTCACTGGCCTCTTAGCAGAAGTGGCCTCAGTGGTAGATCTCTTAGCAGCCTTCTCCTTTTTTTCTTGCAGCTTCTTGGAGGTGACCTCATCAGGAATAAAATCTGCATCTTCTTCATCTGAGTTGAGTTTCCTCCTTGCCCTGGTGGCATCCTTGGGCAAACCATGTGATTTGGGAGTGCCTGGGTCCTTAGAAGATGAGGAATTGGCATTTGGGCTAGTGCCAGCTTCTACATCCACACTCTGTTCCATGAAATTGTTCTGACTATCATCTGTCCCTGACATGCTGACCCTGTTAATAGAATATAGAGGAGCAGAGGGGATAAGCATCACAAAAATTCTGAAGGTTTTTGCAAATTTGAACTCAAATTCTTAAGTTTAACTTTCTGCAAAGAGGATTTCGGTTTCACCGAGTCAAAAATTTCGGAGCTACCGAGACATACAAACTCATTAACAGAAACTTGGCAGCCTTTTCGGTTTCACCGAAAAAGTGACTTGGTTTCACCGAGATTGTTCTTTATAGCCCTAAATCCCAATTCGGTCAGACCGATTGTTGACTCGGTGACACCGAGATTCAATTGGCGGACGGTTAAACCTAAAAATCTTTTGTTCTCTAATCTAATGGAGATTTCTTTTGGTTAAATGTATTGCAATCGAGGATTGTAGATGGACTAAACCTATTTGTGCAAGAATCAGAGTTGGGAGCGCAAAGAGGGGCTGAAACCTTACCCTAACTTGGTGAAGGTCTCGCTACGGCGGCGACGGTGGTGAAGATTGCTGTCGACGGTGGAGGAATCCTGCAACGAGGGCACACTGGAGGCAACGGCGACGCCCGGAGACTCGAGCTCGGCAGCGAGGGGGTGCGGGAGGTGACGTTTGAGAAGTGAATTTCAAAAGTCGGGTCTGCGAGAATATATATCCCTTAGCTGTCGGTGACACCGATTCGGAATTTCGATGCCACCGAGTTTCATAACTATCAGGTGACAGTGAAACTCGGTGAGGCCGAGATTTAGGGATCGGTTGCACCGAGGTGATAAAACTAGATCAACCCAGTGATTCTGTGGAACCGAGATTGTGATGTTGGTTACATCGAGATTCACATGAGAGGTTTTGGAAGTCAGCTCTTTGTCGAAACGGAACTCTGAGTGCTCCTCACACAGAGGGTTCGAAAAGTGCTTGCTCAAATTTTGTGATAAAGCATGAATAGAATTTGAGACGAGAAAGCATAGATAGCTAGAGGAGGGTACTTAGGCATTCTTGTATATCCAATTGGCCAAAGAAAAAAAATGAAAGCCAAATAACAACAATTGGATATCCTCGAATGAGAAAAGATATGCATACCAACATGCTCACCCAATAAGATGTCAAATGAGATCATGCAAACATGCAAAACCACTCTAGTACCTACCAAGCACTTTGGCGATGATGGAGTCATCTATATATGAGTATGTTGACTTAGGAGCCAAGTAAGAATACTTGATCATAGGTCATACTCATCGTTTAAGCACAAGTGGGGTTACCACTTTTACATAAAGCATTTAATGTGTTCACATCTTTAAGAGATGCTTTAACTCAAGTCTTAGAGTAAATCTCCCCCTTGATGTGACATCCCCCCTAAGAGGGATAAACTAACCTTGGGTTTTGTCGTATAAGACTTCATGTGGGTGAGGTAGTTGTGGATGCTCATTGTTGATTAAGATCATCTTGAGTTGGGAGCAATCCTCGTTGTTTCTTGCTTTTTTCACCTACATGGGTTAGTCCCACACAAGGAACAAATACAAGGATATCTATGGACATGGAGTGAAATGCATACATGATAATGTCCATTGATTCTTTTATTACCTTGTCTCTTGCTTACCTTTGAGGGAATGTGTGACTCCTTGAACTATTGCATAAATTTGGAGTTGATTGCAAATAGTCCTTGCCAAAAAAGAATGTGAGTGAATTTTATTGGTGGAGTCACCCCTCAAGAACTTATCTAGTTCTTCTTCTTGGGGACCCACATCAAATTGATGGGAATCCTTGGAGTTGAAGTAGCACTAGTCGAAGTAGAACTTGGAGTAGCCTTGGGAACCCACTTGACCATGGCTAGAGACTCATCTTCAAATGTGTCATTCTCCTCTTGAATCTTGTCCTTGCCCTTGAGCTTGTGGTCTTGTGGTGGAAGGTCATCTTGAGATTTTGTTCCCTTAGGGAGAGTATGTCCATACTTCTCCTTTTGAGGAACAAACTTCGGCTTGGGGTATTGACCTTCTTCCCATTCAACTCCATTGGTGTTGAAGTAGCCAATGCCTTGGTTCTTCCAGTATCCTCCATGCTTGCGTACAATCTCCTCGAATTGCTTACATCCGGCAAGACTTTTGTAGATACTTGTTTCTATAATCCCTTTCAAAAGATCATTTTCTTGCTCAAGTGTAACTTGGCTAAGAGAATCATTAGTGGAATCAATAGAATTACTAGAAGCAATATCATTGGATTTATCATTCTTATGGTTGCTACTAGATGGAGAATCTTTCTTGCCTTTGTTACTAGTTTGCTTAGTTTTAACTTGTGGCATGAATGTTCACAAGAGTAGTTGTTTGGCTAGATAAGAAGAACTCTTCTTTCGAAGATCGTCATTGATAGCTTTAAGAAACTCATGTTCTTGCTCTAAATTTAGCTTCTCGAAGCGTAGCTTCTCATGAGTTCTTACAAGCTCTCTATGATCTTCTAGAGTAGATTCATGGGTTAACATAATAGTGTTTAGCTCCTTAGTTAGACGCTCAATCTCCTTCTTATCATCATCATACGACTTATCTTGATTAGCATGATTATCATCAAGTTCATTTTGACTAACATCACTAGTTTTGTCAAATAGCAAGTCATCATCTCCAAGTAAGTCATCCTCATCACTATTGAAGTCAATGTATTCAGGGTGTGATACCTTGGGGCCTTTAGCCATGAAGCAAATTCCACTCCCTTTATTTGATGAATCAAATATGTCATAGGAGTTGGAGGAAACAAGTGCAAGTCCGGCAACACCTTCATCTTGACTATAGTCGGAGTCGGAGTGATAACTTCTCTCGAAGTGGTTGTCGGATTCGGAGCCGGAAACCCATTCACCAACATGCGATTGATGTCTTCTTCTTGTGTAGCTCTTGGCGTACTTGTCCTTCTTCTCCGATTCTTTACTTCTCTGGGAGGGTCTTTGTTCATAACGAGCATCTCTACTCCTTCTCTCTCTTTGAGGTGACTCATCTCTTGAGATTTTTCTTCTAGGTGACTCTTCTCTTCTTTTGTGGGGGGCCGTGCACTCATTGGAGTAGTGTCCGGGCCTTCCACAATTGTAACACTTTCGGTCACGACTAGATGAACGCTTCTCTTCATATCTTGAGTTGGAGTTTCTCTGTTTGCTTCTACTCTTGTAGAACTTGTTGAATTTCTTGACCATCAGGCTTATCTCTTCATTGGTTACAAGGTTTTCATTTGATGTAGTAGGAGTGTCTCTTGAAGCTTTGTAAGCACCACTAGACTTGTTATGAAGCTCCTCTTTGTATTTAAGTGACATCTCATGAGCAACAATCCTTCCAATGACTTCTGTAGGCTTGAGATCTTTGTAGTTTGGCATCATTTGGATCAATGTGCACACGGTGTCATACTTCCCATCCAAGGCTCTAAGTATCTTCTTGATGATGAACTTGCCGGTCATCTCTTCACTTCCTAAGCCGGCAATCTCATTGGTGATGAGAGCAAGCCTAGAGTACATTTCCGCGACTCCTTCACCATCTTTCATTTTGAACTTGTCAATTTGACTTTGTAGCACATCCAACTTAGATTCCCTGACGGATTCGGTACCTTCGTGCATATCAACCAAAGTATCCCAAATTTCCTTTGCATTCTCCAGACAGCTAATCTTGTTGAATTCTTCTGGGCATAAGCAGTTGAATAGAATGTCGCATGCTTGAGCGTTGTATTGCAACATCTTTAATTCTTCTATGGTCGCTTCACGATCCGGTTCCTTTCCATCACCAAAGAATTCACCTTGCAATCCAACACGAACAACAGCCCATACGGCGGGGTTATGACCAAGAATATGCATTTTCATCTTATGCTTCCAACTAGCAAAGTTTGTACCATCGAAATATGGACCTCTACGGTGATAACTTCCCTCACTAGACGCCATACTCTCCTAAGTTGTGAAACCAATGCAATGGAGACCAAAGCTCCGATACCACTTGTAGGATCCAAAGTATGTCTAGAGGGGGGGGGGGTGATTAGACTACTTGACCAAATTAAAAATCTTGCCTTTTCCCAATTTTAGTTGTTGGCCAATTTTAACAATTGTAGCAAGTCAAGTACACCCTACACATGCAAGTCTAAGAGTATAGCAGCAGAAAGTAAAGACATGCACATGAAAGTAAAGGTAGGGAGAGGAGAATCAAACGCAATTGATGACACGAAGATTTTTCCCGTGGTTCCGATAGGTGGCGCTATCGTACATCCACGCTAATGGAGACTTCAACCCACGGAGGGTAGCGGTCGCGAGAGTCCACGGAGGGCTCCACCCGTTAGGGTCCAGGAAGTAGCAACCTCGACTATTCCATCACGGCTTTCGTCCACGAAGGACTAGCCTCACTATGGGTAGATCTTCACGAAGTAGGCAATCTCCTTGCCCGTACAAACTTCTTGGTTCAACTCCACAATCACGAAGAAGGAGGCTCTCAAGCGACACATAACCAATCTAGGAGGCACCACCCTCCAAAAGGTAATATATGTGGTAGTATGATGAACTCCTTGCTCTTGTGCTTCAAAAGATAGTCTCCTCAACACTCTATCACTCTGTCACAGGTTTGGCATGGGTAGAAGAGATTGATTGGACGAAAAGCAACTTGGGGAGGCTAGAAATGAAGATTCATATGGTTGGAGTGGAATGTCTTGATCTCAACACATGAGTAGGTGGCTCTCTCTTAGAAAAATGAATGGGGCAAGTGGGGATCTGTTCTGAGTGCTTCTCTTCTGAGTGATAGGTGGTGGAGGGGTATATATAGGCATCTCCAAAAATTCAACCGTTACAACATTATTGCCCAACTCCGTGAAACCGAAGTGAAAACTCGGTTGCACCGACTAGTGCAAAATGTGACAACTTTAGGCTTTTCGGCGGTACCGATATACACAACTCAGTCCTACCGATTTTGGTCTGACCAGGGCAGTTCCTCATCTCGGTGACACCGATTCACCAAACTCGGAAATTCCGAGTTTAGGAATTAGCTAACGAGAGAGTTGGTCACTGATTCTCGGTCGTACCGAAACCAGTATTGGTTGTACCGAGTTGCTAGGGTTTTGGCTAGGTTCTGTCTCAGGGGAAAATCGGTATGGCCGAGTGGGAAAACTTGGTGGCACCGATTTTTAACTTTAGGTTTTGGATAGATTATTTTGTGGGAGAATGGATGAGTATTTTTGGTGGCCAATCTCTAAGCACTTGAGCAACCAGATCATCATAATTCCTCACCCCCTTTTAATAGTATTGGCTTTCCTATGGACTCAAAAGTGATTTCTCACAAAATGTAAAATGTAGAGTCTTCAAGCTTGATTATGGCCAATGCTATTCCTTTCCTTTCCTTGGGGAGGTTCTCCACACAATCCTTTAGCCATCCCATCATTGAACTTTTTCCTGAGATTAACTTGGTAGAAACATTAGTCCAATGAAATATATGTTGTTATTAATTACCCAAACCACCTAGGGAGAAGTTGTGCTTTCAAAGGTCCCATATAATTAAAACCCCAAACATCAAATGGTTCAATAACAAGTGAATAATTCATTGGCATTTCCTGATGTCTACTAATATTACCAATTGTTTGACATTCATCACAAGAAAGGACAAACCTACGTGCATCCTTGAAGAGAGTAGGCCAATAAAAACCGGACTGTAATACCTTATGTGCAGTTATGTCTCCTGCATGGTGTATTCCATATGCCTTCCCGGGCGGTGGATCCCCGGAACCTTCTAGAACCTTCCCGGTACTCTACCAAAAAATTCCCGAACTTTTCCGGAACCCTGAATATGACTTCCCATATATAAATCTTTACCTCCAGACCATTCCAGAGCTCCTCGTGATGTCCCAGATCCCATCTGGGACTCCGAACAACTTTCGGAGTTTCCACTATTAATATCTCAACATTACCCTAGCGCTACCGAACGTTAAGCGTGCGACCCTACGGGTTCGAGAATCATGTAGACATGACCGAGACACTTCTCCGGTCAATAACCAATAGCGGGACCTGGATGCCCATATTGGTTCCTACATATTCCACGAAGATCTTCATCGGTCTAACCACGATGTCAAGGATTCAATCAATCCCGTATGCAGTTCCCTTTGTCCATCAGTATTTTACTTGCCCGAGAGTTCGATCGTCGGTATCTCCATACCTAGTTCAATCTCGTTACCGGCAAGTCTCTTTACTCGTTTTGTAATACAATATCCTGTGACTAACTCCTTAGTCACATTGCTTGCAAGCTTCTTGTGATGTTGCATTACCGAGAGGGCCCAAAGATACCTCTCCGTCATACGGAGTGACAAATCTCAGTCTTGATCCATGCCAATCCCACAGACACCCTCGGAGATACCTGTAGAGCATCTTTATGATCACCGAGTTACGTAATGACGTTTGATACACACAAGGAATTTCTTCGGTGTAAGGGAGTTGCATGATCTCATGGTCTTAGGAACAGATACTTGACATGAAGAAAGAAGTAGTACTAAACTTAGTGATACAATCAAATGCTATGCTTACGGTTTGGGTCTTGTCCATCACATCATTCTCCTAATGATGTGATCCCATTATTAAATGAAAACTCGTGTCTATGGTCAGGAAACCTTAACCATCTTTGATCAACGACCTAGTCTAGTAAAGGCTCACTAGGGACACGGTGTTGTCTATGTATCCACACATGCATCTGAGTTTTCGATCAATACAATTCTAGCATGGATAATAGACATTTATCATGAACAGGGAAATATGATAATAACCAATTTATTATTGCCTCTAGGGCATATTACCAACAGTTTCCCACTTGCACTAGAGTCAATAATCTAGTTCACATCGCCATGTGATTCACACCCAATGAGTTCTGGGGTTTGATCATGTTTTGTTTTTGAGAGAGATTTTGGTCAACGGGTCTACAATATTCAGATCCGTGTGTACTTTGCAAATCTCTATGTCATACTGTAGATGTTGCTACTATGCCCCACTTAGAGCTATTCCAATTGACTACTCCACTACGTATCCTGTTAACGAATCAGAGTCATCCGGATCGGTGTCAAAGCTTGCATCAACGTAACCCTTTACGACGAACTCTTTATCACCTTCATGACCGAGAAACATTTCCTTAGTCCTCTTTAGGTACCTAAGGATAATTTTGACCGTTGTCCAGTGATCCCCTCCTGGATCACTCTTGTACTCCCTCTGCCAAACTCATAGCAAGGCACATATGAGGTGTAGTACACAGCATGGCATACATTATAGAGCCTATAACTGAGGTATAGGGGACGACCTTCGTCCTTTCTCTTTCTTCTGCCGTGGTCGAGCTTTGAGTCTCACTCAACTTCACACCTTACAATACAGGCAAGAACTCTTTCTTTGACTGATCCATTTTGAACTCTTTCAAAATCCTGTCAAGGTATGTGCTCTGTGAAAGACTTATTAAGCATCTTGATCTATCTCTATAGAACTTGATCCTCAATATGTAAGCAGCTTTACCCAGGTCTTCCTTTGAAAACTTCCTTTCAAATAGCCCTTTATGCTTTCCAGAAATTATACACCATTTCCAATCAACAACATGTCATCCACATATACTTATCAGAAATGCTATAGTGCTCCCACTCAGCTTCTTGTAAATACAAGTTTCTTCATAAACTTTGTATAAACTAAAAATCTTTGATCACCTTATCAAAGCATATATTCCAACTCTGAGATGCTCGCACCAGTCCATAGAAGGATCGCTGGAGCTTGCATACCTTTTAGCATCCTTAGGATCGACAAAACCTTCTGGTTGTATCACATACAACTTTTCCTGAAGGAAACCGTTAGGGAAATGTTGTTTTGACATCCATCTGCCAAATTTCATAATCGACAAATGCAGCAACTGCTAACATAATCCCAACAGACTTTAGCATCGCTACGGGTGAGAAAGTCACATCGTAGTCAACTCCTTAAAGTTGTCGGAAACCTCTTTGCGGCAAGTTGAGCTTTATAAATGGTGACATTACCATCAGCGTATGTCTTCTTTTTAAAGATCCATTTGTACTTAATGGTTTGCCAGTCATCGGAAAAGTCTACCAAAGTCCATACTTGGTTTTCATACATGGATCCTATCTCGAATTTCATGGCTCCTAGCCATTTGTCGGAATTCGGGCCCATCACCGCTTCCTCATAGTTCGTAGGCTCATCGTTGTCTAACAACATGACTTTCAAGACAGGATTACCGTACCACTCGGGGAAGTACGTGTCCTTGTCGACCTACGAGGTTTTGTAGTAACTTGATCTGAAGTTTTATGATCATCATCATTGACTTCCTCTTCAATTGATGTACGTATCACAGGAACACCTTTCTGTGTTGCACTACATTCCAATTCAAGTGAAGGTTCGATAACCTTATCAAGTTCTACCTTCCTCCCACTCACTTCTTTCGAGAGAACCTCCTTCTCTAGAAAGGATCCATTCTTGGCAACAAGACTTTGCCTTTGGATCTGTGATAGAAGGTATACCCAATTGTTGCCTTAGGGTATCTTATGAAGATGCACCTTTCCGTTTTGGGTTCGAGCTTATCAGGCATAAGTGTCGCATCCCCAAACTCTAAGAAACGACAGCTTAGGTTTCTCGCCAAGCCATAATTCTTATGGTGTCGTCTGAACGGATTTAGATGGTGCCCTATTTAAAGTGAATGTAGTTGTCTCTAATGCATAACCCAAAAACGATAGTGGCAAAACGATAAGAGACGTCATAGAATGCACCATATCCAATAGAGTACGGTTACAATGTTCGGACACACCCATTACAGTGTGGTGTTCCAGGTGGCATGAGGTGTGAAACAATTCCACACTGTCTTAAATGCATAACAAACTTGTAACTCAATATTCACCTCCACGATCACATCCCAAACATTTTATCCTCTTGTCACGATGATCTTCAACTTCACCCTGAAATTTGCTTGAACTAATCAAAAGTTTCAGACTTGTATTTCATTAAGTAAATATCCCAATATCTACTCAAGTCATCCATGAAGGTAAGAAAATAAAAATATCCACCGTGCTCTTCAACACTCATTGGACCGCATACATCAGTATGTATCATTTCCAATAAGTCACTTGCCCGCTCAATGGTACCAGAAAACGGGGTCTCGGTCATCTTGCCCATGAGGCATGGTCCGCATGTCTCAAGCGATTCGAAATCGAGTGAGTCCAAAGATCCATCAGCATGGAGTTTCTTCATGCGCTTTACACCAATATAACCTTTAGCGGCAGTGCCACAAGTATGTGGTACTATCATTATTAACTTTGCATCTTTTGGTATCAATATTATGAACATGTGTATCACTACGATCGAGATTCAATAAACCATTCACATTGGGTGCATGACCATAGAAGGTATTATTCATGTAAATAGAACAACCATTATTCTCTGACTTAAATGAATAACTGTATTGCAATAAACACGATCTAACCATGTTCATTCTCAATGCAAACACCAAATAACATTTATTTAGGTTCAACACTAATCCCGAAGGTAGAGGGAGCGTGCGATGGTGATCACATCAACCTTGGAAACACTTCTAACACACATAGTCACCTCACCCTTAGCTAGTCTTCATTTATTCTGTAGCTTTTGATTTGAGTTACCAATATTAGCAACTGAACTGGTATCTAATACCCATGCGCTACTACGAGTACTAGTAAGGTACACATGAATAACACGTATATCAAATATGCTTTTGTTGACGTTGCCAGCCTTCTTATCTACCAAGTATTTGCGGTAGTTCCTCTACCAGTGACCGTTCCCCTCACAATAGAAGCACTTAGTCTCAGGTTTGGGTTCAACCTTGGGTTTCTTCACTGGAGCGGCAACTGGCTTGCCATTCGTGAAGTTTCCCTTCTTGACCTTACCCTTCTTTAAACTAGTGGACTTGTTAACCATCAACACTTGATGCTCCTTCTTGATTTCTACCTCCGCGGTCTTAAGCACCGCGAATAGCTCAGGGATCATCATCTCTGTCCCTTGCATGTTATAGTTCATCACAAAGCTCTCGTAGCTTAGTGATAGTGACTGCAGAACTCTGTCAATCAATATCTTATCTGGAAGATTAACTCCCACTTGATTCAAGCGATTGTAGCACCCAGACCTTCTGAGCACATGCTCACCGACTGAGCTATTCTCCTCCATCTTGTAGGCAAAGAACTTGTCAGAGGTCTCATACCTTTCAACACGGGCTTGAGCCTGAAATACCAATTTCAGCTCTTGGAACATCTCATATGCTCCATGGCGTTCAAAACGTCTTTGGACCCCCGATTCTAAGCCGTAAAGCATGGCGCACTAAACTATCGAGTAGTCATCAGAACGTGTCTGCCAGACGTTCATAACATACACATACGACGCTCGAGGGGTTGGCACACCGAGCGGTGCATCGAGGACATAAGCCTTCTATGCAACAGTGAGGACAATCCTCAAATTACGGACCCGGTCCGCATCATTGCTTACACTATCTTTCAACTTAGTCTTTCTCTAGGAACGTATTAAAATCCAGGGGAGCTACAGCGCGAGCTATTGATCTACAACATAATTTGCAAAAACAATTTGACTATGCTCATGATAATTAGTTCAGTAAATCAAATTACTAATGAACTCCCACTCAAATCAACATCCCTCGGGTTGTTTAAGTGTGACATGATCCAAATCCACCAATCCAAGTCCGATCATCACGTGAGATGAGGTGGTTTCAATGGTGAACATCTCCATGTTGATCATATCTGCTATATGACTCACGTTCGACCTTTCAGTCTCTTGTGTTCCGGGGCCTTGTATGTACATGCTAGGCTTGTCAAGTTTAACCCAAGTATTTCGCATGTGTAAAACTGGCTTACACCCATTGTATGCGAATGAAGAGTCTATCACACCCGATCATCACGAGGTGCTTCGAAACGACGAACTTTCGCACCGGTGCATACTTGGGGAGAACACAATTTTATCTTGAAATTTAGTGAGGGATCTACTTATAATGCTACCGTCATCCTAAGCAAAATAAGATGCATAAGAGGATAAACATCACATGCAAATCATATAAGTGACATGATATGGCCATCATCATCTTGTGCTTTTGATCTCCATCTCCAAAGCACCGGCATGATCTCCATCGTCACCGGCATGACACCATGATCTCCATCATCATGATCTCCATCATCGTGTTGTCATGTGGTTGTCGCGCCAACTATTGCTTCTACAACTATTGCTAACTCATAGCGATAAAGTAAAGCAAATGGCACAAATAAATTAAAGACAACCCTATGGCTCCTGCCGGTTGCCGTACTCATCGACATGCAAGTCGTGATAAATATTACAAAACATGATCATCTCATACATCACATATATAAAATCACGTCTTGGCCATATCGCATCACAACATGCCCTGCAAAAACAAGTTAGACGTCCTCTACTTTGTTGTTGCAAGTTTTACGTGGCTGCTATGGGCAACTAGTAAGAACTGTTCTTACCTACGTAAAGCCACAACGGTGATATTCAAGTTGCCTTTTAACGTTCAACAAGGACCGCCTCTATCGAATCTGATTCAACTAAAGTGGGAGAGACAGACACCCGCCAGCCACCTTTATGCAAACAAGTTGCATGTGAGTCGGTGGAACCGGTCTCTTGTGCGAGGACAAGTAAGGTTGGTCCAAGCCACTTCATCCCACAATACCGCCGAATCAAAATAAGACTAAGGAGGTAAGCGATCTGAAAATCAACGCCCACAACTTGTTTGTGTTCTACTCGTGCATATCATCTACGCATAGACCTAGCTCATGATGCCACTGTTGGGGAACGTTGCATGGGAAACAAAATTTTTCCTATGAAACACCCAAGATCTATTCTATGGAGATGCTAGCGGTGAGAAGGAGCGGTGTCTACATACCCCTGTAGACCGAAAGCGTTAATGATCTAGAGATCGTGGTTGGCGTAGTCGTACTCGCGTCGCGATCCAATCCGATCGAAGCACCGCACGTGCGGCACCTCTGAGTTTAGCACATGTCCGGCTCAGTGACGTATCCTCCTTCTTGATCCAGCAAGAGAGGGAGAATAGGTAGATGAAATCTGAACCAACACGACGGCGTGGTGGTGGTGGTGGCAGCGGAATTCTGGCAGGGCTTCGCCAAGCGCGTATCGGAGAAACGTGGGAGGAGTTGGGAGAGCCAGTGCCCAAGGGTGAAGGGTTGGCTGCCCCCATGAACCTCCCCCATCTATATATAGGCTAGAGGGCAGGGGAGGGCGTCCAAAACCCTCCTAGGGCCGGCCACAAGGGAGAAAACCCTTTAAACATGAAGATAACATCTTATCTCTAGATTCAACCCTTTAAATTTAGAGATAAGATCTTATCTCAAGATTTAAACAACATGTGCCTTAGGGAATGGTGCAGCCAGCCCATGTGGGCTGCAGCCCCACCCCTCGGTCCATGTGGGCCCTTCCCGGGTCGTTGTGCCCCACGGTGGAACCCCTAGAACCTTCTAGAACCTTCCTGGTACTCTACCGAAAAATTCCCGAACTTTTTCGGAACCCTGAATATGACTTCCCATATATAAATCTTTACCTCCGGACCATTCCGGAGCTCCTCATGATGTCCTGGATCTCATCTGGGACTCTGAACAACTTTCGGAGTTTCCACTATTAATATCTCATCATTACCCTAGCGCTACCGAACGTTAAGTGTGCGACCCTACGGGTTCGAGAATCATGTAGACATGACCGAGACACTTCTCCAGTCAATAACCAATAGCGGGTCCTGGATGCCCATATTTGTTCCTACATATTCCATGAAGATCTTCATCGGCCGAACCACGATGTCAAGGATTCAACCAATCCCGTATGTAGTTCCCTTTGTCCGTCAGTATTTTACTTGCCCGAGATTCGATCGTCGGTATCTCCATACCTAGTTCAATCTCGGTACTAGCAAGTCTCTTTACTCGTTCTGTAATACAAGATCTCGTGACTAACTCCTTAGTCACATTGTTTGCAAGCTTCTTGTGATGTTGCATTACCGAGAGGGCCCAGAGATATCTCTCCGTCATACGGAGTGACAAATCCCAGTCTCGATCCAAGCCAACCCCACAGACACCCTCGGAGATACCTGTAGAGCATCTTTATGATCACCCAGTTACGAAGTGACATTTGATACACACAAGGAATTTCTTCGGTGTAAGGGAGTTGCATGATCTCATGGTCTTAGGAACAGATACTTGACATGAAGAAAGCAGTAGCAATAAACTTAGTGATACGATCAAATGATATGCTTACGGTTTGGGTCTTGTCCATTACATCATTCTTCTAATGATGTGACCCGTTATCAAATGAAAACTCATGTCTATGGTCAGGAAACCTTAACCATCTTTGATCAAGGAGCTAGTCTAGTAGAGGCTCACTAGGGACATGGTGTTCTCTATGTATCCACACATGTATGTGAGTTTCCGATCAATACAATTCTAGCATGGATAATAGACGTTTATCATGAACAGGGAAATATGATAATAACCAATTTATTATTGCCTCTAGGTCATATTACAAACAAATACTTCCTCTTGTCCTAGGACAGAAGCCACCATCCATTTCAACTAGGTTTCTTCCGCTCTCATATTTTCTTTTGTTCAAAATTGTCTTAAAAACAATTTTTCCAATTAGGTTTGACCTCATTGGATTTTCAAAGGAACCTATAGCTCTCTAGCACTTCTGACCTCAAATAAATTCGCAAAACTAGTCCTTAGTGTCTACATGCCAATTCTCCAAAAACCCACTGGTCCATACTTCAAAAATTTCAAATTTCATTTGAATGAAATTTGAACCAGATTTATCAATCATGCTCGAAACCTATCTTTCTCTACTCCAAAAATTCTGAGAAATTTACTGGGGTTCAGAGATACATCAGAGAGAACCCACACAAAAAATTAGACTTGGCAAAAATACCTAAGTGCCATTAGCATTTCGTCGAGCACCTTGTGTTCATCAGATTGCAGTAAAGCCAAATCGGATCATAATCTCCACAATGGCCAATCCTATCCCCTCCCAGTTCATCAATGCTCATACTGGGGGCCCCGCCTGCCATTTGGTCATCGCCGGCCGGTTGGTGTCAAGCTGGTGCACCTGCCGCCGTCCTCATCCGCGGGCACAGCAATCGGGCGCTACTCCACTGGGAGGCTTCGAGAGAACGACACCGTTCAGCACCGCCTCTGGCTTCTCGCAGCGTCGCGTGTCCATCCCCCACCTCCAGAGTCTTCCTCTCGCTGCCCGTGGCCCAGCTGTCAGCGACCATGCTCACCATCGTCCGCCATGACCATGCGGGTCCTTTCTATGGAGGTCATGGCTAAGCTCGAAATTGAGCTCGTCGGCACGTCCGCAATTAGCCATCGATCATAACTAAGCGATTCCCCCCTTAATCCACCGTCCAATACCTACCTCGCCGGCCTATTTACTCCAACGTGATCCCCTCGCATCGGACCGCGTCGTGCGCCTATAAATAGGACCTCTGAGCCTCTCTTCTGCCCTCAAACCACCCTCTCGCATACCCAATTTCGCGCCTCGAGGAGATCTTTGTCCTCCGCTGCAGCCGCCCGATCCGCGTCGGGTTCCGCGAGGAATTCGACTGTGGTTGTCCACCTCCCCTTCTGAAACTGTGCTAGTAGCCTCCTAGTGCTCCTACTCACCTAACCCGCGCATCAATTTGACGAACGCAGGTCCCTGCAGTGAGCTCCGACGACACCCGAAGCCAACGGCCGCCGGAGTTGACGCTGTCGTCACTGTGGTGCTCGCCGGCGACCAAGTCCACCACCCACCGACGCGGAAGATACCCACGGTCACGCCTGCACCATCCATTCCTCTCGATTCACCGTCGATCGCCACAGGTAACCACCACAGCCCCTTTTCCCTCGCCGTCTGAATTTCAAACCTGACGGGTGGGACCCCCGTCAGCGTTTTATTCTTTTAGTTGAATTAAGAAGGCGTATTTCTCCCGAAGGCGTCTTCTCTATTAGCTCGCGTCGTTTCTGTGATGCGTTTTCTGTTTTAACTGTTTAGCCCCTGGAAACGTTTCTGTTTATTACAGAGAGGTCCGTGACCTTAAATTCTTTATAACTTTTAAACTAAAAATGATTTTTAAGTGACTTTTTTCTTAAATTTTTCTTTTTAGTCTAGTTTTTATAGTATTTATTTGAAAATATTTTGGGACAACTTTTTGCACGGTCACGGTATTTTATAGATGTCGCGCCTTTTGTGGCTTAGATACCGAAGGTGGAAACGTTGTCGGCAATATTGCGAAATCGTCTTCTGACTATGTTGATCCAGGCAAGCATGTTTGAACCTTTGATATGGTGTTTGCTGTCATGTTTTCTTAATAAAAATTGTGGCATGTAAAGCACGGTAGT
Source organism: Elymus sibiricus (assembly GCA_039707655.1). Classification (NCBI taxonomy): domain Eukaryota; kingdom Viridiplantae; phylum Streptophyta; class Magnoliopsida; order Poales; family Poaceae; genus Elymus; species Elymus sibiricus. The sequence continues at coordinate 338,614,254 of CM077673.1, forward strand.
AACAATATGGTTATTTAAGCCGCATGCGTGAATCTTATCATATGAGCTAAAACTTTGAGTAAGTTTCATGAAAGTGATTGGACGACTTGGTCACGTGGTGACGTGAAAGGTTGTGGCCTGGTCATGTTGGAGCATGCCAGTATATTAACAAGTTCATTACCTCCAGTGTCGACATAGATCGAGTCTTGTCCCACTAATACCTCACTTTTTCCATGCTGCCACTTGTTTCCCGCAAGGGAACACGGTTTAGTAAGTCGCAAACCCCTTTCCATGTACACACCAAATAGAGGGGCTGGAATGAGGGTTCCATGGCCCTGGAATAATGCCAGTCATCGGGTCAGGGGGCATGGGTGTTTCCGGCTGAGGCCGAGAGGGGGGCACCCCTTAGTTGCGTGTGGTATAAATTTGATCCCACGCTATTTGAGGTGTCGGCCTCCCTGTCTTATAGTTTTTCTCGAACGGTGCTTTTGGTGATTCCGAGCATCAAGAGGTTAAATGGGTGTGTACTGGTTAGGTGTGTTTACTTACAAAACACTGTAAGCGGAATTAGTCAACTTAACTAACAAAATCCGTTACTTGTGAGTAAAGAGTACAACCTGTGTAGAGTCTAACCTATTCGAATAGCCGTGTCCACAGTCAAGGATGTTCGGTTGACAGGTCAAGTGTCGGTCTTAGTGTCGGTCCCTGGAGAACAAAATTCTTTAAATTACAGAAATGAACTTGTGATCGTCGGAAATATTATTGTTGATTATTTGACTAACCCTTTTCTTGTATTGATGCATCGAGTATCACTTGGGATGGTTTTACCACCTGGATACTCGCACTTTTATTTTTAATATAAGCCCTTTATGCGGTGTCACTCAGACGCCCGACTGTGGCATTCATGTTATTATTATTGGATATAAGCCCTTTCTGCGGTGTCGCTCAGACACCCTACTGAGGCATGTTCTGCATTTCCTTTTGAGGCGTCGCTTCAAACACCCGATTGGCACATTTTATTTTTTTGTATTTCCTTTCGAGGCGTCGCTTCAGACACCCAATTGACACATTTTATTTTTTTTGCATTTCCTTTTGAGGCGTCGCTTCAGACACCCGATTGGCACATTTTATTTTTGCATTTCCTTTCGAGGTGTTGCTTCAGACACCCGATTGGCACATTTTATTATTGCGTTTCCTTTTGAAGCGTCACTTTAGACACCGGATTGGCACATTTTATTATTTTTAATTTTTGGGAGGATTACCGCCCGACTTTCCATTTATGCATTCATCATTATGCTTCTGGGGAGGTTCTATCTCCTAAGAAATCAGCATTTAAATTTAATTACTTCATCATATTATGCTTTTTAATATTTGGATATTTATTGGATTTAATCTAACCTGAACATACGCATTCTATCTGCATTCAGTATATCATATGTCCAAACTGTCTTGCGAGTACATTCAAAGTACTCACATGGCTTGTTGATTTGGCCAGATATTGATGAAGGCGATCTTATGGATGAAGAGTACGCTAGCGAGTCCGACGCCTAGAGGAGTCCTAGTCAGTAATCTTGCGATCTTGGAGTCTACCACTTGTACTATTCACATATGCTTCCGCCATGCAAATAAAATTGTCGAGCCTCACTCCGACGCTTGACTAACCGTACTGTATTAGAGTCATGTCACCCCACTCCACTGTGACATATCCACCACCACCATATATTGCGAGTCAGTAGTACTACCACCACTCCACTGTCATATATCCGCCTCTATTATATATTGGCGTGCTTGTATTAAATTGTTGAGCACCTAGTCCCAACCATGTAATATACTATGTACTGCTGGACTTTTGTATCAAGTAGTGTTTACCAGTGTGATTTTATTTTGTGCTGGTATGACATAAGGGCTATTTCCGATAAATGTTTTATTCGGAAACCGGTCCTGAAAATATAGATGGGGTCATTCGAAAAGTAATGTCTTAAATCAAAGAAGAACTTTTTCTTTTGTTGGTATGTGAAATTAGGTGGTATATATTTAACAACAATGTAATTAGTATAGTCTGTATACCAAGGAGTGTTACGGGAAGCATTTATAACAGCTAATTGCTCAACAGGAAAACTATCATCAATAGGCAGTGGGTCATCAAGAACATTTTCCATTCTAGACAGATTATTTGCCACGGGATTCTCAGCTCCCTTTCTATCAATAATGTGCAAATCAAATTCTTGAAGTAAAAGAACACACCTAATCAATCTTGGTTTAGCATCTTTCTTTTCCATAATGTATTTAATAGCAGCATGATCAGTGTGAATAGTAACTTTAGAATCAACAATATAAGGCCTAAACTTATCACATGCAAACACAACTGCTAAAAATTCTTTCTCATGGTAGCATAATTTCTTTGAGAATTGTCTAAGGTCTTACTAGCATAATGGATAACATTTAATTTCTTATCAACTCTTTCTCCTAGAACAGCACCAACAATGTGGTCACTAGCATCACACATTATTTCAAAAGGTAAGTTCCAATCAGGTGGTTGAATAATATGTGCAGAATTAAAGCTTGCTTAAGTGTTTCAATGGCTTCTACACAATCATCATAAAAAACTAATGGAATATATTTTTGCAAAAGATTGGTAAGAGGCCTAGAAATCTTAGAGAGATCCTTAATAAACTATCTAACTAACATGACCAAGAAAACTTCTTATACATTTTATATCTTTAGGACATGTCATTTTCTTAATTGCATCAACTTTAGCTTTATCCACCTCAATACCTCGTTCAGAAATTTTATGCCCAAGTACTATACCCTCATTCACCATAAAGTGGTACTTCTCCCAATTCAAGAAAATATGAGTTTCTTCATAGCTCTGCAAAACTCGATCAAGGTTGTTTAAGCAATCATCAAAAGAAGTACCGTAAACGAAAAAATTATCCATGAATACCTCAACAATATTTTCACAAAAATCAGAGAATATAGCCATCATGCATCTTTCAAAGGTAGTAGGTACATTGCATAAACCAAAAGGCATATGTCTATATGCATAAGTTCCAAAGGGACAAGTAAAAGTGGTTTTCTCTTGTTCTTCTTTTGACACATGTATTTGAGAAAAAACAGAATATCCATCAAGGAAACAAAAGTGTGTATGCTTAGATAATATTTCTAACATTTGATCAATAAAAGGCAAGGGGTAATGATCTTTTCTAGTAGCTTTGTTTAGTTTCCTGAAATCAATTACCATCCTATAACTAGTTACAACTCTTTGTGGAATAAGTTCATTTTTATCATTAGGGACAACGGTTATACCTCCTTTCTTAGGAACATAATGAACATGACTTACCCATCCACTATCGGCTATGGGATAAACGTTACCTGCCTCCAGAAGTTTTAATATTTTAGTTCTTACCACCTCTTCCATTTTAGTATTAAGACGATGTTAATGATCAACAACGGGTTTAGTTTCCGGCTCCATATTAATCTTGTGTTGGCATAACATAGGGCTAATGCCCTTAAGATCATATATCTAATAGCAGCTCGGTGCTTCTTCAGAGTTTTAAGTAATCTTTTTTCTTCATGCTCTGAAAGGTTAGCACTAATAATAACATGATATATCTTATTTTCATCAAGATAAACATATTTTAATGTATCAGGTAGTGTCTTCAATTCAAACACAGGACCCTTAGCTGGAAGAGGATCCCCTAAAGTGTCAACATGCAGATATGTTGAAGAATAGGTATTTGGTTGAAGAATATCTCATCTATTTCATTTATTTCATTCATATGCTTATCATTTTCATGGTCAGCAAATATTGTTCTAACGGATCAATAGGAGGCACAGAAATAGAAGCAAAACCAATAATTTCATCCTTACTATATAATTCTTTCTCATGTGGTTGTCTACTAAACTTAGAGAAATTAAACTCATGAGACACATCACCAAAGTTGACTCTAACATTTTCTTTAGCACAATCAATTTCAACATTAATGGTATTCAAAAAAGGTCTATGAAATATGATGGGACAAAAATTATCTTGTCGTGAACCAAGTACTAAAAAAATAAGTAGGGTACTTGAATTTTACACACAATACTTCAACATCTCGAACAATCCCAAGTTGTGAAATAGTATCTCTATTTGCAAGTTTAATAGTAACATCAATGTCTTAAATCTTAGCAGGTGTTATATCACACATAATTTCTTGATATAAAGTAAATGGAATGGCACTCACACTAGTACCTATATCACATAAACCATGATAGCAATGATCTCCAATCTTAACAGAAACAACAGGCATGCCAACCACTCGTTTATTCCTATCTAACAAATCTTGTTTGTTTCTAACAGGTTTTCCAGTTCTAGGAGCCTCATCACAGAGGTAGATAACATGCCCATCAATATTATCAACCAAGAGATCCTTAACCATAGCAATATTAAATTCTAAATTTATTTGTTCAGAAGGTTTTGGTGTTCTAACATTACTTTTATAAACCATAGTTGTAGCTTTAGCATGTTCCTTAATCCTAATAGGAAAAGGTGGTTTCTCAATATAAGCAGTAGGAACAACTGGATCAACATTATAAAGGATTGTTTCTTCTTTAGCTATGCTAGGTTCCTTAAAAGTTTCTTCAATAGGGGGGGGTGAAATTTAAACCACATCTCCTTAGGGAGATCAACATGAATAGCAAATGATTCACAGAAAGTAGCTATTATCTGAGAGTCAAGGCCATATTTTGCACTAAACATATGAAAAACTTCAGTTTTCGTAAAAGATTTAACACAATCAAATTCAAGATTTATACCTGACCAATTACCTTTGTCGAACTCCCAATCTTCAGAGTTGCATTTAATTCTTTCCAGAAGATCCCATTTGAATTAAATAGTTCCCGTCATAAAGGAGCTAGCAGAAGAAGTATCAAGCATCAATTGATTATCATGAGAAAGTCGAGCGTAAAAGTTTTGCAAAATTATTTCCCTTGAGAGCTCATGATTGAGGCATGTGTGCATCATAGATTTAAGCCTCCCCAAGCTTGAGCGATACTTTCTCCTTCACGAGGCCAAAAATTATATATATAATTCCGATCACGATGAACCAAATGCATAGGATAAAATTTCTGATGGACTTCTAGCTTCAATCGGTTCCAATCCCATGTACCAGCATCATCCAATAGCCTATACCAAATCAATGTATTTCCCTCCAAATATAAAGGGAAAACCTTCTTCTCAACACCATCTTCGGATAAACCTGTAATCTTAAATAATCCACAAATCTCATCTATATAGATCAAGTGCATATCAGGGTGTTTTGTTCCATCTCCTGCATAAGGATTATTAAGCAGTTTCTCTAACATACCCGAAGGAATTTCATAGTAAATATTTTCAGTAGGTTTAGTAGGTTGAGGAGCAGCTTTTGCCACTTTCGGACGAGGTGAAGATACCCGAACAAGCCCCTCAAAGGATTATCCTCCATAGTAACAAGTAACACTAAATTTTACAACATAACGAAAATGTTTCCTTACCAAAGGCGCTTCACTCCCCGGCAACGACACCAGAAAAGAGTCTTGATGAACCACAAGTATAGGGGATCAATCATAGTCCTTTCAACAAGTAAGAGTGTCGAATCCAACGAGGAGCAAAAGGAAATGACAAGCGGTTTTCAGCAAGGTATTATCTGCAAGTGCTATGAGTAACAGTGATATATAGTTTTGTAGAAAGGAGTAGGGCGTTTTGGTGACCGAGCTCCATGGAGCCCTTTATTTTTGAAAAAATCAAAATTCAAACTTTTCGACTTCAAAAAATTCCGAAAAAAAATATGCAACTATACAAGGATGAAATGTATGTGTGTGTAAAAATTCAAGATGAAATACTTTGAAATGCGACCTGTACAAAAAAGACAAATTTTTGGACTTTGAGGATGAATAGTATCATGTGTTAAAAAGCCTCAGATTTGTCTTTTTTGCACAGCCTTCATTTCAACGTATTTCATCCTAAAAATTTACACACATGTGTGTTATGCCTCCATGTATGTCTGTATTTTTTTTTCAGATTTTTTTTAATTGTAAAAATATGAATTTTCATGAATTTTGTGTTTTTCAAAAACCGGCCTCCATGGAGGCCGAGCTCCAAAAGGCATTTTCGTGTAGAAAGATAATTCATAACAAGTAACAAGTAATAATAGTAACGAAGATGCATAAAGGTGGCCCAATCCTTTTTATATCAACGGATAAGCCCGAAAGTTCTCTTATATAAAGCAAAGCGCTCTCGAGGACACATGGGAATTTCCGTCTAGTCACGTTCATCATGCTTAGTTGATTTGCGTTCGTTACTGACACGTCTCCAATGTATCGATAATTTATGAAGTATTCATGCCATATTTACCCATGTTTGCAATACTTTTGTATGGTTTTGATGCAATTTATATGGTTTAAATGGAACTAACACGGACTGACACTGTTTTCAGCAGAATTACCGTGGTGTTGTTTTTTGTGCAGAAAATGAAAGTTCTCGGAATTGAACGAAACTTTTTTATGATTTTTTCTGGAAGGAAAGGGACCCATGAAGCTAAAAGGGAGTACCAGAAGAGCCACGAGGACGTGACAAGGCACCTGGCATGCCCAGGGGGGTGGGCGTGTCGGTATTCCTTGTGGGCCCCTCGGGCACCTCCCTGGCGTGATTCCAACGCTGAAAAATCCTATAAATACCAAAAACCCCAGAAATAAACCTAGAACTTGCGCTCCGCCGCCGCAAGCCTCAGTTCCGAAGCGATCTCATCCGAAGCCCTTTTCCGGTACCCTGCCGGAGGGGGAAATCATCATCGGAGGCCATCTTCACCATCCCAGTGGTCTCCATGTCGAGGAGGGAGTAGTTCACCCTCAGAGTTGAGGCTATGTACCAGTAGCTATGTGTTTAATATATATCTCTCTCATGTTCTTGAGATGACACGATCTTGATGTATCACGGGCTTTGTTAATATAGTTGGATCATATGATGTTCTTCGCCCTCTATCTTGATGTGATGAATTGGGCTTTTCCCTTTGAGATTTCGTTATGATTGGGTTGAATACTTTGGAATTGAGAGCACTTGATATATGTCTTGCATATGGATACCCGTGGTGACAATGGGGTGTTCTATTGAGTCACTTGATTTATGTTATGGCACTCAACTTGCAGATCCCCATGGTGACATTGGGGTGATCTATGCACATAGGTTGATGCAAGTTTTCGTCCTACTTTCTCCGATAGAAATCTTGGGGTACTCTTTGAAGTTCTTGAAAGCACAACTTCTCCCTAGGTGGTCTTAGTAATTAATAACAACATATATTTCATTGGACTAATATTTCCACCAAGTATATTTCAGGAAAGTTCAATGAATGGATTGGCAAAAGGATTGTGAGGAGATCCCCTAGATGTAAGTAACATCTATTGGCAACAAGGTTGAAGACTCTACATTTTACATTTTGTGAGAAATCATTTTTGAGTCCATAGGAAAGCCAATTTTAACATGAAAGGAGGCTGGCCAACTTGCCTCCAGGAAGAAGCTCCCCCGATTGGGCCTTCGTTGTCCGTTGGATCTGATCCTTTGGAGTGTCTGAGCCGTGGGATCTTTACATGTTGTAAAACCCGATTTCACCTCGCGGTTGTTTTCGTTGTCCAATGACTGGCGGGCTCGCGCCGCGTGTTCGTTGGCTGGGTTTATCGATCTCGCGTGCAAGAGACTTTTGCCCAATCCCCGCGCGCACTCCGCTCCCAGTCCTCCTCGCCCACACCCGCACCAACCCTAGCCGCCGCACCTCTCCTTCCTGCCCAATCCCCGTGCGTGCCGCTCCCAATCCTCGTCGCACACACCCGCACCAACCCTAGCCACCACACCTCCCCTTCCTCCCTTGCTCGACACCGCCGCACCCCCTCCCTCCTTCCTACTCGTCCGGATGGCCGCCGGCCACCGCATCCCTTCTCCCCCTTCCTCCTTCCCGCTGGCGCCCCTCACCCTCGTCCTCGAGCAGGGGAGTAGGGGAGGGCAAGGAAGCAGGCGGTGGGGGTGGAGCAGCCAGGCCAGAGACCCGCGCCCCCCTCCTTCCTGCTCGCCCGGATAGCCAGCGGCCGCCGCATCCCTTCTCCCCTTCCTCCTTCCCGCTTGGGCCCCTCTCCCTCGTCCTCGGATAGGGGGATCAGGGGAGGGCCAAGAAGCCGACGGTGGGGGTGGAGCAGCCAGGCCAGAGACCTACGCAGCGGACACGTCAAGGGGAGGGAAGTCGTGGACGACCGTCGGCAGGCGTCCGAGCAGGAAGCCGATGGGGAGCACATCACCGTAGGCGTCAAGGGATCCGTGGACAAGCCGCCAGTAGGAGAAAGCTCCCAGTTTGTGGACGGGACTACAACACATGTGAGTTTTTTCCTGTTTTTCTTCTCTCTTTCCTCATCTTCCCATGACGGCATGCAATGTTTTTCCAGTTTCCAAGGTGGTGTTTTGGAATCTGGATTGATTTGGTACTGTACGTGGTGTGGTGTGCCCTTGCCAGGAATATCTGATGTTTGTCATGGCACAAGCAATTGTAGAGGTAAAGACTACTCTCTGGTTCAAAGAGCCTTTTGATTTCATAAATTGATTGCTTATAAGCTAGGAAGCACCATGCTTGATTAGTGGATTACAGCTTGAGAAGAAGCTTGTCATCTGTCTCTTCGAGTCGCGGTGGTAGGGGCCTTCGAAGAACATGGGGTTTGACATAGCCATCAACGAAGTGCAGGGTAATACTCTTATATGCAGTGGTGAGAGGGGCACTAGGTGCGTAGCCGCCAGCAGCTCTGTCAACTACAGGCCGCACCATCGCTGGAAGCCTGCTGTCCATCATATTGTGTGCCTTTTAGATTTAATTCATGTTTAGTTAATGCCCACAAATTGTGATGTTCATTCTACAGGGAAATTTGTAGCTTTTTATATTTTGTGAATCTTCTATTTCAGGTATTGGTTAGTGGTCCTAAATCCCCTGTGATTTCTTCATTCTTCAAGCAAATGACATACGAGGAGAGGTATTTATTAGAGGATATTCTATAAAGATTTTTATATTTGGTTCCTGGAAGGTTCGTATTGTAATCAAGTTATGCTTTGCATCCAGTCAGTATCCACTATTAAATTATAAGATTATGCTAGGTGTTTACATATGTTGACTATTATGGTCTTTGCTTGCCACTTGCTGAACTTGGAGTCTTTCTGAAATTTGTTTATAGTTGCAGTTATCAAAATTTGAATGCATTCTTATAATGTTATGTAGTCTTAATTTTCCAGAATGCTTTCAAATATGTGAGAGGGCAATTCATATAATTTCAAGTTAATCGTGTCTGTACTATTTTTTTGCAGCCCTAACAGATAAATGGAAGCATCTATTGGCTGCTCGAACACTTGACATAGGCACATTCAGAATAGATTATCTCTCATGACCCATGATCAGTCAGGTCTTGGAAAGCTGAGGTGAGTTCAGAACATTCCACACCCAATATTATTTCAGGTTGGTGGATTACACCACACACGACTGTCAGATTATAAATTATTCAGGTAGTAGTTCAACGAGGTCACTAGAAATATGTTCTCATTAGGTAGAGATAGGAACCAAGCATTATGCTTATTCTTTTGCCTGTCACTTTTGTTCAATAGATTGAATATCACACATTGTTCCATGCCTATCCGGATCACTTTTGTTTCTAATTTTGTGTTTTTAGAATTATTCTCAAATTTGGCATCCTTTACATTTCAAGCACCATTTCTAAATTGTTTGGCATCCACGAATTTGGCGATCATGATCTTCCTTGCCTAGGTGACTTGCTTCCAATCCTTTTTCCCTCCCCTCTGATCTCTCTCTATAAGGCTTCAAATGTATTTTCGTCAAATTTGACATTACCTTTTGTTACATAAAATCAACAGAAATCTGACAATATTGCTGACAAGAATGAAAAAAATGGGAGTGGTTGATGTCCTAGAGATTGGTTTGTGTTAGTTATTCTGTATTAGAAATATCATACATGTAGTTTGCAACTATAAGTGGTGATAATGATGGGTAGTAGTAGTACATCTATTTAAATTTATATTCTGAACATTTCGTAGTAGAAATAAAGTCCTTACTTTGGTAAGGTAAAGTCACTATTTTCATGGGCATATTCTGATTACTTTTAAGTTAAGCCATGTATCAATATGAAATTTGAATGAACACTGTGTATGTTGGTTTCTTTCTGTTTATTTAGGTGTTACTGCTTTTTAAATTGTCTAGCTAGCCCATCTTTTGAAAGAAAACAGAAACAGTATTTCAGATTTTGTCATGCTTCAAAGTGATCTATAATGTCAGGCAAAAATAAAATGAGGGAATGGAGCTCTCACTCCATAATCGAACTGTTATTTGGCATTGAGATTCTTTCTTCTGCTCTTCCAATATTCCTGCATGGGTGCCTTCATATGTAATCTATTGCCTCTCTGACATGTGTAACTATATGTATGAGACTGACATAGCAAGTTTTCCCCTATATAGGAAGATTAAAAGTTAAGATTTCTGATGGTTAGTTATGTGTGATTTCAGGAGATGCAGCTTGCCTAACAAAGGTTCCCTAAAAACGATGTTTCGGGACAAGTAAGCGGTATTCTCCTCGGCCGTCCAATTTGTACCCCTGCGATGTCTTGTCCCATGTTGCTCTACTCATTCCCCTAATTTTTTAATGATTTTTCTAAGTCGATGCTCCGGTGCTCCGGTTTGTTATTTGCAGGTGCTGATCTTGCTGCAAGTTGATGCCTCAGTTTACCACTAAAATGCTTTGGTATGTATTGGCTAAATTAGAATGTATGAGATTGGCGTATACAGGATAACACTGCAAGTTGGCACACCTAGCAATTGATTAATGCCTTTTGTTTTGTCTCTTTATAAAATGGTGTTCAAAGGACGCTCGGATTATTTACTAAATTGTGATGATGGCTCTTTTTTTTATCAGCCTGTACAAAAGGTTCAACAAAGTGGGACTCCAAGTCTGCAACCACAATAGAAATAAGGTCATGGAGAAAGAATTCTGTTGGGCATCCTTTCATTTATCTTGTCAGGTTCCATGCTTCATAGCATGTAAGCATAGCATTACACACATACACCGTAGATCATAATGTCGATTAATGGGGGATGCATGAGGGAACTTTACTCATTATGAACTGATAATAATTAACAGTTTAGTAAGGTAACAAAATCTGGGTTATAGGAGAATATTAGATAAAGTGTATGAGTAGAATGCAGAGTTTATAAATGAACTAAAATCTGGGTTATAGAATGCAGAGTTTATAAATGAACTAAAATCTGAGAGAAGGAAGTGGTAGGCTTAATTTCAGTTAGAAAAATAGGTGTACTGCAGGTAATCCCTTCCATTTTTCTTTCCAGTTCAGGCTTTATACATTGTGTATATTTATTGCTAAAGCTGTACTGCAGGTAATCCTTCCATGTCAAAACGGATCAGATGATTTATTGCTAAAGGACATGCTCTTGTTCTCTGAGAACGATGATGGTGAGCGGTGATCCGAAAATTCAGAGCTGGGCTCTAGACACTTGAGTGGGCAAGTGAAGTTCTAGTTTTTCTTTTTTCCCCTATTACTTCTCTGTTGTACAGAGAGCAGTGAGTTTATATTGGCTTAATGTTAGATTAAAATGCAGGAGTAGCATGACAACACCAGGGTGGAGACCCGAAGAGAAGCAAAGGGGCGGACCATGGAAACTAGAGCCGCTTTGTCGTAATGTGGGTCGTCTCGTCTTCGTCCATCTCCATGGAGGTATATATGCATAGGTTAGGTAGGAAATGAGACCGTCTCCATGGAACTCTGACTGATGTGTATGTGCTCATAGGACCTGACCAATCAAACTGAGCATTCATTCATAGTTTTCACCTTCTCACTTATCATCAATAAGAAAATTGTTGTTTAAAACTTAAAAGTCAATCCTGGATTTACCGCTTGTGTCTACTCCAGTGTGTTATATTCTTCAGAATGTCTTTATGAGCAAGAACGAATCAATCATAAATTTTCAGAATGTCTCTATGGAGGTTTTTCCTTCTATATCCTATCTTCATAGCACTTCTAGAAAGAGGTCAGACCTCACTGATTTTTCCTTTTGTGTTTTCCATGATTCCTGTCCTTGAAATTTATTTGTTTTTGTAATAGCTTTTAGCATGTCATGACATTCTAATTATGCGCTCTTATATTATTACATTCTTATAATCTTGTGTTTCAAATAATTCTTATGGCTTAACAAGACAGAGTGTAGGGTCAAGGAATGAAGTCAGAACAGTTTTATGTTTTAAATATATCTAAAGGATGATAATTGGCCGTGTCAAGATGAGTGCACGAGAAAGATAGAGAAATAAAGGTGATAAGGGTCTGAGTATTTGATTCCTCACTTTTCATGATGTGGATATGTTCTTTAATTCTTGTTATTTGTATTAAGGAAAGTGTAAAATAATAATTCTCATGTATATTAAGTACTTCAATGTATATTTTGAAAATTTGTGTTCTACAGTTCACTTAATGAGACCGTTATTTAGTGTATAAACATATTAAACAATTATAGATGTCCGCACATGAGCGCGCCCATGGAGAAGCCAAATTGTATCAAAGAAAGTGAAAACTAATAATTCTCATGTTTGAGGTTCAGTTTTGTACTCGTTGCAATTTCTTACAATAGGTGTATTTTGTTTCAGGATAAATGGTGGTAATAAGATCATACTCCCTCCATTCCATAATGTAATGTGTCCGCATTTTTGAGATTTAATTTGGATCATAAATTTAATCAATGTGGATGATTGTGACGGAAGCAAAAATTATACCATTGAAAAATTATCAATACCTTTTGTTTTTTCGACGTATACAGGGGTGGACGGAAATGATGCTAACCAAGGCATGCGTCTAGGCCATACCCACTTTTTCCATGAGAGTTTTGACCTTACAGTGGGGCTATGTGAAAATGCATTTTTATACGCAAGGATCTAAATTTTTAGCGTGCGATTGGTTAGATAGAAGATTACTTAAAAGATATATGTGTTTTTAGTGGCATGATTTTGAATGCCACTTTGTACCATCAAATTAGAATGTGTATATGCATTTCATTATAGACAACAACATACTTGTTATACATACATTTTGTTTCAAATAGAACTCTATGCTACATATACATCTCAAATAGAACTCTGCTAAATATACATCTCATTGCAGATAACAACCCCACCCTTTTTTCCTAACTAAGATAAATTAATTTTGTTGTCAGATGTGCTCACCGTAACTAAATTAACTAAACTATGGATTTCTTTTCATCGCTAACATGGAATCAGTATGTCTCTGCGCCATTTGGCGCAACGGGTCCACTAGTACTATTAAAAGAGGATGAGGTTTCTATGATGATCTGATTGCTCAAGTGCTTAGAGAATAGCCACCCAAATACACATGAAATTCTCCCACAAAAATCTCTGTCTAAATCCTACCAGTAAAATTGGTGCCACCAACTTCTCAGAATCGACCCCACCAAGTTTTACCCTAGACAGATCCTAGCCAAAACCCGAAGTCTTGGTGCCACCAACTTTCCACTTCGGTGCAACCGAAACCAGGGACCAACTCTATGGTATCCCATTTTCATGAATCGGAATTTCCGAGTTTTGAAAATTGGTCTCACCGAGATTTGGAATCTGCCTAGGTCACCCATATCGGTAGCACCGAGATTTATATATCGGTCTCACCGAAAAGCCAAAATTTGCCACATTTTGCACTAGTCGGTGCAACCGAGTTTTTACTCCGGTTTCACCGAGTTGGGCAATAATGTTGTAACGGTTGGATTTTTGGAGATGCCTATATATACCCCTCCACCTCCTCTCACTCGAATAGGAAGCACTCAGAACATACCTACACTTGCCCCATCCATTTTTCTGAGAGAGAACCACCTACTCATGTGTTGAGATCAAGACCTTCCACTCCAACCATATGAATCTTGATTTCTAGCCTCCCCAAGTTTATTTCCACCCAATCAACCTCTTCTACCAAGCCAAATCTGTGAGAGAGTGATTGTGTGTTGAGGAGACTATCTTTTGAAGCACAAGAGCAAGGAGTTCATCATTGTTACCACATCTATTACCTTTTGGAGGGTGGTGCCTCCTAGATTGGTTAGGTGTCACTTGGGAGCCTCCTTCTTCCTGTTGTGGAGTTGAACCAAGAAGTTTGTACGGGCAAGGAGATCGCCTACTTCATGAAGATCTACCCATAGTGAGGCTAGTCCTTCGTGGACGGAAGCCGTGATGGAATAGACGAGGTTGCTACTTTGTGGACCCTAATGGGTGGAGCCCTCCGTGGACTCTCGCGACCGCTACCCTTCATGGGTTGAAGTCTTCATCAGCGTGGACGTACGATAGCACCACCTATCGGAACCACAGGAAAAATCCTCATGTCATCAATTGTGTTTGATATTCCTCTCCCTACCTTTACTTTCATGTGCATGTCTTTACTTTCTACTGCTATACTCTTAGACTTGCATGTGTAGGGTGTACTTGACTTGCTACAATTGCTAAAACTTGCCAACACTTAAAATTGGGAAAAGGCTAGAGTTTTATTTGGTCAAGTAATCTAATCACCCCCCTCTAGACATACTTCTGATCCTACAGTTCTTCATGTTGGATTGAATATGATGAATCTAAAATTGTTTGATGCATGTTGAATAATTAACTCATGGATAGTTTTGGTGACATTGGAGTATCTAGGTGACATTAGAGTTGATTGATGCGTATCATAGGTGTTATTCTAGTACGAACTCTAGGGATGTTTGTGACAATTACAGGGATGGCTCAATTGATTGATCGGAAAGGATAACTTTGAGGTGGTTTTGCTACCTACAACAATTTCATCTTATGTTCTCCGCTACGTATGAACTTTGGAGTGATTCTTTGATGCACGTTGAGGGATGATTATATTATTCTATTATGTTAGCAGTGTTGAGAGATTGCACTAGTGAAAGTATGAACCCTAGGCCTTATTTTTAAGCATTAATATACCATTTTGGTCGTTGTTTACTACTTGCTACCTTTCTATTTTTATTTATTTGGATTATAAAAACCTATTTCTACTATCCGTACTACACTTGTATCACCATCTCTTCTCCGAACTAGTGCACCTATACAATTTTCCGTTGTATTGGGTGTATTGGGGACACAAGAGATTTCTTGTATTTGATTGCATGGTTGTTTGAGAGAGACCATCTTCATCCTACACCTCCCACGGATTGATAAACCTTAGGTCACCCACTTGAGGGTTTTCTACTGTCCTACAAACTCTACGCTTGGAGGTCCAAAAGAGTCTACAAGAATAAAGTTGCGTAGTAGACATCAAGCTCTTTTCTGGCGCCGTTGCCGGAGAGGTGAGTGCTTGAAGGTATGTCTTTAGATCTTGCAATTGAATCTTTTAGTTTCTTGTTTTATCACTAGTTTGGTTTATAAAAGAAAACTACAAAAAATGGAATTTAGGTTGTCTCATATGCTTCATCTTTATAGTGTCTTTATTGAAAATGATGGATCGGAAAATTGTGCCAAAGTGTTAGAGGAAGAACTCAATAAAATGTTTGGCATTAAATCCATGAATGATGAGCATGATTGCAATGTCGCTAGTATGAATTATTTGAATATCCATGATGCTAATGATATGCAAAGCCATAAGCTTGGGGATGCTATGTTTGATGAAGATGATATTTTTAGTCCCCCAAGTTTTGATGAGCAAATTTATTATGATGATAGCATGCCTCCTATTTGTGAAGATTACAATGATGAAAGTGGGTTTGGAAGAGTTTCAACTCTAGGTACTAATGATCCCACTATTTTTGGAGGGTGTTGAATATTATGGCAATAATTATGAAATTGGATTTGGAGAGGTCATGACTTTATTTAATGATGATTTCACTATTTTGGAAGAGGTTTCTGTTGATTATGACAACCAAGTTGTTATATATGATGATTATTGTGATGACACTTATGATATAAAGAATACTGATAACCATGAAACTTGTCATCATGATTTTAATGTTGAATTTTTTTATGTCAATCAAGTATCTCATGATAGTTATTTTGTTAAGTTTGCTCCCACTATTATGTATGAGACGAAATTTGCTTATGTGGAGCGTAATAAATTATCTATGCTTGTGGATCATGAAAAGAATGCTTTAAGTGATAGTTATATTGTTGAATTCCTTCATGATGATACTGAAATTATTATGAAGGAGAAGCATATGCTTGTAGATATTGCAATAATATCAAGTTTGCTTTCTATGTGTTGAAAGTTTCGAAGTTATACTTGTTCTGCCTTCCTATGCTAGTTGATTCTGGCTCCCATAAATTGTTTGCTCACAAAATACCTATGCATAGGAAGTGGGTTAGGCTTAAATGTGCTTGTCATATGCTACATGATGCTCCCATTGTGTTTCAATTCTTTACTTTTATGTGAGCATCATTGAAATCATCATGCCTAACTAAAAGGCTTTAAAGAAAAGCGCTTGTTGGGAGATTCCCCGATATTTATACTTACTATTTTTGTGTGTTCACATGATTAAGCTACTGTGTTAATCAATGTTTTGTGCCTTTTATTTCAATAATGTGCCAAGTAAAGCCTTTGGGATAGTACTGATACTTGTTGATTTGATTTTGTGCAAAAACAGAAACTTTTGCCTCCAGTATATAATTTCCCTGATTTACTAGAGCGTCGAAATATTCTGAAATTTTTACACAGTATTTCTATGCACATTCTCTATGTTGTCCTAATTTTTCTGAATTTCTAGAGATAGGGAAATATGGTTTTAGTTCAGATCTTTACAGACTGTTCTATTTTTGACAAATCCTGTTTTGCATGCATAGTTTTCTTGTTTTAGTGTTTCCATAGATTATATTCAGTGATATAAATTATGGTAATGATAAAATATTGTATGCATTATGTGATAATAATTATGAATCTTGTCTTGACAGAGCCTAAGTGAATGATCTATTTCTATTACACTAACCCCTCTCATGAGTTTCGTTAAGTTTTGTGTGATTGGAGTTTTAAAGTTTTGGGTGAGATGTCAATATGAGGAGAATAAGGAGTGGCAAGACCCTAAGCTTGGGGATGCCCAAGGCACCCCCAAGTTAATATTAAATGAAGACTCAAGTGTCTAAGCTTGGGGATTCCCCGGAAGGCATCCCCTCTTTCATCTTCAACACTATCGGTATATCTTATTTGGAGCTATATTTTTATTCGTCACATAATATATGTTTTGCTTGGAGCATCATTTTATTTTGTTGATGTTTGGTTTCTGTTATTTATAACCATGTTTTTCAATTAAAAATATTAAGAATTGCCTTTAGGATGCTTGAATTGCATGTTTGATGTGTGTTGTATAAAAACAAAAACTTTTGCTGCAGTGTTTGAATTTTCATATTTTACAAGAATATGGAAAGTTTCTGAAATTTCTACAGAGTACTATCATACAAATTATTTATTATTTCATAATATTTCATAATTTATTGAGTTGCAGAAGTGCACATTTTGAATTAATTGCTACAGACTGTCTTGTTTAGATAGATTGCTGTCATAGTTTTGTTATCTACTTGTCCTAGTGTTTTCATGGCTTATATTGGTAGATATAAATTATGGAAATGATAGTATACAGTAGCTATTATTTGAAAATTATTATGCAACTTGTCTTGGCAGTACATAAAGTGTTGATTTATTCTTATGTGCACTAACCTATCTCACGAGTTCTTGTCAAGTTTTGTGTGGATGAAGCTTTTAAGATTTAGGAAACAGTGATATGGGAAGAATTAAAGAAACACGAGATCTCAATCTTAGGGATGCCCAAGGCTCCCCAAGTCAATATTACAAGAAGTCTCAAGCATCTAAGCTTGGGGATGCCACATTAGGCATTCCACCTCTCTTCGTCAACAAATATCGGCTATGTCACATCCCTAGTTTTAGCTTTGCTTGTCATTGCACATTCATGCATGCATTTTAAATTCAAATGAATTTGAAATGGGGATGACAAACCCTAGCACTTCAATGAGTAAACAAATTCCAGTAATTGAATTTTCCAATGAATCCAAAATGCTCATCAAAAAATGTTCCCCCTCTCTAATAAATGTTGGCAACAACATACCAGGGGTGAATTATATTTTCACAACCATTTTGGCAATTTTAATAAATAACAAATGCATCTAATTTTTTTAATTAAATGGATATTAATATTTTAAGCTTCTCCAAAAAAGCTGAAACTTATTATGGGGCTTGGAAATAATATACTCATACCCCAGAATAAATTCTAGGGTTTTTGTTATTAGGTTTTTTTTTGCCCAAACGTTATAAAACAGAGCGCAATTTATAGAAAATAGAAATAAGAAGGAAAGAACTTACCTGGTGCTCACCTGGCCCAGCCAGCCCACCAGGGGCAACACGGTCTTCCTCCTCGTGCCAGCAGGCAGAGGGGAAGCATGGCACGGCGTGCGGCCGAGGCCTCCACACCGGCAGCTGCCTGCCTGGCCCCTCCTGGCCAGCACGACGCCAGGGATGAGCTCTCGAGTGTCGTCTGGATCCATCCCCCTCCTCATTCGCTCTCCCCCCTCGCTCCCTCGCCCTCCCGATCGCCATGGCCGGAGCTTCGAGCCGCGTTGTCTGATACGTCTCCAACGTATCTATAATTTTTGATTGTTCTATGCTATTATATTATCTGTTTTGGATGTTTTATATGCATTAATATGCTATTTTATATTATTTTTGGGACTAACCTATTAATCTAGAGCCTAGTGCCAGTTTCTGATTTTTCCTTGTTTTTGAGTATTGCAGATAAGGAATATTAAACGGAGTCCAAACGGAATAAAATCTTCGGAATGATTTTTCTTGGACTAGAAGAAACCTACCAGACTTGGAGATGAAGGCAGGAGACCTGCCGGGAGGCGACAAGCCACCAGGGCGCGCCCCTAGGGGGGGCGCCCTCCTGGCTTGTGGCCCCCCAGCAGCTCTCCTAACCCTATTCTTCGGCCTATAAATTCCCAAATATTCCCCCAATACCAAAAAGAGCCACGGAAATACTTTTCCGCCGCCAGAAGCCTCTGTTCCCATGAGATCCCATCTTGGAGCCTTTTCCGGTAATCTGCCGGAGGGGGATTCGATCACGGAGGGCATCTACATCAACTCCATTGCCCCTCCGATGATGCGTGAGTAGTTCACCACAGACCTTCGGGTCCATAGCTAGTAGCTAGATGGCTTCTTCTCTCTCTTTGTTCTTCAATACCATGTTCTTCATGATCTTCATGGAGATCTATCCGATGTAATACTCTTTTGCGGTGTGTTTGTCGAGATCCGATGAATTGTGGGTTTATGATCAGCTTATCTATGAATATTATTTGAGTCTTTTCTGAATTCTTATATGCATGATTTCATATCTTTGCAAGTCTCTTCGAGTTATTGGTTTGGTTTGGCCAACTAGATTGGTAATTCTTGCAATGGGAGAAGTGCTTAGTTTTGGGTTCAATCTTGCGGTGTCCTCACCCAGTGACAAAGTAGGGGTAGCGAGGCACGTATTTGTATTGTTGCCATCGAGGATAAAAAGATGGGGTTTTCATCATATTGCTTGAGTTTATCCCTGTACATAATGTCATCTTACCTAATGTGATACTCTGTTCTTCATGAACTTAATACTCTAGATGCAGGCAGGAGTTGGTCGATGTGTGGAGTAATAGTAGTAGATGCAGAATCGTTTCGGTCTACTTGACACGGACGTGATGCCTACATGCATAATCATTGCCTTGGATATCGTCATAACTATGCGCTTTTCTATCAATTGCTCGACAGTAATTTGTTCACCCACCGTATTATTTTCCTTCATGAGAGAAGCCTCTAGTGAAACCTATGGCCCCCGGGTCTATCTTCCATATTATATTTTCAGATCTATAAACCAAAAATACCATAAATACTTTGCTGCAATCTTTTTTACTTTTGTTTTACTTTTCATTTTAGCAATCTTTTATATCTATCTCTATCAGATCTCATCCTTGCAAATAACCGTGAAGGGATTGACAACCCCTTTTAGTGTTGGGTGCAAGAGTTTGATTGTTTGTGTAGGTGCGAAGATTGGGGACTTGCTTGTATCTCCTACTGGATTGAATACCTTGGTTCTCAACAACCGAGGGAAATACTTATCTACTTTGCTGCATCACCCTTTCCTCTTCAAGGGAAACCAACGCAAGCTCAAGAAGTAGCAAGAAGGATTTCTGGCGCCGTTGCCGGGGAGATCTACATCAAGCCTACCAAGTACCCATCACAAACTCATCTCTTGCATTTACATTATTTGCCATTTGCCTCTCGTTTTCCTCTCCCCCACTTCTAAAACGATTTTCAGAAAAAACCAAAAAGATTTGCCTTTTTATTCGCCTTTCTTCCGTTCGCCTTTTCGTTTGCTTGTGTGCTAGATTGCTTGCTTTTTCATGATGACTCAAGAGAATACCAAGTTGTGTGACTTATCCAATACTAATAATAATGATTTTATTAGTACTCCGATTGCTCCCGCCACTTGGGCGGAATCTTATGAAATTAATGCTGCTTTGCTTAATCTTGTTGTGAAAGAACAATTCTTTGGCCTTCCTAGTGAAGATGCCGCATCCCATCTAAATACTTTCGTTGAGTTGTGTGATATGCAAAAGAAGAAAGATGTGGATAATGATATTGTTAAATTGAAGCTATTTCCGTTCTCACTACGAGATCGTGCTAAAACTTGGTTTTCATCTTTGCCTAAAAATAGTATTGATTCATGGAATAAGTGTAAAGATGCTTTTATTTCCATGTACTTTCCGCCCGCTAAGATCATCTCCCTTAGGAAAGATATAATGGATTTTAAGCAACTTGATCATGAGCATGTTGCACAATCTTGGGAGAGGATGAAACTAATGATTAGAAATTGCCCCGCGCATGGCTTGAGTTTATGGATGATTAAACAAATCTTTATGCCGGATTGAATTTTGCTTCTAGAAATCTTTTAGATTCCGCCGCGGGTGGTACTTTTATGGAAATCACATTAGGAGAGGCTACTAAACTCCTAGATAATATTATGGCAAATTACTCTCAATAGCATACCGAAAGATCTCCTACTAGTAAAAAAAGTGCATGCTATTGAAGAAATAAATACTTTGAGTGAAAAGATGGATGAATTAATGAAATTGTTTGCTAGTAAGAGTGCTCCTATAGATCCTAATGATATGCCTTTGTCTTCTTTGATTGGAAATAATAATGAATCTATGGATGTGAATTTTGTTGGTAGGAACAATTTTGGTAATAACGCGTATAGAGGTAATTTCAATCCTAGGCCGTTTCCTAGTAATTCCTCTAATAATTATGGTAATTCCTACAACAATTCTTATGGAAATTATAATAATATGCCCTCTGATCTTGAGAATAATATTAAAGAATTTATTAGTTCGCAAAAGGGTTTCAATGCTATGATTGAAGAAAAATTGCTCAAGATTGATGATTTGGCTAGGAACGTTGATAGAATTTCGCTTGAGATTGATTCTTTGAAAATCAGATCTACTTCACCCAAGCGTGATATTAATGAGTCTTTAAAGGCTATGAGAATTTCTATTGATGAGTGTAAGGAAAGAACCGCTAGAATGCGTGCTAAGCGTGAATGGCTTGAAAAAGTGTGTTCTCGTGATAATATCGATGAAGATCTTAAAGTGATTGATGTGACTCCTATTGAATCTTTGTTTTCTAATATTAATCTTGATAAAGATGGGACTGGAGATAAGTCAACTTTAGTTAAAAGGCGTCCCAATGATTCGGAGTTATTAGATCTTAATGCTAAGATTGATAAAAGTGGGATTGAAGAGGTCAAAACTTTAAATAGCAATGAACCCACTCTTTTGGATTTCAAGGACTTTAATTATGATAGTTGTTCTTTGATTGATTGTATTTCCTTGTTGTAATCCATGTTGAATTCTCCGCATGCTTATAATCAAAATAAAGCTTTTACTAAACATATCGTGGATGCTATGATGAAATCTTTTGAAGAAAAACTTGAGTTGGAAGTTTCTATACCTAGGAAGCTTTATGATGAGTGGGAACCTACTATTAAGATTAAGATTAAAGATTATGAGTGCCATGCTTTGTGTGATTTGGGTGCTAGCGTTTCCACGATTCCGAAAACTTTATGTGATGTGCTAGGTTTCCATGAATTTGATGATTGCTCTTTAAATTTGCATCTAGCGGATTCCACCATAAAGAAACCTATGGGAAGGATTAATGATGTTCTTATTGTTGCAAATAGGAATTATGTGCCCTTAGATTTCATTGTTCTTGATATAGATTGCAATCCTACATGTCCTATTATTCTTGGTAGACCTTTCCTTAGAACGATTGGTGCAATTATTGATATGAAAGAAGGAAACATTAGATTCCAATTTCCATTAAGGAAAGGCATGGAACACTTTCCTAGAAAGAGAATTAAATTACCTTATGAATCTATTATGAGAGCTACTTATAGATTGTGTACCAAAGATGACAATACCTTGATCTATTGCGTTATGCCTAGCTAGGGGCGTTAAACAATAGCGCTTGTTGGGAGGCAACCCAATTTTATTTTTATGCTTTTGTTTTTGCTTCTGTTTTGAGTGTTTTACACATTATTACCTCTGTAATAATTGTGTTTTCTTGTTTTAATTAGTGTTTGAGCCAAGTAAGACCTTTGGGATGGTCTACGGTGTTTGTGATTTGATTTTGCTGAAAAACAGAAAGTTTTGCTCTCAGTCCAGGAATTTTGTAAATTCACTGGAACGTGATTTTGATCTGAATTTTTTACAAAAGATTGATATACAAATTTTCCTGATTTTCCTAATTTTTTAGAATTTTTTGAGTTACATAAGTATTCGAAGTCTATAGATTGCTACAGACTGTTCTGTTTTAGACAGATTCTGTTTTCTTTGTGTTGTTTGCTTATTTTGATGTATCTATGGGTTGTATCGGGGGGTATGAACCATGGAGAAGTTGGAATACAGTAGATATTACACCAATATAAATAAAGAATGAGTTTACAACAGTACCTAAAGTGGTGATTTATTTTTCTTATACTAACGGATCTCACGAGTTTTCTGTTGAGTTTTGTGTTGTGAAGTTTTCAAGTTTTGGGTAAAGATTTGATGGACTATGGAATAAAGAGTGGCAAGAGCCTAAGCTTGGGGATGCCCAAGTCACCCCAAGACATATTCAAGGATACCAAAGAGCCTAATCTTGGGGATGCCCCGGAAGGCATCCCCTCTTTCGTCTTCAATCCATCGGTAAATTTACTTGAGGCTATATTTTTATTCACCACATGATATGTGTTTTGCTTGGAGCGTCTTGTATGATATGAGTCTTTGCTTTTTAGTTTTCCACAATCATCCTTGCTGCACACATATTTTTTAGGGGGACACGCATTAATCGTGAATTTATTAGAATACTCTATGTGCTTCACTTATATCTTTTGAGCTAGGCAATGTTGCTCTAGTACTTCACTTATATCTTTTTAGAGCACGGTGGTGTTTTATTTTATAGAAATAATTGAACTCTCATACCTCACTTATATTATTTTGAGAGTCTTTAAACAGCATGGTAATTGGTTTAGGTTATGAATTTAGTCCTAATATAATGGGCATCCAAGAGGGATATAATAAAAACTTTCATATTAAGTGCATTGAATACTATGAGAAGTTTGATTCCTTGCATATAGTTTTGAGATATAAGGATGGTGATATGAGAGTCATGCTAGTGAGTAATTTTGAATTGGTAGAAATACTTGTGTTAAAGTTTGTGATTCCCGTAGCATGCACGTATGGTGAACCGTTATGTAACGAAGTCGGAGCATGATTTGTTTAATGATTTTCAACCTTTGTGTGAGGGTCGGGAGCGCGCGATGGTTAACTCCTACCAACCTCTCCCCTAGGAGCATGCGTCTAATACTTTGCCTCGATAAGTAATAGACTTTTGCAATAAGTATGTGAGTTCTTTATGACTAATGTTGAGTCCATGGATTATACGCACTCTCACCCTTCCACCTTTGCTAGCTTCTCTAGTACCGCGCAACTTTTGCCGGTGCATTAAACCCATCTTCCTCAAAACAGCCACCATATACCTTCCTCAAAACAGCCACCATACCTACCTATTATGGCATTTCCATAGCCATTTCGAGAAATATTGCCATGCAACTCCCACCGTTCCGTTTTTCATGACACGCACCATCATATTCATATTGCCTTGAATGATCGTAAGACAGCTAGCTTTATGTTTTCATGGCTTGTCCATTTTTTGATGTCATTTGCTAGGCTAGATCGTTGCACATCCCGGTACACCACCGGAAGCATTCATATAGAGTCATATTTTGTTCTAGGTATCGAGTTGTAATTCTTGATTTGTAAGTAAATAAAAGTGTGATGATCTTCATTATTAGAGCATTGTCCCGTGAGAGAAAAGGATGATGGAAGCTATGAGTCCCTCACAAGTTGGGATGAGTCTCCAGACTTTACAAATAATAAAAGAGGCCAATGAAGCCCAAATAAAAAAAAAGAGGCCAAAGATGCCCACCAAAATAAAAAAAATGAGAGAAAGAGAGAAGGGACAATGCTACTATCTTTTTACACACTTGTGCTTCAAAGTAGCACCATGATCTTCATGATAGAGAGTCTCCTATTTTGTCACTTCCATATAACTAGTGGAATTTTTCTTATGCACAACCACTTAGTTTCTTTTTGAGCTTTCATACACTTATAGCTCTAGTGCATTCGTTGCATGGCAATCCCTACTCACTCACATTGATATCTATTGATGGGCATTTCCATAGCCCGTTGATACGCCTAGTTGATGTGAGACTATCTTCTCCTTTTTCCTCACAACCTCCACCATATTCTATTCCACCTATAATGCTATATCCATGGCTCACGCTCATGTATTGCGTGAGAGTTGAAAAGGTTTGAGAACACAAAAAGTGTGAAACAATTGCTTGACTTGTCATCGGGGTTGTGCATGATTTAGATACTTTGTGTGGGGAAGATGGAGCATAGCCAGACCATATGATTTTGTAGGGATAAATTTCTGAGGCCATGTTATTTCGAAAGGACGCAATTGCCTTGTTAGTATGCTTGAAGTATTACTGTTTTTATGTCAATATTAGACTTTTGTTTTGAATCTTACGGATCTGAATATTCATGCCACAATAAAGAATATTACATGGATAAATATGTTAGGTAGCATTCCACATCAAAAATTCTGTTTTTATCATTTACCTACTCGAGGACGAGCAGGAATTAAGCTTGGGGATGCTTGATACGTCTCCAACGTATCTATAATTTTTTATTGTTCCATGCTATTATATTATCTGTTTTGGATGTTTTATATGCATTAATATGCTATTTTATATTATTTTTGGGACTAACCTATTAATCTAGAGCCTAGTGTCAGTTTCTGTTTTTTCCTTGTTTTTGAGTATTGCAGATAAGGAATATTAAACGGAGTCCAAACGGAATAAAATCTTCGGAATGATTTTTCTTGGACCAGAAGAAACCTGCTAGACTTGGAGATGAAGGCAGGAGACCTGCTGGGAGGCGACAAGCCACCAGGACGCGCCCCTCGGGGGGGCGCGCCCTCTTGGCTTGTGGCCCCCCAGCAGCTCTCCTAACCCTATTCTTCGGCCTACAAATTCCCAAATATTCCCCCAATACCAAAAAGAGCCACGAAAATACTTTTCCGCCGCCGGAAGCCTCTGTTCCCGTGAGATCCCATCTTGGAGCCTTTTCCGGTAATCTGCCGAAGGGGGATTCGATCACGGAGGGCATCTACATCAACTCCATTGCCCCTCCGATGATGCATGAGTAGTTCACCACAGACCTTCGGATCCATAGCTAGTAGCTAGATGGCTTCTTCTCTCTCTTTGTTCTTCAATACCATGTTCTTCATGATCTTCATGGAGATCTATCCGATGTAATACTCTTTTGCGGTGTGTTTGTCGAGATCCGATGAATTGTGGGTTTATGATCAGCTTATCTATGAATATTATTTGAGTCTTTTCTGAATTCTTATATTCATGATTTCATATCTTTGCAAGTCTCTTCGAGTTATTGGTTTGGTTTGGCCAACTAGATTGGTAATTCTTGCAATGGGAGAAGTGCTTAGTTTTGGGTTCAATCTTGCGGGGTCCTCACCCAGTGACAAAGTAGGGGTAGCGAGGCACGTATTTGTATTGTTGCCATCGAGGATAAAAAGATGGGGTTTTCATCATATTGCTTGAGTTTATCCCTCTACATCATGTCATCTTACCTAATGCGATACTCTGTTCTTCATGAACTTAATACTCTAGATGCAGGCAGGAGTCGGTCGATGTGTGGAGTAATAGTAGTAGATGTAGAATCGTTTCGGTCTACTTGACACGGACGTGATGCCTATATGCATAATCATTGCCTTGGATATCGTCATAACTATGCGCTTTTCTATCAATTGCTCGACAGTAATTTGTTCACTCACCGTATTATTTTCCTTCATGAGAGAAGCCTCTAGTGAAACCTATTGCCCCCGGGTCTATCTTCCATATTATATTTTCAGATCTATAAACCAAAAATACCAAAATTACTTTGATGCATTTTTTTTACTTTTGTTTTACTTTTCGTTTTAGCAATCTTTTATATCTATCTCTATCAGATCTCATCCTTGCAAATAACCGTGAAGGGATTGACAACCCCTTTTAGCGTTGGGTGCAAGAGTTTGATTGTTTGTGTAGGTGCGAAGATTGGGGACTTGCTTGTATCTCCTACTGGATTGAATACCTTGGTTCTCAACAACTGAGGGAAATACTTATCTACTTTGCTACATCACCCTTTCCTCTTCAAGGGAAAACCAACGCAAGCTCAAGAAGTAGCATCGTCGTGGTAGTCGCAGTCCGAGCACCCCTAGCCTCTCTGCCTCGCCAGTAGCTCCGAAGCGTCGTGCAGGTCCTCTACGCCGATGAACACGAGCTAAAGCGCCATGAATCAACCGGATCGATCCTTCCCCAACCTTTGGCCGCCGCCATGGAATTGAAGCTCGTCAGAGAACCAAACTCGCCCCCGAGCCTTTGAGTTGCCTTGCTGACCCCTGTGAGCTCCTCCGTCATCCCTCTCTCTCGCTGCAATCGATTTCGCCCCCTAGCCCCCAAATCGACCGAGGCCGAAAGCCTCCGTCGCCGGACCTCGAGCTAGTCGTCGCTTCGGTGGGTGACACCCACGGCTGAGCTCGCTAGTGAGCTCATCAACCTTGTAGAAGCCCGTAGGTAGCATCGGTTGCTGATACGTCTCCAACGTATCTACTTTTCCTCACTCTTTTGCCCTTGTTTTGGACTCTAATTTGCATGATTTGAATGGAACTAACCCGGACTGACGTTGTTTTCAGTAGAATTGCCATGGTGTTGTTTTTGTGCAGAAATAAAAGTTCTCGGAATGGAAAGAAACTTTTCGGAGATTTATTTTGGAAAATATAAAAAATACTGGAGCCAGAAACCACCGGAGAGGGGGCCCAGGGTGCGCAGCACCCACCAAGGCACGCCAGCCTCCTCCCGGCGTGCCCTGGTGGGGGCTGGCCACCTCGGGGCCCCACTTGACCTATCTTCGCCACTATAAATTCCTAATTTTCCAGAAAAAATAGGAGAGAAAGAATTATCGCGTTTCACGAGACGGAGCCGCCACCACCTCCTGTTCTTCATCGGGAGGCAGATCTAGAGCCCGTTCGGGGCTCCGGAGAGGGGAATCTTCGGTCTTCTTCATCATCAACCTTTCTCCATCGCCAATTCCATGATGCTCCCCACCGGGAGTGAGTAATTCCTTCGTAGGCTTGCTGGTTGGTGAGGAGTTGGATGAGATTCATCATGTAATCGAGTTAGTTTTGTTAGGGCTTGATCCCTAGTATCCATTATGTTCTGAGATTGATGTTGCTATGACTTTGCTATGCCTAATGCTTGTCACTAGGGCCCGAGTGCCATGATTTCAGATCTGAACCGTTTATATTATCATCACTATATCCATGTTCTTGATCCGATCTTGCCTAGTCATATGCACCTATAACGTGTTATGATCCGTCAACCCCATAGTGACAATATTTGGGATAATTCGCGGTGATGACCGTAGTTTGAGGAGTTCATGTATTCACCATGTGTTAATGCTTTGTTCTGGTTCTCTATTAAAAGGAGGCCTTAATATCCCTTAGTTTCCTTATGGACCACGCTGCCACCGGAGGGTAGGACAAAAGATGTCATGCAAGTTCTTTTCCATAAGCACGTATGACTATTTACGGAATACATGCCTACATTACATTGATGAACTGGAGCTAGTTCTGTATCGCCCTAGGTTATGACTGTTACATGATGAATATCATCCAACGAGTTACCGATCCAGTGCCTACGAACTTTCACTTATTGTCCTTGCTAAGTTACTACTGTTATTGCTGCTGTTCCAACTGCTACAAAACTATTGCTACTACTGTTACCGCTACTGTTACTATTGCTACTGCTATCAAAACTATCATATTACTGTGCTACTGATCACTCTGCTGCAGATATTTAATCTCCAGGTGTGGTTGAATTGACAACTCAACTGCTAATACTCTCAAGTATTCTTTGGCTCCCCTTGTATCGAATCTATAAATTTGGGTTGAATACTCTACCCTCGAAAACTGTTGCGATCCCCTATACTTGTGGGTTATCAAGACCTTTTTCTGGCACCGTTGCCGGGGAGCATAGCAATATTTGTTGAGTCGCTTGGGATTTATATCAATTTATCACTATGAAGAATATGAAGGATCAAAAG
Source organism: Elymus sibiricus (assembly GCA_039707655.1). Lineage (NCBI taxonomy): Eukaryota > Viridiplantae > Streptophyta > Magnoliopsida > Poales > Poaceae > Elymus > Elymus sibiricus. The sequence goes on from CM077673.1 coordinate 338,643,072, forward strand.
ACTAAGATTTTTCCCTCTACTACGAGGGGAGGTAAGGAACTGCCATCTAGCTCTGCACTTGATTCACCTTCTGTTATGAGTAAGTTTGCAACACCACCACATGCTAGTAATCCTGATATGTCACAAGTTATTGATGATGCTACTTCTGCTATGAATGATGCTTATGATGATGCTAGTACCATGCTTGATGATAATGTGCCGCTAGGAGAATTTATTGATGAACAACTTGCTAGAGCTAAAGAAAATGAAATTGCTGAAACTGATGAAGTTTATGAAACTGATTATGATTATGAAACTCCTATTAGTCCTAGTTCTCCTAAGTTTGAAATGCCTAAGATACCTGAAGGTTATGTTATGGACGAGGAGATATCTAGAGAAATTCTTTCTTGCAAGGATAGGGACGATCTTAAGAAACTGCTATGCAAGTATAAGGAAAAAACTTTGAATGCTAGAATGAAATGTGATCCTAAGTTTGCTACTTCACCTATTTGTGTTACCGATAAGGATTATGAGTTCTTTGTCAACCCAGAGTTAATTACTTTGGTTGAATCTGATCCTTTCCATGGCTATGAAACTGAAACTGTAGTGGCACACCTTACTAAGCTGAATGATATAGCCACCCTCTTTGCTCATGATGAGAAGATTCTTTACTATTACATCCTTAAGTTGTTTCCGTTCTCATTAAAGGGTGATGCTAAGACATGGTACAATACTCTTGCTCCTGGTTGTGTGCGTAGTCCCCAGGATATGATTTACTACTTCTCTGAAAAATATTTTCCTGCTCATAAGAAACAAGCTGCCTTGTAGGAAATATTTAACTTTGTGCAAATTGAAGAAGAGAGTCTCCCACAAGCTTGGGGGGAGGCTTGTCCAATTACTTAATGCTTTGCCTGATCATCCTCTCAAGAAAAATGAAATACTTGATATCTTTTATATTGGACTAACCGATGCTTCTAGGGACTTCCTAGATAGTTGTGCTGGTTGTGTTTTCAGGGAACGAACTATTGAACAAGCTGAAGAATTATTGAATAATGTATTGAAGAATTATGATGATTGGACTCTTCCTGAACCACCGCCTAAACCCACTCCGAAGAAGAGGGGTATCTTATTTCTCAGTCCTGAAGATATGCAAGAGGCAAACAAATCTATGAAGGAAAAAGGTATTAAAGCTGAGGATGTTAAGAATTTTCCACCTATTGAAGAAATACATGGCCTTGACGCACCACCACCTCCAAAGGTGGTAGAGGTAAATTCTTTATTAAAGTTTAATGAAAGGGACATCCCTCACAATAAACCTCCTAGTCAATGCTTATATGAGTTTGATAACTATATTATGAAGCAAGATCATTTCAATGCTCATGTTCTGAAACAGTTGAAATATAATTGTGATATGATTGCTCGCTTGAGTGACTTGTTATTTAGAATCAGTAATGATGTTAGAGGTGTAGGAAAGCATGCCTCTATGGTTCAAACCCAATTAGAACAAGTAGCTAAGTCTCAAAAAGAATTGCTTGATGAAATGAATAGTAATATGCATGACTTTGCTGCTAGAGTAGTAACTAGAGGAGGTAGAATGACCCAAGAACCACTCTATCCTGAGGGTCATCCTAAAAGAACTGAACAAGACTCTCACAGAATTAATCCTGATGCACCTAGTCCTTCTAAGAAGAAAAAGAAAAAGAAAAATGATAGGACTTTGCATACCTCTAGTGAACCTGAGACACAAAAACCTCCTGATAATAATGATGTCTCTATTTCCGATGCTGAAACTCAGTGCGGTAGTGAACATCAACCTAGTGATAATGAAAATGATAATGATGATGTTCACGATGATGCTCAACCTTGTAATGATAGAGAACCAGATAATGATGTTGAAATAGAGCCTGCTCCTGATCTTGATAACCCACAACCTAAAAATAAACAATATGATAAGAAAGACTTTGTGGCTAGGAAACATGGTAAAGAAAGAGAGCCATGGGTTCAGAAACCCATGCCATTTCCACCTAATCCATCTAAGAAAAAGGATGATGAAGAATTTGAGCGCTTTGCTGAAATGATTAGGCCAGTCTTTTTGCGTACCCGTTTGACTGATATTTTCAAGATGGCCCCTTATGCAAAGTATATGAAAGACATCATCACCAATAAAAGAAAAATACCTGAAGCTGAAATCTCCACCATGCTTGCTAATTATTCTTTTAAGGATGGAGTACCTAAAAAACTTGGAGATCCTGGAATACCAACTATACCTTGCTCCATCAAAAGAAACTATGTTAAAACTGCTTTGTGTGATTTGGGAGCCGGTGTTAGTGTTATGCCTTTCTCCTTATATAAAAGACTTGATTTGAATAAACTCACACCTACTGAGATATCATTGCAAATGGCTGACAAATCAACAGCCATACCTATTGGTATTTGTGAGGATGTGCCCATTGTTGTTGCAAATGTTACTATCTTAACGGAATTTGTTATTCTTGAGATGCCCGAGGACGACAACATGTCGATTATCCTTGGTAGACCCTTTTTGAATACTGCAGGGGCTGTTATTGATTGCAATAAAAGCAAGGTCACTTTTCATATTAATGGTAATGAGCACACGGTGCACTTTCCGAAGAAACAATTTCAAGTGAATGGTATAAATGTTATTGAAGAATCTCCGACCATCACTATTGGAAGTTTTAAATTACCTCTACCTACTGCCAAAAAGAAATATGATATACTTATTGTAGGGGATATGCACATCCCCATTGAGGTAACTTAGTGTCTTACGAAAGTTCTTCGGTTTCATGCTAATCAGAAGTGGTTGTTAATAAGACTTGATCAACCTTATTAATGAATCATTTTTGAGAGGTATCACGTCGATGAATCTAGTAAGCACAACTCTCTGCCCCCACATTTTATTTTCTGTTTTAGTTAGTCAAATAAGCTAAAATACCATGTTTATCCTGTTTTCTGTTTTCTCCGTGCAATAAAAAATGACCCAGTTTTTTTTCTCAGAATGCCCTGAAAATTTAACACGAATTTTTTCCGAACATTTATGAATTTCTTGTGCAAATAACACCTGAGGGGAGTGCCCAAGGTGCGCAGCACCCACCAGGGCGCGCCAGCACCCCCAGGCGCGCCCTGGTGGGTGGTGGCCCCCACGTAGGCCCCTCACTTATCTCTTTAGCCCACATTGTCACCTACCTCCAGCAAAAAAATCACCACAGCCACCATTTTCGTGTTCTTGCTCTCAAACCCGCGGATTTCGATCTCTTTGCTCAAAGCTCTATTTCCGAAACTGTTTGGAGGGATTGCTACTTGGTATGTGACTCCTCCATTGCTCCAATTAGTTTTTGTTTTAGTGGGTTATTTTTAGAGTAATTAGCTACTCTTGGTGCTGCTGTAGATGAGCTTGCATGTTGAATTCTTAGAGTTCTAAGTTGTTTGAATGCTCAATATGGCCTCCATGCATGCTTAGGAGTAGTTGCTAACAATCTTACAAAGTTTTGTTGACAAATTTTTTGTGGACTAATTTTTTTTAGAATTTTTATAGGAATAAAAATACAATTCTTTAGGAGTTCTTCGAGGAGGAGATCCTCGGGAGCCTCGTCAAGTGGAAGCTCGGTTCGATAGTCTTATGTTGAACCAAGCAAAAGCTCGATACGAGATGGCGCTACCAAATCATGCTTATGGCCTTGCGACGAGTTCAAGGAAGGTGCAGGTATTAAGGAAGAATTATATCAATTTATCCACAACACAGGTCTTGCTTCCTTCATCGCAGATAAGTGCCCCCAACGTCTTGAACTCACGAAAATCTTCACAAAGAAATTTAAATATTTTCCTCGTGAGTCTAGAGTCTCATTCAACTTATATGATCATTCCTTTACCATGACATTAGAAATGTTTAGCGATGCATGCAAACTTCCATATGAGGGTTCCTTTGATGAACCAACAAGATCCGAGTACGAATCATTTTTAGTAAATATTTGCTTTGGCGAAGATAGAGGGGTTACACAAGGGAGAATTAACAGCATCCATTTTCCATCACTCCAATATTTTGCGCTCTTTAACGGCAAATGTGTTGTAAGCAAACAAGACTGTAGCACTTTATGTGCTCATGATTTGAGTCTCTTACAATAACTGGGAATAAGGATTATAATCTTGGTGCAATTGTTGCACGGAGGTTGCAGCTTAATGCTGCTAATGGTAATTTTTATGGAGGAATTTATGCCTCCCGTGTAGCTGAGAGATTAAATGTTTCACCTTGGCCTAATGACCCCATCCTAACCACTCAGTATTTAGACTTTGATGCTATGAAGCATCATAAGTTCCTTACGGGTTCGACCACCAACTACACCTATAACTTGAGATTTAATAAAAAACATGTTGTGCCTGTTGTTTTGCCTGCTCCTGCTCTCTTTGATTTTCACACTAGGGGAAGATATTATGTTCTTGAGAGCGAAGCTTATGAGTACAACGCGGAGGTTGAAGCTGCCAGGAGGGCCGCGGAGTCTGCTCCGAGGTTCTCTATGAGCCATCGCCCAGATTATGATTCATACGGATGGTGATTACCAAGCTAGGCCAAAAGCCTAAGCTTGGGGGAGTACGTATTTCCACCGACATTACATTCATGTTCGCACATTTCATTCCTGTTGTCGGTGTTCATACTTTTTCATTGTAATATCCATGTTAGATTTGTTTTCTCGCTTTCTTCTTGTGTGTTTGAAAAACTTTGAGAAAACCCGAAACCATTTCCTGCTTCTTTTTAGTTTTTCTTTCTAGCTTAGTTTAATTGTTGCGTTAAAAGAAAACCCAAAAAGATTTCTCGCTTCTTCTTTTGTTTGTTGGGAGCTATCCCGTGTAAATAGTTTTTCTCATTTTTGTTTTTCCTCTTTAATTCGCTTCCTTCAAGAAAAAACAAAAACTACAAAAATATTTCAGTGTGTTTCTCTGAAATTCTTTTCTTTTTACTCGAGTCATACCTAGGAGAAGACCACGATGAAATTGTTGAGTGGTTCTCATCTGCATTATTGTCTATCTAACGAAGAACCCATATTACCTTGTCTTCTCCTCTTGAATAAAATGTTTGCAGATTCCAGCTTAGTCCACGACATTCTTGCACTATTATTATTCTCTTATCATTCGGTCGTGCAAGTGAAAGGCAATAATGACGACATTTGATGAATTGACTATGGCAGAGAAAGGCGGGTATGAACTCAACTTGTTTTTGTTTTTGTAAATATGTTTAACCTAGTATCCCTTGATTCAGCTCATTATGATCAAACATGTTTGCAATGACCATTAGAGATTATAGTTGTTCATGCCATGCTTAAGTAGCTAGGAGTGGATAATGATTTATCTTGGGTGTCAACATGCATTAAAATGGTTGTGATGCGGTATGATGATATGGTATCCTCCTCTGAATGTTTCAAGTGCCTTGACTTGGCACATGTTCACGCATGTAGTTGAATCAAAACCAACATAGCCTTCATGATATTTATGTTCATGGTGTCCATATCCTACTCATGCTAGTATTCAATGTTGATTCTATGTAATGCATGTTCATGACCGTCTTCGCTCTCTAGCTGGCCGCTTCTCAATCTAACTGCTAGCCTTCGCCTGTATTAAGCGGGAATATTGCTTGTGCATCAAAACCCTTAAACCAAGTTATGCCAGATGAGTCCACCATACCTACCTATATGCGGTATTACCCTGCCGTTCCAAAGTAAATTTGCATGTGCCATCTCTAAAATTCAAATGAACATCTGTTTTGTGTGCCTGGACCGCTCATGGAGCGACAGGGGACGGTCAGTATCTTCCATGCTAAGCGGGTTATTCTCATGACGAGTGTTTATTCACTTGTCCTTACACGAGAGGGCGGTAATAGGGATTCCCAGTCCCGAAATCAAAAATCAAAAATAATTAAACAAAACTCCCCTAGGAATGTTGTTGGTTTGGACGGTACCCGTGGATGCGGCTCGCCGTGGAGTGTGATTGTTGGTGGAGGGGGAGTAAACCTTTATTTTTATCGCTTGGGAACCGCCGCTAATTTGTTTAGCATGGAAGATATTGATAACTCTTGGTCGTGACGTTGACAGGAAGGGTGTACCTCCCAAAATTATATCTATCTCTGTTTTAAACTTTGAGCTCTGGCACCGCTACAAATCCATGCTTCCCTCTGCGAAGGGACTATCTATTTACTTTTATGTTGAGTCATCACCTTCTCAAATAAGCGCCAGACCTGAGAGCACTATTGTCATCCTTATGCATTGTGTATAGTTGATGTTGGGTGCAGTATGACTGGATCTTTTCTACCATGAATTACAATGTTTAGTCGCTGCTTGAACTTTGGAGGTGCTCTGCATTTATGTTTTGCGGTCTCAGAAAGGGCTAGCGAGATACCACTATTGTCATATTGTATCACGATTGTTTTGACAAAATGTTGGCGCTTGAGATATCTTATTATTGCTCGTTAGTTGCTTATGTTATTGATGTGAGTAAATATAATTTTTAAGAGTTATTGTTGACATGTTTAGTCATAATCTTTGCTGAAAACCTGGGTGCCACTTAAGCATATATATGTAAACAAGAACAAAAGAGTTCATAAAAGTTTTTATTTATCACTTTCAGTTTATCAACTGAATTTCTTGAGGACAAGCAAAGGTTTAAGCTTGGGGAGTTGATACGTCTCCAACGTATCTACTTTTCCTCACTCTTTTGCCCTTGTTTTGGACTCTAATTTGCATGATTTGAATGAAACTAACCCGGACTGACGCTGTTTTCAGCATAATTGCCATGGTGTTGTTTTTGTGCAGAAATAAAAGTTCTCGGAATGGAACGAAACTTTTCGGAGATTTATTTTGGAAAATATAAAAAATACTGGAGCCAGAAACCACCGGAGAGGGGGCCCAGGGTGCGCAGCACCCACCAGGGCGCGCCAGCCCCCTCCCGGCGCGCCCTGGTGGGGGCTGGCCACCTCGGGGCCCCACTTGACCTATCTCCGCCACTATAAATTCCTAATTTTCCAGAAAAAATAGGAGAGAAAGAATTATCGCATTTCACGAGATGAAGCCACCACCACCTCCTGTTCTTCATCGGGAGGCCAGATCTGGAGCCCGTTCGGGGCTCCGGAGAGGGGAATCTTCGGTCTTCTTCATCATCAACCTTTCTCCATCGCCAATTCCATGATGCTCCCCACCGGGAGTGAGTAATTCCTTCGTAGGCTTGCTGGTCGGTGAGGATTTGGATGAGATTCATCATCTAATCGAGTTAGTTTTGTTAGGGCTTGATCCCTAGTATCCATTATGTTCTGAGATTGATGTTGCTATGACTTTGCTATGCCTAATGCTTGTCACTAGGGCCCGAGTGCCATGATTTCAAATCTGAACCGTTTATATTATCATCACTATATCCATGTTCTTGATCCGATCTTTCCTAGTCATATGCACCTATAACGTGTTATGATCCGTCAACCCCATAGTGACAATATTTGGGATAATTCGCGGTGATGACCGTAGTTTGAGGAGTTCATGTATTCACCATGTGTTAATGCTTTGTTCCGGTTCTCTATTAAAAGGAGGCCTTAATATCCCTTAGTTTCCTTATGGACCACGCTGCCACGGAGGGTAGGACATAAGATGTCATGCAAGTTCTTTTCCATAAGCACGTATGACTATTTACGGAATACATGCCTACATTACATTGATGAACTGGAGCTAGTTCTGTATCGCCCTAGGTTATGACTGTTACATGATGAATATCATCCAACGAGTTACCGATCCAGTGCCTACGACCTTTCACTTATTGTCCTTGCTAAGTTACTAATGTTGTTGCTGCTGTTCCAGCTGCTACAAAACTATTGCTACTACTGTTACTATTGCTACTGCTATCAAAACTATCATATTACTGTGCTACTGATCACTCTGCTGCAGATATTTAATCTCCAGTTGTGGTTGAATTGACAACTCAACTGCTAATACTCTCAAGTATAAATTTGGGTTGAATACTCTACCCTCAAAAATTGATGCGATCCCCTATACTTGTGGGTTATCAGTTGCTCCTGAGGTGCTCTAGAGCCTCGGCTCTGACCACCCCGTGCTCCAGTCACCGCCGACGATGCCGGCCACCCCGGCTCCGGCTGAGGCCACCGTTGGATTGGGTTTTCTCCCCTCGTTCGAATGCACCGTCCCGCGCATCGAACGGTTCTCTATAGCGAAATTCCAACGCGGACGCCGTCGCGATCTACGGTCATCGGCGGCTAAACGCCGGCGAGTGACATGTCTCGATTAGTTAGGCACTAACCAGCCCTCTGTGACATTGACAAATGGGCCCCACGTCACTATTAACAACAGTTTATTTTTAGTTAAACCCTGATTAGACCTGGGTCATTGACAGGTGGGTCCCGGTCATCATGTTTGACCTGGACCAGCCATGTTCACCGCTGACGTCATCCTGACGTCAGGCTGACGCAATAAATTGATTTCTGGATTTTAGATAAATCTAAAATGATTTATCTATTGTCAGAAAATGTTTAAAACTTGTAAAATTCATAGAAAATAATCTATAACTCGGATGAAAATAATTTATATATGAAAAATTATCAAAAAATGCAAGGAATCTGTTTATGCCATGATCATGCATGTTTGAGCAAGTTAACATCACCAACTAGGACAAATGATGATTAGGGGAAATTTGATAAATAGTTTGGAGTTGGAATTTGATGTCTATTTGAATTCCACTTCAATTAATATGAATAAATATTGTACTAGGTGAATTCAGTACCTTAACATGCCATACCATACATCATGTTTGTTGCATTGCATTGAATGTGTTCCTTTCTTGTTTTGTCGGTGTTGTTCCTTCTCGGTAGACGATGGTTCCGACGTTATGGTCGTTGACACTGATGAAGAGAAGTACTATCTTCAGAACTGTCAGGCAAGCAACCCCCCCCCTTGAGCATCCCGATAATATCCTACCCTCCCGCTCCTGCTCTCTTATAATGCATAGGACAACAACGATTCAACTGTTACATGTTCTCGGTAGTTGAACCCATTCCTTTGCATGACCTGTCCTTGTCACAGGAAATAGTTGAAATAAGTTAGCATGAGGAGCAACTGCTTGAGCCTTGTTATGCTTACTCATCTATGCTTGCTTACTGTGCCTGCTATGCTTAGAGTTGTGCCGGGTCTGATCCATCTGGGTGATGAATCGGAATGGATGTGTTCATCTCCTGTTGTGTGAGAGCTAAGTGTGTGAATCCGATTTGGTAAAGGTAGCGATGAGAGGCCATGTAGGAGTACATGGCGGGTTGTCTCATTGGGACCGTCCTTAAGAACTGAGTTCTATGTATGTTATCCAAGACAAGATACTACTGCACATTGGGATCCTTAATTGACTCTCTCGGCTTATTAATCGCCTTGATCTCTGTCTAGGAGTTGCAACTAGTTTCTGGTGTTTATAGGATGTGTTGGCGGTCATGCATAGCGCTGACCGAAGGGGTAGGCTATGGCGCGGTAGATGCACCGTGGCCCGGTGTACCAAGCGTAGTACCATCCGTCAAGGTGGGCTTGGGAACCCTGCACACATTGTTTGGGGCCGTGATGGAAACTCCGGCCGGACTTCCGTTGTGGGATCAGTCTCAAATAAGCGATAAACCTGGACTAGAGTCTTGTGTGGTTAGTCAGGCCGTGGCCGACTCCCTCGCTAGGCTTCCGCTTGAAGGTTGCTGAGGTGCCCTTTCATGTGCACATAGCGGTAAGTGGCGGGAGTGTGTGTGAAGTAGCATACCCCTGCAGGGTGAATTAATCTGTTCGAATAGCCGCATCCTCGGATATGGACTACTTGGAAAACTTATGTGGTTCATAGACAATTGAAATGGATATTCTAAAATGCGCAAGATAAGTGTGAGTGCTATGGATTGCCTTCTCGTAGGGAGACGAGAGTGGATCCATAGTGGTGTATTGATGTGTTGAATATGTGGACTCGTGTGCATTTTCTCCCTTCAAAGAAAAGATACTACTCGTAGTTGTCGGATTTCGGGCTCCGCAAAACCCAAAGAGGTTCGAACACAGGGGCGTGTGCAAAGATCCCCACCAGCTTCGACCTAAAGCTCACAGCTCGACAACCTAGCTCGACGAACTCACACAACTGCGGGGAAGAAGATTAGCACACGAGGATTTACCCAGGTTCGGGCCGCTGCGAAGCGTAAAACCCTACTCTTGCCTTTTGGTGGATTGCCTCACGAGGAGGTTTGTGGATGAACTAGTACAGTGGTGAGTAGCCTCGCGAGGGTGCTCGGGTGGTGTTCGATCTCCCCGTTCTATGGAGCAGCCTAGTCTCTATTTATAGTGGCCCGGGTCCTCTTCCCTTATCGCTATGGAGGGAAGGGATCCCACAACGGCCAAATTCGAAGGGGGACAGAGAGTACATCTTATCCTGACGAAAGGTGGTCTTCGCTTGCAAAGTAACCGGTGGTGATGCAGAGGTGGGCTCGACGATGACGTCCGTCCTGCTGGGCTCGTGGTCTTGGTCTCGTTGCGCCGGAATGGAAACCTTTATGGGTGCTTTGGGGACCTGCGTACGCCTTTGCCTCCTTTGCACCAAAGAGGAAACTGTCTCCTCTGCGTGCGCAGGTGCTCGCCTGGCTCGGCTTGCGTCACCCCCAGCCTCCCGAGGCTGATGGTTGCATAGGGATCTCCGCCCCTCGGGAGGCGACCTGGGGGGCCTCTTCCCTCTGAGGGTCTTGGCGCCGTCCCCCTCGCGAGCGCGGGGCTCTCGCGAGGGCCTTGTCTTGAGTGAGGCCGCGCTGGGCCGTGCTTGGCTGTCGAAGTGGGCCACGCCCTAGGCCGCAGGCTGGCAGGTCTGGGTACCCCCGTTCCCAGAACGCCGACAGTAGCCCCGGGAGCAAGGCGCGCTCGAGCTGGCTTCGGGGCGAAGCCGAAGAAGATGGCCCGAAGCGCCGCGGGCCCCAATCGTCTGCGAGCCCAGGCTGTCGCATGGCAAAAAACGAGGCACAAACGCCTCCACTTCCCCATGGTGCCTCGACAACCGCTTTGGCGGACCAGCAACTGGCACACGTCGCAGGGCCATCATTGCCCGGGACGAGGAGGGGTGCCGGTTGGCCTCCACCTGGCTATAAATGGGTGGAGGGGACGGAGCCCCCAGCCTATTCCTACTTCTCGCTCCCCCGCCTTCATCCTCCGTCTCCTCGATCATGACGCCGGTGAGGAGGTTTTCTGCCGCCGAGAAGGGGAAAGCCTGCTAGGAGGGGCCGGACCAACAGCCTCCCAAGAAGAGCCGGGGTCGTCCTCGCAAGTATACCGAGGCGTCGGTGGCGGCGCCCCGTGGGCGCGGTCGTGCCCCCGTGAGGGCCGGTGCCTCCACTGGCGCAGGCAGAGGCGGCGGGCGCGGCGGCCGTGGCCGAGGAGGGAGATCCGCAGTAGGTGCTCGGCCATCGCGTCCGCGGGCCCACACGGCCGATACGGGCCAGGAGTTCCTGGTGCTGGTGGAGAGGCCGGCGATCACCTGGTTGCAGCTCCCGCGCTTCTTCTGTGGCTGCAGGCCGATGGTTGTTGTAGCGGCGCATTGTGGCTGGAGGTCGAGGTTACCCCCGCAGGCTACGCCTTCTTGAGCCGCGGGTGGCAGACCTTCGCTCGCGCCCACGGCCTGGAGGGGAGCCTCACGCTCCACTTCAAGCACGACGGCGCCGCGGCGCTTTTCGTCAAGATCTTCGTGGAGGACGGCAGGTGCTTGGGGTGCTGCCCGGAGGGCGACGGCGGCGGCGATCTTGGAGGTGAGCTTGCCCTTGGCGACGGGCGCCATGCTTCCAGCAGCAGTGACACCTCCTCCGAGGAGAGTCCGAGCGACGACAGCTACGACGCACCACCGCGTCGGCGCGCCCGGACTTCGGAGGGTAACCAGCCGCGGCGGCGTCGTTCCCCCGCCCGGGAAGCGGCTACGCTGGCGCGTCGCCATGGGCCTGTCAAGGAAGAGGAGGACTCCGACTGAGCGCTGGCGCGCCGGAGCTAGGGCCTCAGGAGTGGCAGCCCCCGAGGGGGGCTCCTTCGCCTTCTTCTTTCTTTCCTTTCCCTGTAATCAAAAATCATGAAGGGCCCCTCTGGGCATGTGTAATGAATTTCTGGCGCTCGCGCCCTTACTTTAGCACTCTCATCATGCATCCCGATCCCTGTGTTACTGTTAATTGAGACTTCCTGTTGGTCGTGATTAGGGTACTTAGCTTGATGCGTCCGAGGCGGGCCTCTGCATCGTGAGGTCTGGCAGTGGTGCTTGAGGAGCTTGCGGGTCTTGGGGGGTTCCTCTTTCCTGCGAGTGAGGTGGTTTGGGAGCCTTTTCAGCACTCTGCGTCGGCAGGGCCCAATCCTGCGCATACCTCGACCGCCGTTGGGGCGTCCGGATCACTAGGACGAGACCAAGGAGCGAGGAGCTACGCGATCAGTGAGGCTCCTGAGGCGCGTTGCTCAGGAGTCCCCCTTGACGCTCAAGTGGCGCTCTACGTCGGTGGGGCCCAATCCCACGCATACCTCGACCGCCGTTGGGGCGTCCGGATCACCAGGACGAGACCAAGGGGCGAGGGGCTACGTGACCAGTGAGGCCCCTGAGTCGCGTTTTCAGGAGTCCCCCTTGACGCTCAAGCGGCTCCCATACCTTTTTTGCCGGTTCCTGCCCCGAGAGGTGGGAGCCTCCAGAGGCTCCAAGATAGCGCGCCAGGTCGCGGCGGAGCCCCCGAGCGAGGGAGAGGCGGCACACGCCTGCTAGCTCACTCGAGAGCGCCACGCGAGGACCAGGACGCCAAGGCCTTGGCGAGGTGTGCGCACCGTGCCCGTAGCCCCCGCACGCGGGGCGCGAGAGGGAGAGGCTGGCAGGTGTTGACCCGAAGAAAGAAACTTCAAGATAGAAAACTGCAAGGAGAAAAATCCCCGCCCCTTTTTTCTTTAAATATAGTTGAAAAGCCTCGAGTTTCATTCCAGAAAAATGGCAAATTCGAATACAAGAAAAGCAAAGAACAGCCGCGTCCGGCACCTAGGCTAGTCTTCGTCTTCCCCCAACACGGAGCATAGGGCATCCACGTTGCGTGGGCATAGTCATTGGAGGCAGTGTTGTCCGCCAGCGCGGAGCATGGGGCTTCCACTTGGGCGTGGGTGGGAACCCCTCCGCGTCCTCGGGGGGCTCCGGGCGTATACAGCCCACTCATTATTACGTGAGAGTGTCACGGGTAGAACTTGCGGAGGTGCTGGATGTTCCAGGCATTCTGGATGGGGACCCCATCCTGAGTCTCCAGGCGCACGGCGCTAGACCTGGAGACGCGGGCGACCCTGAACGGGCCCTCCCACACGGGCGAGAGCTTGTGCAAGCCCTCCCTGGAAAGGACCCGCCTCAGGATGAGGTCTCCGACTTCGAGGTTCCTGGAGCGGACGTTACGGCAATGGTAACGCCGCAGCGCCTGCTGGTACCTCGCAGCTCAGAGCGAGGCTTGGCGATGGGCCTCCTCCCCAAGCACGAGGTCCGTCCCCCGCGAGGCATCCTGACGCTCCTCGTCGAATGCCAAGACCCGCGGGGATCGATGCTTAACCTCGTGTGGGAGGACGGCTTCAGCTCCATAGACGAGGAAGAACGGGGTCTCGCCGGTGGGCTTAGTCGCAGTGGTGCGAATGGACCACAACACGGACTGAAGCTCATCGAGCCAACCCCTGCCGTAGGCCTCAAGCCTCTTCTTGAAGCTCTTTGCCTTGAGGCCCCATAGGACCTCCGCGTTGGCGCGCTCGGCCTGACCGTTGCTTCGTGGGTGCGCTACCGAAGCATAGCATATCCGCGTTCCAAGGTTAGTACAATATGTCCTGAAAAGGTTACTTGTGAACTGCGAACCGTTGTCGGTGATGATGTGGTTGGGGACACCGAAGCGGCTCACGAGGCCCTTGATGAACTTGACGGCCGAGCCGGCGGGGATGGTGCAGACGGGCTCCACCTCCGCCCACTTGGTGAATTTGTCGATGGCGACGTAGAGGTAGCGGTATCCGCCGGCCGCTCGCGGAAAGGGTCCCAGTATATCCAGCCCCCAGACAGCGAAGGGCCAAGAGAGCGGGATGGTCTGGAGGCCCTGCGCGGGCTGATGAATCTGCTTGGCATGGAACCGGCAAGCCTCGCAGGACCGGACCAGCTCGGTGGCATCGTTGAGCGCCGTAGGCCAGTAGAAGCCACTGCGGAACGCCTTCCCTACAAGGGTGCATGACGAGGAGTGGTGCCCGCAGTCTCCTCCGTGGATGTCGGCCAGCAGCTCGCACCCCTGTTCTCCGGACACGCATCGTAACACAACGTCGTTCAGATGCCTGCGGTATAGCTCGCCGTCCTGCAAACAATAAGCTATGGCCTGACGTACCACATGCTCTGCGTCTTCCTCCTTTTCTGGTAGTGTGTCGTGAAGCAGGTACGTCTTGAACTCCTGTGTCCAGTCGTCGGCCTGGGGCTCCAGCGCCAGGAGTAGTCGGGCTCCTGAGGCCGGGCCACAAGCTGGAGCCCCCGAGGGCGGTGCTAGGGGCATCTCTTCACTCTGCGGCGCGTGGTCCACGGTTGGGGGTGCCGCGGATGGCTTGAAGAGCCATTCCTCGAAGACGCCCGGCTCCTGAGGCTCACGACGCGATGCCCTCTTGGCGATGTCATCGGCCTCCTTGTTCGCGTTGCGCGGGATGTGCTGCAATTCCAAGCCCTGGAAACGCTTTTCAATCTTACGTACCTCTTCCAAGTATGCCTCCATGTGCTCGTCCTTAGGCGTATACTCCTTGTTGGAGAAGTTGACGAGGAGTTGGGAGTCGCCCTTGATGGTGAGGCGCTGAATCCCCAAGGCCGCCGCGGCTTTGAGGCCAGCAATCAAGCCCTCATACTCCGCGATGTTGTTGGAGACCTTCTCGCCATGCTGGAAGCAAAGCTGTATGGCATAGTAGAGTTTGTCCCCGGTCGGGGAGATGAGCACAACTTCGGCCCCCGCTCCCCTGCGCGCGAAGGCCCCGTCGAAGTGCATGATCCAACCATCAGGCGCCTCGTCGCTGGGGGTGAGGGACTGGCCCTCGTCCAGCCCTCGGTCGGGAGCGTCCGTCCACTCGGCCACAAAGTCCGCCAGGGCTGCCCCCTTGATGACCCTGGTCGTGCTGAACTCTAACTCAAAGGCCTACAGCTCGATATTCCACTCTGCGACCCTCCCTGCGGCGTTGGGGATGCGTAGCACTTTCTCCAAGGGATACGCAAAGACGACCTTGATGGGGTGGCCCTGAAAGTAATGGCGCAGTTTCCTTGAAGCGACGAGGAGTGCGAGCAGGAGCTTCTGCTGCATAGGGTAACGCGAACGCGCGTCCCGTAGTACGGTACTGACGTAGTACACCGGGTGCTCGACGAGGGAGAAGCCCTCCGCGCCGCCCCGCTCCGCAGCGGGCTCATGAGATCCTGGTGCCTCGGGGGTCGCCGGGGCGGCCGAGGCCTCAGGAGCGTCGTCTTGAAGAGGCGAGGGCTTCGGGGCATCCTGTGAGTCACCTTGCTTCGTGCCCGGGGACCCGCCTGCGCCCGAGGGTGTTGCGCGCGTGCCGGTATGTTCCTCCCTGACCGCCACGAGCGCAGCACTAGCAGAGTGCGAGGTGGCAGCCAGGTATAGCAATAGGGGCTCCCGAAGGCAGGGTGCCACCATTACTGGTGGGCTCGTGAGGTACCGCTTGAGGTCCTCGAATGCCGCATCTGCCTCCGGAGTCCATTCGAAGGGGCCCTTCCTCTTCATGAGCTTGAAGAATGGTAGGGCGCGCTCGCCAAGCTTGGAGATGAAACGCCCCAAGGAGGTCACGCAGCCCGCCAGCTTCTGCATTTCCTTGAGGGTCTGAGGCGGACTCCTCTTGCTTATAGCCTTGATCTTCTCCGGGTTTGCCTCGATCCCCCGGTGCGACACCAGGAAACCGAGTAGTTTACCCGACGGGACCCCGAAGACACACTTCTCGGGGTTCAGCCTCAGGCTCACTCGCCGCAGGCTGGCGAATGTCTCCTCCAGGTCCTCGATCAGGGTCTTGGCTTCTTGCGACTTGACCACGATGTCGTCGACGTAGGCCTCAGCGTTCCTTCCGAGCTGCTGCCCAGGGCGATGTGCATCAACCGCTGGAAGGTTGCGCCAGCGTTCCGCAGCCCAAAGGGCATGCACGTGTTGCAGAACACACCGCACGTGGTGAGGAAGGCCGTCTTCTTGACGTCCTCCACCGCCATCTTGATCTGATGGTAGCCAGAAAAGGCGTCCAGGAAGCATAGGAGGTCGCACTCGGCGGTGGAGTCCACGAACTGGTCGATGCGCGGCAGTGGGAAAGGGTCTTGGGGGCAAGCCTTGTTGAGTTTCGTGAAGTCGACGCACATGCGCTCCTTCCCGCACTTCTTCGGGACGACCACTGGGTTGGCAAACCACTCCGGGTATTGCACCTCTCGGATAACCCCGGCTTCCTTCAGCTTGCCGACCTCTTGGGCGATGAACGCTTGCTTCTCATGGGCCTGTCTCCTCGCATTTTGCTTTACCGGACGTGCGTTAGGGCACACCATGAGGTGGTGCTCAATCACATCCCTCGGGACCCCCACCAGGTCGGATGCGTTCCATGCAAACGCATCCTTGTTTGCACGGAGGAAGGCCACCAATGCCTCCTCCTGCTCCGGAGGGAGGCCGGCGCCGATGGTGAAGGTGGGGCCAGGGTTCTTGTCGTCTACAGGCACCTGCTTCGTCTCAGCCCGGTTCTGAGAGAACAACTGCTTCTTCTTCACCGGCGCGGCATCGATGGCGTCGCCAGCGTCCTCCGAAGCCTATGCGGCGTCTCCAGCATTGGGGCGCGCCGCAGCCGCGGCCTTGTAGGCGAGCTTGAGTGCGTGGACCGCGTCCTTGGCGTCTCCGGCGACAGAGATGATGTCGTTGCTCCCAGGCATCTTGATGACGTTGTAGCCTGGGTGCGTTGCCGCCATGAACTTGGCGAGGGTGGGGTAGCCAAGGATTGCGTTCTAAGGGAGGTGGATGTGGGCGACGTCAAAGTCGATCTGCTTGGTGCGGTAGTTGTAACGGGTGCCAAAGGTGACGGGGAGGCGCACCCGCCCCAAGGGGGCGACAGAGCCCCTGGCCACCCCAGTGAAGGGCCTTGAGGGTGCGAGCTGGTCGTAGGGCACCTGAAGCATGTTGAAAGTATCCACGGAGAGGACGTTGAGACCGTCCCCGCCGTCTATGAGGATCTTGGTGACGGCCACGTTGCTTATGGTCGGTGTGCACAGCATGGGGAGCGTGCCGACGGCGGCCGTTGTCCTGGGGTGGTCGTCGGGGCCGAAGGTGATGACAACCTCCGGCCACGTTCGAAGCTGTGGGGCCTCGAGCCGTGGCCGAACCGCGCTCGCCTGGCAGAGAAACTGCTTGACCTGGCGGCTGGAGGCGGGCGCCTGCGATCCGCCGAGGATGCATGCGACCGCGGGGTCGGCCAGGCGAGCCGTGGTGCCCCCGCATGCCAAGGGCTGCCTGGCCTCGGAGGCGACGTCGGCCATGGAGCTGATGAATCGAGGCCTGACTGCAGCCGCGGATGGAGAGGCTTCGACACGCCCCCTACCTGGCGCGCCAAATGTCGGATTTTGGGCTCCGCAAAACCAAAAGAGTTTCGAACACAGGGGCGTGTGCGAAGATCCCCACCAGCTTCGACCTCAAGCTCACAGCTCGACAGCCTAGCTCGACGAACTCACTCAACTGCGGGGAAGAAGATTAGCACACGAGGATTTACCCAGGTTCGGGCCGCTGCGAAGCGTAAAACCCTACTCCTGCCTTTTGGTGGATTGCCTCACGAGGAGGTTTGTGGATGAACTAGTACAGTGGTGAGTAGCCTCGCGAGGGTGCTCGGGTGGTGTTTGATCTCCCCGTTCTATGGAGAAGCCTAGTCTCTATTTATAGTGGACCGGGTCCTCTTCCCTTATCGCTATGGCGGGAAGGGATCCCACAACGGCCAAATTCGAAGGGGGACAGGGAGTACATCTTATCCTGACGAAAGGTGGTCTTCGCCTGCAAAGTAGCCGGTGGTGATGCAGAGGTGGGCTCGGCGATGACGTCCGTCCTGCTGGGCTCGTGGTCTTGGTCTCGTTGCGCCGGAATGGAAACCTTTGGGGGGTGCTTTGGGGACCTGCGTACGCCTTTGCCTCCTTTGCACCAAAGAGGAAACTGTCTCCTCTGCGCGCGCTGGTGCCCGCCTGGCTCGGTTTGCGTCACCCCCAGCCTCCCGAGGCTCATCATTGCATAGGGATCTCCGCCCCTCGGGAGGCGACCTGGGGGGCCTCTTCCATCTGAGGGTCTTGGCGCCGTCCCCCTCGCCAGCGCGGGGCTCTCGCGAGGGCCTTGTCTTGAGTGAGGCCGCACTGGGCCGTGCTTGGCTATCGAAGTGGGCCACGCCCTGGGCTGTAGGCTGGCAGGTCAGGGTACCCCTGTTCCCAGAACGCCAACAGTAGTCGTAGTACAGGATAGCCAAGAGTCAAAGCTGGCTTGCTGCAATAAACTCCACAACCCCCTTTGTTGACAATGATGCATATGTAGTTAGTTCTGATGTAAGTCTTGCTGAGTACCTTTGTACTCACGGTTGCTTAATTTATGTTTTTGCAGAGGAGACGTCAGTCTCATTAGTGATTCTTACGACGTGAAGTTCAATGTTGACCGGATTAGCTTGGGAATCCCAGACAGAGGTCTGGCTCCTTTGGTAGGGTCGTTGTAGCTTTTCAGGCTCTTCTAGCCACTTTTAATAGATATCTCTACCCAGACATGTATCTTCCGCTTGTTGATTGTATGCTCTGAATGATGGGTCATGTGACCCTCTACTTGTAACATTATACTATGTAGGCTCTCTGGAGCCTTCTAAATAAATGTAATGTTATAGAGTTATGTTGTGATGCCATGTTGTATCTACGCATATCGTGCATATTGCATGTATGATTGAAATGCATTGGTATGTGTGGGATTCGACACCTAGCTGCATGCCTTTAGTAGCCTTCTTTACGGGGAAATGCCTCTTTGTGCTTCCATGAGCCTTGGTAGCTTGCTACTGCTCCGGACACATTGATTGACCGGCATGTATCTGTTGGGAAACGTAGTAATAATTCAAAAAAATTCCTACGTGTCACCAAGATCAATCTAGGAGATGCTAGCAATGAGAGAGAGGGAGTGCATCTTCATACCCTTGAAGATCGCGAAGCGGAAGCGTTGCAAAGAACGCGGTTGATGGAGTCGTACTCGTGGCGATTCAAATCGCGGAAGATCCGATCCAAGCGCCGAACGGACGGCGCCTCCGCGTTCAACACATGTATAGCCCAGGGACGTCTCCTCCTTCTTGATCCAGCAAGGGGGAGGAGAAGTTGAGGGAGAGCTCCGGCAGCACGACGGCGTGGTGGCGGTGGAGCTCGTGGTTCTCCGGCAGAGCTTCGCTAAGCACTACGGAGGAGGAGGAGGTGTAGGAGGGGGGAGGGCTGCGCCAGGGGCAAGGGGTGCAGCTCCCATGCGCCTCCCCACTATATATAGGGGTGGAGGGGGCTGGTTTCTTGCCCTCCAAGTCCATTGGGGCGTTGGCAAAGGTGGGAGGAAAGAAATCCCATCCTTTCCCTTCCCCACCGATTGTTATCCCCCCTTTTTAGGGATCTTGATCTTATCCTTTCGGGATATGATCTTATTCCTTCTAAGGGGGGATCTTGGTGCGCCTTGACCAGGGGTGTGGGGCCTTCCCCCCACTACCCACGTTCATGTGGGTCCCCCCATGCAGGTGGGCCCCACTCCGGAACCTTCTAGAACCTTCCCGGTACAATACCGAAAAATCCCGAACATTTTCCGGTGGCCAAAATAGGACTTCCCATATATAAATCTTTACCTCCGGACCATTCCGGAACTCCTCGTGACGTCCGGGATCTCATCCGGGACTCAGAACAACTTTCGGTAACCACATACAATTCCCATTACAACTCTAGCGTCACCGAACCTTAAGTGTGTAGACCCTACGGGTTCGGGAACCATGCAGACATGACCGAGACACCTCTCCGGCCAATAACCAATAGCGGGATCTGGATACCCATATTGGCTCCCACATGTTCCACGATGATCTCATCGGATGAACCACGATGTCGGGGATTCAATTAATCTCGTATACAATTCCCTTTGTCCATCGGTATGTTACTTGCCCGAGATTCGATCGTCGGTATCCCTATACCTTGTTCAATCTCGTTACCGACAAGTCTCTTTACTCGTTCCGTAACACATGATCCCGTGACTAACTCCTTAGTCACATTGAGCTCATTATGATGATGTATTACCGAGTGGGCCCAGAGATACCTCTCCGTCACACGGAGTGACAAATCCCAGTCTCGATTCGTGCCAACCCAACAGACACTTTTGGAGATACCTGTAGTGCACCTTTATAGTCACCCAATTATGTTGTGACGTTTGATACACCCAAAGCATTCCTACGGTATCCGGGAGTTGCACAATCTCATGGTCTAAGGAAATGATACTTGACATTAGAAAAGCTCTAGCAGACGAACTACACGATCTTGTGCTATGCTTAGGATTGGGTCTTGTCCATCACATCATTCTCCTAATGATGTGATCCCGTTATCAACGACATCCAATGTCCATGGTCAGGAAACCATGACCATCTATTGATTAACGAGCTAGTCAACTAGAGGCTCACTAGGGACATGGTGTGGTCTATGTATTCACACATGTATTACGGTTTCCGGTTAATACAATTATAGCATGAACAATAGACAATTATCATGAACAAGGAAATATAATAATAACCATTATATTATTGCCTCTAGGGCATATTTCCAACAGTCTCCCCCTTGCACTAGAGTCAATAATCTAGTTACATTGTGATGAATCGAACACCCATAGAGTTCTGGTGCTGATCATGTTTCGCTCGTGGAAGAGGTTTAGTCAACGGATCTGCGACATTCAGATCCGTATGTACTTTACAAATATCTATATCTCCATCCTGAATGTAACCACGAATGGAGTTGAAGCGGTGCTTGATGTGCTTGGTCTTCTTGTGAAACCTGGGCTCCTTGGCAATGGCAATAGCTCTAGTGTTGTCACAGAAGAGAGTCATCGGGCCCGACGCATTGGGAATCACTCCTAGGTCGGTGATGAACTCCTTCATCCAGACTCCTTCCTGCGCTGCTTCCGAAGCAGCTATGTACTCCGCTTCACATGTAGATGCCGCCATGACGCTTTGCTTGTAACTGCACCAGCTGACTGCCCCACCATTCAAAATATACACGTATCCGGTTTGTGACCTGGAGTCATCCAGATCTGTGTCGAAGCTAGCATCGACGTAACCCTTTACGACGAGCTCTTCGGCATCTCCATAAACGAGAAACATATCCTTAGTCCTTTTCAGGTACTTAAGGATATTCTTGACCGCTGTCCAGTGTTCCATTCCGGGATCACTTTGGTACCTCCCTACCAAACTTATGGCAAGGTTCACATCAGGTCTGGTACATAGCATGGCATACATAATAGAGCCTATGGCTGAGGCATAGGGGATGACACTCATCTTTTCTCTATCTTCTGCCGAGGTCGAGCATTGAGCTGTGTTCAATCTCACACCTTGCAATACAGGCAAGAACCCCTTCTTGGACTGATCCATATTGAACTTCTTCAATATCTTGTCAAGGTATGTGCTTTGTGAAAGACCAATGAGGCGTCTCGATCTATCTCTATAGATCTTGATGCCTAATATGTAAGCAGCTTCTCCAAGGTCCTTCATTGAAAAACACTTATTCAAGTAGGCCTTTATGCTTTCCAAAAGTTCTATATCATTTCCCATCAACAATATGTCATCCACATATAAAATGAGAAATGCTACAGAGCTCCCACTCACTTTCTTGTAAATACATGCTTCTCCATAAGTCTGTATAAATCCAAACGCTTTGATCACCTCATCAAAGCGAATGTTCCAACTCCGAGATGCTTGCACCAGCCCATAGATGGAGCGCTGGAGCTTGCATACCTTGTCAGCATTCTTAGGATCGACAAAACCTTCCGGCTGCATCATATACAATTCTTCCTTAAGGAAACCGTTAAGGAATGTCGTTTTGACGTCCATTTGCCAGATCTCATAATCATAAAATGCGGCAACTGCTAACATGATTCGGACAGACTTCAGCATCGCTACGGGTGAGAAAGTCTCATCGTAGTCAACTCCTTGAACTTGTCGATAACCCTTAGCGACAAGCCGAGCCTTATAGACGGTCACATTACCATCCGCGTCAGTCTTCTTCTTAAAGATCCATTTATTTTCTATGGCTTGCCGATCATCGGGCAAGTCCACCAAAGTCCATACTTTGTTCTCATACATGGATCCTATCTCGGATTTCATGGCTTCAAGCCATTTGTTGGAATCCGGGCCCGCCATGGCTTCTTCATAGTTCAAAGGTTCACCGTTGTCTAACAACATGATTTCCAGGACAGGGTTGCCGTACCACTCTGGTGCGGAACGTGTCCTCGTGGACCTACGAAGTTCAGTAGTAACTTGATCCAAAGTTTCATGATCATCATCATTAACTTCCTCTCTAGTCGGTGCATGCACCACAGAAACATTTTCCTGCGCTGCGCTACTCTCTGGTTCGAGAGGGGGTACAATAACCTCATCAAGTTTTACTTTCCTCCCACTTACTTCTTTCGAGAGAAACTCTTTCTCTAGAAAGGATCCATTCTTGGCAACAAAGATCTTGCCTTCGGATCTGAGGTAGAAGGTATACCCAATAGTTTCCTTAGGGTATCCTATGAAGACGCACTTTTCCGATTTGGGTTCGAGCTTTTCAGGTTGAAGTTTCTTGACATAAGCATCGCATCCCTAAACTTTCAGAAACGACAGCTTAGGTTTCTTCCCAAACCATAATTCATACGGTGTCGTCTCAACGGATTTAGATGGTGCCCTATTTAAAGTGAATGCGGCAGTCTCTAATGCATATCCCCAAAATGATAGCGGTAAATCAGTAAGAGACATCATAGATCGCACCATATCCAATAGAGTGCGATTACGACGTTCGGACACTCCATTACACTGAGGTGTGCCAGGCGGCGTGAGTTGTGAAACAATTCCACATTTCCTTAAGTGCGTGCCAAACTCGTGACTCAAATATTCTCCTCCACGATCAGATCGTAAGAACTTTATTTTCTTGTCACGTTGATTCTCTACCTCACTCTAAAATTCCTTGAACTTTTCAAAGGTCTCAGACTTGTGTTTCATTAAGTAGACATACCCATATCTGCTTAAGTCATCAGTGAGGGTGAGAACATAACGATAGCCACCGCGAGCCTCAACGCTCATTGGACCGCATACATCGGTATGTATTATTTCCAACAAGTTGGTTGCTCGCTCCATTGTTCCGGAGAACGGAGTCTTAGTCATCTTGCCCATGAGGCATGGTTCGCACGTGTCAAATGATTCATAATCAAGAGACTCCAAAAGTCCATCTGCATGGAGTTTCTTCATGCGTTTGATACCAATATGACCAAGGCGGCAGTGCCACAAGTATGTGGGACTATCATTATCAACTTTACATCGTTTGGTATTCACACTATGAATATGTGTAACATTACGTTCGAGATTCAATAAAAATAAACCATTGACCAGCGGGGCATGACCATAAAACATATCTCTCATATAAATAGAACAACCATTATTCTCGGATTTAAATGAGTAGCCATCTCGCATCAAACGAGATCCAGATACAATGTTCATGCTCAAAGCTGGTACTAAATAACAATTATTGAGGTTTAAAACTAATCCCGAAGGTAGATGTAGAGGTAGCGTGCCGACGGCGATCATATCGACCTTGGAACCATTCCCGACGCGCATCGTCACCTCGTCCTTCGCCAGTCTCCGCTTATTCCGCAGCTCCTGTTTTGAGTTACATATGTGAGAAACCGCACCGGTATCAAATACCCAGGAGCTACTACGAGCGCTGGTAAGGTACACATCAATAACATGTATATCATATATACCTTTGACATTGCCGGCCTTCTTATCCGCTAAGTACTTGGGGCAGTTCCGCTTCCAGTGACCGGTTCCCTTGCAATAAAAGCACTCAGTCTCAGGCTTGGGTCCATTCTTGGGCTTCTTCCCGGCAACTGATTTACCGGGCGCGGCAACTGCTTTTCCGTCCTTCTTGAAGTTCTTCTTACCCTCGCCTTTCTTGAAACTGGTGGTCTTATTCACCATCAACACTTGATGTTCCTTTTTGATCTCCACCTCCGCTGATTTCAGCATCGAATATAACTCAGGAATGGACTTCTCCATCCCTTGCATATTGAAGTTCATCACAAAGCTCTTGTAGCTAGGTGGAAGCGACTGGAGGATTCTGTGAATAACCGAGTCATCCGGAAGATTAACTCCCAGCTGAGACAAGCGGTTGTGCAACCCAGACATTTTGAGTATGTGCTCGCTGACAGAACTATTTTCCTCCATCTTACAACTGAAGAACTTGTCGGAGACTTCATATCTCTCGACCCGGGCATGAGCTTGGAAAACCATTCTCAGCTCTTGGAACATCTCATATGCTCCGTGTTGCTCAAAACGCTTTTGGAGCCCCGGTTCTAAGCTGTAAAGCATGTCGCACTGAACCAGGGAGTAATCATCACTACGCGACTGCCAGGCATTCATAACGTCTTGAGTTGCTGGGAAAATGGGTGCGTCACCTAGCGGTGCATCAAGGACATATGCTTTCTTGGAAGCTATGAGGATGATCCTCAAGTTACGGACCCGGTCCGTATAGTTGCTTCCAGCGTCTTTCAGCTTGGTTTTCTCTAGGAACGCGTTGAAGTTGAGGGCAACATTAGCGTGGGCCATTGGATCTACAAGATAGATTGTAAAGACAATTTTAGACTAAGTTCATGATAATTAAGTTCATCTAATCAAATTATTTAATGAACTCCCACTCAGATAGACATCCCTCTAGTCATCTAAGTGATACATGATCCATATCGACTAGGCCGTGTCCGATCATCACGTGAGACGGACTAGTCATCAATGGTGAACATCTCCATGTTGATCGCATCTACTATACGACTCATGTTCGACCTTTCGGTCTCTCGTGTTCCGAGGCCATGTCTGTACATGCTAGGCTCGTCAAGTCAACCTAAGTGTTTCGCGTGTGTAGATCTGGCTTACACCCGTTGTATGCGAACGTTAGAATCTATCACACCCGATCATCACGTGGTGCTTCGAAACAACGATCCTTCGCAACGGTGCACACTTAGGGGGAACACATTTCTTGAAATTTTAGTGAGGGATCATCTTATTTATGCTACCGTCGTTCTAAGCAAATAAGATGTAAAAACATGATAAACATCACATGCAAATCATAAAGTGACATGATATGGCCAATATCATCTTGCGCCTTTGATCTCCATCTTCGGGGCGCGGCATGATCACCATCGTCACCGGCACGACACCATGATCTCCATCATCATGATCTCCATCATCGTGTCTTCATGAAGTTGTCTCGCCAACTATTACTTCTACTACTATGGCTAACGGTTAGCAATAAAGTAAAGTAATTACATGGAGTTTTTGATTGACACGCAGGTCATACAATAAATTAAGACAACTCCTATGGCTCCTGCCGGTTGTCATACTCATCGACATGCAAGTCGTGATTCCTATAACAAGAACATGATCAATCTCATACATCACATATATTTCATCACATCCTTTTGGCCATATCACATCACATAGCATACCCTGCAAAAACAAGTTAGACATCCTCTAATTGTTGTTGCCAGTTTTACGTGGCTGCTATGGGTTTCTAGCAAGAACGTTTCTTACCTACGCAAAAGCCACAACGGTGATATGCCAATTGCTATTTACCCTTCATAAGGACCCTCTTCATCGAATCCGATCCGACTAAAGTGGGAGAGACAGACACCCGCTAGCCACCTTATGCAACAAGTGCATGTCAGGCGGTGGAACCAGTCTCACGTAAGCGTACGTGTAAAGTCGGTCCGGGCCGCTTCATCCCACAATGCCGCCGAATCAAGATAGGACTAGTAACGGCAAGCAAATTGACCAAATCATCGCCCACAACTACTTGTCTTCTACTCGTGCATAGAATCTACGCATAGACCTAGCTCATGATGCCACTGTTGGGAAACGTAGTAATAATTCAAAGAATTTCCTACGTGTCACCAAGATTAATCTAGGAGATGCTAGCAACGAGAGAGAGGGAGTGCATCTTCATACCCTTGAAGATCGCTAAGCGGAAGCGTTGCAAAGAACGCGGTTGATGGAGTCGTACTCGTGGCGATTCAAATCGCGGAAGATCCGATCCAAGCGCCGAACGGACGGCGCCTCCGCGTTCAACACACGTACAGCCCGGGGATGTCTCCTCCTTCTTGATCCAGCAAGGGGGGAGGAGAAGTTGAGGGAGAGCTCCGGCAGCACGACGGCGTGGTGGCGGTGGAGCTCGTGGTTCTCCGGCAGAGCTTCGCTAAGCACTACGGAGGAGGAGGAGGTGTAGGAGGGGGGAGGGTTGTGCCAGGGGCAAGGGGTGCAGCTCCCATGCGCCTCCCCACTATATATAGGGGTGGAGGGGGCTGGTTTCTTGCCCTCCAAGTCCATTGGGGCGTTGGCAATGGTGGGAGGAAAGAAATCCCATCCTTTCCCTTCCCCACCGATTGTTATCCCCCCTTTTTAGGGATCTTGATCTTATCCCTTCGGGATATGATCTTATTCCATCTAAGGGGGGATCTTGGTGCGTCTTGACCAGGGGTATGGGGCCTTGCCCCCACTACCCACGTTCATGTGGGTCCCCCCATGCAGGTGGGCCCTACTCCGGAACCTTCTAGAACCTTCCCGGTACAATACCGAAAAATCCCGAACATTTTCCGGTGGCCAAAATAGGACTTCCCATATATAAATCTTTACCTCCTCGTGATGTCCGGGATCTCATCCGGGACTCCGAACAACTTTCGGTAACCACATACAATTCCCATTACAACTCTAGCGTCACCGAACCTTAAGTGTGTAGACCCTACGGGTTCGGGAACCATGCAGACATGACCGAGACACCTCTCCGGCCAATAACCAATAGCGGGATCTGGATACCCATATTGGCTCCCACATGTTCCATGATGATCTCATCGGATGAACCACGATGTCGGGGATTCAATTAATCCCGTATACAATTCCCTTTGTCCATCGGTATGTTACTTGCCTGAGATTCGATCGTCGGTATCCCTATACCTTGTTCAATCTCGTTACCGGCAAGTCTCTTTACTCGTTCCGTAACACATGATCCCGTGACTAACTCCTTAGTCACATTGAGCTCATTATGATGATGTATTACCGAGTGGGCCCAGAGATACCTCTCCGTCACACGGAGTGACAAATCCCAGTCTCGATTCGTGCCAACCCAACAGACACTTTTGGAGATACCTGTAGTGCACCTTTATAGTCACCCAGTTACGTTGTGACGTTTGATACACCCAAAGCATTCCTACGGTATCCGGGAGTTGCACAATCTCATGGTCTAAGGAAATGATACTTGACATTAGAAAAGCTCTAGCAGACGAACTACACGATCTTGTGCTATGCTTAGGATTGGGTCTTGTCCATCACATCATTCTCCTAATGATGTGATCCCGTTATCAACGACATCCAATGTCCATGGTCAGGAAACCATGATCATCTATTGATCAACGAGCTAGTCAACTAGAGGCTCACTAGGGACATGGTGTGGTCTATGTATTCACACATGTATTACGGTTTCCGGTTAATATAATTATAGCATGAACAATAGACAATTATCATGAACAAGGAAATATAATAATAACCATTTTATTATTGCCTCTAGGGCATATTTCCAACAGTATCCTTCTTTGCTAATGTGTCTGTCCTTACGGGGAAATATCACGCGATGTAATGGAGTCCTTGTAGCTTGCTACGACTCGTCTACACACGCTGATGACCGACACCTGCATTGTTGGGTTACGTATGCCTGTCATGTATGGTTGTGCCACTTGGGTCTATAACTAGTCATGTCGACCCGGGTTCTTTGACATATGATTGCTAGCGACATATTCATATACATGAGCCAAAAGACGCAAACGGTCCCGGTCAGGGTAAGGTGGCAGCCGTGGGGATTACCGTGCGTGAGGCCGCAAAGTGATATGATGTGTTACATGCTAGAGTTGTATGGCTTAGGATCGGGGTTCCGACAGGTTAGCCTATGTTGAGCCTAAGTTTTTGTTCGTTCACACGATATGTGCTATTCTTCGAGTGCCCTTTTTGTTTTGTTTGTTGTTTTAAATAAATCTCAGATCTGAAATCTTTATTGAGAGAGAGTCTTCACATAGCTACTTGATTGTTTAACTACTCATTGATCTTCACTTATATCTTTTGGAGTAGTTTGTCATTCACTCTTGTCTTTCACTTATATCCTAAGAGTAAATTCTAAATGAATTGGATATCATAAAGTTGAAATTATATGAGCTTCATATGTTTGTCTCATGCTTAGTAGTAGTTTCGCATTGGAGATCAGATCACAAGAAGAAAACATTGAAGAAGACATCTTGGGATTGATTGATTGCAATATGTCTTACGATGGATGCCTTGTGCAATGCACGATTACAAGTATGAACTAGATGCAAGAGCACTATAGTGGTGGAGATGGCTATGGAGATGGAAATAGCGGTGGCTAGGGTTTGAGGATGATGAAGAGGTTCTGGTTGTGCTTAATGTTGTTCTGTTGGCATTTCTACGGGGTCCCCTTTATAAAAGTTGTCTGGGTAGACGAACTGCGTCGGTTCCACGCCAAACGACTGCTCATACGGGCGCTTGCGCCCATATGGAACACCGTCTTTTGCTCTGTCTCTTCGCAGACGCCTGTTGTTGATTGATTCTTCCTCCATCTTCCTTCCTTTCCATTCCTCCGCGTGATTTCTTCCATTTTTAACCTATTTTCTATGAAAAAACATTAAAGAGAGGATTTGTGGAATCCTTTGCATTCATTAGTCATTAGTGGCAATATCAGAGCGAATATGTCTCTTTAAGTGAAATATCTTAGTTTAAACAAGGATGAAATGAGTGTAAAAATATCACTCATCATCACCCTCCACCGACATCATGGTGTACTCCGACACAGACTGGGTCGGCTGCCCCGATACGCGTCACGTCCGGCTACCACTTCTTCCACGGTTCCTCGCTCATCTCATGGAGAGCAGCATGCCAAGAGATAGGAACCCACATACAGCATGCCGAGAGATGCGGAACATAGCGGAGGTGGCAACCCATGGTGTCGTACTCAAGTGCCAAGACGGAGTATCGAGACCTGGCCAATGCCGTCATGGCGTGCTCATGGCGGCATCAACTACTACCAGAGCTCCACTACCCTATCGCCGAAGCCACTGTGTCGTCTACCTCTTCACAAACCCCGTGCATCACCGACGAACAGAACACATTGAACTCAACATCAACTTCATGCACGAGGAGATGGCTCTCAGTCGTGTTTGTGTTCTTCATGTGCCCACCGCCGAACAGCTCGCGGATGTCATCGCGATAGGACTGCCGATGACCACCTTAGAGGAATTACGGTCCTTCCTCTGCGTCGTTTGCCTGGGAGGGGTGTTGAGTGCATGTACTGCATGCGCCATTCATGACCGCGCCACGTGGCTCTGTTATAATCTCCACGGCCACGTCCCCTTATACTCTTTATTAGTTGCATACTTGCATGATTGTAGGAGTATAGTTATGAACTGAGTATGTGATCTATATAAGCACTGGATGCCCGGCAATACAGTTCACGGGCATCCTATTCATTTTCTACCTCTCTACACGCCTGACCCGGTGGCATAAGATTTTCCCAAGTCATTTGATGCATAGGATAGGAATTTTTTCGTTGAGTCTAGGTTAATATTTTTTCTTTGAAATATGAAGGGTTAGTTCTTATCCTATGTAGGAATAGAAATTTATTCCTACAAACCAAAGGGCTCCATATAATTTTTATTTCTTAGAGCATCTCCAACAGACGCGCCAAATAAAGCGCGCGCGCGAAAAACAGGGCTTTTAGCGTGCGTCCGTGCGGCGCTCTCCAGCGGGCGCGGGAAAAAGTGGCGTGCAAAAAAAAAAAAAAAACGCGCGCGGTAGTTTTGGCGTATGTCGACGCGTGCGCGCTATAAATCCAACGCCCCTCCACGCGCCCTCTCCATCGTTCTGCCTCGCCACGCGCCCTCTCCACCGCTCTACCTCGCCACGCGCCCTCTCCGCCGCTCTTCTTCTTTCTTGCCTCGCCGCCGCCGTGCCACCATGCCGTCGCGCCGCCGGGGAAGTTTGGGCTACCGCGGCGTCCGCGCGCGCCCCTCTGGCGCCTTCTACGCCGAGATCCGCTCCGGTGAGATGTGCCTCGGCCTCGGCATGTTCAACACCGCCCACGAGGCCGCCCGCGCGTACGAAGCGGCCGGGTGGCGCCTCTAGCGGCCTCGTAGGGAGATGAACTTCCCTGAGGTGGCGACGTGGGAGCGGGCGGACGAGCTCGCGCCTCCCTCGCGGCTTGTCACCGACGAGGACCGTCGTGAGAACCGGAGGCGGGAGCGCCGCCTTTGCATCGCTGAGATGGACGAGGAGGCCATGGCGGTGTGGCGCCAACGCTTCCCGGAGGACGTCGTCAACGAGCACGAATTCTACGCGCAAAGGAGGGCGGAGCGAGCCTCCTATCGCGAGGACATGCGTACGCGGAAGGAGGCCGCGCTCTTCAATATCGAGCTCAAAGAAGTGTCGACCTGGGACTCCGACAATGAACGGTGGATTGACGCCTTCATTTCGACGTCGCAGTCGGAGAAGGACGACGAGGAGTAGTTAGCCGCCGGCTTTTCTATCGTTTTTTTACTATCTATGCTATAAAATATGTTGGTTGAAATATGCTATGAAATATGCTATGACTATGTTGGTTCAAATATGACTACGTTGGTTGAGATATGCCTAGCGCGGCACGTTGTAGTTTAGTGCGCCTGCTGAAGCGCTACAACGACGTGCTAAAATTTGCAGCGGCGCCTGGTAAAGCAACTGTCTACTCGGACGCAAAAACGACCGTTGCGCGCGCTGTAATTTTTTTTTGGCGGTGAAGATGCTCTTATGCAATTCGTACAACGTTCCTTCGAACCAAAGGAGGCATAAGATAAGCCGTCTGACCCTAGCACAGCCTAGCAGCCGCCTTCTTTTTACCTTTCTTCCGGTGGGAAAAAAACATATGCCCGTTTCGTTGGAAGCTTGTACCGGTACGAGGGTACTACGGCTGGAGTAGACGGGTGAATGGAAGCATCCGAGGGAGGCGGTACGCGGCACGCACGCAAGGGCCGTCGCCGCACAGTAAAAAAACAGAAGATAACTGCGGCGTGAGCTCACGCGGTCATGCGTACAGTAGAGGGACAGGGAGGGAGGGGATGGTCACTGGCCAGTGGCCAGCGAGGCTACCCCGTAGCTGGTGCATAGCATAGGGAAGGAGGTCGCTGGCTAGCGAGAGAGCTCACAGAACTAGGCGGGCTGCGGTCTGCGGTTCCCGAAGCGGCAGCAAGGCGGGCATGCACTGGCGCAGGGGAAACGAAACGAAACCAAGCCCTGCCCTCATGCAGAGCACTGGTACGTGCAGCGACAGCCGATATATTAACCCGCTGGAACCTGCCGCTTGCCCCGCACTTGTCGCGCGCCCGGCTGCGGATTGCTACCCGTCAAACATGTACGCCGACACCGTACCGTACGCATGGCATGTTCGTAGGAGTACCTCGGTCACATCCGCACCCTCTACGTAGTAGTACGGCTCCTCCGTGCTACAGTACACCGTTTCCTCTGCCCGGGCTGTCCAAATATGGGGCCGGCCATTATTGTACGTGGACTAAGAGCAACTCCAAGGGGAGGACTCTGTCCATGTCCGTTTGGGTCCGGGCGGACAAAAATGATGGCCCAACGCAGAGACTCATTTTCATTTTGCGTCCGCTTCGTATCCGCGCGGACCCATTTCCGGCCCAAAAATACGCCTGAAATGTTTTCACGCGGACACGAACCGGACGCGCCCCACGTCCTCTCCGCGTCCCCCTCGGGTCCACATGTCGGCCGCACAACTACCACCCGCGGTCGTATTAAACGCGGCCACCAACCTCGGGCCCACCTGGCAGCGGCAGCAAGCTGTCGGTCGTCGTCCTTTTTAATCCGAAGCGTGCGGCGGGGCCAGCCTCACCCACTTCCCCTTCCCGTCCACATCTGGCCACTCTTGCTCCTCCGGCGGCGACCACGAAACCCTAGCCAGCCAGCGCAACCGTCCGCCATGGGCTTCTTCAGCAAGGGAAAGGGCAAGCTCAGCCCTGGCGCAAGCTCGTCCCGGACGCCGGTGCCACCTCGCCGCGTTGCGCCACCGCGGGAGCGCCTGTACATCCCGGTCCACCAAGCTCGGTGGCACTGGCAGTACAGGCAAGCTCTGCCCTACCCAGATGTCAACCTCCCCCATGGTTGGCATCTGGACCCCGACCGCATCCCCATCCCAGCAGTGCCGCGGTCTGCGCACGCGCACGCGGAGGAGGTGCGCCGGCGGCTTAAGCTCCTCACTCCGGAGCAGCGGCGCGATCCTACGTACGCGGCCGACTCCCCTAACTGGGAGGTTTGGTTCGCCCTGGAGCACGAGCAGGAGCGCCTCCACGGCGTCCAGTTCGATCCGGCCATCCCTCCACCGCCCCTGAAGTGAAGCCAGAGGAGCAGGAGGAGGAGGCCGCCTACTAGGCCGCCCTCGAGGAGGCAACGGCCTACGCCATTGAGGAGAGCAGGCGCAAAGAGGAGGCGCGCTGGGTAGGCCTCGAAGAAGCCCTCGCGCTGTCCGCGGCGGGCGACTGCGTCCTGCCTCCTCCTCCTCCAGCTCCGCCGGCCGCTCTGGTGATCCACGAGCCCAAGATTGAGGCCGAGGAGCGCCAGCCTGAGAGCTACAAGTGGACCGGCCAGCTCCGGGAGTGGGTATCCGCGCCTCCCATCTGGCTTAAGTGCACGCCGGAGCAGGAGCAGAAGTATCTCCTGCACCACAGGTCGCTGGCACTGGCGAGGGAGGCAGCCGAGGCCGCGGAGCAGATGAAGCTGGAGCGTAGGTGGGCGGAGGAGGAGGAGGCGGAGCGTCGGGGACGGGAGGCGGAGGAGCGAGCCCGTCAGCCTGCGCCGCCGGCGCTGCCGGCGCAGGACGCTGCTCAGGCGTGGGAGGCCGCGTTCCCTTGGGCTGGGCCGGCGTCGGAGCTCATTGACCTCATCGCCCCCGACGACGATGAGGACGACGATGCATAGGGCTGGCGCCAGATGCAGACGGCAGGCGGCCGATTTTTTTTTTAAAATTATGTTTAATTAAGTTTTATGTGGACTTGGGCCGGCTTTGACCGGTGTTTAATGTTTAATTATGTTTAACATCGTTGTTTGGGCATTTATTTATTTTTTAAATCCGAGCTGACCATTTGCGTCCACGCCTGCGTTGGGCGGACTAGCCGACCCATTTGCAAAATCGGACACCAGCGTCCGCTCGGCCGACCCAAACGGACGCGCGGTTTGTCCGCGCGTCCGTTTGGGTCTCCCCGTTGGAGTTGCTCTAAAATATTAATCCAGTTCAGTCGGATTTTCCTCCGCCGTCCGATCTACATCTACGGACCATGGTCTTCTTCCTCCTCCGTCAACACTTGCCGGTTGGCCCGCCCTTTGATGTCGGCCGAACTATTAAGGACTCCTTTGTATGTGACCTAAAATATTAAGGGCTCCTTTGATACAAAGAAATTTCAATTGATTTTTGAAGGATTTGGATCCTTAGGATTTTTTTTCCTACGATGGTGGTTTGATTCGTAGGATTGAAATCCTTTGAAATTTTTCCATACGATTCATTTGTACTACATTTTGGAGTAAAAATTTCATCCACTCAAATCTCTTTGTATAATTTTTTTGTTTTTCATGTGCTATCAAACTGACTTTCAAATCCTGTAGGGTAGAAAAGGACATGCCACTCTATTCCTACGTTTTTTCTATTCCTGCATTTTGATAATCCTGGGAATTAGAGAGGCCCTAATCCAGTTCAGTCGGATCTCCTTCCGCCGTCCGATCTACATCTACGGACCATGGTCTTCTTTCTCCTCCGTCAACACTTGCCGGTTGACCCACTCTTTGACTTCAGCCGAACTGTCGGCTTTTGTGACCGGCGTGTGACTGCGCTTCCACATGCGTCCGCCACCCCACCTTGCCAAAGCCCGGAGCCAAGTCATCGTCGTCACGTCCTTCCCTCTAAACACCCACCATCATGTCCCCCTCCCTTCTTCGGAAACGAGCACCCTGCATCCCAACTAGTCAATCTTCTTTCTAGCCTCCGTTGACGACCTCGCGGGGACTCACAACATCCCCATCTATGGCTAGGTCTTAGCTTGTGCTCACCAACGATGCTACGACCATCTGTGTCATCCCCATCTCACCCTCAGAAGCAATGCGGATTCGTCCGATGATTGATTTAGACCCTTGAAGAATATCAAACGTATCCAAATTAAGGCCTTCTATGGTTTGTAGGAATTTTGTAGAAATTTTATTGGATAGAATTTTCATAGAAAAAATTTCTTTGGAGTCCTTTCGTTTATAGGAATGGATTCATATTCCTATGTAGGATAGGAAGCAATCCTTCACATTTCAAAGTGAAAAAAAAAACTAGACTCAATGGAAAATAAACATATCATATGCATCAAATGTCATTTTTTAATAGAAATTGAGATACATGTCATCTCACTTCCTATAATTTTTCTATTCCTATGATATTCGTATTCTTTAAACCAAAGGAAGCCTAACATGTCCCACTTGATTTTATTTTTGAAAGAAAAATAATGTGGCCGTGTGCACCCCTGGGAACTAGCAACTTGGCGACACTCTACCTGTATATGGCGGCGCAACCCACTCCAAGTGGATTTTTAGCAGAGAGGCATTGGACCACGGTTTTTGAAACCACTAAAGTTGGTGATTGAAAGTTTTGGAAAAAGTTTATTTCTTTTACACAGGTACGTATGGATCTGCTCTAAGTATACGTTATGTTCTACGCTACACGAAAAGACAAATTTTCAGCCCAAAATCAATAACAAAAAACACAAGCTCATTGCGTGTGTTCGTCTCTTTTGTAGGTCCCAAACGTATATTGATGACGTTTTTGCAGAGCTATATGCGCACATACATGTAATTTTTCGAGCCGTAAAAACCAAATTGTTTTGAACTTGAAAGAAAAGGGCACGTGTAGTGCCCGTCCGCCAAATGGACTTTTCAATGCCATTTTTTCTTTTGGGGTTAGCAAAGACAAGTTAATCTAGATACTACTATTTCGAACTTAAATCTTGCGTACCCCGCAAACAAAGGACCCCTTAAATCTTGCGTAGGCATGCATTCAGATTAATCCCAGCGGCTAGGCTGCACACAGCGTACGTGATTAAAATGCATAACAGACAAGTCACTGAATTTGCATGACGGTTTGATCCCTTCGATTACATAACTAAGATGATGAGATCGCTCGACGGTGCTCCATTGCGATGATTACATCACAGCTAAATTTAGAAGACGTACACTGCACTACTCGATCGCTAATCGACACTGCACTTAAGCTTAGAAAGATACTACACGAACAGTAAAACTAGATGCTCGCCACGCAGACGTGGCAAATGTAAATTGGATAAAAGTAGCTAGATGCGCCTAAGGTAGTTTCAACAGGCTGCATCAGCCGCCGGATATGCACTAGCTAGCTAGCTACTGCACGCGTCCCTTCGGTGCATGCAGATGCAGGGCTAGGTTGCTACTTGTACCCGAACGTCTGGTGGTTCTCGAAGTTGCCGGCCGGCGGCGTGCTTTCACCGCCATGGCCATTGCCGCCGCTGCCGCTCCCGTCGCCACTATTTCCTGGCGCGTAGGCCCCTCCGTAGTACGCGGCCATCCCATGCTCTCCGCCGTACATCTCGTACTGCGGGTACTGGCCGTGGTGCGGCGGCATGTGGAACGGATGGTGCGGATGCGGCATGGCGCCCCCGCCGTACATGCCGGCGGCGTGCATCTGCATGTTGCCGTGCGGCACCATGGGCCCCGGCGCCCCGCGGGGCTTGAGCATCATGGGCGGCATCCCGTGGTGATGGTGGCCGACGCCGGCGCCCCGCGCCTCGCCCTCGAACTCGCGGAAGCGGTGGAGGTAGATGCTGAGGGGCTCGACGTAGTCGTCGAAGCCGAGGCGGCTCATGGCCCAGAGCACGTCCTCGGCGGTGATTGTCTTGCGCTGCTCGCGCTGGCACCGCTCGTTGGCCTCCCCCGTGATGAAGCTGACGTACTCGGACACGCACTCCTGGATCGTCTCCTTGGCGTCGTCCGAGATCTTGGCGTGCGGCGGCAGCACGCGGCGCATGATGCGGATCACGTTCGCGATCGGCATCAGCCTGTCCTGCTCGCGCACCGCCGGCGCCTGCCCGCCGCCTCCGCCGTTCCCCGCGGCCGCCGCCGTAGCGCCGTTCGCCGCGCCGGGGAAGCCCATGTCCATTTCGGCTAGCTAAACCTGATCGGTCGAGCTAGGGTTGTTCGTGGACGTAGTACCTAGCTAGTGGGAACACGAACTGTTGCTTGCTCGCTCTTTGTGTGCTCTTTGTGATGTGCGCGGGAGGGAGGACACGTTAAATAGGAAGCTACGAGCGAGGTGTTGACCGGAGGAGCTAGAGCTCGAGGCGCCAGGGCATGCATGCACCGCGAGGCGTAGCCGCGCCTGTGCGTGACAAGTGGAGGCGGCTTCCCTATGAATTACTGCTCCATCTATGAACTGGCAATGCCGTGATATGGCATGCATGCTCTGCAAATCTGCATTGAGCCATGGAATCGCTATTCAAATATAAAGACGGAGTGACCAACCAAGTAGTTTTGCTATTTCCCAACACACGCCCGGTACTTAATGCACGCTTCAGATTAATTTACAGCTCCTGCTACCTCTGGTAAAACTGGTTATTATCGCCGTTGCATACATGCGCTTATTTTCAAACGAGGTAAATACACCCGTGGTGCTTGAACTTGTCACAGATGTGCAGTTTAGTGCTTGAACTTGTAAAATACATCAAACTAGTTTCATAAGTTGTTATGGACGTGCATATACGGTTCAAATGACATTTGTATACGTTCGCGACGCTGATGAGGCGCTCCGACATGGCATGGGACCCTCTGCCAGCGACTGGAGGGCGGAGACAAGTGTGTGTGGCCTGGTTTTTTGCGGAAACCCCTTCGAAATTATTTTTCATACAATAAAGCCCTTACCGAGAAAGTGATAAATTATAAACTATAAACTATAACTATAACATACTAAAACTGGTGATGTAGTTGTTTGAACGGGCGACCCACGAGTCGAATACATGCTCGGCTAGCCAGTGGACCACTTCACATTTTCCGCTACATTATGATTCATAACCATAGACGGACAACCAATGGGTTTTCATGTATCAAAAGTACAAGTACTTTTTATGACTGTATAACAAACATAATTTTAAAAGAATGCAAAAAAACGTAATGTCATTCTAAAAACGAGATTTGAACCGTATATGCACGCTCATGCCAAGTTATGAAACCAGTTCAATGTATTTTGCAAGTTCAGGCACCAAAGTGCACACTCGTGACAAGTTGAAGCACCAGTGCTGTATTTACCTCTTTTCAAATGGGTTGACGTTTAGGGTGCAGCTAGCTCTTATGAGAGTTAATAAGTCACATCTAACTTCTACTCTTGAAGAGAAAAAAATAGTCTTCAATCTCCGCATCGTTTAATTTTATGCGGAGATTCAAGACGATTTTTTTTCTCTTCTTTCATTTGTTTGACTAATCAAATGATGTAGAGGTTAAATGTGACGTTGTTAATTCTCATCTAGATGAGAATTAACAAATCCCTAATATTTATATCAGTCACCTGAAAATAGGGTTGCGATAGCAGGAAGGTAGCCCCAAGGCCCAAACGGGGACAAAGAGGACAACGTCGTAGGCTGGCCACGAGGTCACCAGCAGAGGCGACGATGAGGGTTAATCGGTGTGGATGGGAGGCCTTTTCGATTTGACGACCAATAGGATTGGACCGAGCCTGAACTCCAGAGGGGGACGCCATGGCCTACCAGTAAGGACTCGGACAAAACCTTGGGGGAAGGGAGGTAGGGGGGAGAGGAGGGGGGCAGCAGGGTGAAGAAGTTGCATGTGTTTGAAGGAAGAAGATGAACATTGTCGTTGCGTGTCTGCAGAATGAAAAAGGAAAAAAAATTGGATTTTGATCCAATTGTCCAGATGAAGTCAACTGAAACATAACATGCAGGTAGTCTCATTTTCAAAACGTCAAACATATAATCACTTAGTCTCGGTTAGATGAAGACTTGAAGGCTCACATAAGTGATGTATACATAAGAAGAGTTACGCTAAGAGTAGAGTTTTAGTGACCGGGCTCCACGAGCGCGATATTGTGAAAAGACAAAAAATGTTATTTATAAGTTTTAAAAATAGATATTGTTTTTTTTTTTGCATGGATGCATGTTGGAAAAAGCGGTAGGCGTAAGCGAGGCGGTTGGCCTCCGCCTAGTGCCTAGACGGTGCTTAAGCGTCCTAGGCACGGCCTAGGCGGTAATATAGCTTCTACTATTAGGGTGTATAATCTGTGGTTATTATATGTGTGTTATCTTAATTCAGGGCATATATATACATAAACTATCAGCCGATGCCATTGAAATATGCCTCATTTGACACATGGGCATGCCATGGCATGATTTCTCTCTTGGGTTGACAATTTCTTGATTGCTTTGCCTAGACTTTTGCTTATGCCCTAGGCGAGGCGTTTGGCCATCGCCTAGTGCCTAGGCATGCCTAAGCGCCTCCTAGGCACTGCCTTTTTCAACAGAGGTGTTGTTTCACATGTATGTAAAATTTTATTTAAAAATACAATAATTTGTAGCCTATGTCAAAATACAAAATCCTGGCCCAAAAATCGTAAAAGAAAGGCCCGTTTTTATACACATATTTTTATTTTCACGTGCACCACATATGGAAATTTCTATACACATTTATATG
The DNA here is from genome assembly GCA_039707655.1 of Elymus sibiricus. Taxonomy (NCBI): domain Eukaryota; kingdom Viridiplantae; phylum Streptophyta; class Magnoliopsida; order Poales; family Poaceae; genus Elymus; species Elymus sibiricus. The sequence continues at coordinate 338,682,164 of CM077673.1, forward strand.
TGTGTATGTACTTTTTTGAGAATTTTTTAGGTGTATAAAATCAAGTTTCTGGCTAGAAAATATGAGCTGTGTGGAACACTCGACTATTCCTGCTCCCTAAACACTCCCAACATCGAATCGAGGAATCATCGCAGGTAGTGTGGCTAATATGCTTCCAAGCATGCATGCGTCTGCAATGTGCTCACCCTGGCAGAGCCGCAGCACTAGTGGAATACGTACTGATGAAATTGTCAGGTCGTGCCTAAATTGGGCTTGCGTACACAGAGATGACGTGATCGTAAGTAGTACATGGACACGCTAACACTATTAACTTTTTCTTGAAGTACATGAGGCCATGAGGGCGCAAACCTATGTTACGTAGTGCAAAGGAATATGTAACCACCATAGAAAAATGTAATGTGAATGGTGAATATTTGAACAATTTTACACGCTTCAGTGCTTTGGTTCATACGTCAACTTTAGAACATTTACCATCGGAACCCTCAAACCCTCCCTATACTATACGTCCCTCAAACCGGACTTATACATTCGGACTGTCTAACACCATGTATACCCAACTCATATATGGGGGACGCTCGGAAGGGTCCGCCATGTCGGATTCGGCCCACGCTGGCCCACCCTGATCCCACAAATATGCCTCCCTATCTGCATCCCGGACCAAACCCTAGCCAGTTCATTTCACTTCTCGCTCTCCCACCTCCAGTTCTTCTCCAGCGATCTCTGACCTTCTCTCGCATGGTGGGCAGCGGATATGAGTCCAGCAACTTTGAATCCGTCGACTGGGCCTCGTCCCATGCAGCGGCGAGGAGGAGTTAGCTGGCTAGCTAGCTCTTCGCCGGTCCCGGGAAGAAACTCGAGCTCCGCCGCCAAAGCCGCTCCATCGGGAATCCATTGCGCCAGCGCAAGTGTGCTTTGGAACCGATGACGGCGGAACCAAAGGCAACAAGCATCGGTTGGAGGTAGCGTCGCCCCCAACCGGATGTCTCCGGGCTGGCAGCACAACCCCTACGGTGAAGCTTCGTCCCCGCGAAGTCGAGCTCCAAGTCTGAGGTCAATGTCGCATACGACACGACACTAAGGAGCAGCGCGCCCGTCATGCGAGGGCGAAGGTGCGCCAAGTTGCGGAGGCTAAGTCACACGTCATGTCGGCACAAGACCAAGGATGCCCTTCGTGCCCACATTCTGGCGAAGCGGCAAGCCCGGACGACGCGTGCTCTCGCAAGGAGCAAACCTAGGTTGCATGTGCACTCACTGGACTTCCCTCCAAAGGGGAGGAGGGGAGGCCAGTGACGGATCAGACAACTTCGACAGTGAGAAAACCGGCTTGACCATATTGCGTCCTCGACCGCTACTTCCGTGACGAAGACGACAAGGGCAAGGAAAGTGCGGTCATGGGTGAACTTCCTCACTAGTCATATTTCATAGCTAGTAATATATGCCAATTTTTGGTAGTCCGGTGACATGTATGAACTCCCCTATGCTATATGTGTTGATCAAGATGAATTGCGTGTGTTATTATAACGTTGCATGAGATTGTATTCATTTGAGAATTTGCTAATGAGGGAGGCGGTTGTAGATGCGGAGGAGTGACTAGGCGCTGCCCGGATGCGTATGGGTACATCTGTGGAAGTTTAGGGCCTCGAATTTGTGAATTGTGGTTGTAGATGCTCTTGGCTCGGTAGAATATCTCGTGATAACGCATTTTACTGCTCAAAACTAGTTTTTTTAGAGAGGGTTGCCCCATCATTTATGTCTTATAAAATCAAAGCGCTTAGGTCGTAATCTATTAATTATGAATAAGTGAGTTGCTTGGTTAATTAGAAAAAAATGGACAAAGACCGACACATCACGCCCACAAGACAAAGCACCCGAACCAATCTCGCTACTGATACGTCCATTCTGCATCATGATTTCTTACCACTGTCTACCTTATTTTTGTTCATTATTCCACATTATCATGCAATTCTTATGTTTATTCTCTCTGAATATACAAGGTACATCACAAGGAGGGAAATATCTGGAAACTGGAATTCTGGACCGGAAAACCGAGAAAAAGGCAGAAAAATCACCAGTCTCAGAATGACCTGAAAATTTATGGAGAATATTTTTGGAATATTTAAGAATTTTTGGAGCAAAAATATACCGGAGAGGGGCTGCCAGCAGGCCACAAGCCAACAGGCCGTGCCCCCAGGGGGCGCGGCCAGATGGCTCGTGAGCCCCCTGCTGGTCCTCCGATGCCCCTCTTCTCCTGTATGGTGTGTTTTACCCTAGAAAAAATCATAAGCAACCTTTCGGGACGAAGTGCCACCGTCTCGAGGCGGAAACCTAGGCAGAGGCCCTTTTGCACTCCGGCAGTCAGATTCTGCCGGGGAAATCCCTCTCCGGGAGGGGGAGGTCGAAGCCATCGTCATCACCAACGCTTCCTCCTTCGTGGGAGGACCAATCTTCATCAACCTCTTCACCAGTACCATCTCATCTCCAACCCTAGTTCATCTCTTGTATTCAATCTTTGTCCCAAAACCTCAGATTGGTACCTATGGGTTACTAGTTGTGTTGATTACATCTCGTAGTTGATGCTTGTTGGATTACTTGGTGGAAGAGATTATGTTCAGATCATTAATTATCATTATTACTACTCTTGAACATGTTGATGATGTGTGAGTAGTTACTATTGTTCCTGAGGACATGGGAGAAGTCTTGTTATAAGTAATCTTGTGAAGTTGGTATGCGTTCGATATTTTGATGATATGTATGTTGTTACTTCTCTTAGTGGTGTCATGTGAACGTCGACTACATGACACTTCACCATGTTATGGGCCTAAGGAAAGTCATTATGGAGTAACAAGTAGATGATGGGTTGCGAGAGTGACAGAAGCTTAAACCCCAGTTTATGCGTTGCTTCATAAGGGGCTGATTTGGATCCACATGTTTCATGCTATGGTTAGATTTATCTTAATTCTTCTTTCGTAGTTGCGGATGCTTGCGAGAGGGGTTAATCATAAGTAGGTTGTTAGTTCAAGTAAGAACGACACCTTAGCACCGGTCCACCCACATATCGAATTATCAAAGTAGTGAACGTGAATCAACTCAACATGATGAACATGACTAGACAGAAATTCCCATGTGTCCTCGGGAGCACTTGCTTAATATAAGAGTACTTTCAGGCCTGTCCTTTGATACAAAAAGGATTGGGCTACCTTGCTACCTCGGGCTCATATATGAATGAAACTATTGAATTCAAATGGGATCTTTTGGAAAGAATTAAACGCAACTCTGAAGATTGGGAGCTCGACAAAGGTAACGAGTCAGGTATAAAACTTAATTTTGATTGTGTTAAATCTTTTATGGAAACCAACACCTTTCATGAGTTTAGCAATAAATATGGTATTGACTCTGAAATAGTAGATACTTTCTGTGAATCATTTGCTACTCATGTTGATCTTCCCAAAGAAAAGTGGTTTAAATATCATCCTCCCATCGAACCACCATTAGAGAAACCAATTAAAATTGAGAAAGAAGAGATAATTGTTAGTCATGCTGATCCTGTTGTTCCCACTACTTACATTGAGAAACCTCCTTTTCCTGTTAGAATTCGGGAACATGCTAAAGTTACAACCGTGGTCAATAAAATTCATGTTAGGACATCTACACCTCCTGAACAAATAAATGTTGAACCTAAAGTTGTTATGATTAAGGACCTCTTAGTTGATAATATTGATGGTCAGGTTATCTACCTCTGTGATGAAGCTGCTAGAATCGCAAAACCTGTTAGAAACGAGCGAGATGAGCTCGATAAGAATAAATCAGTCGTAGGCATGCCTGTTGTCTCAGTTAAAATTGGAGATCATTGTTATCATGGCTTGTGTGACTTAGGTGCTAGTGGAAATGCTATATCGTTCACCTTATATCAAGAAATTATGAATGACATAGCACCCGCTACTATTGAAGATATTGATGTTACTATTAAACTTGCAAACCGAGACACTATTTTGCCACTTGGGATTGTTAGAGATGTTGAGGTTTTATGTGGAAAGGTCAAGTACCCTGCTGATTTCTTAGTTCTTAGTTCAAAACAAGATAAATTTTGTCCCATTATATTTGGTAGGCCTTTCTTGAACACTATTAATGCTGAAATCAATTGTGCTACTGAAAAGGTTAAAATAAGATTTGGTGATGAGTCTCATGAATTTAATTTCTCCAAGTTTACTAATCAAATGCATGAGAAGGAATTACCTAGTAAAGATGAAATGATTGGTCTTGCTTCTATTGTCATACCTCCTACTGATACTCTAGAACAATATTTGCTAGACCATGAGAATGATATGCAAATTAATGAAAGGAATGAAATAGATAGGATTCTCCTCGAACAAACACCTATTCTCAAACACAACTTACCAGTTGATATTTTAGGGGATCCTCCTCCACCTAAAGGAGATCTCGTGTTTGAATTAAAGACTTTACCTGATACTTTGAAATATGCTTATCTTGATTAAAAGAAGATATGTCCTGTTATTATCAGTGCTAACCTTTCAGAGCATGAAGAAAGGAGATTACTTAAAACTCTGAAGAAGCACAGGGCTGCTATTGGATATACTCTCGATGATCTAAAGGGCATAAGCCCCACTTTATGTCAGCACAAGATTAATATGGAACCAGATGCTAAACCTGTTGTTGATTATCAACGCCGCTTAAATCCTAAGATGAAGGAAGTGGTAAGAACTGAAATACTAAAGCTTCTGGATGCAGGTATAATCTATCCTATTGCTGATAGTAGGTGGTTAAGTCCTGTTCATTGTGTTCCTAAGAAAGGAGGTATTACTGTTGTCCCTAATGATAAGAATGAGCTTATTCCACAAAGAATTGTAACCAGTTATAGGATGGTAATTGATTTTAGAAAATTAAATAAAGCTACTAAGAAAGATCATTACCCCTTGCCTTTTATTGATCAAATGTTAGAAAGGTTATCCAAGCACACCCACTTTTATTTTCTTGATGGTTATTCTGGATTTTCTCAAATACCCGTGTTAAAAGAGGATCAAGAGAAAACTACCTTTACATGTCCTTTTGGAACTTATGCTTATAGACGTATGCCTTTTGGTTTATGCAATGCACCTGCTACATTTCAAAGATGTATGATTGCTATATTCTCTATCTTTTGTGAAAGATTGTTGAGGTTTTTATGTATGATTTTTTCGTCTATGGGACTTCTTTTGATGACTGCTTGAGCAATATATCGAGTTTTGCAGAGATGTGAAGAAACTAGTCTTGTCTTGAATTGGGAGAAGTGTCACTTTATGGTCAATGAAGGCATAGTGCTTGGGCCTAAAATTTCTGAACGAGGCATTGAGGTAGACAAGGCTAAATTTGATGCGATAGAGAAAATGCCATGCCCGAAAGATATCAAAGGTATAAGAAGTTTCCTTGGTCATGCTGGTTTTTATAGGCGTTTCATTAAAGATTTCTCTAAGATTTCTAGGGCGTTAACTAATCTTCTTCAAAAAGATGTTCCTTTTGTTTTTGATGATGATTGTGTAGAAGCTTTTGAAATATTTAAGAATGCTTTAATTTCTGCACCTATTGTTCAACCACCTGATTGGAACCTACCATTTGAAATTATGTGTGATGCTAGTGATTATGTTGTTGGCGCTGTTCTAGGGCAGAGAGTAGACAAGAAGTTAAATGTTATCCATTATGCTAGTAAAACTCTAGATTCTGCTCAAAGGAATTATGCTACCACTGAAAAGGAATTTTTAGCGGTTGTTTTTGCTTGTGATAAGTTTAGACCCTACATTGTCGATTCCAAAGTAACTATTCACACCGATCATGCTGCTATTAAATACCTTATGGAAAAGAAAGATGCTGAACCTAGACTTATTAGGTGGGTACTTTTACTTCAAGAGTTCGACTTGCATATCATTGATAGAAAAGAAGCTGAAAATCCCGTAGCAGATAACTTGTCTAGGATGGAAAATGTTCTTGATGACCCACTTCCTATCGATGACAGCTTTCCTGATGAACAACTAGCTGCTATAAATACCTCACGTTGTGCTCCTTGGTATGCTAATTATGCTAATTATATTGTTGCTAAATACATTCCACCTAGTTTCATATATCAACAAAAGAAAAAAAATTCATTTATGACCTACGACATTACTTTTTGGATGACCCACATCTTTACAAAGAGGGAGTAGACGGTATTATTAGACGATGTGTACCTGAGCAAGAACAGGAACATATTCTTTGAAAATGTCATTCCGAAGCTTATGGAGGACACCATGCCGGTGACCGAACTGCACACAAGGTATTACAATCTGGTTTCTATTGGCCTACTCTTTTCAAAGATGCTCGTAAGTATGTCCTTTCATGCAATGAATGCCAGAGAGTTGGCAACATCGGTAAGCGTCAGGAAATGCCTATGAATTATTCTCTTGCTATTGAACCATTTGATGTCTGGGGCTTTGACTTTATGGGAGCTTTTCCTTCCTCAAATGGGTATACTCATATTCTAGTTGTTGTTGATTACGTTACTAAATGGGTAGAAGCTATTCCAACTAGTAGTGTTGATCATAACACCTCTATTAAAATGCTCAAAGATATTATTTTCCTAAGGTTTGGAGTTCCTAGATATTTAATGACTGATGGTGGTTCACATTTTAATCATGGTGATTTCCGTAAACTTCTAGCTAAATAAGATGTTAACCATAGGGTTGCTGTCGGTGCACTAAGGATTGGGTCCCATAGCACCCCGTACTTGTGCACGGACAGTTGTAGCTGCACCTGCGGCAAGGCCTGCCGGGGGACAACCGAAGGCAAGTTCATAAAGTCAAGGAGGTATCCAAGACAAGGCAATAATCAGAAGATAGAAGACTGAAGGCTGGAGCCCCGGCAAGGCTTGCACCCGGCAAGACCTCGCCACTTTGTCACCACTCCAGTGCAGCGACTAGCTTGTCATTTAGCTGTTGTCCTCCTGGGTGCGTGTCAGATGCTAGTGGTAGAAGGGCTTAAGCGGTGCTGATGGGACGACTTCTTTTCCCATCTCCAAGACGCTAAGGGACACCTCAACGGAGCATTTAATGTTCTTGTCCTAAACCGTCAGTGTTAGGTATGATAGCACTGTAGTTACTTTTACACCTCATGTATGCACTGTACGCCACTGTTGGTGACCCCTTCGAACATATAAAAGGAGGCCCAAGGCGTAGCTACAGGGAGATCGGATCGGATCTTCTTCGCTGGCCCGTTCTGCATGCGTAGCGGCTGAGTACTGTAGCGCTCCCAGAACTTGAGCTAGAACACATCTAATACAACTAAGCAGGAGTAGGGTTTTACGCATCTTTGCGGCCCGAACCTGGGTAAAATTCCCGCGCGTTGATCATCAGATCTGCTCTCTGTACAAACCCTTCCCCTTGCCGAATCGTAAAGGGATCCTCGCGATCCCATAGGTGTCGTTTCTCCGACATCTTTGGCGTAATGGCGGAAAAGGGCGGTACTAGGGACTACTCCGGCGAAGTTTTCGCAAAGATGAGCGAAAACTGACATGCACATCACCGCATTCGGCGTGAAATCCAAGAGTTGGAAGCCGTAGGTGAGCATGATGTCGTTGAAGAAGTCGGAAAACGGGGGGCAGAGTCCGCAATAGAAGTAATCGGCAAAGAAATGATATTTGTTTGGGTCGCTCCTGGAAGAGCCGGGACTCACGGAGGTGGCCAGGTGCACTGTCGTCTCCGTCGCCCACATCGTCTGGTACCGCCCCCTCAGGGTGGCTGCGTCGAGCGCCGGAGGGAAGACGGCGTGTTCCTTCCGCATCTTCGCCAGCTTGTTCTCCGAGACAGCGGCGTCCACCTCCTTGCCCTTGCTTGCTTTGGGCGGCATGGCGGCTGTGGAGGCTGAGGCTGAGGGCAGGGAGAGAGTGGGGGCGCGAATGGATGAGAGGGGCTCTGTTTCGACTCGAGGAAGAAGACGACGGCGGTTCCCAGATTGGAAAAGACAAGAGGTAAATGAGCGGCGCCTCTGCGGATTCCTTCTTATGGGGAGGACGCGAGACCGCCTCTTTACTAAAATAATATTGAAACGCTTCGCGAGCGCGCTGCTGTAACAGCCGCGCTGTGCACGTCCCCCACGTCCCGCATTCAATGGGCATCGTGGGCGACGCAGTAAATGGAATGATTATGGTGGATAACTCCTGCCACGCGTGCCCGTGCAGTGTTTGGGCCTGGCCCAACAACGCCTCGCACCCGTGTATGGCCCAGGCCCGGGGGCTCCTGCCGGTGCACTAAGGATTGGGTCCCTTAGCACCCCGTACTTGTGCACGGACAGTTGTAGCTGCACCTGCGGCAAGGCCTACCGGGGGACAACCGAAGGCAAGTTCATAAAGTCAAGGAGGTATCCAAGACAAGGCAATAATCAGAAGATAGAAGACTGAAGGCTGGAGCCCCGGCAAGATCTTGCCGGGATGGCTCACGGCCCCGGTAAGGCTTGCACCTGGCAAGACCTCGCCACTCTGTCACCACTCCAGTGCAGCGACTAGCTTGTCGTTTAGCTGTTGTCCTCCTGGGTGCGTGTCAGATGCTAGTGGTAGAAGGGCTTAAGCGGTGCTGATGGGACGGCTTCTTTTCCCATCTCCAAGACGCTAAGGGACACCTCAACAGAGCATTTAATGTTCTTGTCCTAAACCGTCAGTGTTAGGTATGATAGCACTGTAGTTACTTTTACACCTCATGTATGCACTGTACGCCACTGTTGGTGACCCCTTCGAACATATAAAAGGAGGCCCAAGGCGTAGCTACAGGGAGATCGGATCGGATCTTCTTCGCTGGCCCGTTCTGCATGCGTAGCGGTTGAGTACTGTAGCGCTCCCAGAACTTGAGCTAGAACACATCTAATACAACCAAGCAGGAGTAGGGTTTTACGCATCTTTGCGGCCCGAACCTGGGTAAAATTCCCGCGCGTTGATCATCAGATCTGCTCTCTGTACAAACCCTTCCCCTTGCCGAATCGTAAAGGGATCCTCGCGATCCCATAGGTGTCGTTTCTCCGACATCTTTGGCGCGCCAGGTAGGGGGAGAAGGTTCTGCGGACCTGATCTGGTGACTAGCGCGCCAGTTCTTCATCATCTTCGTCGCCATGGCCCCCAAGAGGAAGGGTTTCACGGCGGTTGGACCATGCACATCCGCTGCGCCTGTACTTACACGCACGGGCGGCGGTGTCGACGCGGGTGGAGGAGGAAGTAGAGATCCGGAGCTTCCACGACGCTCTGGTGATCGTAGCCAGGCGAGCGGCGTCGTTCGCGCCGCTGGATCTAGGGATGGAGCTGTGTTACCAGCAGGCGGTGCAGCGAACTCCAGAGGTGGAAGGGCGCCTTCCAAGACACCCACACCGGCGCACATGCCGCGACCTTCTCAGGGCGCGCACGATGAACGTCGCCGTGATGTTGGTGGGTTCGGGCGTCCCCATGGAAAGTCTCCTGAGCATCAACCTCGGGATGCGCAAGACCAGCATGCACGTCCACATGCTGGTGGAAGCGGTGTACGGTCGCGGGACCGTGATGGAGCTCCTTCTAACACGGTTAGGAGTCAGAGCACCTCACGTTCCTCGCACCTGTCGTCGCCACCTACACGAGCAGAAGCGCTGGCACGTGCACAGCTACTTCTGAACTTCCCTCCTGCTGCGGACAAGCTCGACGAATGGAGAGCTGCCATTCAGAGCCTCGTCGGCCTCACCAACGAAGATAAGCCGGAGCAGGCGGAGCCCTCGTGGCGGTAGTCCATCGAGCCGGCACGTGTCGGTGGTGAGAAGACTGTGGGCGGTACAACTACGGTGTACTCTCCCCCACAGCGGCAGCAGCGGACGCTGACTCAACGGGTCGACACCCATGATGACGATTCCACGGCATCGTCCGATCCGCGAACTCGCCGCGATCAACGTCAAGTTCTTCGGGAGCGAGGCAAGGAAGACGCTCGAACTACCATCGAGCGGCGGCGGGAAGCGCGCTATCAATCTGACAAACGCGCGGGACCCACTGTAGATAAGCCTGCGCCGGGGTATCCTGTCGATCTACCTTACGAGGTGGGTTGTCCAGCGTTTACCCGTGAGCTGCGGCGAGTCCAGTGGCCCAATTCCCGCACGTTCAAGCCGGAAGTCCCGGAGAAATATGACGGCAAGACCCACCCGTCAGAGTTCCCGAGCATCTACACCATTGCGGTGCAAGCTGCCGGGGCTCGCGACGACAAGATACTCGCCAACTACTTCCTGTTGGTGCTTAAGCCCAACGTCAGGTTGTGGTTGATGCACCTGCCGGAGAATTCCATTTCTTCTTGGGCAGACTTGTGCCATGAGTTTGTTGGCGCCTTGACTGGAGGCCACCAAGCTCCTGGCCAGGAAAGCGATCTGCATCTCATCCCCCAGAAGGAAGGCGAGACTTTACGCAAGTACATCCAGAGGTTCAGCCGCATACATCACAACATTCCAGACGTTCATCCTGCCGCCGTTATCAGCGCGTTTCATCAGAACGTGCGCAACCACATGATGCGGGAAGAGCTGGCGATGAACAAGATCAGGGATGTTGCCGAGCTTTATGCTCTGGCAGATAAGTGTGCTCGAGCTGAAGAAGGGAGGAGACTCCCCGGCGAAGATGCTGGCGCATGGGTTGACTCTGGCGAAGAGGACGCCGCCGCCCCGGCAAAGAAGGGCCGGCGGCGTAACAGGAAGCGCAAGGGCAAGGCCGTGCTTGCCGTTGAGGGATCCGACAACCCCGGTACCGCCAAGAAGGCCAAGGTTGATGACCCCGGCAAGGATGTTGCCGGGTGTGCCTCCTGCCAGGCCTTGGCGGCTGCCGACAAGCCAGACGGTTCCGGCAAGCAGTACTGCAAGATCCATCGCACCAAGGGCCATGATCTCCAAGACTGCCGGCAAGTTGAGCAGCTTGTCGAGAGGCAGAAAGCCGAATATGAGAGGCGAGACAAGGAGAAGGCCCAGGATGGCGCGGAGGGGTCCGGCAAGAAGCTTGGTGGCCGAGGAGGTCGCCGCGGCAAGGCCAAGCAACAGAAGGACCGGCCCGCTCGAGGCTGCGACAAGCAAGAGGGGGGTGATGATGACATTGAGGAGGATGATGAATCCAGTGAACAAGAATTCCAGAAAGCTACGGACGCCATGTGCGTTGACGGAGGTGCCTCGTTGCATTCTTCCCATCGTCAACTTAAACAGTGGGCGCGTGAGGTTAATGCGACTGAGCCATCTGTCGGCGCCCGGAAGCCTTTGAAATGGTCCAACACGCCTATCATTTTCGACGTTGAGGATCACCCTGATCGTGTAACTGCGGTTGGGTGTTTGCCATTGTTGGTCTCACCAACGATTCGCAACCTCAAGGTGACGAAGATGTTAGTTGACGGTGGGGCCGGTTTGAACTTGATTTCACCCGAGGTAATCAAGAGATTGCAAATTCCTGATGGAGATCTCGAGGAAACGGGCTCGTTTCAAGGGGTCAATCCAGGAAGGAGCCAGCCCAAGGGAAAGATCACGCTGCCAGTAACATTTGGTAGCGACCTGAATTTCAGGACAGAGAAGATTGTCTTCGATGTCGCCAAGATTCTGTTGCCGTATAATGGGATCCTTGGCCGTCCAGCACTGGCCAAGTTCATGGCGGCATCACATTACGCCAACAATGTGCTGAAAATGCCCGGGCCGATGAGCGTTATCACTGTCAGTTCCAACAAGAAAGACGCGCTTATCTGCACCGATCAACTCTATCGGGAGGCAGTTGCAGCGTCTACCGCCAAGGCACTTGCTCCTGCTGCTGAAACTCCCGGGGGGAAGAAGACCGGCAAGACCTCCCGCACACACTCCGCCAAGCGCACCTCCTCGGAGTGCTGCGCTCCTGTTGAGGATGTGCCAGAGAGTTCCACCGGCAAGAGCAAGAAGTCCAAGGCTGCTCCGCTAGAGACCAAGAAGGTGCCCGCCAAGGAAGATGGCTCGGGAGGAACTTTCACCATAAGTTCCACCCTCGACAGCAAATAGGAAAGCACGCTCGTTGCCTTCCTGCGGGCGAATGTCGATGTGTTTGCATGGCAACCATCTGATATCCCAGGTGTTCCCAGGAAGGTGATTGAGCACCACCTTGCCGTCTGTCCACACGCGCGGCCCGTCAAGCAGAAGGTCAGGAAGCAAGCTTTGGAGCGGCAACAGTTTATTGCCGAAGAAATTAAGAAGTTGGAAGCGGCAGGCTTGGTTAGAGGAGTACTTCATCCAACATGGTTGGCCAATCCAGTTGTAGTGCGCAAAGCGAATGGAAAATGGAGGCTGTGTATTGATTATACAGATATCAATAAAGCCTGTCCAAAAGATCCTTTCCCCTTGCCGCGCATCGACCAGATTGTGGACTCCACTGCCGGCTGCGACTTGCTGTCGTTCCTTGATGCTTATTCAGGCTATCACCAGATTTTCATGGCCAAGAAAGACGAAGAGAAGACCGCATTTATCACCCCATGTGGTACGTATTGCTTTTTGCGTATGCCTTTCGGGTTGAAAAGTGCTGGTTCTACATTTGCAAGAGTGGTCCAGATCGGTTTTGAGCCCCAGCTCCATAGAAATATGGAAGCTTATATGGATGACATAGTGGTCAAAACCAAGGACAAGGCAACGCTCATATCAGATTTGGAAGAAACATTTGCCAATCTGCGCAAGATCAACTTAAAGCTCAACCCTGAGAAGTGTGTGTTTGGTGTCCCATCCGGCAAGCTTCTCGGGTTCTTTGTATCTCAACGTGGAATTGAAGCAAATCCCGACAAGATCAAAGCAATTGAGCAAATTGAAGTGCCAAGACGTGTTAAGGATGTGCGTCGCCTTGCCGGCTGCGTCGCGGCTCTGAGTAGGTTCATCTCAAAATCTGCTGAGCGCGCCCTGCCCTTTTTCAAAATATTGAAGAAGGCAGGCCCAATGAAGTGGACTCCGGAAGCGGAGCCAGCGCTGCAGGATTTGAAGAAGTACCTCTCCTCTCCGCCGGTCCTAGTTGCGCCAAAACCATAAGAGCCGTTGCTGCTATATCTAGCGGCAACGAATCAAGTGGTAAGTGCTGCGCTAGTGGCAGAGAGAGAAGCTGATGAAGAAGCAGCGCCAGCGGCAGGACCGCCAAATGACGAGCTGGGACCTTCCCCGGCAGGATCTGGTGCCGACAAGGTTGAATCTGCGCAGTCAAGTCAAGCAATACAGAAGAAGAAGATGGTGCAGCGCCCGGTCTATTTTGTCAGCTCCCTTTTGCAGGGGGCTAGGTCAAGATATTCTGGTGTGCATAGGTTGCTCTTCGGCCTCCTCATGGCCTCGAGGAAGCTGCGCCATTACTTCCAAGCACATGAGATCACCGTTGTCACTCGCTTTCCATTACAGCGGATTTTGCGGAACCCAGATGCTACCGGCAGGATTGTGGAGTGGGCTTTGGAGCTGTCAAGCTTTGGTCTCAAGTTTGAAAGTACTTCGACCATCCAAAGCAGGGCCTTGGCGGTGTTCATTGCAGAATGGACCCCGACGCCAGATGAAGAAGTTCCAGAGTCAACTCTCCCCGGCAAGGAAACAAATCAAGAGTGGATCATGTATTTTGATGGGGCTTTCTCGCTGCAAGGCGCCGGTGCTGGCGTGCTGCTTGTCGCACCCACCGGAGAGCACCTCAAATACGTGATTCAGATGCATTTTCCCCGGGAGAGGTCAACGAACAATACTGCGGAGTATGAAGGGTTGCTTGCCGGTCTCAGGATCGCGGCAGACCTTGGAATCCAGAAGCTTATTGTCAGAGGTGATTCTCAGCTTGTCGTCAAACAAGTGAATAAAGATTATCAAAGCCCGTTGATGGAAGCTTATGTAGATGAAGTGAGAAAGTTGGAAGAGCATTTTGACGGTCTGCAAATGGAGCACGTTCCTCGTGTAGAAAACAGCATTGCTGATGGCCTGTCAAAATGCGCTGCCCTCAAGTTACCTGTGGAACCAGGGACTTTTGTGCTTCGACTGACTCAACCATCCGTGACACCATCAATGGGACAAGAGAAGAGAAGAAAGTTGAGTTCCGGCAAGTACTTCCCGGCAGAGCTCCCAAAAGCCGCTGGCAAGGAAGTTGCCGGGAACGACGCCAAGCTTGCCGGAGAGCGACAGGCTCCGGCAGAGCCTCAAGCTCTTGCCGTCGAGACAAACGCTCCTGCCAAGCTTGCCGGGGAACAGCAAACTCCGGCAGGGTCTCAAGCCCTTGTTGTCGAGACGATTGCTCCCGCGGCAGAAGATTTGCCTTTAGTCCTTGCTGTCGAGCCCCAGGCTCCAACATGGGCGCAGCACATCGTCCATTTCCTTCAGACAGGAGAACTCCCTGAGGAACAGGAAGATGTGGAAAAAGTAGCCCGACGGTCCAACATGTACCATTTCGTGGACAATGTCCTATACAGAAAGAGGCCGAACGGTGTGAAATTGAAGTGCATTTCTCGGGAAGATGGACTGGAGCTGTTGGCAGAGATACATGGAGGCATATGTGGCTCCCACATAGGATCAAGAGCGCTTGCCGGTAAGGCATTCCGGCAAGGTTTCTTTTGGCCCACTGCTCTCCAGGATGCAACTGCGCTAGTAACCAAGTGTGAAGCATGCCAGTTTCATTCAAAGAAATTGCATCAACCAGCTCAAGCTCTTTAGACAATCCCTCTCTCCTGGCCATTTTCGGTCTGGGGGCTCGACATCTTGGGCCCTTTTCCCCGTGCTACCGGGGGCTTTGAGTACTTGTACGTTGCAATCGACAAGTTTACAAAGTGGCCGGAAGTGGAAGCAGTGAGGAAGGTGACAGCACAGTCAGCCGTCAAGTTCTTCAAAGGAATAGTTTGCCGCTTTGGTGTACCAAACAGGATTATCACCGACAATGGCACACAGTTCACGAGCCGCACCTTCATGCAATATGTCCAAGACCTTGGCGGCAAGATTTGCTTTGCCTCTGTTGCCCACCCGAGGAGCAACGGCCAGGCGGAAAGGGCTAATGCTGAAGTGCTGCGAGGCCTCAAGACAAGGACTTTCGACAAGCCGCGCAAGTGTGAAAGGCGCTGGATTGATGAGTTGCCGGTGGTTCTTTGGTCAATCAGGACGACACCGAATCGAGCCACCGGCCAGACACCCTTCTCCCTAGTATATGGGGCGGAAGCAGTTCTCCCCACGGAACTCACATACGGGTCACCTCGAGTGCTCGCTTATGATGAGCTTGAGCAAGAGCAGCTGCGGCAAGATGACGCGTTGCTCCTTGAGGAAGATCGTCTTCAGGCTGCTGTGCGAGCTGCACGCTACCAGCAAGCCTTGCGCCGCTATCATAGCCGCAAGGTTCACGCCCGAAGTCTTGAGGAAGGCGACCTTGTTCTTCGGTGCGTTCAGTCCGCCAAGAATTCCAACAAGTTGACGCCGAAGTGGGAAGGCCCTTATCGGGTAGTGCGAGTCACCAGGCCTGGCGCAGTCCGCCTGGAGACCGAAGATGGCATCCTAGTGAGCAACTCCTGGAATATCGAGCATCTTCATAGGTTCTACCCATGAGGTGCGGTTGTCGGGTCTCCCGGCAACCCCTTTTGTACAAGTCTTGCCGCTGAAGCATGTAATCCTTTGTACAAAGCCAGGCGCAGACCCTGTGCATAGTTGAATAAAGCTAAGTGTTGTGCAATTCTTGTCGATGTTCATGTTTATTTATGTGCATGTTTATCTGAGATATTGTATTACACTTATCTCCAGCAAGTGCTAACGAACCGCCAAGGTTCCATACCTCTGTTTTCTCTTCTTTCTTTTTCTCAAAGGACAGAAGGTTCCCTCGCATGCAAGTTTGCCGGGGGGATAGGATGGTATGGATACCGACAGGCGACGTTCAAGGTTGACATCTTGCTGGAAGAAGTATAGCAACCAAAAGCTAAGTTGCAGAAACTTTGAACAAATTTTTGTTTGTAAGGTTATTCTCCTTGAACGATTTCGGCGCTTGTATGGAAAACCTGCACGCGAGGGAACCTTGTTGTGATTGGTTGCACCCTTATCCTGTTTCGAGTCCGCTCAACAGGTTAGGTGGCTGCACTGAAAACGTCAAGGTTTCTTGCCGGTAGCGGCACCGCCAGCAGGCTGCTAAAGTCCCGCACCTAGCGCTCGCGGCAAGGGTGCGCGCGCCGGCAAGTTTCCAATCAAGCGTAGGGCGAATACATACAGAAAGAAATTAAACAAGGGGAATAGCATCGCATTCATCCAGAATATAGCAAGTTATATTACATCAATCTTGCCACGATTCTAACATGAGATAAACTGTTCTTGGCATGGATGGCGGCGAGAAGTAAGGCAGCTAATCCCGGCGATCGCCTTCAACTCTCTTGACTTGGCTTACCCTGTCAACGATGGGCGCGACAAGCTCCTCAAGTGCCTTGACGTCCACGTCCTTCGGCAGGCGGTCGAAGATGCTGAGGTTGATGCCGGGGTTTTTATGCACCATTTTGACAAGCACCTTGCGGAGGACAGCCTGGCAGAGCTTGCGTGATTCGCTGGCCAGATGGGTTGTTCGGTCAGACTCGAGCTGCTTCAGGGCATAAATCACTCCATCGAAGAACATGGTCAGCTTGGCACTCGGGGATACCCTGTCGTCAAGAGAATACCTGTGGTCTTGCAGGCCCATGGTAGACAGTTGTGTGGCAAGCTTCTCCGCGACGTCGACAAGCTTCTCAGTCCAGATTTGCACTCCCTGCACATAGTCGTTGTGAGTGGCGGCGGCGCTCTTGACCAGCTCCTCCTCATCCCGGAGACTTTTGACCAGGGTCTTCTCGCGAGCCTTGGCGGTCTCCAGAGTCTCCTCCAGCGTGGACAGTTTCAGCTTCAGATCAGCGATGGATTCGTTGGCTGTGGAGAGCTCCTTGGTCTTGTCGGATACAGCAACTTGCGTCTCCATCAAGCTGTGGAGAGCTTTGTCTCTCTCGGTCTTGAGCGTTGAGATCTGCTTGCCGTGTTCCTCAAGATCTGCTTCCAGCTTCTTCACCCCATCGGCAAGCTTTTGTCCTTGGCGGCCTCTGCAGCTTTGGCGGCATCGACGGCCTCCCTCAGCTTGCCGGCATGGTCCACAGTCAGAGCCTCGAGTGCCTCCTTGTGCTTCAGCTCCAGATCCTGGGTCCGCTGCGCGACGAGCTTTTCAATCTCCTCGTCCTTGGCGCAGAGCTTGTCGGCAAGTGCCTTCTCGCGAGCGGTCAGGTCGTCATCGTGAGCCTCAAGCCCAACACGGAGCTCTCTTAGGCGTGCTTCCTCTGTGGCGGCCTGTTGTTTGGCATCTTCCTGTGCCTGCTCAACGTCAGACTGCTTCATGAGGAGATCGTTCCATCTTTGACTCAGATGCTCTTGGCCAGTCCTCAACTCCTGGAAAGCTTCGGCAAACCAAGCTTGCGTTTCTTCAACGCGTTTCTGGAGATCTGCTTCAACCTTGTCGGCAACCGCGGCCCTGGAGTCTAGTTTCTCCTTCCGGGCGCGGTGGAGTGCTTGGAGTTTCTGGTAGTTGTCGTGCATGGCCTTGAGGAGCTTCTCTTCTTCAGATTTGCTGCTACTGGCGCTTGGTTCATCAACGACCTCGAGCCCGGCAGCGGCAATGGCGTCTTCATCAAAGACTTCCCCTTCAGTTGGCGCCCTAGTGCTTGCCGTGCCTGGGATGCTGACGAACAAGTTGTCGCTAATCTTGAGGTACTTGCTTGACGAGGGAGCTTCGGATGTTGATGGCTGTTCCTCAACAGCCGCTTCCCTGGCAGCTGGGGCCTCTGTGTCCGGAGTAGCGCCTGGCGCTCCTGCGGCAGGGATGCCGTCAGTACGGTCACTAGCCTCCTCGCCGGCCCTCTTAGCGGATTCCCTGGCGGCCTCTTCCTGCGCAGCCCAGGCAGCTTCGGCGCTGGCATCCTTGGCGGCCTCGGCGGCAGCGTTCTTGGCGGCTTCGGCAGCTTCGGCGGCAGCATTCTTGGCGGCTTTGTCAGCGGAAATCCTGTCAGCCTCAGCAGCAGCATCCCTGGCGGTCTCCTCGATGACAGCATCGACATCCATATGCTCCACCGAGGGAATGTCTGGGGGCCAAGAAAACAAATCAAGATGAGATTGAGATGGAAGTTCAAGAAGACAAAAAAGAGAATGACAGAATAGCAAATACCTGTGCCAACATTGGTTGCCGGCGTAGAGCTGCCGGTGCCCGTGCTTGCCGGCTCTTCCTCGTCGCGGTAGAGTACGCTAGAGGAAGTCCTTGCCGGAGACCCATTCCTGGGCGGCGTGGTTGATGGAGGCGGCATATCAGGGGTAGCCTCTGACGATTCTCCTTGTCGCCGCTCTCCTCCTGCACGTCTGGTGATGTCAGCAGTGAAGATACACACCCCGGCACTTGCCAGCGGAAAGTGAGTAACGGACTCACGTTGGGGGCTGCGCCGGGGGCTGTGTCGAGGGCTGCATCGTGGGCTTGACTCTGGGCTGACGTTGATCGTCTCTGGCGCACCTGAGGTGCTTGCCGGCGGTTCGTCACCCGTCGAGGTCTTTGCCCTCTTCGCTACCCTTTGTGCCAATGTTTCTGTATTATCTCTGCAGAAGCAAATCAAAGCAAAGCAAATGAGATAAGAAAAACCAAAACACAGAAAGTAAAGGACGCGGTAAGATCCTTACTCTTCTTCTTCTTCTCCCGAGCTAAAGGCAGAGAGGTCGAAGTCGACTTCCGCTACGGGAGGAGGTGGAGGGGTGCTCCTGGGTCGCTTGGCCGCGGCAGGCGCAGGTTGCTGAGGATCTCCTTGCCGCTGCGTGGCCTTGCCGGCCACCCCCTTGCCGGGGGCTGCACAGCTTGAAGAAGCTTGGCAGACCGGGATCCCAGAAGCGGCACTCTGAAGGATATGCCTACTCCTTGGTTCAAGGATCGGGGCTTCCTCGTGCAGTTCCTCCTCGGCGGCGTCTCCAGCAGAAGGGCCTTCGGTCGATGTGCCACCCTGCTCTTCTGCGGTCTCATCCTGCCCGGCAAGATTCTCATCCGGCAGCACTTCCCGTCTGCTGGTTCCCTCTTCCACGAAGCCAGCACTGCTAGCCTCCGCGGCAAGATTTGCTTCCTCCGCCCTACTGGCAATGTATGCCACTTCTTCCTCAGTGGTGGCGCGGACGAGGCCCTCTTCTTCGCGGATGGCCCTCTCCGTCAGGTTATCAAAGAATTGCTGCACTTGCTCTTCAGGTGGCTCAATCCAAGTTTCGTCAAGGCTATGGGCATCAAACGCCGGCATCATGGCGATGATTGGACCCAGAGCAGAGTTGTTGCACAGAGGGACTATGCCTGCCGGCAGTTTGCACACCACATCACCCCTGAACAATTTCTGGCAAAGAGCTTCGTGCTGCAGAAATGTCAGGTTGTTGTTCAGTCCAGGGCGCAGCCTCATGATGTCTGCCGCGTTCCGGAACTCCCAAGCTGGCCTCCCCTTGTTCTGTAGAGGGGCGATGCGCCGGCGAAGGAAATTGGCGCCTATCATCTCTACCGTGAGCCTGGCAGCTCTGAGGCGGTGAATTCTGGTAGTAGCGACTGTGAGATTCTTATCGAAAGGATCAAGGGCGCTCCAGTCCTTGCTGCGCATTATCTTCGTTTGCCGCGGCAGGCAAAAGGGCGGAATTTTTGCCTCCCGAATCCAGCACCATCTGGCCCGCCATTCATCCCATTTCTCGCGGAAGGCCCCGTCCGGATAGACCTCCTTGGTTCCTGGCCGTGGAATCCAAGCGATGGAACCGGAATGGGCCTCGCCCTTTTGGATGTGGGGAATGAAGTAATGGCGGAAAAGGGCGGTACTAGGGACTACTCCGGCGAAGTTTTCGCAAAGGTGAGCGAAAACTGACATGCACGTCACCGCATTCGGCGTGAAATCCAAGAGTTGGAAGCCGTAGGTGAGCATGATGTCGTTGAAGAAGTCGGAAAACGGGGGGCAGAGTCCGCAATAGAAGTAATCGGCAAAGAAATGATATTTGTTTGGGTCGCTCCTGGAAGAGCCGGGACTCACGGAGGTGGCCGGGTGCGCTGTCGTCTCCGTCGCCCACATCGTCTGGTACCGCCCCTCAGGGCGGCTGCGTCGAGCGCCGGAGGGAAGACGGTGTGTTCCTTCCGCATCTTCGCCAGCTTGCTCTCCGAGACAGCGGCGTACACCTCCTTGCCCTTGCTTGCTTTAGGCGGCATGGCGGCTGTGGAGGCTGAGGCTGAGGGCAGGGAGAGAGTGGGGGCGCGAATGGATGAGAGGGGCTCTGTTTCGACTCGAGGAAGAAGACGACGGCGGTTCCCAGATTGGAAAAGACAAGAGGTAAATGAGCGGCGCCTCTGCGGATTCCTTCTTATGGGGAGGACGCGAGGCCGCCTCTTTACTAAAATAATATTGAAACGCTTCGCGAGCGCGCTGCTGTAACAGCCGCGCTGCGCACGTCCCCCACGTCCCGCATTCAATGGGCATCGTGGGCGACGCAGTAAATGGAATGATTACGGTGGATAACTCCTGCCACGCGTGCCCATGCACTGTTTGGGCCTGGCCCAACAACGCCTCGCACCCGTGTATGGCCCAGGCCCGGGGGCTCCTGTCGGTGCACTAAGGATTGGGTCCCTTAGCACCCCGTACTTGTGCACGAACAGTTGTAGCTGCACATGCGGCAAGGCCTGCTGGGGGACAACCGAAGGCAAGTTCATAAAGTCAAGGAGGTATCCAAGACAAGGCAATAATCAGAAGATAGAAGACTGAAGGCTGGAGCCCCGGCAAGATCTTGCCGGGATGGCTCACGGCCCCGGCAAGGCTTGCACCCGGCAAGACCTCGCCACTTTGTCACCACTCCAGTGCAGCGACTAGCTTGTCATTTAGCTGTTGTCCTCCTGGGTGCGTGTCAGATGCTAGTGGTAGAAGGGCTTAAGCGGTGCTGATGGGACGGCTTCTTTTCCCATCTCCAAGACGCTAAGGGACACCTCAACGGAGCATTTAATGTTCTTGTCCTAAACCGTCAGTGTTAGGTATGATAGCACTGTAGTTACTTTTACACCTCATGTATGCACTGTACGCCACTGTTGGTGACCCCTTCGAACATATAAAAGGAGGCCCAAGGCGTAGCTACAGGGAGATCGGATCGGATCTTCTTCGCTGGCCCGTTCTGCATGCGTAGCGGCTGAGTACTGTAGCGCTCCCAGAACTTGAGCTAGAACAAATCTAATACAACCAAGCAGGAGTAGGGTTTTACGCATCTTTGCGGCCCGAACCTGGGTAAAATTCCCGCGCGTTGATCATCAGATCTGCTCTCTGTACAAACCCTTCCCCTTGCCGAATAGTAAAGGGATCCTCGCGATCCCATAGGTGTCGTTTCTCCGACAGTTGCATCACCTTATCATCCCCAGTCCAGTGGTCAAGTTGAATTGAGTAATCGAGAAATAAAATTAATATTGCAAAAGACTGTTAATAGATCTAGGAAGATTGGTCTAAGAAACTAGATGATGCACTTTGGGCTTATAGAACTTCTTATAAGAATCCTATGGGTATGTCTCCGTAAAAATGGTCTATGGGAAAGCTTGTCATTTACCTCTTGAGTTAGAACACAAAGCTTATTGGGCAATTAAAGAACTTAACTACGATTTTAAACTTGCCGGTGAGAAGAGGTTATTTGATATCAGCTCACTTGATGAATGGAGAACATAGGCCTAAGAAAATGCTAAGTTATTTAAATAAAAGGTTAAAATATGGCATGACAAAAGGATTCAGAAACGGTAATTCAATGTAGGAGACTTAGTGCTTTTATACAATTCTCGTTTCAGATTTTTTGCAGGAAAACTCCTCTCCAAATGGGAAGGCCCATACGTTGTTGAGGAGTTTTATCGCTCCAGAGCTATAAAAATCAACAACTTCGAAGGCAAGAATCCGAGAGTGGTGAATGGACAAAGAATTAAGCATTATATTTCAGGTGCCCCCATTAATGAAGAAACAAATGTCATCCAAGTCATCACACCGGAAGAACACATCAAGGAAGTCTTCCGGAACACTCCAGAAACCTGAAAAAGGGGTAGGTATGTGGTACAGTAAGTAAACCGACTCCAAAAATTCCATAAAAATAATTTCTGTCGTTTTTGGTATTTTAGAAGAACTACAAAAATAAAATGGAGTCGGAAGGACCCACGAGGGAGGCACAAGCCAACAGGCCACGCCCCCCTGGGGGCGCGGCCATATGGCTCGTGGGCCCCTCATGTGGCCTCCGGACTCCAATTTCTTCTGGAGCACGTATTCTGACCTAGAAAAAATCATTATATATACCCCCGGATGTTTTGACCACCGCATCACGAGATTTTCCTCTGTTCTTGTTTCGGGCTGTTTTTCTGACAGATCTAGATCGCTATGACTTCCCCTTCGCCAAACAAGGATAAGTTCTTCGAGAAGGTTATCAATCCCTACCTGCTGGAAGTGATGAAGCACCCTCAAACTATTGAGATGCGTGAGGGGGTTCTCACCATCCGGGACGTTATAGGCCCCAAGAAGGAGGGAAGCGAGAAGTCCAAGCTTGCACAAGTGGAGCAGGAAATCTTCAAGTGTCAAGGGATGGTTGAACGTGGCTTGAGTGCTAATCACTCTATGATCACGGACTTCATCCGTGAAAACAAGATGGACACCAAAAGTGTGGGGGAGGCTCTCGCTAAGTTTCAAGATCGGATTGAAAACCTCCAGGATCAACTCTATCAACTCCAACTCCAAAACTGTGAGTATGAATCCAGGTTTAAAAGGATGAGCCTAGCTGCTGATTTTAGGATCCCGGAGACCACAGTTTCTTTCCATGATGGGGAGCCTATGCCTTGGAAGATGGAAGATTTCCGCACGCCACCACCATCACCAAAGAAAACTTGAGGACATGGGTATGGGCACAACCCCTAGCTTGTTCTAAGCTTGGGGGAGGTGCCCCGGTATTGTATCACCATCACTTTTTCACCGCCATCTTTTATTTTAGTTTGATCCTTAGCTATTTAGTGGTTTAAGAGAAATAAAGTTTCAGATTTGGTTTGCTTAGAATTTTGCTTTGAGTTCTACCTATCCTTGTAATCGAGTGTGAGAGTTATATAATAAAGTTAGTTGAGATCGTGTGTCCCTTCTTCACTTGCACCCATCATCTTAGCAAGGCAATAAAAAGAATAGAAAATAAAAATCATATGCCTATCTCTTGAGAAGTAATGACTTCACATAGAAAAAGAGGTATAAGCAATAAGAAGTGTTGGAAACCAAGAAACATAATGTTAGTAATTGATATGATCTATGCAAAAGTGTGGTAGAGAAGAGGAGATTTACATATAAATATACTATCATGAACCCCTTCTATGATTGTGAGCTTCCATCAAAATATTACATAATGATCAAGTGTTGAAGTGGGACATGGAAGACAACATAATGATCATCTTTGTTTACATTTGCATAGAAGTTATATGGTATTGAATCCTTTAACATGTGATGCTTGCTTAGGACCTTTTGCTAGCCCAAAGATTCACTTGTGCATCCATAACCATTAAACCGAGTTTCTTGCCATGAGAGTCCACCATACCTACCTATGGATTGAATAAGATCCTTCAAGTAAGTTTTCATTGTTGCACAAGGCAATAAAAATTGCCTCTAATCATGTAAGATCTTTTATTATAAGGCAAAGTAAGCTTTGTACGATCTTGTGATGGTGAAGTAATAAAAGCGACGGAATGCATAATAAAGTTCGCTATCACAAGGGGCAATATGAAGTGATGTTATTTTATGTTAAGAGATTGAACATATCAAACAAATAAAAGCTCATGACAACCTCTGCTTCCCTCTGCGAAGGGCCTATCTTTTACGTTCTTACAAGTCTTATTTTCATGCAAGAGTCATTAATATTTCCCTTGTTCTTATTCTCCAAACTATTTAGTGGCAAGCATTATATGTTGAGGAAAGATTCAAACAAATATATCCACATGAGTGTAAACGACCATGTTCCATTATTGTTGACATTATCCTTGAGGTAAATAAGTTGGGGGGCAAAAACATTAAAGTCCCCATCTTCCTATGTGTCCCGCGGAGTCACTTGTTCCAAAAATATGCAATGTATGTTAGCAATCATAGAAGGTTACATCATAGTTGAATATGTAAACTTGCTAGAAATATAAGATCTTACATAGACTCTTCCCTCGATTGCAAAAGCTATGATCATGTCAAGGACTAATTGCATTGCTTGTTGGTTCTCAACAAAGATTTTGCCCTATATTTCTTCAGTTGTGAATAGATTGTTACTTGTTCATGGGAGGTTATATGATTGAAAACTTGCTGCTATGATGATATTCATGATGCTCTCATGTCCGTATTCTATTTTTATCGACACCTCTCTCTCTCAAATTATGTGGTCATTATTTTAGAGTTCGGCTTTCGCTTGAGGACAAGTGAGGTCTAAGCTTGGGGGAGTTGATACGTCCATTCTGCATCATGATTTCTTACCACTATCTACCTTATTTTTGTTCATTATTCCACATTATCATGCAATTATTATGTATATTCTCTCTGAATATGCAAGGTACATCACAAGGAGGGAAATATCTGGAAACTGGAATTCTGTACCGGAAAACCAAGAAAAAGGCAGAAAAATCACCAGTCTCAGAATGACCTGAAAATTTACGGAGAATATTTTTGGAATATTTAAGAATTTCTGGAGCAAAAATATACCGGAGAGGGGCTGCCAGCAGGCCACAAGCCAACAGGCCGCGCCCCCTGGGGGCACGACCAGATGGCTTGTGGCCCCCCTGCTGGTCCTCCGATGCCCCTCTTCTCCTATATGGTGTGTTTTACCCTAGAAAAAATCATAAGCAACCTTTTGGGACAAAGCACCGCTGTCTCAAGGCAGAAACCTTGGCAGAGGCCCTTTTGCACTCTGGCAGTCAGATTCTGCCAGGGAGATCCCTCTTCGGGAGGGGGAGATCGAAGCCATCGTCATCACCAACGCTTCCTCCTTCGTGGGAGGACCAATCTTCATCAACCTCTTCACAAGCACCATCTCATCTCCAACCCTAGTTCATCTCTTGTATTTAATCTTTGTCCCAAAACCTCAGATTGGTACCTATGGGTTACTAGTTGTGTTGATTACATCTCGTAGTTGATGCTTGTTGGATTACTTGGTGGAAGAGATTATGTTCAGATCATTAATTATCATTATTACTCCTATGATCTTGAACATGTTGTTGATGTGTGAGTAGTTACTCTTGTTCCTGAGGACATGGGAGAAGTCTTGTTATAAGTAATCTTGTGAAGTTGGTATGCGTTCGATATTTTGATGATATGTATGTTGTTACTTCTCTTAGTGGTGTCATGTGAACGTCGACTACATGACACTTCACCATGTTATGGGCCTAAGGGAAATCATTGTGGAGTAACAAGTAGATGATGGGTTACGAGAGTGACAGAAGCTTAAACCCCAATTTATGCGCTGCTTCATAAGGGGCTGATTTGGATCCACATGTTTCATGCTATGGTTAGATTTATCTTAATTCTTCTTTCATAGTTGCGGATGCTTACGAGAGGGGTTAATCATAAGTAGGTTGTTAGTTCAAGTAAGAACAACACCTTAGCACCGGTCCACCCACATATCAAATTATCAAAGTAGCAAACGTGAATCAACTCAACATGATGAACATGACTAGACAGAAATTCCCATGTGTCCTCGGGAGCACTTGCTTAATATAAGAGTACTTTCAGGCCTGTCCTTTGCTACAAAAAGGGTTGGGCTACCTTTCTGCACCATTGTTACTATTGTTACTTGTCACTTGTTACGAATTATCTTGCTACAAAACTATCTACCACTATTACTCACAGCACTTGCAAAGAATACCTTGCTGAAAACTGCTTATCATTTCCTTCTGCTCCTCGTGGGGTTCGACACTCTTACTTATTAAAAGGACTATGATTGATCCCCGATACTTGTGGGTCATCAGCTACCCACAAAGACACACATAGACCACCGAAGATAGGGAGTCTGTCAAGTCTACCAACAAATTGTCATCGTCATCACTCCCGCTCGAGCAAGTGACCGTGAATTAACTACATGCAATCAAGCAAGAGCCCTCATCGTTATCGACGCACGAGATCCCGACCGGCCTACGCCACATATTAATAGGCCAAAGGCGTCGGGGACAAGGCAACTCCAACTTCTTTGACGAGTCCCATGGGAGAACGAAACACATCTTTCGTCAACAACATAAGACATGACCACCAAAGATCACCAAATTGCGAACCTACCTTTTGTAGAGGATCATTGTCATCGGGTCACCTCTCGAGACGTGGGTCTGACTTCACCAAACAACAAGACGTGAGGACTAATACATCCCTAACATATCTATAAATTTTGGTTGTTAAATGTTATTATATTATCACCTTTATATGCTTTTTGTATAATTTTATATTATTTTTCTGGACTAACCTATTAATTTAGTACCTAGTGTGAGTTCATGTTTTTCGCAAAAAATACATACCTAGGAAGGTCCAAATATGATGCCAATTTTTTGACGATTTTTCTGGCAACAGAGAACACTAGAAACTTCCGGAGAGATCAAGGGGACCCACAATACAGCCACATGAACACATGGCGTGGCCGCGGGGGAGGGGGGGTGGGGGTGCCACCTGCCCATGTGGGACCTTTGAGCCTATGTTTGACCTAATTCTTCTGCCTATAGATCCTATAATCATCTAAACCTCAAAAGTGAACCCGAGAAGATTTTATTGCCGCCGCAAGCCTCTGTTCCGAAGCGATCCCATCCGAGCCATGTTCTGGAGCTCTACTGGAGCAGGAAGCCACCGCGAGAGGCCTCTTCATCAACCTTGTTGCATCCATGATGATGTGTGGGTAGTTCCTTCACTAAGGTCCATAATAGTAGCTAGATGACTTCTTCTCTCTCTCTCTCTCTCTCTCTCTCTCTCTCTCTCTTTATCTTCAATACAATGATCTCCTCTGAGATCAATCCAATGTAATTCTTTTGGTGTGCTTGTTGGGTTATGATGATTTATAAATATATGATCAGATTGTTCATTGAATATAATTGAATCTTTTGAAGTTTGTTTGTAGTATGATTGAGTAGCTATATATGCTTTCCGAGTTATTTGTCTTCTATGGCCAAGATATGTGTGTAATTCTTCAAAGCTAGTGGTGCATAGTAGTGGGTTCAACCTCACGGTGATCTATATCCCATTGACATAATGGGGAAAAGGCATGTGATGTGTTGTTCCTACTAAGGATAAAACGACGGGGATTGATCTTATTGCTAGGTTTCTTTCTGTCTACATCATGTCACTTACTTATTGTGCTACTCTATTTTTCATTAAACTTAATTCCATGAGATATTTGTGGGATCGATGTTTAGGGGTGGAGTAATAGTAGTAGATAAAAAGTATTTCCAACGGTTAAGAACCAAGGTTTATTGAACCAAAAGTAAACTATGCAAACATACGATTAACAGTACCTGCACACATACAAGAAAATACTTGCACCCAATGTCGGCAAGAGGGTTGTCAAGCACCATATACTCGTTAATTGCAAGGATTAAATCTGAAAGTGTAGGATAGATAATTACAAATAAAAAGATAATAAATATTAGCAAATATCGTGTATGCTTTTGATAAATATAATAGGAAGATGGACCCAAGGGCCATAACATTCACTATAGGCATCTCTCTCATGATCATAGTAGCGGTGGGTGCACAAATTACTATTGGGTAATTGATAGAAAATTGAATAATTATGTTGTTATTCATGGCATGATTAATACATAGGCATTATGTCCGTGATAAGTAGACCGAAATGATTCTGCATCTACTACTATTACTCCACCAATCGACCGCTAGCCAGCATGCATCTATGGTATTAAGTTCATAACAAACAGAGTAATGCTTCGAGCAAGATGGCATAATGTAGACAAAGCAAGAGCAATCAATATGTTCAGACCTCGTCGTTTTATCTTTAGTAGCAACAATACAAATATGTGCCTCGCTACTCCTCCCGTCACAGAGTGAGATCTACTCATTTACTTAGCCAAAGAAAACTTATAGATAGGAAAGCATACATAGCTATATGAAACCACACATAATAAATCTCAGATTGGATCAATTACATTCAATGAATAATCTGAACATAAACTCACAATTCATTGGATCCAAACAAACACATCGCAAAGATTACATCGAATAGGTCTTCAAAGAGATCATTGTATTGAAGATCAAACAAGAGAGAGAGAGAGAGAGAGAGAGAGAGAGAGAGAAAGACATCTAGCTACAGCTATGGACTCCAGATGGGATCACGGAATAACAGAGACTTGCAGAGGCAGAAAAATCGTTTTGGGTGCTCCTCCAGGGTTTTTGGAATATATGTGAATTTACAGGCCAGAGAGACGATCGAAAGGAGCCGCAGGGGGGGGGGGGCAAAGCATGCCCCTGCCCTTGTCGCTTCCTCATACATCATTTGGACTCCCTCTGAAGCTTCCAGGGTCTCTTTTGGTCTAGAAAAAGCATCAAAAAGTTACGTCGCGTTTGGTCTCCGTTTGGTACCGATTTTCTGAAAAGCCAAACACAAGCAGAAAACAACAACTAGCACTAGGCGATGGGTTAATAGGTTAGTTCCCAAAAATGATATAAAATGGTATATAAAGCATACAAGATTGATACAATAATAGCATGAATTAATTAAAAATTATAGATACATTGGAGATGTATCGATACAGTTGTATTATGGTCTACTTGTCATGGACGTGATGCCTAAACAAGATTTTGCCATGAATGATCATAGATATGAATGATGCTTATGTGTCAATTTCCCAACGGTAATTTGTTTACCATGCCGTTACCTACTTTTGAGAGAGATGCCACTTGTGAACCTATGGAGCCCAGGTCCATTCTCTATCAGTACTTGTGTTCATCACTTGCTCTTTTATTTACTCTTATTATTTTGCCGCTTTGCCATATCACTATCTACCACTATTAGTTTCTAACCTTGCAACTAGCATGACGAGGGGATTGAAAACCCCCTTGCCAAGTTGGGTGCAAGCATTTAGTTTGTTTGTGTGCATGTGTTACTTATCTTATTAGCTTGTAGACTCCTACTGGTTCGATTAAACCTTGGTGCTTAACTTAGGGAAATACTTTCTGTTGTCGTGCTATGCTACTTGTGATTGTGTTGGGATTTCCCTGAAGAGGAAGGCTGATGTAGTACATCAGCGAAAAGTATTTCCCTCAGTTAAGAACCAAGGTTTATTGAACCAATATGAGATCACCTCAACGTACAGTCAATAGTACTTGCACACACACAAATAAATACTTGCACCCAACGTGGGCAAGAGGGTTGTCAATCCCCTTGTACTCGTTAATTGCAAGGATTAATTCTGATAGTGAAGGATAGATAATATAAATTGCAAAACTAAATAAAAGTAAATAAATTGCAGCCAGGATATTTGTAGGGTTTTAGTAAATATATATAGTGAATGGAGCCGGGGGCATAGCTTTCACTAGAGGCATCTCTCTCATGAACATAGCAACGGTGGGTGAACAAATTACTGTTCACCAATTGATAGAAAGCTAATAATTATGAGGTTATTCATGGCATGATCATATATATAGGCATTACGTCCAAGAAAAGTAGATCGAAATGATTTTGCATCTACTACTATTACTCCACCGATCGACCGCCATCTAGTATGAATCTATGGTATTAAGTTCATAACAAACAGAGTAATGCTTAGGGCATGATGACATAATAAAGAAAAGGTAAGACCAAGTAATATGTTCGAACCATGTCGTTTTATCCTTAGTAGCAACAATACAAATACATGCCTCGCTAGTCCTCCTATCACAGAGTGTGGACACCGCAAGATTGAACCTACTATTATGCACCACTTCCTCTGAAGATCTACTCATCAACTTGGTCAAAGGAAAATCATAGTTTGGAAAAGCATACATAGCTATAATAATGACACATAATAAATCTCAGAGAGGATTCAATTACTTTCAATGAATAATCTGATCATAAACCCACAATTCATTGGATCCCAACAAACGCACTGCAAAGATTACATTGAATAGGTCTCCGAAGAGATCATTGTATTGAAGATCAATCAAAGAGAGAGAGAGAGAGAGAGAGAGAGAGATCCATCTAGCTACTGCTATGGACCTGTTGGTCCTATGGGAACTACTCACACATCATTGGGAAGGCAACAAGGTTTATGAAGACGGCCTTTGTGATGGATCTCCCCCGATAGAGTACTGGAAAAGGCTTGCAGATGGGATCGCAGAAGAACAAAGGCTTGCGGCGGCCGAAAATTGTTTCAGATGCTCCCATGAAGGTATCTGAATATATGTGAATTTATAGGTCAGGAATTAGGGCAAATGGAGCAGTAGGGGGCTCATAAGGGGGTAGGTCACGCCTACCCCCCAGGGCGCACCCCCTTGCCTTGTCGTCACCTCATGCGATGTCTGGACTCCTCCCAAAGCTTCCAGGGTCCGCTATGGTCTAGAAAATCGTCAAAAAGTTTTATCGTGTTTGGACTTTGTTTGGTATGGACTTTCTATCAAACTAAAACAAGCAGAAAACAACAACTAGCGCTTGGCAATGGGTTAAGAGGTTAGTTCCAAAAAATGATATATAAAGCATACAATATTGATAATATAACAGAATGAAACAATAAAAAATTAGAGATATGTTGGAGACGTATCAACATCCCCAAGCTTAATTCACGCTCGTCCTGGAGTAGGTAAATGATAAAAACAAAAAAAATGATGTTGAATGCTACCTAACATGTCTTAATCATGTAATATTTTTATTTACGAATGTTAAGAACCGATGGCTTAGTAAATATCAAAATGATAATATAGATGAATACTAGCAAATAACCATCACCTTTCAAAATAACAATGCCAAAGAATGTTATCCTCACTCGTTTAATCATGTAAGCAATGGCATAACTCGGTCTTCCTCACGTAAAGCATAAATCATGAATACTCCCGTGTCGAACCATGCGATTGACTCGTACTTTTTCATGCGCTTCGACATTTTCAACTTCACTCAATACCTTAGCGTGAGCCATGGACTTAACACTTTAGGTGAAATAGAATGATGGTAGGGATTCATAAGGGAAGACAAAAATAGAGAAATTATCGCATCAACTCAACAGATTATTAGGCCATGGAGACACCTTTCAATCGATATCGATGCAAGGAATAGGGATTGTCATGCAGCGAATGCACTAGAGCTATAAGTGTATGAAAGCTCTCTACTGAAACTAAGTGAGCGTGCATCCAACTTACTTGCTCATGAATACCTTGGGCATTTGAGGAAGCTCGTCATCGTAAATGCAAGTCAAGTTCTAATAATGTAAAAATTCTCACTGGTATATGAAAGTGACAAATCATGAAGACTCTCTATATGAAGAACATAGTGCTACTTTGAAGCTCAAGTGTGGTAAAGGATAGTAATGTTGCCCCTCTCTCTTTTTCTCTCATTTTTTGTTGGGCTATTTTTGGCCTCTTTTTTTCTCTCTTTTTTTATATCCTCACAGGTAGGGGCAACACTCTAATAATGATGACCGTCAAACTTCTATTACTTACAACTTGATAAACTAAAAAAATATGACTACATATGAATGCCTCTCGCAATGTACCAGGACGTGCAATGATACTAGCATAACATGTATAGCAATTATGATAGGTGGCTTTTCCACATATATCATGTCAGCTCTATGATCATGCAAAGCAAAATAACAATGAATGTTCAAGTCATGTGAATAATAATGGTGGAAGTTGCATGGCAATATATCTGGAATGGCTATGGAAATGCCATGATAGGTAGGTATGGTGTCTATTTTGAAGAAGAGATAATAAGGCTTATGTGTTATAGAGCATATCATATGACGGGGTTTGGATGCACCGGTGAACTATGCGCCAACCTCGAGGTGAGAAAGGGCAATGCACGGTACCAAAGAAGCTAGCAACATACGGAAAGGATGGAAGTGCTTATAGTCCACAAACTCATATTAGTCATAAAGAACTCAGATACTTATTGTGTCATTTATTAACCCTTGAAGCAAACTACTACTCGCATGCCCCTAGGGAGGAGGTTGGGAGGAGTTAACCATCATGCTCCCCCGACCCGGACAACACAAGGCATCAATCAAGGATACAAAGCACTCCAACTTACTGGTCATGCCACGACCGACACTTCAATGAATAGTGAATCACAAACCTTAGCACCATTATTCTTACTAATTAATGTTTATAAACTAGTAATCCTCCATATTATAACATCAATACCGTTGGTCATACGTTTCTTATTCAGTGATCTACATTAAAGTTTTTCTTATAGATATCCCTCTTGTATACCTATCATTTTCCGACTAAACATATAACCCCTGCAAATTACCACTTCCTATTTAAAATTTCAGAAAGGTATAAGTGAAGCATTAATGTGCATAATTATTTCTATAAATTGTAATTATTGTTGTGCTCTAAAGATAGAAGTGGAGCATATGAGCAAAACTGCCTTGACTCAAAAGATACAAGTGAAGCATAAAGAGCATTCTAATAAATCTCATTGAATGTTTGTATCTCATAATGGGTGTGTCTAGCAAACAATGATTGTGGCAAACTAAAAATCAAGCCAAAAAAAACCACAACACATGACGCTCCAAGCAAAACACATATCATGTGATGAATAAAAATATAGTTCCAAGTAAAATTACCGATGGATAGTAGACGAAAGAGGGGATGCCTTCTGGGACATCCCCAAGCTTAGATGTTTGGGTCTTCCTTGAATATTACCTTGGGATTCCTTGGGCATCCCTAAGCTTAGGGTCTGGCTGCTCCTTATCCCTTCATCCATCGTGATCTCACCCAAAACTTGAAAAGTTGAGCACACAAAACTTATCAAAAAGTTCATGAGATCCATTAGTATAATCAAATCATCATTCACCTTAGGTACTATTATAAAAAGATTCATAATTTCTCTTGCATGATAACTACTGTATTGTAACTTATCCATGACTTATACCCCCCCCCCCCCCGATATAATCCATAGCATCATCAAAATAAGCACACTATGCAATGAAAATAGAATCTGTCTAAAACAGACCACTACATAATGATCTGGACTAAAACCATAGTTCTGTAACTCATAAAATTATGAACAATTAGTAAAACATAGTCAATTTGTATCTCAATATTGTGTAAAAAGTTCAGAAATTTATCATGTTCCAGTAAAAATTAAAAATTCAAATACTGGGCATAGAAGTTTCTGTTTCTGCACCGTATCAATTCAACTATCATCCACATCATCCTAAAGGGTTTACTTGGCACACAACTGAAAATAAACGATACAAACATAATCAATACAGTATAAATCATCATGTTTACTCAAGAAAATAAAATAAGCAAAAGGATAAATATTGGGTTACCTCCCAACAAGTGATATTGTTTAATGCCCCTAGCTAGGCATAATGCATAGTTTCAATTATAGGCGTCCTTCAAAGCAATGTGGCTTTCATAATAGATTCATATGAAGGTTTAATTCTCTTTATTGGTAAGTGTTCCATCCCTTTCTTTAGTGGGAATTGGAATCTTATATTAACTTCTTTAATATCGATAACCGCACATATGGTTTGCAAAAATGGTCTACCAAGTTTTATAGGACAAGATGGATTACATTCAATATCAAGCACAATGAAATTCATTGCTACATAATTCCTATTAGCAGGTATGAGGACATCATTAATCCTACCCAATGGTTTCTTAATCGTGGAATCCGCTAAATGCAAGTTGAGGGAACATTCATCCATATCGGTGAGACCTAGAAAATCACATAAAGATTTTGGTATAGTAGAGACACTAGCTCCTAGATCACACAAAGCATTACATTCATAATCTTTAACCTTGATTTTAATTGTATGTTCCCATTCATCATGTATTTTCCTTTGTATAGACACTTCTAGTTCAAGTTTTTTTCATGAGCTTTAATAAGAGCTTCTACGATATGTCTAGTAAAAGCTTTGTTTTGTTCGTAGGCATTAGGTGAATTGGTCATGGATTGTACCAAGAAATGCATTCAATTAAAGAGCAACTATCAAAATTAAATTCCTTGGGATCCAAAGTATTGGGCACATCACTATCCAAAGTTTTGACCTCTTCAAACCCACTTTTCTTATTTTTAGCATCAAGATCCTCACCCTCCGAACAATAGGGACGCCTGTTAATTAAAGTTGACTCATCTCCAGTCCATTTATCACCAAGTTTTATATTACTAAATAAAGATTCAATAGGTGTCACACTGATACGTCTCCAATGTATCTATAATTTTTGCTTGTTCCATGTTGTTATATTATCATTCTTGGATGTTTTACAATCATTTTACTACAACTTTATATTATTTTTGGGACTAACCTATTAAACTAGAGCCCAGTGCCAGTTTATGTTTTTTCTGTGTTTTTGATTTTTACAGAAAAGGAATATCAAACGGATCCCAAACGGAATAAAAATCTATGGTGATTTTTTATGGACCAGAAGAAGCCCAGGCAACATTGGAGTTGGGCCAGAAGAGCCACGAGGCCACCACAAGCCTGGGGGGCGCCCCCCCCCTAGGGCGCGCCCCCCTGGCTTGTCGTCACCTCGTGGCCCCCCTGGACTTGTTTCCGCCGCCAAAAATTCCTATAAATATAGAAACCCCCAGAAACAAACCTAGATCAGGAGTTCCGCTGCCGCAAGCCTCCAGAGCCACGAAAAACCAATCGGGAGCCCGTTCCGGCACCCTGCCGAAGGGGCAAACCATCATCGGAGGCCATCTTCATCATCCCGGCGGTCTCCATGACGAGGAGGGAGTAGTTCACCCTCGGGGCTGAGGGTATTTACCAGTAGCTATGTGTTTGATCTCTCTCTCTCTCTCGTGTTCTTGAGATGACACGATCTTGATGTACCGCGAGCTTTATTAATATAGATGAATCATATGGAGTTTTCCCCTCTCTATCTTCTTGTGATGAATTGAGTTTTCCCTTTGAAGTTTTCTTATCGGATTGAGTCTTTAAGGATTTGAGAACACTTGATGTATGTCTTGCGATGGGATATCCGTGGTGACAATGGGATGTTCTATTGATCCACTTGATGTATGTTTTGGTGATCAACTTGCGGGTTCCGTGACCTTGGGAATCTATGCATAGGGGTTGGCACATGTTTTCGTCTTGACTCTCCGGTAGAAACTTTGGGGCACTCTTTGAAGTTCTTTGTGTTGGATTGAACATGATGAATCTGAAATTGTGTGATGCATATCGTATAATCAAGCCCATGGGTACTTGTGGTGACATTGGAGTATCTAGGTGACATTAGGGTTTTGGTTGATGTGTATCTTAAGGTGTTATTTTAGTACGAACTCTAGGGCTGTTCGTGACACTTATAGGGATAGCTCATAAGATTGATCAGAAAAGATAACTTTGAGGTGGTTTCGTACCCTACAATAATTTCTTCGTTTGTTCTCCGCTATTTGTGACTTTGGAGTCAACTCTTTGTCGCACGTGAGGGATTTATATATGATTCAACTATGCTAGTATTGTTGAGAGAACTTGCACTAGTGAAAGTATGAACCCTAGGCCTTGTTTTCAAGCATTGCAATACCGTTTTTGCTCACTTTTGTTACTTGCTACCTTGCTGTTTTTATATTTTCAGATTACAAAAACCTATATCTACCATCCATATTACACTTGTATCACCATCTCTTCGCCGAACTAATGCACCTATAAAATTTACCATTGTATTGGGTGTGTTGGGGACACAAGAGACTCTTTGTTATTTGGTTACAGGGTTGTTTGAGAGAGACCATCTTCATCCTACGCCTCCCACGGATTGATAAACCTTAGGTCATCCACTTGAGGGAAATTTGCTACTGTCCTACAAAACTCTGCGCTTGGAGGCCCAACACGAGTCTACAAGAAGAAGGTTGCGTAGTAGACATCACACACCAATCATTTAATATCCTCATCATTATTATCATGAAAACCGGATGAGAACACATTTTCTAGAAATTCAAGCTTAGCTCTCATCCTTTCTGTTCTTTTATTACTTTAATTTATGGTGACTTGGATAGATTTTAGAGATTCAAATATATCCCTTTTAGGTGGCAAAATTTTAATTTTGAGAGTATCCACATCATGAACAAGCCTATCCATGTTTCTAGACATATCATCAACTTTGCTTAATTTTTCTTCTACCATAGCATTGAAAGTCTTTTGAGGAACTAATAAATCCTTTAATATTGTTCTCTAGTTCAGTAGGTATCCTATTATTATTATATGAATTTACATATACCATAATCATTGGAGGGATTGTCAGGATACGGTCTAGGATTGCTGAAATTCCCTATGTCGGTGCACTAGGACTGGGGTACCCAGTGCCCCTGACTTATGCACAGGCAGTAGTAGCAGAACCCCGTCAAGACCCAATCCAAGCCAGAGAAGCCGCTCTACGTAAGATCAAGGAGCGCATCAAGAAGATCCAAGACCAAGACCCTGACAGAGGTGGCCTACGCTGGCTAGCAACACTGGCAAGGACGATGCAACGGCCCAGATCGAGCCCAAGCCGTGCCAGTCGCGTCCCCGGTGCCTGCCGGGGACCAAGGCGCACGCGCCTTCAAGAAGACCCGGCAAGCCATCCCCCGACAGCAGCCACCGCTCCACCGCATTGCAACGCCAGTCAGTTGTCGATGCGGTGTCCAGCCCTCAGGTGGCTAAGTGGCTCTCGCTAAGCACGTGGCGACACGCCGGAAGGCAGATTATGCCAACTTGACACCCGTCCAGAGGCATGTCAAGATACTAAGGAACAGTCATCCAAGCGGTGGTAAGAGCTTGCCGGGGATGCACCCCCGCATGCCACCTAGGCTAGCATTTATGGCATTTTGTCCTAAGTCCCAGAGTTAGGTATGATAGCACTGTTAGCTATCTAATCACCAGGTAATGTCTGTTTTCCCACTGTGGTTGCCCCTTGACCTATAAAAGGAGGCCCAAGGCAACCTAGCTCAGGATTCGGACTTTTGGACACTTGTACTCGCGTAGCAGCTCCCCCGAAGGCAACCTTGCCGGGTTTGAGCGCTGTGCGTGCTTCGTGTTCCTCTGATCAATCCACCAAAGCAGGAGTAGGGTTTTACGCTTCTCAGCGGCCCGAAACTGGGTAAAACACCAGCGTCCCATTGTCGCGCCGTCTCACTACCTCCGCTCTTTGTGCAACATGACCTCACCCCTGCCGAACCACAAAGGGGCTCGTAGCCCCATAGGTGATCGTGTGCATCGTGACCCGACACCCTATATAAGCATTGTTGTTGAAATTATTTCTAGCAACAAAATTCACATCAATAGCATCCTAATGTGACTCCCATAAATGTTCCACCTACAGCTAAATCTAGAAGGTTTCTCGAAGCAAAGTTCAGTCCAACATAGAAGTTTTGTATTATCATCCACAAATTTAATCCGTGTGTGGGACAAATTTTTAATCATTAAGTCCATTCCCTCACAAGATTGTGCAACATGTTCTTGCTCATGTTATTAAAGTTTAGGATTTGATTTCTAAGAGATAGTATCTTGACAGGAGGAAAATATTTAGCAATGAAGAAATCCTTACATTTATCCCATGAATCAATACTATTTCGAGGTAAGGATGAAAACCAAGTCTTAGCTCTATATCTTAGCGAGAAAGGAAATAATTTCAACTTCAAAATATCATTATTCACATATATTTTCTATTGCATATCACATAATTCAGCGAAGGTATTAAGATAGGATGGATCATCTTCATTAGGATTTCAAAAAATGTTCTTTCATAACAAGATTTAATAATGCAACATTTATATCATATGACCCCGCACTAGTGGCAGGAGGAATTGGAGTACTAATAAAATTATTGTTATTAGTATTCGAGCAATCACACAACTTATTGTTTTCTTGAGTAGACATAATGGCGATTCAAGCGAGATAGCACACAATTTTTTTATGCAACTAAAAAAAGCAAGTAAATATTAGAACAAGTAAATATTAATGTGTATGAAGGGACCTTGCATTTTTTTGATAATCTCCCCGGCAACGGCGCCAAAAATTCGTCCACTACTTGTGACCGCGTTGGGATTTCCCTGAAGAGGAAGGGTGATGTAGTACAATAGAGAAAAGTATTTCCCTCAGTTAAGAACCAAGGTGTATAGAACCAATAGGAGATCACCTCAATGAACGGTCGATACTACCTGCACACACACAAATAAGTACTTGCACCCAATGCGGGCAAGAGGGTTGTCAATCCCCTTGTACTTGTTAATTGCAAGGATTAATTCTAATAGTGAAGGATAGATAATATAAATTGCAAAACTAAATAAAAGTAAATAAATTGCAACAATGATATTTTTAGGGTTTTAGTAAGTATATATAGTGAATGGATCCGGGGGCCAGAGCTCTCTCTCATGAACATGGCAATGGTGGGTACAAAAATTATTGTTGGGCGATTGATAGAAAAGCAAATAATTATCATTTTATTCAAGGCATGATCGTATATATATGCATTACGTATGATACAAGTAGACCATAACGATTCTGCATCTACTACTATTACTCCACCACTCGACCGTCATCCAACATGCATCTATGGTATTAAGTTCATAACAAACAGAGTATTGTTTGGAGCATGATGACATAATGCAGAAAAGTAAGACCAAATAATATGTTTAAACCCTGCCGTTTTATAATTAGTAGCAACAATACAAATATGTGCCTCGCTACTCCTCCTGTCATAGAGTGAGGACACCGCAAGATTGAACCTACTGCTATGCACCACTTTCTATGAAGATCTACTCATCAACTTGGCCAAAGAAAACACATAGATTGGAAATTATGCATATCTATAATAATGACACATAATAGATGTCAGAGAGGATTCAATTAGTTTCAATGAATATTCCGATCATAAACCCACAATTCATCAGATCCCAACAAGCGCACCGCAAAGATTACATCGAATAGGTCTCCAAAGAGATCATTGTATTAAAGATCAATTGAAGACACACACACACAAAGAGAGAGAGAGAGAGAGAGAGATCTAGCTACTTCTATGGACCCGTAGGTCTTGTGGGAACTACTCACACATCATTGGGGAGGCAACAAGGTTGATCAAGACGACCTCTGTGATGGATTCCCCCTCCGGCAGAGTACCGAAAAAGGCCTCCAGATGGGATCGCGGAAGAATTAAGGCTTGCAGCGGCGGAAAAATTGTTTCAGATGCTCCCACGAGGGTTTTTGAATATATATGAATTTATAGGCCATGAATTAGGGCAAACGGAACAGTAGGGGGGCCACAAGGTGGAAGGGCGCGTCTACCCCTAAGGGTGCGCCTCCTACCTTATCGTCACCTCGGGCGGCGTCTGGACTCCTCCCGAACCCTCCAGGGCCCGTTTTGATCCAGAAAAAAATTGTCAAAAAGTTTCATCATGTTTGGACTTCGTTTGGTATGGATTTTCTGTAAAACCAAAAAACAAACAGAAAACAACAACTCGGACTTGGCACTGGGTTAATAGGTTAGTTCCCAAAAATGATTTAAAATGGTATATAAAGCATACCAGATTGATAATATAATAGCATGAAACAATCAAAAATTATAGATGCGTTGGAGACGTATCATGCTACACCACCCTTTCTCTTTGGGGAAATCCAACAACTCCCACGAGATTAGAAGAAGAATTTATGGCGCTGTTGCCGGGGAGTCAGTTTTTATCAAATCAGATGCCTGCACACAAACCCTTTTATTTGATTGTTTTATTTTCTTTCCTAGTTATGCTATCTTTATCCTTGACTCACTGGAAAAAATTGGGTATGGAACCACTTAAATTCCTTACTACCAAAGCTTTCTACTTGAATCATCTTCGATCCGTTTGCACTCATGCTAAAAACCCAACTAGCTTAGTTGGTGGAAAATCATTAGAAGAGCATGCTTACATTGTGCACCATCGCTTGTCTAAAAAAGGGAAACACTTGAAGGATCAAATAAATATGTTATATTGTTATGCTTGGAATTTGTGCTCTATATATGATTTCACTTGTTGTTCTAGAAAAGACAAAAAACACATTCCCTTTCAATGGTGTTTATGGTTACTATGATATTGAACAAATTGAGGATTTTTTTGTTTTAAGGGTGGTTATGAAGTTGCTTCTTTGCTTGAAAAACATGTTGGTGCTCCTTAGAAATCTGAAGTTTTTGGTATACTTAAATATAGCTATGAAAACTATTATTGCAATGCTCATATTTATGATTATATTAATAGAGTCTCTCCTTCCCAGGAAGAGCTTAATGTTTTACAGGAATATATGGAAGAAGAATTTGTTGAAACTAAAAGGTCCTTAGATGAAAAGGATGTGAAGAGGAGAGTAACTCTTTAAATCATACATTTTTTTAATTACCCTTCGTTCTCACTGGAGGATGAATGCTATAATCCCTTAGATTCATTTGAAATACCCCTTTTGTAGGAACCTATGGAATAATGAATTTGATGTTTGGTATGTGAATGGCCATGATGCCCCTATGGGAATCAACTTGATGTAATTCCTTATGTTAAGAATGAAATTGTTGCTATTACACCTACCCTTGATAGTTTTATTATCTTTTTTGAATTCTCCCAACTATACTATATCAGAGAAGTTTGCGCATATTAAGGATTATATTAATGGGTTGTGTTTTACCATTGCACATAATGATTCTAGTAGATATAATATGCATGTGCTCATTGC
Organism: Elymus sibiricus; assembly: GCA_039707655.1. Taxonomy (NCBI): domain Eukaryota; kingdom Viridiplantae; phylum Streptophyta; class Magnoliopsida; order Poales; family Poaceae; genus Elymus; species Elymus sibiricus. The sequence goes on from CM077673.1 coordinate 338,722,935, forward strand.
TCCTACTTGCAACTATCAAGAAAGAGGAACCTCGACTCCACCTCTCATGTTTCTAATACATTAAAATTACAAGAAACTATCTACACTATGTTTGTAGGCATTAGTGATGATGATTTTGTTATGCCTACTACTTATTATGATGATCATGATTGGGGAGATAATTCATGATGCTTCTTGTGATCTTGATAATTATTTGAGCTTCACGGTGACTCTATTTTGATAATAATATTTGCTATACTATTGAAAGTGGGCTTGGAGAGGCCATAACTTCAGTTGGTGTTAATCCCACTACATTGGAAGATTATAATTTTTTTATGCATGTGGACCGTGAAGGGAATATTTTATATGATAGCCATATTGTTGAATTTGAGTATGATCCTACATGTAATTATTTTGAGGGAGGCAAATATGGTTATAGAAATTTTCATGTTATTCAATTACCTCTCGTGTTAGAATTGTTATGTTTCATTACTCTTCCTTGCATATGCCAGGTATTGCTTGCTATAATAATATATTTTTTATATAAACGGCCTAAGCATAGGAAGATGGTTAGACTTAAATGTGCTTGTTACGTGCTTTTTGATGCTCTATTTGTGCTTCAGTTCTTAACTTTTATATGAGCATCATTAAAATCGCAAGCCTGTCTTAATGGCTATAAAGAACGAGTTTGTTGGGAGACAACCCAATAGTTATCAATTTATTTTATTTAAGTGTGCAAACATGATTATTGCTATTGTAGTAATTATGTTTATATCTTTTCTTTCATTTTTATGCCAACTTAGACATTTGGGGTGTTGTAAATGCTTGTTTATTAGGTTCTATGGAGAAACAGAAACTATTATGTCCAGTAATTGAATTGTTTCCATGTGTTGGAACTTCATAAATTTCTGAAATTTACACGGTACTGAATTACAAATTTTATGTACCGTCCTAATTTTTTCAGAATTTTTGGAGTAACAGAAATATTATCATTAATTAGATCTTTATGTAATGTTCTGTTTCTAACCGATTCTATATTGTTTTCTTTGTTTGCCTGTTTTAAAGCTTCCATGTCATATATTGGGGGATATAAATTGTGAAAATGATAGAATACATTAGACATTAATTGGTAATGATTACCTTGATAGTACAAAAGTGAATGCTTTATTTATGTTATACTAACCTATCTCACAAGTTCTGTTAAGTTTTGTGCGAATGAAGTTTTCAAGTTCTAGGTGAGATTGAGATATGAGAAGAATAAGGAGCATCAAGATCCTAACCTTGGGGATGCCCAGGACAACCCAAGGTAATATCTCAGGAAGACTCAAGCGTCTAAGATTGGGGATGCTCAAAGCACCCCTAGGTAATATCTAAGGAAGACTCAAGCGTCTAAGCTTGGGGATGCCCAAGGCACCCCAAGGTAATATCTAAGCAAGACTCAAACGTCAGCTTGTGGATGCCCTGGATGGGATCCCCTGTTCCGTCTTTAAAACTATTGGTATATCTTACTTAGAGTTATATTTTCATTCTTGACATGAGATGTGTTTGCTTGGAGCGTCATTTACTTTTATTTGTCCGCTAATCTTTACAATCAGAGTTTCATGATCACACCTATTAGGAGAGATACATATTCATATTATATTTATAGAATGATCATTTCTTCTTCACTTATATCTATTTGGCTTGAGTCAATTGTTCTTGTACTTCACTTATGTCTGATTGAGAATGGTGATATGTTTTTTAGAAATTATTTGCACTCTCTTGCTTCACTTAAATATTTTTAGAGATTTGAATAGGAAGTGGTAATATACACAAATTATATGGTTGGTCCAAAAATAATGGGTATGTAACAACAATATAATAAAAATTGCATGAAACTTGTAGATCATTGAGTGCGATAAGATTGATTCTTTGTAACCGTTTTGCGATATTGAGGTAGTAATATATAAGTGTGTGAGTAAATAATTAAAGCTAAGTATGGATATTGGTGTTAAAGTTTGTGAGTCCTTATACATGGAAGTGGTAGCCACTGGCATTAGCCAGGAAGTCGGAGTATGAGTTATCTTAGATTTACATCCTTGCGCGTTCGGATCAGGGGCGCACGATAGTTAACTCCAAACAACCTTCCCCCTAGGAGCGTGCGAGTTATGCTTTACTTCGAGGGCTACTAATGTTTTGCAATAAGTATTCGAGTTCTTTGTGATTAATGTGAGTTTTTGGTCTATAGGCACTTCCATATATCCATGTTTTGCTAGTCTTTTCGGTATCATTCATTGCCCACTCTCACCTTGAGACTTGGTGCAAACTTCATCGGTACAACCAACTCTGTGAGATGATACGCTCTCACACATAAGCCTCATTATATTCTTCCACAAAACTGCCACCATACCTACATATTATGGCATTTCCATAGCCATTTCGAGATATATTTCTATGTAACTTCCATTGTTACTATCATCACATGAGAGGATTCATTGTCATTTTGCTTTACATGGTCATATAGAGCTGACATGATATTTGTGGCAAAGCCACCATTCATCATTGTAACACGTGTTACACTAGATCATTGCAGACCCTGGTACACTGCCAAAGGCATTCATATGTATTCATCATATTCATATTTCTCATATTTTGAGTTTTAATAAGTAAAGATTAAGTGTGATGCATTATTAGGGTGCGTCCCTCATACGTCTCCGTCGTATCTATAATTTTTGATTGCTTCATGCCAATATTCTACAACTTTCATATACTTTTGGCAACATTTTATATTATTTTTGGGATTAACTTACTTATCTAGTGCCCAGTGCCAGTTCCTGTTTTTTGTGTGCTTTTTGTTTCGCAGAAATTCTATATCAAACGAAGTCCAAACGCGATAAAAATTTACGAATAATTTTTTTTGGAATATATGTGAATTTTGGGAGTCGGAATCAATGCAAGACGGTGCCCGAGGGCGTTAGGACTCTCCTTCTGCCGCAAGAAAGATATTTTCGCGATAAAAATCCCCTCAAAATTTCAGCCCGATCAGAGTTACGGATCTCCGGATATTTAAGAAACGGTGAAGGGGTCAGAAAACAGTCGCGAAAACATAAGAGAAACAGAGGGAGATCCAATCTCGGAGGGGCTCCTGCCCTCCGGGAGCCATGGTGGCCATGGACCAGAGGGGAAACCCTCCTCCCACCTAGGGAGGAGGCCAAGGAAGAAGAAGAAGGAGGGGGGCTCTCTCCCCCTCTCTCCCGATGGTGCTGGAGCGCCGCCGGGGCATCCATTATGACGACGATCTACACCAACAACTTCGCCGCCGTCACCACCAACTCTCTCCCCCTCTATGCAGTGGTGTAAAACCTCTCTTCCCCGCTGTAATCTCTACTTAAACATGGTGCTTAATGCTATATATTATTATCCAATTATGTGTGGCTATCCTATGATGTTTGAGTAGATTTGTTTTGTCCTATGGGTTGATTGATGATCGTGATTGGTTTGAGTTGTATGTTTTATTTTGGTGCTGTCCTAAGGTGCCTTCCTTGAGGCGCACACATAAAGGATTAACACTGGAGGGTGTTGCAATATGTTCATGATTCGCTTATAGTGGGTTGGTGAGTGGCTGAAACACAAACCCGAGTAAGTGGATTGTTGCGTATGGGAGTAAAGAGGACTTGATGTTTAATGCTATGGTTGGGTTTACCTTAATGATTTCTAGTAGTTGCGGATGCTTGCTAGAGGTCCAATCATAAGTGCATATGATCCAAGTACGGAAAGTATGTTAGCGTATGCCTCTCCCTCATATAAAACTGCAATAATGATTACCGATCTAGTTATCGATTGCCTAGGGACAAATCATTCTCTTGTGCTACAAAAAGCTTTCTACTAAACAACTAACAAAATTAATATTTATCTAAACAGCCCCTAACATTTATTTACTTGTTCTTTACTGTCTTGCAAAACCATCTTTACACCTACTAAGTACTTCTAGTTTATTTCCCGCAAAGTAGTTTCATACATGTTCTAGCTAAAGTAAGCATTAGCGTGCGTATAGTTGTATCGGTGGACGATAGAACTTGAGAGAATATTAATTCTACCTTTATCTCCTCGTTGGGTTCGACACTCTTACTTATCGAAAAAGGCTACAAATGATCCCCTACACTTGTGGGTTATCAAGACCTTTTTCTGGCGCCGTTGTCGGGGAGCAATAGCGTAGTGGTTGATATTCTCGTGTGTGCTTGTTTGCTCTATCACTAAGTAATTTCTATTTTCTGTTATTAGTTGTTTTCTATCTTTAGTTATGGGTAGGAAACGCAAAATACCCAAAAAATTAGATGTACTTGCTAACCCAGTGGTTGAGGAACCACCCAAAATCTACCGTACTTCTGAAGCTTATTACTTGGATCATCTTCGATCCCTTTGTGCTCGTGCTGAAAACCCAACTAGCTTAGTTGAGGGAAAATCATTAAATGAGCATGCTTATTATGTGCGACACCGCTTATCTCCAAAAGGGACACTCTTGTGGCATCAAATTAATACTTTATTGCTACGCTTCAAATTTATGCAAAATATATGATTTCACTTGTTGTTCTGAAGGCACTGAAAATCACCTTCTCTACCGATGTGTGTTTAATGATAATGAAATACTATCTTCTTATACCAAGGAGGCCTATTATTATTATGATGTTGAACAAATTGAAGAATTTGTTGCTTTTAAGGGTGCTTATGAAATTGCTGCTTTGATTGAAAAGTATGATATTGCTCTTTACAAATCCAAAAAATTTGCCGTACATAAATATTGCTATAAAACTATGCTTCTAATGCTTATGTTAAAGAATTTATTGAAAGAATGACCGCTGCCTTGGAAGAGACTAATATTTTCAGGAATCTATGGAAGAAGAAATTGTTGAAACTGTGAGCTCATTAGATGAAAAGGATGAGGAGGAGAGCGAAGAACAAAAGGAGGAAGACCGGATTGATCACCTGTGCCCACCGTCTAATGAGAGTAACTCTTCAACTCATACATAGTTTAATTTCCCTTCGTGCTTACCGAAGGGTGAATGCTATGATAATTGCTATGATCCCATGGATTCATTTGAAATATCCCTTTTTGATGAACTTGATGCTTGCTATGCTTGTGGCCATGATGCCAATATGAATTATGCTTATTGAGATGAACTTGTTATAGTTCCATATGTTAAGCATGAAATTGTTGCTATTGCACCCACAGATGATAGTCCTATTATCTTTTTGAATTCTCCCAACTACACTATATCGGAGAAGTTTGCACTTATTAAGGATTATATTGATGGGTTGCGTTTTACTATCACACATGATGATTTTGATAAATATAATATGCATGTGCTTGCTGCTCTTACTTGCAATTATTATGAGAGAGGAACCAAATCTTTACCTCTCTATGTTTCCAATACTATAAAATTGCAAGAAACTACTTATGCTATGTATTGGCCTTTACTTTGTGTGAATGAATTGTTCTTTTATGACATGCCAATGCATAGGAAGAGTTAGACTTTGTTGTCACGTGATATATGTTACTTTGTGCTCACTACTAAATTACAAATCATTGTTAATTAAAATTGGCTTTGATATACCTTGGGACCCGGGTGGATCAATTACTTGAGCACTATATGCCTAGCTTAATGGCTTTAAAGAAAGCACTGTCAGGGAGACAACCCGGAAGTTTTAGAGAGTCATTTATTTCAGTTGTGTGCTTTTAAAATAATTAAAAACAAAAAAATAAAGTGGGGAACCTAAAACTTTTTCAAAAAGAGAATTGAAAGTGAGAAAGATGAGCACCGTTGAAGTGGGGGACGTCCTTGAACTTTTGTTCATGCCCATGGAAACTTTGTGAATCTTGATTACAGCAACTTTTCAACAAAAATAATTATCCCCTTGTACAAATCCATAGTATTATAAAAATAATGTGCCAAGAATTACCTTTAGTATGTTTGAATTGTTTGTTTGATATGTGTTGTGTAAAAACAGAAACTTTTGCTGTAGTGTTTGAATTTTCATATTTTACTGGAGCGTGAAAAAATTCTGAAATTTTTACACAGTACTTCTATGCAAATTGTTTTACTTACTAAGTTTTAAGAATTTTTTGAGTTACATAAGTATAGTTTCTCTATAGATCTTTACAAACTGTCATGTTTTTCACAGATTGCTGTTATAGTTGCTCTGTGTGCTTATGTTTGAATTCTTGTTGAGACCCAATGACTTGGGAGCCTTAGAATTGTGATAGAATACAGTGTGTAATGTTAGATTATAATTATGCAATAATGTTATGGCAGGACATGATGAGATTTGATGATTATGTACTAACATTTCTAATAAAAGTTTTGTGTGGATGAAGTGTTCAAAGATCGAGGAGGTATCGATATGAGAAGAATAAGGAGAGACAAGAGTTCAAGCTTGGGGATGCCCAAGGAACCCCAAGTGAATATTCAAGGAGACTCAAGCGTCTAAGCTTGGGGATGCCCCGGAAGGCATCCCATCTTTCTTTTTCAACAACTATCGGTATGTTTCGGTTTTTGTTTTGTTCACATGATATGCGTAAATTCTTGGAGCGTCGTGTGCCTTTTATTTTCCTTTTTAGCAATGCACCATGCTGGTATGGGAAAGTCCATGGTTGATTTATAGAATGCTCTTTGCACTTCACTTATATATTTTGAGTATGGCTTTATAGAATGCTTCATGTGCTTCACTTATATCATTTGAAGTTGGATGTCCGTTTCTCTACATATAGAAAACCGTTATTTGTAGAATGCTCTTTGGCTTCACTTATATTTATTAGAGCATGCCCAGGTCTTTTGAAGAAAGAATTAAACTATCATGCTTCACTTATACCTATTTAGAGAGTCAACGGGAATTGGTCATTTACATGGTTAGTCATAAATCCTACATAAAACTTGTAGATCACTGACTATGATATGTTTGATTCCTTGCAATAGTTTTGCGACATTAAGATAGTAATATGTGGGTGCACTAGTTGATGATTGTGGATTAGTAAGAATATTGATGTTAAGGTTTGTGATTCCCGAAGCATGCACGTATAGTCTCTAGTTATGCGATGAAGTTGGATCATAATTTATCCTTGATTGAAATCCTTTGAGCTGTTATAATCGGTGGCGCGCGATGGTTAACTCCTACCAACCTCCTCCCTAGGAGCATGCGAGCAGTACTTTGCTTCGAGAGAGCTAATAAAACCTTGCAATAAGTATGTGAGTTCTTTATGACTAATGTGAATCCATGGATATACACACTCTCACCTCCACATATTTGCTAGCCTCTTCGGTACCGTGCATTGTCCATTCTCACCTCGAGGATCGGTGCAACTTTCGCCGGTGCATCCAAACCCCGTGACATGATACGCTCTGTTGCACATAAGCCTCATTATATCTTCCTCAAAACAGCCACCATACCTACCTATCATGGCATTTCCATAGCCATTCCGATATATTTGCCATGCAACTTCCACTGTCACTTCATATGACTTGTATTTCCATCGTCAAATTGCTTTGCATGATCGTAAGATAGCTAGCATGATATTTACATGGCTTGTCCGTTTTTTGATATGTTTCGCTATGCTAGATCATTGCACATCCTGGTACACTGCCAGAGGCATTCATATAGAGTCATATCATCCTCTCAGTTTTTCATATCGAGTTGTAAGTAAATAAAAGTGTGATGATCATCATTATTAGAGCATTGTCCCGGTGAGGAAAGGATGATGGAGACTATGATTCCCCCACAAGTCGGGATGAGACTCCGGACAAAAAAATGAAAAATGGGGGAGGCCAAATGAGCCCACCACAAAAAAAAGAAATAGGGGAGGCGAAAAAAAGAAAAAAAAAGCCCACCATGATTTTTTTTGAAAAAAAAACAAATAAATGAGAGAAAAATAGAGAAGTGACTTTGCTACTATCCTTTACCACACTTGTGCCTCAAAGTGGCACCATGTTCTTCATATAGAGAGTCTCTTGTTTTGTCACTTCCATATGCTAGTGGGAATTTTTTATTATAGAACTTGGCTTGTATATTCCGATGACGGGCGTCCTCAAATGCCCGAGGTCTTCATGAGCAAGCAAGTTGGATGCACACCCACTTAGCTTCAGTCGAGCTTTCATACACTTACAGCTCTAGTGAATCCGTTGCATGGAAATCCCTACTCCTCGCATTGATATCTATTGATGGGCATCTCCATAGCCCGTTGATACGCCGAGTTGATGCGACACTTTCTTCTCCACTTTTACCCCTTTGAAACCTACCACCACATTCTGTTCCACCTTTATGCTATATCCATTGTTCACGCTCATATATTGCGTGAGTAATACAAAGCTGAAGCGCGAGAAAAAGTACGATCCAATTGCTTGGTTTGACATCGGGGTGCTCATAATTTATACTTTATGCTAGGAAGACCAAGCATGACAGGCTATATGATTTTGTAGGGATAGCACTCTTTGGCATTGTTATTTTGAAAGGACATGATTGTTTGCTAGTACCTGAGTATGGATGTCTTTTTGTCAGACTGTTTCCTTGAATCACTTGTATCTTAATATTCATGCCATGATTAGACATTTGTTCAAGATTATGTAAGGTAGCATTCCACATCAAAATTTATCTTTTTATCATTTACCTACTCGAGGACGAGCAGGAATTAAGCTTGGGGATGCTGATACATCTCCGCCGTATCTATAATTTTTGATTGCTTCATGCCAATATTCTACAACTTTCATATACTTTTGGCAACATTTTATATTATTTTTGGGACTAACTTACTTATCCAGTGCCGAGTGCGAGTTCCTGTTTTTGTGTGTTTTTTGTTTCGCAGAAATTCCATATCAAACGAAGTCCAGACGCGATAAAAATTTATGGAGATTTTTTTGGAATATATGTGAATTTTGGGAGTCGGAATCAACACAAGACGGTGCCCGAGGGAGGCACAAGCCAACAGGGCGCGACCCAGGTCCTCCAATGTGACTCCTCCAATGGTATGTGACTCCTCCAATGGTCCAATTAGTTTTTGTTCTAGTGCTTTACATATTGCAAATTTTTGCTGCTGTGGTGATCTTGTTCTTGAGCTTGCATGTCAAATTTGTATGGTCCCAAGTAGTTTTGATGCATGATATAGCTTCTAGGCACGTGTGGGAGTAGTTGCTATAAGTTTTGTTGAGTTTTGTTTACCTTTGTTTTGAGTCACTAAAAATTTCAGAAATTTTTCAGAGAAAGAAAAGATGTTGAGGAGAATGTACCAAGGTGATTCCTCGAGCAAGAAGACTCCGAGACTTGCGATACGTGAGCCCGACTTTGAACCACCGAGGGAAGCTCAAGTGCGGCCTTGTGAATGGCCGTCGGATCAATTCATGGACCATGCCGGGTTCAAGGAAGAGTTTTACGCGTACATAAGGAATGCTGGCCTTGAGGATTTTATTTCAGACCGATGCAAGCAATATTATCAACTCACTGATTCCTTCGTGCGGAGGTTTGAATTTTCATCCAGGCGTAATTCGCATTCTGTTCTATTTAATCTTTATGATAAGCCCTATACCATGGACCTGGAGGATTTTAATGATGCATGCAAAATTCCACAATGGGGTAGCCATAGCGATCCTCACAAAAATGAGTATAATGATTTCCTTGCTAGCATCACGGTGGGAGAAACTAGAAACATTACACAAGCTACTTTGGGGAGCATTCACTTTCCTGCTATACATTATTTTGCTCTCTTCATAGGTAGATGTATTAACAGTAAACATGATCATAGCCGCCTTTGCGTACCCGATCTTAGTATTCTTAAGAGTGCGGTAATGGGAGATAGACGATATAACTTGGGGGCTATTATTGCCAGGAGGTTACATCTTAATGCTGAAGATGGAGATTTCTTTGGTGGAATTTATGCCACTCGTGTAGCTAAGTATCTTGGGGTACCCATAAGGGAGAATGATATTGAGTTACCACCTGCTTTTCTTGATTATGAGGCTTTGGTGCGCTACCAGTTTCTTGAGAGGGACGAACAGTCCCTCCTCTACCGACTAATTTTTGACAGACAGCGTGCTGTCCATATTACCCTTCCTGCTCCTGCCTTCTTTAACTTTCAGAAAAAACAAAGACACTTTATAACCAGAGAGGAGGCAAATGAGTATGAGAGAGAGGCGGAAGCCGCTCGCCTCCACGCTGCAGTTGTTCAGGAAGTAGCCGCCGCAGCCCAGTACCACCCCAACTATGATTTTGGATATTATCCGGGCCAGCCATGGCCCTAGACCAACTTAGGCCAAAAGCCTAAGCTTGGGGGAGTACGTATTTCTCACCGACATTACATTCACGTTCACACACTCATTTCAGTTGTCGGTGTTCATACTTTTTCATTGTATCATCCATGGTGTTTTATTTTCTCTTTTTCTCACTTTCTTCTTGTGTGCTTTATAAACCTTAAGAAAAGCCAAAAAAATTAGTTAGCTTTACCTTTTAGTTTGTCTAGTTGTAGTATTAAAAGAAAACCCAAAAAGATTTCTCGTTCTTCTTTCGCTTGTTGGGAGCTTTCCCGTGTAAATAGTTTTTCTCGTTCTTGCTTTGAAATTTCTTTCCTTTGGGTCGTAAGGAGAAGGCCGCAATGAAAATGTTGAGTGGCTCTCATATGCACTATTGTTTATCTATCAGAGAGCCCATATTACCTTGCCTTCTCCTCCGAGTTATCATTTGCAGATTCCAGCTTAGTTCAATGCACGTGCACTCTTATTATTATTCACACCGTTCGGTCGTGCAAGTGAAAGGCAATAATGACGATATGTGATGAAGTGACTGAGATGGAGGAAAGCTGGTATGAACTCGACCTATTTTGTTTTTGTAAATATGATTAGCTCATCGTTCTGAATTCAGCCAATTATAGATGAAACATGTTTGCAATGACAATTAGAGATCATAGTTACTCATGCCATGCTTAATTAGCTAGGAGTGCATAATAGTTTGTCTTGAGTGCCAACATGCATTTTAAAATGGTTGTGATGTGGTATGATAGGATGGTATCCTCCTCTGAATGATTCAAGTGGCTTGACTTGGCACATGTTCACGCATGTAGTTGAAACAAAATCAACATAGCCTCCACGATATTTATGTTCATGGTGATTTATATCCTACTCATGCTTGTATTCAATGTTGGTTACTCTCCCAGTCTCTTTCTAGCCTTCACTTGTACTAAGCGGGAATACTGCTTGTGCATCCACCTCCATAAACCCAAAGTTGTTCCATATGAGTCCACCATACCTATCTATATGCGGTATTTACCTGCCGTTCCAAGTAAATTTGCATGTGCCAAACTCCAAACCTTCAAATAATATTCTGTTTTGTATGCTCAAATCGCTCATGTAGCGACTGGGAGCGGTCAGTATCTTCCATGCTAGGTGGGTTATTCTCACGATATTTGTTGATTCACTGTCATTCAGGAGAAAGTGGCTGGTAATCGGAATGCCCAGTTCCATGCTCAAAATTCAAATCAAAATATAATAAAACAAAACTCCCCCAAGATTGTGTTTGTATGGACGGTACCCGTGAATTCGGCCCGCCGTGGAGTGTGATTGATTTGGTGGAGGGGGAGTAAAAACTTTACTATTCTGTTTGGGAACCGCCTATAATGTATCTAGCATGGAAGATATCGAGATCTCTTAGTTGTTATGTTGGCAATGAAAGCATACCGCTCAAAAACATTATTCATCTCTGTTTTAAAAGCTCGAGCTCTGGCACCTCTGCAAATCAATGCTTCCCTCTGCGAAGGGCCTATCTATTTTACCTTACTGTTGAGTCATCATCCTCTTATAAAAAGGCACCAGTTAGAGAGCACCACCGTCATTTGTCTGCTTTGCTATTAATTAATATTGAGTATGAGTATGATTGGATCTCTTTTACCATGAATTACAATGTTTAGTCAGTCCTTGTTCTTTAGAGGTGCTCTGCATTTATGTTTTGCGGTCTCAGAAAGGGCTAGCGAGATACCATCATGTCATATTGTATCATGATTGTTTTGATAAAATTATTGACATCCGAGATTCATTATTATGGCTCGCTAGTTGATTATGTCATCGATATGAGTAAATGTGAGACCTAAATGTTATTGTGAATGTGGTTAGTCTATAATCTTTGCTGAAGGCTTGAACATCAGTTAGACATATTTACAACAACAAGATCAAACAGAGTTTGTAAAAGTTTTTCTTTATCACTTTCAGTTTATCAACTGAATTGCTTGAGGACAAGCAATGGGTTAAGCTTGGGGGAGTTGATACGTCTCCGTCGTATCTACTTTTCCAAACTCTTTTGCCCTTGTTTTGGACTCTAATTTGCATGATTTGAATGAAACTAACCCGGACTGACGCTGTTTTCAGCAGAATTGCCTTGGTGTTGTTTTTGTGCAGAAATAAAAGTTCTCGGATTGACCTGAAAATTTACGGAGAATATTTTTGGAATTAATAAAAAATATTAGCGAAAGAATCAACTGCAGGGGGCCCACCACCTCGCCACAAGCCAGGGGGGCGCACCCACCCCCCTAGGGCGCGCCCCTGTGGCTTGTGGGCCCCCTGTTGCTCCTCTGACCTCGTTTCCACTTCTATATATTCCTATTCGGGGAGAAAAAAATCAAAGAGAAGAGTTCATCGCGTTTTACGATACGGAGCCGCTGCCACCTCCTGTTCTTCCTCGGGAGGGCAGATCTGGAGTCTGATTTGGGCTCCGGAGAGGGGAAATCGACGCCGTCGTCATCACCAACCATCCTCCATCACCAATTTCATGATGCTCCCCACCGTTCGTGAGTAATTCCATCGTAGGCTTGCTGGACGGTGATGGGTTGGATGAGATTTACCATGTAATCGAGTTAGTTTGGTTAGGGTTTGATCCCTAGTATCCACTATGTTCTGAGATTGATGTTGCTATGACTTTGCTATGCTTAATGCTTGTCACTAGGGCCCGAGTGCCATGATTTCAGATCTGAACCTATTATGTTTTCATGAATATATATGTGTTCTTGATCCTATCTTGCAAGTTGTAGACACCTATTACGAGTTATGATCCGCATCCCCCAGGGTGACAATAACTGGGATTCTTTCCGGTGATTACCGTAGTTTGAGGAGTTCATGTATTCACTAAGTGCTAATGCTTTGGTCCGGTTCTCTATTAAAAGGAGTCCTTAATATCCCTTAGTTTCCATTAGGACCCCGCTGCCACGGGAGGGTAGGACAAAAGATGTCATGCAAGTTCTTTTCCATAAGCACGTATGACTATATATGGAATACATGCCTACATTACATTGATGAATTGGAGCTAGTTCTGTGTCACCCTATGTTATAACCGTTGCATGATGAATGCCATCCGACATAATTATCCATCACTGATCCATTGCCTACGAGCTTTTCCCATATTGATCTTTGCTAAGTTACTTTTCCGTTGCTACTGTTACAATCACTACAACACTGCTACTGTCACTTGCCATCGTTACCGTTACTCCCATACTACTTTGCTACTGAATACTTTGCTGCAGATATTAAGTCTTTCAGGTGTGGTTGAATTGACAACTCAGCTGCTAATACTCGAGAATATTCTTTGGCTCCCCTTGTGTCGAATCAATAAATTTGGGTTGAATACTCTACCCTCGAAAACTGTTGCGATCCCCTATACTTGTGGGTTATCACCTAGCGACAAATCTTTCTCTTGTGCTACAAAAAGCTTTTTACTAAACAACTAACTAAATTAATATTTATCTAAACAGCCCCTAACATTTATTTACTTGTTCTTTATTATCTTGCAGAACCATCTTTACACCTACTAAGTACTTCTAGTTTATTTCCCACAAAGTAGTTTCATACTTGTTCTAGTTAAAGTAAGCGTTAGCGTGCGTAGAGTTGTATCGGTGGACGATAGAACTTGAGAGAATATTAATCCTACCTTTAGCTCCTCGTTGGGTTCGACACTCTTACTTATCGGAAAAGGCTACAAACGATTCCCTACACTTGTGGGTTATCAGCCCCTACATGTGAGGATAAAAAAGAGACCAAAAAGAGCCCAGCAAAAAATGAGAGAAAAAGACAGAGGGGGTGCACTACTATCCTTTACCACACTTGTGCTTCAAAGTAGTACTATGCATTTCAGATAGAGAGTTTTCATAATTTTCACTTCATATGCTAATGAGGTTTTTACATCATTAGAACTTTACTTGCATATTCCTATGACAAGCTTCCTCAAAGTGCTCGAGGTCTTCATGAGAAAGTAAGTTGGATGCACACCGACTTAGCTTCATTAGGAGAGCTTTCATACACTTGTAGCTCTAGTGCATCTGTTGCATGGAAATCCCTGCTCCTCACATTGACATCGATTGTGAGGCCTCTCCATTGCCTAATGATCAACCTTCGTTGACGTGAGCCTTTCTTATACCTTTTTGTCTTCCGTGATAACCCATATCATCATTCTACTTTCCATCCAAAGTCCTAATACAATGGCTTACGCTCAAGTATTGCGTGAGAGTTGAAAAAGATGAAGCAAGAAAACTATGATTTCATTGATTGGTTTGGTGTCAGGGTTGTTCATGACTTGATATCTTTTTGCTTGCAAGAATAAGTGTGCCATGCTTATAGTGATTAAGTGTGTATAGATCACATTCTTTAGCATCTTTATTTGAAAGGAAATGATTGTTTGTTTTGCATTTTTATGTATTATCATTTTGATGTCAAATTTATAGGCTATTGCCTTGACACATTCATATCTCAAATTTATATTATGATTACGTCTTTAATCAAGAACATGTTAGGTAGCATTCAACATACAAAATTACGTGTTTATCGTTTAACTACTCGTGGACGAGCATGAATTAAGCTTGGGGATTCTGATACGTCTCCAACGTATCTATAATTTTTATTGTTAAATGCTATTATATTATCAATTTTATATGTTTTTATATCATCTTATATTATTTTTCTGGACTAACTTATTAATTTAGTGCCCAGTGCCAATTCCTGTTTTTTGCTTGTTTTTTTCTTGGCAGAACATATCTATGAAGGTCCAAATACGATGCCATTTTTATGATTTTTTCAAGACAGTAGAGGACCCTAGAAGCTTCAGGAGAGATCGAGGGGATCTACGAGGCAACAATATGGACACATGGCACGCCCAGGGGGTGACCACACCACCTGCCCATGTGGGGGCCTTGAGCCTCCGTTTGACCTAATTCTTCTGCCTATAAATCCTATAATTCCTGAAACCCTCAGAAGCGAACAAGCGAGAATTTTATCGTCGCCTCAAACCTCTGTTCCAAAGTGATCCCATCTTGAGCCCTGTTCCGGAGCTCTGCCCGAGCAGGAAGCCACCACAGGAGTCCTCTTCATCAATCTTGTTGCATCCATGATGATGTGTGAGTACTTTCTTTAGGACCTATGGGTCCGTAGTAGTAGATAGATGGATTCCCTCTCTCTTTTTTGATCTTCAATACAATGATCTCCGCTAAGACCAATCTGATATAATTCTTTTGGTGTGTTTGTTGGGATCAGATGATTTGTGGATTCATGATCAGATTGTTCATTGAATATAATTGAGTCTTTGGAAGTTTCTTTGTTGTATGATTGAGTAGCTATGTATGTTTTTCGAGTTATCTGCCTTCTCTGACCAAGATAGATGGGTAATTCTTCAAGGGGAGTGGTGCATAGTAGTGGATTCAACCTCACGGTGATCTATATCCCAGTGATAGAATGGGATGAAAGGATGTGATGTGTTGTTGCTAATAAGGATAAAACGATGGGGATTGATTTTATTGCTAGGTTTTTTTCGTCTACATCATGTCATCTTACTTATTGCGTCACTCTGTTTTTCATTAAACTTAATACCTTGAGATGCCTGCTGGATAGCGGTTTCGGGATGGAGCAATAGTAGTAGATGCAGTTGGATTACAGTCACTTGTAATGGACGTGATGCCTATACAAGATTATGCCATGAATGATCATAATTATGAATGTTGGTTATTTGTCAATTGTCCAACAATATTTTTTACCATGCCATTACCTGCTTTCGAGAGAGATGTCGCTAGTGAACCTATGCCCCCTGGTCTATTCTCTATCAATACTTATGTTCCTCAGTTGCTCTTTTATTTACTCTTACCATTTTACCGCTTTTCCATATCACTATCTACTATTTGCTTTTAACCTTGCAACTAGCAAGATGAGGGGATTGACAAGCCCCTTGCCAAGTCGGGTGCAAGCATTTTTTGTGTGAGCAGGTGATACTTATCTTGTTATCTTGTAGACACCTCCTGATTCGATTAAACCTTGGTTTTTAACATAGGGAAATACTTTCTGATAATGTGCTACATCACCCTTCCTCTGTGGGGAAATCCAAAAACTCGTACGGGAGTAGCAAGTACAAAACCAACGAATATGCCAGCGGGTCGACAACGAAGAACACGTCACGACCTATCTCCTCTAGCCACCATCATCATTGCCACTTGAGTCTCAACGTCAACCACTCGACTCACCGTTGGGCACGTGCCAGCTGGGATGTCGTGCATGTCCAACAAGATGATGCAAGGAGGGAAGCAATGTGGGGACGACATCGTGACTTTAGGCTTTCACCCGAAGACGAGGGTGACCCCCCCCCCCCCCCCGGCCAAGGAGGAAACAAGACTCCCGCGGCTACCACGTTGTCGGTGCTGGCAAGAGCGAGGCACACCTTCGCAGAAGTAACTAAGGAAAGAAACACCATCCACCTAGAAACCCACACCTCCAGCGCCAAGCCGAGGCCACCACACGCAGCTGAGCTACCACTATCACATTGCTATCACTAGTCATCTCATCGAAGAACGGTTTTTCTTCCGAGGGCCTTCAAATTCACAAATTGTTTTTAAGTTCATGTAAACATTTCAATATGTGAAAATTTAGTAAAATGCATGAACATTTTCCATGGTTAACTTTTCAAGTTGTTTAATATGTTTAAATTTGCACACATTTTTTCAAAATTTAGCACATTTTTGAAATTCATGATTTTTTTCGAAATGTGAACATTTTTTTCATACTCATGGAAAATATTTAAACCATGAAAGTTTTTAGACTTCGGAAAAATAAAATAAATCATAAAGATTTTTAAATTAGCGAGTTGTTTCTCATATTTTCAAACTTTTTTTATTTCACAAAGTTCCTTCAAATTTTGTTATTTTTAATTCTTGATTATTTCATTTTTAACATTTAAAATATATCCTGAAAAGTTTCTTAATTTATGATTTTTTAATTGTTTTTGCACAAAACGAGGAATTGATTTTCTCAGAAGTGTAGCGAATATACTGTAAGCCAACATTTTGAGAGCGAACGAATTTCTGGCGAGCTTAGAGCATCTCCAACAGACGCGCACTAGTGCGGCGCTCGAAAAAAATTATACAGCACCAAAATAGCGTTTTTAGGGCGCTAGAGGACGTTTGCTCCAACAAGCGCTGCAAAATCCAGCGGTCCAGCGGTCCCAATCCAGCGGTCCCACCTGCAGCAGCCCAGAGTTTGCAGCGCGCGCGACCGGACACACCAAATACGCAGCGCGCGATGCCTTTTTGATCCGCGCGCTGCATCGATTATAGCGCGCGCACGCTTTTTGTGCGGCTGCTGGAGATTCCAAATCGGGTCCGCGCGCGCTAAAAGCAGCTTTTTTACTGCGCGCCGCTGAGCGCGTCTGTTGAAGATGCTCTTAGCAACACTAGATGGTTCGACTTATACATGCGTCTTCAGGTGTCCTTGCGCCAACTCCCGGCAACATTTGGGGAATAGTGTCAGTGCAACGTCTCGCTTGCAACGAAACATAATAATACACCATCTCAAGCATTAACCTAATGGGCTGGCCCAATAGAGCATTCGGGGAATGCTCATTGGACCACACTATGTATGTGTTTTACAGCCTTTCATGCTTTCTATTTCTTCTTAATTAGGATTTTCTTTTGATTTTCTATTTTAGTTTTTTATCTTTGTTATTTTTATATTTTAAATATTCAACTTTTTTATATACACGTTTAACATTTTATGTATACAGGTTGAACATTTTTAGATACATGTTGAACATTTTTCAAATACATGATGCACCTGTATCCCCATACATAATTAAAAGATTGTAATATGCACGTCAAAAATGTATTTCATATACAATGAACATTTTTAAACAAAATCTGAACACATGAAAAATCTCATGACCATTTTTTAAATACGGGCAAACATTTTGTTATTTGTTAGAATTTTTGAACAAGTAATTAGCATTTTTAAATGTTATGAACATTTTTCTAAATTGTGCAAAATAAAATAAAATTCATGCAACATATGTTTAAACATGTACCTTTTTTTGTTAAAATATAATGAACAATTAATGGAAGGGGTATGGTGTTTTTACAAGGTAGAAGATATTTAAAAAAAATCATGTACATCCTTGAAAAAAAATTGAACATTTATTTTTAAACGGGTGAACATGTTTCAAAATGTTACGTAATTGTTTTAAATGGAATGAACTTTTTTAATTGCGCTAATTATTTTTTACATTCTGTCAAGTTTTTAATGCTCGGTGCACGATTGTTGAAACTTAATTAAATTCATTTAAAGAATGTATATATACATTATTCTGAAATATAAACAAAAATTAAAAAACATTAAAAACATATTAACGCACCTGAAACTACTAGGCTGGCCCATTATATCTGTTTGCCGATTATTTCGAGTATATTCTCCCACCGATTTACGGGAGGTTCTAAAACCTTTCCTGAAGTGATTTTTTCCTTTTTTTCATTATTATTTCTTCCGGGTTTTCTTTCTTTTTTTCGTTTTTATGTTTCTTTTCCTTTTTCATTTCTTTTTGTCCCTTTTCTTTTTTTATTTCTTAGTTGTTTTTCATTTTTTGATTTTCTGTATTTATTCATTTCCGAATATATTTCTAATTTATGATTTTTTTCAAAATCATAAAAAAAAATTGAATTCACGAAGAGTTTTGAAATTTTAAACCATATTTCCCAAATTTGCAAACATTTGCTAAATCATGTTTAGTTTTTACAAATCCGCAAACATTTTTATAAATTGTGAAAAAAATTAGTAGGTGAATATATTTTTATTTTTTTAATTCACGACCATTGTTTGTTTTTGATGATTTTGTTGAAATGAATGACCTTTTTTCGAATTTATTTTAAATTTTTTGAATGAGCAAACATGTTTTGAAATTAAATAATATTTTTATAATTTTGTAATCAATATATTAAAATTCATGAATATTTTTTGAATTCATGGAAATTTTGTTCAAATTCATGAACAGTTTTTAATAGACGGTCATTTTTCCAAATCAAAGAAAACTTTTTGATTTCCCGATCATTTTTTTCAAGATCATGAACAATTTTGAATATATTTTTTTCAAAATCATGAATATCTTTGAATCTGCGAATATTTTGTGATTTTCCAAACATGTTCGAAATCATGAACAACTTTTTTAATTGACGAAAATTTTATTATTTCTTGAACATATTTTTTTTCGAAATTCACAATTTATTTGTAATTGTAAACTTCTTCGCAAATTATATGAGTGAAAAAATACTAAACAAAAAGGTAAAAAATGAAACAAAAAAACAAGGGCATCTCGCCCGCACATGGGCCGGCAAAACGGCACGCGGGGCGAGCTGGGGGGTATGTACGAGGTGGGAAGAGGCGTAACACGCCCCCATCCCCCTAAACTTGCATAGCCAAATAAGTACACAAAGAAAACACTTCATGCTTTCAATGGGCTAATTTTAGGTGTACGAGCTATAGGATGCTCCCACGACGCGAGCTAGGCGCAAAAGCTATATTTTGCATGTTGCACCTTAGTCATATCTTGGAAATAGCATACTAAATATTGTACTTTACATGGCAACAGTAACAAGTATCACCTCCGTTCATAAATAAGTGACGTGGTTCTAGTTCAATTTGAACTAAAACCACCTCACTCATTTATGTATACGGCAGACTAAGTTATGACGCAAAAGTAAATAACAAGAATTAGAAAAAACGAAACGTGCTACTGGACAACAACTAATAAAAGTTTGTGGCCTAGCGGCTATCTAATCATGTAATAGTTTACTATCATGAGATGCTAGCACAATAGGAATGATAGAGTAATCATATCAACAAAGAATTCTTTCTTTTCTAGCAATCCATTCGTAAGGAATCTCAAAGTTAAGCGTGCTTGACTTGGGACACGATTTGAGGATGGGTGACCGACCCCAAAGTTGGACCCGATTGCGCACGAGTGAGGACAAAGCATGCATAAAAGACTAGTGTTGTTTTGTGTGCGCGCGTGTGTGTATGTGTGTGTGTGTGTGTGGGGGGGGGGGGGGCATGAGGATCCTCTGCCATTCGGCACCCTGCCGTTCTGTCACTGACGTGTGGGCTCGTTGGAAACCTGGCTCACATGTCAGTGGCCCAACGGCACACAACGCACAGCAGAGGAGCCGCTTCCGTGTGTGTGTGTGTGTGTTGGGGGGGGGGGGCAGTTTAGATCCCGGCAGCCGTATTGGTCAGGAACCGGGGGAAGGGTCTCACTGCCCTCCAAATATCTCATGTTTTTGCCAGGCTTGGTGTCGATGAAGATCCACCTTGTAACTTCAAAGTCGGTAGTCATTAGTATGATGGGGCATACTACCATGCAGCTGCCATGTACACCTCATGGTCCACATTTATGAAGACAGAAGAGAGCTCATTTTCCCGTGACTTAGGAATCCGCGAGAAAAGACACTGAGAGAGCTTACGACGTGCTGCATGCTTGCTTCACCATTGTCCATGAACCTGTTACATTTGGGACACGAAAACACCGTTGAGAATCATGGCATGGTGTGTTATCTTGCACTACTTGATCATAGAGAATGAGAGAGGCCGAATGTTGAACATGGATTTTGATGTCTTTAAAGATCTTGTCATTCCTCAACACAATGGCAATACCATTTATAGGTTTCTTGAAGTGCATCATTAGCTCCAAGATCGGCAAGCTCATGTGCTACTATAGGAAGACGTCATCGAGCACGAATGCCACTTGCTGGGAAATAACTCTTTCACATATCATCATCTGATTCATTGCGACCATTTGTTGTGTTTGAATATCTATTTTAACAATTTCAAAACAATACACTTGAAATGTTATCAAAATGTCTGCATCATTGAACTCAAGGGTTGATTAATATGGTATTAAAAGTAACGAACGAAGATTAAGTTTGTAAAGGAAGTAAGAAATAACAATCAATTTTTTAAAATATTTAAGTTTCATGGACCAGTTAGGTTGCATCCTAAGAGTTATAAATAGGAATACTCAAGGCCAACTGTCTTTCCAAGCTATAAGTCGGAGTGGCCGACTAGAGCAAGACTCTCAAGAATAGACTGAGACCTCTAATCTCTTGCACCTTCAAGGTGATTAGATTGGATTACTCTTGACATGTTTATATCTGAAAACTTTGTGTACACCAAAGACACATTGAATTGATGTCATAAAGCAAAACCCTATGATACCTAGTAAACTATACTTCAAAAAAACATAATATGGGACACATCGTCTTGTATCACTAATAAGGTTTGGACTCCCAGAAGTCAGGCGGCGAGGTGTGAAGACAACAATGTTCAAAATATTTACCTGTCTTGGAATTTACTTTCAAGGTTTTGCGTTAAACATTCCTGTCATGGAGATACTAGCTATTGCAGCACTCACCTTTTCCTGTCTCCCAACCATCTAACACATCTTGCTTAGGTGGCATCATCCACAAAGACACAGACACCATTATACAAATTGCCCAATGCAAGGTAAGAGACAATATGTCAGCCAATTCTATTTACGCACGTGGCACTACCTGGGCTGTGTACCCGTTGCTTCAGTCCCGTCACCTCCATCAAATTGCGTTCATCCAAATAGGTGATCCATCATATGTCGTCACCCCCTTCCCGCCCTGTCCTCGAATGTTTTGACGTACCACAACCGATAGCGAATCGCAACAACCCATGTTGCCATTGATGTGTACTTTACCTAAATTTTAATCATTTTGAAAATAAATGAATTCAATTTCATTTAATAAGATACTAAAATGATCTACCCACAACTAAGCAAAAAAGATAAAAGGAAACAACAAAATTTTAAAACCATAAACCAACGAAAACACACTCACTCCATCACGTGTGACACATGCTGCCGTGGGAGGATCCTCTCTACCTACCGTTCGTAGGTTTTCTTATAATTTTGGAGAAACTAATTGGTGAAACCAAGTTGCAATGAAAATTTCATAGAAACCACATTTTAGTGCTTTCCAAAGAAATCTCTCAAAAAAAAATTCGATGGCAGAAAGGTCATGTTCTGTAAATTTTTGAAATTTGAGGTTCAGGCTAAAATATCTTTGAGAGGAAAGATTTTTTTTACATGAATAGTGATGCACCGTCTGTCAATATTCATTGCTTGGATTTTATTTTTAAAACCTTCCATAGGATTTTGATTTTGAACTTCAATTTTTGCATGTTTGTAGAATATCACCTCCGAAATATACTTTATTTTTCAGAACTTTTAGAAACTTTAAAATATAGTGTTTATTTAGTTCTTATCAGACATTTGCTCTAGATATATTTCTCTAGACATATCGTGGGTGATTATATCTTTTGAAGATATTCGCACACTGCAGGGACAGCTCTGAAGATGTTATTATTGCCTTATGGATACATAGGGATTTTCTTCAAGCAAAACAACGCTACATTTATAGCAGCGCCTGCGCCTGTGGCCGACGAGTTTGCCAGCCGCACCGCTAATATCCGCCCGGTGGCGGAGGGACTACCGACCGCAGGAACGCCAGCTCCTCTTCGGTGACTGTCACTGGCTCTCCGGGCGACGCGAACGATGTCATCGCCGGCGGCGCAGGAGGCCGCGCCCCGCGGCTGCTCCTGCCACGGGCGGTGTCGTACTCGCGGTAGCCGCGGAGGTAGGTCTCCATGGGCTGGACGTAGCTGTCGAACCCGAGGCTCTGGCAAGACCAGGTGAAGTCCTCCGGCGCGACGGTGCGGCGGTGCTCCGACCTGGCCCGCTCGGACGCCTCGCCGCCGACGAAGCCGACGAACTCGACCGCGCAGTCGTGGGTGAGCTGCTTCGCGGACTCGGCGATCTTGACGTTCGACGGCAGCACCCGCCTCATCAGGCGCACGACGTTGGCCATCGGCAGCGCGCTGCCCCCCTCCGCCGCCGGGTTCTCCCCGTCGCCCTCACCGCGCTGCCCACCTGAAACACAAGCCAGTAACAAAACAACCATGAACAACTATAGTAACTCTGATTTTTTAACGTGGGCGTAATCTCCCGGAGCAGTTCCATACCACGTTTCTTGCTGCGCCCTCCCATTGTCCAATATGTTACTCACTTCTCTACTCACTCCGTGTGTGTGCGTTGTGATGGGTTGGAAGAGGGCTTGTGGCCTGGGCACCTGTATTTATAGGCGTCCGCTGGCTGGGGCTGCGCCAGCCTGGACGCACGCCAACGGTGCCATGCAGGTCCATGGTGCCGCCGTGTCGCGCGGAGAACGAGTTGAGGCCGCCACATTGCAGCTCCGGCGAGCCATGCATGCGTTACGGGCGGGCTTTAAACTCGACACCCTCGCGCCCGTGTGCTCCTTTGTTCGGTTCTCGCCTACGGGCAGGGTCGCCGGCGAGGAAGCACATCAATGCGCTGCATAGGCGTTCGCAGTCAATCTCTTTTATCTTAAGCAAAGCGATTACTGTCTGAGCGGTAACTGAAGAGAGGAGGACGACGACGTAGTACGTCAACGAGGCAGAAGTGGTTGGGTACGCGCCGATGTGGGTACGTAGGCGTTCGGCGTCGGCGCGTCCCCTTGCTCGCGTCCTCCCCGCGTCCGCTGCACTTGCGTAGTTGACTTGTGCGTCTCGCTTTTCTCCCTACTCGAACCGGGACAGCAGGGGAAATACACTGAGCACCTGGATGCCACCCTATATGAAAATTTAATTCTGAAAATATCAGATTTTTTCAAAAGAAACTGGAATTTGGGGATATCAAACCTGGGTGTGACCTACTCCCGTCTAAAGTTTCATGATTTTTTTCCAGAAAATCAAGATGGCAATGAGGCCTCGAAACCCACGTCATCGCGGGTTTTTGCCCTAGACGGGGATGGACGTCTCTCTAGCCCCGCGCGGGGCTACTGTTGGGTACATTATAAAACTTGATGACATGTTTCGCAGGTTCAAATCCGTTTGAGTAGTACACGAATTTGAAACCCGTCATACCCGTCAAAATCAAAATACGTAGCATATCCACTGATGCACCAGTTTCTACCCATCCACTAATCCAGCTTCGACCGTTGACTACATGACCGGCCGTTAGTTGTTGCAATATGTTATTGTATTATGCTAAAATATCTTCTTTTTTGTTGTTATTGTTGAAATGCTTCTGAAATATACTATTGTATTGTGTTGAAATATGCTCAAGTTTTGTTGCTGAAACATGCTCCTTTTTGTTGTTGAAATATATACTATGTTTGCTGCTCAAATGCTATTCTTTATGGCTACTATTTATTTCATGGTTTGCTGCTTAAATATGCTGATTTTTGCGGTTGCTATTGTTTTATCCTATTTTTCTTTGACAAGTTGATATTTTTGTTTACTGCTAACGAGACGGGCGTGCGGGTTCAAAAAACCCGACGGGTTTAGGGGACGAGCAAAAAGCTAGCCACGTGCACGGGGACGGGGACGAGTTTGCATTTTTCTCGTGGAGACGGGTTTGGGCAAGCAAAACCCGGCGGGTTTCGTTGCCATCTTGAGCAGGAAAAGTATCCGTGACGAGCGACTTACGATCCATCCAAACAGTTTTTTTCTATACTTATGATTTTTTTTGTCTTTTGATGAGAATATGTTTTCTGGTATTTTTCATAAAACTTCACACTGGAGTAGATTGGGAATCTAGGTTTAAATCCCAAAATTTCAGTTTTTTTTTCAATTTTCTTGTTTTTTTCAATTTAATACTCATATAGGGGGGTGGAGCGCCCGAGTGCTCCAAATCCTCTTCCGGGCAGTAGTCCCAACATTACATAATCCGGTTTTGAACCAGAACCACACTATAGGACTCCCTTGCCTCGATTTCAGTTTATATTCAGCCTTTTCAGATTACATTGCATATTAGGAAATCGAGGCGCGATGAGTAAGTTCATATACTATGAGCATGTATTACTGGTTCAACGAGCCAATGCACTAAGGCTAAACAACCCCTCTTTGGTTCACTTTCTTATATAGGAACACATTTGCTAATTCACAAATAAAAATAAACAATGAGATATTATTGTGCTAATCTGATTTTTATTCATAATCTGTTGTTATTGTGCTAAACGATGAGCATGTCGTTATATGAACATTTAGTGAAGTCTCTAGAATTTCAATACTATTGTAAGAAAGATTCCACCACTGGTCAAATCGGGTTATATCAATATATTTATCATTACAACATTTTATCTTTTTTTAAACTACATATTTTTCTGGTTTAAAGGTCGAAAATGCCCATGTGTATCCCTCGATAGACAATTTGAATAATTTATTACAAGTTATATGTCACAAAAATATACCATTACAAACTTCAAAAGTTATATTTCCTAAAAGTAGTATAACTTTGTGAAATACAATTTGTATTACATTGGTCAAATTGTTGATCTAGGGATAAGTAGGGAGTAGTAGCGTATTTGACGAGGGTCAAAGTGACATCTTGGAGTCTGTGTCCATATTCTTGGGGTTTTTGGTGGAGCACCCATTATTTTTCCTTGTTAAATGCATAGCCAGTGAAATAGTTATTACATACGACAAATGCTTGGCGGATACTGGTAAACAATTGTTATTTACTTCATGTATGCAAAGAATATATCCTATTTATTGTACACATTAAACAGTTTCAAACTTATAATATGGTGCATATTTATCTACCCTACAGGATAAAGCACATGTTTTGCGTGATTAAAAAATTCCAACATTGGGTTTTAAATCCTATAAAGGAATATCTAATTGCTGCATGCAAGAACCTTTCATGTGCATAACACGTTGCTTGATATAAGGATGTTCTTCATCTTCATCATGACTCTCAGATGCATTTTTGTTTCCCTTTGATTGTCATCAATGCCGCGACTCTTTCCTTGCCACTCCCTCTTAACTTTATATACCTCAAACTAAAATGTTCACTCAACTTCTAAAAATTGTTCAACAAGCGAAAAAGTCTTGTCTGCATAAACTTTTCTTAGGTGTGTTTCCCTGTCTATGAAGTATGTTCATGTGTGATGCATGTCGGAGCAGGGGCACCCTCTCCCATCTAACGTTTTAAAGTATTCCTATAATTTCGCAAAAAGTAATTAATCGAAATCAAGTTGATATGAAAACTTCATAGACACCACATTTTAATGTTTTCCGAAGAAATCTCTCAAAAAATATGATCTAGTGGAATGATCATGTTCTATAATTTTAATCTTGCTCTGTTTCTATTTGAGATGAAAGCTTTAACACATTGTTTTATTTGATTTTTCTCTGTTTCTAGTTCGTATCAGATGACATGCACACGTAGGGACAGTTCTGAATATGACATATACATCAGGACCCCGATAAGCCACAAACGTTTGGTTAGGGGAGGAAGCTCAGATCGAACGCTTCGTTCGATCCATGAGAGGAGAGCGAACGAACGATTTAGTTCGCTACAACCCCCTCCCCACCCCCCACCCCACATACGAACGGTACGACATGCTTCCCCTTGCCTCCAGTGGACCAGGCGACCAGCCCAAAAATGACATTGCATTGAAGAATTAAAAAAACAAGAATTACAACACCATAGGCCCAAAACTGCCCCTGCATCTCCCAACAAATAGAGAAAACACAAAAAGGCCTAAAAGTGCGTTGGACCAAGAAAAACACTCCCCGAAAATAATCTAGAAAATCCATACTACATGACAAAAAGTTGCCATGTTCTAATGAACAAAACTACCATATATTTATGAAAACATAGAAGGTATATTACAGAAAAACTCATGATTTTCCATGATGTTCAAACACACTTCATGAATATTTTGTGTGAATATTTTGCCATGATATCGTGAAAAAACAAAAAACAAAAAAATGGACATATAGGATAGAACAAAAAAAGATTTCTACAAAATTTGCCATTGGAAATGTATACAAATAATATGGGTAATACCATATCAATAGATCATTTTTTTACCTTGCCATTTGATGGTGTCCTGGACTAAGGGGGTACTCACCACGACGTCTCCCGACCAGTGGGTCGGGCCGAGGACCCCCAGGGTGATTCACTAATGGGCCACTTCGGGCAGCCCATGATGCATAGAAGGGAGATTCCACAAGACTTGGCGCACAAGACAAAGACTCCTCTAAACCCTAGGCCTCTGGTATTATATAAACCGGGGCCAGGCTAGTCAATAGACAATCTCATATTCATTACAACAATCTCGTGGTAGATACCTGTACTATGTACTATCCCCCATATGAATACAATCAAAAGCAGGACGTAGGGTATTATCTCCTTGACAGAGCCCGAACCTGGGTAAAATCCTGTGTCCATGTTGCCATTGCTCCAAGACGCCTAGCTTAGGACCCCTACTACGAGATTTTTACATGGTTCAAACAAATATAAATGTCATGGTCATAGAAAATAAATCGGCCATGGTCTAAAAATACAAAAAATTAGCTATGGTCCAAACAGAAAGAAATAGTTGCCATGGTTGAAAAAAGAAATCTGCCATGGTTAATATATTTTTCCCATGGTTCAAACAATAACAATTTCAAGGTAATAGAAATAAATTTGCCATGGTTAGAAAAGTAAATTTTCCATGGGCAAAAAGTCGTCACGGTCTTTTAATTGACATGTGGGGAAAAATTTAAACTTGTCATGGAAAGTGTTAAATGGCATGTGAAAAAACTATACACTTGTCATTGCAACACATCT
Organism: Elymus sibiricus; assembly: GCA_039707655.1. NCBI lineage: Eukaryota > Viridiplantae > Streptophyta > Magnoliopsida > Poales > Poaceae > Elymus > Elymus sibiricus. Next base: position 338,750,865 of record CM077673.1, read on the forward strand.
AATTGCCACGGGCAAAAGTATATTCAGTTTCGTCTTAAACCACACCATAGAAACACATATAAACTTGCCATGGCAACACATCTTGAAGTTGACATGGCAAGTGTTAAATGGCGTGTAAAAAAACTCCAAACACCGTGGAAACACATCTTCATTTACCATGGTAAGAACACAACTTAACTAGCCATGGCAAGAGTATATTTAAGTTTGTAATGGCCAAACACACCGTAAGTTGTCTTATCAAATTGCTTGCATGGTGCAAACAATAAAGTTGCCATCGTTAATAAAAAAAATCCATGGTTCAAGTAATAAATATACCATGGTCGTAGAAATATATTTTCCATGGTTAGAAAGCTAAATTTTACATGGGCAAAAAATGAAAAAATGTCATGGTCTTTTAATTGGCCTGTGGGAAAAACATTTAAACTTACCATGGCAACACATGTACAAGTTTCCATGGCAAGTGTTAAATGGCGTGTAAAATAAATCCAAACTTATCGTGGCAACACATCTTAATTTGTCATGACAAAAACATATCTTAAATTTCCATAGGAAAAAGTATATCTTAAATTTCCATAGGAAAAAAATGGACATATAGGATAGAACAAAAAAAGATTTCTACAAAATTTGCCATTGGAAATGTATACAAATAATATGGGTAGTACCATATCAATAGATCATTTTTTTACCTTGCCATCTGATGGTGTCCTGGACCAAGGGGGTACTCACCACGTCGTCTTCCGACCAGTGGGTCGGGCCGAGGACCCCCAGGGTGATTCACTAATGGGCCACTTTGGGCAGCCCATGATGCATAGAAGGGAGATTCCACAAGACTTGACGCACAAGACAAGGACTCCCCTAAACACTAGGCCTCTGATATTATAAAACCGGGGCCAGGCTAGTCAATAGACAATCTCATATTCATTACAACAATCTCGTGGTAGATACCTGTACTATGTACTATCCCCCATACGAATACAATCAAAAGCAGGACGTAGGGTATTATCTCTTTGAGAGAGCCCGAACCTGGGTAAAATCCTGTGTCCATGTTACCATTGCTCCAAGACGCCTAGCTTAGGACCCCTACTACGAGATATGCCGGATTTAGAACCGACATTGGTGCTTTCATTGAGAGCCTGCTAGCAGTCACCGCGGTGCGATGGGAATTCGGATCGTCTACGCCGCGATCTACGCGTCGGAACCGAGCTTTGTTGTCAATGTCGGCATCTTCGTCACCGGCTCGACTAGTCACCTCGGCTTGACCGAAGACAGCGCTGCACGTCGGATCATCAAGATCGGATGGGTGCCCAACTTTAACTCCGATCTCTATCAAGATCATGGGATAATCATCCATGGAGCTCGAGGGCTGAACGTCAACAATGCCCCGCGCAACCGTGCAGTTCTTCTGGACAGCGGGTTTGTGCTCGCCGCCACCGCCTCCTCAAGCGTCGTTTTGAAGAATCCTTTGGTGGAACTGTGCGGAATTGAGTCTATAATGACCCCGTAAAATTTCGTCGTATTCCGATGGAGGAATCTTCGGCGATCTATGAAATACCGGAGCCCTGTCAAATCTGGACGTGAATCTGGATGAGTTTAGGGAGAGGAGTCCAGAGCCCAACTCGGACATCCTTTGGAAGATCCAACCGTTGATCTACTGCGGAATTCCATTGTCGATCACCCCTCAAAATTTCAGCTCGATCCGACCGTCCAAACTCCGGAAACGTCCGATGAGTACAACGAATTTTGGATCTATTTTCTGCGCGAATACAAATCCGACCCGAGTTCATCTTTTTCATGAACGAGTTGTCGGACGTCCTTTTTGAAGGAAAATTTCTCATCATCTCGGTTAGCCGACCAAGAGTTTAGCATAGCGAGGGCCGAATAATCATCAAGAGAACCTCGTCATCCGCGGGTCGTATGGGTCGGGCGCTCCGTTGCTTCATCAAGCCAGCATTGACCGCGTCACAAATTCCGACCTGCGTCGGCATCGCCACACCGTCGCTTGTTCAAACCGACGTCCATCACGCCGACCTGCTGCGACACGTCGGCTCTAATGGGGCTCTAGCGTCACCTTACCGACCTGCTCCGTCACCTCGGCTAGACCGGGGGCTTCGTCGTCTCTTCATCAACTTGCTCCAGGGATTTCGGCGTCACCAGCCGACCAGCTTCGTCATATTAGCTGGACCGGGGACTTTGCCTCGCCACATCGACCATGCAGCATCGCCACTTCGTCAAACGGAGCTCTTTGCTCAGGCACCTCGGCGCCCAGGCCATATTCCTTTACTTATTTGCTTCACTTAAATTAACTAAGTAGAAGAATATTTTTTTAATATATTATTACCTTTAGTTGTTATTACTCTTGGCTTGCACTATGTTGTGTGCACAGGTAATCGACTTCGGCTGTGTCACGCGGTCACCTTGGCGTGCCTACATCGTCGTCCCGCCTCCATCAACCAAATTGTGTCGTCAACTTGGTTGACTGACGTGGGGGCTTCATCGTCACCCTACCGAACTACTCCGTCTCCTTGGCTGGACCGGGGGTTTCTCCTCGGCCCTTCGGAAGTGTTGTGTTGTCACTTCATCAAACCGAGCTCTTCGTCGGCTACCTCATGATCGGCTTGGGGGCTGGGACCTTGACCCGCTACAAGCTCAGCACACGTCACACCGAGCACATTAACCAGCTAAGTTGCTTTCATGCTCAACCTTTTTTTCAATCTTTAATTCATGTGCGGTTCTACCTAGCATTATACTTGTGTTAAAAAAAGTTGTTTGTTAAAAACTTAGCTTGTTGATAGTGTTGTTTGTTAAAAACACTTATTTTTCCCATGATAACTGGGGGCTCTTAAATTTATATGAGCTGTTTTATAATAAATGTTGTTTTCTTCTTGGTTGTTGCAAAGTCTTTTTCTACTACTCCTTTTTCCGACGCGAGTGTTTGGTCAATAGTTGGGTAGCCTGGTTTCTCTCTAAAGCCGTTCGAGTTTAGTTCGCTAAACTGGCCTGAGAAGCACTCCGCCTTCGGGATAGGAGGTTGAAGCCGAAGGCTGACCCGCTTGAAGTCTGGAGATCGGATGTATCATGTTAAAGCACGACCGAAGCACATATTAATTTTAAGACCAATTGTCGGATTGGCACCAAGAAACTTGATTTACTTCGGACGTCAAAGTTTTTATATAAGTTTTTTGGCTTTTCGAGCTTTTAGCACTTTTAAGCTACCTGTATGTTTTTTTAGGCGGCGGGACATCCTCATGACCGAGGTGCCCTGCGTAATAATTCAACTCGGGAGATCTTTTTCGATCCACAGCTCGGTATCTTTCCTGCCGACTTACACCTCGGCGTTGGCGAAATGCACATGACATCTGGACTAGTTCCCGAGGAGATTCGATCCTCAGGTCGGTCGGCCGCACCCAACCTGAGTCTCGGGGGATACTGTGTGTCTCCAGCATAGCTCTCGTAGTACAACGTTTGATGCCTTTAAAGTATCGGCAATATTAATGGGGGACTCCGACTAGAGCCGAACCCACCAAAAGCCAAGGTACTCCGAGCAGTCCTCAGCAAAACATTCTCGGATATTGTTTTATATGCATCAGTTTTGAATTGTGTCTTCAGTCAATAGTTGGGTTGCCCTGCTCCTGTGATTGCCTCCTACATTCCGCTTTGTTCGGCTAGGTGTGCAAAAGGAGAACCACTGCGATTGTACTTCCGATTTAAACTGGTCAAGTACCTCAGTGGAGAAAGCCGAAAACTGACTGTCACAATGAGCGCAAACTGGTCAGCGATCCGATGACTCTGTCAAACTATAGACCGATAGAGGTTACCCCGTGTGCTTTTCATAAATTTGGCCGGAGTGTTAATGGCTTGACCTCGGCTGACGCCGAACACTAACCAGGGGCTAGTAACTGGCCTCCCAAACTTTAAGCTCCTATGACTAAGTGAAAGTTATCAAGCCTAAATATCTGATTGCCTCGTTTCCGCTAACACAACCGCCTCCGGGCACCGAGACGTCGGCTAAGGGTTGTCTTGTTACTGCGGAAACACCCTGTGTAGCATCTACAAAGGGGTAGAAGCCGACGATGGGCCACTCTCAAATGGTAAACGGTCACAAAGGAGTCAAAATAGCATATAGCATAAAAGCATCTGTATTCAATATGTGAGTGTTGCCTTCCGTAATCATCGTTATAAAGCCATAAATATGCATCAATTTGAATTAAGATTTTGGCCAAGTTGGGTTGCCTGGCTCCTGTGTTTACCCCCTACGTTCCCGATTGTTCGGCTAGGGGGTAAAGGGAGCACCTCTGTGATTGTTACTTCCGGGTCATCCGGGTTAGTACCTTAGACTGGGTGAAGCCAAAAGCTAGCCATCTTAAGAATATAATTGGTCGGCAACGACGGAAGTGAAAATTTTGGTTCATAAGACCACAGAGTTCGGGAACATTCCCTGAACTAAATCCTCAATATTTTCCTCCCACATTGATCGGAGGTGAGGTTTCACGATCATGGTCAACATGATAGCCTGGGAAAAGGAACTTATAAAGGAACTATTTTTCCCAGAAGATGTTTCTTACGTTAAATAAGTAATATAACATATCTCTCCGCGTACCTTTGTTTATAAAACCGTATGGCCGGATTGCCTTGTTTGCCGTAAATCTTTGCCCTTATAAAGGCTTTATAGAGTAGGACAAACACTCCTCGGCTACTGGCCGAGGAGATTGAAGCCGATGGTCGGTCAACAAAGTCTTGTACAATGCGGATCCGAGCATTAATAATGTAAAGTACTTGGGTACATAGAATCATTATACATAAATTGTGTCGAACGTAACAACATTTGTGTGAAACAAATGTCGATCCTTAATTCGACCACCCGTGCCCAAATTAAGGCTCGTGGGCTACTGCATTGACGATTCAATGCAGAAAATTTAAGTGGAAAACAATTTCTGACGAGATTACGATCCTCGGGTTGGTCGGCCGCACCCAACCTGAGTCTCGGGGGCTACTGCACAACGCATTTTAATTCCTAAAGTATGCTGCCGAGCAAGGAATTGATCCTTAGGCCGATATCGCGAATCGACCTGAGTCTCAGGGGCTACTGGGATTAGTGGTTTTATTTTATCCTTCACGTGCATCCCGGGTTTTAGACCGACACGCACCTTGAGGGCTACTGGCTATATATATCGGCAGAGAATAAATTGCACCAATCAAAAAATCAGCCCACGGTCGGGATGGTGCACCACCTCGGAAGCAGTCCGGCATAAAGCTCGGGCGCAAGTGGCTGGCTCCATAGAGGGCATTTCCGGCATTAAGTTCGGATGAACTCCTTCAACTTTTTCAAGACCGAGGTAATCTATGACACCTCGGATGCATACCGGCGTTGGAGCTCGGCTGCAAAAACATACCTCGGATACAGTCCTGCGTTGGAGCTCGGACACAGTCCGGCATCGGAGCTTGGCTGTAAAAAGACACCTCGGACGTAGTCCGGCGTTGGAGCTCGGATGCGAGAGGAGACCGCCACACGGGAAACACTTTGAGCCCGAGGTGTGGCGTAAATATTACAAGGCATTGATAAAGGCCGAGAACTTAAAGCGGCTCCTCGGATGCCCGACATGTGAACTCTTCGAATACACCTCAGCAATCCTCAAGATCGGAGATAGGAAGATTTGTTGTACCCTTTTTCAAGACCGGCGTCTGAAGACGGAGAACAGTTCGGAAGAACCGAGGAGTGTCCCCAACTTGAAGACTGGTTCAGGGGGCTACTGATGGTGTCCTGGACTAGGGGGTACTCACCACGTCGTCTCCCGACCAGTGGGTTGGGCCGAGAACCCCCAGGGTGATTCACTAATGGGCCACTTCGGGCAGCCCATGATGCATAGAAGGGAGATTCCACAAGACTTGGCGCACAAGACAAGGACTCCTCTAAACCCTAGGCCTCTGGTATTATATAAACCGGGGCTAGGCTAGTCAATAGACAATCTCATATTCATTACAACAATCTCGTGGTAGATACCTGTACTATGTACTATCCCCCATATGAATACAATCAAAAGCAGGACGTAGGGTATTATCTCCATGACAGAGCCCGAACCTGGGTAAAATCCTGTGTCCATGTTGCCATTGCTCCAAGACGCCTAGCTTAGGACCCCTACTACGAGATATGCCGGATTTAGAACCGACACCATCTTTCAATACACAAATTTACTTGCATTTTTCTTACACGCAACGAACAAAAGTAAAATCAGGGACAAAAGTGCCATGACACAATTAGAAATTTGCCATGGTATACTCAATGAATTTACTGCAGATTATAAAATAAAGTTTCCATGGTAAAAAAAAGAAAAACATCATACACATGAAAAAAAATCCATTGTATTAAATAAGAAAACATGGAAAATATTCTATGTATCATGGAAAACTTAGCTAACAAAGGTTTAGACTTGTAATTGTTTATCCCATGTTATGAAGTATGAATTTTCTACGGTTCAAACAATAAGAATGGCATGGTGATAGGAATAAATTTGCATGGTCCATAAATTTTTTCATGGTCTAAAATACAAAAAAAGTAGCCATGGTCCAAACAAAAAACAATTTGTCATGGATAAAAAGGAAATCTTCCATGGTGCAAACAATAAAGTTTCCATGGTTCATTTTTTTGCCATGTTATGAAGTATGATTTTTACATGGTTCAAACAAATATAAATGTCATGGTCATAGAAAATAAATCGGCCATGGTCTAAAAATACAAAAAATTAGCTATGGTCCAAACAGAAAGAAATAGTTGCCATGGTTGAAAAAAGAAATCTGCCATGGTTAATATATTTTTCCCATGGTTCAAACAATAACAATTTCAAGGTAATAGAAATAAATTTGCCATGGTTAGAAAAGTAAATTTTCCATGGGCAAAAAGTCGTCACGGTCTTTTAATTGACATGTGGGGAAAAATTTAAACTTGTCATGGAAAGTGTTAAATGGCATGTGAAAAAACTATACACTTGTCATTGCAACACATCTAATTGCCACGGGCAAAAGTATATTCAGTTTCATCTTAAAACACACCATAGAAACACATATAAACTTGCCATGGCAACACATCTTGAAGTTGACATGGCAAGTGTTAAATTGCGTGTAAAAAAACTCCAAACACCGTGGAAACACATCTTCATTTACCATGGTAAGAACACAACTTAACTAGCCATGGCAAGAGTATATTTAAGTTTGTAATGGCCAAACACACCGTAAGTTGTCGTATCAAATTGCTTGCATGGTGCAAACAATAAAGTTGCCATCGTTAATAAAAAAAATCCATGGTTCAAGTAATAAATATACCATGGTCGTAGAAATATATTTTCCATGGTTAGAAAGCTAAATTTTACATGGGCAAAAAATGAAAAAATGTCATGGTCTTTTAATTGGCCTGTGGGAAAAACATTTAAACTTACCATGGCAACACATGTACAAGTTTCCATGGCAAGTGTTAAATGGCATGTGAAATAAATCCAAACTTATCGTGGCAACACATCTTAATTTGTCATGACAAAAACATATCTTAAATTTCCATAGGAAAAAGTATATTTTAGTTTCATGTCAAAACACACCGATAAAAACATCTAAACTTGCCATGACAACACATCTTGAAGTTTTCATGGCAAGTGTTAAATGGTGTGTCGAAAAAACTCCAAACTTGCCGTGGAAACACATTTTTATTTACCATGGTAATAAACTTCTTAATTGTCATGACAAAGAGTATATTGTAGTTTTCATGGCAAAACACACTGTAAGTTGTTGTATCAAATTATTTGCATGGTGCAAACAATAAAGTTGCCATGGTTAATATATTTTTACATGGTGTAGTCGATGAATTTGCTGTAGAATATAAGATAAATTGGCCATGGTAAAAAAATAGAAAAACAACATATTCATGATAAATTTCCATGGTATTAAATGATAGACATGCAAATTTAAAGTTTTCGTTGGCCATGTAAGTATGTAAATTTTCCATGTCATAATTGGAAGACTCACAAATTTGTTCATCGTGTACATTTACGAAAAATGCATACAACTTGCCAGGATTGGAGAACAAAAAATCACATGAAATTGAAATGTGAGCATATATCAATTTGACATGTTTATGAACATGGATAGAGTAACAAATTGCCTAACACTCTGCAAGTACTAACTACACAATGATCTGCGTTTAGAAGAGAAACATAGGGTGGGGAGTAGAACACATGTCAGCGTCAATGCATGTGACGTAGCTGATGACCATGGATGCCGAAGAGGGGTGGGGGTATACGACGAGTGCGATATAGGCGGTGGTCGCGGACCTGAACCTCCACTCTGTCGCTTCTTTACTCGTCTCCACAGTTGACCGCCTCACCGTGGATCCCATCCCCGCTATCAACTATTTCTGCTCGAGATCCAGCGCCCTGCTGTTGACCCCTCCGAGTGATATCCTGCAAGTGCACAGGGTTTAGTTGTAGCCTTTTCGAAGTAAGAGTATCGATCCCACCGGGAGCACAGGAATCAATCTTTTGTCTCTTGGATGATTTAAATATTATGCCTGTGAGTTGTGAGTAACCCAAAGCAATAGTAATAAAATATGAAAAATGTAGTAGGTATGAAAGTATGTATTAAAGGAAGGCAAATACTAAATATTGCGAACGAGAATGTGGAAATCAATAGGACTACGACATTCCCACGGAGTCCAGAATCTCCTCTAGTGTGCTTATATAGCAGTGCCTAAACACAATGCTACGTCGGATTCCTAAGCCACTTTGCATCTTTCTATTTATGGGTATAGTCGGTACATATACGTGCATACACTGGGCAGCACAGTCTCACATACGCCACCGCCGTTCTTCCCCACTCCGTGTATCATACGATGATTAAGGGGAGAAAAGGGCCCCGTGGACGCAACTTATAGGCGGTCTATGTTTTACCCCTACTACAACGATCCGCTACGAAGAGATATGGGACTTGTCACGTCACCCACTTCTACAACCACACGGTCCGCCGACAGTAATAACCTTCCGTCCAAAATTCGCATACATTGGATGGTCGACTTCACCCGACATCAAGAAGATCATTAAGATAAACATGCAAAGAGGATATTAAGTCCTAATACCAAATGATCTATCACACACTAGGGTTCATCCATATCCCCGAGAACTAAGGGAACTACTCACACATGGAGGTAACAATCATCATATCGCCGGTGATGGAAAACATGAATAGATCAAACATGTAACATAAGAGTGATCCCCAATGGATCTCCAAGATTCCAATAGGTGGATGTGGATGATGATGATGATAGTGGTGATGATGTTGAAGTCGTCCCGATGATGGTGGTGAAGGCGGCGACCTCCTCCTCGTTGATTCCTCCCTCCGAATTGATCAGGAGCCTAGGGTTCTTGCTTCTGGATGAGTTTCTGGTGGTTGTGTGCGTCTGATACATGATCCGTCTTCGCGGGGGTAAAATAGTTGACCAGGCGATGGCACGCCACACGACCTCCCAAACAAGCGGGCACGGTTGTATGTAAGGTCGTCTTTTGCTCTGGCTGCTCTGTGACGATTTTTCCTTTGGCATTCTTGCTTGGTTCTTTTATGGTAGGTGATCATCACTTTAAATACGTGATTTCACTACCATTTTTGGGGATTTTCTCCATGTCATAATAATTTGTCCAAAAAGTGTTACCTGAGGGAAAACAACAAAAGAGGTGCGCGAACGCAATAAAACTCCACAAAGCGTAACATTTAGGCACAAAATACCCATCAAAAATATCACATAAATTGGACTCATCAACTCCTCCAAGCTTAAAGGTTTGCGCATCCCCGAGAAAATAATGCAACTTGTAAGAAAGAGATCATCTTTATTATATGACGTGGATAGTTAAAAATGAATGAGTCCATCATGGAATTTCAGAATTTACATCATATGATCAACATTTGTGTACCCCTCTATATCTTTTGCCTGATCAGATGAGCATGAAGGCTTCCACACCTTACTATCTATCGTCAAGGAGACGTCCTTGAACTTTAAGCGGTATTGTCCCCATGATTTCCTTTGAACAAGTTCTCATAGTGTTAAACTTTTTAAAAGAAACTTTGTCTTATTTCTTCCCTTTTTCTTGTGGTGTCAAACCTATCCCATGTTACTGATTTTTCTTTTCCTCTTTTTAGAGGCGTGACATGTAAAGATATGCTTGAGACCTTTTTATTGACATTTGAATTTTTTTTCATAATTCTTTTAGTTCTTTACTATTATCTTATCTTACCATGCATAGAACTTGCTCTATTTCATCCCTGGATCATTGGTGTGTAACCCGTCACCAGGTAGTCATTAAAAGATGAAATAAATGTTACTTACCCATCAAGTTGTTGACCTCTACTTTTTGATCGATACTAATGATGTGGAAGAGTTATTATCATCATCATCAATGGGAAAAAATATTGAACATACAAACAAAGTCTTCATGCAAACAAATTCAGGCAATAACACCACAATAGATTATTCATTTAATCATCCATGACCTATTGCATAAGATTCTTTTCTCTATCAAGAAAGCATGATTGTCCTCATTTATTCAAACATATGAAAAGCAATTATGTAATCAAAATGAACTAGAAAAGCAATAATGGATACAAAAGGGGCTCAAACCCCCCCCCCCCCAAGCTTCACATGCTAAGCCGGTTGGATTCATTTAATCTCCTTTTTATTGATACCGGTGTTCTTCTCCGCTGGGGCGTTGGTGACGCCGGTAAGTGCATCTATCCGAAGCTTGTTGGCAACCTCCAATCTTTGATGCGAGAGCGATAAATGCGTAGTGTATCATCTTGATTGGTTATGATCCTTAGGCTTGTATCCAATGCATCACGAGTTTTGGCGGCTAGGGCTACCTCCATCTTCCTGATTTGCTCAGTTAAACCTTTATTTTCAGCTTTAGGGTTTTCACCTTGTACCTTATTTTTTCGGTTGAAGCATGGTTGACGAAGCGTCCCCTCTTGCGTCCTCCTACCGAGATGCGTGCATCGATAGTGTGCATCTTGCGTGCCTTGGGGTCGATCTCTCCGGAATGCCCCATGGGTTCATGGATAGTGCAGTTGACGAAACCACACTTCCCTTTGGTGATGGTGGTGTCCTTGACGAACTCAAGGTGGTTTCCGGTGGTGATGACCTTGAGGAACTCGACAGGGATTTCCTCCGGCTTCTTCTCTTCTTCCTCATACTCAACCTCGAAGGGTTCTTCCTCTTTGGGCTCATCCTCGGAGGAGGGGACCAATAATGCACGTGGCGGGTCCTCTCCTTCTTGCTTGCTGGAGAGCAGCACCCGTGTTGCTCCAGATCATCCTCCTCCTAAGAGGAGGTTTGCCTCTCATCCCATGAACGGGCCATCGCTTCCTGCACTTCAAAACTAAAGAAGACTTGGGCTAGATTGATTTGTTAGCTTTGATGAAGAATGAGGCTATTGCTCTGTATATAAGAGGTTAAGGGTGCAGGTTTTGATGAGATAAGGAAGTTAACAAGATATGAACACAACTCGAAAACATGATAGCCTGCAAGTGCACGGGGTTTAGTTGTAACCTTTTCAAAGTAAGAGTATCGATCCGATACGTGCATTTTGCATCATGTTTTTCCATTTATATTTATTATGTTTTGAATCATTATTACACTTCATGATGCAATCCTAATGCCTTTTCTCTCTTATTTTGCAAGTTTCATACAAAGAGGGAGATTGTCGGCAACTGGAATTCTGGACCGGAAAGGATCACCAAAGAGTTGGATATTCTCTAAAACTCCAAATGAGCTGAAAATTGACGGAGAATTATTTCGGAATATATAAAAATTATTGGCAAAAAAAATCATCATAAGGGGACCCACCAGATGGCCACGAGCCAGGGAGCGCGCCCTAGCCCCAGGGCGCGCCACCCTAGCTCGTGGGCCACCTGGCAGGCCTCCGGTGCCCATCTTCCTATATGATGTCATTTTCCCTAGAAAAATCATAAGAAGGCTTTCGGGGTGAAGTGCCGCCATCTCGAGGTGGAACCTGGGCAGGAGCACTTTTGCTCTCCGGCGGAGCGATTCCGCCGGGGAAACTTCCCTCCATGAGGGGGAAATCAAAGCCATCGTCATCACCAACGCTTCCTCCATCGTGGGAGGACTAGTATTCATCAACATCTTCGCCAGCACCATCTCATCACAAATCCTAGTTCATCTCTTGTATTCAATCTTTGTCTCCAAACCTCAAATTGGTACATGTGGGTTGTTAGTATTGTTGATTACATCTTGTAGTTGATGCTAGTTGGTTTCATTGGTGGAAGATTATATGTTCAGATCCTTAAGCATATTCATTAAACCTCTGATCTTGAACATGATGATGCTTTGTGAGTAGTTACTTTTGTTCTTAAGGACATGGGTGAAGTCTTGTCTTAAATAATCATGTGATGTTGGTATTCGTTCGTTATCTTGATGACATGTATGTTGCTCTTCCTTTAGTGGTGTTGTGTGAACGTCGAGTACATGACACTTCACCATATTTGGGCCTAAAGGAAAGCATTGGGGAATACTGAGTAGATGATGGGTTGCGAGAGTGACAGAAGCTTAAACCCTAGCTAATGAGTTGTTCCATAAGGGGCTGATTTGGATCCACATGTTTAATGATATTTTTAGATTTATCTTAATTCTTCATTCGTAGTTGCGGATGCTTACGAGAGGGGGTAATCATAAGTGGGTTGTTTGTTCAAGTAAGAACTGCACCCTAGCACCGTTCCACCCACATATCAAATTATCAAAGTAGCGAACGCGAATCAACTAAACATGATGAATCATGACTAGATGAAATTCCCATGTGTCCTCAAGCACGCTTTGCTTCATATGAGAGTACATTTCGCCTTGTCCTTTGCTACAAAAAGGATTGGGCCACCTTGCTGCACCATTCCTATTATTGTTACTTGTTACGAATTACCTTGCTACAAAACTATCTATCACCGCTACTTTCAGTGTTTGCAGAAACTTCCGAACCAAAACCACTTGTCATTTCCTTCCGCTCCTCGTTGGGTTCGACACTCTTAATTATCAAATGGAATATGATTGATCCCCTATACTTGTGGGTCATCAAGACTCTTTTCTGGCATCGTTGCCGGAGAGTGAAGCACCTTTGGTAAGGAAACGCTTTTGTTACGTGCTGAAATTTATTGTCACTTGTTACTATGCAAGATAATCCTTTGAGGGGCTTGTTCGAGGTATCTTCACCTCGCCCGAAAGTGGAAAGAGCCGCTCCTCAACCTACTGAACCTACTGAAAATATTTACTATGAAATTCCTTCGGGTATGTTAGAGAAATTGCTTGCTAATCCTTATGCAGGAGATGGAACAATACATCATGATATGCACTTGATCTATATAGATGAAATTTGTGGATTATTTAAGCTTGTACGTTTATCTGAAGATGGTGTTCAGAAGAATGTTTTCCCTTTATCTTTGGAGGGAAAGACATTGATTTGGTATAGGCTATTGGATGATGCCTGTACTTGGGATTGGAACCGATTGAAGCTGGAATTCCATCGGAAATTTTATCCTATGCATTTGGTTCACCGTGATCGGAATTATATATAATTTTTGGCATCGTGAAGGAGAAAGTATTGCTCAAGCTTGGGGGAGTCTTAAATCAATGATGCACACATGCCCCAATCATGAGCTCTCAAGGGAAATAATCTTACAAAACTTTTATGCTCGTCTTTCTCATCTTAATCAATCAATGCTCGATACATCATCTACTGGTTCCGTTATAAAGAGAACTATTGAATTCAAATGGGATCTTCTGGAAAGAATTAAACGCAACTCTGAAGATTGGGAAATCGACAAAGGTAACGAGTTAGGTATAAATCTTGAGTTCGATTGTGTTAAATATTTTATAGAAACTTAAACTTTTCATAAGATTAGTGCAAAGTATGGACTTGACTCTAAGATAGTAGCTACTTTTTGTGAATCATTTGCAACTCATGTTGATCTCCCTAAGGAGAAGTGGTTTAAATTTCACCCACCTATTGAAGAAACTAGTAAGGAACCTGTTATACGTAAAAGAAGAAACAATCATTTATAATGTTGATCCAATTGTGCCTATTGCTTATATTGAGAAACCACCTTTTTCTGTTAGGATTAGAGAACATTCTAAAGTTGCAACTGTGGTTAATAAAAGTAATATCAAACCACATAAACCCTCTGAACAAATAAAGGTAGAACCTAAAGTTTGCAATGATAAGGATCTATTAGTTGATGATGTTGATGGGGATGTTATATATTTCTGTGATGAAGCATCTCGTATTGCTAAACAAGATTCTAAAGATAAACATAGACCTGTTGTTGGCATGCTAGTTGTTTTTGTGGAGATTGGAAATCATTGTTATCATGGCTTATGTGATATGGGTGCTAGCATTAGTGCTATTCCATTTACTCTTTATCAAGAAATTATGCATGATATTGCACCTGTTGAGTTAGAAGATGTTGTACCACTATTAAGCTTGCAAACAGAGAGACTATTTCACCACTTGGTATTGTTAGAGATGTTCAAGTCTTGTGTGGTAAGATCAAATACCCTACTGATTTCTTAGTCCTTGGTTCATTACAAGATAATTTTTGTCCTCTTATATTTGGTAGACCTTTCCTGAATACTATTAATGCTAAAATTGATTGCACTAAGGAAACAATTAGTGTTAACTTTGCTGATGTATCTCATGAGTTTAATTTCTCCAAGTTTGGTAGACATATTCATGCGGAAGAATTGTCTAGTAAAGATGAAATAATTGGTCTTGCTTCTATTGTTGTGCCTCCTACTGATCCGTTAGAATAATATTTGCTAGACCATGAAAACGACATGCATATGAAAGATAGAAAAGAAATAGATGATGTTTTCTTTAATCAAGAACCTATCCTTAAACATAATTTTCCTTTTGAAACCTTAGGAGACCCTCTACCTCCTAAGAGTGATCATGTGTTTGAATTAAAGAAACTACCTGATACATTGAAATATGCTTATCTTGATCAAAAGAAGATATATCCTGTTATTACTAGTGCTAACCTTTCAGAACATGAAGAAAAGAGATTACTTAAGGTTCTGAATAAGCACCATGTCCCAATTGGATATACTCTGGATGATCTTAAGGGCATTAGTCCCACTATATGTCAACACAATATCCATATGGAACCTGATGCTAAACCCGTCGTTGATCATCAACGTCATTTGAATCCTAAGATGAAGGATGTGGTAAGAACTGAGATACTGAAGCTTCAGGTGGCATGTATAATTTAGCCTATAGCTGATAGTAGATGGGTAAGTCATGTTCATTGTGTTCCTAAGAAAGGAGGCGTTACCGTTGTTCCTAATGATAAAAATGAACTTATCCTACAAAGAATTGTAACTGGTTATAGGATGGTATTGATTTAAGGAAATTAAATAAAGCTACTAAAAATATCATTACCCCTTGCCTTTTATTGATCAAATGTTAGAAAGATAGTCTAAGCACACACACTTTTGTTTCTTAGATGAATATTCTGGTTTCTCTCAAATATTTGTGGCAAAAGAAGATCAAGAGAAAACCACATTTACTTGTCCTTTTGGAACATATGGTTATAGATGTATGCCTTTTGGTTTATGCAATGCAACTTCTACTTTTCAAAGATGTATGACTGCTATATTCTCTGACTTTTGTCAAAATATTGTTGAGGTATTCATGGATGACTTACCCGTTTACGGAACCTCTTTTGATGATTGCTTAAACAACCTTGATCGAGTTATGTAGTGATTTGAAGAAACTAATCTTGTCTTGGATTGGGAGAAGTGCCACTTCATGGTGAATGAAGGTATAGTACTTGGGCATAAGATCTCCGAAAGAGTTATTGAGGTAGATAAAGCTAAAGTTGATGCAATTGAGAAAATGCCATGTCCTAAAGATATTAAAGGTATCCGAAGTTTCCTTGGTCATGTTGGTTTCTATAGAAGGTTTATTAAATATTTCTCTAAGATTTCTAGGCCTCTTACTAATCTTTTGCAAAAAAATATTCCATTTGTTTTTGATGATGACTGTGTAGAAGCCTTTGAAATACTTAAGCAAGCCTTAATTTTTGCACATATTGTTCAACCACCTGATTGGAACCTACCCTTTGAAATAATGTGTGATGCTAGTGATTAAGTTGTTGGAGATGTTCTAAGACAAAGAGTTGATAAGAAATTGAATGTTATTCACTATGCTAGTAAAACTGTAGACACCGCTCAAAAGAATTAT
The DNA here is from genome assembly GCA_039707655.1 of Elymus sibiricus. Lineage (NCBI taxonomy): Eukaryota > Viridiplantae > Streptophyta > Magnoliopsida > Poales > Poaceae > Elymus > Elymus sibiricus. The sequence goes on from CM077673.1 coordinate 338,767,130, forward strand.
GCTACCACTAGAATTTCTAGCAGTTGTGTTTGCATGTGATAAATTCAGATCTTATATTGTTGATTCTAAGATAATAATTCACACTAATCATGCTGCTATGAAATATCTCATGGAAAAGAAAGATGCTAAACCAAGACTGATTAGGTGGGTTCTTTTATTACAAGAGTTTGATTTGCATATTGTTGATAGGAAGGGAGCTGAAAACCTGCTAGCCTTAGCCTGTACTAAGCGGGAATACTACTTATGCATCCAAATCCCTTAAACCAAATTTATTCTGGAGAGGCCACCATATCTACCTATATGCGGTATTACCCTGCCGTTCCAAGTAAATTTGCATGTGCCAAGTCTAAAACCTTCAAATAAACATGTGTTTTGTGTGCTCGTACCGCTCATGGAGCGAGGGGCGGTCAGTATCTTCCATGCTAAGCAGGTTATATTCACAACGAGAATTTATTCACTTGTCTTGCACGAGAGAGGCTGGTAAAAAGGATGCCCAGTCCTGCATAATACAAAAATAAATAAATAAAAACTCCGTGATACGTCTCTAACGTATCTACTTTTCCTCACACTTTTGCTCTTGTTTTGGACTCTAATTTGCATGATTTGAATGAAACTAACCCGGACTCACGCTGTTTTCAGCAGAACTACCATGGTGTTGTTTTTGTGCAGAAATAAAAGTTCTCGGAACGGAACGAAACTTTTTGGAGAATTATTTCAGAATATAGAAGAATTATTGGAGCCAAAATCTACTGAAGAGGAGGGCCAAGGTGAGCAGCACCCACCAGGGCGCGCCAGGCCCACTGGGAGCGCCCTGGTGGGTTGTGCCCACCTCGTGGCCCCACTGACCCTAATTCCGCCACTATAAATTCCTATTTTCGGAGAAAAAAATCAGAGAGAAAGTTTCATCGCGTTTTATGATACGAAGTCGCCGCCACCTCCTGTTCTTCATCGGGAGGCCAGATCTGGAGCCCGTTTGGGGCTCCGGAGAGGGGAATCTTCGGTCTTCGTCATCACCAACTGTAGGATCGAAAGTATGTCTAGAGGGGGGGTGATTAGACTACTTGACAAAATAAAATTTCTACCTTTTCCCAATTTGAAGTGTTGGCACATTTTAGCAATGATAGCAAGTCAAGCACACCCTACACATGCATATCTAAGAGTATAGCAGCGGAAAGTAAAGACAAGCATATGCAATAGAGGTTAGGGAGGAAGATCAAACGCAATTTGGAGACATGAAGATTTTCCCGTGATTCCGATAGGTGGTGCTAGCTTACGTCCACGTTTATGGAGTCTTCAACCCACGGAGGGTAACGGTCGCGAGAGTCCACGGAGGGCTCCACCCATAAGGGTCCACGAAGTAGCAACCTTGACTATTCCATAACGGCTTCCGTCCACGAAGGACTAGCCTCACTATGGGTAGATCTTCACGAAGTAGGCGATCTCCTTGCCCGTACAAACTTCTTGGTTCAACTCCACAACACGAAGTAGGAGGCTCCCAAGCGACACCTAACCAATCTAGGAGGCACCACCCTCCAAAAGGTAATAGGCTCGATAGTAACGATGAACTCCTTGCTCTTGTGCTTCAAGATGATAGACTCCTCAACACACAATCACTCTCTCATAGATTTGGCTTTGGTGGAAGAGATTGATTGGATGGAAATCAACTTGGGGATGCTAGAAATCAAGATTCATATGGTTGGAATGGAATGGCTTGATCTCAACACATGAGTAGGTGGCTCTCTCTATCAGCTGACAGGGAAACTCGGTGAAGCCGAGAATATGGAATCGGTGTTACCGAGATTAGAAAACCAGATCAACCCTAGGCATCGGTGAGACCGATATTTTTGTGTTGGATCCACCGAGATGCACTTGGGAGGTTTTGGGTGGTCAGTCCTTGTCGATACGGAACTCTGAGTGCTCCTCACACAAACAGATTGAGAAGTACTTGTTCAAGTTTTGTGATGCAACTAGAATAGAATATGAGACAAGAAAGCATAGATAGCTAGAGAGGGGTCCTAGGCATTCTTGTCCATCCAATTGGCAAAAGAGAAAATAAGACCAGATAGCAACAATTGGATGTCCTCAAATGATTAAAGACATGCAGACCAACATGCTCACACAATAAGATATCAAATGAAATCATGGCAAACATGCACATACATACTAGCATCTAACAAGCACTTTGGAGATGACGGAGTCATCCATATATGAGTATATTAACTTAGGAGCCAAGTAAGAATACTTGATCATAGGCCATACTCATCGTTTAAGCACAAGTGGGGTTACCACTTTTACATAAAGCATTTAATGTTGTCACATTCTAAGAGATGCTTTGACTCAAGTCTTAGAGTAAAGCTCCCCCTTGATGTGACATCCCCCCATAGGAGGGATAAACTAACCTTGGGTTTGTCATAGAAGACTTCATGTGGGTGATGTAGTGGTGGATGCTCAAGGTTGATGAAGATCATCTTTAGTTGGGAGCATCCTTGTTGTTTCCTTACTCTTCTCACCTACATGGGTTAGTCCCAATCACAAGAGACAAATACAAGGACATCTATGGACATGGAGTGCAAAGCATATAGGATGATGTCCATGGATTCATTAGTTACCTTGTCCCTTGCTTACCTTTGAGGGAATGTGTGACTCCTTGAACTATTGCATAGTGTTGATGTTGATTGCAACTAGTCCTTGCCAATAATGAATGTGAGTGAATTTCATTGGCGGAGTCACCCCTCAAGAACTTCTCTAGTTCTTCTTCTTGGGGACCCACATCAGCTTGATGGGAATCCTTGTTGTTGAAGTGGCACTTGTAGAAGTTGAGCTTGTAGGAGCTTTGGGAACCCACTTGACCAAAGCTTGGGATTCATCTTCATATGAGTCAATCTCCTCTTGAAGCTTGTCCTTGCCCTTGAGCTTGTGGTCTTGTGGTGGAAGGTCATCTTGACCTTTTGTTCCCTTGGGGAGAGTATGTTCATACTTCTCCTTTTTAGGAACAAACTTTGGCTTGGGGTATTGACCTTCTTCCCATTCAAATCCATTTACGTTGCAGTAGCCAATGCCATGGTTCTTCTGGTATCCTCCGTGCTTGTGTACAATCTCTTCAAATTGCTTACATCCGGCAAGACTTTTGTAGATACCTTTCTCTATAATTCCTTTCAATAAATTGTTTTCTTGCTCAAGTGTAACTTGTCTAAGAGAATCATGATTAGTGGAACCAATAGAACTACTAGAAGCAACATCATTAGATTTAGCATTTTTATTGTTGCTACTAGATGAAGAACCTTTCTTGCCTTTGTTACTAGTTTGTCTAGGTTTAACTTGTCGCATGAATGTAGACAAGAGTAATCGTTTGACTAGATAAGATGAAGTCTTCTTTCGGAGATCGTCATTGATAGCTTTAAGAAACTCATGTTCTTGCTCCAAATTGAGCTTCTCGAAGCGTAGCTTCTCATGAGTCTTTACAAGCTCTCTATGTTCTTCTAAAGTAGATTCATGGGCTAACTTAAGAGTGTTTAGTTCTTTAGTTAGTCGCTCTATTTCCATCTTATCATCATCATACGACTTATCTTGACTAACATGAAAATTATCAAGTTCATTTTGACTAACATTACTAGCTTTATCAAAGAGCAATTCATCATCTCGAAGCAAATCATCCTCATCACTATTGAAATCAAGATACTCAGGGTGTGATACCTTGGGGCCTTTAGCCATGAAGCAACTTCCACTTCCTTCATTTGGTGAATCAAATATGTCGTAGGAGTTGGTAGTCACTAGTGCAAGTCCGGCAACACCTTCATCTTGACTATAGTCGGAGTTGGAGTGGTAGCTTCTCTCGGAGTGGTTGTCGGATTCGGAGCCGGAAAGCCATTCACCAACGTGAGCTTGATGTCTTCTTCTTGAGTAGCTCTTGGTGTACTTGTCCTTCTTCTCTGAGTCCCTACTTCTCTTTGAGGGTCTTCGTTCATAACGATCATCTCTACTCCTTCTCTCTCTTCGAGGTGATTCATGTCTTGAGCATCGTCTTCTTGGTAACTCTTCTCTTCGTTTGTAGGGAGCCGTGCACTCATTGGAATAGTGTCCGGGCTTCCCACAATTGTAGTAGTTTCGGTCACGACTTGACGAAAGCTTCTCTTCATATCTTGAGTTGGAGCTTCGTTCTTTGCCTCTACTCTTGTAGAACTTGTTGAATTTCTTGACCATGAGGCTTATCTCTTCATTGGTGACAAGGTTGTCGCTTGAAGTTGCGGGAGCATCACTTGTGGCTTTGTAAGCACCGCTAGACTTGTTGTGAAGCTCTTGTTTGTCTTTGAGTGTCATCTCATGAGCAACAATCCTTCAAATGACTTCCGTAGGCTTGAGATCTTTGTAGTTGGGCATCATTTGAATCAATGTGCACACGGTGTCATATCTCTCATCCAAAGCTCTAAGTATCTTCTTGATGATGAATTTGTCAGTCATCTCTTCGCTTCCTAAGCCGGCAATCTCATTGGTGATGAGAGCTAGCCTAGAGTACATTTCCGCGACTCCTTCACCATCCTTCATGTTGAACTTATCAAGCTGACTTTGAAGAACATCTAACTTCGATTCTCTCACAGACTCAATACCTTCATGCATATCAACCAAAATATCCCAAATTTCCTTGGCATTCTCAAGACGGCTGATTTTGTTGAATTCTTCGGGGCATAGGCAGTTGAAGAGAATGTCACATGCTTGAGCATTGTATTGCAACATCTTCAATTCTTCCGCGGTCGCTTCACAATCCGGTTCCTTTCCATCACCAAAGAATTCACCTTGCAAGCCAACACGAACAGCAGCCCAAACGGCGGGGTTATGACCAAGAATATGCATTTTCATTTTGTGCTTCCAACTAGCAAAATTTGTACCATCAAAGTATGGACCTCTACGGTGATAATTTCCCTCGCTAGACGCCATACTCTCCTAGGTTGTGAAACCAATGCAATGGAGACCAAAGCTCTGATACCACTTGTAGGATCGAAAGTATGTCTAGACGGGGGTGATTAGACTACTTGACAAAATAAAATTTCTACCTTTTCCCAATTTTAAGTGTTGGCAGATTTTAGCAATGATAGCAAGTCAAGCACACCCTAAACATGCATGTCTAAGAGTATAGCAGCGGAGAGTAAAGACAAGCATATGCAATAGAGGTTAGGGAGGAAGATCGCAATTTGGAGACACAAAGATTTTTCCCGTGGTTCCGATAGGTGATGCTATCGTACGTCCACGTTTATGGAGTCTTCAACCCATGGAGAGTAATGGTCGCGAGAGTCCACGGAGGGCTCCACCCATAAGGGTCCATGAAGTAGCAACCTTGACTATTCCATAACGGCTTCCGTCCACGAAGGACTAGCCTCACTATGGGTAGATCTTCGCGAAGTAAGCGATCTCCTTGCCCGTACAAACTTCTTGGTTCAACTCCACAACACAAAGTAGGAGGCTCCCAAGTGACACCTAACCAATCTAGGAGGCACCACCCTCCAAAAGGTAATAGGCTCGATAGTAACGATGAACTCCTTGCTCTTGTGCTTCAAGATGATAGACTCCTCAACACACAATCACTCTCTCACAGATTTGGCTTTGGTGGAAGAGATTGATTGGATGGAAAGCAACTTGGGGAGGCTAGAAATCAAGATTCATATGGTTGGAATGGAATGGCTTGATCTCAACACATGAGTAGGTGGCTCTCTCTCAGAAAATTGGATGGGGCAAGTATGGAATAGTTCTGAGTGCTTCTCTTGCAAGTGGGTGGTGGTGAAGGGGTATATATAGGCATCTCCAAAAATCCAACCGTTACACCTATAATGACCAACTCGGTGACACCAAAGTGTAAAACTCGGTGGTATCGAATTGCTCAAAAGGTAGCAACTTTCGAATCTCGGTGAGACTGATATATAAATCTCGGCAGTACCGATCAGGTGACCAACGGTCAGATTGCAAATCTCGGTGGCACCGATCCAAACAACTCGGAGATTCCGAATTGAAGAAAAGGAGTAACAGAAAGTTGGGAACCTGAACTCGGTGGCACCGATGCAGAATCGGCAGTACCGAAGATCTAGCGTTTGGCTGGGATGTGTCTGAGGTGAAAATCGGTAGGGCCGAGTGAGGAATATTGGTGGCACCGATTTTGCATGATAGGCTTTTGACAGACTTTTGTGGAAGAGCTTGTGGGTGTTTTTGGTGACTATCACTTGTGCACGTGGAGCATTTTATTCACCATCAATACCTTACCCCCTTTTAATAGTATTGGCTTTCCTATAGACTCAAAGCGATTTCTCACAGAGTAAAATGTAGAGTCTTCTTGCTTGAAGCTTTGCCAATCCTATTCCTTGCATCTAGGGGTCTCTGCACAATCCTTTTGCCATCCCATCATTGAACTTTTCCTGAAATATACTTAGTGGAAACATTAGTTCAATGAGATATATGTTGTTATTAATTACCAAAACCACCAAGGAAGCAAATGTGCTTTCACCAACCCTTCTCCATCGCCAATTCCATGATTCTCCCCACTGGGAGTGAGTGATTCCTTCGTAGGCTTGCTGGTCGGTGAGGAGTTGGATGAGATTCATCATGTAATCGAGTTAGTTTTCTTAGGGCTTGATCCCTAGTATCCATTATGTTCTGAGATTGATGTTGCTATGACTTTGCTATGCCTAATGCTTGTCACTAGGGTCCGAGTGCCATGATTTTAGATCTGAACCATTTATGTTATCACCATTATATCTATGTTCCTGATCTGATCTTGCCTAGTCATATGCACCTATTACGTGTTATGATCCGTAAACCCCATAGTGACAATATTTGGGATACTTTCCGGTGATGACCGTAGTTTGAGGAGTTCATGTATTCACCATGTGTTAATGCTTTGTTCCGGTTCTCTATTAAAAGGAGGCCTTAATATCCCTTAGTTTCATTATGGACCCCGCTGCCACGGGAGGGTAGGACAAAAGATGTCATGCAAGTTCTTTTCCATAAGCACGTATGATTATTTACGGAATATATGCCTATATTACATTGATGAACTGGAGCTAGTTCTGTATCGCCCTAGGTTATGACTGTTACATGACGAATATCATCCAACGAGTTCACCGATCCAGTGCCTACGAGTTTTCCACTTATTGTTCTTGCTAAGTTACTACTATTGCTGCTACTGTTACACTTGCTACGAAACTATTGCTATCACTGTTACCGTTACTGTTACTGCTGCTACTGCTATCAAAACTATCATACCAATGTGCTACTGATCAGTTTGCTGGAGATATATAATCTCCAGGTGTGGTTGAATTGAAAACTCAGCTGCCACTACTGGAAACAGGGAATTTGCCATCAGTCAGCTCTTTGCCGTCTGCCAGCGGATGGCAAAGAACGTCTTTGCCATCTGCTTACAAAAACAGATGGCAAAGAACTGACAGATGGCAAAGAACCTTGTTGCCATCAGCCAATTCTTTGCCATCTGCCAGCAGATGGCAAAGAATCTTTGCCGTCTGCTGGCAGACGGCAAAGAGGTTGGTGGGGTCCAGCGGACGACGGCGTTGTAACGGCGCACTAGGCCCACCTCTTTGCCATCAGCCAGCAGATGGCAAAGCCCCACCTCTTTGCCATCAGCCAGCAGATGGCAAAGAGGTGGGGCTATTTACCCACCGTTGCCACTCCGAAGTGGAAAACGGTTTGGGCTGGTCAAGGGCAGCCGAAGAGAGGAGGCCTCGTCGATACCAGCTCCTCTGCTCGATCCCCATCGACACCAGCGGCAGCTAGGGTTCCTAGCCGCAGCCAGCGCCGCCGCCGGCCGTCCCCCGCCGCCCGCGCCACCGCCGGCCCTCCCCCGCCGCCTGCCCAGCCGCCGCCCGCGCCTCCCGCACCTCCCTCGTCCGCCTCCCCCCACCTCCTCCCTCCCGCACCTCCCTTGTCCGCCTCCCCCCGACCTCCTCCCTTCCGCGCCGCCGCCGGCCGTCCCCCGCCGCCCGCACCGCCGCCGGCCCTCCCCCGCCGCCTGCCCAGCCGCGGCCCGCGCCTCCCGCACCTTCCTCGTCCGCCTCCCCCCCACCTCCTCCCTCCCACGCCTCGCCCTGCCACCGCCGCTCGTTCTGCCACCGGCGCTTGCCCTGCCACCGGCGCGGCCGACCTGCCGCCGGCGACGCCACTAGAAGCCCCTCCGTGAGGTGGGCCTCGTCCGCGGAGTTTGCCACCGGAAGCGTCGGCTGCGGCGTGCAGTGGTGGGACCGCCGGAAAGGGGACGCCGTCGTGGCCCAGTGCAAGGGTGTCTGGTGAGTGCCGGCTCTTACAGTTTCTGCTGCTCGAAAGTGATCAGCTGTGGGTCGTGGATTGCTCTGAAATTTGGGGATCTATACTTCACTAGTTTCGTTATCTGGTTATGGTGTGTGTGCCATTGTGTTACATTTACAATTAAAAGCAAGTTTATGGTCTCATGTCAACATGTGACCAGCTTGTTCTTGTAGGTATCAGATGATTATGTTTGGTAGCAATTTGTTTCAAATTTTTATGTAAATGATTGGTCATCGTTTATGGCCCGTTTCCGGAAGGCTATTGCTCATAATTTTTCATTTTATTCGCTGATTAGTAGCAAGTCATAAGCCAGCAGACGCCAAACTTCATAGGCTCCAGTCATGTTTGAAGCATAGTGTACTAATAAGATATTCTCTAGGGTTGGAAAAATGCCACTGCAACTTTCGCGAGTTGGAAAAATGCCATTACAAAAACAGTAGTTGGAAATATGCCACTACAACTTTGCAATGCATCCACATATGCCATTTTATTTACTTAAGAGAATATCAGTTCAATAAATGCTTTGTATTTCAATGCATATTTCACTACTGGGCCGCAGCATGCCCGTCGCCCCCACATCCATGGCTGCCGCCGACAGAGTGGAGCAACAGGCGGGACTCACGGCGACCTCTCCATGGCTGCACGCAGGTTTAGTTCGACGAGTGAGAGTGGACAACGAATAAACACAAGCACCTTGCGTGCAAGCGCACAGAAGCTGGCCTTGCCGTGGACGGAGTTTCCCGGCGGCGCTGGCGCTGTCGTTGCGGCATAACGCTGATGAGTCCACTTTTCACACGACGACACATGCGTCCGCGTCCGGTCGCCGCCACCGCTCCCCTCCTGACGCCGGGCCGCGCCAGCCTCCAGCCGCCGTCGCCGCTCGGCTCCACGCATGCGCCTCCACCCGCCGCCGCTCCAGCCTCCAGCCACCGTTGCCTCTTCGTTCCATGCACGCGCCTCCAGCAGCTACTGCGCCAGCCTCCAGCCACCGTCGCCGCTCCCATCCAGCCGCCGGGTCGCGTGTGCGCTGCCCGGCGTGTGCGTATGCGTGCGGCTCGAATCAATTTGGGCCAGCGTATAGAGATACGTGAAGACAGGACATATAAAATGCAGTATATGGACTGGTATTGAAGACAATGGCATATGTAGAGTATGAAAAAGTTGCAGTGGCATATTTCCAACTTCAGTTTTTGTAATGGCATTTTTCCAACTTGTGAAAGTTGCAGTGGCATGAATCCAATTAACCCTATTCTCTAATGTGGGTACTAGCTGGTTCCTGTTCTATTAAATGACATGTGGAAAGCATAGTGTACTCTCGCAAGTCGGGTGGATTCAGCTGTAGCCTCCTAGCAAACATATAGTTGTATGATGGCATAATGTTCTTTCACATGTCGTAATATGCCATCGAATGTATTACTTACAAGTTTCCAATGATGGTTGAACCAATATAAGCCATCGTTGATATATAGTCCACAATTGATATGCAAATTTCTCTCTGAACTGTTCCTTCTCGAGATCAGCTGTCAAGATCATTTCTGTTCACATGTGATAAAATTTAAAAATTCAGAATATCATCATTATCTTTGCGCAGTTAAACTTCATTTCATTGGGTTTTCATCATTCCGACTGCACCATATAGTGCTATTATGCTGACTTGATGAACTTGTAATTTTTGTCTGAAAACATCCAGAAAATCTTACAAAACATCCACACGTCTAGGCTTCTATTTCTTCTCTGAAAAACTGACAACATACACATTCAGATTTGTTAAATAAGAAATTCATATTTAATTGTATGAATTTACATGAGAAAATTGAAATCTCCATTTCTGATTGCGGACTACGCAAAATTTTGTCACACCACAAATCTTGAGGCACATGTAGTCTGTTGCAGGCTCAAACAGAAATTGGCTAGAAACCTGTCATGCGAATTACCAACAGAAAATTATGACTTTCATTACCGATTGTATGCATACCGTATTGTATATATACGTGAAAAATAACTACATCTTAGAAGACCTTCTATATGTTCATCATTGTTGTATTTATAGGAAAAAATAAAAAACATTCAGCACCATACAATCTGTACCTATGTATTGTACCCTCAACAATCTTTACCTATGTCTTCTACCCTATTTTATACAAGGGTTGATGCTGATGATGCAGCAACAGCATTAAGGGAGGCAAAGGAGGAGATTGGGCTTGATCCAGCCTTGGTCACTGTCGTTTCCTCGCTTGAGCACTTCTTGTCCAACGTAAGATGTCTATGAGTTCTCGCTTATACCCTTACTGAAAAAAATCACATTGTACAGCAAGACACGGTGAGTTTCATTTGAATGGAGATTACTTACTAGTCTTCACATTTGAGTTGCATCATGCTAACGATACATTGGAAATAATCTTTGGTGCAGCATAACTCCCGACAAGCATCGACCGATCCTTCTCCGTCTGCCACTGGCGCGACCGGTCCTACACCTACACATACATCTCCGTGATGACGGTAAGTTTTCCCAAGTGTTTTGCTTAATAGAGTTTTGTTGTGATGCCATGTTGTATCTACACATATCGTGCATAATGTGTGTATGTTTGAAATGCATTGTATGTGTGGGATTCGACACCTAGTCGTGTGCCTTTGGTAGCCTTCCATACAGGGAAATGCCTCCTAGTGCTTCCACTGAGCCATGGTAGTTCGCTACTGCTCCGGAACACATGAAAAATGACATATACTTAGCATCTTTTCCTCCAAAATGACTTAATATGCTTAGCTAGATCTAAAATGACAAAATATGCTTAAGAAATGACATATTTTAGCTCCTAAATGACTTCATATGCTTAGCTAGCTCCAAAATGACATAATAACCTTACTAAGCTCCAAAATGACCTATTTAACCTAGGATAGCTCTAAAATGACCTATACTTAGCATTTTTTCCTCCAAAATGACTCAATATGCTTAGCATCATAATAGTCTTCACATTTTAGTTGCATCATCATAATCTTCTTCTTCTAGTCTTTTTCTTCTAACTTTCTTCTTTCCCATTTTGCAGATTTGCTCTAGATCACGGAAGCTTGGGTTGATGGAGTGCTTGTCTTTAGTTTTTGTTTTGACTTTGTGAAACTTGCTACCTATGGATGAAACTGTGTAATATTGATGAAACTATGTATATGTATGGATGAAACTTGCTACTATTGGTAACATGTGTTGGATATGTGTTCATGGATGTGTTGGATATATATGTGTTCATGACTATTGGTAATATGTGTTGAATATGCTATATTGGTTATATATATATATGTGTGTTTGATTTTCTGTGAAGATGAATTGATATAAGAAAAAACAAAATTAAATGGGGCAATATAGGCACTTTGCCATCTGCTGGCAGATGGCAAAGAGGCCACGTGTCAGCTACCTGCACAAACTGGGGAGGGCCTATTTGGTCTCTTTGCCATCTGCCAGCAGATGGCAAAGGCTGCAGAATCTTTGCCATCTGCTGGCAGATGGCAAAGAGCCTGCAGCCTTTGCCATCAGCCAGCAGATGGCAAAGATTATAGCCTTTGCCATCTGCTGGCAGATGGCAAAGAGGCCACGTGTCAGCTACCTGTGCGAACGGGGAAGGGCCTATTTGGTCTCTTTGCCATCTGCCAGCAGATGGCAAAGGCCAGAATCTTTGCCATCTGCTGGCAGACGGCAAAGCACGCCGTTAGCCTTCTAACGTGGCTAACCCCGTTTAGAGGCTTTGCCATCTGCCAGCTGATGGCAAAGGCTGCAGGCTCTTTGCCATCTGCCAGCAGACGGCAAAGTAGCCTTTACCGGCTGGGTTTCAGCCAAACTGTTTGCCGTCTGCTGGCAGATGGCAAAGCCTTTGCCATCCGCCGACCATGCCTTTGCCATCTGCCATGGCAGATGGCAAAGTGGCTGATTCCTGTAGTATGCTAATACTCTGAAATATTCTTTGGCTCCCCTTGTGTCGAATCTATAAATTTGGGTTGAATACTCTACCCTCGAAAACTGTTGCGATCCCCTATACTTGTGGGTTATCAAGACCTTTTTTTGGCGCTGTTGCCGGGGAGCATAGCCATATTTGTTGAGTCACTTGGGATTTATATCAATTTATCACTATGAAGAATCTGAAGGATCCAAAGACCAAGATTTTTCCCTCTAAGACGAGGGGAGGTAAGGAACTGCCATCTAGCTCTGCGCTTGATTCACCTTCTGTTTTGAGTAGACTTGCAACACCACCACAACCTAGTAATCCTGATATGTCGCAAGTTATTGATGATGCTACCTCTGCTATGAATGATGCTTATGATGATGCTAGTACCATGCTTGATGATAATGTGCCACTAGGAGAATTTCTTGATGGACAAATTGCTAGAGCTAAAGAGAATGAAACTACTGAAACCGATGAGATTGCTGAAACTGATGAAGCCTTTGAAACTGATGACTATGAAACACCTATTAGTCCTAGCTCTCCTAGATTTGAAATGCCTAAGATACCTGAAGGTTATGTTATGGACGAGGAGGTAACTAGAGAAATTCTTTCTTGCAAGGATAGAAACGATCTTAAGAAATTGCTACGCAAGTATAAGGAAAAGACTTTGAATGCTAGAATGAAATGTGATCCTAAGTTTGCTACTTCACCTATCTTTGTTACCGATAAGGATTATGAATTCTCTGTCGACCCAGAGTTGATTACTTTGGTTGAATATGATCCTTTCCTTTGCTACGAAACTGAAACTGTAGTGGCACACCTTACTAAGCTGAATGATATAGCCACCCTCTTTGCTCATGATGAGAAGATTCGCTACTATTACATCCTTAAGTTATTTCCGTTCTCATTAAAGGGTGATGCTAAGACATGGTACAATACTCTTGCTCCTGGTTGTGTGCGTAGTCCCCAGGATATGATCTACTACTTCTCTGAAAAATATTTTCCTGCTCATAAGAAACAAGCTGCCTTACAGGAAATATTTAACTTTGTGCAAATTGAAGAAGAGAGTCTCCCACAAGCTTGGGGGAGGCTTCTCCAATTGCTTAATGCTTTGCCTGATCATCCTCTCAAGGAAAATGAAATACTTGATATCTTCTATAATGGACTAACTGATGCTTCTAGGGACTTCCTAGATAGTTGTGCTGGTTGTGTTTCCAGGGAACGAACTGTTGAACAAGCCGAGGAATTATTGAATAACATATTGAAGAATTATGATGATTGGACTCTTCTTGAACCACCGCCTAAACCCACTCCGAAGAAGAGGGGTATCTTATTTCTCAGTCCTGAAGATATGCAAGAGGCAAAGTAATCTATGAAGGAAAAAGGTATTAAAGCTGAGGATGTTAAGAATTTACCACCTATTGAACAAATACATGGCCTTGACACACCACCACCTCCACAGGTGGTAGTGGAATAAGATGGATTTCTTTAGGAAGTTTTCCTCCAAGAAAAATGCCAAAGGAGTCATTGGGGAATCATCGGACAGTGACCTTCACACCCCAAGAAGGGCGGAGATGCGGCCATGTGAATGGCCGCATGATGCCTTCATGGAGGAGGCCAGATTCCACCAAGAGTTCGCTCAGTTTGTTGCAAATGCTGGGTTGACCGAGTTCCTCGTAGCTAAGTGTGACCAGTATCACATCCTTACAAATTCCTTTGTGCAAGGTTTTTATTTTCTGGGGTGGAACAATCCTCCTGAAGTGCAGTTTAATCTTTACGCTGAAACTTACAAAATGTCGCTAACTGACTTCTGCAACATATGCTTGATCCCTTCTGATGGGGAATTGAGAGAACCTAGGCCATCTGAGATTGAGGATTTTCTCCTCACTTTGACAGTGGGTGAAGATAGAGGCGTGTCAAACGCTACTGCTACCAGCTTGCAGTTTCCCTCAGTGCATTACTTTGCTTTGGTCATCGCTAAGTGCTTAACCGCTAGGGAGAAGGTCAGCGCACTCAGTGCCCCTGACCTTGCTATTTTACGTCGTGCACTTTATGATGATCACACCTTTAGTATGGGGGCTATTATTGCTCGTCGCTTACACCTTAACAAAACTAAGGGAAAGATACATGGTGGTATTTATGCTACTCGCTTAGCGAGACACTTTAATGTTCAGCTTCGCCCACATGATTATCTCTTGTCCCGAGTTTACCTTGATCACAAGTCGCTACAAGATAACCAATTCCTTGATGTAACTGATTCTCCCCGCGACATTCTTTAGAACCTAGTATTTAGCAAACAAACCCTTGATGTTATTCCTTGCCTGCACCCGCTTTGTTTGATTCTATTGCCAGGAACGGATACAGGATTATGCCAGATGACATTACAACCTACCGGAACAACCTAGCAGCTCCTGAGGAGGAGCCACAGGGGTGGGATGCTCAGGTGCCGCCTCCACCTCACTTTGACTTGGGACCAAATGGTTTCTACGAATGGTGATTACCAAGCTAGGCCAATAGCCTAAGCTTGGGGGAGTACGTATTTCCACCGACATTACATTCATGTTCACACATTTCATTCCAGTTGTCGGTGTTCATACTTTTTCATTGTAATATCCATGCTAAAAAAAATTCTCGCTTTCTTCTTGTGTGTCTGAAAAACTTTGAGAAAACCCAAAAACATTTCCTGCTTATTTTTAGTTTTTCTTTCTAGCTTAGTTTAATCGTAGTATCAAAATAAAACCCAAAAAGATTTCTTGTTTCTTCTCTTGCTTGTTGGGAGCCTTCCCGTGTAAATAGTTTTTCTCGTTTTTGTTTCTCCCTCTTTAATTTGCTTTCTTCACGAAAAACCAAAAACTCCAAAAATATTTCAGTGTGTTTCTCTGAAATTCATTTCTTTTTGTTTGAGTCGTACCAAGGAGAAGACCACGATGAAAATGTTGAGTGGCTCTCATATGCATCATTGTTAATCTAACAAAGAGCCCATTTTACCTTGTCTTCTCCTCTTGAATAAAATGTTGCAGATTCCAGCTTAGTCCAAGGCACTCTTGCACTATTATTATTTTCTTATCATTTGGTCGTGCAAGTGAAAGGCAATAATGACGATATTTGATGAATTGACTGTGGCGGAGAAAAGCTGTCGGAGAAACGACACCTATGGGATCGTGAGGACCCCTTTACGATTCGGCAAGGAGAAGGTTTGCACAAAGAGCAGATCTAACGATCAACACGGGGAATTTTACCCAGGTTCGGGCCGCTGAGAAGCGTAAAATCCTACTCCTGCTTTGGTATATTGGATGTGTTCTAGCTCATGTTCTGGGAGCGCTATAGTACACAGCTACTACTCATGCAGAATGAGCGCTAGAAGGAGATCCCGCCCCCTGTAGCTACGCCTTGGGCCTCCTTTTATACGTTCGAAGGGGTCACCAACAGTGGCGTACAGTGCGTACATGAGGTGTAAAGTATCTACAGTGTTATCATACCTAACACTGACGGTTTAGGACAAACACATTAAATGCTCCGTTGAGGTGTCCCTTAGCGTCTTGGGGATGGAAAAAGGGGCCGTCCCATCAGCACCGCTTAAGCCCATCCACCGCTAGCACCTGACACGTTACCAGGAGGACAACAGCTAAAAGACAAACTGGTCGCTGCGCTGGAGTGGTGACAGGGTGGCGAGGCCTTGCCGGGGCCGGGGAATCTTGCCGGGAAATCTTGCCGGGAAATCTTGCTGGGGCTTCGCCAGCCATCCCAGCAAGAATCTTGCTGGGGCTTCGCCAGCCATCCCAGCAAGAATCTTGCTGGGGCTTCAGCCTTTGGTCTTCTGTCTTCTGATTATTGACTTGAATGCTTTCTGGATAGTCTTGTGCTTGTTCCCAGTTGTCTTCTCCCAGGAAAGCTTGCTTCTCGGAAATCCTGATCTTGCCAGCCTTTGAGCTTGCCGGTGACGTGTACCCGTCCCATAAGTGGATTTCTTCCCTGCCATGCCCTTCCCGCCTGGAGGCTGCAACTTGCCGGTGCATGTCCAGGGGTAATGAACACCCCCTGTTCACTTACACCGACAGGAGCCCCCGGGCCTGGTCCGGACAAGCGTGCACAGTGTTTGTCTGGGCTAGGCCCAAAAACATGCACCGGTACACGCACGGCGAGAAGTAATCGACACTCATGACTTTTTAACTGCACGCTAATGATGACGCAAGAGAGCTTGCGGTTTGCCGGGCCTTGGGCTTGCCGGCAGCGTGGGCAGACAGAGCAGGACGGCAGCAGGAGTCGTGTGCCCGAAAGGGAGTGTCACACCGTGCGATGAAGAGCCAGCCCCCGAGCCTTCCCCATAAAGGGTACTGCGGGTGCGGTGCTCGATTCATACAGTCATCCCTGCTGTTGCCGCCGTCTACTGCGAATGCTTCACTGCCGTCTTGCCGGCCTCCAGCACGGCGTCCTTGGCTTACCTGTTGCTGCAATGGCGCATGCAAAGGAATAATTAATCTTAGGCAAGCCAAGCTTACATGTTTCTTTATGCTAAATGAACGGTCGCTCCCCTCTTGATTAATTCCGTCCTTGCATATATCTTATATGCAATGTTGTCTAGAAACCTTGCCAGTGCGCACGTTTGCCACGAGCGCTAGGTGCGGGACTTTAGCAGCCTGCTGGAAACGCCGCCGCCGGCAAGGCGACTTGCCGGGTCAGAACGCGGCTGCTAAGCCTGCCGAGCGGACTCGAGGCAAAACTAGAGCGCGGACTCACCACGACAAGGTTCCTTCGCGTGCAGATTAATGTACAAGGACAAAAAAAATCAATCAAGACGGCCCATGCTTGCCGGAAAGCTTTCCGGTGCGCACGCTCCAGTCAACAGCGCTTGGAGGAACGGGTCCTTAGCAGCTTGCCGGGAATGCCGCCTCCCGAAAAGGTTTACCTTCCCGGTGTCTCTGCAGCCGCCTAAGTTGTCGAGCGGACTCGAGACAACTAGGGGCGCTATTGGCCCCGGGAAGGCTCCTTCGCGTGTAGGTATAAGGAGCAAGTAAGGACAGCAAAAGAAATGCAATTGTCACAAGTTTTGCAACTTAGCTTTTCTTGCTATTCATCTCGCATAGCGAGGCCGCGCTCGTGGTGATAACCGGCAGCTCTCTAGAAGGTTACTCTCTAGGGCGCTGCTAGCCCCCGAGCTCGCCTTCCATGTGTATGCCTGCAACACTGATTGGACATGTAATGCCACGACAGCGTTTTAGCACAGCAAGTTAATTAGTTCCTGGTCTATGATTAAATCGATGTAATCTCGACTTCTGTCGAATGTTCCCTTGCTTGCCGGAACACCTTCCGGTGCGCACGATCCAATCAGCAGCGCTTTGAGGAACGGGTCCTTAGCGGCTTGCCGGGAACGCCGCCTCCCGAAAAGGTTTACCTTCCCAGCTTTAGTGCAGCTGCTCACATCGCCGAGCGGACTCGAGGCGACTAGGAGTGCAACTAGCCCCGGGGAGGCTCCTCAGCATACGGGTTTACGCAGAAATCTGAAAATAAAACTCACGAGCCTTTTCCTTGAACAATTGCATTTTTGTACATCCCTACGCTTGCTGGAATACTCCTCGAATGCGCACGTTCTGGTCGATGGCGCTTAGGATCGGGTCCTGTCTAGCAGCCTATCGAGAACGCCGCCTCTTCAAGAGCTTAACGCTTCTAGAAACAACCGCAGCTGCATCTGTGTTGTTGGGCGGACCCAGAACAACCAGGAGTGCAGGGTGTTTCCAGAGCACTCCCTCGCGCACAGGTTATACAAATCTGCCACCAAGGATAAGGCTACACAACAAAAAGCCATCAAAGTTTTAGAACTTAGCTTTCTGTAAGTAGAGCGAAGTCGCCATGGACGATGAAGCTGATGCGCTGACCGCTAGATCAGGTTCGCGCAACCTTTCCCCCTACCTGGCGCGCCAAAGATGTCAGAGAAACGACACCTACGGGATCGTGAGGACCCCTTTACGATTCGGCAGGGAGAAGGTTTGCACAAAGAGCAGATCTAACGATCAACACGGGGAGTTTTACCCAGGTTCGGGCCGCTGAGAAGCGTAAAACCCTACTCCTGCTTTGGTATATTGGATGTGTTCTAGCTCATGTTCTGGGAGCGCTATAGTACACAGCTGCTACTCATGCAGAATGAGCGCTAGAAGGAGATCCCGCCCCCTGTAGCTACGCCTTGGGCCTCCTTTTATACGTTCGAAGGGGTCACCAACAGTGGCGTACAGTGCGTACATGAGGTGTAAAGTATCTACAGTGTTATCATACGTAACACTGACGGTTTAGGACAAACAGATTAAATGCTCCGTTGAGGTGTCCCTTAGCGTCTTGGGGATGGAAAAAGGGGTCGTCCCATCAGCACCGCTTAAGCCCATCCACCGCTAGCACCTGACACGTTACCAGGAGGACAACAGCTAAAAGACAAGTTGGTCGCTGCGCTGGAGCGGTGACAGGGTGGCGAGGCCTTGCCGGGTGCAAATCTTGCCGGGGCCGGGGAATCTTGCCGGGAAATCTTGCTGGGGTTTCGCCAGCCATCCCAGCAAGAATCTTGTTGGGGCTTCGCCAGCCATCCCAGCAAGAATCTTGCTGGGGCTTCGCCAGCCATCCCAGCAAGAATCTTGCTGGGGCTTCAGCCTTTGGTCTTCTGTCTTCTGATTATTGACTTGAATGCTTTCTGGATAGTCTTGTGCTTGTTCCCAGTTGTCTTCTCCCAGGAAAGCTTGCTTCCCGGAAATCCTGATCTTGCCAGCCTTTGAGCTTGCCGGTGACGTGTACCCGTCCCATAAGTGGATTTCTTCCCTGACATGCCCTTCCCGCCTGGAGGCTGCAACTTGCCGGTGCATGTCCAGGGGTAATGAACACCCCCTGTTCACTTACACCGACAAAAGCGGGTATGAACTCAACTTGTTTTTTGTTTTTGTAAATATGTTTAACCCAGTGTCCTTGATTCAGCCTATTATGATCAAACATGTTTGCAATGACCATTAGAGATTATAGTTGTTCATGCCATGCTTAAGTAGCTAGGAGTGATAATGATTTATCTTGGATGTCAACATGCATTAAAATGGTTGTGATGCGGTATGATGATATGGTATCCTCCTCTGAATGTTTCAAGTGGCTTGACTTGGCACATGTCCACGCATGTAGTTGAATCAAAACCAACATAGCCTTCATGATATTTATCGTTCATGGTGTCCATATCCTACTCATTCTAGTAGTCAATGTTTATTATGTGTAATGCATGTTCATGACCATTTTCGCTCTCTAGTTGGCCGCTTCTCAATCTATTTGCTAGCCTTCGCCTGTACTAAGTGGGAATACTGCTTGTGCATCAAAATCCTTAAACCAAGTTATGCCAGATGACTCCACTATATCTACTTATATGCGGTATTACCCTGCCGTTCCAAGTAAACTTGCATGTGCCACCTCTAAATATTCAAATAAACATCTGTTTTGTGTGCCTGGACCGCTCATGGAGCGACAGGGGGTGGTCAGTATCTTCCATGCTAAGCGGGTTATTCTCATGATGAGTGTTTATTCACTCGTCCTTACACGACAGGGGCGGTAATAGGGATTCCCAGTCCCGAAATCAAAAATCAAAAATAATTAAACAAAACTCCCCCAGGAATGTTGTTGGTTTGGACGGTACCCGTGGATACGGCTAGCCGTGGAGTGTGATTGTTGGTGGAGGGGGAGTAAACCTTTACTTTTACCGCTTGGGAACCGCCGCTAATTTGTTTAGCATGGAAGATATTGATAACTCTTGGTCGTGACGTTGACAGAAAGGGTGTACCTCCCAAAATTATATCTATCTCTGTTTTAAAACTTGAGCTCTAGCACCTCTGCAAATCCATGCTTCCCTCTGCGAATGGATTATCTATTTACTTTTATGTTGAGTCATCACCTTCTCAAACAAGCGCCAGACCTGAGAGCACTATTGTCATCCTCATGCATTGTGTATAGTTGATGTTGGGTACAGCATGATTGGATCTTTTCTACCATCAATTACAATGTTTAGTCGCTGCTTGAACTTTGGAGGTGCTCTGCATTTATGTTTTGCGGTCTCAGAAAGGGCTAGCGAGATACCACTATTGTCATATTGTATCATGATTGTTTTGACAAAGTGTTGGCGCTTGAGATATCTTATTATTGCTCGCTAGTTGCTTATGTTATTGATATGAGTTAATATAATTTCTAAGAGTTATTGTTGGCATGGTGATACGTCTCCAACGTATCTATAATTTATGAAGTATTCATGCCAAGTTTACAATAATTCTATATGATTTTGGTATGATTTTATTAGAACTAACCCGGACTGACGCTGTTTTCAGCAGAACTACCGTGGTGTTGTTTTTGTGTAGAAATAAAAGTTCTCGGAATCGGCTGAAAATTTACGGAGAATATTTTTGGAAAATATAAAAAATACTAGAGCAAAAAGATACCGGAGAGGAGTCCCGAGGAGGCCACAAGCCTAGGGGGCGCGCCCCCCCTAGGGCGCGCCCCCCGGCTTGTGCGTCCCTCGAGCACCCCCCCTGACGTGATTCCAACGCCAAGTGCTGCTATAAATCCCAAAACCCCTAGAAAGAAACCTAGATCGGGAATTCCGCCGCCGCAAACCTCCAGAGCCACGAAAAACCAATCGGGAGCCCGTTCCGGCACCCTGCCGGAGGGGGAAACCATCACCGGAGGCCATCTTCATCATCCCGGCGGTCTCCATGACGAGGAGGGAGTAGTTCACCCTCGGGGCTGAGGGTATGTACCAGTAGCTATGTGTTTAATCTCTCTCTCTCTCTCGTGTTCTTGAGATGGCACGATCTTGATGTACCGCGAGCTTTATTAATATAGATGAATCATATGGAGTTTTTCCCTCTCTATCTTCTTGTGATGAATTAAGTTTTCCCTTTGAAGTTTTCTTATCGGATTGAGTCTTTAAAGGATTTGAGAACACTTGATGTATGTCTTGCGATGGGATATCCGTGGTGACAATGGAATGTTCTATTGATCCACTTGATGTATGTTTTGGTGATCAACTTGCGGGTTCCGTGACCTTGGGAATCTATGCATAGGGGTTGGCACACGTTTTCGTCTTGACTCTCCGGTAGAAACTTTGGGGCACTCTTTGAAGTTCTTTGTGTTGGATTGAACATGATGAATCTGAAATTGTGTGATGCATATCGTATAATCAAGCCCATGGGTACTTGTGGTGACATTGGAGTATCTAGGTGACATTAGGGTTTTGGTTGATGTGTATCTTAAGGTGTTATTTTAGTACGAACTCTAGGGCTGTTCGTGACACTTATAGGGATAGCTCATAAGATTGATCAGAAAAGATAACTTTGAGGTGGTTTCGTACCCTACAATAATTTCTTCGTTTGTTTTCTGCTATTTGTGACTTTGGAGTGAACTCTTTGTTGCACGTGAGGGATTTACATATGATTCAACTATGTTAGTATTGTTGAGAGAACTTGCACTAGTGAAAGTATGAACCCTAGGCCTTGTTTCTAAGCATTGCAATACCATTTGTGCTCACTTTTATCATTAGTTACCTTGCTGTTTTTATATTTTCAGATTACAAAAACTTATATCTACCATCCATATTGCACTTGTATCACCATCTCTTCGCCGAACTAGTGCACCTATACAATTTACCATTGTATTGGGTGTGTTGGGGACACAAGAGACTCTTTGTTATTTGGTTGCAGGGTTGTTTGAGAGAGACCATCTTCATCCTACGCCTCCCACGGATTGATAAACCTTAGGTCATCCACTTGAGGGAAATTTGCTATTGTCCTACAAAACTCTGCGCTTGGAGGTCCAACACGAGTCTACAAGAAGAAGGTTGCATAGTAGACATCAAGCTCTTTTCTGGCGCCGTTGCTGGGGAGGTGAGTGCTTGAAGGTATATCTTTAGAACTTGCAATCAAATCTTTTAGTTTCTTGTTTTTCACTAGTTTGGTTTTATAAAAGAAAACTACAAAAAAATGGAATTGAGGTTGCCTCATATACTTCATCTATATAATGTCTTTCGTGAAAATGATGGAAAAGAAAATTGTGCTCAAGCGTTAGAAGAAGAAGTTATTAAAATGTTTGGCACTAAATCTTTGAGTGATGATCATGATTGCAATGTTGTTAGTACGAATTCCTTGAATATTCATGATGCTAATGATATGCAAAGCTACAAGCTTGGGGATGCTATGGTTGATGAAGATGATATGTTTAGTCCCCCAAGTTTTGATGAGCAAATTTATTATGATGAAAGCATGCCTCCTATTTATGATGATTATTGTGATGACATGTATGCTATAAAGAATAATGATAACTATGAAACTTGTCATCATGATTTTAATTTTCAATTGGACTATGCTTCACATGATAGTTATTTTGTTGAGTTTGCTCCCACTACTATTGATGAGAATAAATTTGCTTATGTGGAGAGTGACAAATTTTCTATGCTTGTGGATCGTGAAGATAATGCTTTATGTGATATTTATGTTGTGAAATTCCTTCATGATGTTACTGAAAATTATTATGAGGGAGGAACATATGCTTGTAGGAATTGCAATAATATCAATTTTCCTCTCTATGTGTTCAAAGTTTTGAAGTTATGCTTGTTTTGCCTTCCTATGCTAGTTGATTCTTGCTCCCATAAATTGTTTGCTCACAAAATCCCTATGCATAGGAAGTGGGTTAGACTTAAATGTGCTTGTCATGAGATTCATGATGCTCTTTTGCATGTTTCAATTTTTATTCCTATGCGAGCATCATTGAAATCATCATGCCTAGCTAAAAGGCATTAAAGAAAAGCGCTTGTTGGGAGACAACCCAACACTTTTACCTTCTGTTTTGGTGTGCTAACATGATTAATCTACTGTATTAATCATGTTTTATAGCTTTTGTTTCAATAAAGTGTCAAGTAAAGCCTTTGGGATAGTGTGGATGATAGTTGACTTGATTCTGTGCAAAAACAGAAACTTTTGACTCCAGTCCAGGAATTTTCATGTTTTACTGGAGCGTGATAATGATCTGAAATTTTTACACAGTCTTTATATAAAAATTTCCTAGACTTTTCTAATTTTTCAGAATTTTTAGAGACAGGGAAGTATGGTTACACTACAGATCTTCACAGACTGTTCTGTTTTTGACAGATTCTGCTTTGCATGCATAGTTTGCTTGTTTTAGTGTTTCCATAGCTTATATTTAGTGGTATAAATTATGGGAATGATAGAATACAGTAGGTATGATGTGGGAACAATTATGAATCTTGTCTTGGCAGTACATGAAGAGTTGATTTATTATTATGTGTACTAACCTATCTCACGAGTTCTTTTCGAGTTTTGTGTGGATGAAGTTTTTGAGAATAGGTGAAACCATGATATGAGAGGATTGAACGAGATACAAAAGCTCAAGCTTGGGGATGCACAAGGCACCCCAAGTAAATATTTCAAGAAGTCTCAAGCATCTAAGCTTGGGGATGCTACGCATCCCACCTCTCTTCATCAACAATTATCGGTTAGCCTATGTTGAGCCTAAATTTTTATTCGTTCACATGATGCATGCTATTCTTGGAGTGCTATTTTTCCTTTGCTTGCTGTTTAAATAAAATACTCAGATCTGAAAATATTTATTGAGAGAGAGTCCTCACATAGCTACTTAATTGTTTGACTACTCGTTGATCTTCACTTATATCTTTTGAGAGTAGCTTGTCATTTCCTCCCATGCTTCACTTATACCTTTTTGAGGGATGAAATCTGTATGCTCATGTGCTTCATTTAAATTTGTTTGAGCTTGTCGAAAAAGCAATAGCAATATATGAAACTAGTCCCAAAGCGATAGATATCCAAAGAGGATATAATAAAAACTTTCATGAAGATCATGGGACAAATTAAACTTGATTCTTTGTAATAGTTTTGAAACATGATGATAGTAATATGTGAGTCATGTTAGTGAGTAATTATGCTTTAGTAGGAATATTGGTGTTAAGGTTTGTGATTCCCTATGCAAGTACGAAAGTCAATAGTTATGCAATGAAGTTACATCCTACTTGTGGTGCATTATTCGGTGTTAGTTATGTTCAATGCTCACTTATGTGAATTTTCGTTTCTTGGTTTGGTTGCTTCCCAATCTATTTGCTAGCCTCCATTTGTACTAAGTAGAAATACTACTTGTGCATCCAAAATCCTTAAACCAAGCTTTGCCTTATGAGTCCACCATACCTACCTATATGCGGTATTTCCATGCCGTTCCAAGCAAATTTGTATGTGCCATCTCTAAATTTCCAAAATAAATTTTCGCTTTTGTGTGCCCGAACCGCTCATGAAACGGTGGGGAGTGTCCAATATTTTTTCCATGCTAGATGTGTTATTCTCAAGATAAGTGTTTATTCACTTGTCATTCACGAGAAAGTGGCTGGTATTCGGGATGCCCAGTTCCATGCTCAAAAATCAAATCAAAATATAATGAAACAAAACTCCCCCAGAATTGTTGTTTGTATGGACGGTACCCGTGGATTCGGCTCGCCGTGGAGTGTGATTGATTGGTGGAGGGGGAGTAAAAACTTTATTTTCGGTTTGGGAACCGCCTATGATACATCTAGCATGGAAAGTATTGTGAGATACTTTGTCGTTTTCGTTGACAGGAAAAGCATGCCACTCAAAATATTTTTCTCTCTCAATTTAAAACTTTGAGATCTGGCACCCCTACAAATCCCTACTTCCCTCTGCGAAGGGCCTATCTATTTACTTTATGCAATTTTTATTTTTGCTTTGAGTCTCCATCTTCTCTTATAAGCACCAACTAGGGGGCACTATGATGGTACTTGAGCATTGGGCATAGCTAATATTTGAGTGTGTTTCATGAATGGATCAATGATTGAGCATGATGGGCTAGGGATAACTTTCTTTAGTGTTGATATTTTGAAAGACATGGTTGCTTGTTGACATGCTTGAGTATTGAAGTCATTATGTTAAAACTAGATTATTGCTTTGAATCATTTACAAGTCCAAATGTCCATGCTATACAAAGAAGAAAAGAATATGATGAATATGTTAGGTAGCATTCACACTTCATAAATTATTTCTTTTATCATTTACCTACTCGAGGACGAGCAGGAATTAAGCTTGGGGATGCTGATACGTCTCCAACGTATCTATAATTTATGAAGTATTCATGCCATGTTTACAATAATTCTATATGATTTTGGTATGATTTTATTAGAACTAACCCGGACTGACGCTCTTTTTAGTAGAACTACCGTGGTGTTGTTTTTGTGCAGAAATAAAAGTTCTCGGAATCGGCTAAAAATTTACGGAGAATATTTTTGGAAAATATAAAAAATACTGGAGCAAAAAGATAGCGGAGAGGAGTCCCAAGGAGGACACAAGCCTAGGGGGCGCGCCCCCCTGGCTTGTGGGTCCCTCGAGCACCCCCCTGACGTGATTCCAACGCCAAGTGCTCCTATAAATCCCAAAACCCCCAGAAAGAAACCTAGATCGGGAGTTCCGCCGCCGCAAGCCTCCAGAGCCACGAAAAACCAATCGGGAGCCCGTTCCGGCACCCTGCCGGAGGGGGAAACCATCACCGGAGGCCATCTTCATCATCCCGGCGGTCTCCATGACGAGGAGGGAGTAGTTCACCCTCGGGGCTGAGGGTATGTACCAGTAGCTATGTGTTTGATCTCTCTCTCTCATGTTCTTGAGATGGCACGATCTTGATGTACCGCGAGCTTTATTAATATAGATGAATCATATGGAGTTTTCCCCTCTCTATCTTCTTGTGATGAATTGAGTTTTCCCTTTGAAGTTCTCTTATCGGATTGAGTCTTTAAAGGATTTGAGAACACTTGATATATGTCTTGCGATGGGATATCCGTGGTGACAATGGGATGTTCTATTGATCCACTTGATGTATGTTTTGGTGATCAACTTGCGGGTTCCGTGACCTTGGGAATCTATGCATAGGGGTTGGCACACGTTTTCGTCTTGACTCTCCGGTAGAAACTTTGGGGCACTCTTTGAAGTTCTTTGTGTTGGATTGAACATGATGAATCTGAAACTGTGTGATGCATATCGTATAATCAAGCCCATGGGTACTTGTGGTGACATTGGAGTATCTAGGTGACATTAGGGTTTTGGTTGATGTGTATCTTAAGGTGTTATTTTAGTACGAACTCTAGGGCTGTTCGTGACACTTATAGGGATAGCTCATAAGATTGATCAGAAAAGATAACTTTGAGGTGGTTTCGTACCCTACAATAATTTCTTCGTTTGTTCTCCGCTATTTGTGACTTTGGAGTGAACTCTTTGTCGCACGTGAGGGATTTACATATGATTCAACTATGTTAGTATTGTTGAGAGAACTTGCACTAGTGAAAGTATGAACCCTAGGCCTTGTTTCTAAGCATTGCAATACCATTTGTGCTCACTTTTATCATTAGTTACCTTGCTGTTTTTATATTTTCAGATTACAAAAACTTATATCTACCATCCATATTGCACTTGTATCACCATCTCTTCGCCGAACTAGTGCACCTATACAATTTACCATTGTATTGGGTGTGTTGGGGACACAAGAGACTCTTTGTTATTTGGTTGCAGGGTTGTTTGAGAGAGACCATCTTCATCCTACGCCTCCCACGGATTGATAAACCTTAGGTCATCCACTTGAGGAAAATTTGCTATTGTCCTACAAAACTCTGCGCTTGGAGGCCCAACACGAGTCTACAAGAAGAAGGTTGCGTAGTAGACATCACATGGTTAGTCATAATCTTTGCTGAAAACCTGGGTGCTACTTAAGCATATATATGTAAACAAGAACAAAAGAGTTCGTAAAAGTTTTTCTTTATCACTTTCAGTTTGTCAACGGAATTGCTTGAGGACAAGCAAAGGTTTAAGCTTGGGGGAGTTGATACGTCTCCAACGTATCTACTTTTCCTCACACTTTTGCTCTTGTTTTGGACTCTAATTTGCATGATTTGAATGAAACTAACCCGGACTGACGCTGTTTTCAGCAGAACTACCATGGTGTTGTTTTTGTACAGAAATAAAAGTTCTCGGAACGGAATGAAACTTTTTTGGAGAATTATTTCAGAATATATAAGAATTATTGGAGCCAAAATCTACCGAAGAGGAGGGCCAGGGTGAGCAGCACCCACCAGGGCGCGCCAGGCCCCCTGGGCGCGCCCTGGTGGGTTGTGCCCACCTCGTGGCCCCACTGACCCTAATTCCGCCACTATAAATTCCTATTTTCGGAGAAAAAATCAGAGAGAAAGTTTCATCACGTTTTACGATACGGAGCCGCCGCCACCTCCTGTTCTTCATTGGGAGGCCAGATCTGGAGCCCGTTTCGGGCTCCGCGGAGGGGAATCTTCGGTATTCGTCATCACCAACCCTTCTCCATCGCCAATTCCATGATGCTCCCCACCGGGAGTGAGTAATTCCTTCGTAGGCTTGCTGGTCGGTGAGGAGTTGGATGAGATTCATCATGTAATCGAGTTAGTTTTGATAGGGCTTGATCCCTAGTATCCATTATGTTCTGAGATTGATGTTGCTATGACTTTGCTATGCCTAATGCTTGTTACTAGGGCCCGAGTGCCATGATTTCAGATCTGAACCGTTTATGTTATCACCATTATATCTATGTTCCTGATCCGATCTTGCCTAGTCATATGCACCTATTACGTGTTCTGATCCGTAAACCCCATAGTGACAATATTTGGGATACTTTCCGGTGATGACCGTAGTTTGAGGAGTTCATGTATTCACCGTGTGTTAATGCTTTGTTCCGGTTCTATATTAAAAGGAGGCCTTAATATCCCTTAGTTTCCTTATGGACCCCGCTGCCACGGGAGGGTAGGACAAAAGATGTCATGCAAGTTCTTTTCCATAAGCATGTATGACTATTTACGGAATACATGCCTACATTACATTGATGAACTGGAGCTAGTTCTGTATCGCCCTAGGTTATGACTGTTACAGGACGAATATCATCCAACGAGTTCACCGATCCAGTGCCTACGAGTTTTCCACTTATTGTTCTTGCTAAGTTACTACTGTTGTTGCTACTGTTACACTTGCTACGAAACTATTGCTATCACTTTTACCGTTACTGTTACTGCTGCTACTGCTATCAAAACTATCATACTACTGTGCTACTGATCACTTTGCTGTAGATATTTAATCTCCAGGTGTGGTTGAATTGACAACTCAGATGCTAATACTCTCAAATATTCTTTGGCTCCCCTTGTGTCGAATCTATAAATTTGGGTTGAATACTCTACCCTCGAAAACTGTTGCGATCCCCTATACTTGTGGGTTATCACTCCGCCGAAAAGTTGATTGTTTGGAGGGCACCCGTGGATACGACTAGCCATGGCAAGTGTTTGAATGGCGGAGAGGGAGTAAAAATTTCATTCTGTTTGGGAACCACAATTAATGTGTTTAGCATGAAAGATACTGAAATCTCTTATCGCGACGTTGACAGGAAAAGCACATCACCGAAATTATATATTCATCTCTGTTTTGAACATTGAGCTCTGGCACCTCTTCAAATCTATGTTTCCCTCTGCGAAGGGGCATTCTATTTATTTCAATGTTATTTACTTTCATGTTATTTTATTTTATTATTTGAGTCACTGTCTTCTCATTCAAAGCATCAATCCTAAGAGCGATGTTGCCATTTTTATGCATTGGGTCTAGTTAATGTTGGATTTGAGGATGAATGGATCTCTTCTACCCTGAATTACAATGTTTAGTCGTTGCTTGAACTTCAGAGGTCCTCTGCATTTATGTTTTGCAGTCTCAGAAAGGGCTAGCAAGACACCATTTTATCATATTATATCATAGTTGTTTTGATAAAGTGTTGGTATTTGAGATATAGTATTACTGCTTGCTAGTTTATTATGTTATTGATATGAGTAAATATAGTTTCTAAGTGTTATCATTGGTCTGTTTAGATCATGACTTGTGTTGGAAACTTGATTATTAGCTAAGCTTATATATGGAAACAATAACAAAAGAGTTTGTAAATGTTTTTGTTTATCACTTTTAGTTTATCAACTGAATTGCTTGAGGACAATCAATGAGTTAAGTTTGGGGAGTTGATACGTCCCAAACGTATCTACTTTTCCAAACACTTTTGCTCTTGTTTTGAACTCTAATTTGCACAGTTTGAATGAAACTAACCTGGACTCATGTTGTTTTCATCAGAATTGCCATGGTGTTATTTTTGTGCAGAAATAAAAGTTCTCGAAATCGAATGAAAATTTGTGGAGATTTTTTATTGAATAAATAAAAAATATAGGAATGACGATCAACTACAGATGGGCCACTTGTTGCTCACAAGGAAAAAGGGTGCGACCACAACCCAGGGCGCGCCATGTTGTCTTGTGGGGCCCACATGCGGCCGTTTGACCTAATTCCAAGCATATAAATTCCATTTCCCTCAGAAAAAATAGGAGAGAAGATTTCATTGCATTTTACGATACGGAGCCGCCGCCACCTCCCTTTCTTCCTCGGGAGGCTGATCTGGAGCCTGTTTGGGCTTCGGAGAGGGGGATTCGTCGCCATCGTCATCATCAACCCTTCTCCATCGACAACCCCATGATGCTCACCACCGGGAGTGAGTAATTCCTTCATAGGCTTGTTGAACGGTGCTGGAGTTGGATGAGATTTATCATGTAATCGATTCAAGTTGTTAGGGCTTGATCCCTAGTATCCACTATGTTCTGAGATTGATATTGCTATGACTTTGCTATGCTTAATGCTTGTCACTAGGGTCCGAGGGCCATGATTTCAGATCTGAACCTATTATGTTTTTATAAATATGAGAGTGTTTTGGATCCTATCTTGCAAGTTGTATGCACCTATTATGTGTTATGATCCGTAGACCCAAGGTGAGACTAATTGGGACCACCTTCGGTGATAACCGTAATATGAGGAGTTCATGTATTCACCATGTGTTAATGCTTTGTTCCGGTTCTCTATTAAAAGGAGACCTTCAAATCCCTTAGATTTCCTTATGGACCCCGCTGCCATGGTAGGGTAGGAGAAAAGATGTCATGCAAGTTCTTATTATAAGCACATATGACTATTTATGGAATACATGCCTACATTATATTGATGAATTGAAGTTGGTTCTCTGTCGCTCTAGGTTGAGACTGTTACATGATGAATGTTATCCAAATATCCATCATTGATCCAATGCCTACGCTTTTCTCATATTGTCTTTGCTAAGTTACTACTGTTGCTACTGCTGTTACAATCACTACAAAACTGCTACTGTTACTATTGCCATTGCTACCGTTACTATCAAACTATCATATTATTGTGCTACTAAACACTTTGTTGTAGAGATTTAGTTTTCGAGGTGTGGTTTAATTGACAACTCAATTGCTAAGGCTCATAAATATTCTTTGGTTCCCCTTGTGTCGCGAATCAATAAATTTGGGCGAAATACTACACTCAAAGACTATTGCGATCCCCTATATTTGTGGGTTCTCATAAATCACATGCATAAATTTCATCATGAAGTTTAGCATAAAGAGTATATGGTATAACATTAATAGAGGAGCCTATATCACAAAGTCCAAAATAAGAAGTACTACCAAATGAGCAAGGTACTACCAGTTTATCCGTGTCGGGTGCCTTGGTGCAACCTTTCACAAAATAATTATCTCTTTCTCCATGGTTTCAATAGGCTTCACTTTTTTTGTTCTTTTGGGAGGTTTAACCTGAATATTGCATATACCTTTTTCTTCTTCTCGATCTCACCCTTTGCTAAGGTACTCAAGTTGTGCCTTCCTTATGGGGAAGGGTAATTCTTCTTCATGTTCATAGTCATCTTCTATAGGAGTTATTGTTTCTTATACCTCCAAGATCTGCACAACAACCTCTTCCTCGGGGTCCTCATCAGTATAACACTCCAAATTCTTCTTAGGAAGCTCCATATGTTCTGCATGGCATTTAACAAACCTCAAAACAATGTCAGGATCAAGATAATGTTCATCACTAACTTGATTAACTCTCCTTGAATTAAGATAAGCTTGTGTGCAATCAAAATCAACTTCCACATTACCCTCTTCTTCATCGTCACTCCCCCAAGCTTCATGATTTGCTAGTTTACATTCTAGCAACTCTTGGTCCTCGGGGACCAAGCTAGTTATAAAGGAACCTGCAGATGCTAAATCTAGCTCCTCTTTGGAATCATCCCGAAGTCCTCCATAGAAAAAGATTCAACACAAGCCATTCAGGGAGTTTATGATGAGGGCAATCATTTAACAAAGTTTTGTACCTTTGGTATGCATTGACCATGCTTTCTCCTAGTCTCTGGCGGAAATTCAATATCCTCCGTCTGGCCTCATAAGATTTCATTTCAGGATAGTATTCTGATAAGAAGGCATCTGTGAGCTTATCCCGTATATCAAATGTACCTGCAGTATGAGACACTAACCAATCTTTTGCCACATAAGCCAATGTGTGAGATAAAATAATTAAGTTTCATGTCATCTTGGGTAAAGGCATTTAACTTAAATGCTCCACGAATGACATCACAAAATGGTGATACTCCCTCTGTCCCGGTGCATAAGTCATCTTACGAAAACCAAATAATCCCAAAACACTTAGGCACGGTGCATTAACTCCCAGCTTGTTTCTTGTTTTTTGACATGAATAAAGGAATCAACCAATAAAAGATGTGAGGCGTGTATGTTTTTAATGACTTGAGACTACCTATCACGGCATGAAGTGGTCAGTTCATTGCATGCAATGATATTAATTAGCAAATGAACATTAATTTCTCTCGTTTTCCTGTCCGCCTTGGTCGCGGTGCATAGCGTAAGATGACTTATACACTGGTACAGAGGGAGTAAGGATCTTCGCCTGCCTTAGCTTTAAACTTCTTACTGTGAAATAATTTGAGGACACTAGGATTCACCTCATAAGCTGCACCAGTGGGGTTGGGACCCAATGGCATGAACATTTCCTGCAGAGGTGGTCCAGTAAGACGCATGGCTGGTAATTGATAATTGTGTCCATACTTAGCCATGGTTGCCTTATATCTGCAAACAACTTAGTACACAAAATTCAAACCAAACTCAAAACAAAGATCAAAAGCGCTCAGCTCCCCGGCAACGGCGCCAGAAAAAGCTTGATAGCCTGCAAGTGCACAGGGTTTAGTTGTAGCCTTCTCGAAGTAAGACTATCGATCCCACAGGGAGCACGTGAATCAATCTTCTGTTTCTTGGATAATTTAAATATTATGCATGTAAGTTGTCAGTAACCCAAAGCAATAGTAATGACATATGAAAAGTGTAGTAGGTATGAAAGTAAGTATTAAAGGAAAGCAAGTACTAAATATTGCGAACGAGAATGTGGAAATCAACAAGACTAAGGCATTCCCAGGGAGTCCAAAATCCCCTCTAGTGTGCTTATATAGCGGTGCCTAAACACAAGGTTACGTCGGATTCCTAAGCCACTTTGCATCTTTCTATTTGTGGACAGAGACGGTACAGATACATGCATACACTAGGCATCCCCGTATCACATACGTCCACCGTTCTTCCCACTCCGGTCATCAAACGGTGATTAAGGGGAGACAAGGTTCCGTGGATGCGGCCTATAGGTTGTCTCTGTTTACCCCCTGCTACAACGATCTGCCACGAAGAGAGATGGGGCATGTCACATCACCCACTTCTACAACCACATGGTTCGCCGGCAGTAATAACCTTCCGTCCAAAATTGGCATACATTGGATGGTCGACTTTAACCAATGTCAAGAAGATCATTAACATAAACATGCAAAGAGGATATTAAATTATAATACCAATTGATCTATCACATACTAGGGTTCATCCATATTCCCGAAAACTAAGGGAACTACTCACACATGGAGGCAACAATCATTATATCACCGGTGATGGAAAACATGAATAGATCAAACATGTAACACAATCGTTATCCCCAATGGATCTCAAAGATTATAATAGGTGGATGTGGATGATGATGATGATGACAGTGATGATGATGTTGAAGCCGTCCCGGTGATGGTGGTGAAGGCGGTGGCCTCCTCCTCGTTGATTCCTCCCTCTGTATCGATCCGGAGGCTAGGGTTCCTACTTCTGCACGAGTTTATGATGGTTGTGTGCGTCTGATTCACGACCCATCTTCGCGGGGCTAAAATAGGTGACCAGGCGGTGGTGGTGGCATGCCATACGACCGCTCAAACGAGCGGGCATGATCGTATGGAAGGTTGTCTTTTGCTCTGGCTGCTCTGTGACGATTTTTCCTTTGGCCTTCTTGCTTTTTTTATGTTAGGCTATCATCACTTTAAGTACGTGATTTCACTACCATTTCTGGGGATTTTCTCCATGTCATAATAATTTGTCCAAAAAGCGCTACATGAGGAAAAACAACAAAAAGAGGTGCATGAACGCAATAAAACTCCATAAAGCCTAAATTGTAGGCACAAAATACCCATAAAAATATCAGATAAATTAGACTCATCAACTCAGCGTCAGCCCTCCGCCACAGCCGTGCCTTTGTGAATTTCGCCCCCGCCGACAACTTCTGGCCACTTTTGCCTCGAGAGGAAAAAGGGGGGAAAGTGGATTGAGAGAGCAGAAGAGAGGAGAGCCTAAATGATAAGGGCATGTACAATGGTAGCATATGGATATAGATGCCTATGAAAAAAAGTAGTTTGAAGCATCTACATTGATTTTGTTCTCCCCATGCAAACTACCACTAGTGGGTCTCAACAAAGAAAAAAAAGGTATCCGGTACATGTGTTGTCATGCATGTCTACTCTTCACTTCAACTTTTTTAACTTTTTGCATCAGACCGTATTTTTTCTTCCCAAACACTTGTCTCCTGATAAAAATCTCGCTACACCATCCCAATATATTTTTTCTGGCAATCGATCCTACATCACATACGGAACATCATCATGAAACTATGCATTGGTCATGCCCCTAACATGGTCTGGGTCGCTCGCTCGCGCTTGCCCATGCTGGACCGAACGCTTTGCGGCACCGACGTATCACAGACTCATGCATCAAGAATGGTGAGTTGCATCCGACTGTTGCTAGGCGTTCGGGACGAAAAGCTAAAAAAGCTGAAGTTCTGGTGTTATCTTTTCTTCCGATATATATTATTGCCTTATTGGATACATCGGGATTTTTCTTCAAGCGAAACAACGCTACATTTATAGCCATGCCCCGCAGGTGGCAGCACCTGCGACCGTGGCCGACGAGCTTGCCCGCCGCACTGCTAATATCCGCCCGGCGGCGGAGGGACTATCGACCGCAGGAACTCCAGCTCCTCTTCGGTGAGAGTCACTGGCTCTCCAGACGACGCGAGGGATGTCATCGCCGGCCGCGCAGGAGGGCGCGCCCTGCGGCTGAAAAAGTACTCCACCGCGCCCTGCTTCGCGGACTCGGCGATCTTGTCGTTCGACGGCAGCACCCGCCTCGTCAGGGGCTCGACGTTGGCCATCGGCAGCGCGCTGCTCCCCTCCGACGCCGTGTTCTCCGCGTTGCCCTCACGGCCGCCGCGCCCCTTCGCACCACCTGAAACCAAAACCAGAAACAAAACAGAACCGCCATGAACAACTACTAGTAAAACTGTGCGTAATCCCGTGGACCACTCCATGTTCCATACCACGTTTCTTGCTGCGTCCTCCCAATCCCATTGTCCAATCTGTCACTCCCCACTGGACTTACTCAATGTGTGTGCGTTGTGATGGGAGCGGCTTATGGCCTGGGCGCCTGCATTTATAGGTGTCCGCGGGCTGGGCTGCGCCAGCCTGGACGCACGGCCACGGTGCCATGCCAAGGTGCAGTGGTGCATGCTGCCGCCGTGTCGCGCGGAGAACGAGGTGAGGCTGCCACATTGCAGCTCCGGCGAGCCATGCATGTGTTACGGGGCAGAGCAGGGGGCGGCTTTAACCTAGACACCCTCTCGTCGGTGTGCTCTTCTCAGTTCTCACCTACAGGCAGGGTCGCTGAAGAGAGGAAGACGACGTACGACGTCAAGGAGGCAGAGGTGGTTGGCTACGCGCCGATGTGGGTGCGTAGGCGTTCGGCGTCGGCGCGTCCCGTTGCTCACGTCACGTACTCCCATCCGCTGCCGCCTAGAAATTAAGAGGTCAGACCGCTTGCGTAGGTGACTTGTGTGTCTCGCTTCTCTATCAACTGGAACAGAGAGGGGTGGGTCTAGGCGTCGGCCGGCCGGCCCAAATTTCGACCTGCCGACATGCAGCCCTCGGATTCACCCCGCAACAGCTGTTAGATTAGGATGCAACGCAGCAACAAAAAATCCAGGCAAAAATGAACAGGGGCGTACCTCGGCCCGCACAGCCCACGGCCGATTTGTTCGCAAATAACAACGCCGCGGTGCTCCATTGATGCCGCTCGCCGTCGTTGAAGCACACACCGTCGTCGATCCAACATACAGTGTCACCGGTTGCAACTCACCAACGACGGGCGTCTCCAGTTGTAAACGGTTGTAGCTCAAGTGCACACGGCTTGCAGCTCTAGCGCACATGGTTGTAACTTCTGTGGTATATGGTTGTAGAAAAAAAAATATTCACTGATCTTGTCTTCCGGCAAAAAGCTAGTAGCAGCAAAATAAAATGCCATAACCGACGAATCAAAAAGTTACTACTGCCAAAAAAAGGATTGTTGCGACCGGCAAAATCAAAAGTGTAAACCAGCAACGCGAAAAGCTACTACCGGCAAAAAAAAGTTGGAACCTGTGAATCAAGAATTGGTGCTCGTGGATGAAATTGTTGCGAGCAGCAAAATAAAAAGCTGAAACAGGCAAATAAAAAAAAAGTTGCAACTGGCTAAAATAAAAAACAAAGCCATAATAGGAGCACGGCATCTTGGAAAAAAATGGTGTTGCATCCACGGGGTGTGTGAGCACCGTCGCCTCGAGCTCACACGGGAGGGCGCGGAACAGCTCGTCGTTGCCTCATCGCCGGCGTTGCGGCGCGGCGATGTTAAGGCCGCGCGACAACAGTGAAGTAGAGAGATAATAAGGGGTGCTTGTGGGAGGCGTATCCATGGCGGTGTGGCGCTCATGGCGAGAGAGAGAGAGAGTGGAGATCCATTTGGGAAAGCGAGAGAGAGGAAGAGAACGAGTGGAGGAGAACTATCGGGGTGAGAAGATAAGAAAGAGAAGGGACGGTTTGCGGGGTAGTGGGGTGACGTGGTGCAAATTGGATGCTGGAGATCACGAGGATCCCACGACGCCCGCGCTCCGGCCGGTTGTACCGAAACATTACCCTTTAGAAAAACAGGGGGCGGCTAATTCATGGACAGTTGGCTGCACAAGGAAGATGCGGTCAAATTCCGATAAAAGGAAATTACCATTTTAGTTGTTCGGTGATTTTTTTTTCATTTCTAAAGATTCTTTTTTGGGAATTTTTAGATTTAACAGTTTTAGCTTTCAAAAAATATTTCCTATTGTCAGAACTTGATACTTTCATATTTTAAAAATAACTTGATTTTTTTTAAGTTTAAATTTTCCAAAAAGAAAACAAAGATTTCACATAAAAAAAGAGACATCGATGTAAGCCCAACCAGAAAAAATGAGGAAAGTAAGAAAGAAAGGGAAGGCCACGTGTTTAGGACGCACACCCAAACCTATCCCGATATAAAAGGAAGCCGCGTCCTCCGCCCGGCCAACACGTACACGACACATGTGGGTACGTAGGTGAGCCATGTCCCCCGCCCAACCAACATGCCGTGTACGCGCATGTCTGGGTACATAGGTGTTTGACGTTTAACGTCAGCGTATTCCATTGTTGACATGTGTGTGACGTGTAAATTAAGAGGTCGAGCCACTC
This sequence comes from Elymus sibiricus, assembly GCA_039707655.1. Classification (NCBI taxonomy): domain Eukaryota; kingdom Viridiplantae; phylum Streptophyta; class Magnoliopsida; order Poales; family Poaceae; genus Elymus; species Elymus sibiricus. The sequence goes on from CM077673.1 coordinate 338,804,194, forward strand.
GTGTAGTTGACTTGTGTGTTTTTCTCATATTCACATTGGAAAGAGAACCTTAGTCCCAAATATAACAAAGGTGGCTAATTGGAGGGCAGCCTTAATGCAATGGAAACTTTCTATAATTGATTACTTCTATCTTTAGAAACTTGGCTATTTTGGCACTTTTAGAATTCACATTTTCGGCTTCAAAAAAAATATTGGCAAAAGTTTGAAAATTTAAAGAGAGTTTGAAAATTTTCGAACGAAATTAGACTTTCTAAGAAATGTGAGCTTTCGAGATTTCAACTTTCGGCATTTAAACTTTTGGAAACATTAAAGTTTTTAGAATTTGATTTTTTGTGATTTTTTAAATTAGATCTTACACATGGAAAAACTATGAAAAAGCCACATGGACATGGGCCCAGTCGAAAAGAAAAGAAAAAGGGAGAGAAGGGGAAAGACGAGTTTGCGGCCTCCACACCTAGCAAAAAAGGGAAGCGTCCCCTGCCCCACTCGATAGGAGCGATAGCGTCGTTCCCTGCATATGGGTAACCGCTAGAGAATCCGTTCTACTATAGTATTGTACTAATATGGTATTTTAATCCATTCATAATGTGTTCTTAATTATTATTTTACTTGTGGGATATATTATGTTATATGAACATTCGACCAGAGCTCTATAATTTCACTACCGTTGCATTAAAGACTCTACCATTGATCAACTCAAATTATATTATACACTATATTTGTCACACAAACATTGGATAATTATGTGTTAAAAATGTATTTAAATATAACATAACAGCCAAAGTGATGTCTTGGAGAGTGTTTTTTTTGTGAGATGGGACATCGAGTTTCATTCCTCGGGAATATGGTTGATATCATCTAAAAATACCAAGAAATACAATCTGGATAGTTGCCCAGCCAACTAGTGGCAGGGCTAGGAATTAAAGATCGGTCGGGGGGGGGGGGGGGGGGGGGGGGGAGGGAGGATGACTCAAAAATTTAATAAGAAAAGCCAAACTGACACTAATACTTTTTTTTCTTCTAAATTCGGCATTGTTCATCTCCAAATTAGGAGCAAATCAGTGATGTTAGGGGGTGGAGGGGCTAGGGCCCCTGCTGTTTCCCCTATATCCGCCAGTGCAGCCAACATGCGATGCTACTACCAATCCTACAATAGATAGCTAGATAATCCACAACCTTATTTTAACCCGTGCAATTTTCAGCAAACAAACTCGGTCACGCTTTTTGTTGTATTTGATCTCTATCACTAAGCATCCATAACTAGAACGTCGAGATGGGATTCGTCTGCTTCTAGAACGTAGACCAGCATGGCAATCCAGGTTTGTGTTCATGTATAAGACATCATAGAGGTGGGATTATTTCATTATCGCACAGATTCTGAGACTATTAACATGTGATTATGTTGGTCAATATACTTAAAACTATTCATTCAATGTAACATCCTTTATACCCCGTTGTTAAACGTATAGCTAGCAAAAAAGAATTCACGCAAAAATGACTGGCGGATACTATTATATAATCTATATTTACGTATATTGCAAAATTTACACTCTAGATCTTAAAAATAACTTGATTCTTTTAAAGTTTAAATTTTCCAAAAAGAAAACAAAGGTTTCACATAAAAAAAGAGACATGGATGTAAGCCCAACAAGAAAAAATGGGGAAAGTGAGAAAGAAAGGGGAGGCCACGTGTTTAGGCCGCACACCCAAACCTATCCTGGTATAAAAGGAAGCCATGTCCTCTGCCCGGCCAACATGTCATGTACGCGCATGTGGGTACGTAGGTGAGCCATGTCCCCCGTCCAACCAACATGCCATGTACGCGCATGTGTGGGTACATAGGTGTTTGACGTTTAACGTCAGAGTATTCCATTGTTGACATGTGTGTGACGTGTAAATTAAGAGGTCGAGCCACTCGTGTAGTTGACATGTGTGTTTTTCTCATTCCCATTGGAAAGAGAACCTTACTCCCAACTATAACAAAGGTGGCTAATTGGAGGGCAGCCTTGATGCAATGGAAAGTTTCTATAATTGATTACTTCTATCTTTAGAAACTTGGCTATTTTGGCACTTTTAGAATTTACATTTTCCGCTTCAAAAAAATAATCTTGGCACAAGTTTGAAAATTTAAAGAGAGTTTGAAAATTTTCAAACAAAATTAGACTTTCTAAGAAATGTGAGCTTTTGAGATTTCAACTTTCGGCATTTAAACTTTTGGAAACATTAAAGTCTTTAGAATTTGATTTTTTGTGATTTTTAAATTAGATCTTACACATGGGAAAAACTATGAAAAAAGCCACATAGACAGGGGCCCCATCAAAAAGGAAAGAAAAAGGGAGAGAAGGGGAAAGACGAGTTTGCGGCCTCCACACCTAGCAAAAAAGGAAAGCGTCCCCTGCCCCACTCGACAGGAGTGATGGCGTCGTTCCCTGCATATGGGTAACCACTAGAGAATCCGTTCTACTATAGCATTGTACTAATATGGTATTTTAATCCATTCATAATGTGTTCTTAATTACTATTTTACTTGTGGGATATATTATGTTATATGAACATTCGATCAGAGCTCTATAATTTCACTACCGTTGTATTAGGTATTCTACCATTGATCAACTCAAATTATATTATACACTATATTAGACACAAAAACATTGGATAATTATGTGTTAAAATGTATTTAAATATAACATAACAGCCAAAGTGATGACTTGGAGAGTGTTTTTTTGTGAGATGGGACATCGAGTTTCATTCCTCGGGAATATGGTTAATATCATCTAAAATAGCCAGGAAATACAAACTGGATAGTTGCCCAGCCAACTAGTGGCAGGGCTAGGAATTTAAGATCGGCCTGGCACTACTACAAAAACGGCTATAGCTAATATGGACATTAATGGCACACCATGTATGTGGTGCGCCACTGCTATATAGCAGTGGCGCACCAGATATGGGTGCGCCATTAATGGCCATATTACTAATGGCGCACCTGGTGTGTGGTGCGCCATTACTAGTTTTGTCCTGGCCCCACACCCCTCCCCAGACTTAGCAGTGGCGCACCAGTAAGAGGTGCGCCATTGCTATCTATACGTATGGCGCATCCCTTACCAGTGCGCCATTGCTATCACCCCTTATCCCCTCCCTCACGACCCAACCCAACCCAACCCAGCCACGACGAGACCTCCTCCTAATTTCCCGATCCCCACCCACCCACGGCCTCGCTTCCACAGCCGCCGGCCAGCGACGGCGACCCCTCCTCCGCAGCCGCACCGATCTACGACCTCCGCCCTCCTCTCCCTAGCGGAAGCCGGCGGCCAGATCCGCCAGGGCCAGGGCCAGGGCCACAGCGGGGATTCTGGATCCGCGCCGCCGTCGAGTTGGGCCGCGACGGTCACCTCCTTCTCCACAACCATCGCCGCATCTATGGAGAGGAGGATTGAGGGGGCAGCCACCGCTTCCCCTGTCTGCTTCTTCTTCGGACGCCGCCATCGACCTCGGACCACACCGCCGCCGCCATGGATGCACCATATGAAGGTCTCCTCCCCCATCCCCCCTCTAGCCCATCTCTCTCTCTCGTCTTTAGATTTGGTAGGGTTGGTTCCCTGATGCCGTATAGACGCACACACAAAGTTAGGTCTTGGGATCTGGTTTTTTTTCTGCTGCTAGCTTTGTTTGTTGACAGGAACAATTACGCTTAGTGTCTCTCAGGTTTTGATTTTTGTTCTAACCTTTAGGTTATTTGGTATGCATATCACCTAATTCACCGACAGTCAAGTGCATCCCATCAATCAATCAATAAAAGAATAGATAGATTGTAGTGTTAGAGTCCGTCAGAGATGTCTCCCACTAAGAAAGATCAACAAGTTATTAGTTACTAGGAACCTGGACGCCCTGCAAGACAGATTTATCCGTGATGCATGTGAAATATATCCTCTGTTCATCATCATATACTTACTGTCCTAGATTAAATAAATGTGGGGTTCAAGCACACAACTAAACTGTACTGTAGCTTTGAACAAAGCGATGGATGTTTTTTTTGTCTAGCCCTCGACAAAGCCCAGTCATTTTTGTTTCATTCCATGCTTTATTCATCAAAATGATCGTGACATGGCTCATTTCAGTCGTCATGTGTGGTTGCTAGGCTTGGTTCACTGACGGGCACAATTGTTTCTCGGGGGATTCTTCTTCCCCTCCGCGGGCATAGCTGCTGGTAAGCCACCGGTTCCCTCTCTGCTCTCTATGTTGATCGAAAAGCATCAGATATGGACAAATGACACTGCAGTCAAGTGCATACATCAATAAATGAATCTAGATAACATTCGAGTCCGTCAGAAATTTCTCCTACTAAGTTAAGATCAACCAAGTTAGTTACTACGGATCTGCAAGACAGATCTTTCCGTCATGCATGTGAAATCTATCCTTCTATTCGTCATATACTAGTTTAAATGTGAGGTTCACGTGCACAACTCAACTCAACTGTAGTTTCAAACTTCCGCAATGGCTGGATACTTCTTTTGTGTGTGTGTAGCTCTGGGCAAAGCCTAGATATTCTTGTTGCATTCCATGCTTTGTCAATCAATGGTTATCATCCATGAACCTCATTTCATTCGTGATGTATGGTTGGTACTGCGCCTCTCCCGCATTAATCCTGCTTCTGAATCGATCTGCACAGCTGATTTTTGCCTATTGCTCTGTTTGCCTGCAGGGGAGGTACCGCTGGAGCTCTAAGGCGGCCTTAAACACCACCGATCTGGTCGGAGGTTGGGCAGATAAGGCCCTGCGTCTCCTGCTCCTTCCCATGTACGTGGGTGGTTCAAGCGGCAACTTCTGCAGCTACGTGGGATTTCTTCATGACCATCAGCAGGTACGGGATTTCTTCAGGACGATGACTCAGACCAATATCTGCATGCAGAGAACACATATGAACTTCTCTTGAGATGATTGTGACTGAATGAAAAGTGACAGTGGATGGATATGCACTATAAAAACTGAGTGTCTGCCTGTGTTGTGATTGATTTCTAGGTATGATGCAAATCTCATGGTGGCACAATTCCTTCCTTTTCCTCTTCAATGTTCTTGGGTCATGGTGTGCTCATGCTTTTGCCCATGTTGATTTGCAGCCCAGATAATAGTCCGTGCGACGGAGGTGTGATTTTCTAATTGTATTTACTAGCTATTTTAATAATGCTATATAGATCTTTGCAGAACTCCCATGGTGTTCGTTGTTCTTGAACTAAAGAAATTTGCTGTCTAGAATTGACATAATTCTGTTCCTTGAGCTATAAACCCGGTTACCTTAAAATGACCTTAGAACATGCCGACAGTCAAGTTATAGACTGCAGAAATAAGTTTGATGTGCACTGAATGAATTGATTTGGTCATTCACCATCATCACTCACCCCATAAATTTTATTTGCCTGGCAGTCAGATTGCCTTTACAATGGTGGATGGAAAGAAGATGTCTGAGAAGTTATTAATTATCTTCATCGCAAGTATCCAAAGGCTCCAATGTTCTGTGTTGGTACAAGCATAGGTGGCAATATTCTGGTATGTTCTCTTAGTCCAAACTTCCCTTTCATTTTCTACCACAAGTGACGATAGAATAGTTGTTATTTGCTAAGTCTACTAACACCACTTGGACCTCTATTATTTGACTTTGATTTTGTTTTTAAATTATAACTTCTTTGTATACTATGTAAGAAACCAGAATGAACCATCCAGGAAGTGTCTCAAGCCAGCTATTCTATTAAGTCGTCCCTCCACAAAAAATGACAGTATTGACATGTTATAAATAGTTTGTTTGTCTTTCTGTTTATTTTGTTACATTTTGCAGGGATAAAGTGAAGAAAAAGAAGAAAAGATTACTAGAAGATTAGTTTTAGGATTTTCTTTTATTTCCTTGCAATTTTCCTTTTATTGGATACTTGTAAAGACATTGTAATATTCTTACTATAATAAAAATTATGATTCTATTTCATTTTTTGTTTTTAAATTATTTTTCCTTATAGGTTGTTTTCTGTAAATTTGGATTTTTTTTGTTTTCCAAATACATTACTAGTGGCGCATTTCAGCCCTTATTAGTGGCGCACCTTCCTTTATTACTAGTAGCGCACCTATAAGGCTATTAGTGGCGCACCTGGAGGGAATACTAGTGGAGCACCTAAGGGTTAGTAGTGGCGCACCATGTGGTGCGCCACTGGTATTTGGATTACCAATGGCGCATCAAAGGTGCGCCATTACTAACAATTACTAATGGCGTGTTAATAGTGGCGCACCCATAGTGCGCCATTAATAGCAATATGTGGTGCGCCATTAATAGCCTTTTTTCTAGTAGTGTGGGGGCAGGGAGGATGACTCAAAATTTTGATAGGAAAAGCTAAACTAACACTAATACTTTTTTTTTCTAAATTCTGCATTGTTCATCTCCAAATTAGGAGCAAATCTGTGATGTTAGGGGGGGGGGGGGGGGGGGGGGGGCTTTGGCCCCTGCTGTTTCCCCTATCTCCGCCAGTGCAGCCAACATGCGATGCTACTACTAGTCCTACAATAGCTAGCTAGATAATCCACGACCTTATTTTAACCCGTGCAATTTTCAGCAAACAAACTCTGTCACTCTTTTTGTTGTATTTGATCTCTATCACTAAGCATCCATAACCAGAACGTTGACATGGGATTCGTCTATTTCTAGAATGTAGACCGGCATGGCAATCCAGGACTGTGTTCATATATAAGACATCATAGAGGTGGGATTATTTCATTATTGCACGGATTCTGAGACTATTAACATGTGATTATGTTGGTCAATGTACTCAAAACTATGCACTCAATGTAACATCCTTTATACCCCGCTGTTAAACGTATAGCTAGCAAAAAAAAAAATATTCATGCAAAAATGACTGCCGGATACTATTATATAATCTATATTTACATATGTTGCAAAATTTACACTATAGATATTAAAACAATATAGAAGTTACAATATGGTCGAAAGCGTCCGTCTCAACTCGAGCTTATATGAGCTCAAGTGAATAGTAAAATCCAGAAAAAATAAAAAAACAATTCTTATTTTTTATTACAAACTTTGACAAATATTTTCAACGCTTGCAAAGTTTCATCATGAAATGACATTCGAGGGAGTTGTGGTAAAAAAACCAAAATCGATGCTCCAAAAAAGTACTTTTTGGCATGCTGATTTTTTCGCCACGATTTCCACGATTATCATTCTATGATGAAATTTTGCAAGAAATTTAAAGCATTTTGTCAAATTTGCCACACAAAATTTCAGAATTCCTTGAAGTTTTTTTTTTTTGAATTTAGTGTTCACCTGTGCTCATATGAGCTCGAGCTCAGTTAATCTGTGTCTTAATATGGGGTATATTTTTGTACCTCGTAAAATATGGCACATGTTTTGTGCAATTAAAAACTTGTGGTGTTGGAGTTTAAAAATCCCAGCAAACATCTTTAACGACCAGATTCATGAAACCTTTCATACATCATGGCCATCCTGACTCCTGGATGCTATCTCATTTCCCATTTATCATCATCAATGTTGTGATTCTCTCCTAACCCCTTCCTCTTAACTTTATATATATCAAATAATAAAATTCCCTCAACTTCCAAAGATTGTTCAACAAACAAAAAAGTCTTGTCCTAAAAACGTGTCTTTCATCTATGAAATATGTTCTTGTATTTTTTTAAAGCATGTAATTTGCTAAAAGTATTCACGTAATTAACCAAAAGTATTCAAAATCTTGGACAAATGGATCAACTCCTTTTGTGTATATGTTTTAGTTTTGCATCAAATAAAAACATTGCTATGACACAATTACAATACCGATGTGCAATCAAAAAAATCCGTTAACTCAAAATCTTGTAAATAACATCAATGGATTATTTTAGGGAAACACTTGAAAGCTACAAAGGATAAATGAGAGAATAAAATATTAAATTTTAAGATAAATAGATGAATTTTTTTGTAAAGTAACAAGTAAAAGGAAAAGGAAACAAAACTAAAAGATGGAAATAGGAAAAAAAATGTTTTCCACAAAAGAGGAAGAAGAAGAAAAACACCGTAGGGAGTGAAAATGTGTAATATACATGGAGGATTATTCCCTCCCTACTAAAATAACAAGTACTCATGAATGAACAAAAACCTACTAAAATTAATAAAAAATATAAAAATGTTAAGTGTTAGTTTACAAAACAAATTCAGTGTATACAAAATATATGTGCATCATATATTAAAAAATTATACTAGAAAAACAAATTTGTTATTAATATAAAAAATCATTGTACACGAAATTTTATTGCGTATTCCAAAAATTATCATCGTATATTAATCAATTATTCACAGTGCGTTAAAAATTCACAAGAGTAAAAAGAAAGAAAAAACGATTTTAAAAATTGTGAACATTTGTAAAAAAAATATAAACATTTTTAGGGATAATTTATTAATTTAAATAGCCAATAGTTTTCAAAATTTCCTGAAGATTTCATGAAAACGCAGGCATTTTTGTTCATTTGTGAACAATGTTTTGAACGTGGGAATATTGTTTTGAAATTCCGAATAAAATTTGTAGGCAGAAAAAAAAAATTGGTTTTTTATTTTTCTAAATTCGATTTTTTTTGAAAAACAATAGTAATTCCAAATCCAGAAGGGAAAAAATAAAAGAGAAACAACGAAAAGGAAAATGAATAAATAGAAACAATAAAGAGAAGAAACGCCAAAACAGAAAACCCGAACACAAAAACACGAACCAAAAACTAAAAATTAAAAACGAAAAGAGCAAACGAAAAAGCAGAAGCGCACAAGCGAAGCCCCGAACTTGGCCGGCCTATTACACCAATAGTCTGCCTTCAAAATTTTAGTACGGTCTTGGACGGCCTTGGTATTACTTGATCAGAAAAATGCGTAATTTCTAATCATGCTATTACTTGTTCTTGTGAACCACTTTAAAATTATGTTTTGGACATAACCTTAATTAATCTAATTAATTGTTATGGTATATTTTAAAAAATGCTAATACATAATATATCATTTATATAGAGAGAGTATGTTAGGAAGGTCTATTTATAGAGAGATTATATTTTGAAATTTTTCTTTAAGTAATCCGCAGTTCATCATTAAGTGTCGCCGTTATCTCGCGCTACTGTGCGCTGGTTAGTATATTCTGCTTAGCTGCAGTGCAGTAGACCCAATTCGCCCTATTTTCAAACATTTAGGTCCCTGACTTTTATTATTTACAAAGGATATGTTAAACATGATCATACTATAATTTTGCAACCGTAACTCAAATTAATATAATTTGTATATGTAATTTGATCAGAAAAATGCGTAGTTTCCTATCATGCTATTACTTGTTTTTGTGGACCACTTTAAAATTATCTTTTGGACATAACTTTAATTAATCTAATTATTTGTTATGGTATATTTTGGAAAATGCTAATACACAATATATCATTTATATATAGAGAGTATGTTAGGAGGGTCTATATATATATATAGATTGGAGGGAGTATAAAGTATAAGTTTTAATGGCTATATAGAAGTAATAAAGAAAAGAGAGAATAAAGTGTGTGAGACAATTTTTTATTAATCTTCATGTGTATGCAGAGATGGCCTAAAACACATTTAATAGAATTCTTTTATTAAGATTTTTCTCATGATTTGGTGCAAATTTTAAACATTGTTTCAACTTACAAGTAATGCTTGGAATGAAAAGAAATGAAAATTATGCCCTTTAAGGTCAGATTAGTCATACAAAAAATCGTACCAAAAACCGTTTTGATTTTTTTACCGTTTAACAAAAAATAGTACCAAAAGTATTGTATGCATGTTTCTTAATGTACTACTAATATGAATTTCTACTAGAACTCAGTGTGCGCCTCTCTACCATGACCGGGCACAATTCAGATGTTGTTGGACCGTGCTGAGGGGAAGTGGACACGTCAATTATCTCCCCCGTTGCAACGCACGGACATATTTGCTAGTGTTCTAAAAAATATATACAATCGTCCAATAACATCTCGTTTTTTACTTTCTTATTTTGTATTTTTTTTCAAAAAGTATTACCGAAATATATTTTCATAATCTTGTTTAAAAAGTTAAAAATTTATAAAATGTTCAAATATCTCATTATAATTTTTTGTATATATACACAAGAAAATGCCAGTCTCATTTCTAGAAAATGTTTTTGTATACTAGATATATATTCATGTATTTGGAGAAAAGAGTTTACGTACTTAGAAAACAAAGTGTACACATATGAATATATATTCATATGATTGAATAAAATGTTCAAGAATTTCTCCAAGAAATAACAAAGTAAAAAAAGTGGGAAAAGGGTCAAAAAGGAAAAAAAACTAACAGAAAAAAAGAAAACAAATAAAATTATACAATAAACAATGGAAAAATATAAACCGAAGATGATGGATAGTTCAAATTTGATCGACGAGCTAGGGCATAGAGCACTAAACAGGATTTGTCATGCCCAGGCCATTTTTTCGTGCATCAAACAGTCTCAAAATTGCCTCATTTCTTCTAACAAATGAATCAGATGTTCACAGTTTTTTCTTTACTTATCATGCATATGATTTTGTCTCTGGTGGTTGATGTAAGGTGTACTTGCGTCCTACGGTTACGAGGATGAGAACATCATTACATTATACTTCCTCTTGCCCGAATTACTTGTCATGAAAATGAATGTATATAGATGTATTTTTAGTTCTAAATAAATGCATTTATATTCATTTCTGCGACTGTGGAAGTATGAGCGAGTCTACAAAGCCGGAGAGGGGATGCAACATGCAAGCAAGCAAAGGTAAAGCCGGAGCGTGCGTCCGTAGATCTTTCCGTGTACGCGCAGGCATCCTACACATGCATACCAGCTCACCCTCTGCACGCAGAAACCTTCTTTGTTTCACTTTCACCGCCAGGCGCCAGCCCCTTTCTCTTTACACTCTTTACTGTTCCTACACGACTACGAGCGTAGGTCTCTTTCACCAAAGCGGCTTCGGTGCACAGCTCTTGCAGGCAAGGTAAGGTAGGCCTTTTCCGTGAGATCGATCCAAGGCGTACCATGCAAGCAAATTAAGACCGCCCCCGATGCGATGCGGTTGCAGCAGCCTTGCCGATTAGATTTGCTTGATGCCTCTGGATCGGCTGATCCGGCCGACAAAGCGCACAGTAAAGCTAGCTGTTTAGTTGGTGATCTTCCGCACCCTAGCTGAACATGAACTCGCGTCACAGCCTCTGGATCGACCAGATCAGCCTGAAGAAATGCGAGTTTTTACTTGGGAAGTACGTAGTAACTCGGAATGACCGGCGATAACACAGTCACGCTGCTCATTCAGAGCCCGGGTTTGCCAGATCGGTGGTGCATGCATGGATGCGTGTAAGCAGTTCCACATGGCTTGGGACGATCACGTCGGGTTTGGACGGGTCGTACTCCACTCCACTCTCGCAGTCGCAGTCGCAGGCATGAGGCATGCATGTGCCCGGCTGTCCCAAATATGCTCGAGAGGCAAAGAGGGCGCAGTGGCCAGCGGCAAAGGCGATCGATAGATTCCGCGCTCAGTTGCAAACACTGCGGTGCGTGCTCAGCTGACAAGGCATCTTGTTTACGTACTCTCTCTGTAAACAAATATAGGACGTTTTAGGTCACTGCAGTTGTTTTGGATACGGGTATACTCGTATTAACGCTCGCATGCACTTGGTACGAAGAAAGAACACCTTGATTGTTGGCCATGACAGCCTGCTTTGTTGCTCCCTCTGGTCCTCTAAAAGTTGTTATTTTGGACGTTTAAAGAAAAGCATGTGGACGGTGAAAGCATTTTTCGAGAGCAATTGGAATAATGAGACAGCTTTATATAACTGAACGTATGCAGCAATTGCATGAGAGTATACCCATTAAGATTTATTAAAAGAAAACGGTAGCAAGCTAAAACTAGGCAGATGTATTTCGGTAGACCAGTTTATAGCACCACCATATCTGAGAGTATGGACTAGACACACACTAGATGAATGAGGACTCATACCTGCAAAGCTCTCTTGGCAAACAAAATGAAACTACAAGAACGAACGTCCCAACGCATCAACAACCTAGCAAATTAATCAAAGCACTCACCATATCCCCAATAATACCGACACGTGCAGGAACAAGATCGAGGAACCCAACAAACAGCAACTCATCACAACACACACCCGCAATCAATTAACCTTCAAACGAGCACCACGATCTTGATCGCCAGCAGGAACGCCAGAGCCAAGCATAGCCGGCCGGGAGCCGCGCTGATCGCACCGTTCTTCTTCGCACGGTCCTCTCGTTCGCCGTCCCCGTCGTCCGCCGAAGGCCCGTCGGCATCGGCTGACCCGGTCCCTTTCTTGGTCTTGGGCACGACGTCGGTGGCGTTGTGCCTTGAGGTTGGAGCTGAAGTCTCGGGCGACGAGGGTGCCTCGGCGGCCGGGGACGACATGACGGCGCCCACCTGCAGCACCGAGATGTTGTACGGCTCCTCGTGGATGGGCTTGACGAAGAGCACGCTGGTGGCGCGCGCGTCGTCGCCGGCGTCCTGGGGCACGAAGGCCACGCTCCCACCGCGGCGCTCGGAGATCTCCACCATGCCGGCGCTGCCGGGCGCGTCGCCGGAGGCCTGGAACAGGGTGGACACGTCGGCGGAGCCGCCGGGGAGGCGGTGCAGCTTGTCGTGGTCGTAGTAGTCGACGAGGACGTGCAGCGAGAGCACGTGCCGGAGCGCCTCCCGCGGAAGATGACGCGCCTTGAGCGGAGCCATGTCCGCGTCGTTGACAGCGAGGACTGTGATGGTGTTGCGCTCGTTGATTTCGTCCGCGAGGCCCGTCGTCGTGAGCAGGCGGCTGAACTCGGCCATGTCCCGGCGCGCCGCGAGGATGGCGGTGATGTTGTGGGCGGCGTGGCACGTCGGCCACGTGGAGAGGACGAGGAGGAGGAGGACGGCGAAGGAGCTCGCCGTGAGGACGCCCGGGAGTGACATTGTTGCAAGTTGCAACGTCTGTGTGGGTGTGGCTCCCCTCTGGTGTTCTTGGGAAGTTTGGCTCGTCCGGAGATGAAACAGGGCGACGAGTGTTCAATCAAAGAGGGCGACCTGCACCTCGGGTGCCCTTGGTTTTATGGCAAATGGTGGCTTGCCAGACGAGCAAAGTTTGTTTTGTGCTGGAATTGGGCACCCCGTCTATTTTTTCGTGTTAACTTGGCTTTCTAGTTTCTTGTTCTATTGCCTCCTAAATGAGATGTGTAATACTGTCTTTTTTTCAACACGGTGACGACACAGGCGATTATACATACGCACATACACTCACTTCTATAAACGCACGCATACACACATTCGAGAGAATAAGTCGGCACATCATCTTGAGATTAACGAAGTCGCCATACACACACTCATAGTTGACAAAAACATCTCCTCCCACTGAACTCACATCACCGAAAGGCCTGAAATAAATCCAAAAAAATGTGAGCATCGGTGTCAAGTCTAGGATTTGAACTCTGGTGAGTTGGGGATATCTCTATCATTCTAACCATCCGATCACACGTTGGTTCACAGATGTGTAATATTGTTGTATATCAGTATCACACATGCTATATACATGATCAGTTGTCATCTTCGGATGAGCCAAATCCTACATTTTTTTAAAGGAGAGCAGAAACAACACCCTTAGGGATTCCGTTGACTAGAGGTTACCCATGAGTGAATTCGGCCCGCTTATGGGTCAGGCTGCATCTAGGTAGGAGCCACAGTATGGTCGCTTTACGTACAAAGGGAGTAAGACCGTTCTTCTTGACTCCTCCCTATCTATTCTTTCCGTGTATATGATGGGGTTATATATCTTGCCAGAAGAAGTCCATAGATCGTTTGACAGATATCTCGCCATTTTCTTTTGGCAAACGATGGATGGTCGACAAAAGTATTAAATGGTCAAGTGGGCTAATGTCTGCATGCCAAAAGACTTGGACGGGGTTGGCATTCTCGCGTCCCGTCACATGAATGTGACCTTATGCTTGGATGGGTCTGGCAAATACTTCGTTGGGTGGGGGGTTATGATTGCAACTGGTCCAAGCTAAGTACCTGGAGAGCCGACCCCTTCCTGCCTATGCACACAGGGAAGGGTCTCAATTATGAAAATCCATCTAGCAGATCAAACACGAGATCCGCAATGGACACTCTGTATCCACATGCAATAAAGAGGGGACCATCTTATGGCTTGACACGTGGGTTGGCAGATCTCCATTGTGTGTGGAGTTCCCCAACATGTTCGCTATTTGCTCGAATCCGATGACGTTGGTTTCCATGGAGGCCCACAATGGCAAGTCGAACATCTTGTTTCGACGGACATTTGGGCCCGTGGAAACCGTTGAGTGGGCCAACTTGCGGGCTGCCCTCCAGTCGGTGCTCGCGGATTATCCGTACACGTGTCTAGAGGCTGACCCCCTTGGGAATCTATCCGGTTGGCTCGGCATATCATGCCTTAGGCTGACGTCTGTCTCCATCCTAAACTATTCCACTATGGAAAGTGTATAAACCATTGAAGATCAAGATTTTTGTCTCGCAACTACTACTGGACCGCCTCCCAATTAGGATGGAGGTTCTAAGCGGCACGACCCTAGTGACAGGTTGTGCCCCCTTTGCGGTGTTCCAGAGTCGGGGACACACATATTCTTCTCGTGTACTGTGCTACTCTCGTAGGAGTTGTTGGATTTCCCTGAAGAGGAAGGGTGATCATGCACAATGGCAGAAGTATTTCCCTCAGTTAAGAACCAAGGTTTATCGAACCAGTTGGAGGCCACACACGTACAACGTTAGCAGCACTCGCACAAAAACAAAATAATTGCTTGCACTCAACAAACGCAAGTGGGTCATCACTCCCCTTGTTCTTGCGAGCCACAAGGTTAAAAGCAAATAGTTGTGATGATAGCAAAGATAATAGTAACTAGGACAATGCTAGCAATTGTAAGAACTGGTAAATATATGGAGAATAGAACCGAGGCATAGTTCACTAGAGGCATCTCTCTCGCAAGGAGAATAGCGAAGGGTAAACAAATAATTGTTGGGTAATTGACAGAATTGCGCATAGTTATGAACATCATCCATGTTATAATCATTATACAGGCATATCATCATTATAATCATTATATAGGCATTACGTCTATGATAAATAGACTGTTAAACTTACTGAGATCTACTATTATTACTCCACCCCAAGACCGCTTTCAAAATGCATCTCAAAGTATTAAGTTAATAACAAACAGAGTAACGCAATAAGCGAGATCACATAATGTAGACAAGACCAATCAATATGATCAAACGTCGTCGTTTTACCCTTAGTGGTAACAACGCAAATATGTTCCCTTATCCATTTTGACACTGGACAGGATCACCGCAAGGTCGAACCCACTACAAAGCACCTATTCCACTGAAGATAAATCAATCAAACTTGCCAAAGAATACAGATAGATCGGAGAGAAATACAAGGCTATAAAATTACACAAAAAGGTAGGCTCAAGAACTCCTAAAAGATCAATGAATAATCTGATCATAAACCCACAATTCATCGGATCCCAACAAACACATCACAAAAGGTTACATCGAATATATCTTAGAGAAGATCATTGTATTGAAGATCAAAAGAGAGAGAGAGAGAAAGCCATCTAGCTACTGCTATGGACCGATAGGTCATGTAGGAACTACTCACACATCATCATGGAAGCATCAAGGTTGATGAAGATGGCCTCCCCAATAGTTCCCCCCTCCGGCAAAGTACCGGAAAAGGCCTCCAGATGGGATCACGGAAGAACAGAGGCTTGCAGCGGCCATAAAATTGTTTCGGATCTCGCTTCAAGGGTTTTGGGATATTAGAGAATTTATAGGCCAGAGATTAGGTCAGACGGAGCCTAGAAGGGCCCACAAGTTCAACCAGCGCCCCCAAACCTCCATGGCGTGCCGTCAGGGCTTGTAGCCACCTCGTGTGTCTTCTCGTCTCTCCCCTAAGCTTCTAGGATCTCTTATGTTCCCAGAGAAAATCACCGTAAAGTTTAATTGTGTTTGGACTTTGTTCTGTATGTTCTGCGAAACAAAAACCATGTAGAAAACATGAACTAGCACTGGGCACTGATACTTGTGATCTGCGTTGGGTTTTTCCCCGAAGAGGAGGGGATGATGCATCACAGTATAGATAAGTATTTTCCTCACTGAGAACCAAGGTTATCGAACCAATAGGAGGATCACACAACTCCCGTCTTCAGCGCCTACACACAAAAGAGCACACACTTGCACCCAACGCGGGCAATAGGGTTGTCAATCCCCTTGAACCCGTTACTTGCAAGTAAATGACTAGTGTAGATGATAGTTGGATAAATATTAATTGCAAAATAAATAAAACGTACATAATGGTAGCAAGGAAAGAAGAGCGTCTATAAATATATGTGAATAGACCTGGGGGGCATAGTGTTCACTAGAGGCTTCTCTCTCGAAGAAGGCATACGATGGGTAAACAAATTACCGTTGGGCAACTGATAGAAAAGTGCATAGTTATGCAATATTTATTCACGGCAATGATCATGTATATAGGCATCACATCCATAAACAAGTAGACCTACTCCTGCCTGCATCTACTACTATTACTCCACTCATCGACCGCTATCCAGCATGCATGTAGAGTATTAAGTGAAACAGAGTAATTCTTGGAGAATGATGACATGATGTAGACAAAGTAAATCCAATTAATATGAATAAACTCCATCATTTTACCCTTAGTGGCAGCAATACAAATATGTGTCATGTCCCCTACTTTATCACTGGGATATAGAGCACCACAAGATTGAACCCACTACAACGCACCTTGATACGTCTCCAACGTATCTATAACTTTTGCTTGTTCCATGTTGTTATATTATCATTCTTGGATGTTTTACAATAATTTTATAACTACTTTATATCATTTTTTGGGACTAACCTATTGACATAGTGCCAAAGTGCCACTTGCTGTTTTTTGCTTGTTTTTTACTTCGCAGAAAATCAATACCAAACGGAGTCCAATCGCGACGAAACTTTCTGGAGATTTTTTCTGGACCAGAATACACCCAGTGGGCCAAAGAAGTACCGGAGAAGTGGGCCGAGGAGACCACAACCCACCAGGGCGCGCCAGGGGGGCCTCGGCGCGCCCTGATGGGTTGTGCCCTCCTCGGGACCCCTCTCCACTGCCTCTGATGCCTATAAATTCTCAAATATTCCAAAAATCCTAGGGGAGTCAACGAAACACAATTCCAGCCGCCGCAAGTTCTAGAACCGCGAGATCCAATCTAAACACCATCACGGAGGGGTTCATCTTCCTCATAGGTGCCTCTCCGATGAAGCGTCAGTAGTCCACCATAGACCTATGGGTCCGTAGGCAGTAGCTAGATGGCTTCTTCTCTCTCTCTTATGATTCTCAATACAATGGTCTCTTTGAGATCTATTTGATGTAAACTTTTGCGGTGTGTTTGTTGGGATCCGATGAATTTTGAGTTCATGATCAGTTTCTATCCATGAATATTATTTGAGTATTCTTTGATCTCTTATATGCATGATTACTTATAGCCTCGTATTTCTTCTTGGAATCTTTGGTTTAGTTAGGCCAACTAGATCGATTTTTCTTGCCATGGGAAGAGGTGCTTTGTGATGTGTTCGATCTTGCGGTCTTCTTTCCCAGTGACAGAAGGGGCAGCAGGACACGCATGTATCGTTGCTATTAAGGATAACAAGATGGGGTCTATTCCTAAATGAATAGATCTTGTCTACATCATGTCATCGTTCTTATTGCATTACTCCGTTTTTCCATGAACTTAATACACTAGATGCATGCTGGATAGTGGTCAATGTGTGGAGTAATAGTGGTAGATGTAGGCAGGAGTCGGTCTACTTATCTTGGACTTGATGCCTATATAATGATCTTCGCCTTGGATATCGTCATGACTATTCGATTTTCTATTAATTGCCCAACAGTAATTTGTTCACCCACCGTGCGCTATACTCATGAGAGAAGCCACTAGTGAATCCTACGGCCCCCGGGTCGACTTTTCCAACATATTGCTTTCAGATCTATCTTTTTGCATCTTTGTTTTCAGATCTACAAAACCAAAAACCCAAAAACATATTGCTGCATATTTTATTTGCCTTTTCTATTTTGTGTTCTTGAGAGATCTATCTCTCCTATCTATCACTACCTAATTTATCTTTTTATCGTAGAGAGATTGACAACCTCTCTTTCGCGTCGGGTTGCAAGTATTTGTTGTTTGTGTGCAGGTGCTGCTTATTGGGTGGTGGTGATCCTCCTACTGGTTCGATAACCTTGGTTTCATAACTGAGGGAAATACTTACCGCCGCTGTGCTGCATCATCCCTTCCTCTTTGGGGAAATACCGACGCAGTCTCAAGCCACGTCAAAGGAATTTATAGCGCCGTTGCTGGGGAGGAAGCGGTCTCTTCTACGTGCCTATCGTAGGCGTCGAGGGGACTCCATCATCATCTACCAGGTTCCTAATCACAAATCTCATCTCCTTGCAATTACATTATTTGCCATTTGCCTCTCGTTTTCCTCTGCCCCACTTCACAAATTTGCCGTTTTATTCGCCCTCTTTTTCGTTTGCCTTTTTCTTGCCGGATCTCTTCCTTGCTTGCAATCTTGTTTGCGTAATCACGATGACTCAAGAAAACACCAAGTTGTGTGATTTTTCCAATACTAATAACAATGATTTTATTGGTACTCCGATTGCTCCTCCCGCCACTAGTGCGGAGTCTTGTGATATCAATGCCGCTTTGTTGAATCTTGTCATGAAAGATCAATTTGCTGGTACTCCTAATGAGGATGCCGCGTCCCATCTAAACACGTTCGTAGAATTGTGTGATATGCAAAATAAAAAAGATGTGGACAATGATATTGTGAAGTTGAAATTATTTCCTTTTTCCTTGCGGGGTCGTGCAAAAATTTGGTTTTCCTCTTTGCCTCGCAATAGTATCGATTCTTGAAATAAGTGCAAGGATGCTTTTATTACTAAGTATTTTCCGCCCGCGAAAATTATTTCCCTTAGGACGCGAATCATGAATTTTAAGCAACTTGAGCATGAACAAGTTGCACAATCTTGGGAAAGAATGAAGTTGATGCTAAGAAATTGTCCTACTCATGGTTTAAATCTTTGGATGATCATACAAATTTTTTATGCGGGATTGAATTTTGTCTCTAGAAATCTTTTAGATTCCGCTGTGTGTGGTACTTTTATGGAAATTACTTTGGGTGAAGCTACTAAGTTGCTAGATAATATCATGGCAAATTATTCACAATGGCATACCGAAAGAGCATCTACTAGTAAAAAAAGTTAATTCGGTTAAAGAAAATAGTACTTTGAGTGATAAGGTTGATGCTTTGATGAAATTGGTTGCTAGTAAAAATGCTCCTATTGATCTTAATGATGTGCCTTTGTCTACCTTGATTGAGCAAAATAGTGATTCCGTAGATGTGAACTTTGTCTCGCGAAACAATTTCAATAACAATGCTTATAGAGGTAATTTTAATCCTAGGCCTTTTCCTGGAAATTCCTCTAATAATTATGGTAATTCCTACGGTAAATCTTCTTACAATAATAATAGTAACACCTCTGATCTTGAGAGTAATATTAAAGAATTTATCAATGCGCAAAAGGCTTTCAATACTACGATAGAAGAAAAGTTGAATAAAATTGATAATATGTCTAGAAGCATTGATAGAATTTCTCACGATGTTGAAAATCTCAAGTTGAAAGCTTTTGTGCCTAAGATTGATGAATCTATTAAAGCTTTATATTTCTCTATGGATGAAAGTAAGAAAAGAACCGCTATGCTTAGAGCTAAAAGAGAAATCTTAGAAAAGTCGTTTTCTAGTGATTGCCTTCATAAAAAACATGAAGATCTTAAAGTGCTTGGTGTTTCTACTATTGATTCCTTATTTAATAATATTAAAATTGATGATAAAGGGACTGAAGTAGAGTCAACTTTAGCTAGAAGGCGTCCCAATAATTTGGAGGGTGAAAATCTTGATGAAAATTTTGCTAAAAGTGGGTTTGAAGAGGTCAAAACTTTAACTAGTGATGTGCCCACTATTTTGGATTGCAAAGACTTTAATTATGACAGTTGCTCTTCGATTGAATGCATTTCTTTGCTGCAATCCATGTTGAATTCACCCCATGCTTATGAGCAAAATAAAGCTTTTACTAAACATATCGTTGATGCCATGATGAAATATTTTGAAGAAAAATTGGAGTTGGAGATTTCTATTCCTAGAAAATTACATGATGAGTGGGAACCTACCATTAAGGTCAAGATTAAAAATTATGAGTGCTTTGCTTTGTGTGATTTGGGTGCTAGTGTTTCCACGATTCCGAAATCTCTATGTGATGTGCTTGGTCTCACCAATATTGAAGAATGCTCTCTTAATTTGCACTTGGCGGATTCTACTATTAAAAAGCCTTTGGGAAGAATTAATGATGTTCTTATTCTTGCAAATAGAAACTATGTGCCTATTGATTTTATTGTGCTTGATATTGATTGCAATCCGTCTTGTCCCATTATACTTGGTAGACCGTTTTTACGCACTATAGGCGCCGTGATTGATATGAAAGAAGGCAATATTCATTTTGAATTTCCCTTGAGAAAGGGTATGGAACACTTCCCTAGAACAAGAATTAAGCCACCATATGAATCAATCATGAGGGCATCCTATGGATCCAAAACCAAAGATGACAATACTTGAATCTATGTGTTATGCCTAGCTAGGGGCGTAAAACGATAGCGCTTGTTGGGAGGCAACCCAATGAATAAATAAATTTTTTCGTTTTGCTTTCTGTTTTTGAGTGTTGACACGATTATGCCTCTGTTATGATTGTGTTTTGATGGTTTATTTAGTGTTTGTGCCAAGTAAAGCCTTTAGGATGATTCATAGGATGAGTAGAAGTGATGCTGAATCTAAAACAGAAACTTTGCGTCCAGTATATGAATTTTCATTTTTTTTCTGGAACGTGATCTTGATCTGAAATTTTAACACAGTGTTTCTATACAAATTCCTTACGTTGTCCTAATGTTTTAGATTTTAGAGTTACAGAAGTATGGTTAGAGTACAGACTACTACAGACTGTTCTGTTTAAGACAGATTCTATTTTTGTTGCATTGTGTGCTTGTTTTGATGAATCTATGGTTTGTATCGGGGGGTATAAGCCATGGTAAAGTTAAAATACAGTAGGTATAATGCAATAACAAAATATGAATGGGTTTGCAACAGTACCTAAGTAGTGATTTGCTTTATTATACTAACGGATCTCACGAAGATTTTGTTGAGTTTTGTGTGATTGAAGTTTTCAAGTTTTGGGTGAGATCACGATGGGTGAAGGAATAAGGAGTGACAAGAGCATAAGCTTGGGGATGCTACCACACCCCCTAGATATATCCAAAGAGTAACAAGCAACTAAGCTTGGGGATGCCCCCGAGTGGCATCCCCTCTTTCTTCCAAAAACCATCGGTATTTTACTTGGAGCTATATTTTTATTCGTCACATCTCATGAGTTTTGCTTGGAGCGTCTTGTATCTTTGCTTGCTTTGCTTGTTTGTTTTTCCTTTGTATCCTTGTTGTACACACCTACTTGGGAGAGCCAAAATTATGCTATGATTTGTTAGAATTGCTATCTATGCTTCACTTAAACTTTTTGAGCTATAGAATTGCTCTAGTGCTTCACTTATATCTTTTTGAGCACGGTGTGCTTGTAAACTTTTGTAGAAATACTCTCATGCTTCACTTAGATTAATTTGAGAGTAGAAAATTTTGAAGAAATCCTCTCATGCTTCACTTATACCTTTTTGAGAGATGAAATCTTTATGCTCATGTGCTTCACTTAGATTTGTTTGAGCTTGTCAAAAAGCAATGGCAATATATGAAACTAGTCCCAAAGTAATAGATATCCAAGGAGGATATAATAAAAACTTTCATGAAGATCATTGGGCAAATTAAACTTGATTCCTTGTAATAGTTTTGAAACATGATGATAGTAATATGTGAGTCATGTTAGTGAGTAATTATGCTTTAGTAGGAATATTGGCGTTAAGGTTTGTGATTCCCTATGCAAGTACGAAAGTCAATAGTTATGCAATGAAATTACATCCTACTTGTGGTGCATTATTCGGTGTTAGTTATGCTCAATGCTCACTTATGTGAATTTTCATTTTTTGGTTTGGTTGCTTCCCAATCTGTTTGCTAGCCTCCATTTGTACTAAGTAGAAATACTACTTGTGCATCCAAAATCCTTAAACCAAGTTTTGCCTTATGAGTCCACCATACCTACCTATATGCGGTATTTCCATGCCGTTCCAAGCAAATTTGTATGTGCCATCTCTAAATTTTCAAAATAAATTTTCTCTTTTGTGTGCTCATACCGCTCATGAAACGGTGGGGAGTGTCCAATATTTTTCCATGCTAGATGTGTTATTCTCAAGATGAGTGTTTATTCACTTGTCATTGCACGAGAGTGCGGCGGTAATAGGGATGCCCATTCCCGAAATGAAAAAGAATTTTTTTACTTTATGTTGTCAAATAATAAATTCCTTGGAAAGTGTTGGTATGGAAGGCAACCGTGGATACGGCCCACCATGGAAAGTGAAAGTTTGGTGGAAAAAGGAATAAACTTTATTTTCTATTTGGGAACCGCCTATGATATATCTAGCATGGAAAGTATTGTGAGCTACTTTTTCGTTTTCGTTGACAGGAAAAGCATGCCACCCAAAATATTTTTCTCTCTCAATTTAAAACTTTGAGCTCTGGCACCTCTACAAATCCCTACTTCCCTCTACGAAGGGCCTTTCTATTTACTTTATGCAATTTTTACTTTGAGTCTCCATCTTCTCTTATAAGCACCAACCAGGGGGCACTATGATCGTACTTGAGCATTGGGTATAGCTAATATTTGAGTGTGTGTCACGAATGGACCAATGATTGAGCATGATGGGCTAGGGATAACTTTCTTTAGTGTTGGTATTTTAAAAGACATGGTTGCTTGTTGGCATGCTTGTGTATTGAAGTCATTATGTTAAAACTAGACTATTACTTTGAATCATTTACAAGTCCAAATCTCCATGCTATACAAAAGAAAAGAATATGATGACCATGTTAGGCAGCATTCCACATCAAAAATTCTATTTTTATCATTTACCTACTCGAGGACGAGTAGGAATTAAGCTTGGGGATGCTGATTGTCGTCGTTTTCTCACAACAGATGCCAGGGGGTGGCTAATCGAGGTGAGAGCAAGGCTGCCGTGGAAGATCCGGGGCGGGATAGGGTAGTAGCACGCGGTGGTTTACCCAGGTTCGGGGCTCTCCAGAGAGATAATACCCCTACTCCTGCATGTCTGTATATGAAGTGTATATGTAGTACAGAGTCGCTCCTGGAGCTGTGTCTGAGGAGGAAGAGGAAGCTGGCTGCCCCTTTCCCTGGCCTCACGTGTGTGAGAATGAGAGAATGGGAGAGGATGAGAGAATGAGAGGAGCCTGGCCATGAGTGAGCTCCCCTGGTGCCTCTTATATAGGGAGGCCCAGGGGACAAGGGGTGGCCCACATGGCCAACTATTTACTATTGGAGAAGACATGTGAGATGACGCATGATCTAGGCAATAGTGCACCACTATTGGAGGTGACATGCGAGGTGACGCGATGACGCAGGCTATAGTACACCACTATTGGGGTGCACTGAGGTGACGCACGATGCAGGCTATAGTGTCTTCATGTCGTGTCCGATGGGACGTGGTGGTTGACCTCGCGCAGTAGGCCAGCTGAAGCAGCCGGGCAGAGGTCGGTCGGAGCAGTCGGTTGGCGCAGCCGGGCAGGGGGCTGGCTAGACTAAGGAGCTAGCCTGACCAGTGTGCCAGCCAGAGTAGCCGGACAGAGGGGCGTTGGCCGCCCCGTTGTCTCGAAATGTCGAGTTGCCGCCTTGAGCCTACCCGGGGGTAAGCCCCCCGACAGTAGCCTCTGAGCCTCCGGGCGACTTGGGGAGTCGGGCAGAGGGTTTCGCCATCGTCCTTGTTGTTGCAGAAGTTGTTGATGACGGTCGATTGCGTGCCGGGGATGGCGCGGCTTGCTTCCAGCGGGGGCGCGCCAGCGCACCCGCTGGGTGTAGCCTCCGAGCCTCCGGGCGACTCGAAGAGTCGGGCGGAGGGTTTTTGCTGTCGCTAGAGTGGACGGTGGCGTCGAGGTTGTCGGGCGTGGACGCGGGGTTTCTCGCCTGATGGGCGCGGGGCCTTGCCGGGCGTGGACGCGGGGTCCGCCGGCTGATGGGCGCGGAGCCCTGCCGGGCATGGACGCGGAGTCTGCCGGCTGGTTGTTTCCAGCGGGGGCGCGCCAGCGCACCCGATGGGTGTAGCCTCCAAGCCTCCGGGCGACTCGAAGAGTCGGGCGGAGGGTCTTTGCTGTTGCTGAAGCAGATAGTGGCGTTGGGAACGCCGGGTGCGGACGCGGGGTCCATCGACTGATGGGCGCGGACGCGGGGTCCGCCGGCTGACGGGCGCGGAGCCCTGCCGGGCGCAGACGCGGAGTCCGCCGGCCGATGAGCGCGAGGCGCTGCCGAGGGCGGATGCGGGGTCCGCCGGCTGTTGAGCGCGAGGCGCTGCCGGGCGCGGACGCGGGGTCCGCCGGCCGATGGGCGCGGCGCCCAGCCGGGGGCGGACACGGGGTCTGCTGGCTGATGAGCGCGAGGCGCTACCGAGGGCGGACGCGGGGTCCGCCGGCTGTTGAGCGTGAGGCGCTGCCGGGCGCGGACGCGGGGTCCGCCGGCCGATGGGCGCGGAGCCCAGCCGGGGGCGGACGCGGGGTTTGTTAACTGATGGGCACGGACGTGGGGTCCGCCGGCTGACGGGCGCGGACGCGGAGTCCGCCGGCCGATGGGCACGGAGCCCAGCCGGGGGCGGACGCGGGGTCCGTCGGCTGATGAGCGAGAGGCGCTGCCAAGGGCGGACGCGGGGTCCGCCGGCTGTTGAGCGCGAGGCACTGCCGGGCGCGGACGCAGGGTCCGCCGGACGATGGGCGCGGAGCCCAGCCGGTGGTGGACGCGAGGTCTGCCGGCTGATGAGCGCGAGGCGCTGTCGAGGGCGGACGCGGGGTCCGCCGGCCGATGGGCGCGGAGCCCAGCCGGGGGCGGACGCGGGGTCTGCCGGTCGATGAGCGCGAGGCGCTGCCGAGGGCGGACGCGGGGTCCGCCGGCTGATGGGCGCGGAGCCCTGCCGGGAGTAGCCTCCGAGCCTCCGAGCGAGGAGGTTCCTCATGGAAATGATCGTGCAAAAGACAGGTTTAGTAGATGCAGATGTGTCAAATATCTAGTTTTGGTAGTACAAGCTTTATGCAGAGGGTGCTGACTCTGTTTCGTCCGAGCCCCCTTCAATCTTTTTCATGTGCTCTCCGCTCTTTAGCTTTTGCTCTTGCCAGCCGGACAACCGAGAGCCGGTCTGTGGCTGAGGCAAAGAGTGGGCCGCGGAGTGGAGCGTACAGTACTCGGACTCTGGGAGCAGACTTGACCGAGTAGATACTCACATATCAAATGGCCGGATTGCCCAAGCCGTTATCTCCCGGGGCGTTTTTCGCATGGGGTGACCTCCAGCTTGTGCTCTTGCTAGCCGGACAGTCGCGATGCGATCTGTGGCTGAGACAAAGAGTGGGCCTTCGGTACTATACACGCTACTAAGCCGTCTATGGGTATGAACATATCGGGACAAACGGCCAGCCCCGGACCGAGACTAGCTGGCGCCGGGGTGAATAGTAAAGTGGCTAAAATAAATGCAGGGATTGCCTCCGAGGGACGCTCGGGGTATCCGTTGTTTGTGCGAGGCGCGAGGATGGGCGATCAGGAGCTCACATTGATTTTCGCGTAGGCGAGGCGGTTGTTGTCGATGACAACCGACGCGACTTTTCTCCGAGCGGAGCGCGCCGGCGTGTCGGCGCACCCGCTGGGTGTGGCCGTCGATCCTTCGACGATCGATGGGTGTGCCAGCAGGCCGGGCCGACCGGCCGGGAGTCGCAGCGGACGGGTGACCGGGCCGGGTGTTGGTGCGGATGGGCGAACGGGCCGGTGTCGAGGCAGGCGGGCAGGCTAGCCGGCCGGCCGGGCAGCGACGCAGACGGCCGGGCAGCCGACCGAATGGACGCGGGGCTCCGGGTTTTTTTTTGTCTGGACGGCTCCCACTTTTTCTATTTGTTTTCCAACCGGGCCTCGTTTCTTGTCGAGAAGTCGGCCCCCTCTCCCTCTTCCTCCCCCGCGTGGGCAGCCGGCCGCGAGAGCTAGGGATCCGGCCGGGCCGAAGGGAGTGCGTGAGGGGAGCCGGCCGGGTCTTTGGGCGGCCATGCCAGAGGCGGAGCCGGCCTGGAGGATCCGGCGCGGCGGGCGGCGGGAGCATGTGCGAGGAGCGGCCGGCGCAAGGCGGACAGCCGGCCGGGCATGGGAGCCGGCGCAAGCCAGAGCCGACGAAGGGTGCAGCAGCGGCCGGCCGCGGCGTCGAGCCGGCGGTATGGTGTGGCGGAGCCGGAGCAAGTGGGCTGGCGGGCGCCGAGCAGGGGAGCGTGGAGCGAGGTGAGGGAGCAGCGGGAGGCACGGGCCGGCTGGAGCAGCGGCCCGCGGGCGCGTGGAGGCGGGGTCGGACGAGCCGAAGTGTGAGTGCACAAAGGGGGGCACGGCGAGGCGGGGTGGACGCTCGGGCTCGCAGCCGGCGCGGCGCAGCGCGAGGCGGCGGCGCAACGACAGTCCGAGGCACGTAGCCGCGCGGGCGGGGCTGCGCCGGAGGCCAAGCAGCCCGGGTGTGGGCGCGCGCATGCGGGTGGAGGAGCTCGGAGCTGTTGCAGGGGCAAGGCGGGGAGCCGGCGCGCTGGAGGCGAGCACGTGGGAGGTGGCCAGGCACGGCGAGGGCCAACCAGCGGGAGGTCGCCTGGAGCGGCGACGGGGCGGGCCGAAGGCCGCGCGGGAGCCGGCCAGCTCACAGGAGCGGCGGGCATGCGGGAGGCCGCCTGGAGCAGAGAGCCGGAGGTCGCGCGGGAAGAGGAGGCGCGGCCAGCAGGAGGCCTGCGGCGCCGCGGGCGCACAGGGCGGGCGCTGCGAGGCGGCGTGCTCGCCGGCAACGGGCGGAGCCGGCGGGCGGAGCAGGGCTCGAGATCGAGAGCAGCCGCTCGACCTCCTGGCGTGCGAGACGAGCAGAGGGGGCACGACTCCGACGAGAAGGCGTAGGGAGGAGGTGCAGGCGAAAGGCGACGCCATGGCACTGGACGGAGCGGCAGAGGGCTGGTGGCTCGGGCGCGGCCGAGCGAAGGAGCGGAGCAGGAGGGGCGGGCGCCGTGCGCCAGGCCGAAGCAGGGCCGCGTGCGGCTGGACGTGCGTCAGAGGAGGTCCTCGGCGATGCGGCGCACAGGCGCTTGCGAGCGCGGGCGGAGCAGAGCGGCGCATGCGCTAGTAGTCTGGTTTGTACGCATATGCGTGCGTTTGGCGACGTATGCATCGGTGGCACGTTGATGTTGAGCACCCGAGCGCCGCCGGAGAGGTGGTAGCGACGCTGGAGAGAAGGTCGCGCGTGCGTGGCGGGGGGAGCGCGCGCTGAGGCCAGGCGCCGCGCGCGGTCGCAGGCGGAGTAGAGCCGCGCGGCGCCCCGCAGCACCTGGAGGTGCTGTGTGGGAGCGAGAGGGACGCGGCCGAGAGGAGACCGACGCGGGACGAGGAGGACGGCGAGGTCGCGCTGACCTGCACGGTCGCCCCGGGGTGCGTTGGAGCGAGCTGGAGGGGAACGAGGCCGAAGGCGGGGACGCGCCGTCTCGTGCGGCAGCCCCGGGGGCATGTTGGCGTCGAGCCCCCGAGCGCCACCGGAGAGACGGCGGCAGCGCCGCGGTGGTGACGACGAAGAGGGTCCCGTCCGGACCGCGGTTCCAGAAGCAGCTGGCCCCATGGTGGGCGCCAACTGTCGTCGTTTTCTCACAACAGATGCCAGGGGGTGGCTAATCAAGGTGAGAGCAAGGTTGCCGTGGAAGATCCGGGACGGGATAGGGTAGTAGCACGCGGTGGTTTACCCAGGTTCGGAGCTCTCCGGAGAGATAATACCCCTACTCCTGCATGTGTGTATATGAAGTGTATATGTAGTACAGAGTCGCTCCTGGAGCTGTGTCTGAAGACGAAGAGGAAGCTGGCTGCCCCTTTCCTTGGCCTCACATGTGTGAGAATGAGAGAATGGGAGAGGATGAGAGAATGAGAGGAGCCTGGCCATGAGTGAGCGCCCCTGGTGCCTCTTATATAGGGAGGCCCAGGGGACAAGGGGTGGCCCACATGGCCAACTATTTACTATTGGAGAAGACATGTGAGATAACGCATGATGTAGGCAATAGTGCACCACTATTGGAGGTGACATGCGAGGTGACGCGATGACGCAGGCTATAGTACACCACTATTGGGGTGCAATGAGGTGACGCACGATGCAGTCTATAGTGTCTTCATGTCGTGTCCGACGGGACGTGGTGGTTGACCTCGCGCAGTAGGCCAGCTGAAGCAGCCGGGCAGAGGTCGGTCGGAGCAGTCGGCTGGCGCAGCCGGGCAGGGGGCCGGCTGGACTAAGGAGCTAGCCAGACCAGTGTGCCAGCCGGAGCAGCCGGACAGAGGGGCGTTGGCCGCCCCGTTGTCTCGAAATGTCGAGTCGCCGCCTTGAGCCTACCCGGGGGTAATCCCCCCGACACTGATATGTCTCCAACGTATCTATAATTTTTGCTTGTTGCATGCTATTATATTATCATTCCTGGATGTTTTACAATCATTTTATAACTACTTTATATCATTTTTTGGGACTAACCTATTGACATAGTGCCAAAGTGCCAGTTGCTGTTTTTGCTTGTTTTTTACTTCGCAAAAAATCAATACCAAACGGAGTCCAATCGCGACGAAACTTTTTGGAGATTTTTTCTGGACCAGAAGACACCCAGTGGGCCAAAGAAGTACCGGAGAAGTGGGCCGAGGAGACCACAACCCACCAGGGCGCGCCAGGGGGGCTCCGACGCGCCCTGATTGGTTGTGCCCTCCTCGGGACCCCTCTCCACCGCCTGTGATGACTATAAATTCCCAAATATTCCAAAAACCCCAGGGGAGTCGACGAAACACAATTCCAGCCGCCGCAAGTTCCCGAATCGCGAGATCCAATCTAAACACCATCACGGAGGGGTTCATCTTCCTCATAGGTGCCTCTCCGATGATGCGTGAGTAGTCCACCATAGACCTACGGGTCCGTAGGCAGTAGCTAGATGGCTTCCTCTCTCTCTCTTATGATTCTCAATACAATGGTCTCTTGGAGATCTATTTGATGTAAACTTTTGCGGTGTGTTTGTTGGGATCCGATGAATTTTGAGTTCATGATCAGTTTCTATCCATGAATATTATTTGAGTCTTCTTTGATCTCTTATATGCATGATTACTTATAGCCTCATATTTCTTCTTCGAATCTTTGGTTTAGTTAGGCCAACTAGATTGATTTTTCTTGCCATGGGAAGAGGTGCTTTGTGATGGGTTCGATCTTGCGGTGTTCTTTCCCAGTGACAGAAGGGGCAGCAAGACACGCATGTATCGTTGCTATTAAGGATAACAAGATGGGGTCTATTCCTACATGAATAGATCTTGTCTACATCATGTCATCGTTCTTATTGCATTACTCCGTTTTTCCATGAACTTAATACACTAGATGCATGCTGGATAACGGTCGATGTGTGGAGTAATAGTGGTAGATGCAGGCAGGAGTCGGTCTACTTATCTTGGACATGATGCCTATATAATGATCATCGCCTTGGATATCGTCATGACTATTCGATTTTCTATCAATTGCCCAACAGTAATTTGTTCACCCACCGTGCGCTATACTCATGAGAGAAGCCACTAGTGAATCCTACGGCCCCCGGGTCTACTTTTCCAACATATTGCTTTCAGATCTATCTTTTTGCATCTTTGTTTTCAGATCTACAAAACCAAAAACCCAAAAACATATTGCTGCATATTTTATTTGCCTTTTCTATTTTGTGTTCTTGAGAGATCTATCTCTCCTATCTATCACTACCTAATCTATCTTTTTACCGTAGAGAGATTGACAACCTCTCTTTCGCGTCGGGTTGCAAGTATTTGTTGTTTGTGTGCAGGTGCTGCTTATTGAGTGGTGGTGATCCTCCTACTGGTTCGATAACCTTGGTTTCGTAACAGAGGGAAATACTTACCGTCGCTGTGCTGCATCATCCCTTCCTCTTTGGGGAAATACCGACGCAGTCTCAAGGCACGTCACACCTCTCCCACTGAAGATAAACCAATCTAGTTGGCCAAACTGAACTGATATATCAGAGAGAATTAGGAAGCTATAACAATCATGCAAATAAGAATTCAGAGGAGACTCAAATCTTTTTCATGAATAATCTAAACATAAACCCACAATTCATCGGATCCCAACAAACGCATCGCGAAGAGTGATTACATAAGATAGATCACAGCGGTAATCATGGTGATCATAGCAACAAAGAACATAGAGAGAGAGAGAGAGACATCTAGGTACTAACTCCGGACCCGTACGTCTGTGGTGAACTACTCACACATCACCATAGGAGTAGCAAGGTTCATGTAGAGGCCCTCCATGATCGGTCCCCCCCTCCGGTAGAGCATCAGAACAGGGCTCTAGATGGGCACACGGCGAAACAGAGACTTGCGGCGGAGGAAAACGTGTTTCGGGAGTCTCTCTAGGGTTTTTAGGATTAATGAGAATTTATAGGCCAGAGAACAACACCAGAGGGCCGGGGAGGTGGTCCCAAGCCATCAGAGCACGACCACCCCCTGGGCGCGCCCTCTTGGCTTGGGGTCACCTCGTGTGGCCCCCGGTCTCCCTCCAAAGCTTCCAGGTCCTTATTTTGTCCAGAAAAAATCGTCAAAAAGTTTCGGGTTATTTGGACTTCGTTTGGTATGCTATTCCTGAAAAGCCAAAAAGATGCAGAAAACTGCAAGTGGCACTTGACACTGGGTTAATAGGTTAGTGCTCAAAAATAATATGAATCAGCAAATAAATGCCCAAAAAGTATCCTAGAATGATAATATTATAGCATGGAACAATCAAAAATTATATATACGTTGGAGACGTATCAGACACTAAGCTAATAGGTTAGTCCATAAAAATAATATGAAATGACATATCAAGCATACAAAAGTGATAATATAATAGCATGAAACAATTAAAAATCATAGGTACGTTGGAGACGTATCAACATCTCCAAGCTTAATTGCTATTCGTCCTCAAGTAGGTAAATGATAACAAAAGATTTTTTATGTGAAATGTTGCCCAACATGTTCTTGATCAACGATCTAACTTGGATATGAATGTTGAAATAAGAATGATTCAAGGAAATAATCTATCAATTTGATTATAAACCAATAATACATAAACATGCATAAGTAAACAATTTATTACCTTTCGAAATAATGATGTTAAAGAAATGATCCCTACACACTTAATCATGATAAGCATGGCAGTCTCAGTCTTCCCTGTATAGAGATATCAAATTAAGAATAACCCCAGTGCCAAACCAAGCAATTAAATCATACTCTTCTCACTTCAACTTTTTAAACCTTCACGCAACACTTGAGCATGAGCCAAGGTCTTTAGCACTTAGGATGGTAAAGACAGTGATGATTTGGGATTTGTAGGAGAAGACAAAAAGGTATAGGGAAGTCTCATATCAACGAGGCTAGATCGTTAGGCAATGGATAGGCCTTACAATTGATGTTAATGCGAGGAGTAGGGATTGCCATGCAGCGGATGCACTTAGATCTATAAGTATATGAAAGCTCTCTATATGAAACTAAGTGGGTGTGCATCTAACTTGCTCTTGAAGACCTCGAGCATTTGAGGAAGCTCGTCATGGAAATATGCAAGTCATGTTCTTATAATGAAAGATCCCACTTGTATATGAAAGTGAAAATCATGAAGACTCTCTATATGGAATACATGATGCTACTTTGAAGCACAAGTGTGGTAAAAAGATAGAAGTGTGCCCCATCTCTCTTTTTCTCTCATTTTTATATACACATTTTTTTGTTGGGATCTCTTTGGCATCTTTATGTATACATATTTATTTATTTATCCTCACAAGTAGGGGCGCACCCTAATAATGATGATCATCACACTTTTATTTTTGGGATTTCTGTTCATGTGCCCCTCCTTCCTTAGTTCTCCTCAGTTTTGCCCTGCCCATCTAACATTGCTCACTTTTCCCCCTCCTCTACTAACCTCCGCCTCACAAAAGGCCCGATGGTGCTTTGCCATTAGTTCAAAGCCGTTGAACGTTACTTCGCATGGTACTGACACGTGGGACCATGGAAATGCTGACAGGTGGGACCGGCTACTGGATGACTAGGTCACTTGTTAAAAAAAAGAGGACGAAATATCTTTCTCTCATTTTGCAACCCCCAACAGCCTGAGCAGCCCACATCGACCCCTTTTCCCACCCCACCCCAAATTCTGCAGCCGCCGTCGGCGATGACGATGCCATTGAAGATGTTTTGCGCCAGTGATGTTGTCTTACCGGATCAATGCAAGGATATCTGCTCCTAGTTTCCAAGCAGCAAAGCTGTGGCGCAGCATGTGTCGCAATTGTTGATAGATGCGAGGATGGATGAGATACGGTGGATAATTTCAGATCGAGTCAAGGGGTGACTTGTATCAGGGTTTTCGTCTAGGCGATGCGTGAGGCAATGGAGTCGTTGGATCCTCGGCAGCGAGCTCGCTGGTATTCATCCAAGTCTCTACGCGGGCCGCTGGATCCAGAGGTCAAACAAGAGCTCTTGGGTGTTTCGGGGGTGATCTACGTGTAGCCTCCCCTGGTATGTCTCTAGACATAATGATGCCTGATAATGTGGAGGAGTTTCTGAGGATAGTTGAAAGGCTCGTGCCCGACGACGAGCAAATGGTGGAGGAGGAAGAGGACGACTTCGAGGATTGGTTATCAAAGCCTGCTCTGGCTGCCGAAGAGCAGATGGTGCAGAAGGATGAGTATGCAGAGGAGGATAGGCGGTCGTTCGTCATAAAGCCTATGACGGAAGCCGACTACGTTTTAGCGGTTCTCACACACAAAGTGAAGCAAGAGGATAAGTAGTCGTTCGTAGTTGTGTAATTGCATTTGTCATGTACTGAAATATCTTTTGTATTTCGACGTTTGTGGATGCTACCTTATGTACTGAAGTTTTTTTTATCGTTTATTGTTCCAATGTTGTGGATCCGAGGTGTGTATGCTACTTTTTGTAATAGAATTTCTCTCACTTTCTTGACAAAAAAGTCATCGTGAGCACAAGGAAATGGGAGAAATATCCCTAACTTTTTTACACAAACCTACGAACTTTGTTTTGGAATTGTTGGTCACAATGGTAAAAACCCTTGTGAATGCCAAACATGGTCATGTTATCATGTACAATGCCATGAAGATGCCCATGGACATGGTCATATGATATAGAACATTTTGTGATATCTTTTGTAGGTTTTTGGTATTGCCAGTTTATCTTTTTTTTCATAAGCTAGTGCGCATAAAAGGCCCCCATGCAAAAGGATTTCAATCTTTGAGCCTTTTTTTCATTTTCTATAATTTCTTTCAGATTGTTGTCAAAATTGCATGGATGACTAGTCATATAAATTGGTTGGGAATTTGACCATTCTTTGTGGATACTGCCTACATTCCTAATGTGCAAGCTAATTTGTTTTTCACAATTTATAGGATCAAACTAGAACACACTTGTAGTTCAAATTTGAATTACTTGTAAATCGCTAGTGAGGGAGTCCTGGACTAGGGGGTCCTCGGGCTGCTGGCCCATCTCTTAGTAGGCTGTCTCGATGGGTCGTTCTCTGGCTATCACAGGAAAGACCGGTTACATCGAGACTCCATGTTCCAGAAGGAAGCCCCGAAGGTGCGTCGTGTACTCCAAGTCAAGATGAGGAAATCGACATTTCCATCCCCGGCAGGAGGCCCATCATGTGTAAACCCTAGGCCCCCCTCGGTGTATATATAAACCGGGAGGGTTTAGAATGGAGCACACGGAAACTCATCTAGGGTTTTAGCTAGTCGATCTCGAGGTAGATCAACTCTATAACCTTCATATCAGCAATATAATCAAGCAGGACGTAGGGTTTTACCTCCATAGGAGGGCTCAAACCTGGGTAAACATCGTCTCCTTCGTCCCTTTGTTACCATCGATCCTAGTCTCACAGCTCGGGACCCCCTACCCGAGATCCGCCGGTTTTGACACCAACATTGGTGCTTTAATTGAGAGTTCCGCTGTGATCTCCAAAGGAATCGATGGCTCGTGTTGTCATCAACGAAGAGGTCCGTAGCATGGACTCCTTCGTCCCTGGATAGATCTTCGCTTTCGGCAGCATCGTGCTGCACGCTGACTCGACCGGCCGCCTTGGCCGGGTCGGGAGTTTCGCCCCCGATCAAGAAGTCAGATTCGGGAACTTAGAGTTCTCCGTAGACCCTCGGGGCGATCTCTTGCTCACCGGGCTCGCAGTCTCATCTGACGCACCCGAGGACTCTGAGGCCTTGACCTTGGATGTCGTTTTCAATCCCGCTCGGGCATCGACTCCTGCCGAATACACTTCTCGTGCGGACGCGTCAGAGGTTAACTCCAAATGTGCCGAGCAGATTGACCCGATCGAGCTCTCGACACTCGACGAAGCTCAAGATCGGATCTCATCGATGAAAATTACTGATGACCCAGCCCCGATCCACACTCAGATCGGTCTTGAGGCGGGTCAAGAAGAATTTTTCGTCCCACGCACCACCCACTTAGTAGCCACTATCGAAGACTTAACCGATATGTTGGACTACGCCTCCGAGGAGGCAGAAGACATGGAGGAAGAGGATCGCGCTCCCACCCCCGTCAACACCGGGCGATGGACCGCCACCTCCACCTATGACATCTACATGGTGGATACGCCAGCCGGTAACGGCGAGCGCACACCAGCAAACAATGACGATGACTCAGGTGAGGCGCCGTCAAGACGCCGGAAACCGCGTAAGCGGTCAAAGACAAAAAAGGGAAGGGAAGCTATTGCCGGCACCAAGGAAAACGATACCCCGGAAGACCTCGGCGATCCCGATATCCCCGAGTATCCGTTGGAGGACCAGGAAAGGCCGGAGGACCAGCGCGACCCCGAAGACCTGAACGACTCCGAGGATGACAACTACATCCCCCCTGTAGAGGAGGAGGATAGCCCGGAAGACGAGGACCTCATCATCCCTGAAACCATTGAGGATCAGGAACGGTTTAGGCAACAACTTTTAGCCACTGCCCAAAGCCTAAAGGCAAAAGCGCGGCAGCTCAAGGCCGAACAAGACACCCTCAACGACAGATGGACAAGGGTTCTATCAGCCGAGGAAGAACACGGCGCCGGTCTATGGGACCAACCCAAGAGTTACCCCCGCCGGCGGTTGCTGCCACAATTCGACGATGAGCTCCCCAATACGCCGTCCCCCAAGCACACTCCATACGACCAGCCGGACCGCCCTCCCCGAGGACGAGATAGGACGGCTGGCGAGGCAGGTTATAGGCCGGCGATACCCCGCAGAAGGGGAAAAGAGCCAATGGAGCCTGAGGACAGGTATGACCTGCGACGCGACCTGGATGATAGAACAGGACGCACGAGATCCATCTACGGATCTAGAGGGTACTCCCCTGGTAGAAGGGACGAGTACCGGCCCTGGCTCGACCGAACCAACAGCGTTCGGGACGAAAACCGGGCCAGAACAGACGCCGACTACCGGCGTGATATAGCCCGGGTCAGAGGCACTGCCCACCCACTCTGCTTCACTGACGAGGTGATGCAGCATCAGTTCCCGGAAGGGTTTAAACCCGTGAACATCGAGCAATACGATGGAACAACTGACCCAGCAGTGTGGATCGAGGATTTCCTCCTCCACATTCACATGGCACGAGGAGACGACCTCCATGCCATCAAGTACCTACCCCTTAAACGTAAGGGGCCAGCTCGGCACTGGTTAAACAGTCTCCCCGAAAACTCTATCGGGAGATGGGAGGACCTCGAGGATGCATTCCGATCTAACTTCCAGGGCACCTATGTACGGCCCCCGGAATCCTCCGACCTAAGCAATGTCGTGCAAAAGGCAGGAGAGTCCGCTCGACAATTCTGGAATCGGTTCTTGACCAAGAAAAACCAGATCGTCGATTACCCGGATGCCGAAGCTATAGCCTCTTTCAGGCACAATATTCGGGACGAGTGGCTGGCTCGTTAGCTCGGTCAGGATAAACCTAGGACCATGTCCGCCCTTACATCACTCATGACCCGCTTTTGCGCGGGCGAGGATAACTGGCTAGCGAGGTGAAGCCACAACCCCGAAGACCCCGGCACTTCCGAAGTCCAGGATGGAAACGGGAAACCATGACGCAACAAAAACAAACGCCGGCACATCACTAGCGACGCCGATGACACGGCCGTTAACGTCGGTTTCCGCAACCCAAGATCCGGGCAGCGGAAGAAGCCTCCTAAAGGCAACCGCAACGGACCCACCCCGCTGGACAAGATCATGGAGAGGCCTTGCCAGATCCATGGCACTCCGGACAAGCCCGCCAACCACACCAACCGTAACTGTTGGGTGTTCAAACAGGCCGGCAAACTCGCCGCCGAGGAGCAGGGCAAAGGCCCACGCAGCGAGGACAATGAGGAGCCCCGCGGTCCAAGCAATGGAGGTCAGAAGCAATTCCCTCCAGAAGTAAAAACTGTGAACATGATATACGCCACTCATATACCGAAAAAGGAGAGGAAGCGCACCCTTCGAGAGGTCTACGTCGTAGAGCCTGTAGCCCCAAAGTTTAACCCATGGTCGGCCTACCCGATCACCTTTGATCGACGAGATCACCCGACCAGTATCCGTCATGGAGGTTCGGCGGCCCTCGTCTTAGACCCCATTATCGATTGGTATCACCTCACTAAAGTCCTAATGGACGGAGGAAGTAGCCTCAATCTAATCTACTTAGATACGGTGAAAAAGATGGGTATAGATCCATCAAGGATCAAACCCAACAACACTACCTTTAAAGGAGTGATCCCAGGCGTCGAGGCCCGGTGCACGGGCTCTGTGAGCCTGGAAGTGGTGTTCGGCTCGCCCGATAACTTCCGCAGCGAGGACTTGATCTTCGACATCGTACCTTTCCGCAGTGGCTACCACGCCCTGCTGGGCCGTACAACGTTCGCTCGCTTTAATGCCGTCCCACACTACACATACCTCAAGCTCAAGATGCCGGGGCCCAAGGGGGTCATCACCGTCAACGGCAACACAGAGCGTTCCCTCCGAACTGAGGAACATGCATTGGCCCTGGAGGCTGAATTCCACTACGAGGACGGTCGGCAAACACCTAAATCTGCCATAAAGGCTCGTAAGGTCGACAAACGAGTTCAGTTTCAATCCGAACTCCCCGATTCCTCTTTTCCCCAGAAATAGGGATACACCCCCCATTGCACAGCCCTAACGATCGCCAAATACGTGCCAAGAAGGCACAACTTCGCACTCAAAATTCCATGGGCAGCAATGGGGAACAACCATTAAAGGGTAAGTGTTCGGCCGGACCGAACCATTAGTACACGTCCTCGGACAAAACACAGGTACCATCAAGGACCTGCTAAAAGCGTAAAGCTCATCCACACTTCGGCGACTTCTCAAGACCTTCTTCCCAAGGTCCGCTCGGCGACAACATCACCCTTAAAGGGCTGCAACCCCCACAGAGGAACATGAACGGACAGGCGACAGGACACAACGAGGACGTCATGTCACCAATCGAAGACCCCTGGTACAGCCTCCCCTCTGTAAATTTTATATTTCATCTTCAAAAACCTGTAAACAGTTGCTTCGGCAATCCAAGTTATAAGAATTATTGAGCTAGTACAAGACCATCATATATGGCTACTTCGTTGTCTTTTATACATCCTCTGTTCTTCCCTTGGTAACGCTTCTTGCGAAAACTGTTCAGTATATATTATGATGCAACCGGCTAATAGACCGGGGGCTTGAATTTTAAAAAAAATCACCTTGAACACCACCCCATCACAACTGGTCGTGTGTTCGGCGTCTTGGATTTTGCTTTATATGCATCGGATCCGAACTATGTCTTGGGTCAATAGTTGGGTTGCCCGGCTCCTGTGATTGCCCCCTTACGTTCCGCTCGTTCGGCTAAAGGGGCAAAGGGAGAACCACTGCGATTGTGTTTCCAGTTCACCTGGTCATACACCTCAGGGGAGAAAGCCAAAAACTGACTGTCATAGTAAGCGAGAACCGGTCTGCAAATCCGAGCATAAGTGTCATACTAAAAGATCGATAGAGGTTATTCCGTGTTATACGATGGGTTTCGTTCTTGTACAAACCATATGATGCTGGCTTCGGCCCCGAATATCACACTGGGGGCTGGTTATCAGCACCCGCATTTTTTCTACGCTCCTACGGCTAAGTGAAAGCGATAAAGCATCATAGTCCGATTGCCTTGCCCCCCCCCCGCACCACCGCCTTCGGGCACCGATACCTCGGCTAAGGGTCACAGTGCGGATACAGAGACACCCCGTGTAGTATCTACATGGGGGCTGAAGCCGATGACTCGCAACTTTCAGATAAACTGGCCACACAGGAGTCAAAGTAAAAATCAAATACTTATAAGACATGATAAACCATGCATCACTAGTTATAAAGCGTTAAAAGTCTTCGGACATATTACAACGCGCTCATTCATACAAAACGTCCTTGGAGCATTGAGCCTCTATTGCCCGAGCACCCTCCATCACTGCTGGGAAGTATCGCTCGGGGCGCCTATACTCCTTTCCAGGAGGCGGAGGTGCGGTAGTCATCTTGGTTGGCTTGAGCTTCGGCCAATGCACCATGGTCTTCGCAAAGGCCATCCACGCGCCCTCGATGCACGTAGAACGCTTCAGCACATTGGCCCGAGGCGCAGCTTCGCATAGTTTCTACACTAAGCCGAAGTAGCTGCTCGGCAACAGCTCATCGGGCCATAGACGGATGTAGAGGTCCTTCATTGCCGGCTCCGCCACTCTGTGCATCTCCATCAGTTGCTTCATTTGCTCGATGAGGAGAGGAGAGCGCTCGGGGGACTCAAACTGCGCCCAGAATAGCCGGGCCTCATCATCCTCCGCCCGCGAAGCATAAAACTTGTTCGCGTCCGCTGCACTCTTCTGGAGATCCGCACAGACGCCTAAGGAACGCCACACCTGGGTGAGCAAAGCAAACTTGCTACCACCAAAGGTGCATTGCAGTGAATACGGCTTACCGTCGATGACAGCCTTGACTTGGCGAACCTCCTCTTGTAAGGACCGCCTCTCCACCCGCTCCTTTTGGAGCTCGGATTTTAGCGCGGCTAGCTCGGTGGCCTGCTCTTTGCCCTTCTGCTCAAGGGCCTCTCACTTTGTGCCGGCATCCTTGAGCTCTTGATGCACCTCCTCCACCCGGGCCTCATGCTTGGCACTCGCAGCCTTCACAGTGGAAAGCATGGCCGCTGCTTGTTCGGCGGCCGCCTTCTCCTCCGCGGCCTTTTGCTTCATGTCCTGGAGCTCGGCCTTGAGTTTTTCAACCTCCGCAGCTGAAGCTGTAGAAGCAATAACTAACTAATTACACTGGGTTACCAGTGCGGATCATTACCAATATATAGCTCGGATATTAGAATTCGGCTTACCTTGTGCCTCGTCGAACCTCTTGTTCAGGCTATCAAGCTCCTCTTCGGAGATCTTGAGCTTCCGATTTAGATCGGTCAGCTCAGCGGCATTAATGGCCGCCGCCGATGATGAGGCCTATAAAGAACAATGTAATATGCATCCAGTTATGTACATTCCCACCTCCGAACTATCAAGGATATGACTCTCTGCTTGGTACTCTTAAGGGCTCTTAGAACATGGCAGGACTACAAGGTGCTTTGTGCATCATTGTTCATTCCTTATTTGTTTGACCCCCGGATGCGCTTTTGCAAACCCATCCGGGGCTCGGGGGCTACTACATATATAAAGATAGCACAAACTTAAAATTAAAGTTAAAGTTGTTTGGGAAAAAGGTATTACATGACTCACCTTGAAGCTCGCCAAGAGACCATTGAAGGGCTCTTTCAGTCCGTTATCAACGGACTGAATTCCTTGTAAAACCGCACCCATAAGAGTGCGGTGATCCTCGGAGATGGAGGCGCTTGCTAGCGCCTCCTCCATAACCGGCCACCCAGCCGTTGGTGGCATCGGTGGTGACCGGACAGTCCGATCTATGACCGGGGACTGAGCCGGTATCTCCGGAGGCGCAGCATGCTTCGGAGACGCCCTCGGAGGAGACTGGGCATCTCTTCGCCCTTCCCCTTCGGCGGCAAGGGGAGTATTCTCCCCCTGGTCCTCAGCAGCCTGGGGAATTTCTTGTCCCTGGCCTTCGGCGGCCGCGGCGTCAGCCTCGGCCATGGTGTGGTCGGCCCCGCCGCCCGTGTTCGGCTCCAACGGAGCCTGGCTGGATGACACCTCCGCGGCATCCTTCGCAACCCCTGGAGGTGTGGAATGCGATGCAGTCCCACTCTCCGCCAGCTCGGCGGGTGGGGACTCCCCGTCCGATATTTGGTCGGTGGGGAGAACGCGCGGTGGGATGCAAATCAAAAGACGCGCTTGTGTTTAAAGCATCGAAAAAATCCTGCATAAATAACCCAGGAGTCTTTGGATTCATACCTTTGAGCGGGGGCCTTGACCCTTAAGCTCCTTCGGGGAACCCTCTCAAATTCCTCGGATTTTGCGTCAGAATCCGAGCTGTCATCGGGCAAGATCAACCTCGCCCGGCGCACCCTCTTCAGTGCAGGAGGAGCTGCATCCTCCGCGGCGTCCGATGACACCGCCCTCTTCCTTGGGAGGGCGGAAGCGCCTTCCCCTCCGTCTTCACGCTCCTCCTCGTGACTCGAGGAGGCATGGGTTTCCTTGGACGCGGCGTCCGGCTGGTCCTTGATGCGGAGACCCTCTCTGGCCTTCTTCTTCTTCTCTTTCTTCTCGGGCGCCGAGTACGGCGCCACAACGAGCATCGCCGCCAACAACTCCGACCTGGGGTCTTCGGGTTGTGGAGCCGGGCAGTTAACCCTCGTGGCTTTGCTCAGCCACTTCTGCGAAAGTAAGGGAGAAGGCGTTTAGGCTTTTTGTCGAAGAAACAGAATCAATGGATTAAAATTATGACGTACCTTGGTGGGGGGGGGGGTTATCGGTGCTTAGGCCCGAATCCTCTTCCGTGGCTGGCCATCTTTTCTGAGGCTTGAACAAAGCCTTCCACAGCTTCTCGGGGGTGGTGCGGAAGAATTGGCGCATGGTAGGCTCGTCATCAGGCCGGTAAGCCCACATGGGGGATGCCCGGCGCTGGCAGGGAAGAACACGGCGGTGGAGCATAACCTCGACTACGTTAACCAGCTTCACCTTGGCCTCGATCACCGAGGTGATGCGCTTCTGCAGCAGCTTAACCTTAGCATCCGACCCCCAGTCGAGGCCCTTCCTAAGCCACGAGGTCAATCTCGTAGGGGGTCTGGATCTGAATTCGGCGGGCGCCGCCCAACTCTCATCCCTTGGCTCGGTGATATAGAACCACTCCTTCTGCCAGATTTTGATCGTGTCGATGAAGGAGCCGGATGGCCACTCGACGGTGGGAGCTTGCTGATTACCGCCCCTCCGCAGTCCGCGTGCTCGCTTGCCATGGTCTTTGGCTTGACGTTGAAGACCTTGAGCCACAGGCCGAAGTGCGGTTCGACCCGCAGAAAAGCTTCGCAGACGATAATGAATGCCGATATGTGCATGAAGGAGTTCGGCGGAAGGTCGTGGAAGTCCAGCCCTTAGAAAAACATGAGACCCCTGACAAAGGGGTGGAGCGGAAAGCTCAGTCCCCGGATGAAGTGGGGGACAAACACCACCCTCTCTCCAGCCTTGGGGGTGGGAATCACCTGGTTCTTCTCCGGGGCGCGGTGGAAGACGTTGGCGGGGAGGTAGCCGGCCTGCTTTAGGTCCCGGATATCCTGGTTAGTGACCGTGGAGGCCTCCTACTTGCCATTGGAGCCCGAACCCACCATGGCTAAGCTCGGAGGAGAGGGAGAGGAAGAACTGGATCTGGGCTCTCGAAGCTTGGGGAGATTGGGAGGCGGAGGATGCGAATGGGAAGCGTGAATAGGCCTTGGGGTTTTTCCCCTTTTATGAGACGTGCCGCCGATTAGCCTCCCTGATCACGCCGCGAATCCCTCCGCTTCCCAAGACATGCGTGCCGTTATGCGCACATGAAAATTAATCATACCCCGTGTGAAACGGGGCACGATTTGCGCATTGATAAGTCGTGTCACTGTAAAAATGGCCTCGAACCGCGAATCGAGTTCTCATAACTGGTTCAGCGGTCGTGGTAGGCCGCGACCCTTCGTCAGAGGGGGGTGTCAGAAAACACTGTTTACACTTTGACGAGTGGCCTTCGGGGCTAAGCAATCCATGGTGTTCGGTCAATTATATGATCGGATGAAATACGTGTCATCGGAAGCCGAACTAGTCTCAGCCGGTCATTGAAAGGGAAGAAGAACTCATCCCGCAAGCCGAAGAATCTGATCATTTGAAGCAGCTGGAGCTGAGACTCTTGGCGTTGGGGGCTAGTTCGGGGTCTACCGAGGGAGTCCTGGACTAGGGGGTCCTCGGGCCGCTGGCCCATCTCTTAGTAGGCCGGCTCGATGGGCCGTTCTCTGGCTATCACAGGAAAGACCGGTTACATCGAGACTCCACGTTCCAGAAGGAAGCCCCGAAGGCGCGTCGTGTACTCCAAGTCAAGATGAGGAAATCGACA
Organism: Elymus sibiricus; assembly: GCA_039707655.1. NCBI lineage: Eukaryota > Viridiplantae > Streptophyta > Magnoliopsida > Poales > Poaceae > Elymus > Elymus sibiricus. The sequence continues at coordinate 338,847,106 of CM077673.1, forward strand.
TTTCCATACCCGGCAGGAGGCCCATCATGTGTAAACCCTAGCCCCCCTGGTGTATATATAAACCGGGAGGGTTTTAGATGGATCACACGGAAACTCATCTAGGGTTTTAGCTAGTCGATCTCGAGGTAGATCAACTCTGTAACCTTCATACCATCAATATAATCAAGCAGGACGTAGGGTTTTACCTCCATAGGAGGGCCCGAACCTGGGTAAACATCGTCTCCTTCGTCCCTTTGTTACCATCGATCCTAGTCTCACAACTCGGGACCCCCTACCCGAGATCTGCCGGTTTTGACACCGACAGAAATTTAATAATCAATGAAATATAGCAAAAGCACTCTGAAATTCACGAAAATTTGGCAGCTGGAATCCCATGTGGTATACTTTAGGTGTGCAAGAGCATATTTCTCCATATGTGGTTTTGGTAATTGATGAGAATCCCTATGGACTAATGGTTGCCTTGAGTTATATTCGAAGGATTTTTCCAGAGGCACTTCTTGAAATCAATTTGTTGGTTTCAAGGAGTTTATATGGTGACCAAGGTGGTTTTCATAGATTTATCCAAAGATTGGTCATGTGAGAGTTGAGCTTAGTGCAAGCATGTCTTGAAGAAGAAGATTGTGTGAGCATTCATGTTTACCTTCAAGACATCATCTTTATGAAGAGAGAAGATAAGATATAAGGTTGATCAAGACTAAGTCAAAGAGTGAATCAAGTTGATCAACACACAAAGCGTACAAGATGTACCGAGAGGGATCAAGTGATCCCATGGTATGGTAAGCATTGTCCATTATGCTTTGTGTACTAACCCATGGTCTACGTGAGAGTCTTTGTGGGGTTAGGTAAATTTACATGGGCTTGCATCAAGAGGAAGATCCCATACAACCCATGGAGGATGACATCAAGTGGTGATCGTCATCAAGGTTGCGGTGTGCAAGTTCAAGTGAAGCATCACAGAGAGATCATGCTTGAAGCTTGTCGTCCATTGTGGTGACAATGGACATGTGAAGATGTGCCAAAGAGTGGCCCATCCATAGTGGAGTATGGGGGAGCAATCTACTAGTCTTCATCGAGCCGGTGCAATCAAGAAAGGTGGTTCATCTTGAGGAGGACAAGATCGTCATCATCTAGCTCAAGTGGACTATGCACAAGGCAAAGGTTTGACCTTGATAGGGTTTTCTATTTTACTGGTCTCAAGGTGGTAGTTGGGAGGCCGGGTTATAGGATCGATAGCCATACTATCAAGCGGGGGGGGGGGGGGGGAGGCTCTCAAGTGAGTATCTTGATCGTATCGTTCGTTGAGAGCTCAAACCATTACATTCTTGGTATCATCATCTTTCTTGGTTCTTGTTTGGCTTTTCGCTTTGGGAGTTTTTGAGCTTATGCTCTTCATCGTGATAAGCTCAAGCTCATCGAAAACAGTTTTCGTATGTATCATATTTGTGTTTTCGGTGTTGGAGATTTTGCCGGATAATTCTTGGGAAGGTCTTCTTCCTTATCCTATTGGCATTTATTCTCCATTGCTTGATAGTACTTGTCGTCATCTATCCAACAAGCTTGAGTTTGCTCATTTCGGAGTCCGTATGCGAAAGTTATGGCGGTTCGGTTTTGCTTGGGCTGAAGTACTGCTTTAAGCGGTAGTAGAGAGCGGTAGTACCCCTCAAGCGGTAGTTCCTCTCCCCCAAGCGGTAGTACCTCTTAGGCGGTACTTCTGCCGGCCATTACTGCTTCCACTTCCGCTTATTTTATTCTTATGGTGCCCAATCTGCTTAAGCGGTAGTAGAGCGGAAGTAGAGACCGGTAGTACCTCTCAAGCGGTACTACCTCTCCCCCGAGCGGTACTATCTCTCTGGAAGAATTACCACTCATGTTTTTCTGTCTCGTTGGGCTGTTTTGACCGTGCTAAGCGGTAGTACCGCCCCCCGAGCGGTAGTACCACTTGAGCACGACTTGTGGGCATAACGGTTGGATTCGGGGGATCCTATTTAAGGGTGACTTCTTCCCCAATGGTTCACATCCTTCAAGCTCGTGTTTGCCTCCCATTGTTGGCCTTCTTCGAGCTTCCTAACTCTCAATCCATCCAATGATTCTTCCTAGTTCTTGAGGGAAAAGAGAGAGGAAATCTAGATCCACATTTCCACCAATCAGCTTCTCTTCTATGTGAGGGGAACCCCTTGGATCTAGATCTTGGAGTTCTTCGTGTTCTTCTTCGTTCTTCCTCTCATTTTCTTCCATAGCATTAGTTGTTGTGGTGGGATTTGGGAGAGAAGGACTTGGGCACTCTGTGTGCCCTTGCCATTGCATTTGGTGCATAGGTTTGAGCTCTCCACAGTGATACGTGGAAGTGAAGTTTGAGAAGCTTATTACTCTTATGTGTTTGAGCACCCTAGAGCTTATTCCTCTTGGGTGCCTTGGCGCCCTAGACGGTTGGTGGTGTCTCGGATTTCAATCATTGTGGTGTAAAGCTCCGAGCAAGCGTCAGGATCTCCAATTAGGTTGTGGAGATTGCTGATACGTCCTCAACGTATCGATAATTTATGAAGTATTCATGTCATATTTGCCTATGTTTTTACTATTGTTTTATGATTTATTGGGACTAACCTATTAATGGTTGCAAAATTGCACAAGTTCTTGTTTCACACCTTGATGTGTAGGAATTAATTGGAAATGGCCGAAAAAACGCAAAAGGAGCCTTGTTGGAGGAGGACTCTGACTTTCCTCAAATCTGTCCACGAACAGTTTTTAGAGATCGTCAGTTTGACCCCCGAAGATGGCGTCAAATGGAAAACGTTAAAACTAGGAAAGTGTAGGGAATTGTATGGCAATGATTCTGGACTACAAATTCGTCCAAAACGGAGTTCGGATGCGATCTGGAGACCCGTTTTACTGAAGGAAAATATCTGATTACGGGATTACGAGAATTGATGACGTGATTGAGTCCAACACTTACCATATCTGATATATTCGTCCAAGCCACGACTTTGGGGACTCATGAGGGCTGTGAGGAGCCCCTAGGAAGGTTCTAGAGGTGCCCAAGATCCATTGGATCAATGGTCCATCCATCGGAGGGCCATAGAGCACCATAGAAGCACATATAAGGAGAGGAAAACCCTAATTTCGGAAGAGCCACCAAGAGCCACGAATTTGCCTCTCCCTTGGCAGCCGCCAAGAAGGGGAGAGGCTCCTCCATTGCAGCACCAAGACCAAGGAAGAAGGAGGGGCAAGGGGCCGCCGCCCGTCGCCACCGCCGCCGCCCGTCGCCGGCGCCGTGGCCGCCATCGCCTCCATCTCTTTGGGGTTGCACCTCTCCATCAATAAATCTCTCTTTCTCACCATGATAATGTGTGAGTAATCCTCCTCGGGGCTGAGGGTATGTACTAGTAGCTATGTGTTCAATCTCTCTCTCTCGTGTTCTTGAGATGTCACGATCTTGATGTATCACGGACTTTGTTAATATAGTCGGATCATATGATGTGTTTCTTTCTCTATCTAGTTGTGATGAATTGAGTTTTCCCTTTGAGATTTCGTTACCGAATTGAATACTTTTATGGATTTGAGAGCACTTGATATATGTCTTTCATGAGGATACCCGTAGTGACATTGGGGTATTCAAGTGATTCACTTGATATATGATTTGGTACTCAACTTGCGGATTCCCGAGGTGACATTGGGGTAATCTATGCATAGGGGTTGATACACGTTCTTGTCCTAGCTTCTCCGTAGAAATATTGGGGCACTCTTTGAGGTTCTTTGTGTTGGATTGAGTATTATGAATCTGAAATTGTTTGATGCGTATCGTATAATTAACTCATGGATACTTGTGGTGACATTGGAGTATCTAGGTGACATTAGAGTTGGTTGATGCGTATCATATGGTGTTATTCTAGTACGAACTCTTAGATAGATCAATCGGAAAGGATAACTTGGTTATGTTAGTACGAACTCTTGGATAGATCGATCGGAAAGGATAACTTTAAGGTGGTTTCGTACCCTACAAACAATTTCTTCTTATGCTCTCCGCTAGATAAGAACATTGGAGTGATTCTTCGTTGCACGTTGAGGGATGGTTACGTGACCCAATTATATTAGCATTGTTGAGAGATTGCATTAGCAAAAGTACGGACCCTAGGCCTTGTTTTCAAGCATTGCAATACCGTTTGTGCTCACTTTTGTCACTTGCTACCTTGCTGTTTTTATATTTTTAGATTATAAAAACCTATATCTACCATCCATATTGCACTTGCATCACCATCTCTTCGCCGAACTAGTGCACCTATACAATTTTCCATTGTATTGGGTGTGTTGGGGACACAAGAGATTTCTTGTATTTGATTGCAGGGTTGTTTGAGAGAGACCATCTTCATCCTACACCTCCCACGGATTGATAAACCTTAGGTCATCCACTTGAGGGAAAATTGCTACTGTCCTACAAAACTCTGCGCTTGGAGGCCCAACAAAGTCTACAAGAATAAAGTTGCGTAGTAGACATCAAGCTCTTTTCTGGCGTCGTTGCCGGGGAGGTGAGTGCTTGAAGGTATATCTTTAGATCTTGCAATTAAATCTTTTAGTTTCTTGTTTTTCACTAGTTTGGTTTTATCAAAGAAAACATACAAAAAATGGAGTTTAGGTTGCATCAATTGTCTCGTCTTTATAAAGTCTTTCGTGAAAATGATGGTTCAGATAATTGTGCTCAACTGGTAGAGGAAGAATTTATGAAAATACTTAATGAGAATTCCTTCAATGATGAGCATGATAGAAATATTGCTAGTATGAATTCTCTGAATATCCATGATGCTAATGATATGCAAAGCCACAAGCTTGGGGATGCTATGTTTGATGAAGATGATATTTTTAGTCCCCCAAATTTTGATGAGCAAATTTATTATGATGATGGCATGCCTCCTATCTATGATGATTATGATGATGACATGTATGCTATAAAGAGTGATAGTAACCATGAAACTTGTCATCATGATTTTAATATTGAATGTGGTTATGTCAATCAAGTATCTCATGATATTTATTTTGTTGAGTTTGCTCCCACTATTATGAATGAGAAGAAATATGCTTATGTGGAGAGTAATAAATTTTCTATGCTTGTAGATAATGAAAATAATGCTTTATGTGATAGTTATATTGTGAAATTCCTTCATGATGCTACTGAAAATTATTACGAGGGAGGAACATATGGTTGTAGGAATTGCAATAATATCAAGTTTCCTCTCTATGTGTTGAAAATCTTGAAGATATGCTTGTTTTGCCTTCCTATGCTAGTTGATTCTTGCTCCCATAAATTGTTTGCTCAAAAAATCCCTATGCATAGGAAGAGGGTTAGACTTAAATGTGCTTGTCATGAGATTCATGATGCTCTCTTTATGTTTCAATTCTTAACTTTTATGCGAGCATCATTGAAATCATCATGCCTAGCTAAAAAGGCATTAAAGAAAAGCACTTGTTGGGAGACAACCCATCATTTTTCCTTTCTGTTTTTGAGTGTTCACATGATTGAGCTACTGTAGTAATCATGTTTTGTGTCTTTTATTGCAATAAAGTGCCAAGTAAAGCCTTTGGGATGACTAACAAGATGAGTAGAATTGATGTTGAACCAAAAACAAAAACTTTTGCCTCCAGTAAAGAATTTCTTTGATTTTACTGGAGCGTCAAAAAAATCTGAAATTTTTACACAGTCTTGATATACAATTTCTTCAGGTTTTCCTAATGTTTTAGAATTTTTAGAGACATGGAAGTATGGTTACACTACAGATCTTCATAGATTGTTCTGTTTTTGACAGATTCTGTTTTGCATGCATGGTTTGCTTGTTTTAGTGTTCCCATAACTTATATTCACTGATATAAATTATGTGAATGGTAGAATACAGTAGGTATTATGTGATAACAACTATGAATCTTGTCTTGACAGTACCTAAGTGAATGATCTTTATTTATTATACTAACCCATCTCACGAAGTTCCGTTAAGTTTTGTGTGATTGAAGTTTTCAAGTTTTGGATGAGACACCGATATGTGGAGAATAAGGAGTGACAAGAACCTAAGCTTGGGGATGCCCAAGGCACCCCCAAAGTAATATCCAAGGAAGACTCAAGCGTCTAAGCTTGGGGATGCCCCGAAAGGCATCCCCTCTTTCGTCTTCAACTTTATCGGTATATGTTACTTAGAGCTATATTTTTATTCGTCACATAATATGTGCTTTGGTTGGATCGTCATTATATTTTGTTATTTTGTGTTAGGTGTTATTTATAATCTTGTTTTTCAATAAAAAGTTTCAAGAATTGCATTAGGATGCTTGCATAGCATGTTTTGATATGTGCTGTGTAAAAACAGAAACTTTTGCTGCAGTATTTGAATTTTCATATTTTACTGGATCATGGAAAGTTTATGAAATTTTTACACAGTATTTTCATATAAATTATTTAGCATGTCCTAAAGTTTCATAATTTTTTGAGTTACATAAGTACACTGGTTTAATAGAATTCTACAGGTTGTTCTGTTTGGACAGATTGCTGTCATAGTTTTGTTATCTACTTATCCTATAGTTTCCATAGCCTATATTGGTAGATATAAATTGTGGAAATGATAGTATACAGTATATTATGTTTGAAAATTATTATGCAACTTGTCTTGGCAGTACATGAAGTGTTGATTTATTCATATGTGTACCAACCTATCTCACGAGTTCTTTTCGAGTTTTGTGTGGATGAAGTTTTTGAGAATAGATGAAACCATGATATGAGAGGATTGAATGAGATACAAAAGCCCAATCTTGGGGATGCCCAAGGCACCCCAAGTAAAAATTTCAATAAGTCTCAAGCATCTAAGCTTGGGGATGCTACGCATCCCACCTCTCTTCATCAACAATTATCGGTTAGCCTATGTTGAGCCTAAATTTTTATTCGTTCATATGATGCGTGCTATTTTTATTTAGTTTGCTGTTTGAATAAAATATTCAGATCTGAAAATATTTATTGAGATAGATTCCTCACATAGCTACTTGATTGTTTGACTACTCATTGATCTTCACTTACATCTTTCGAGAGTAGTTTGATGTTTACTCTTGTGCTTCACTTATATCTGGAGAGTAAATTGTGAATGAATTGAATATCATAAATATGAAATTGTCAATGTGCTTTTATGCTTAGTAGTAGATTCACATCTGGTTTAGAAAGTAAAATCTATTGAAGTTTGACAATCACAATATTGGTCACACAAGCAATTCGTGAATGATTAGTATAAGGAAGAGAACTTTCACATACAAATATATTATCTTGGACATCTTCTATGATTGTGAATACCCATTAATTATTTTCAAACTTGAGCAAATTAGTTGAAGTTGGACAAGGAAGACAACGTAATGAGTTATGGTTGGGTATATTTGCATAGAAGTTATATTGTTATGGATCCTCTAACATGTGGTGCTTGTTTAGAACCTTTTGCTAGCCAAAACTTCGTACTAAGTAGAGATACTACTTGTGCATCCAAACCCTTGAGCCAAGCTTCTTCCATGAGAGTCCACCATACCTACCCATATATGGTATTTCACTGCCATTCCAAGTAAATTTGCATGTGCCACCTCTAAAATTTCAAATGAACACCTGTTTTGTGTGCCTGGACCGCTAATGGAGCGACAGGGGGCGGTCAGTATCTTCCATGTTAAGCGGGTTATTCTCATGATGAGTGTTTATTCACTCGTCCTTGCACGAGAGGGGCGGTAATAGGGATTCCCAGTCCCGAAATAAAAAAAATTCAAATAATTAAACAAAACTCCCCCAGGAATGTTGTTGGTATGGACGGTACCCGTGGATTCGGCTAGCCGTGGAGTGTGTTTGTTGGTGGAGGGGGAGTAAACCTTTACTTTTACCGCTTGGGAACCGCCGCTAATGTGTTTAGCATGGAAGATATTGATAACTCTTAGTCGTAACGTTGACAGGAAGGGTGTGCCTCCCAAAATTATATTCAACTATGTTTTAAACAATGAGATCTGGCACATATGCAAATCCCTGCTTCCCTCTTCGAAGGGACAATCTATTTACTTTCATGTTATTTACTATTCATGTTGAGTCAACTTCTTATTCCAACCTCAGTGTATTAGTTGGCAAGCATCATGTGGTGGGGAAAGATCCAAACATATATATCCAGTCAAATATATTTGATCATGATTTATTATTGTTGAAAATTATCTCTATGATAAATGAGTTGGGAGGCGAAACATTAAGCCCCTATCTTTCTCTGTGTTCGATTGATGCCATTTGTTCTAAAAATATGCTTTGAGTACTAGCAATCATAGAAGACTATATGATGATTGAGTATGTAGGGTTCTTACTTAGACTTTGTTGAGAATAAGTTGAATTGCAATTGTTTGGTGACTAAGAACATAGGTTGTTAAGTTTCAAGAGAATTCATTGTTTGAACCATAACATGTGAATTGGTTGCTACTTTATCATGATGAGTTTTATGAAAAAGAGTTGCTGTTATGATGCTAGGAAAAGTGGTTGAAATTATCATTGATCAAAATTATGCACTATGCTAGCATTCACACTTCACAAATTATTTCTTTTATCATTTACCTACTCAAGGATGAGTAGGAATTAAGCTTGGGGATGCTGATACGTCTCTAACGTATCGATAATTTATGAAGTATTCATGTCATATTTGCCTATGTTTTTACTATTGTTTTATGATTTATTGGGACTAACCTATTAATGGTTGCAAAATTGCACAAGTTCTTGTTTCACACTTTGATGTGTAGGAATTAATTGGAAATGGTCGAAAAAAACGCAAAAGGAGCCTTGTTGGAGGAGGACTCTGACTTTCCTGAAATCTGTCCACGAACAGTTTTTAGAGATCGTCAGTTAGACCCCCGAAGATGGCGTCAAATGGAAAACGTTAAAACTAGGAAAGTGTGGGGAATTGTATGGCAATGATTCTGGACTACAAATTCGTCCAAAACGGAGTTCGGATGCGATCTGGAGACCGTTTTACTGAAGGAAAATATCTGATTACAGGATTACGAGAATTGATGACGTGATTGAGTCCAACACTTACCATATCTGATATATTCGTCCAAGCCACGACTTTGGGGACTCATGAGGGCTGTGAGGACCCCCTAGGAAGGTTCTAGAGGTGCCCAAGAGCCATTGGATCAATGGTCCATCCATCGGAGGGCCATAGAGCACCACAGAAGCACATATAAGGAGAGGAAAACCCTAATTTCGGGAGAGCCACCAAGAGCCACGAATTTGCCTCTCTCTTGGCAGCCGCCAAGAAGGGGAGAGGCTCCTCCATTGCAGCATCAAGACCAAGGAAGAAGGAGGGGCAAGGGGCCGCCGCCCGTCGCCACCGCCGCCGCCCGTCGCCGGCGCCGTGGCCGCCATCGCCTCCATCTCTTCGGGGTTGCACCTCTCCATCAACAAATCTCTCTTTCTCACCATGATAATGTGTGAGTAATCCTCCTCGGGGCTGAGGGTATGTACTAGTAGCTATGTGTTCAATCTCTCTCTCTCGTGTTCTTGAGATGTCACGATCTTGATGTATCACGGGCTTTGTTAATATAGTCGGATCATATGATGTGTTTCTTTCTCTATCTAGTTGTGATGAATTGAGTTTTCCCTTTGAGATTTCGTTACCGGATTGAATACTTTTATGGATTTGAGAGCACTTGATATATGTCTTTCATGCGGATACCCGTAGTGACATTGGGGTATTCAAGTGATTCACTTGATATATGATTTGGTACTCAACTTGCGGATTCCCGAGGTGACATTGGGGTAATCTATGCATAGGGGTTGATACACGTTCTTGTCCTAGCTTCTCCGTAGAAATATTGGGGCACTCTTTGAGGTTCTTTGTGTTGGATTGAGTATTATGAATCTGAAATTGTTTGATGCGTATCGTATAATTAACTCATGGATACTTGTGGTGACATTGGAGTATCTAGGTGACATTAGAGTTGGTTGATGCGTATCATATGGTGTTATTCTAGTACGAATTCTTAGATAGATCGATCTGAAAGGGTGACTTGGTTATGTTAGTACGAACTCTTGGATAGATCGATCGGAAAGGATAACTTTAAGGTGGTTTCGTACCCTACAAACAATTTCTTCTTATACTCTCCGCTAGATAAGAACTTTGGAGTTATTCTTCGTTGCACGTTGAGGGATGGTTATGTGATCCAATTATATTAGCATTGTTAAGAGATTGCACTAGCGAAAGTACGGACCCTAGGCCTTGTTTTCAAGCATTGCAATACCGTTTGTGCTCACTTTTTTCACTTGCTACCTTGCTGTTTTTATATTTTCAGATTATAAAAACCTATATCTACCATCCATATTGCACTTGTAGCACCATCTCTTCGCCGAACTAGTGCACCTATACAATTTGCCATTGTATTGGGTGTGTTGGGACACAAGAGATTTCTTGTATTTGATTGCAGGGTTGTTTGAGAGAGACCATCTTCATCCTACACATCCCACGGATTGATAAACCTTAGGTCATCCATTTGAGGGAAAATTGCTACTGTCCTACAAAACTCTGCGCTTGGAGGCCCAATAACATCTACAAGAATAAAGTTGCGTAGTAGACATCAATTGCCCCGAGCAATTTGTACAGGTTCCGGTGACCGCCCCCAAGGGTTACCAAAGTGTACGGGTATGGTGAACGCCCCCAAGGTTTTCCATAATGGATTCGGTGACCGCCCTCAAGGGTGCCTTGGTGGAATCGCGACATCTTGCGTTGTGCGAGGGCGTGAGGATATTACGGTGGCCTTAGTGGCATCTTCGGAAGCATTGTGCCTCCACACCGCTCCAAATGGAGATTAGCATCTGCAAGGGTGTGAGCTTCGGGATACATCATCATCTCCTCGTGTCTCGGTTATCTCTTACCCGAGCCCTTTACTTATGCACTTTCCTTTGTGATAGCCATATTGTTTCATGCTATATATCTTCCTATCACTTAGTTGTTTATCTTGCTTAGCATAAGTTGTTGGTGCACATAGGTGAGCCTAGTTGTTTTATGTTTTGTGCTTGACATATTAAACGCTAGTTTTACTCGGCATTTGTTCAAGCCTAAACCGTAATTATTTTAAAGCGCCTATTCGCCCCCTCCCTCTAGGCGACATCCACATCATTTCAATTGGTATCAGTGCTAGGTCTCTCATTATTAGGCTTTACCGTCTAGAAAGTAAGGATGTCAACTAGGGGATTAGGATTCTTTGACACTCTTAGTTTCGATGACACAAATTTTGATGTTTGGGTAATTCGCATGCTTAATCTCTTTAGGGTCATGGACCCAAATTTAGAGCGAATTATAGATATGGGTTTTTCTCCTCCAAAGGATTCTCAAAACCTAACTTTAGAGGATGAGAAAAACTCTTATCTCAATGCTCAAGCTTCTAATTTGCTTTTTGATGCTTTGAGCAATGTAGTTATATTTCAACTCGTGTCGTTCCGGGATGCTCATGCGTTGTGGACAAAGCTTCAAGATAAGTATGGTATGTCCAAGATTTGTGGGGATGATTGTTCTCCCTCCACCTCCGGTCGTGTTTTCTTCTCAAAATCTTCTACTTCACCTACATGTGGATTGCCACAAGGTAATGATATGGTGAGTAGTGTTGATCATTGCAATGATGATAGTGGGCTCATTGTTGATGATCCTTCATCACTATCTTGTCGCAATGCTTCATCTTTGGACTTTAACACTTCGAGCACTCTAAATGTTTCACATGCTTGTGTTGATAGTCCTTGCATATCATGTAGAAATTGCTTGACTAAATCTCATGATGATATGCTTGCCATGTCTTGTTGTCGTGATAAAAATGCATCGTTTTCCTCGAGTTGTTGTGCTAACAATGTAGAGGAAACCCAACACTCCACGGAACAAGATGTGGTCTTGAATGGTGATTCAAGGGATCCTACATCATCATATATTATTTCTCACTTTTTCCTTATGGCTAAGGCTTAAAAGGTATCTCCTACTTTGAATCCAAATATATCTCAAGATGATGATGTTGATAATAATGAGGATGAGGATAATGATGAAGAGAGTGATAATATTGCTTCCTTAAAAATTAAGGGATACATGATTTTTAAAGCTCTTCATAAGAATAAAATTGCTTGTTCCAACTTCATGGAAATCATGTCTATTGCCATTGAGGGCAAGAAATATATTGAGGAGTTGGAAGCTCATCTCGAGGAGCATGAGGCCACCATTGATAAAATGGAAGGTCATGAGCGTTATTACGCTAATGAGATCGTGGAGCTATCTCAAGCTCTTGAAAATGAACAAACCACCAAGGAATCTCTTGAGGATACCTTTTCTCTAGAATTATCTAGATTAAAGGAATCCCATGATAGGGATCTCGAGGTGGCTAATGATTTTAGTACTAAAAATGATAAGCTTGAAGTTGCTCATGCTAAACTCCTTGAGGACTTTGAGCACCTCGAAAATGGATCAAGGGTCATTAAGAGTTTGCTCATTGAACTCACCGAGTCTCATGCTCAACTTGAAGCTTCATATGCTAAAGAGCTTGCCAAGTTGCCTTCTCCTCTTGTTGTTAATGATGATGCTTGTGCTACTAACTCTATTTCTTGTGAAGCATACATATTGAAGGAGAATGTTGAGCTAAGGGCTCAACTTGAGTTGCTATCTAGCAATTATGGGAAATTGGAAGAAAGTCATGAAAAGCTTTCTAGCACTCATGGTGATCTTCTAGTATCCCATAATGTGCTAAAGATAGCTCATGAGGCTACTACTACTAAGGTAACATCTAGTGAGCCTCATGTCGACATTAGCACTACATCTAGTCAAAATGCTTTATTGCCATGTGCTAGTCCTCATAATTCATCTACTCATAATGTTGCTACATCTTGTGATGAATTACTTTCCTTGCCTTGTTGCTCTAACGATGAAGCTTATACTTCCTCTAGTACTTTTGTTGATACTAACCATGTAGAGGAAATCAAAAAGCTCAAGGCCCAAGTCACTTCTTTGAAGAAATACTTGGAAAAGAGTCATGAAGGGAAGTCCACACACAACAACATCTTGAGTGTGCAAAAATCTCCCAATGACAAGGGTGGACTTGGATTCAACTCCAATAAGAAGAAGAAGTCCAAAAGCTACAAGAAGAAGGGCCAAGAACAAGTCAAGAATTCAGCCAAGATTATTTGCTTTAAGTGCAAAATTGAAGGACACCATGTTAGATCTTTCCCATTAAATAAGAAGCCCCATAGTCACAAGCAACAAGGGAAGCAGCCACAAGTTCAATCTCATGCTCAACCACAAGTTGTAGAAAGGCCTCTTCCCAAAAGACCCAAGTAATCGCTCCTCAAGTTGAGAAATCAATTGAGAAGAAAGTAAAGGGTAGATGTTGCTACTTATGTCGTGAGAAGGGTCACTTCGCTTCTTCTTACACGAAAGGTAACTTATCCAACCCAATCATTATTGATGATATCTATTCTCTTGGGAAGGATAAGCTTGGAAATGTGTTTGCCAAATGTGTTGGTACTCAAAGTGGTGTCAAGAAATGAACCATTTGGGTAGCCAAGCCTATTGTCACTAACCTCTTAGGACCCAACTTGTTTGGGGACCAACAAGCACAAACTTGATCAATAGGTATTAATGGAGGGCATTGGAGACTTGGATACATTATGAAGAACTAAGGGGTCTTCATCATTCATATTGTCTCAAGCTAAGTCATTTGGATCGTCAAGTTTCTATCTTATAACCAATGTTCCTCCTTGCGGTAACTTGTACTTAAATTGAATACATTGTTTGTTACTTGCCCCTTTGCATGTTGTGGTTTTGTACCTTGCATGTGTTTATATATGTTGTGCTTCCTATCTGTTTATCTTGAGTAATCAAGTATGTATGGTGGGTTGCACATCATGTATGTGTGAGTCTTGTGTTGAGCCTTTTTGCATTTTGTTTGTATCTTAGTTGGCTCTTTTGAGAAGTTAATGGATTATCCCATTTCGGGGAGTGATGTGCTTTGTGCACTTCACAATCCTACAAATGTGTGTACATGAGGAATACCACTTAGTATTGATATTACAAGATTATCTAGTCTCTATGTGGTACGTCTTCTCATGAGAAATTCAAATTCTAAATGGTTCATTAATTATCTCTTGTTGGATTTCATTTGCCACTTGTTAATTATTTTTGGGTTATCACATTACGGGGGAGTAATATGCTATGTGCATATTACAAGCCTAAAAAAATGTGTACAATTGAGGTATTACCACTTAGAGTTGATATTGTAAATTATCTTGTTCTTAGGTGGCATGTTAGCTCTAAAAGTGTCATTTGCTTATGATTTTGGTGTGAAGATGATGTTGGATATATTTGCAATCTACCAATGGAGTTTCTTCCAAATACTTCTTGTCCTTTGACAATTGGTATTCTTTTATGTGGTAGAAATTGCTAATCATCTTTACAGTGGATTTTTTTATCCGTTTGTCTTCCTTGCCTCTTGTGCATCTTTTTTAACATGTCTAGTGTTTCTATGGATATAGGGAAAGTGATGATCCCATCTTGTGCATGTTGTATTCAAATGCAAATTCTCTATAGTGCTCATATCTTGGGGGAGCTATCCTATTTTCTTTAGAACACTCTCATTATGTGTTTATCATAAAATCTTTTGATCCCTATCAAGTGTGTGTTGGTGGAAGGCAATCCTTTTCTTTATGGTGCTTTGTGCCATCATGAAAATTTGCCGAGGGCTTGGTTTTTTGGAACCTAGCTCTCTTTTGGGAACTTGATACCTCTTGTTTGTTTTCCTTCAATTGGTATCTTGTTTCCTTTTATTTGGCATGTGTCGATGGATATCTCATTCCTTGATGTATCTTTTAATTGGTATCCTTCAAGTGATAATTTTTCGTTTGGTATCTTATGCTCACTTGATACCTTGTCTTTTGGTATCTTATCAACTATGTGTTGATTTGATTCTTGAAAGCCTTGAGCATGCATATCTACTATATGTACTTTCTTTGGCATGCTTTCTTTCTTTGACCCAATATATAGGGGAAACTCCACCATGTCATAAATTGGCTAAAGTGTGCATGAAATTCAATTCATACCTATATGCACATAGTTATGTGGATTTTGTCCTATGTATTGTTGGTTCTCTAACACTTTGGTCCCGATGAGTTTGGGTACCATTTTGTTTGTGTTGCTATTCTAGGAACAATTGGAGATGCATTGGATGCTCGGCTCACTTACAAGGAAGGTGTTGACACCATATGCTTATTGGAGCCAAGCTAGGATGATCGATGAACCATTATCTACTACATCAATCCAATGCTATCTCGGTAACAAGTATCTACTTCATGCATACATTTGTTGCATTCAACCTTTTGTAGGTTGCATCATGGCATGAATTTCTTGATTCATTCTTGTGGTACTTGTTTCCTTTCTCAAAGTATCACAATGATGATCTCTTGTTGCTAGTTGTGATGTCTTTGATGTTCATGTGTTGGAAGTTCATTTATGTACAATAAGAAAATATTAGGCCATGTGCTATGCTTTCAAGCAAAGATCTTATTGGTATATTTATGACTTCCTTTTGGATATCTTGTTCGTTCCTTCTTGTAACTATTTCATGTGTACATCCTTTTTTGTGGATATATATCATCATGATTGTCTTCCACCTAGAATCTTATACACATGAGAGAAGTTACATCTCTAGTTGATATCCTGTTTTCTTTCACGTCCACCGTTGCATTCCCTTTTTATTTCCTTGGTGGTTTCGTGAAGGATTTGTCTTGAGTGCAGATCTTATATCCTTGCATCTTGATGCAATCATTGTTGGTGAAGATTATTTTTCCTCATGCTTGTCTTGACGTGGGTTTGCCATTTCAATTGGTATCCCCCCTCTTGACAAGGCTATTATTTCCTATCTTCACCATGGGTTGTCACAAGCTTTGGTTTTTAATTTGTTTATTAGTAAGCTTGTGAACCCATTTGCTAGTAGTGTGTGTGGGGGGGGGGGGGAGGATATGTCTTGCACTTTGTGTCTCATTTCATCAAGACTATGTTGATGCTTAATGCTCATCCTTATATTAGTCTTCTCAAAAGCTCTGCCATGACTCACACACATCATTTTGGTTGAGCCTACTCTTAAGTTGCTTCTTCTACATGTTGCTCAACCACATGTCTGGTGCAAGTACTATGCTTATTGTCTTATCAACTTGCTTGCACTTTTTGTTTGTTTTTATTGATTTTGGGGGAGTGATGATCCTATTTTGTGCACTTGTATCGAGATAAAAAAATGTTAGTTGTGCACAAATCATGAGGAGCTTCTCTAGTTTCTCTAAAACACTCTCTTTCCCATATCATAATATCTTTTATTCATGTGGCTCGTAGGTCCATGTGATTGTTTGTTCCAATTGGTATCTTTTGATTGCTTACTTCACTCTTTTGTATGTCTTTGTGCCATACGATCCTTTTTCCAATCTTTGGGTCCTCAATATAGTTTGTTTTCCTCCAACTACTTATCATTGGATGCGTGTATTTCTTTGCACTCGTATTTTTAGAAATACACACTTTTTTTAGGACACCTATTATATTGGTTTTCTAAGATTTTCGTCCATTTTGTCAATCGATGCCAATGGGGGAGAAGTTTAGAGAGTTTAGTTTGGAAAAGTTAAGAGAGTTTCTTTTGTTGCTTAAGCATTTGCATCTCATACCCATGCATTATTGCTTTGCATGTGTGTGCTTGGTTGTGCTTATTTCCTTATAATAAACTCTCTTGAAAGTGATTGTCATCCATTACCAAAATGGGGGAGATTGTTAGAGCATATTTCTCCATATGTGGTTTTGGTAATTGATGAGAATCCCTATGGACTAATGGTTGCCTTGAGTTATATTCGAAGGATTTGTCCAGAGGCACTTCTTGAAGTCCATCTGTTGATTTCAAGGAGTTTATATGGTGACCAAGGTGGTTTTCAAAGATCTATCCAAAGATTGGTCATGTGAGAGTTGAGCTTATTGCAAGCATGTCTTGAAGAAGAAGATTATGTGAGCATTCATGTTTACCTTCAAGACATCATCTTTATGAAGAGAGAATATAGGATACAAGGTTGATCAATACTAAGGCAAAGAGTGAACCAAGTTGATCAACAAATAAAGCGTACAAGATGTACCGAGAGGGATCAAGTGATCCCATGGTATGGTAAGCATTGTCCATTACGCTTTGTGTACTAACCCATGGTCTACGTGAGAGTTCTTTGTGGGGTTAGGTATATTTCCATGGGCTTGCATCAAGAGGAAGATCCCATACAACCCATGGAGGATGACATCAAGTGGTGATCGTCATCAAGGTTGCGGTGTGCAAGTTCAAGTGAAGCATCACGGAGAGATCATGCTTGAAGCTTGTCGTCCATTGTGGTGACAATGGACATGTGAAGATGTGCCAAAGAGTGGCCCATCCATAGTGGAGTATGGGGGAGCAATCTACTAGTCTTCATCGAGCCGGTTCAATCAAGAAAGGTGGTTCATCTTGAGGAGGACAAGATCGTCATCATCTAGCTCAAGTGGACTATGCACAAGGCAAAGGTTTGACCTTGATAGGGTTTTCTATTTTACTGGTCTCAAGGTGGTAGTTGGGAGGCCGGGTTATAGGATCGATAGCCATACTATCAAGGGGGGGGGGCTCTCAAGTGAGTAGCTTGATCGTATCGTTCGTTGAGAGCTCAAACCATTACATTCTTGGTATCATCATCTTTCTTGGTTCTTGTTTGGCTTTTCGCTTTGGGATTTTTTGAGCTTATGCTCTTCATCGTGATAAGCTCAAGCTCATCGAAAACAGTTTTCGTATGTATCATATTTGTGTTTTCGGTGTTGGAGATTTTGCCGGATAATTCTTGGGAAGGTCATCTTACTTATCCTATTGGCATTTATTCTCCATTGCTTGATAGTACTTGTCGTCATCTATCCAACAAGCTTGAGTTTGCTCATTTCGGAGTCCGTATGCGAAAGTTATGGCGGTTCGGTT
The DNA here is from genome assembly GCA_039707655.1 of Elymus sibiricus. NCBI lineage: Eukaryota > Viridiplantae > Streptophyta > Magnoliopsida > Poales > Poaceae > Elymus > Elymus sibiricus. The sequence goes on from CM077673.1 coordinate 338,865,106, forward strand.
TTGCTTGGGCTGAAGTACTGCTTTAAGCGGTAGTAGAGAGCGGTAGTACCCCTCAAGCGGTAGTACCTCTCCCCCAAGCGGTAGTACCTCTTAGGCGGTACTTCCGCCGGCCATTACTGCTTCCACTTCCGCTTATTTTATTCTTACGGTGCCCAATCTGCTTAAGCGGTAGTAGAGCGGCAGTACAGACCGGTAGTACCTCTCAAGCGGTACTACCTCTCCCCCGAGCGGTACTATCTCTCTGGCAGAACTACCACTCATGTGTTTCTATCTCATTGGGCTGTTTTGACCGTGCTAAGCGGTAGTACCGCCCCCCTCGAGCGGTAGTACCGCTTGAGCACGACTTGTGGGCATAACAGTTGGATTCGGGGGAGCCTATTTAAGGGGGCCTTTTCCCCAATGGTTCCCATCCTTTAAGCTCGTGTTTGCCCCCCATTGTTGACCTTCTTCGAGCTTGCTAACTCTCAATGCCTCCAATGATTCTTGCTAGTTCTTGAGGGAAAAGAGAGAGGAGATCTAGATCCACATTTCCACCAATCACTTTCTCATCTATGTGAGGGGAACCCCTTGGATCTTGATCTTGGAGTTCTTCATGTTCTTCTTTGTTCTTCCTCTCATGTTCTTCCATAGCATTAGTTGTTGTGGTGGGATTTGGGAGAGAAGGACTTGGGCACTCCGTGTGCCCTTCCATTGCATTTGGTGCATAGGTTTGAGTTCTCTACGGTGATACGTGGAAGTGAAGTTTGAGAAGCTTATTACTCTTGGGTGTTTGAACACCCTAGAGCTTGTTCCTCTTGGGTGCCTTGGCGCCCTAGACGGTTGATGGTTTCTCAGAGCTCAATCATTGTCGGATTTTGTAAGTGCATCTAGTGCCCCTTAGTGATTTTGGTGTATTGAAGACTTATAGGTTAAGAGACTAATGCGTTTGTAAGTGTACACAGGCTCTATAAGTCGCTGAGGAGTTTGATACATTCGGAGATTATCGACCCCTAAAAATGTATGTCTTCAACTGAAGACTTTGGTGAAGACTTTGGTGAAGACTTTGCTGAAGACTTTGGTATTCCCTGAAGACTTTGAAAAAGAAGAAGTTGGTGTGACCTTGAAGATATGAACGAGGACTATGAAGCGTGAAGACTTTTGTTTTCGTAGTTTCATTTCCTTTCTTTGAGTCATAGGAAACACCGTACTGTTAAAGGGGGCCGAGGTAATACTAAGGAAAATTTCCAACTGATGCTCAACTCAAAAGCCTCAACCTATCCAATCCTTCGAGTGAAGCCTTTGGAATTCTCTTGTAGTTCAGTCAAGTTCTTCAGTGACAGAGACGATGATCTTCTGGTCTCTGAGGAAATTGGTCTGACTGAGGAGTTAGGATTTCGCCAAGTGCGAATTGCCTACAAGTGAGAAATATGATAAGCCTGAGGACTTTCATAGTTCGAAATTTCGACCGTTGCTGTGCTAAGTGCCAGCTGTCCCCAATCATCCTATCCACATAACGGTCATATCATTGGGGGCATTTATGTCTTATCATGTCGGGTTGCACCCTGTCTATAAATAGCCGCCCCCCACAACCACTAGCTGGTTGGCTACTCCGAGAGAGAACTGACACTTGTCATTTGAGAGCATCCCATTCCTCGAGGACTTTGATCTCAAAAGTCTTCAGACAAAGTATGATAACCTTCAGAGTCATCATAATGCTCTCTTAGTTGACCATGAGAAGCTTTCTTATGAATTTCTTCAAACAAAGCAAGATCTTGAGAAACTAAGAGTGTCTCATGAGGATCTCCAAAGGGAAAACGATTCCTTACTGGCTCAACAGATCAATACCGCTCAGGAAGAATTTGTTCCACCATGTATGAAATGCATCGAACGTGAAACTGCTAATTCTTCACCTGAATGTTCAAATGCTTCTATTGCTGCAAATTCTTCAACTATCCCCGTGCTCACAAATTCCTCATCTGAGGATACCACAAGTATCACTGACGAAAATGCAGGGTTGAAGGAATTGTATGTGACAGGCATATACAAAAGTCTCAAAGGGCATCAAACCCTTTGCGATGTGCTCAAAAAGCAGATTCTTAACAGGAACCCTAGGAAAGAGGGTATTGCATTTGAGAGGAAACTCAATGCTGATGGATCCTACTGGACACCTGAGGAGTACCCCAAAACCTCATGGGTTGCTGCAAAAGGACCTCCTGTGGATCCATCCACTTTATCTGGCTTTACTTGTGAAATTTCATATTCCTCTGATGAGTCACTTGACTCCAACTACAAATTCTTCAAAAATCAGAAAGGTGAAGTATTTGCCAGATTTGTTGGAACTAACTGCAGGAACGGTTCACCTATGAGGAAAATCTGGGTTCCTAAGAGCTGCTTGGAAAATCTTCAAGTGAATGTCCTCACGACGCCACCCATGAAGAAAAGGAACCCCAGATCAAATTCCTCATATGGACCAAAGTCTTCACTTGGACCAAATTCCTCAAATGGTCAAAAGTATCATTCTCGTGCTAATGCATCTGTTTCGCAGGGAAAATCTAAGAGTTCTGAATATTTGCATTATTCTTCAAATCATTATGTTCATAAGTCCTCGAAGAATTTCTCTGCTTATTCATATGAGTACTCTAACCCTAGTCCTGTGAAATGAAATGCACTAGCTTCAATGCCTCCCTTCTCATATGGAGCTCGCAGAATGATGAACTCTTTGCCACCCCTCCAGATGTGGGTGGTGAAGAAATTGAACTAACTTCTTATGCAGGGTCAGGTCTCCAGACGAACTTGAACGTCTGATGAATTTGCTGGAGACCTGAGGAAATGCTTGAAAGGACGCAAGCTAATCATGCAGAAATGAATTCCTCATTTCTCACGTCCTCACACTGCTTTTCTTACTATGTTGTGTGATGAAATTCTGCCTGATGAATTTGATGTCATATTCTTCACTCTGAAGCATATGAGTTCGTAAGTTGTACTAATTCATCTGCAGGATGAAACTCCAAAAACTACTGAGTGGGTCCTCGATAGTGGATGCACCAACCACATGACTGGTGACAAGAGTCTACTGATGAATATGCCACTTGCCCCATCTCATCTGAAGTATATCACCTACGCTGACAAAGGAAAAAGCAAGGTATTGGGTCTAGGTAAGGTTGCAATCTCCAAGGACCGACACATGGACAAGGTGATGCTTGTCGAATCCCTCGGGTTCAACCTCATGTCTGTCTCAATGCTTTGTGATCTTGATATGGTTGTCATCTTTGGAAAATATCATTGTGTTGTCATCATGGAATCTGACCATTCCAAAGTCTTCGAAGTCTTTAGGAGAGGAGACTTGTATATTGTTGATTTCTCTACAGGTCCTTAGCCTGCACGTGCCTACTTGCAAAGTCCTCAGAAGGCTGGCTGTGGCATCGACGACTTGGACATGCTGGTATGAGGGACTTGCACACGCTCGTGAAGAAAAAGCACGTCATTGGCATCGAAGGTGTCAAATTCCTCAAGGATCACCTCTGTGGTGCTTGTGAGTCTGGGAAGATGACCAGATCCAAGCATCCCTCGAAGACAATCATGACCACGACTCGACCTTTTGAATTGCTTCACATGGACCTCTTTGGCCCCACTCATTATTCCACACTAACAAATGCTTCAAGTTTGTATGGCTTTGTCATTGTTGATGATTACTCTCGTTACACTTGGGTGCATATTATTCTGTACAAGTCTGAAGTGCAGGATGTCTTCAGACGATTTGCTTCAAGGGCCTCAACAAACTTCGGCGTCAAGATCAAGCATATCAGGAGTGATAATGGGACTGAGTTCAAGAACACCAATCTTGATGAATATCTTGATGAACTTGGTATTACTCATGAGCTATCTGCCCCATATACTCCTCAGCAGAACGGCGTCGTGGAGCGCAAGAACAGGACTCTTGATGAGATGGCTCGCACCATGCTTGATGAATACAAGACTCCTCGTCGCTTTTGGCCTGAGGCAATTGATACAGCATGCCACATCATCAACAGGGTATATCTTCACAAATTCTTAAAGAAGACATCATATGAACTCATGACTGGCAAGAAACCCAATGTAAGTTATCTCAAAGTCTTCGGTGCAAAATGCTGGATAAGAGATCCTCACCACAGTTCTAAATTTGCATCGAAAGCACATGAAGGTTTTATGCTTGGTTACGGAAAGGACTCGCACACCTACAGAGTCTTCAACACCTACCATCACAAGGTTGCTGAAACTGTAGATGTGCGGTTCGATGAAACTAACGGCTCGCAAAGAGAGCACCTGCCTTCTGTGCTAGATGAAAATTCTCCCGAGGAATCCATTAAGTTGAAAGCTACTGAGGATGTCGTACCCACTGAAGAAAATCCTCAACCTACTGAGGAAGTCATTCCAACCAATGAAGTCATTCATGCTGATACACCTGAAGAAAATGGTGCTGAAGAAAATCCTCAGCCACGTCAACCTGCTCATCCGAGAATTGCAAATGAAGTGCAGATTGACAAAATCATCGACAACATCAATGCATCAGGTCCTCTCACTTGCTCAAGAGCTTCACATTTGACTAACTTTTGTGGGCATTTTGCTTTTGTCTCTATCATAGAGCCCACCAAAGTTGATGAAGCTTTAAAGGAGCCTGAGTGGATTCAAGCTATGCAAGAGGAATTGCATCAATTCAAGCTCAACAACGTGTGGGAACTTGTCAAGCGGCCAGATCCTCACAAGCATAATATCATAGGTACCAAGTGGATCTACCGCAACAAGCAAGATGAAAATGGCCTTGTGGTAAGGAATAAGGCTCGTCTTGTAGCTCAAGGCTACACACAGGTTGAAGGAATTGACTTTGATGAAACTTTTGCACCTATTGCTAGGCTTGAAGCTATTCGCATATTGCTTCCTTATGCGAACCATCATGATATCATTTTATATCAAATGGATGTGAAAAGTGCATTCCTCAATGGTAAGCATGAGGAAGAAGTATATGTTGCTCAACCCCTAGGTTTTGAAGACCTTAAGCATCCTGACAAAGTCTTCAGACTCAACAAGGCCCTCTATGGCCTCAAGCAGGCCCCTCGGGCGTGGTATGACACTCTGAAGGAATTCCTCATGAAGAAAGGCTTCAAACCCGGTTCACTCGACCCAACTCTTTTCACTAAATCCTATGACAATGAACTGTTCATATGCCAAATATATGTAGACGATATTATCTTTGGCTGTACTGACAAACGTTACAGTGATGAATTTGCCTATATGATGAGTGAAGAATATCAGATGTCTATGATGGGAGAGTTGAAATTCTTCTTAGGTCTTCAAATTCGTCAGCAAGACAATGGCATCTTCATCTCACAAGAGAAATACCTCAAGGATGTTTTGAGGAAATTCAACATGCACGAATGCAAATGCGTCAAAACTCCAATGCCTTCAAAAGGCCACCTCTGCACTGACAAAAATGGTAAAGATTTCGATCAGAAGGTATACCGCTCCATGATTGGCTCTTTATTGTATCTATGTGCATCTAGGCCTGATATTATGCTGAGTGTTTGCATGTGTGCCCGATTCCAAGCAACACCGAAGGAATCACACCATAAGGCTGTGAAACATATTCTTCGATACTTAGCTCACACACCAACGCTTGGATTATGATATCCCAAGGGCACAAATCTTCACCTCGTCGGATACTCAGATGCTGACTATGCTGGAGATCGTGTGGATCGCAAGTCAACCTCAGGCGCATGTCATTTCCTCGGACGATCCTTAGTCTGTTGGTCCTCGAAGAAGCAGAACTGCGTGTCACTTTCTACTGCTGAAGCTGAGTACATTGCTGCTGGTTCATGCTGCGCTCAGTTGCTGTGGATGAAGCAAACCCTCAAGGACTATGGCATCAAGGTGAAGAATGTGCCTCTCTACTGCGACAATGAGAGCGCTATCAAGATTGCTTACAACCCAGTTCAGCACTCCAAGACCAAGCACATCCAGATTCGTCATCATTTTCTTTGAGATCATGTACTCAAGGGCGACATCTCCATCGACCACATCCCCACTGAAGAACAACTGGCCGATATCTTCACTAAACCCTTGGATGAAAAGAGATTTTGCAAGTTGCGGTGTGAGCTAAATATCTTAGAATCTTCGAATGTTGTTTGAAAAGACACACATCCTAACACTCATGCAAAAATTGATGACTTTGATGTGCAACACACGAAGTAACGTTTTTCTTCAATCAATGAAGAATAACTCTCTAAGTGTGAAGAAATTAACAAAGAATTTGATTCTCAGAACCCTACGACAGATGTATGCGGTGTCTGAAATCATCATTCTTATACGGTGGGTCACGCCACCAAAAATAGTTGAAATTCTTCAGAGTTGAGTTTTTCATCATTTTGCAAAGTCTTCAAATTTTCAAATTCCTCAACTTTTCAAATTCCTCAAACAGTGAAACTGATGTTCTTCATTGACTATATACATATATTTGAGTTTTCAATGTCCTCAACAACATTCACTTAATGCTAATTCTTCAAGTTGATTTTCTTCTAAGTGAATGTGATCGGACCAGTTCCCCCTCTATGCTAAACTCAACCCAGTCTGTTCACAAATTCTTCATATGCGCTCTACTTTGAAACTCGTTCAAAGTCTTCACTGTATCCTTGACAGCTGAAGAATTTGCGAACGGAAACTTTAACATTTTCACTATCAAATTTTTCGGCGCTTCCCGCTCAAACAGTTCCAATTCCCACGACTGGATAAGCCACGATTCCCCACTATCTCCACTACTCAGAACGTGGGTGACACATGTCGCATGGAGAGCAAGGGTCAGGGGCAATCTGGTCCAAAATCTTCGGGCCGATTCGTTTTTACTGCCACTATATATAACCCCTTCCCTTCACTGTGCTCGAGTTACTCCTCACTCCCATCTCTCCCGAGCTCAAACCTAGCGCCGCCGCTAAAATCATCGCCGCCGGAGAGGAAGAGCTTCACTGCCTCGACCTCGCCGTCGCCGTACTCACATCGGCCGCGGAAGTCTTCACCCCGCCGCCGATGTAGCTGTCTCCCTCTGCCAAGCTAGGGCGTGGGAGATCTGGACTGACGAACTTCTCCGATTTCATCTCTCTGTTCGTCGTGTTCTTCATCAGGGTAAATAAAATCTAATTTTACTGCCCTTGTTTGATCTTCAAGTCTTCCACAAAATCCTCAAAAGTGTTTATTCTTCAAGAATCATCTTCTTAAGCACCTTACATGTTTCAATCCCTTGATGTTTTTCTCTAAGTTATGATTTTCTTCAAGATTCCTCAATTGTGTGGATCCACATATTCGCACAACTCTGGAACCTAAGACAAAGAACACTTAGTGAAATTCCTCAAGACATCTATGGTCAAAATCCTCAACTTGATGTATTTTGAAATATTTCCGAGAACGCATATGACCTCTTCAAATTCCTCGCACCTATACTCTGTTCACAGGTACAAAATGTCTGCTGATGAATCACTAGGTTCTCATCAACTTAACTCATTTGCAGTGTTTCTTGGGGAAAAACTATATACATCATCAGAATCATCAAGAGTTCAAAGTCATCAAGTGAAGAAAATGGCAGATGGTAAAAGACCTCAGAAGGGTGGAAAGAAGGCTGAACAAAACACTGCTTTTGAGATACCCGAGGCTCTGTATGCTGGTTACTGTACTCCAGATGAGGCCATTCATGGCAAAGAAACAAAAGAGTAGAGGAAAATCAGAATTCAGAGGATTGAACGGAGGTGGGCAAAGGAATGGAGAGACTATCGCTATGTCACTCCCAAGTACATGAAGAAATTCGCCCTCAAACCTCCTTGCAAAAGGGCTCCTCCTGCTGATGATCAAGAAGTCGATCCCACTAGCATTGCTCGTGGTGAAGACTTTCCAACTGAATGGGCAAAGCATCAACTAAAACTTCAAAGAACTGCCAAAGCTGCCGTGAAGAAATTCAATGAAGATTCTGCTGCTGCTGCCTCTGCCGGAGCCTCTGATAGTGCTCCGAAGAAATCGATGGTGAAGAAGTCTGCAGTGAAGTCAAAAACCTCAACTTCAAAGTCCTCACTGCAAAATCCTCACGCAAGTTCTTCAAAGGCCTCTGCAATGCCTTCAGTAGCTGCACAATCATCAGCTGCTGCCATAAAGTCCTCAACACCTGTACATCTTGCAACATGTAAAAGGACTACTGGCTTCTCAATTGCTTCAGGGGTCTCTGCAAGTTCATCAGCCCAAGCACAGTCTTTAACAAGCCCTACTTTGATGAAGATAAAGAGAACTGCTGGACGAGGTCAGAGACCAAGTCCTCACAATAGCAAAGCTACTGTGAATGTACCCTCAGTATCTGAGGATGATGATGAGGCTACTAATGAAGAATTGGAAGAAATCATCAGAAACAGTCAGCAGAGAGCTGCAATAGCCAAGGGCAGCTCTGTTCCTCTCATGTTGGATCCTAAGATGATCCTCAACTTCATCGACATATGGCATGAGGATCCCAGCACTCCACTTTCCTCACTGAACCTACCTCTTGGTGTGGACCATGTCCTCACACACTTCATAGCTGAGGAAAAATGGAAGACAGATCAAGCTCAAAGAGCTAAGAGAAGCAAGGCCAGAAAAGAAAAGTTTCTGAGGAACAATGTGATGAATTTGACTCCCAATCAACTCATCACAGTTCAGTCTGAGATTCGCTGCCTTACTGAAGAACAAGCAAAGTATGATGCTGAATGGAAGGGCACCAAAGTAAGATTCGTCAGGGCAGCCCAAGCTGCAGTTAAAGATCACAACTCAAGGGTTGCAACTCAATTGCAACAGCAAATTCCTCAGGCTGAAGAATCTGCTCAGCCTGCTGAAGAAACTGCACGCACAGCTGAAGAAATTCTGGCTGCTGAAGAACCTGTCAGGGCAACCTCCACTGTTGCGCCTGAAGAAACTGCCAGGCCAGCTGAAACTTTTGTTGCGCCTGATGAAATTGAGACCACAAGGTCGACTGCATCAGTCGTGCCTGAAGAAGCTGCTCCCCCTTCACCCTCTGCTGAAACTGCACAATCCTCAAGGGTGAAGAACATCCACCTTCCTTCTGCATCAGAAGTGAAGAAAACTAAGGCTGCGGAGAAGAGAGCTGCTAAGAAAAGAAAAGCATCAACTTCAGATTCCTCAGCTGTGAAGAAGTTGAAGACTATGCCAAATTCTTCAACTGAGCCCATTGATGCAAATCCAATCTCCTCCGTACCTGCCTATGAGATAATTCCATTTGGTGTTGACTATGTCACTCCAAATGATGAAGATGAAGATGAAGAAGATCATTCTGCTGCTTCCTCAGAGCAGATTGATGAAGAAATTGAGGTGGAAGCAAATGTCTCAACCCCACTAGTATCATTGCCCCAGCCTCAGTTGACTGCTGAAGAGGCCGGCATTGAAGAAATGGATGAGGATGTAGACATTGGAAACACAACTCCTCTTATCAATGATGAATATTGGGAAGCTGCTCACCCAAATTCACCAATGACCACTCCCCTCACTCAAATTCCTCAGTCTCCAGCCCAGACTGAAGAAATTCATCCAAGATCTGATGACTTGGCCACACCTGTCCCTGAAGATATTCTAGCTACATCAGCTAAAGAAATTGCTGCTCAAACTGCAAATGAGGAAACTGCTATTCAAATTCCTCAATCTGAAGAAGCTCCTCCTGTGCCTAAGGAAATTGTGGGCCGCTTCAAGCCAAATCTTCAGCCGAAGCCCAAGATGCCCTTCAAAAGCTCAAAGCGCCCCAAATTCATCAAGACCAATTTCTTCAACGAGCACATCTTCTTCAATGGGCCAAATCCTTATGACTCTGCAAGGGCCGGTCGCACCAGATTCTGGACACCCACACAGATGAACTATTATGCATCCGTGCTATTTGACAAGGAGAAAGTCTTCGAGCATCGGCAAATTCCTCATGCGGACATGGAAACTATCCCATGCTTTACACCGGTGCTCGCAGTCCTTTACGATGCAGGAATTCTTCCATTCTGTGTGGACATATGTGATTGGAATGAAGAGCTAATTCTTCAATTCTATGCCACCTTGCACATCACAGGTGATGCCCCTGATGTCAATTCTTGGGTCTTGGACTGGATGACTGGATCCACTCACTACACTGCTCCAGCCTTTGAACTACTTCGGTCAGTCCCAATACCAATTCCCTTAGAAGGTGCAAGATGCCTGTTTGATGAACCTGCTCTGCCCAATCACATGATGCAAGTGCTGATGAAGCCATTGTCTCCTGGACAACCTCAAAGGACTTCTTTCCTTGTGAAGGATTTGCTCTATGTGCCCAGGACAGTCTATCGCATTTTGACCAAAACCCTCAGTCCTCCGAAGGGCCACAACTCTGAAGAAGAAGAAGTGGAGGGAATCATGAAGAACATGCTATTCAACATTATTCATGGGATTCCCATAAATTACCATGATTTCTTCATGAGGACTTTGGCCAATGCTGCTTCAGCCCCATTTGAATTGAAGCCTTACGCTCCCTGGATCATGAAATTCATCAGATCAAGGTCTTCACTTCCATTCAAGGCTGACTTTCAGAATCACTTTAGCTTTCTGCCTCCAATCGAAGTCCTCAAGAGCTCATTTTCCTCAGTTGATGGTAAAGGCAAAGCTATCATTGATGAAGGTACTCGTCCATTGGATGGACAGTTTTGCAAAGCTGCATCTTATTCCACCAATGATGACACTGCTACCCAAGATTCTGCTGCAAAAGCCTCAAAGCAAAATCCTCAAGAAACTGCCCCTCGTGTGATGACTGATCGAGAGCTTCTTCTAAGTCTTCATCAGAAGATTGATCGCAATCACAAGTGGGTAAAGCGTCAGTTTGGTTCACTTCTTCGAGACATGACTGTCACGCACAACTCTATGAGGAAGAACCACTATTATCTTCATGAAGTCTTCGACCGCACATGGGCCATCCTGTCTCACCTCAAGACTCCTGAAGAACTCAAGGAGATGGAATTTCAGCAGGACTTTGATTGGTCCATCCCTCCAAGGAAGAAATGGAAGAAAGTTCAAGTTCCTCAGCTGGTTACAAGCTCATTTTCTTCATCATGCCAGGCGGATGAAGCTGGGGATATTGACGACACTACCACAGGCCCTGCTCCACCAACCGACCCCGACAACGCTGGCACTCCTCCACCACCTTCAAGATGAAAATCTTCAGGGGCGTTAGTCCTCATTTTTCGTCCCTTTTGGTCTTCGATGACAAAGGGGGAGAAAATTTGAGTTAGTCTTCAAGCGGGTCTATATATATGGGCTGTTTTTTTTGTTTAAGTTACAACTCTCGCTCTTCTGAAGCTTTTGTTGGTTGAGTTGTAAACTTAAGTCCGATGGTGGTCTGACGTTTTTGAACTGCTTTCCGCATGCTATTTCCTCAAATTATCTTAATGCACGCATGCTGAATTTCCTCAGACCCCATTTTCCATCATGCATTTCAATTTCCTCATGATATATACTAAATGCGTGTATGGATTACAAGATATAGGGGGAGTTCTCCATGTTTTTAACCTGCTATGTGAATTTGCAGTCCAAAGCAAATTCCTCAAATATGCACATCTTCAGGGGGAGTTCTTCTATATCTTGCAATCAAATTCCTCAAACTCAGCACTTTCACTTCATATTATTATCCCCGTTGAAAACTTAACCTATTTGTCATCAATCACCAAAAAGGGGGAGATTGTAAGTGCATCTAGTGCCCCTTAGTGATTTTGGTGTATTGAAGACTTATAGGTTAAGAGACTAATGCGTTTGTAAGTGTACACAGGCTCTATAAGTCGCTGAGGAGTTTGATGCATTCGGAGATTATCGACCCCTAAAAATGTATGTCTTCAACTGAAGACTTTGGTGAAGACTTTGCTGAAGACTTTGGTATTCCCTGAAGACTTTGAAAAAGAAGAAGTTGGTGTGACCTTGAAGATATGAACGAGGACTATGAAGTGTGAAGACTTTTGTTTTCGTAGTTTCATTTCCTTTCTTTGAGTCATAGGAAACACCGTACTGTTAAAGGGGGCCGAGGTAATACTAAGGAAAATTTCCAACTGATGCTCAACTCAAAAGCCTCAACCTATCCAATCCTTCGAGTGAAGCCTTTGGAAATCTCTTGCAGTTCAGTCAAGTTCTTCAGTGACAGAGACGATGATCTTCTGGTCTCTGAGGAAATTGGTTTGTTTGAGGAGTTAGGATTTCGCCAAGTGCGAATTGCCTACAAGTGAGGAATATGGTAAGCCTGAGGACTTTCATAGTTCGAAATTCCGACCGTTGCTGTGCTAAGTGCCAGCTGTCCCCAATCATCCTATCCACATAACGGTCATATCATTGGGGGCATTTATGTCTTATCATGTCGGGTTGCACCCTGGCTATAAATAACCGCCCCCACAACCACTAGCTGGTTGGCTGCTCCGAGAGAGAACTGACACTTGTCATTTGAGAGCATCCCATTCCTCGAGGACTTTGTGAGAAAATCATCAGTGAGGAAAAACCCCAAAACCAAACCACCAACCTCAAAGTGATTGAGCATCACTGAAGAAATTGTTCCTGTGTGGAACCGACGCTTGTTACCTTTGAAGACTGTGTATCTTCCAGACAGTTAGGCGTCATGGTCTAGTGCATCCTGCAGTCAATTGGGGATCACGAAGTGACCTTGGTCTAGAGCATCCAGCAGTCAATTGTGGATCGCCGGGTGACCAGTTTGTGAGGGTTTTGGAAGTCTACCCTGAAGACTTACCACGAGTGTTGGGCGAGGACTGTGTGACCTTAGCTCAAGGAGAATACGGTAAGGACTGTGTGTCCTGGGACTGTGTATCCTCTGGTTTAAATACCAGGCCGCTCCAAACCAGACGTACGACTGTCACAACAGTTGGAACTGGGTCATCAAACCATTGTCTTCATCGAGCCACCTGGTTCCATTTCCTCAACCCTTTCATTTCCTCATATACTTGTTGATGAAATTGATCGTCACTGTTTGAAGAATTTGACTGAAGACTTTCTCAATTTCCTCACCTCAAATTCTTCAAGCTACCTTGTTCCTCACCTGCTTATCCTGTATCACGCTACCTGTAATATGTGCATGCTTTATTTTATCATGATGACTATGTGATCGCTATGCTTCGTATGCACTTGAGTACTTATTCCGCTGCTAGTTATTCATCACATTTCAAATTCCGCAAGTTGAAATTCCTCAGTGATGAATTTGTAAAAATCACCTATTCACCCCCCCTCTAGTCGATATAACGCACTTTCAATTGGTATCAGAGCAAGGTACTCCCTTGTTCTGTGTGATTTTGGTTTAACCACCTGGAGTTCTAGTTATGTCGACTGCAGGTATGATCAAGGTTTCCGCAGGATGTCCTACCTTTGATGGGTCGGACTACCCCTACTGGAAGAACAAGATGCGCATGCATCTAGAGGCTATTGACAACGATCTCTGGTACGTTGTGGAAAATGGTGTTCCCTCCGTCACTCCCACGATCAACGCTGCTGATGTGAAGAGATTCAAGCAACTTGATTCACAAGCGAAGAATATCATCTGTGGCCATCTGAGCAAAGGTCAGTATGGCAGAGTGAGTGCTTTGGAGTCTGCTAAGCTTATCTGGGATAGGCTGTCCAAAGTCAACGAAGGTGTTTCCACTCAACGTGACTCCCGTGTTGATGTCCTTCGCAATCTCTTCAACCGCTTCAAAAGACTCGACAATGAAAATGTTCAGCAAACTGTTGATCGCCTCACTGATATCTCCAACGAGCTTCAAGCACTGGGTGCCACGGATATCACTGACCACGAAGTGGTGAAGAAACTGCTAAGATCTCTTGATTCCTCATTCGATACATTGGCTTTGATGATTCAAGAACGTGGAGACTACAAGTCACTTGATCCTGCTCATATACTTGAGAGACTCAATACTCATGAATTCCAACAAGCTGAGAAGAGAGGCCTCTACGGACCAAGCTATGGAAGATCTCGTGCTCTGAAGGAAAAAGCAATTTCCTCATCCGAAGACGAAGATTCTGATAGTAGCCTTGGTGATCCTGAAGAACCGAGTCAGGAGCTGGCAATGCTCGTGAGGAAATTCCAGAAGTTCTCAAGGAGAGGCCGATTTGGAAAGTCATCAAAAAGTGGTCTAAGGAAATCAAATTCCTCAAGCGACTACAAGAAGAGAACTTGTGACAAATGCAAGAAACCTGGTCACTTTATCTCTGACTGTCCTCTCTGGGAAAAATAATCAAAGAAGAAGAAATACAAGGACTACAGTTCTGATGACTCGAAGAAAAAGAAGAAATCTTCAAAGTCCTCAACTTCAAAGTCCTCGTCTTCAAAGTCCTCATCGCACAAGAAGAATGGTTCCAGAAAGGCTCGGGCTTTCATTGGCAAGGAAATGGATTCTGAAGAAGAATCTGAAGAATATGAAGAAGAGGAAGAATCTGAGGTGGAGTCAGAATCAGGTGTTGCTAGCCTTGCTCTCGCTACTGCTTTCGTCAGCAAGTCCATCTTCAATGATGAAGAAAATGACTACTCCAACGACTCCAACGTCAGCAATGACGATTATGCTCCCACCTATTGCTTCATGGCAAAAGGTTCCAAGGTACACAAGCATCACTCTTCTTCTGAATCAAGTGAAGGTGAATCTGATGAATATGTGAAACCTAGCTATGCCAAACTTGCTAAAATTGCCACTAAGCAACAAAGTGCACTTGAAAAGCTTCAGAAATTGCTAGACAAAAGCGATGATCTGTTGAATGAGGAAGTGGATCGGACTCAAACTCTGTCTGATGATCTCAAAAGTCTTCAGACAAAGTATGATAACCTTCAGAGTCATCATAATGCTCTCTTAGTTGACCATGAGAAGCTTTCTTATGAATTTCTTCAAAGAAAGCAAGATCTTGAGAAACTAAGAGTGGCTCATGAGGATCTCCAAAGGGAAAACGATTCCTTACTGGCTCAACAGATCAGTACCGCTCAGGAAGAATTTGTTCCACCATGTATGAAATGCATCGAACGTGAAACTGCTAATTCTTCAGCTGAATGTTCAAATGCTTCTATTGCTGCAGATTCTTCAACTATCCCCGTGGTCACAAATTCCTCATCTGAGGATACCACAAGTATCACTGATGAAAATGCAGGGTTGAAGGAATTGTATGTGATAGGCATGTACAAAAGTCTCAAAGGGCATCAAACCCTTTGCGATGTGCTCAAAAAGCAGATTCTGAACAGGAACCCTAGGAAAGAGGGTATTGCATTTGAGAAGAAACTCAATGCCGATGGATCCTACTGGACACCTGAGCAGTACCCCAAAACCTCATGGGTTGCTGCAAAAGGACCTCCTGTGGATCCATCCACTTTATCTGGCTTTACTTGTGAAACTTCATATTCCTCTGATGAGTCACTTGACTCCAACTACAAATTCTTCAAAAATCAGAAAGGTGAAGTATTTGCCAGATTTGTTGGAACTAACTGCAGGAACGGTTCACCTATGAGGAAAATCTGGGTTCCTAAGAGCTGCTTGGAAAATCTTCAAGTGAATGTCCTCACGACACCACCCATGAAGAAAAGGAACCCCAGATCAAATTCCTCATATGGACCAAAGTCTTCACTTGGACCAAATTCCTCAAATGGTCAAAAGTATCATTCTCGTGCTAATGCATCTGTTTCGCAGGGAAAATCTAAGAGTTCTGAATATGTGCATTATTCTTCAAATCATTATGTTCATAAGTCCTCGAAGAATTTCTCTGCTTATTCATATGAGTACTCTAACCCTAGTCCTGTGAAATGAAATGCACTAGCTTCAATGCCTCCCTTCTCATATGGAGCTCGCAGAATGATGAACTCTTTGCCACCCCTCCAGATGTGGGTGGTGAAGAAATTGAACTAACTTCTTATGCAGGGTCAGGTCTCCAGACGAACTTGAACGTCTGATGAATTTGCTGGAGACCTGAGGAAATGCTTGAAAGGACGCAAGCTAATCATGCAGAAATGAATTCCTCATTTCTCACGTCCTCACACTGCTTTTCTTACTATGTTGTGTGATGAAATTCTGCCTGATGAATTTGATGTCATATTCTTCACTCTGAAGCATATGAGTTCGTAAGTTGTACTAATTCATCTGCAGGATGAAACTCCAAAATCTACTGAGTGGGTCCTCGATAGTGGATGCACCAACCACATGACTGGTGACAAGAGTCTACTGATGAATATGCCACTTGCCCCATCTCATCTGAAGTATATCACCTACGCTGACAAAGGAAAAAAGCAAGGTATTGGGTCTAGGTAAGGTTGCAATCTCCAAGGACCGACACATGGACAAGGTGATGCTTGTCGAATCCCTCGGGTTCAACCTCATGTCTGTCTCAATGCTTTGTGATCTTGATATGGTTGTCATCTTTGGAAAGTATCATTGTGTTGTCATCATGGAATCTGACCATTCCAAAGTCTTCGAAGGCTTTAGGAGAGGAGACTTGTATATTGTTGATTTCTCTACAGGTCCTTAGCCTACCACGTGCCTACTTGCAAAGTCCTCAGAAGGCTGGCTGTGGCATCGACGACTTGGACATGCTGGTATGAGGAACTTGCACACGCTTGTGAAGAAAAAGCACGTCATTGGCATCGAAGGTGTCAAATTCCTCAAGGATCACCTCTGTGGTGCTTGTGAGTCTGGGAAGATGACCAGATCCAAGCATCCCTCGAAGACAATCATGACCACGACTCGACCTTTTGAATTGCTTCACATGGACCTCTTTGGCCCCACTCATTATTCCACACTAACAAATGCTTCAAGTTTGTATGGCTTTGTCATTGTTGATGATTACTCTCGTTACACTTGGGTGCATATTATTCTGTACAAGTCTGAAGTGCAGGATGTCTTCAGACGATTTGCTTCAAGGGCCTCAACAAACTTCGGCGTCAAGATCAAGCATATCAGGAGTGATAATGGGACTGAGTTCAAGAACACCAATCTTGATGAATATCTTGATGAACTTGGTATTACTCATGAGCTATCTGCCCCATATACTCCTCAGCAGAACGGCGTCGTGGAGCGCAAGAACAGGACTCTTGTTGAGATGGCTCGCACCATGCTTGATGAATACAAGACTCCTCGTCGCTTCTGGCCTGAGGCAATTGATACAACATGCCACATCATCAACAGGGTATATCTTCACAAATTCTTAAAGAAGACATCATATGAACTCATGACTGGCAAGAAACCCAATGTAAGTTATCTCAAAGTCTTCGGTGCAAAATGCTGGATAAGAGATCCTCATCACAGTTCTAAATTTGCATCGAAAGCACATGAAGGTTTTATGCTTGGTTACGGAAAGGACTCGCACACCTACAGAGTCTTCAACACTTACCATCACAAGGTTGTTGAAACTGTAGATGTGCGGTTCGATGAAACTAACGGCTCGCAAAGAGAGCACCTGCTCATCCGAGAATTGCAAATGAAGTGCAGATTGACAAAATTATCGACAACATCAATGCACCAGGTCCTCTCACTCGCTCAAGAGCTTCACATTTGACTAACTTTTGTGGGCATTTTGCTTTTGTCTCTATCATAGGGCCCACCAAAGTTGATGAAGCTTTCAAGGAGCCTGAGTGGATTCAAGCTATGCAAGAGGAATTGCATCAATTCAAGCTCAACCACGTGTGGGAACTAGTCAAGCAGCCAGATCCTCGCAAGCATAACATCATAGGTACCAAGTGGATCAACCGCAACAAGCAAGATGAAAATGGCCTTGTGGTAAGGAATAAGGCTCGTCTTGTAGCTCAAGGCTACACACAGGTTGAAGGAATTGACTTTGATGAAACTTTTGCACCTGTTGCTAGGCTTGAAGCTATTTGCATATTGCTTGCTTATGCTAACCATCATGATATCATTTTATATCAAATGGATGTGAAAAGTGAATTCCTCAATGGTAAGCTTGAGGAAGAAGTATATGTTGCTCAACCCCCAGGTTTTGAAGACCTTAAGCATCCTGACAAAGTCTTCAGACTCAACAAGGCCCTCTATGGCCTCAAGCAGGCCCCTCGGGCGTGGTATGACACTCTGAAGGAATTCCTCATGAAGAAAGGCTTCAAACCCGGTTCACTCGACCCAACTCTTTTCACTAAATCCTATGACAATGAACTGTTCATATGCCAAATATATGTAGACGATATTATCTTTGGCTGTACTGACAAATGTTACAGTGATGAATTTGCCTATATGATGAGTGAAGAATATCAGATGTCTATGCTGGGAGAGTTGAAATTCTTCTTAGGTCTTCAAATTCGTCAGCAAGACAATGGCATCTTCATCTCACAAGAGAAATACCTCAAGGATGTTCTGAGGAAATTCAACATGCACGAATGCAAAGGCGTCAAAACTCCAATGCCTTCAAAAGGCCACCTCTGCACTGACGAAAATGGTAAAGATTTCGATCAGAAGGTATACCGCTCCATGATTGGCTCTTTATTGTATCTATGTGCATCTAGGCCTGATATTATGCTGAGTGTTTGCATGTGTGCCCGATTCCAAGCAACACCGAAGGAATCACACCATAAGGCTGTGAAACATATTCTTCGATACTTAGCTCACACACCAATGCTTGGATTATGGTATCCGAAGGGTTCAAATCTTCACCTCGTCGGATACTCAGATGCTGACTATGCTGGAGATCGTGTGGATCGCAAGTCAACCTCAGGCACATGTCAATTCCTCGGACGATCCTTAGTCTGTTGGTCCTCGAGGAAGCAGAACTGCGTGTCACTTTCTACTGCTGAAGCTGAGTACATTGCTGCTGGTTCATGCTGCGCTCAGTTGCTGTTGATGAAGCAAACCCTCACGGACTATGGCATCAAGGTGAAGAATGTGCCTCTCTACTGCGACAATGAGAGCGCTATCAAGATTGCTTACAACCCAGTTCAGCACTCCAAGACCAAGCACATCCAGATTCATCATCATTTTCTTCGAGATCATGTAATCAAGGGCGACATCTCCATCGACCACATCCCCACTGAAGAACAACTGGCCGATATCTTCACTAAGCCCTTGGATGAAAATAGATTTTGCAAGTTGCGGTGTGAGCTAAATATCTTAGAATCTTCGAATGTTGTTTGAAAAGACACACATCCTAACACTCATGCAAAAATTGATGACTTTGATGTGCAACACACGAAGTAATGTTTTTCTTCAATCAATGAAGAATAACTCTCTAAGTGTGAAGAAATTAACGACGAATTTGATTCTCAGAACCCTACGATAATTGTATACGGTGTCTGAAATCATCATTCTTATACGGTGGGTCACGCCACCAACAATAGTTGAAATTCTTCAGAGTTGAGTTTTTCATCATTTTGCAAAGTCTTCAAATTTTCAAATTCCTCAAGTTTGCAAATTCCTCAACTTTTCAAATTCCTCAAACAGTGAAACTGATGTTCTTCATTGACTATATATATATATATTTGAGTTTTCAATGTCCTCAACAGCATTCACTTATTGCTAATTCTTCAAGTTGATTTTCATCTAAGTGAATGTGATCGGACCCGTTCCACCTCTATGCTAAACTCAACCCAGTCTGTTCACAAATTCTTCATATGCGTTCTACTTTGAAACTCGTTCAAAGTCTTCACTGTATCCTTGACAGCTGAAGAATTTGCGAACGGAAACTTTAACATTTTCACTATCAAATTTTTCGGCGCTTCCCGCTCAAACAGTTCCAATTCCCACGACTGGATAAGCCACGATTCCCCACTATCTCCACTACTCAGAACGTGGGTGACACATGTCGCATGGAGAGCAAGGGTCAGGGGCAATCTGGTCCAAAATCTTTGGGCCGACTCGTTTTTACTGCCACTATATATACCCCCTTCCCTTCACTGTGCTCGAGTTACTCCTCACTCCCATCTCTCCCGAGCTCAAACCTAGGGCCGCCGCTAAAATCATCGCCGCCGGAGAGGAAGAGCTTCACTGCCTCGATGGGGACAGCGGCTCCTCCGCCTGAGCTTCCCCTGTTTTGTTCCTTTTGGTTCCTGTTACATCAAGAAACAGCTGGCCCCTGGGGGCGTTAAACTTTTGTGTTATACCTTCGTCTCCCCCTTTTTTTTAAGCCGTCGACTGCTTGTTTTGTGCGGCGCGTCCTCATCTCTTCCGCTGGGTTTTGCGTCATCGTTGGTGCGCCTCCGCGCACCCCTTCGCGCATTTGCTTGACTCGCTATGCCATTGCTCCGCGCCTGGCGCTCCTCGGGGGGTCCGCGGGGGTATCGCACAGCGTCCAGCGATAGCCGCCTGCCGCGACCTCACGAGGTGGACACTCCAGAGGGGACGCGCGCCGCTCCAAGTCCAATGTTATAGAGGTGATGCCTAGAGAGGCCAAACCCTTGTGCCGTCCTTCCTGTACCTGGAGCCACAGGAGGCCTCACGGGTGCACGTAGTAAACCGTAGCGCCTGCATTCTCACGTTAGCTTTCCCGTCTCATACCCCAGTATTTAGGTTATCATTGGATCAGAAAATTTCTGCTCTTTATGGTTGGGATACTTAGCTTGGCGGGCCGTGGCGAGCTCGTGCATTGCGAGGTGTAGCTGGAGCGCCTGGGGAGCTTGGGGATCTCGCCAGGGGGGTCCTCTTCCTTGCGAGCG
Organism: Elymus sibiricus; assembly: GCA_039707655.1. Classification (NCBI taxonomy): domain Eukaryota; kingdom Viridiplantae; phylum Streptophyta; class Magnoliopsida; order Poales; family Poaceae; genus Elymus; species Elymus sibiricus. The sequence goes on from CM077673.1 coordinate 338,885,744, forward strand.
AAGCGGTTTGGGGGCCCTTTTAGTGCTCTGCGTCGGCAGGGCCCAGTTTCGCGCATACCTCGACCGCCGTTGGGGCGTCCGGATCACCAGGACGAGACCAAGGGGCGAGGGGCTACGTGACCAATGAGGCTCCTGAGTCGCGTTGCTTAGGAGCCCCCCTTAACGCTCAAGCGGCTCCCATACCTTTCCTTGCAAGTTCCTGCCTCGAGATATGCCTGAGCCTCCCGAGGCTCCATGATGCCGTGTCAAGCTGCGGCTGAAGCCCTCGAGCGAGGAGCCCCCGAGCGAGGGTCGGCCGCCAGAGGATGCTGGCTCGCTCGAGAGCGCCGCGCGAGGACCACGGTGCCAAGGCCTTCGCAAGGTGTGCACACCGTGCCCGTGCTGCCCCCGCTCGCGGGGCGCGTGAGGGGGAGACCGACAGGTGTCGATTCAGAAAACGAGATTTCAAGACCAAAATAGATTGCAAAGAGAGAAAATTCCCACCCGTTTTTCAAATAAAGTTGCGAAACTTCGAGTTTCATTTCAAAAAGTGGCAATTCGAATACAAAAAGGGGCAAGGAACAGCCACGTCCGGCACCTAGCCTAATTTTCGTCTTCGTCTTCCCCCCAGTACTGGGCTTCCACTAGGCGTGGGCATAGTCATTGGAGGACAGTGTTGTCCGCCAGCGCGGAGCATGGGGCTTCCACTTGGGCGTGGGTGGGAACCCCTCAGCGTCCTCGGGGGGGGGGGGGGGGGCTCCGGGCATATACAGCCCACTCATTATTATGTGAGTGTGTCACGAGTTGTGCCCAGGGGCGCGCAGGGGGCTCCGTGCCTCCCGGACACGGAGCCCACTTCCTGGCTCAACAGATCAGTACCGCTCATGAACAGGCATGATGCGGTGCGGCAGGGCCGGCTCCGAACAGGCCCTCGAGCGCGGGGGAGCCCCCGACGCTCTCCGCAGGGAGGACCCGACTCGGAACAGGGCCTCAGGCCCCCAAGGGCCTAGAGGCGAATGTCGTCGCTGCAGTAGCGCCGCAGCTCCTCGCGCGGCGGGCGAGGCTCGACGCAGGACCCTTCCGCCAAGCACGAGGCTAGCGCCCGGGGCGGTGCCCTAGTGCGCCTCACTGGGGTGCCTGGGAGCCTCGTGCAGACACTCAGCCCTCTGCCCCCAGGCGGGTCGGGGTGGACCTGGGGACATGGGTGAGTACCTGATCTCCCGCCGCCTGACCGGTGATGCCCGGCCCAAAGACATGGGTGTGTGTTCCACCCTCCGTCTCTGGGCAGGCGACGCCCGCCCTGGAGACATGGGCGTGTGTTCCACCCTCCGTCTCCAGGCTGGCGACGCCCGTGCCGGAGACATGGGCATGTGTTCCACCCTCCGTCTCCGGGCTGGCGACGTCGTGCCGGAGACATGGGCGTGTACTCCACCCTCCGTCTCCTGGCAGGGAGCGTCTGGCCTAGGGACATGGGCGTGTGTTCCACCCTCCATCCCCAGGCAGGGAGCGTCTGGCCTAGGGACATGGGTGTGTGTTCCACCCTTCGTCCCCAGGCAGGTGACGCCCGGTCCGGGGACACGGGCGTCTGATCAGGGTAACCCCCCACCAGCGGGCGTGCCTCACGAAGCTGCCAATGCCAGGCACCTTCGCCTGGCCGACCCCGCCAGCAGCCCTCGCCAGAGCCGCTTGCGAGGTCGCGTATGCACCTCCTGCCGTCCTAGTGGTCGGCGCTGCTCTTCCGTGGCTTGGGCACCGGCCAGCATGCTCGTCGTAGAGGGGCTCGAGCCCCCGGGCGCGGGCGTAGGCGAGCCATCGGCCGCTCACTTCGAAGGGGGCGGGCGCGCAGGGAGGAGGGAGGCGGCGCTCTCCCCGGCCAGCCAGCGCCTCCTGCAGGCCTTCGCCCGTGCCGGAGGGGGACTCCCGCGTGCCTGACGCCCTGGGCCGTACCCCTTGTCGGCGCAGGCGCGGGTCGTAACGCGCTTCCGTGGGGTATCCACGCGTTCCCTGCGCCGCGCCAGTCGGTTGGGGGGCCTCGAAGACGTGAGCCCCCAGGCCCGTCCGGTAGGGGTGCGCCAGGGCCGCGCCGGGCATGCCGACGGGCCCAGCGGTGCGGCACAGCCTTTCGTTGTAGCGGTTGCGAGCGGTGTGGTAGCGCAGCAATTCACGGGCCACAAGGAGCGTGACTTGCCTGCTCATCAGGTCGCGGCGAGCTCAGGAGGGCGATGTCGCGGCGTGGACACGGGAGGGGGTCGGGGCGACGATGCCGCGCTGCGCGGTGGATGAGGGCGGCAGGCCCCGACGTCCGTTGATGGCCGGGCTGGCGATGGCATCTGCCAACGGGGGTGCAAGGCGGCGTGGGGCACTGTGACCCGCAGGCGTCGCCTGAGCGACGCGAGCAGCTCGTCGACATTTAGCCATGGGAGCGGCGAGCAGGGGCGGGGCGAAGCTTGAGGTGGAGACCCCATCACAAGCCCCCTACCTGGCGCGCCAAATGTCGGATTTCGGGCTCCGCAAAACCCAAAGAGGATCGAACTCAGGGGCGTGTGCGAACATCCCAACCAGCTTTGTCCCCAAGCTCACAACTCCAAAGCCTGGCCCAATCAACTCGCTCAATCACGGGGAAGAAGGCTAACACACGGATTTACCCAGGTTCGGGCTACTGTGAAGCGTAAAACCCTACTCCTGCTATGGGTGGATTGCCTCACGAGGAGGTTTGTTGATGAACTGGTACAACGGTGGGCAACCTCGCGAGGGTGCTCGGGTGGTTCTGGATTTCTCTCCCTCTATGGAGTGGCCTCATCCCTATTTATATTGGCCCGGGTCCTCTTCCCTTATCGCACTGGCGGGAAGGGATCCCACAACGACCAAATTCGAGAGGGGGTAGGAGGTACATCTTATCCTGTTGAAAGGTGGTCTTCGCCTGCAAAGTAGCCGGTGGTGACGCAGAGGTGGCCTCGGCGATGACATCCATCCTGCCGAGCTCGTGGGCTAGGTCTTGTTACACCAGAATGGAAACCTTTGGCGAGTTGTCTTGGGAACCTGCGTACGTCCTTGCCTCCTTTACACCAAACAGGAAACTGTCTCCCATGTGCCCGCTGGTGCCCGCCTGGCCCGGCTTGCGTCACCCCCGTCCTCACGAGGCCGGGCGTTGCATAGGGATTTCCGCCCCTCGGGAGGCATCCTGGGGAGGCATCCTCCCTCTTGGGGTCTTGGCGTCGTCCTCCTCGCGAGGATGGGGCTCTCGCGAGGGCCTTGTCTTGAGCGAAGCCGTGCCGGGCCGTACCAGACTGTCGAAGTGGGCCACGCCCTGGGCCGCGGGCAGGCAGGTCTGGGTACCCCCGTTCCCAGGACGCCGACAATCATTATGGTGTAAAGATCCGAGCAAGCGTCAGGGTCTCCAATTATGTTGTGGAGATTGCCCCGAGCAATTTGTATGAGTTCCGGTGACCGCCCCAAGGGTTACCAAAGTGTACGGGTACGGTGACCGCCTCCAAGGGTTGCCATTTGTACTGGTTTGGTGACCGCCCTCAAGGGTCCCTTAGTGGAATCACGGCATCTTGCATTGTGCGAGGGCGTGAGGAGATTACGGTGGCCTTAGTGGGATCTTGGGGAGCATTGTGCCTCCACACCGCTCCAAACGGAGATTAGCATCCGCAAGGGTGTGAACTTCGGGATACATCATCGTCTCCTCGTGTCTCGGTTATCTCTTACCCGAGCCCTTTACTTATGCACTTTACTTTGTGATAGCCATATTGTTTCATGCTATATATCTTGCTATCACTTAGTTGTTTATCTTGCTTAGCATAAGTTGTTGGTGCACATAGGTGAGCCTAGTTGTTTTAGGTTTTGTGCTTGACATATTAAACACTAGTTTTATTCCTCATTTTTCAAGCCTAAACCATAATTATTTTAAAGCGCCTATTCGCCCCCCCTCTAGGCGACATCCACATCCTTTCAAGGTGATAATTGAATGGGGCACAATTTACAATCTTGTTTGTGGCACTTGCTTAACAAAAAGTCATCTTGGGCACCCATTTTCTGATTTGTACACATATTCAAACGAAAATCATACAAATCATGATTCATTCCAAGCGCACGCAAACAACTCGAGATAAACTCCAATTATAGCATACAACATTCATATAAATCATAATTTATTCGAATAACACGATAACTTATGCGGCCCTGGTCCCAAATCTGAATCTAATCTTCCTCGTTAACCTACGAGCGACACGCAGCAATGACGTCCTCGAAGCTAAGGCCATCCTAGAAGACACATCGACCGGCAATGTTGCTACGTCGCATTGGATTTGGGCTGTTGAAGTGCTGGATCTGAGCCGTGCGGTCCTAGGCGAGGATCTGCGGCAATAATGGGTTGTTTGGCTCGAAGTCTGAATGTGCCCTCTCCTCTAGTGTTAGACCTTCCCAAAACCTGCGGACGGCGCACACAAAGGCGATTGAGCCGACGGAGGGGATAAGCGGCAGCAGAAGACACCCCTTACTCACAATCCATCGATCCGACCAGCAGACGTGTGTTCGGCGACGTCGGGATGTCGCGCATGACGAGAAGCTTGGCTTCACGAAGAGTCCTGATGCGCGGCCATGCCATGGATGCGGAAGGGGACGTGGGAGAGTAGGACTGGGGTTTGTGATGAAGTGGCGCCGACGGCGGAAAGTCTTGTGGAGGTGAGCGGTGAAATGGGATGGGGGGCTGCATATATGAAACGGGGTGGTAAGGGGTGGGTTTAGCCGTTAAGCCACCATTAATGAGTGCCGGTGACGCGAATCCCCGTGTGCGAAAACGCGAGCAGTTGCTATGTCGAAACAACATGTGACACTAATTCAATTTTCATACCGGTGGGTCTCACGCGTTAGTTGCAGACTGTGTGGGAATCAGCCGGCGATGCAAAATCAATAACGCATGCGGCGATATGGTGGGTCCCAGGCGACTATGGCACGAAAGAGTCGGCGATGCAAATGCATGCGGCCTTACAGGTCGGTCCCACGCGTTAGTACTGGGCCAAGTAACGGTTAACAACTTTGACCCGACGACAAGGCACGGTTTGGCCTTTTGTGAGGGGGAGGGGAGTAGAGGAGGGCACAAGCGAGCGATGTTAGATGGGCGGGGTAAACTGAGCAGAACTAAGGAAGGAAGGGTATGAAAATAGAAATAACTTTATTGTACTTACAACTCGAAACATATGAACAACATAATGAGTGAAAATTAATGCATCTGGCAGTGTACCAGGATGTACAGTGATCTAGTGTAACATGTATTCAAATGATGAACGGTGGCTTTGCCACAAAATATCATGGCAGCTATCTATGCTCATGCAAAGCAATATGACAATGATTGCTCAAGTCATTTTAAAAAGTCACAATGGAAGTTGCTTGGCAATATATTTTGGAATAGATATAGAAATGCCATGATAGGTAGTTATGGTGGCTGTTTTGAGGAAGGATATAAGGTGGCTTATGTGTGAAAGAGCGTATCATTTCATGGAGTTGGATGCACCGGTGAAATTTGCACCAATTCTCAAGGTGAGAGGGGACAATGCACGGTACCAATGAGGCTAGCAAAATATGGATAGGTGGAACTGCTTTCAGACCAAAGGTTCACATTAAACGTAAAGAACTCAAGTATTTATTACGAAATAGCCCTCAAAGCAAAGTATAACTAGCATGCTCCTAGGGAGAAGGTTGTGAGGACCTAACCATCGCGTGCCCCTGATCCTAAGACACAAAGGTTTATTCAATCACAGATAAATTATACTTCAACTTCACTGCTAATGCTAGCGGCCACAACTTTAATGCATAAAGACTCACAAACTTTAATATCATTATGAACACTTAGCTTCAGTTATCCAGTAATACACTCACATATCGCCACTTTAATATCGCAAAATTATTGTGAGGAATCAAAACATATCATATTCAATGATCTACATGTCCATGCAAGTTTTTATTATACCACCTTTGTATACCTATCATTTTTGGACCAACCATATAACTCATGCAAATTACCACTTCCTATTCAACTCTAAAAAAGATACAAGTGAAGAAAGAGAGTGCAAATAATTTATACAAAACATATCGCCATGCTCAAACAAGTATAAGTGAAGCACTAGAGCATTTGCCTCAACTCAAAAAGATATAAGTGAAGTGCGGACGAGCATTCTATAAATTAGATAAATGTGTGAATTCGCATAATAAAAGTGTCCATGAAAATATGATTGTGACAAAAAGCAAACAAAACAAAAATAAAATCAAACAAGCTCCAAGAAAAACACGTATCATGTGAAGAATAAAAATATAGCTCCAAGTGAGGTTTACCGATACTATTGAAGACAAAAAAGGGGATGCCTTCGAGGGCATCCCCAAGTTTAGATGCTTGAGTCTTCCTTGAATATTACCTTGGGTGACTTGGGCATGCCCAAGCTTAGGATCTTCTCGCTCCTTATTCTTTTTTGTATCTCCATCTCACTCAAAACTTGAAAAGTTCATTCACACAAAACTTAACGGGACTCGTGAGATAGGTTAGTATAATAAAACAGATCATTCAAGTATTGTACTGTTAAGGCAAGATTCATTATTATTTCCAATCAATGTCCATGTATTTTATCACTTCCATAATTTATACCCCGGATATAAACCATACATACTTCAAAATAAGAAAACGTAAAAAACAAAACAGAATCTTTCAAAAACAAAACAACATGTAAAGATCTAATTGATGATCATACTTCTTTAACTCAGAAAATTCTAAAAAAATTAAGACAACATAAACAGCTTGCATAGCAGTACTATGTACACATTTCAATAATTTACCATGTTCTAGTAGAAAAAAGTCATATACTAGAAGCAAAAGTTTCCGTTTCTGCAGATAACCAGATAAACAAGCATCATTCCAAAGGTCTTACTTGGCATGAAAATCAATAGAAAAGATACACACATAATACTACAGCGACAATAATGATTTTGACACACTAAAACTAAAATGATAACTATTGGGTTATCTTCCAACATGCACTTTCTTTATAGCCATTAAGATAGGCTGGGGTTTAATGATGCTCATTTAACCGATAAGGATTGAAACACAAAGAAAGAATCATATATAACTGGCATATTCAAGTATATCCCACTTCCTATGCATAGATATTTCATAATTACCAAGTTATGGAAGCAAGTGATATTTAGCATATGCAAGGAAGAAGGACGAAACATTAACAATTGGGTTTTTTACATCTGTGCCCCTTGTTCCTTAGCTGTACTCATCCATCCCCACGCTCTTAGAATTTGCTCACTTTTCCCAACTCTCTTGTCCAAAACCCTCACGAAAGGTCACAAAGGAGGATGCCGTCGGGTCAATGGTTTGACCATTAACTCTGATTAGTGGAGCCGCGTCGTAAGGGCAACTCCAAATCGTACGCCCATGTCCGCTTGGGGCAAAACGCACAGACGAACCGTCACTCGTGGCGGCGTCCAACCTACCCCCACCGCCCAAAGTAAATGCGCACGCAGAGTGGGGCCCGGTCGTCAGCCACCCACCTTCGTGTTGTCATCCTACTTTAAGTGGAAACCCATGGACCGGCCAGTCACACCCCACACAGTAGCTTCCGCTTCCAAAGCCAATCTTGCCCCCTCCACCCCCCCGGTAGTTTCTAGAAACCCTACCCCGCTGCCGTCGCCATGACCTGGCCGTGGTCCGGGAAGGGGAAGCACAGCCATGAGGCCAGCTCATCCTCTAGTAGGCGCCGCTCCGGTCGCTCTAGGAGTCCACCACCACCACCATCGCCGCCGCCGCCCGCTCTGTCCGCTCCGCCCGCATTTGCAATCGGACCGCCGGCCGCCCCGCAGCGCACGCGCCCGTACGTCAGCACGGAAATATGCCGGAGGTACTGGGAGACGGCCACGCCATTGCCGTGGGAAGATGCCCACCTCCCGAACAACTGGCATCTGTCCGCGGATCGGGTTCCAATCCCCCCGGTGCCGATGAGTGGCCGCGCTCGCCATGAGGAGATCGACCGACGTCGCGCGCGCCTGCCTCTAGATCTCCTCCACGACCCAAGGTACGGCGTCAACTCGCCGCTCTGGGATACGTTGCTCCACGACGAGCACGACCTACGGCAGCAGTCTTTTTTTGCCGGTCGTCCACCTAGCCCACGGCGACGACGTGCTGCTAGCCCACCCCAAGTGTGCGGTCGTAGGTGTGTCCGTGGCCTCACCCCGACACCATCTCCGTCCCCATCAGCACCACCTCCGATGACCGAGGAGGAGGAGGCCGAGCTCATTAGGCGTGTCATGGAGGAATCCGCGCGCACGCACGACGAGCGTCAATGGACGGACATGGAGAGGGCGTTGGCCCTCTCTGCGGCCGACGACGTGGCCATCCCTGAGCTGGAGATGGCCGTCATCGTCAAGTAGGAGGTGAAGGAGGAGCCGGCCCTTGCGGCGTGGAACCCCCGGCTGGTGGGCCAGTCGTAGGGATGGTCGGCAACTGCGTCAGAGATGGCCGACGCACTGGCTGTCCAGTCGTGGGCACCCACGCCGCCGCGGTCACCCGAACTGGAGCAGGAGCCACGGGAGGAGGTGTTGCATGCACCACAAGCGCCTCCGGCCTGGCAGGGGCTGCCAGTCCACCCTTGGCAGCCACCTCCCTACGTCGACCTCACCAGCGACGACGACGAGTAGGACGGTGCTCCTAAAGACGGCGGCGGCTTCACCGGCGGGCGGAGTTGTCTATATTTTACATTAGTTGCTACTGGCATTATGTATAATGCACTAGAACTATCGCCGGCCTCTGTGGTCGGCATTGATGTTTAATTAAAGCTAATGTATGGTGATGTGATGTGACCGGTATCACACCCGCGCCAGACTGAACAGCAGAGTTAGAACCCAACCAAATACGATTCTTATATTATCTTACCGAAAAGTTTGATAGGGTTAGGCAGATGCCCCATTATTCGTAAACAAGAAGAAATCCAGTGAATAAATACCTGCATCTGCAATAAGATAGATGGCCATCATCTAACCACTTATATGCTGCCAATCCTATGTGATGTTTGAATATGATGTGATTTGATGATTAATTAATGTAAAAACTTGAATTTGAACTAACATTTGAATTATAAGCGACATGTTGAAAGAGGCCTAAGTTGTAATGATCATGTTACCCTATATTGAAATGATCTAACAGCAAAAAAAACAAAAATAGACTCCTAAACCCTAACCCTAAACCTTTATTACAAAACCCATTTATATGAAGACAGTTTAAAATTTCAAAAATGAAAAATACGTTCGGATCCTTCTTACTCACACTGAAATGGAGCTCTGGTGATTTTTTTTTCGTAAACATAAACCCACTGTCGCTCTCTTCTCGAACTCTATACAACCCCGTACGTGATAGCTCATATGTGTGAAGGAGTTTTCATGGAAATGCCCATAAACCAAGATTTTTATTTTTTTCCATAACCATGTCACATACAAAGGCATTGTGAGCAGGTTTTATATATTTTTGAATTTTTTTGAATTTAGTTCTGCTCATTTGAATTTGGAAACTGTCGGGGATATACCCCGCGACATAACCCGTCCGGAAGTATGACCCAGCCAGGACTTGGCGACTCACTGGTAACCCGGTCGAGACTTGGCGGTTCATGGGTAACCCGGCAGGCGGGTCAGACGAGCGACAAGGCCCAAGGCCCAGCGCGCAAGCCGGCGCAAGGCGGCTCATGGACGGGCTTGGAGGGGCGGCTCATAGAGAAGACCCAAGGAGAGGAAAGACTCCATCACAAAGGAAACAAGACCCCGATTAGGATTCATGAAAGACTAGTCCTAGTCCTACTCCCAGTAGGACTCTACATGTAAACCTACCCCTTCCACTTTTATAAGGAGGGGTAAGCCGCCCCCAAGAGGGACAGGTTCAAGTCATTAGAGATAGACAGATTAGAGGCTCTCGAGATTAGAGGTAACAAGACAGCACCCTTGTAGTCGAGATCGCCCTTATCATCAATATAGACACAAAGCAGGACGTAGGCTTTTACCTCCATCGGAGGGGCCGAACCTGGGTAAACCTGCGCCTCTCGATTCCGACCAACCCCTCTCAAGCCGCCACATAGTTGCGATGGCCTCACACCTGAGTCCGTTAACCCGGACATCTTGCCGTGACAAATCCACGACAGTTGGCGCCCACCGTGGGGCCACGCACGGTGATGTTGAATTGTTGGAGGGAGCTTCAAGAGGGATCGAAAAGTTCAAGATTAACTGGATAAGGAAGAGCTTGCGCGGAAGGATTTACATCTTCATCGATTGAGATTAGAAAGAGTTTTAGTGGTGCCATGCATCAAATCAATCAGGACATATACCTACTGGGTACTGTCTCTAATGTCTCATTAGTCAAGGCAGCCGGCGGCGTCTCTTTTGCATGGTTAACCAAGGCAAAGATCGGATCGGTCTCCGTTTTCCAAAACTACAAGGAAAAATCTGCGACACCTGGTCACACGCCGCCGTCATGGTGTCTCCTACAGTAGGCATGGTGGTCCATCAATTTGTGCTGTATATGTACAACTGGATGAGTTAATCGAAGGAAGCAATCGATCCAGAAATTATGTGAGCAGCCACAAGTTCATGAGAAGCAAGTGGCCATGCATTAAATCCCAAGAATAGCTACGTTCAAGCTGCAAACTTTTTCATGGGAAGCTAAGAAATCAATGCATGGCAGTTCATCAAGTTTATTCACGTACAGAAATTAGAAGAGAAGACATTTAAGTTAATACATCCACGATCTAAAGCTGGACACGGAGGTGGACTCGCCCAGCCGGCCACGATCTGGAAAGGACACGATCATGGATTCAGTCCCCGCCGCGCCTACCATTGCCGTGGCTCGCCTCGATCCTGCCTCGCCCCGCATCGTCTGCCTCTGCTGCCATGACCACGCCTTCGCGCACGCACTGGCTCCGCTTCCGCCGCGACCTGGCCTTGCCTGCTCGCCTCCGCTGCAACCACTACAAACCCAAGGGAGAGAAAGAAGACACGATCCGAAACGGGTCAACCACGGACTCGACACCCGCCGGCCTCGCCTTCGCCGGTCAATCCGCCTACGAGCCAGCTTCGCCCTTGCTCAGCTGCACCCCGCCGCTGGCTCCGCCTCGCCCCTCGCAGCGGCGCATCACTCCGAGCCGGACTCGCTCCGCCGCCACGCTGAGCCGCCCTGTTAGCGCCTCCGCTGCGGCCTCACCTCCGCCGCATCCACCTCCGCCTCCATTGCCTCGCCTCGACGTCGCGGAATCACCTTGAGCCGGCTCCCCGATGCGCTTGCGAGCCGCCCTGACCGCGCTCTGCCTTCGTTCCCTCGCCCGATGGCTCCGCCTTAACCTGCGACCTTGCCATCCCGCTGCGGGTTCCACCTTTTACAACTTGGTCGCCGCTGGCTCGGACGGTTTCGACATCTTGGCTGGCTCTGCTCGCCCAGCCTCCCCGTTTGCACCAGGTGGGAGGGCCGGCCGGCTCGTTCCGCCCCGGCTGACGGCTCCGCCTCCACGCTCACCTCGCCGCGTCCGCCACACCTATCGCCCCCGCCGTGGCACGCCTCGCCTGCTAGCCTCGCGCCCGAGCTGCCATGGTCGTGCTCTGCTTTGAGTCGCCGCCCCGCGAGCCGCTGCTGCGAGCCGCCCTCCTCCACCAGACCGGCTGCTCCTCCTCGTCTGCAAGCCGCCCCCGCGCCGCGTCGCGCATCAACCATGCGCCCGCCCGGCCTCGGCCGCCGCCTGCTCGCGCTGAGCCACCGTCTCGCACTGAGCCGCCTCGCCATCTCGCGCTGAGCCGCCTCGCCGTCTCGCACTGGACGGACCCCGCGCGCTATGCCTTTGCCTCGCCTCCGGCTCTCCCGCGCCTCAGCCGCCGCGGCCTCAACCCGCCGCCACTGCCACACCCCGCTGCGGTGGCTTCGTGAGCCGCCTGCTCTGCGTCAGGCCCTGCTCCGGCTCGCACGCGCGTGTGCTTGCGCCGACGTCGCCCTCAAGCCGCCGCGGCCGCACCTCGCCTGCTCTCCTCCGTCGTGAGCCGCCGCGCGTTAGGCTTGCTCCCTGTCGCCTGCACGCTCGCGCTGTCGGTCTCCGCTCTGTTCGCCGCGTCGAGCCGCCGCTCCGACCTCGCCGTGCCTCTGCCAGAGCTGTTGCGCCGCCGAAGCCCTGCATCGCAGCATGCCCGCACCAGCCGCTGCCGTTTTGAGCCGCCGCTGTGCTGGCCCCGCCGCTTTGAGCCGCCGCTGCAGCGGTGACGCGACAGCGTCGGCATTATTTTTTCCTGTCCGCCTTGCTGGGGCTTGTCGTGTTCGCATGGGTGGATGGGGATGAAGCATATCAAAGTTTGGTGCTACCTTAAAAGTTACCGGGTGCTATCTTTTCCATCTATTTATCAGTACATATTAAATTCTTTTGAGAACAATTACTTTGCCTGCAACATTTGTACGCAGGACGATTCTTCATTACAAAAGTGGCGTTATGATGCGGAGGAGGAGCGCGCACCGGCATCATTTCGCACTGGTATTTGTCCGTGTTGCGTTGCTCAACGGACTCGTGCACTGGCTTCCAACACCAAGTCCAACTCTCGCGTCCGCGCGACCAAGACGGCTTACAGCGCCGCGGCCGTCTCTCGCGACCGCACGGGCTTACAACGCAGCAGCCGTCTCTCGCGACCGCACGGGCTTACAACGACCGAACGGGCTTACAACGCCGCGGCCGTTTCTCGCGACCGCGCCGTCTTCAAACGCTGCGGCTGACTTCTACGTCTACATCAACACACCCGGGTTGCGCATATTCGCTCAAACCGCCCAACGAACGCTTATGAGTCGCCGCCCTGCGGTCCAATCTACATTGACATGCTGGTGCTGTGCTTGTTCGTTCAAGCCGCCCAACGGACGCGCGCAAGTCGCCGCCCGCAGTCTCATCTACATCAACACGCCAGGGGCCGCATACACCAGTGCGAGCCGCCCAACGGACGCACGCAAGACGCCGCGCACCGTCTGATCTACGTCAACATATCGGTGCAGTGTTCGTCTATACGAGCCGCCCAAACAGACAGGCGCACAAGTCGCCCCAACTGCGGTTTGGTTAAACTTCAAACAACCAGCTGAGATGAACCGTCGACGGGATCATTGAAACAATTCATACGGGATCATCTATAACCCGCCACGGTCGACCTCAACCTTCAGTGGAGACTCTCAAGCCACTTCTTTGAGTCAACTTAAGACTCGGGGGCTACAGACATGGCTCCATACATTTGGTCATTTTTCAATGAGAACCCCGGGTCATTGCAAGGAAGTTAACCCAATATCGGGGTCTACTACATTATTCACGGAAGAATTAAAAGTTGCCCAAGAGGACGAGCCGCCATGATGCACCGTTCAAACATGGGTGCCCTGATTTATTGGATCATCAGAAAGTAACTTGGAGTTTCTGCCGTTTATGCATTTCAGATTGTGCAAGGGTGGATACTTCTACATGGTCATTTGGGGGCTTCCAACCCATCGGGTTTAGCTTACACACCCTCTTGATCGGCTCTTCAGCCAAAACTGCAACATCGTACGGCGGCTTACAAGCTGGCGGCCTACAAGATGGCGGCTTACAAGATGGTGCAACAATGTTGATACTTCAACAAGGTCATTTGGGGGCTTTCAACCCATCGGGTTTAGCTTACACACCCTCTTGATCGGCTCTTCAGCCACCGTAAGGCGGGTTGTATACCCAAAAAGTTGACTCCGTCAACAAGGTCATTTGGGGGCTTCCAACCCGCCGGGTTTAGCTTACACACCCTCTTCATCGGCTCTTCAGCCACCGCAAGTTCGAGTTAAACCTGCCTGTATGCTGCTGCTGCTCCGCCAGGTGACCCGCCGAACTCTTACCAGTTAATCTCGACTAGAGACCCTGAGCTGTTCAAAGTATTTGACAGTCACTCTCACTAGAGACCCTGTACTGGTCAAGGTTAAACCGGCGGCTCTTGTCACGTGAGGGCCGGCTTACGAAAAGCGAGGATAAACTCACCCATCTGCTGCATACTCTCCGCTATGTGGCCCGTTCGTACTCTTAAACAGTTACTCTTTTAAAGACCCTGCACTGTTTAAGGTTCAAACGACGGATTTATGTCACGTGAGAGGTAGCTTATGGGCCCTGGGGGCATGACCCGCCGTTTGTTGCGTCTCTCTCTAGTTCGTTGCGCTCTTATCAGTTAATCTCGCCTAGAGACTCTGAGCCGCTCAAAGGAATTGACGGCCACTCTCACTAGAGACCCTGTACTATTAAGAGTTCAAGCAGCGAGTCCACCCAGAAGAACTGGCATATGAGTTTTCAAAAAAGAAAAAGCAAGAACATATACAAGAGTTGATCTCTTCTGGTTGTGCCTTCAAAGCAAGAACATCATACATTGCATCATCATTGCATCATCATACCATGCATCATGTATGCATGGGTATCCTGGTCTACATTGCAGGAACCGGTTTTTTCAAGCTGGGTTATATTATTCAAATCTTAAATAGCCAACATGGCTGGATTTTTCATTATGGTTGTCATAACCAGCATTGGATGATTGAGGTTTTCAAAGCCCCTTCAGAGTAATGGCTATAATTCCTTCGTCCAAGAAAAACCAGCTTACAGCAAGGAGCATGGTTCAACATTGATATGCAAGGCTTTCAGCAACATCATCTGGAGAGTGGATAAGATTTTATTCTGCAATGGAAGGAATAGTCCCGAGTCGCCGCAGGCATGCAACCCGGCACTTGGGGGCTACATTATTCAAGTCCAGTTTATATCAACTATGCAAGTCCCATGTCACTGCAAGCACGCACCACGGCACTTGGGGGCTAATGCAAGATGGTTTTCAAATCATTACATTGTCAACAAGACCCTGTTATCTCAAGGAGATGAGCCGGCCTTTCTATATTTTTCTAAGTCCCAGCCCAGTACTTCTTACTGACCCGGCACTTGGGGGCTACACCGCTCAGATCAAATTTTCTAAAAGTCCCAAGTCGCTGCAGGCATGCGACCCGGCATTTGGGGGCTACACCAGCTGAAGCTTTATAAGGTCCAAATTGAAGACCCGGCGCATCACATATTGATAAGCCGGCCCTTGGGGGCTAAACCAGCTGAAGCTTTACAAGGTATAAGATAGTTACAAGTCCCAGGTTGCTGCAGGCAAGACAACCCGGTACTTGGGGGCTACACAATCAAAGATATTATTGCAAAGCGCCAAGTCATCATGGATAAACTTGGAGCTTGGGGGCTATAGGTAATATGGAGATAAAAATAGCAGGACATTTTTAAGCTATCAAATTTTGAGTGAGCTAGGTCTCATTTCTTCATGGAGCTGAACCGTTGGAAGACCGGCTCTACATCAGATGGATTTTCATCCCAATATTTTTATCAAGTCAGCTGGAGTCTAGTTGTTTGACCCGGCGTCACCAACAATCATGACCCGGCATTATCAAAAGTTCATAACCCGGCAGAGTTTATATAAGCAACCCGGCTTCACAAGTTGAAGAGTATTGGAGGCCAACTCAATGGTATATGGGTGTTGTATTCCCAATATTTTACTTCAGAGGACACTGACAAGCAAGACGATTGAGAAGACGGCTCGTTCATATGAAGAAGAAACCCGGATTTTCAAGGAGCTACTTCATTAAGCTGGCCAGTGGAGCGAGTCGGTCATTTAACATATTTATTCTTATTTCAGGAGCTTAGCATGAATAAATTCAAGCTAACCTGGGGGCTAATGTCGGGGATATACCCCGCGACATAACCCGGCCGGAAGTATGACCCGGCCAGGACTTGGCGACTCACTGGTAACCCGGTCAGACTTGGCGGTTCATGGGTAACCCGGCAGGCGGGTCAGACGAGCGACAAGGCCCAAGGCCCAGCGCGCAAGCCTGCGCAAGGCGGCTCATGGACGGGCTTGGAGGGGTGGCTCACAGAGAAGACCCAAGGAGAGGAAAGACTTGTATGTCTTGGTGATTTCAGTCGGAGACTTCCTTGTTGTCCTTAAGCTCTCTGGGGCAGTGTCCTTAGGTGGGGTATGTAGGTCAGGCCTATGACCCTACCCTAGGTACATATCCCCATCATTAGCCCCCGAATGGATCGGGGTTCGAGTGAAAAATATATTGATGCGGGTTCTGATAAGACACATAAATTCCAAGTGCATTTTGGGTCTTCACAGAAGTCTGCGTCGATTGGAGTCTTTGTCATTCACCCTGATCGATTATGTCTTGATATGCATTTTCTTTTGGTGCATACTTGCTTGTTTTCCCCTCGAGTAGAGCAGGTCTTAGTCGAGTGGTTTTTGGTCCAGTGGGGGCACGCCGAGTGCACCCACTGGGTGTAGTCCCCGAGACCGCAACCGCAAAGGCAAGCGGGGACACGACGCCTCGATTATCGCGCCGCCGGAATCGCCACGTGATGTGCCTCCTCTGAATTCGGGATACTCAGAGATCTGGCGGGCCCGCAGGTCAGTGACCCACACGGGCGGATATAAGGGGCAACGACACCGGTGCTGGTACAGTATTCTTCCCCCAAATCTGCTCTTCTCCTCCTCCTCCTCTGCTCAGCTCCGCTCCCACGACCGCCGCCGCCATGACGAAGGGCAAGACGGAGAAGCTCGAGCGCACCAAGAAGGGAGGAGCCAAGGCGAAGAAGCCGTCGGGCGCCCAGTCGACGGTGCCGCCGGGGTGGATCCAGGGGGATTTCCTCCAATCGACGGTCACGGTGGAGGATGTGCAAAATCTCGTCGACGACGGGTTGATAGCTGCGGAGTCCTGGAGATTGCCGAAGGGGGAGACCGAACCAGAGCCACGCGACGGCGAGCGAGTTCTGCTTCTCACCCACGTCGAATGAGGTTTCTCCATGCCACCCCACCCATTCATCCGTAGTTTCCTGAACTATTTCGGGGCGCAGCTCCACCATTTCCCTCCGAATGCAATTGCCTATCTTTCCTGTTTCATAACCCTGTGCGAATGCTTCTTGGGCTGCTCTCCGCATTGGAGTTTGTTTAAACACATATTCTCTGTTAGTTCTCAATCCGTCAAGAAAGCCAATCCCAGTGATAGCAAAACCCATGTAATCCAACTGTGTGGTGGCTTAGGGATCCAAAAGAGAGGTAGGAGTGCATTCCCCTCTATGACCATTCCTGATTCTGTCCGGGGTGGGCAGTCGACATGGTTCTATTGCAAGGATGTTGCATCACCAAATATGTCGACTGGACTTCCTCCTTTCACCTTGGATCGACCTACCACCCCCAAACCACTGTACGTGACAAAGGCAGAGAAAATCCAGGTAGGGATCCTAGTGAACGCTGTATCTGATCTGATCCGTGGCGGAGTGACTGGCTTGGATCTCCTTGAAACGTTTCTCAGTCGACGGATCCAGCCTCTCCAAGCCCGGGATCACACCATGTGGCATTACTCGGGCCCTGAGGATACCACTCGGACTCATCCTGAAGAAGTTTCCGACGAGACCGTTTCTCAGTGGCTCAGGAGCATCACCGGAGCCTGTGATAATCCCGAGGGAGCCAAGCGAATTCTGCCCTTTTCTGCTTTGAACCCACCAAAGAACCTGGTGAGTTATACCTCTGTCGATTGTTTTAATATTTGTCGAGTAACTGGATCTTCAGTCGACTGACTTTGAAGCTTGTATCTTGCAGGAATTTACAAACATGTACTCGCCCATGCCAAATGGAGAACAGCCTGACGAAGAACAAGGGAGCGTAGATGGCAGCGCCGACGGCGATTACACCGACGACAGCGAGAGCAGCGATGACGACCTGGAGGAAGGCGAGGTGGAAGCTCAGGTCCCTCTGCGCACCGGGCGTTGCACCAAGCAGCAGGAAGACCCAGAGGTCGCCCCGAGCAAAACTGTGGCGTCGAGCACAAGGAACCCAAAGCGTGACCATGCCGCAACATCGGGGTCGACTGAAAAAGCTGCGAAACAACTCAAGCCGGACGCGCCAAAGCCTCGGAAGGCCCTGCCTCGTATCAAGATTGCTGTGCCTGTTGCCTCAACGTGAGTGTTTATTTTCCCGCAATTGTGATTGTGGCACTTCATGTCTCTGCTGACCGAGTGGAGTTTATCCGCCAGAGCTGCTACCTCAGTGACATCGCCCCAGCAAAATGATGGGGACCGTATGGAAGTGGACACTCCTGATGCGGCCACCTCCCAACGAGGTATAACAAACCCACACTCAACTCTGTTTTTTGAAGAATAATCGTCGAGTGACTTGATTAAAATTGCCGATTGATAGTTGACGAAGTCATCGAACTGGAAGATGACGAGGAGCTGCAGCGAGGAACGCAAGATGAAGCTATGCCTCTGGAGGCTCCACACGTACGCATTCGGAGAACATCGTCAGGACAGACGCCCCATGGGTCGACTGCTGCGACACCTCCAGCACTTGTGGCCCCGCTGTCGAGTGCTCCGCCAACCACTTCAATTCTGGTGGCTTCAGCACCTATTGGACAATCTGAAGCACCTCTTGCTGACTCAGTTACAGCACCAACTCATTCGACGCCCGCATACTCTTTGTATCACGTCCCGGAGGACCAAACTGGAGCTGCCAAGGAAGCCATGATTCAGGCTGGGCAGATGATGCTGCGAACAAAGGAGGCGTATGAAGCCAGCAAGTTAGCCTTGATGCCAGCTCAGCGCTTCAAGCCAACGTCCGAGTAAGTGCTATTGTAAGTTCATCTCCAATTGAATTCCTGTCCGTCTTGATTTTACACCCACTGGGTGTTTTCTTCGAAAGTAGATCAGGTAGTTTCTGGTCCAGTGGGGGCACGCTGAGTGCACCCACTGGGTGTAGTCCCCGAGACCGCTCTCGAATGACGAAGGCATCGGCAGGGGTCTTAGGGTTGATTTGAAAGTTTCTTGTCACTCGACAGGACGGGCCTGGTCGAGTGATAGTAGGTCCAGTGGGGGCACGCTGAGTGCACCCACTGGGTGTAGTCCCCGAGACCGCCGTCGAGTGCTTGTATCGGCGGGGGTCTGATAGAGACAATGTTTGCTTGCTTGCTTCTTTGTTTATACTCTGACAGGCCAGACCTGGTCGAGTGTTTTTGTATCCAGTGGGGGCACGCTGAGTGCACCCACTGGGTGTAGTCCCCGAGACTACTGTCGATCGTTGACGATGGGCAGTAGTCTTAAGAACCATTCTGCAGGTTTCATGGACATCGTTTCCATCAACCATGATATGACGCTGTATAGGGTTGTGGGGTGGGGTGGCGGGCCGTCTTTCAGTCGACTGCACTTGTACTTTTCCACTCGGGAGTAGAGAAATATACATGTCGACTGAACCCCTTCCTTGTTGATTTCAGAAAGCCTGTGAGCTCGGGACCAAGTACGTCGAGCTGGAGAAGGAAAAGAATCGACTTCTGCTGGATCTGGAGCTGACGAACAACAACCTGGACCGTGCACAGACCGAACTGAAGACTTTGGGAGGTAATCTTTGTCGATCAATTGCATTATCACTTTCATCTCCCATCCTTTGAACCGAGTGAATCCACTCGAACAGACGTACGTGATGAGAACCGTCGTCTCCGACCGCGACTCAACAATGTTATTTCTTTAGATACCATGAAGAAGGCGCTCGAGGACAAGGACAAATCACTTGCTGATGCTTAGAAGGAAGCGAAGGAGAAAACTGAAGCTGCTGAGAGGAAACTTGCTGCAGCCAGTAAACTGGAAGAAGAGAACGCCAAACTCAAGCAGGAATGATCCGACTGGATCAAAAAACTTGAAGTGCAGACCAAGGGAAAGAGTGCTCTGGAAAAACACTTAGGAGACTTTGCGAAGAAAATGTTCAGCATGCTTGAAGGTGACTTTCTTCTGTCGAATGAATTTCTTTGATTTCCTCAGAACGGCATTGTAATCACCTTTTCCCTTTCTCTTCACACAGAATTCTGTCAAGACTTTGAGAAGGAAACCGAAGAAATCGAGCCCAATCTGGACCCCACGAAGTCACTCGTCGGAGACGCCGTGGCCATGGATATGTTTCGACTCGAAGCTCGTCTTAAGAATGTCCAGGGATATGTTTCTCTGCTGAGGGCTGCATTCGAGAAAGTCGACAAGGAACTGTGGCCTGAAGACCCCCTCCAGACTGACCTCGAGTATATGATGACTCGCCTCAATGAAATTCCAAGTCGAGTGCAGGCGTGGAAGAAGTCTGCTGCCCGTTGTGGTGCCGATGTGGCACTTTCACTCGTCAGGGTCCATTGCAAGGAGGCCAGGGAGGACAAACTGAAGGCCCTTCGAGTGATCAACACAAAGAAACTTCAATTTGAAGATTTCATGGAGACTTTCATCGAAGCAGCTACTCGGATCGCCGACGGAATTGACCTGGATACCTTTGTCGAGCCTTCAAGCCCTACCGGAGCTTGAAGAAGTATGTTGCTTTCAGTTAAAACTTTATTTGCCTCGGTATGCCGAGTGATGGTGTAACCGATTAAAACTTCGTTCGGCCTTAAGCCTGAGAACTTCCCTTTGCGCGAACAAGTTTTTGCTGCGCTAGAGATTCTAGTCTTACTCGCATTTTGCTTTCCGACATTTTGCTTGGCTGAATTTAGGACTTAGGCGAAGACTGGTTCGCAGCTAAGTTCCGAGTGTTAGGAATACCTTACACTCGGAAGGATTTTCTAACTTGGGTGAAAACTGGTTCACAGCTAAGCGCCCGAGCAAGAGGGTTGCTCTTCCCTCGGAGAAGTTTTCTGAACTTAGGCGAAGACTGGTTCACGGCTAAGTCTCCGAGTGTATTGAATGTTATACACTCGGAAGGGTTTTTAACCTAGGCGAAACAGATTCGCAGCTAAGCCCCCGAGCAAAAGGGTTGCTCTTCACTCGGAGAAGTTTTCTGAACTTAGGCGAAGACTGGTTTGCGGCTAAGTCTCCGAGTGTATTGAATGTTATACACTCGGAAGGGTTTTTAACTTAGGCGAAACGGGTTCGCAGCTAAGCCCCCGAGCAAGAGGGTTGCTCTTCACTCGGAGAAGTTTTCTAAACTTAGGCGAAGACTGGTTCGAGGCTAAGTCTCCGAGTGTATTGAATGTTATACACTCGGAAGGGTTTTTAACTTAGGCGAAACGGGTTCGCAGCTAAGCCCCCGAGTGTATTGAATGTTATACACTCGGAAGGGTTTTTAACTTAGGCGAAACGGGTTCGCAGCAAAGTCTCCGAGTGTATTGAATGTTATACACTCGGAAGGGTTTTTAACTTAGGCGAAACGGATTCGCAGCTAAGCCCCCGAGCAAGAGGGTTGCTCTTCACTCGGAGAAGTTTTCTGAACTTAGGCGAAGACTGGTTCGCGGCTAAGTCTCTGAGTGTATTGAATGTTATACACTCGGAAGATTTTTTAACTTAGGCGAAACGAATTCACAGCTAAGCCCCCGAGCAAGAGGGTTGCTCTTCACTCGGAGAAGTTTTGTGAACTTAGGCGAAGACTGGTTCGCGGCTAAGTCTCCGAGTGTATTGAATGTTATACACTCGGAAGGGTTTTTAACTTAGGCGAAACGGGTTCGCAGCTAAGCCCCCGAGCAAGAGGGTTGCTCTTCACTCGAAGAAGTTTTCTGAACTTAGGCGAAGACTGGTTCGCGGCTAAGTCTCCGAGTGTATTGAATGTTATACACTCGGAAGGGTTTTTAACTTAGGCGAAACGGGTCCGCAGCTTAGCCCCCGAGCAAGAGGGTTGCTCTTCACTCAGAGAAGTTTTCTGAACTTAGGCGAAGACTGGTTCGTGGCTAAGTCTCCGAGTGTATTGAATGTTATACACTCGGAAGGGTTTTTAACTAAGGCGAAACGGGTCCGCAGCTAAGCCCCCGAGCAAGAGGGTTGCTCTTCACTCGAAGAAGTTTTCTGAACTTAGGCGAAGACTGGTTCGCGGCTAAGTCTCCGAGTGTATTGAATGTTATACACTCGGAAGGATTTTTAACTTAGGCGAAACGGGTTCGCAGCTAAGCCCCCGAGCAAGAGGGTTGCTCTTCACTCAGAGAAGTTTTCTGAACTTAGGCGAAGACTGGTTCGCGGCTAAGTCTCCGAGTGTATTGAATGTTATACACTCGGAAGGGTTTTTAACTTAGGCGAAACGGGTTCGCAGCTAAGCCCTCGAGCAAGAGGGTTGCTCTTCACTCGGAGAAGTCTTTGAATGCGAAATTGTGCGATCGGAATCGACAATAGACTGCGGAAGTCATAACTTAACAAACGACATTGTCTGGAGCACTCTTATTACATCAAAACAGCTCAGTCGTCAAGTATAAAAGCGTCGAAGCAAATCCGCGTTCCAGGCGCGTGGCTCATCAATATTCTTCTTCAAGTTGAAAAGATGGTACGCTCCGTTGTTCAGCACCTTGGTGACTACGAATGGGCCTTCCCACGCTGGGGCCAACTTGTGGGGCCGCTACTGATCCACACGGAGCACCAGATCACCTTCGTGGAATGAACGGCTCTTGACGTGTCTCGCATGGAAGCGGCGAAGGTCTTGTTGATATACAGTCGACCGGATCAGGGCCATCTCTCGTTCTTCCTCTAGGAGATCCACACCATCTTGTCTAGCTTGCTCAGCTTCGTCTTCAGAGTATAAATCCACTCAGGGGGAATTGTGAAGGACGTCACTTGGCAAAACGGCTTCAGCTCCATACACAAGGAAGAAAGGAGTGCGTCCAGTCGACCGGTTTGGAGTCGTCCTCAAGCCCCATAGAACAGACGGCAATTCAGTGACCCAAGCTCCAGCAGCATGATCAAGATCTCGCATGAGCCGAGGCTTCAGTCCTTGGAGGATAAGACCGTTCGCTCGCTCAGCTTGACCGTTAGACTGGGGGTGTGCAACGGACGCGTAGTCCACCCGAGTGCCTTGAGAGAAGCAAAAGTATCTGAACTCTTCCGAGTCAAAATTAGAGTCGTTGTCTGTAATGATACTGTGGGGGACTCCATACCGGAAAATTATCTCTTTCATGAATTTGATAGCAGTGCGGGCGTTCAGCTTCTTGATGGGTTTAGCTTCAATCCACTTAGTGAACTTGTCGACTGCAACCAGTAAGTGAGTGAATCCACTCTGGCCTGTTCTAAGGGGTCCAACCATATCCAAGCCCCATACAGCAAATGGCCAGACGAGTGGAATAGTCTTCAAGGCAGACGCAGGTTTGTGTGACAGGTTCGAATAAAACTGGCATCCTTCGCAGTGATCGACTATATCTTTAGCCATCTCATTGGCGCGTGGCCAAAAGAAACCCGCTCGGTAAGCTTTGGCAACAATTGTCCTAGAGGACGCATGATGACCACAAGTTCCCGAGTGAATCTCCTCCAAAATCAGTCGACCTTCTTCAGGAGAAATACACCGCTGAATCACGCCAGTCACACTTTCTCTGTAGAGTTGTCCATCCATAACAGTAAAAGCCTTGGATCTGCGGACTATCTGTCGAGCTTCATCTTCATCATCTGGGAGTTCTCGCCTCAGAATATACGCAATATAAGGAACAGTCCAGTCGGGGATGATCACTAAAATCTCCATAACCAGATCAATAACTGCTGGGACGTCGACTTCAGTCGGATCTGAGGCGCTCTTTGCTTGCGGGGGCTCTTCAGTGAAAGGATCTTCCTGCACCGAAGGAGAATGAAGGTGCTCGAGAAATACATTGCTAGGGACAGGTTTCCGAGTGGATCCAATCTTTGCCAGCTCATCAGCTGCTTGATTCTTCACTCGGGGAACATGATGGAGTTCCAAGCCTTCGAACTTCTTCTCAAGTTTCCTTACTGCATTGCAGTATCCTGTCATAGCGGGGTTCCTGACATCCCACTCTTTCATCACTTGATTGACCACCAAATCAGAGTCGCCATATACCATCAGGCGCCGGACGCCGAGTGAAATGGCCATACGCAACCCATACAAGAGTGCTTCATATTCAGCTTCATTGTTGGAGGAATCAAAGTGAATCTGCAAGACGTAACTGAGTTTGTCGCCTTTTGGGGACACCAGTACTACGCCAACACCAGACCCATTCAGCATCTTCGAGCCATCAAAGAACATGGTCCTGTGTGCCGGGTAAACTTGGACCGGCTGCTGCTGTTCAGTCCACTCGGCCAGGAAATCGGCGAGGGCTTGAGACTTGATTGCTTTCTTTGCTTCAAACTTGATGTCAAAATAGAGGAGCTCAATTGCCCATTTGGCCACTCGACCAGACGCATCTCGATTGTGGAGAATTTCAGACAATGGAGCATCACTGATGACTGAAATTGAGTGATCTTGAAAATAATGTGCCACCTTCTTAGCTGACAGATATATACCGTACACGAGCTTCTGGTAATGTGGATATCTTTGCTTTGAAGGATTCAGCACTTCAGAGACATAATAAACAGGACGCTGGACTTTGTAAGCTTTACCTTCCTCTTCCCTCTCGACAGTGAGAACTGTACTGACGACCTGATTAGTAGCCGCTATGTACAATAGCAATGGCTCCTTACTGTGCGGAGCAGCAAGCACCGGCTGGGTGGAAAGCAGAGCTTTGAGCTCGACAAACGCTGCTTCAGCTTCAGGAGTCCACTCGAATGTATCAGACTTCTTCATCAGTCGGTATAAAGGCAATGCCTTTTCACCGAGACGAGAAATGAATCGACTCAATGCTGCCAAGCAACCTGTGAGCTTCTGGACATCGTGCACACGCTCAGGGCTTTTCATTCGGGTGATGGCACCGATCTTTTCAGGATTAACGTCGATTCCCTTTTCAGAAACGAGAAAACCGAGTAATTTGCCGCCAGGAACACCGAAAGTGCACTTAGTCGGATTTAGCTTGATATCATATCTCCTCAGATTGGCGAATGTTTCAGCTAAGTCAGACAACAGGTCGGAACCTTTGCGAGACTTGACGACAATGTCATCCATGTACGCTTCAACATTCCGAGGAATCTGATCGAGTAAACATTTTTGAATCAAGCGCATGAAAGTAGCGCCAGCGTTCTTCAAACCAAAAGGCATGGTGATATAACAGAAACACCCGAAAGGGGTGACGAAGGCTGTCTTTATTTCATCCGAACCAAACAGACGGATCTGATGGTAACCAGAGTAAGCATCCAGAAAAGATAGACGCTCACACCCCGCAATTGAGTCGACAATCTGATCAATGCGGGGGAGTGGAAAATGATCTTTCGGGCAGACCCGATTGATATGTTTGAAATCAATACACATGCGGAGTGACTTGTCCTTCTTAGGGACCATAACGACGTTCGATAACCACTCGGAGTGGTAAATCTCACGTATGAACTTAGCCGCCAAGAGACGAGCCACCTCCTCGCCGATTGCTTTTCGCTTCTCCGTTGCCGACCGACGCAAATGCTCCTTCACAGGCTTGGCCTTCGGGTCAACTCTCAACCGGTGCTCAGCCAGTTCCCTGGGTACACCAAGCATGTCAGCAGGCTTCCATGCGAAGGTGTCCCAGTTCTCACAGAGGAACTGGATGAGCTCGGCTTCCTATTTGCTGTCGAGTGTCGTCGAGATGTTGGTCGGGGGAGCAGTTGGATCTGTCGGGTGAATGTTCACTTTCTTCACTTCTCCTGCCGACTGAAAAGCTGACTCAGAAGCGGGCTTCTTAGCGCGCAACAGGTCGGAAGGATCAGCGTTTTTCTTGTATTCTTCCAATTCAACCATAGCCATCTGATGATCGGCGATCTTGGAGCCCTGCCGAAGGCACTCCTCAGCCCTCTGTCGATTGCCAGTGACTGTGATCACACCCTTGGGTCCGGGCATCTTCAGCTTGAGATACACGTAACATGGACGGGCCATGAAACGGGCGTAAGCCGGACGACCAAGGATGGCATGGTATGCGCTCTGGAAGTCCACCACCTCAAATGTCAATTTTTCCTTGCGAAAATGCTTATTGTCACCAAACACAACATCCAACGCTATTTGACCGAGTGAACGGGCTTTTTTCCCAGGGATGACGCCATGGAACTGCATGTTGCTTTCACTGAGTCGGGACATCGGAATGCCCATCCCCTTGAGGGTATCTGCATATAGGATGTTCAGACCGCTCCCACCGTCCATCAAAACCTTGCGGAGTCGAGTGCCCCCCACGACTAGGTCCACCACTAGCGCTTGTCGCCCGGGGGTAGCGATATGCGAAGGGTGATCTGACTGATCTAACGTGATAGCAGTCTGAGACCACTTGAGATATGTGGGGGTAGAGGGAACCGCCATGTTAACCTCCCTGTTGATAACTTTCAGTCGACTCTTGCTCTCAACATCAGCAAAAATCAACAGAGTTGCATTGACCTCAGGAAACTCTTCTTTATCTTCTTCATCCTCCTTTTCAGGGTCTTTTTCACTCGACTGGCTCTCTTTGAATTGTTGGATCAGCAAACGGCACTGTCGAGTGGTATGCTTTGGCAATATTAAATTGCCCTCTTGATCTTTCCTCGTGTGGATTGCACACGGTAAATCCATAACATCTGTACCCGACTGATTCTTTGACTTCTTGGGGGTGAACTTAGCTTTGGATTTTCCTTTATTTTTGGCCTATGCCGCCAGAGCGGCCGCTTCTGCCTGAGCAGGGGGATCAGCCTTGCGCTTCTGCTTCCGATTGGAATTTCTGCCAGCGTCATTGTTGACTATTTTTACTTTACCGCTTCGGAGGCGGTCCTCTTCTTCACCATTGGCGTACCGAGTGGCAATCTCCATCATCTTGCTTAGAGAAATATCACCAGTGCGACCAAATTTCAGATAGAGCTCTCTGTATCTAACACCAGCCTTGAAAGCACAAACAGCCTGGTGTTCGGAAACATTCTCCACCGTGTGATGCAGGGTGGACCAGCGCTGAATGTAGTCTCGCAAGGTATCATTGGGCTTCTGAACACAATGCTGCAAATCAATCAAACCAGCCGGACGTTTACAGGTGCCTTCAAAGGTTCTGATAAACACTCGGGCCAAATCCTCCCAGCAATAGATGCTAGAGGGAGCCAAACGATTCAACCAAGCTCTGGCCGAACCATCTAACATCAGGGACAAATGCTTCATGGCTATGTTGTCGTTTCCTTCACCAATCTGCACAGCCACTCGGTAATCATCTAACCATGTCTCGGGCTTTGACTCGCCAGAAAACTTGCTAATTCCAGCCGCCAACCTGGAGTTAGGGGGAATTTCTGCAGAGCGAATGGCTCTGCTAAAACACTCGGGCCCAGAAACAACAGCACTGCTTCCACTCGGATAGTCTCCGTTATAACCATCTCTGTGGGCTCTGCCTCTGTCGACTCGTCTTTGAGCGAGGACATCCCTTGCGTCAAATCCAGGATTCTGCTCATCACCGAACGGGCGCCTATCATCATTGTGCCGGGGCACATATGAACCACTCCGCGGAGGAGAAAGCACTCGACGGCGGTCATCACGGTGATAACGGGGAGCAAGCTGATCTCGCCTCTGATCTCTGTACCGATCTTCACGGTAACCTCTGCCTCTGTGGCGCAGAGGTGACCCAGGGCTGTGGGCCGACTGAACTGTCTCCGCCCCGGGCGAATTGCTATGTAATCTGTTCTGTGACTGAGAAACAGCCGCATTCTGCTGTTGCGCTGCCTCGAGCAACGTTCTGATCTGCTGCAAACCTCTACCAGCCTCTGACCGAGACGGCTGGATAGAATCTGCAATCCTAGCAGCAGCTGCAACATTCAAGACTGGAGTACGGAATACCTCGACGTTATTCCGAGATCCACTCGGAAACAACTGTCGCTGATGTCGATTGGGACGCGGTGGACGTTGTCGAGCGCGCTCGTCGAGTGCTTCCTGCATCTCTTTGAGTCGAAGGCGAGTAGCCTCCATGGCCTGGGCCTCAGCAGTCGTGCCGACGATGGGAGTATGGAGAACATCCTCATCCCGGCGCTGCTGATCATTCGACGTTCCACCAATCTCGCGCCTGGCGTGGTTGAAGCCAGGTGGCGGACTCTGATGAGAGCCAGCCATAAGAACTTCAGCCGCAGGATCGCAGCTCTCGCACTCGGAGGGAACATCAGACCGATCTGACGCCGAGTCGAACACGCCATAAAGTGACTCGGCGGGCTCGATGGCCGCAATCTGCGGGGACGAAGCCTGGCGGGCCACCGCATGTCGCACCCAACGCTGTAGCCGCGAACGACCGGATCGCTTGCGGTGATGAACAACATGGAGGGCCGACACGTACGGAGTCGACGGCAGAAGGAGAAGAACACCGCAGCAGTTTGCGCAGAAGTGCGTCGCCCCGCGACTCGGGAGCGCCTCAACGTCTAGAGGCACCTCCCGGAGCCATGCCGAATCGTCGGCGATGAAGGTGAGTGCCCAGAGACGGATCTCGTGGCCCAAGAACAAATCACCGCCGGAAGACATGACAAAGGAGAAAAAAATGCAACCTCGCCGGAAGTCGCTTAGACGCCTGCCCCACGGTGGGCGCCAACTGTGGTGGGAACGAGTCTGACAGTAGAAGGTAGGGGTACGTAAGGAGAGGGCAGAGTCCTAGCTACGGCGAGGGTGTACACACAGATGTATGAGTTCAGGCCCCTCTCGTGGTGGTAATAGCCCTACGTCTCAGGTGCTCGGGAGCTCTTTGTCGAGTGTAATAGGAGTATCATTACAGGGGGTGCGAACCCTTGTGCCAGAGGGGAGGGGCGGCTTATATAGAGTGCGCTGCCCCTCATAAGTGTCCGGCATTTAAGGGTCAGATCGTGGCTATAAAGACGTACGTTACTGGTAACGTACAACATAAATGCTATTAATGGTCTTGACGAACGCCTGCCCGTTAGCCTCCCTGGGGTGATTTCTGGGCTTCTGTGGTCGACTGTCTTCTGGTCCTTCCGAGTGAAAGGTAAGCATCGAGTGAAAGGTACCTCCGAGTGTATATTGTCGAGTGACTTGTATGCCTTGGCGATTTCAGTCGGAGACTTCCTTGTAGCTCTTAAGCTTTCTGGGGCAGTGTCCTTAGGTAGGGCATGTAGGTCAGGCCTATGACCCTACCCTAGGTACATATCCCCATCAGAGCTGCCGAGGACGACGCGTCCAGTAGAGTGACGGCGCGCGGAGCTGCCGAGTGACGATGGAGCGTCCGACTGAATGGCGATGCGCGGAGCTGCCGAGTGTCGAAGGAGCGTCCGACTGAATGGCGATGCGCGGAGCCGCCGAGTATCGAAGGAGCGTCCGACTGAATGGCGATGCGAAGAGCCGCCGAGTGTCGAAGGAGCGTCTGACTGAATGGCGATGCGCGGAGCTGCCGAGTGTCGAAGGAGCGTCCGACTGAATGGCGATGCGCGGAGCTGCCGAGTGTCGAAAGAGCGTCCGACTGAATGGCGATGCGCGGAGCTGCCGAGTGTCGAAGGAGCGTCCGACTGAATGGCGATGCATGGAGCTGCCGAGTGTCGAAGGAGCGTCCGACTGAATGGCGATGCGCGGAGCTGCCGAGTGTCGAAGGAGCGTCCGACTGAATGACGGTGCGCGGAGCTGCCAAGTGACGATGGAGCGTCCGACTGAATGGCGATGCGCGGAGCTGCCGAGTGTCGAAGGAGCGTCCGACTGAATGGCGATGCGCGGAGCTACCGGGTGTCGAAGGAGCATCCGACTGAATGGCGATGCCCGGAGCTGTCGAGTGTCGAAGGAGCATCCGACTGAATGGCGATGCGCGGAGCTGCCGAGTGTCGAAAGAGCGTCCGACTGAATGGAGATGCGCGGAGCTGCCGAGTGTCGAAGGAGCGTCCGACTGAATGGCGATGCATGGAGCAGCCGAGTGTCGAAGGAGCGTCCGACTGAATGGCGATGCGCGGAGCTGCCAAGTGTCGAAGGAGCGTCCGACTGAATGGCGATGCGCGGAGCTGCCGAGGACGACGCGTCCAGTAGAGTGACGGCGCGCGGAGCTGCCAAGTGACGATGGAGCGTCCGACTGAATGGCGATGCGCGGAGCTGCCGAGTGTCGAAGGAGCGTCTGACTGAATGGCGATGCGCGGAGCCGCCGAGTGTCGAAGGAGCGTCTGACTGAATGGCGATGCGCGGAGCGGCCGAGTGTCGAAGGAGCGTCCGACTGAATGGCGATGCGCGGAGCCGCCGAGTGTCGAAGGAGCGTCCGACTGAATGGCGATGCGCGGAGCGGCCGAGTGTCGAAGGAGCGTCTGACTGAATGACGATGCGCGGAGCCACCGAGTGTCGAAGGAGCGTCTGACTGAATGGCGATGCGCGGAGCTGCCGAGTGTCGAAGGAGCATCCGACTGAATGGCGATGCGCGGAGCTGCCGAGTGTCGAAGGAGCGTCCGACTGAATGGCGATGCGCGGAGCTGCCGAGTGTCGAAGGAGCGTCCGACTGAATGGCGATGCGCGGAGCTGCCGAGTGTCGAAGGAGCGTCCGACTGAATGGCGATGCGCGGAGCTGCCGAGTGTCGAAGGAGCGTCCGACTGAATGGCGATGCGCGGAGCTGCCGAGGACGACGCGTCCAGTAGAGTGACGGCGCGCGGAGCTGCCGAGTGACGATGGAGCGTCCGACTGAATGGCGATGCGCGGAGCTGCCGAGTGTCGAAGGAGCGTCCGACTGAATGGCGATGCGCCGAGCTGCCGAGTGTCGAAGGAGCGTCCGACTGAATGGCGATGCGCGGAGCTGCCGAGTGTCGAAGGAGCGTCCGACTGAATGGCGATGCGCGGAGCCGCCGAGTGTCGAAGGAGCGTCCGACTGAATGGCGATGCGCGGAGCTGCCGAGGACGACGCGTCCAGTAGAGTGACGGCGCGCGGAGCTGCCGAGTGACGATGGAGCGTCCGACTGAATGGCGATGCGCGGAGCTGCCGAGTGTCGAAGGAGCGTCCGACTGAATGGCGATGCGCGGAGCTGCCGAGTGTCGAACGAGCGTCCGACTGAATGGCGATGCGCGGAGCTGCCGAGTGTCGAAGGAGCGTCCGACTGAATGGCGATGCGCGGAGCTTCCGAGTGTGGAAGGAGCGGCCGACTGAATGGTGATGCGCGGAGCTGCCTAGTGTCGAGGGAGCGTCCGACTGAATGGCGATGCGCGGAGCTGCCGAGTGTCGAAGGAGCGTCCGACTGAATGGCGAGGCGCGGAGCTGCCGAGTGTCGAACGAGCGTCCGACTGAATGACGATGCGCGGAGCGGCCGAGTGTCGAAGGAGCGTCCGACTGAATGGCGATGCGCGGAGCCGCCGAGTGTCGAAGGAGCATCCGAATGAATGGCGATGCGCGGAGCTGCCGAGGACGACGCGTCCAGTAGAGTGACGGCGCGCGGAGCTGCCGATTGACGATGGAGCGTCGGACTGAATGGCGATGCGCGGAGCTGCCGAGTGTCGAAGGATCGTCCGACTGAATGGCGATGCGCGGAGCTGCCGAGTGTCGATGGAGCGTCCGACTGAATGGCGATGCGCGGAGCTGCCGAGTGTCGAAGGAGCGTCCGACTGAATGGCGATGCGCGGAGCGGCCGAGTGTCGAATGAGTGTCCGACTGAATGGCGATGCGCGGAGCTGCCGAGTGTCGAAGGAGCGTCCGACTGAATGGCGATGCGCGGAGCTGCCGAGTGTCGAAGGAGCGTCCGACTGAATGGCGATGCGCGGAGCTGCCGAGGACGACGCGTCCAGTAGAGTGACGGCGCGCGGAGCTGCCGAGTGACGATGGAGCGTCCGACTGAATGGCGATGCGCGGAGCTGCCGAGTGTCGAAGGAGCGTCCGACTGAATGGCGATGCGCGGAGCTGCCGAGTGTCGAACGAGCGTCCGACTGAATGGCGATGCGCGGAGCTGCCGAGTGTCGAAGGAGCGTCCGACTGAATGGCGATGCGCGGAGCTTCCGAGTGTCGAAGGAGCGGCCGACTGAATGGTGATGCGCGGAGCTGCCTAGTGTCGAGGGAGCGTCCGACTGAATGGCGATGCGCGGAGCTGCCGAGTGTCGAAGGAGCGTCCGACTGAATGGCGAGGCGCGGAGCTGCCGAGTGTCGAAGAAGCGTCCGACTGAATGACGATGCGCGGAGCTGCCGAGTGTCAAAGGAGCGTCCGACTGAATTGCGATGCGCGGAGCCGCCGAGTGTCGAAGGAGCGTCCGACTGAATGGCGATGCGCGGAGCTGCCGAGGACGACGCGTCCAGTAGAGTGACGGCGCGCGGCGCTGCCGATTGACGATGGAGCGTCGGACTGAATGGCGATGCGCGGAGCTGCCGAGTGTCGAAGGATCGTCCGACTGAATGGCGATGCGCGGAGCTGCCGAGTGTCGAAGGAGCGTCCGACTGAATGGCGATGCGCGGAGCTGCCGAGTGTCGAATGAGCGTCCGACTGAATGGCGATGCGCGGAGCTGCCGAGTGTCGAAGGAGCGTCCGACTGAATGGCGATGCGCGGAGCTGCCGAGTGTCGAAGGAGCGTCCGACTGAATGGCGATGCGCGGAGCTGCCGAGGACGACGCGTCCAGTAGAGTGACGGCGCGCGGAGCTGCCGAGTGACGATGGAGCGTCCGACTGAATGGCGATGCGCGGAGCTGCCGAGTGTCGAAGGAGCGTCCGACTGAATGGCGATGCGCGGAGCTGCCGAGTGTCGAACGAGCGTCCGACTGAATGGCGATGCGCGGAGCTGCCGAGTGTCGAAGGAGTGTCCGACTGAATGGCGATGCGCGGAGCTTCCGAGTGTCGAAGGAGCGGCCGACTAAATGGTGATGCGCGGACCTGCCTAGTGTCGAGGGAGCGTCCGACTGAATGGCGATGCGCGGAGCTGCCGAGTGTCGAAGGAGCGTCCGACTGAATGGCGAGGCGCGGAGCTGCCGAGTGTCGAACGAGCGTCCGACTGAATGACGATGCGCGGAGCTGCCGAGTGTCGAAGGAGCGTCCGACTGAATTGCGATGCGCGGAGCCGCCGAGTGTCGAAGGAGCGTCCGACTGAATGGCGATGCGCGGAGCTGCCGAGGACGACGCGTCCAGTAGAGTGACGGCGCGCGGAGCTGCCGATTGACGATGGAGCGTCGGACTGAATGGCGATGCGCGGAGCTGCCGAGTGTCGAAGGATCGTCCGACTGAATGGCGATGCGCGGAGCTGCCGAGTGTCGATGGAGCGTCCGACTGAATGGCGATGCGCGGAGCTGCCGAGTGTCGATGGAGCGTCCGACTGAATGGCGATGCGCGGAGCTGCCGAGTGTCGAAGGAGCGTCCGACTGAATGGCGATGCGCGGAGCTGCCGAGTGTCGAATGAGCGTCCGACTGAATGGCGATGCGCGGAGCTGCCGAGTGTCGAAGGAGCGTCCGACTGAATGGCGATGCGCGGAGCTGCCGAGTGTCGAAGGAGCGTCCGACTGAATGGCGATGCGCGGAGCTGCCGAGGACGACGCGTCCAGTAGAGTGACGGCGCGCGGAGCTGCCGAGTGACGATGGAGCGTCCGGCTGAATGGCGATGCGCGGAGCTGCCGAGTGTCGAAGGAGCGTCCGACTGAATGGCGATGCGCGGAGCTGCCGAGTGTCGAACGAGCGTCCGACTGAATGGCGATGCGCGGAGCTGCCGAGTGTCGAAGGAGCGTCCGACTGAATGGCGATGCGCGGAGCTTCCGAGTGTCGAAGGAGCAGCCGACTGAATGGTGATGCGCAGAGCTGCCTAGTGTCGAGGGAGCGTCCGACTGAATGGCGATGCGCGGAGCTGCCGAGTGTCGAAGGAGCGTCCGACTGAATGGCGAGGCGCGGAGCTGCCGAGTGTCGAACAAGCGTCCGACTGAATGACGATGCGCGGAGCTGCCGAGTGTCAAAGGAGCGTCCGACTGAATTGCGATGCGCGGAGCCGCCGAGTGTCGAAGGAGCGTCCGACTGAATGGCGATGCGCGGAGCTGCCGAGGACGACGCGTCCAGTAGAGTGACGGCGCGCGGCGCTGCCGATTGACGATGGAGCGTCGGACTGAATGGCGATGCGCGGAGCTGCCGAGTGTCGAAGGATCGTCCGACTGAATGGTGATGCGCGGAGCTGCCGAGTGTCGAAGGAGCGTCCGACTGAATGGCGATGCGCGGAGCTGCCGAGTGTCGAATGAGCGTCCGACTGAATGACGATGCGCGGAGCTGCCGAGTGTCGAAGGAGCGTCCGACTGAATGGCGATGCGCGGAGCTGCCGAGTGTCGAAGGAGCGTCCGACTGAATGGCGATGCGCGGAGCTGCCGAGTGTCGAACGAGCGTCCGACTGAATGGCGATGCGCGGAGCTGCCGAGTGTCGAAGGAGCGTCCGACTGAATGGCGATGCGCGGAGCTTCCGAGTGTCGAAGGAGCGGCCGACTGAATGGTGATGCGCGGAGCTGCCTAGTGTCGAGGGAGCGTCCGACTGAATGGCGATGCGCGGAGCTGCCGAGTGTCGACGGAGCGTCCGACTGAATGGCGAGGCGCGGAGCTGCCGAGTGTCGAACGAGCGTCCGACTGAATGGCGATGCGCGGAGCTGCCGAGTGTCGAAGGAGCGTCCGACTGAATGGCGATGCGCGGAGCTGCCGAGTGTCGAATGAGCGTCCGACTGAATGACGATGCGCGGAGCTGCCGAGTGTCGAATGAGCGTCCGACTGAATGACGATGCGCGGAGCTGCCGAGTGTCGAAGGAGCGTCCGACTGAATGGCGATGCGCGGAGCTGCCGAGTGTCGAAGGAGCGTCCGACTGAATGGCGATGCGCGGAGCTGCCGAGGACGACGCGTCCAGTAGAGTGACGGCGCGCGGAGCTACCGAGTGACGATGGAGCGTCCGACTGAATGGCGATGCGCGGAGCTGCCGAGTGTCGAAGGAGCGTCCGACTGAATGGCGATGCGCGGAGCTGCCGAGTGTCGAACGAGCGTCCGACTGAATGGCGATGCGCGGAGCTGCCGAGTGTCGAAGGAGCGTCCGACTGAATGGCGATGCGCGGAGCTTCCGAGTGTCGAAGGAGCGGCCGACTGAATGGTGATGCGCGGACCTCCCTAGTGTCGAGGGAGCGTCCGACTGAATGGCGATGCGCGGAGCTGCCAAGTGTCGAAGGAGCGTCCGACTGAATGGCGAGGCGCGGAGCTGCGGAGTGTCGAACGAGCGTCCGACTGAATGACGATGCGCGGAGCTGCCGAGTGTCGAAGGAGCGTCCGACTGAATTGCGATGCGTGGAGCCGCCGAGTGTCGAAGGAGCGTCCGACTGAATGGCGATGCGCGGAGCTGCCGAGGACGACGCGTCCAGTAGAGTGACGGCGCGCGGAGCTGCCGATTGACGATGGAGCGTCGGACTGAATGGCGATGCGCGGAGCTGCCGAGTTTCGAAGGATCGTCCGACTGAATGGCGATGCGCGGAACTGCCGAGTGTCGAAGGAGCGTCCGACTGAATGGCGATGCGCGGAGCTGCCGAGTGTCGAAGGAGCGTCCGACTGAATGGCGATGCGCGGAGCTGCCGAGTGTCGAAGGAGCGTCCGACTGAATGGCGATGCGCGGAGCTGCCGAGTGTCGAAGGAGCGTCCGACTGAATGGTGATGCGCGGAGCTGCCGAGGACGACGCGTCCAGTAGAGTGACGGCGCGCGGAGCTGCCGAGTGACGATGGAGCGTCCGACTGAATGGCGATGCGCGGAGCTGCCGAGTGTCGAAGGAGCGTCCGACTGAATGGCGATGCGCGGAGCTGCCGAGTGTCGAAGGAGCGTCCGACTGAATGGCGATGCGCGGAGCTGCCGAGTGTCGAAGGAGCGTCCGACTGAATGGCGATGCGCGGAACTGTCGAGTGTCGAAGGAGCGTCCGACTGAATGGCGATGCGCGGAGCTGCCGAGGACGACGCGTCCAGTAGAGTGACGGCGCGCGGAGCTGCCGAGTGACGATGGAGCGTCCGACTGAATGGCGATACGCGGAGCTGCCGAGTGTCGAAGGAGCGTCCGACTGAATGGCGATGCGCGGAGCTGCCGAGTGTCCAAAGAGCGTCCGACTGAATGGCGATGCGCGGAGCTGCCGAGTGTCGAAGGAGCGTCCGACTGAATGGCGATGCGCGGAGCTGCCGAGTGTCGAAGGAGCGTCCGACTGAATGGCGATGCGCGGAGCTGCCGAGGACGACGCGTCCAGTAGAGTGACGGCGCGCGGAGCTGCCGAGTGACGATGGAGCGTCCGACTGAATGGCGATGCGCGGAGCTGCCGAGTGTCGAAGGAGCGTCCGACTGAATGGCGATGCGCGGAGCTTCCGAGTGTCGAACGAGCGTCCGACTGAATGGCGATGCGCGGAGCTGCCGAGTGTCGAAGGAGCGTCCGACTGAATGGCGATGCGCGGAGCTTCCGAGTGTCGAAGGAGCGGCCGACTGAATGGTGATGCGCGGAGCTGCCTAGTGTCGAGGGAGCGTCCGACTGAATGGCGATGCGCGGAGCTGCCGAGTGTCGAAGGAGCGTCCGACTGAATGGCGAGGCGCGGAGCTGCCGAGTGTCGAACAAGCGTCCGACTGAATGACGATGCGCGGAGCTGCCGAGTGTCAAAGGAGCGTCCGACTGAATTGCGATGCGCGGAGCCGCCGAGTGTCGAAGGAGCGTCCGACTGAATGGCGATGCGCGGAGCTGCCGAGGACGACGCGTCCAGTAGAGTGACGGCGCGCGGCGCTGCCGATTGACGATGGAGCGTCGGACTGAATGGCGATGCGCGGAGCTGCCGAGTGTCGAAGGATCGTCCGACTGAATGGCGATGCGCGGAGCTGCCGAGTGTCGAAGGAGCGTCCGACTGAATGGCGATGCGCGGAGCTGCCGAGTGTCGAATGAGCGTCCGACTGAATGGCGATGCGCGGAGCTGCCGAGTGTCGAAGGAGCGTCCGACTGAATGGCGATGCGCGGAGCTGCCGAGTGTCGAAGGAGCGTCCGACGGAATGGTGATGCGCGGAGCTGCCGAGGACGACGCGTCCAGTAGAGTGACGGCGCGCGGAGCTGCCGAGTGACGATGGAGCGTCCGACTGAATGGCGATGCGCGGAGCTGCCGAGTGTCGAAGGAGCGTCCGACTGAATGGCGATGCGCGGAGCTGCCGAGTGTCGAACGAGCGTCCGACTGAATGGCGATGCGCGGAGCTGCCGAGTGTCGAAGGAGCGTCCGACTGAATGGCGATGCGCGGAGCTGCCGAGTGTCGAAGGAGCGTCCGACTGAATGGCGATGCGCGGAGCTGCCGAGTGTCGAACGAGCGTCCGACTGAATGGCGATGCGCGGAGCTGCCGAGTGTCGAAGGAGCGTCCGACTGAATGGCGATGCGCGGAGCTTCCGAGTGTCGAAGGAGCGGCCGACTGAATGGTGATGCGCGGACCTCCCTAGTGTCGAGGGAGCGTCCGACTGAATGGCGATGCGCGGAGCTGCCAAGTGTCGAAGGAGCGTCCGACTGAATGGCGAGGCGCGGAGCTGCGGAGTGTCGAACGAGCGTCCGACTGAATGACGATGCGCGGAGCTGCCGAGTGTCGAAGGAGCGTCCGACTGAATTGCGATGCGTGGAGCCGTCGAGTGTCGAAGGAGCGTCCGACTGAATGGCGATGCGCGGAGCTGCCGAGGACGACGCGTCCAGTAGAGTGACGGCGCGCGGAGCTGCCGAGTGACGATGGAGCGTCCGACTGAATGGCGATACGCGGAGCTGCCGAGTGTCGAAGGAGCGTCCGACTGAATGGCGATGCGCGGAGCTGCCGAGTGTCCAAAGAGCGTCCGACTGAATGGCGATGCGCGGAGCTGCCGAGTGTCGAAGGAGCGTCCGACTGAATGGCGATGCGCGGAGCTGCCGAGTGTCGAAGGAGCGTCCGACTGAATGGCGATGCGCGGAGCTGCCGAGGACGACGCGTCCAGTAGAGTGACGGCGCGCGGAGCTGCCGAGTGACGATGGAGCGTCCGACTGAATGGCGATGCGCGGAGCTGCCGAGTGTCGAAGGAGCGTCCGACTGAATGGCGATGCGCGGAGCTTCCGAGTGTCGAACGAGCGTCCGACTGAATGGCGATGCGCGGAGCTGCCGAGTGTCGAAGGAGCGTCCGACTGAATGGCGATGCGCGGAGCTTCCGAGTGTCGAAGGAGCGGCCGACTGAATGGTGATGCGCGGAGCTGCCTAGTGTCGAGGGAGCGTCCGACTGAATGGCGATGCGCGGAGCTGCCGAGTGTCGAAGGAGCGTCCGACTGAATGGCGAGGCGCGGAGCTGCCGAGTGTCGAACAAGCGTCCGACTGAATGACGATGCGCGGAGCTGCCGAGTGTCAAAGGAGCGTCCGACTGAATTGCGATGCGCGGAGCCGCCGAGTGTCGAAGGAGCGTCCGACTGAATGGCGATGCGCGGAGCTGCCGAGGACGACGCGTCCAGTAGAGTGACGGCGCGCGGCGCTGCCGATTGACGATGGAGCGTCGGACTGAATGGCGATGCGCGGAGCTGCCGAGTGTCGAAGGATCGTCCGACTGAATGGCGATGCGCGGAGCTGCCGAGTGTCGAAGGAGCGTCCGACTGAATGGCGATGCGCGGAGCTGCCGAGTGTCGAATGAGCGTCCGACTGAATGGCGATGCGCGGAGCTGCCGAGTGTCGAAGGAGCGTCCGACTGAATGGCGATGCGCGGAGCTGCCGAGTGTCGAAGGAGCGTCCGACGGAATGGTGATGCGCGGAGCTGCCGAGGACGACGCGTCCAGTAGAGTGACGGCGCGCGGAGCTGCCGAGTGACGATGGAGCGTCCGACTGAATGGCGATGCGCGGAGCTGCCGAGTGTCGAAGGAGCGTCCGACTGAATGGCGATGCGCGGAGCTGCCGAGTGTCGAACGAGCGTCCGACTGAATGGCGATGCGCGGAGCTGCCGAGTGTCGAAGGAGCGTCCGACTGAATGGCGATGCGCGGAGCTGCCGAGTGTCGAAGGAGCGTCCGACTGAATGGCGATGCGCGGAGCTGCCGAGTGTCGAACGAGCGTCCGACTGAATGGCGATGCGCGGAGCTGCCGAGTGTCGAAGGAGCGTCCGACTGAATGGCGATGCGCGGAGCTTCCGAGTGTCGAAGGAGCGGCCGACTGAATGGTGATGCGCGGACCTCCCTAGTGTCGAGGGAGCGTCCGACTGAATGGCGATGCGCGGAGCTGCCAAGTGTCGAAGGAGCGTCCGACTGAATGGCGAGGCGCGGAGCTGCGGAGTGTCGAACGAGCGTCCGACTGAATGACGATGCGCGGAGCTGCCGAGTGTCGAAGGAGCGTCCGACTGAATTGCGATGCGTGGAGCCGCCGAGTGTCGAAGGAGCGTCCGACTGAATGGCGATGCGCGGAGCTGCCGAGGACGACGCGTCCAGTAGAGTGACGGCGCGCGGAGCTGCCGATTGACGATGGAGCGTCGGACTGAATGGCGATGCGCGGAGCTGCCGAGTTTCGAAGGATCGTCCGACTGAATGGCGATGCGCGGAACTGCCGAGTGTCGAAGGAGCGTCCGACTGAATGGCGATGCGCGGAGCTGCCGAGTGTCGAAGGAGCGTCCGACTGAATGGCGATGCGCGGAGCTGCCGAGTGTCGAAGGAGCGTCCGACTGAATGGCGATGCGCGGAGCTGCCGAGTGTCGAAGGAGCGTCCGACTGAATGGTGATGCGCGGAGCTGCCGAGGACGACGCGTCCAGTAGAGTGACGGCGCGCGGAGCTGCCGAGTGACGATGGAGCGTCCGACTGAATGGCGATGCGCGGAGCTGCCGAGTGTCGAAGGAGCGTCCGACTGAATGGCGATGCGCGGAGCTGCCGAGTGTCGAAGGAGCGTCCGACTGAATGGCGATGCGCGGAGCTGCCGAGTGTCGAAGGAGCGTCCGACTGAATGGCGATGCGCGGAACTGTCGAGTGTCGAAGGAGCGTCCGACTGAATGGCGATGCGCGGAGCTGCCGAGGACGACGCGTCCAGTAGAGTGACGGCGCGCGGAGCTGCCGAGTGACGATGGAGCGTCCGACTGAATGGCGATACGCGGAGCTGCCGAGTGTCGAAGGAGCGTCCGACTGAATGGCGATGCGCGGAGCTGCCGAGTGTCCAAAGAGCGTCCGACTGAATGGCGATGCGCGGAGCTGCCGAGTGTCGAAGGAGCGTCCGACTGAATGGCGATGCGCGGAGCTGCCGAGTGTCGAAGGAGCGTCCGACTGAATGGCGATGCGCGGAGCTGCCGAGGACGACGCGTCCAGTAGAGTGACGGCGCGCGGAGCTGCCGAGTGACGATGGAGCGTCCGACTGAATGGCGATGCGCGGAGCTGCCGAGTGTCGAAGGAGCGTCCGACTGAATGGCGATGCGCGGAGCTTCCGAGTGTCGAACGAGCGTCCGACTGAAT
Organism: Elymus sibiricus; assembly: GCA_039707655.1. Lineage (NCBI taxonomy): Eukaryota > Viridiplantae > Streptophyta > Magnoliopsida > Poales > Poaceae > Elymus > Elymus sibiricus. The sequence continues at coordinate 338,925,925 of CM077673.1, forward strand.
GGCGATGCGCGGAGCTGCCGAGTGTCGAAGGAGCGTCCGACTGAATGGCGATGCGCGGAGCTTCCGAGTGTCGAAGGAGCGGCCGACTGAATGGTGATGCGCGGAGCTGCCTAGTGTCGAGGGAGCGTCCGACTGAATGGCGATGCGCGGAGCTGCCGAGTGTCGAAGGAGCGTCCGACTGAATGGCGAGGCGCGGAGCTGCCGAGTGTCGAACAAGCGTCCGACTGAATGACGATGCGCGGAGCTGCCGAGTGTCAAAGGAGCGTCCGACTGAATTGCGATGCGCGGAGCCGCCGAGTGTCGAAGGAGCGTCCGACTGAATGGCGATGCGCGGAGCTGCCGAGGACGACGCGTCCAGTAGAGTGACGGCGCGCGGCGCTGCCGATTGACGATGGAGCGTCGGACTGAATGGCGATGCGCGGAGCTGCCGAGTGTCGAAGGATCGTCCGACTGAATGGCGATGCGCGGAGCTGCCGAGTGTCGAAGGAGCGTCCGACTGAATGGCGATGCGCGGAGCTGCCGAGTGTCGAATGAGCGTCCGACTGAATGGCGATGCGCGGAGCTGCCGAGTGTCGAAGGAGCGTCCGACTGAATGGCGATGCGCGGAGCTGCCGAGTGTCGAAGGAGCGTCCGACGGAATGGTGATGCGCGGAGCTGCCGAGGACGACGCGTCCAGTAGAGTGACGGCGCGCGGAGCTGCCGAGTGACGATGGAGCGTCCGACTAAATGGCGATGCGCGGAGCTGCCGAGTGTCGAAGGAGCGTCCGACTGAATGGCGATGCGCGGAGCTGCCGAGTGTCGAACGAGCGTCCGACTGAATGGCGATGCGCGGAGCTGCCGAGTGTCGAAGGAGCGTCCGACTGAATGGCGATGCGCGGAGCTTCCGAGTGTCGAAGGAGCGGCCGACTGAATGGTGATGCGCGGACCTGCCTAGTGTCGAGGGAGCGTCCGACTGAATGGCGATGCGCGGAGCTGCCGAGTGTCGAAGGAGCGTCCGACTGAATGGCGAGGCGCGGAGCTGCGGAGTGTCGAACGAGCGTCCGACTGAATGACGATGCGCGGAGCTGCCGAGTGTCGAAGGAGCGTCCGACTGAATTGCGATGCGCGGAGCCGCCGAGTGTCGAAGGAGCGTCCGACTGAATGGCGATGCGCGGAGCTGCCGAGGACGACGCGTCCAGTAGAGTGACGGCGCGCGGAGCTGCCGATTGACGATGGAGCGTCGGACTGAATGGCGATGCGCGGAGCTGCCGAGTTTCGAAGGATCGTCCGACTGAATGGCGATGCGCGGAACTGCCGAGTGTCGAAGGAGCGTCCGACTGAATGGCGATGCGCGGAGCTGCCGAGTGTCGAAGGAGCGTCCGACTGAATGGCGATGCGCGGAGCTGCCGAGTGTCGAAGGAGCGTCCGACTGAATGGCGATGCGCGGAGCTGCCGAGTGTCGAAGGAGCGTCCGACTGAATGGTGATGCGCGGAGCTGACGAGGACGACGCGTCCAGTAGAGTGACGGCGCGCGGAGCTGCCGAGTGACGATGGAGCGTCCGACTGAATGGTGATGCGCGGAGCTGCCGAGTGTCGAAGGAGCGTCCGACTGAATGGCGATGCGCGGAGCTGCCGAGTGTTGAAGGAGCCTCCGACTGAATGGCGATGCGCGGAGCTGCCGAGTGTCGAAGGAGCGTCCGACTGAATGGCGATGCGCGGAGCTGCCGAGTGTCGAAGGAGCGTCCGACTGAATGGCGATGCGCGGACCTGCCGAGCAATGACGACGCGTCCAGTAGATTGACGGCGCGCGGAGCTGCCGACTGTCGAAGGAGCGTCCGACTGAATGGCGATGCGTGGAGCTGCCGAGTGTCGAAGGAGCGTCCGACTGAATGGCGATGCGCGGAGCTGCCGAGTGTCGAAGGAGCGTCCGACTGAATGGCGATGCGCGGAGCCACCGAGTGTCGAAGGAGCGTCCGACTGAATGGCGATGCGCGGAGCTGCCGAGGACGACGCGTCCAGTAGAGTGACGGCGCGCGGAGCTGCCGAGTGACGATGGAGCGTCGGACTGAATGGCGATGCGCGGAGCTGCCGAGTGTCGAAGGATCGTCCGACTCAATGGCGATGGGCGGAGCTGCCGAGTGTCGAAAGAGCGTCCGACTGAATGGCGATGCGCGGAGCTGCCGAGTGTCGAAGGAGCGTCCGACTAAATGGCGATGCGCGGAGCTGCCGAGTGTCGAAGGAGCGTCCGACTGAATGGCGATGCGCGGAGCTGCCGAGTGTCGAAGGAGCGTCCGACTGAATGGCGATGCGCGGAGCTGCCGAGCGATGATGACGCATCCAGTAGAGTGACGGCGCGCGGAGCTGCCGAGTGTCGAAGGAGCGTCTGACTGAATGGCGATGCGTGGAGCTGCCGAGTGTCGAAGGAGCGTCCGACTGAATGGCGATGCGCGGAGCTGCCGAGTGTCGAAGGAGCGTCCGACTGAATGGCGAGGCGCGGAGCTGCCGAGTGTCGAAGGAGCGTCCGACTGAATGGCGATGCGCGGAGCTGCCGAGTGTCGAAGGAGCGTCCGACTGAATGGCGATGCGCGGAGCTGTCGAGTGTCGAAGGAGCGTCCGACTGAATGGCGATGCGCGGAGCTACCGAGTGTCGAAAGAGCGTCCGACTGAATGGCGATGCGCGGAGCTGCCGAGTGTCGAAGCAGCGTCCGACTGAATGGCGATGCGCGGAGCTGCCGAGGACGATGCGTCCAGTAGAGTGACGGTGCACGGAGCTGCCAAGTGACCATGGAGCGTCCGACTGAATGGCGATGCGCGGAGCTGCCGAGTGTCGAAGGAGCGTCCGACTGAATGGCGATGCGCGGAGCTGCCGAGTGTCGAAGGAGCGTCCGACTGAATGGCGATGCGCGGAGCTGCCGAGTGTCGAAAGAGCGTCCGACTGAAAGGCGATGCGCCGAGCTGGCGAGTGTCGAAGGAGCGTCCGACTGAATGGCGATGCGCGGAGCTGCCGAGGACGACGCGTCCAGTAGAGTGACGGTGCACGGAGCTGCCAAGTGACCATGGAGCATCCGACTGAATGGCGATGCGCGGAGCTGCCGAGTGTCGAAGGAGCGTCCGACTGAATGGCGATGCGCGGAGCTGCCGAGTGTCGAAGGAGCGTCCGACTGAATGGCGATGCGCGGAGCTGTCGAGTGTCGAAGGAGCGTCCGACTGAATGGCGATGCGCGGAGCTGCCGAGTGTCGAAAGAGCGTCCGACTGAATGGCGATGTGCGGAGCTGCCGAGTGTCGAAGGAGCGTCCGACTGAATGGCGATGCATGGAGCAGCCGAGTGTCGAAGGAGCGTCCGACTGAATGGCGATGCGCGGAGCTGCCGAGTGTCGAAGGAGCGTCCGACTGAATGGCGATGCGCGGAGCTGCCGAGGACGACGCATCCAGTAGAGTGACGGCGCGCGGAGCTGCCAAGTGACGATGGAGCGTCCGACTGAATGGCGATGCGTGGAGCTGCCGAGTGTCGAAGGAGCATCCGACTGAATGGCGATGCGCGGAGCTGCCGAGTGTCGAAGGAGCGTCCGACTGAATAGCGATGCGCGGAGCTGCCGAGTGTCGAAGGAGCGTCCGACTGAATGGCGATGCGCGGAGCTGCCGAGGACGACGCGTCCAGTAGAGTGACGGCGCGCGGAGCTGCCGAGTGACGATGGAGCGTCCGACTGAATGGCGATGCGCGGAGCTGCCGAGTGTCGAAGGAGCGTCCGACTGAATGGCGATGCGCGGAGCTGCCGAGTGTCGAACGAGCGTCCGACTGAATGGCGATGCGCGGAGCTGCCGAGTGTCGAAGGAGCGTCCGACTGAATGGTGATGCGCGGAGCTTCCGAGTGTCGAAGGAGCGGCCGACTGAATGGGGATGCGCGGAGCTGCCTAGTGTCGAGGGAGCGTCCGACTGAATGGCGATGCGCGGAGCTGCCGAGTGTCGAAGGAGCGTCCGACTGAATGGCGATGCGCGGAGCTGCCTAGTGTCGAGGGAGCGTCCGACTGAATGGCGATGCGCGGAGCTACCGAGTGTCGAAAGAGCGTCCGACTGAATGGCGATGCGCGGAGCTGCCGAGTGTCGAAGGAGCGTCCGACTGAATGGCGAGGCGCGGAGCTGCCGAGTGTCGAACGAGCGTCCGACTGAATGACGATGCGCGGAGCTGCCGAGTGTCGAAGGAGCGTCCGACTGAATTGCGATGCGCAGAGCCGCCGAGTGTCGAAGGAGCGTCCGACTGAATGGCGATGCGCGGAGCTGCCGAGGACGACGCGTCCAGTAGAGCTGCCGATTGACGATGGAGCGTCGGACTGAATGGCGATGCGCGGAGCTGCCGAGTTTCGAAGGATCGTCCGACTGAATGGCGATGCGCGGAGCTGCCGAGTGTCGAAGGAGCGTCCGACTGAATGGCGATGCGCGGAGCGGCCGAGTGTCGAAGGAGCGTCCGACTGAATGGCGATGCGCGGAGCCGCCGAGTGTCGAATGAGCGTCCGACTGAATGGCGATGCGCGGACCTGCCGAGCAATGACGACGCGTCCAATAGATTGACGGCGCGCGTTGCTGCCGACTGTCGAAGGAGCGTCCGACTGAATGGCGATGCGTGGAGCTGCCGAGTGTCGAAGGAGCGTCCGACTGAATGGCGATGCGCGGAGCTGCCGAGTGTCGAAGGAGCGTCCGACTGAATGGCGATGCGCGGAGCTGCCGAGTGTCGAAGGAGCGTCCGACTGAATGGCGATGCGCGGAGCTACCGAGTGTCGAAGGAGCATCCGACTGAATGGCGATGCGCGGAGCTGTCGAGTGTCGAAGGAGCGTCCGACTGAATGGCGATGCGCGGAGTTGCCGAGTGTCGAAAGAGCGTCCGACTGAATGGCGATGCGCGGAGCTGCCGAGGACGACGCGTCCAGTAGAGTGACGGCGCGCGGAGCTGCCGAGTGACGATGGAGCGTCCGACTGAATGGCGATACGCGGAGCTGCCGAGTGTCGAAGGAGCGTCCGACTGAATGGCGATGCGCGGAGCTGCCGAGTGTCCAAAGAGCGTCCGACTGAATGACGATGCGCGGAGCTGCCGAGTGTCGAAGGAGCGTCCGACTGAATGGCGATGCGCGGAGCCGCCGAGTGTCGAAGGAGCGTCCGACTGAATGGCGATGCGCGGAGCCGCCGAGTGTCGAAGGAGCGTCCGACTGAATGGCGATGCGCGGAGCTGCCGAGGACGACACGTCCAGTAGAGTGACGGCGCGCGGAGCTGCCGAGTGACGATGGAGCGTCCGACTGAATGGCGATACGCGGAGCTGCCGAGTGTCGAAGGAGCGTCCGACTGAATGGCGATGCGCGGAGCTGCCAAGTGTCGAAGGAGCGTCCGACTGAATGGCGATGCGCGGAGCTGCCGAGTGTCGAATGAGCGTCCGACTGAATGGCGATGCGCGGACCTGCCGAGCAATGACGACGCGTCAAGTAGATTGACGGCGCGCGTTGCTGCCGACTGTCGAAGGAGCGTCCGACTGAATGGCGATGCGTGGAGCTGCCGAGTGTCGAAGGAGCGTCCGACTGAATGGCGATGCGCGGAGCTGCCGAGTGTCGAAGGAGCGTCCGACTGAATGGCGATGCGCGGAGCTGCCGAGTGTCGAAGGAGCGTCCGACTGAATGGCGATGCGCGGAGCTCCCGAGTGTCGAAGGAGCATCCGACTGAATGGCGATGCGCGGAGCTGTCGAGTGTCGAAGGAGCGTCCGACTGAATGGCGATGCGCGGAGTTGCCGAGTGTCGAAAGAGCGTCCGACTGAATGGCGATGCGCGGAGCTGCCGAGGACGACGCGTCCAGTAGAGTGACGGCGCGCGGAGCTGCCGAGTGACGATGGAGCGTCCGACTGAATCGCGATACGCGGAGCTGCCGAGTGTCGAAGGAGTGTCCGACTGAATGGCGATGCGCGGAGCTGCCGAGTGTCCAAAGAGCGTCCGACTGAATGACGATGCGCGGAGCTGCCGAGTGTCGAAGGAGCGTCCGACTGAATGGCGATGCGCGGAGCCGCCGAGTGTCGAAGGAGCGTCCGACTGAATGGCGATGCGCGGAGCCGCCGAGTGTCGAAGGAGCGTCCGACTGAATGGCGATGCGCGGAGCTGCCGAGGACGACACGTCCAGTAGAGTGACGGCGCGCGGAGCTGCCGAGTGACGATGGAGCGTCCGACTGAATGGCGATACGCGGAGCTGCCGAGTGTCGAAGGAGCGACCGACTGAATGGCGATGCGCGGAGCTGCCGAGTGTCGAAGGAGCGTCCGACTGAATGGCGATGCGCGGAGCTGCCGAGTGTCGAAGGAGCGTCCGACTGAATGGCGATGCGCGGAGCTGCCGAGTGTCGAAGGAGCGTCCGACTGAATGGCGATGCGCGGAACTGTCGAGTGTCGAAGGAGCGTCCGACTGAATGGCGATGCGCGGAGCTGCCGAGGACGACGCGTCCAGTAGAGTGACGGCGCGCGGAGCTGCCGAGTGACGATGGAGCGTCCGACTGAATGGCGATACGCGGAGCAGCCGAGTGTCGAAGGAGCGTCCGACTGAATGGCGATGCGCGGAGCTGCCGAGTGTCCAAAGAGCGTCCGACTGAATGGCGATGCGCGGAGCTGCCGAGTGTCGAAGGAGCGTCCGACTGAATGGCGATGCGCGGAGCTGCCGAGTGTCGAAGGAGCGTCCGACTGAATGGCGATGCGCGGAGCTGCCGAGTGTCGAAGGAGCGTCCGACTGAATGGCGATGCGCGGAGCTGCCGAGTGTCGAAGGAGCGTCCGACTGAATGGCGAGGCGCGGAGCTGCCGAGTGTCGAAGGAGCGTCCGACTGAATGGCGATGCGCGGAGCTGCCGAGTGTCGAAGGAGCGTCCGACTGAATGGCGATGCGCGGAGCTGTCGAGTGTCGAAGGAGCGTCCGACTGAATGGCGATGCGCGGAGCTACCGAGTGTCGAAAGAGCGTCCGACTGAATGGCGTTGCGCGGAGCTGCCGAGTGTCGAAGGAGCGTCCGTCTGAATGGCGATGCGCGGAGCTGCCGAGGACGACGCGTCCAGTAGAGTGACGGTGCACGGAGCTGCCAAGTGACCATGGAGCGTCCGACTGAATGGCGATGCGCGGAGCTGCCGAGTGTCGAAGGAGCGTCCGACTGAATGGCGATGCGCGGAGCTGCCGAGTGTCGAAGGAGCGTCCGACTGAATGGCGATGCGCGGAGCTGTCGGGTGTCGAAGGAGCGTCGGACTGAATGGCGATGCGCGGAGCTGCCGAGTGTCGAAGGATCGTCCGACTGAATGGCGATGGGCGGAGCTGCCGAGTGTCGAAAGAGCGTCCGACTGAATGGCGATGCGCGGAGCTGCCGAGTGTCGAAGGAGCGTCCGACTAAATGGCGATGCGCGGAGCTGCCGAGTGTCGAAGGAGCGTCCGACTGAATGGCGATGCGCGGAGCTGCCGAGTGTCGAAGGAGCGTCCGACTGAATGGCGATGCGCGGAGCTGCCGAGCGATGATGACGCGTCCAGTAGAGTGACGGCGCGTGGAGCTGTCGAGTGTCGAAGGAGCGTCTGACTGAATGGCGATGCGTTGAGCTGCCGAGTGTCGAAGGAGCGTCCGACTGAATGGCGATGCGCGGAGCTGCCGAGTGTCGAAGGAGCGTCCGACTGAATGGCGAGGCGCGGAGCTGCCGAGTGTCGAAGGAGCGTCCGACTGAATGGCGATGCGCGGAGCTGCCGAGTGTCGAAGGAGCGTCCGACTGAATGTCGATGCGCGGAGCTGTCGAGTGTCGAAGGAGCGTCCGACTGAATGGCGATGCGCGGAGCTGCCGAGTGTCGAAGGAGCGTCCGACTGAATGGCGATGCGCGGAGCTGCCGAGGACGACGCGTCCAGTAGAGTGACGGTGCACGGAGCTGCCAAGTGACCATGGAGCGTCCGACTGAATGGCGATGCGCGGAGCTGCCGAGTGTCGAAGGAGCGTCCGACTGAATGGCGATGCGCGGAGCTGCCGAGTGTCGAAGGAGCGTCCGACTGAATGGCGATGCGCGGAGCTGTCGAGTGTCGAAGGAGCGTCCTACTGAATGGCGATGCGCGGAGCTGCCGAGTGTCGAAAGAGCGTCCGACTGAATGGCGATGCGCGGAGCTGCCGAGTGTCGAAGGAGCGTCCGACTGAATGGCGATGCGCGGAGCTGCCGAGGACGACGCGTCCAGTAGAGTGACGGTGCACGGAGCTGCCAAGTGACCATGGAGCATCCGACTGAATGGCGATGCGTGGAGCTGCCGAGTGTCGAAGGAGCGTCCGACTGAATGGCGATGCGCGGAGCCGCCGAGTGTCGAAGGAGCGTCCGACTGAATGGCGATGCGCGGAGCCGCCGAGTGTCGAAGGAGCGTCCGACTGAATGGCGATGCGCGGAGCTGCCGAGGACGACACGTCCAGTAGAGTGACGGCGCGCGGAGCTGCCGAGTGACGATGGAGCGTCCGACTGAATGGCGATGCGCGGAGCTGCCGAGTGTCGAAGGAGCGTCCGACTGAATGGCGAGGCGCGGAGCTGCCGAGTGTCGAAGGAGCGTCCGACTGAATGGCGATGCGCGGAGCTGCCGAGTGTCGAAGGAGCGTCCGACTGAATGGCGATGCGCGGAGCTGTCGAGTGTCGAAGGAGCGTCCGACTGAATGGCGATGCGCGGAGCTACCGAGTGTCGAAAGAGCGTCCGACTGAATGGCGTTGCGCGGAGCTGCCGAGTGTCGAAGGAGCGTCCGTCTGAATGGCGATGCGCGGAGCTGCCGAGGACGACGCGTCCAGTAGAGTGACGGTGCACGGAGCTGCCAAGTGACCATGGAGCGTCCGACTGAATGGCGATGCGCGGAGCTGCCGAGTGTCGAAGGAGCGTCCGACTGAATGGCGATGCGCGGAGCTGCCGAGTGTCGAAGGAGCGTCCGACTGAATGGCGATGCGCGGAGCTGTCGGGTGTCGAAGGAGCGTCGGACTGAATGGCGATGCGCGGAGCTGCCGAGTGTCGAAGGATCGTCCGACTGAATGGCGATGGGCGGAGCTGCCGAGTGTCGAAAGAGCGTCCGACTGAATGGCGATGCGCGGAGCTGCCGAGTGTCGAAGGAGCGTCCGACTAAATGGCGATGCGCGGAGCTGCCGAGTGTCGAAGGAGCGTCCGACTGAATGGCGATGCGCGGAGCTGCCGAGTGTCGAAGGAGCGTCCGACTGAATGGCGATGCGCGGAGCTGCCGAGCGATGATGACGCGTCCAGTAGAGTGACGGCGCGTGGAGCTGTCGAGTGTCGAAGGAGCGTCTGACTGAATGGCGATGCGTTGAGCTGCCGAGTGTCGAAGGAGCGTCCGACTGAATGGCGATGCGCGGAGCTGCCGAGTGTCGAAGGAGCGTCCGACTGAATGGCGAGGCGCGGAGCTGCCGAGTGTCGAAGGAGCGTCCGACTGAATGGCGATGCGCGGAGCTGCCGAGTGTCGAAGGAGCGTCCGACTGAATGTCGATGCGCGGAGCTGTCGAGTGTCGAAGGAGCGTCCGACTGAATGGCGATGCGCGGAGCTGCCGAGTGTCGAAGGAGCGTCCGACTGAATGGCGATGCGCGGAGCTGCCGAGGACGACGCGTCCAGTAGAGTGACGGTGCACGGAGCTGCCAAGTGACCATGGAGCGTCCGACTGAATGGCGATGCGCGGAGCTGCCGAGTGTCGAAGGAGCGTCCGACTGAATGGCGATGCGCGGAGCTGCCGAGTGTCGAAGGAGCGTCCGACTGAATGGCGATGCGCGGAGCTGTCGAGTGTCGAAGGAGCGTCCGACTGAATGGCGATGCGCGGAGCTGCCGAGTGTCGAAAGAGCGTCCGACTGAATGGCGATGCGCGGAGCTGCCGAGTGTCGAAGGAGCGTCCGACTGAATGGCGATGCGCGGAGCTGCCGAGGACGACGCGTCCAGTAGAGTGACGGTGCACGGAGCTGCCAAGTGACCATGGAGCATCCGACTGAATGGCGATGCGTGGAGCTGCCGAGTGTCGAAGGAGCGTCCGACTGAATGGCGATGCGCGGAGCCGCCGAGTGTCGAAGGAGCGTCCGACTGAATGGCGATGCGCGGAGCCGCCGAGTGTCGAAGGAGCGTCCGACTGAATGGCGATGCGCGGAGCTGCCGAGGACGACACGTCCAGTAGAGTGACGGCGCGCGGAGCTGCCGAGTGACGATGGAGCGTCCGACTGAATGGCGATACGCGGAGCTGCCGAGTGTCGAAGGAGCGTTCGACTGAACGGCGATGCGCGGAGCTGCCGAGTGTCGAAGGAGCGTCCGACTGAATGGCGATGCGCGGAGCTGCCGAGTGTCGAAGGAGCGTCCGACTGAATGGCGATGCGCGGAACTGTCGAGTGTCGAAGGAGCGTCCGACTGAATGGCGATGCGCGGAGCTGCCGAGGACGACGCGTCCAGTAGAGTGACGGCGCGCGGAGCTGCCGAGTGACGATGGAGCGTCCGACTGAATGGCGATACGCGGAGCTGCCGAGTGTCGAAGGAGCGTCCGACTGAATGGCGATGCGCGGAGCTGCCGAGTGTCCAAAGAGCGTCCGACTGAATGGCGATGCGCGGAGCTGCCGAGTGTCGAAGGAGCGTCCGACTGAATGGCGATGCGCGGAGCTGCCGAGTGTCGAAGGAGCGTCCGACTGAATGGCGATGCGCGGAGCTGCCGAGTGTCGAAGGAGCGTCCGACTGAATGGCGATGCGCGGAGCTGCCGAGTGTCGAAGGAGCGTCCGACTGAATGGCGATGCGCGGAGCTGCCGAGTGTCGAAGGAGCGTCTGACTGAATGGCGATGCGCGGAGCCGCCGAGTGTCGAAGGAGCGTCTGACTGAATGGCGATGCGCGGAGCGGCCGAGTGTCGAAGGAGCGTCCGACTGAATGGCGATGCGCGGAGCCGCCGAGTGTCGAAGGAGCGTCCGACTGAATGGCGATGCGCGGAGCGGCCGAGTGTCGAAGGAGCGTCTGACTGAATGACGATGCGCGGAGCCACCGAGTGTCGAAGGAGCGTCTGACTGAATGGCGATGCGCGGAGCTGCCGAGTGTCGAAGGAGCGTCCGACTGAATGGCGATGCGCGGAGCTGCCGAGTGTCGAAGGAGCGTCCGACTGAATGGCGATGCGCGGAGCTGTCGAGTGTCGAAGGAGCGTCCGACTGAATGGCGATGCGCGGAGCTGCCGAGTGTCGAAAGAGCGTCCGACTGAATGGCGATGCGCGGAGCTGCCGAGTGTCGAAGGAGCGTCCGACTGAATGGCGATGCGCGGAGCTGCCGAGGACGACGCGTCCAGTAGAGTGACGGTGCACGGAGCTGCCAAGTGACCATGGAGCATCCGACTGAATGGCGATGCGTGGAGCTGCCGAGTGTCGAAGGAGCGTCCGACTGAATGGCGATGCGCGGAGCCGCCGAGTGTCGAAGGAGCGTCCGACTGAATGGCGATGCGCGGAGCCGCCGAGTGTCGAAGGAGCGTCCGACTGAATGGCGATGCGCGGAGCTGCCGAGGACGACACGTCCAGTAGAGTGACGGCGCGCGGAGCTGCCGAGTGACGATGGAGCGTCCGACTGAATGGCGATACGCGGAGCTGCCGAGTGTCGAAGGAGCGTTCGACTGAACGGCGATGCGCGGAGCTGCCGAGTGTCGAAGGAGCGTCCGACTGAATGGCGATGCGCGGAGCTGCCGAGTGTCGAAGGAGCGTCCGACTGAATGGCGATGCGCGGAACTGTCGAGTGTCGAAGGAGCGTCCGACTGAATGGCGATGCGCGGAGCTGCCGAGGACGACGCGTCCAGTAGAGTGACGGCGCGCGGAGCTGCCGGAGTGACGATGGAGCGTCCGACTGAATGGCGATACGCGGAGCTGCCGAGTGTCGAAGGAGCGTCCGACTGAATGGCGATGCGCGGAGCTGCCGAGTGTCCAAAGAGCGTCCGACTGAATGGCGATGCGCGGAGCTGCCGAGTGTCGAAGGAGCGTCCGACTGAATGGCGATGCGCGGAGCTGCCGAGTGTCGAAGGAGCGTCCGACTGAATGGCGATGCGCGGAGCTGCCGAGTGTCGAAGGAGCGTCCGACTGAATGGCGATGCGCGGAGCTGCCGAGTGTCGAAGGAGCGTCCGACTGATGGCGATGCGCGGAGCTGCCGAGTGTCGAAGGAGCGTCCGACTGAATGGCGATGCGCGGAGCTGCCGAGCGATGATGACGCGTCCAGTAGAGTGACGGCGCGTGGAGCTGCCGAGTGTCGAAGGAGCGTCTGACTGAATGGTGATGCGTGGAGCTGCCGAGTGTCGAAGGAGCGTCCGACTGAATGGCGATGCGCGGAGCTGCCGAGTGTCGAAGGAGCGTCCGACTGAATGGCGAGGCGCGGAGCTGCCGAGTGTCGAAGGAGCGTCCGACTGAATGGCGATGCGCGGAGCTGCCGAGTGTCGAAGGAGCGTCCGACTGAATGGCGATGCGCGGAGCTGTCGAGTGTCGAAGGAGCGTCCGACTGAATGGCGATGCGCGGAGCTACCGAGTGTCGAAAGAGCGTCCGACTGAATGGCGATGCGCGGAGCTGCCGAGTGTCGAAGGAGCGTCCGACTGAATGGCGATGCGCGGAGCTGCCGAGGACGACGCGTCCAGTAGAGTGACGGTGCACGGAGCTGCCAAGTGACCATGGAGCGTCCGACTGAATGGCGATGCGCGGAGCTGCCGAGTGTCGAAGGAGCGTCCGACTGAATGGCGATGCGCGGAGCTGCCGAGTGTCGAAGGAGCGTCCGACTGAATGGCGATGCGCGGAGCTGTCGAGTGTCGAAGGAGCGTCCGACTGAATGGCGATGCGCGGAGCTGCCGAGTGTCGAAAGAGCGTCCGACTGAATGGCGATGCGCGGAGCTGCCGAGTGTCGAAGGAGCGTCCGACTGAATGGCGATGCGCGGAGCTGCCGAGGACGACGCGTCCAGTAGAGTGACGGTGCACGGAGCTGCCAAGTGACCATGGAGCATCCGACTGAATGGCGATGCGCGGAGCTGCCAAGTGACCATGGAGCGTCCGACTGAATGGCGATGCGCGGAGCTGCCGAGTGTCGAAAGAGCGTCCGACTGAATGGCGATGCGCGGAGCTGCCGAGTGTCGAAGGAGCGTCCGACTGAATAGCGATGCGCGGAGCTGCCGAGTGTCGAAGGAGCGTCCGACTGAATGGCGATGCGCGGAGCTGCCGAGGACGACGCGTCCAGTAGAGTGACGGTGCACGGAGCTGCCAAGTGACCATGGAGCATCCGACTGAATGGCGATGCGCGGAGCTGCCGAGTGTCGAAGGAGCGTCCGACTGAATGGCGATGCGCGGAGCCGCCGAGTGTCGAAGGAGCGTCCGACTGAATGGCGATGCGCGGAGCCGCCGAGTGTCGAAGGAGCGTCCGACTGAATGGCGATGCGCGGAGCCGCCGAGTGTCGAAGGAGCGTCCGACTGAATGGCGATGCGCGGAGCCGCCGAGTGTCGAAGGAGCGTCCGACTGAATGGCGATGCGCGGAGCCGCCGAGTGTCGAAGGAGCGTCCGACTGAATGGCGATGCGCGGAGCTGCCGAGGACGACACGTCCAGTAGAGTGACGGCGCGCGGAGCTGCCGAGTGACGATGGAGCGTCCGACTGAATGGCGATACGCGGAGCTGCCGAGTGTCGAAGGAGCGTTCGACTGAATGGCGATGCGCGGAGCTGCCGAGTGTCGAAGGAGCGTCCGACTGAATGGCGATGCGCGGAGCTGCCGAGTGTCGAAGGAGCGTCCGACTGAATGGTGATGCGCGGAACTGTCGAGTGTCGAAGGAGCGTCCGACTGAATGGCGATGCGCGGAGCTGCCGAGTGTCGAAAGAGCGTCCGACTGAATGGCGATGCGCGGAGCTGCCGAGTGTCGAAGGAGCGTCCCACTGAATGGCGATGCGCGGAGCTGCCGAGGACGACGCGTCCAGTAGAGTGACGGTGCACGGAGCTGCCAAGTGACCATGGAGCGTCCGACTGAATGGCGATGCGCGGAGCTGCCGAGGACGACGCGTCCAGTAGAGTGACGGCGCGCGGAGCTGCCGAGTGACGATGGAGCGTCCGACTGAATGGCGATACGCGAAGCTGCCGAGTGTCGAAGGAGCGTCCGACTGAATGGCGATGCGCGGAGCTGCCGAGTGTCCAAAGAGCGTCCGACTGAATGGCGATGCGCGGAGCTGCCGAGTGTCGAAGGAGCGTCCGACTGAATGGCGATGCGCGGAGCTGCCGAGTGTCGAAGGAGCGTCCGACTGAATGGCGATGCGCGGAGCTGCCGAGTGTCGAAGGAGCGTCCGACTGAATGGCGATGCGCGAGCTGCCGAGTGTCGAAGGAGCGTCCGACTGAATGGCGAGGCGCGGAGCTGCCGAGTGTCGAAGGAGCGTCCGACTGAATGGCGATGCGCGGAGCTGCCGAGTGTCGAAGGAGCGTCCGACTGAATGGCGATGCGCGGAGCTGTCGAGTGTCGAAGGAGCGTCCGACTGAATGGCGATGCGCGGAGCTACCGAGTGTCGAAAGAGCATCCGACTGAATGGCCGATGCGCGGAGCTGCCGAGTGTCGAAGGAGCGTCGACTGAATGGCGATGCGCGGAGCTGCCGAGGACGACGCGTCCAGTAGAGTGACGGTGCACGGAGCTGCCAAGTGACCATGGAGCGTCCGACTGAATGGCGATGCGCGGAGCTGCCGAGTGTCGAAGGAGCGTCCGACTGAATGGCGATGCGCGGAGCTGCCGAGTGTCGAAGGAGCGTCCGACTGAATGGCGATGCGCGGAGCTGTCGGGTGTCGAAGGAGCGTCGGACTGAATGGCGATGCGCGGAGCTGCCGAGTGTCGAAGGATCGTCCGACTGAATGGCGATGGGCGGAGCTGCCGAGTGTCGAAAGAGCGTCCGACTGAATGGCGATGCGCGGAGCTGCCGAGTGTCGAAGGAGCGTCCGACTAAATGGCGATGCGCGGAGCTGCCGAGTGTCGAAGGAGCGTCCGACTGAATGGCGATGCGCGGAGCTGCCGAGTGTCGAAGGAGCGTCCGACTGAATGGCGATGCGCGGAGCTGCCGAGCGATGATGACGCGTCCAGTAGAGTGACGGCGCGCGGAGCTGCCGAGTGTCGAAGGAGCGTCTGACTGAATGGCGATGCGTGGAGCTGCCGAGTGTCGAAGGAGCGTCCGACTGAATGGCGATGCGCGGAGCTGCCGAGTGTCGAAGGAGCGTCCGACTGAATGGCGAGGCGCGGAGCTGCCGAGTGTCGAAGGAGCGTCCGACTGAATGGCGATGCGCGGAGCTGCCGAGTGTCGAAGGAGCGTCCGACTGAATGGCGATGCGCGGAGCTGTCGAGTGTCGAAGGAGCGTCCGACTGAATGGCGATGCGCGGAGCTACCGAGTGTCGAAAGAGCGTCCGACTGAATGGCGATGCGCGGAGCTGCCGAGTGTCGAAGGAGCGTCCGACTGAATGGCGATGCGCGGAGCTGCCGAGGACGACGCGTCCAGTAGAGTGACGGTGCACGGAGCTGCCAAGTGACCATGGAGCGTCCGACTGAATGGCGATGCGCGGAGCTGCCGAGTGTCGAAGGAGCGTCCGACTGAATGGCGATGCGCGGAGCTGCCGAGTGTCGAAGGAGCGTCCGACTGAATGGCGATGCGCGGAGCTGTCGAGTGTCGAAGGAGCGTCCGACTGAATGGCGATGCGCGGAGCTGCCGACTGTCGAAAGAGCGTCCGACTGAATGGCGATGCGCGGAGCTGCCGAGTGTCGAAGGAGCGTCCGACTGAATGGCGATGCGCGGAGCTGCCGAGGACGACGCGTCCAGTAGAGTGACGGTGCACGGAGCTGCCAAGTGACCATGGAGCATCCGACTGAATGGCGATGCGCGGAGCTGCCGAGTGTCGAAGGAGCGTCCGACTGAATGGCGATGCGCGGAGCCGCCGAGTGTCGAAGGAGCGTCCGACTGAATGGCGATGCGCGGAGCCGCCGAGTGTCGAAGGAGCGTCCGACTGAATGGCGATGCGCGGAGCTGCCGAGGACGACACGTCCAGTAGAGTGACGGCGCGCGGAGCTGCCGAGTGACGATGGAGCGTCCGACTGAATGGCGATACGCGGAGCTGCCGAGTGTCGAAGGAGCGTCCGACTGAATGGCGATGCGCGGAGCTGCCGAGTGTCGAAGGAGCGTCCGTCTGAATGGCGATGCGCGGAGCTGCCGAGTGTCGAAGGAGCGTCCGACTGAATGGCGATGCGCGGAACTGTCGAGTGTCGAAGGAGCGTCCGACTGAATGGCGATGCGCGGAGCTGCCGAGGACGACGCGTCCAGTAGAGTGACGGCGCGCGGAGCTGCCGAGTGACGATGGAGCGTCCGACTGAATGGCGATACGCGGAGCTGCCGAGTGTCGAAGGAGCGTCCGACTGAATGGCGATGCGCGGAGCTGCCGAGTGTCCAAAGAGCGTCCGACTGAATGGCGATGCGCGGAGCTGCCGAGTGTCGAAGGAGCGTCCGACTGAATGGCGATGCGCGGAGCTGCCGAGTGTCGAAGGAGCGTCCGACTGAATGGCGATGCGTGGAGCTGCCGAGTGTCGAAGGAGCGTCCGACTGAATGGCGATGCGCGGAGCTGCCGAGTGTCGAAGGAGCGTCCGACTGAATGGCGAGGCGCGGAGCTGCCGAGTGTCGAAGGAGCGTCCGACTGAATGGCGATGCGCGGAGCTGCCGAGTGTCGAAGGAGCGTCCGACTGAATGGCGATGCGCGGAGCTGCCGAGTGTCGAAGGAGCGTCCGACTGAATGGCGATGCGCGGAGCTGCCGAGTGTCGAAGGAGCGTCCGACTGAATGGCGAGGCGCGGAGCTGCCGAGTGTCGAAGGAGCGTCCGACTGAATGGCGATGCGCGGAGCTGCCGAGTGTCGAAGGAGCGTCCGACTGAATGGCGATGCGCGGAGCTGTCGAGTGTCGAAGGAGCGTCCGACTGAATGGCGATGCGCGGAGCTACCGAGTGTCGAAAGAGCATCCGACTGAATGGCGATGCGCGGAGCTGCCGAGTGTCGAAGGAGCGTCCGACTGAATGGCGATGCGCGGAGCTGCCGAGGACGACGCGTCCAGTAGAGTGACGGTGCACGGAGCTGCCAAGTGACCATGGAGCGTCCGACTGAATGGCGATGCGCGGAGCTGCCGAGTGTCGAAGGAGCGTCCGACTGAATGGCGATGCGCGGAGCTGCCGAGTGTCGAAGGAGCGTCCGACTGAATGGCGATGCGCGGAGCTGTCGGGTGTCGAAGGAGCGTCGGACTGAATGGCGATGCGCGGAGCTGCCGAGTGTCGAAGGATCGTCCGACTGAATGGCGATGGGCGGAGCTGCCGAGTGTCGAAAGAGCGTCCGACTGAATGGCGATGCGCGGAGCTGCCGAGTGTCGAAGGAGCGTCCGACTAAATGGCGATGCGCGGAGCTGCCGAGTGTCGAAGGAGCGTCCGACTGAATGGCGATGCGCGGAGCTGCCGAGTGTCGAAGGAGCGTCCGACTGAATGGCGATGCGCGGAGCTGCCGAGCGATGATGACGCGTCCAGTAGAGTGACGGCGCGCGGAGCTGCCGAGTGTCGAAGGAGCGTCTGACTGAATGGCGATGCGTGGAGCTGCCGAGTGTCGAAGGAGCGTCCGACTGAATGGCGATGCGCGGAGCTGCCGAGTGTCGAAGGAGCGTCCGACTGAATGGCGAGGCGCGGAGCTGCCGAGTGTCGAAGGAGCGTCCGACTGAATGGCGATGCGCGGAGCTGCCGAGTGTCGAAGGAGCGTCCGACTGAATGGCGATGCGCGGAGCTGTCGAGTGTCGAAGGAGCGTCCGACTGAATGGCGATGCGCGGAGCTACCGAGTGTCGAAAGAGCGTCCGACTGAATGGCGATGCGCGGAGCTGCCGAGTGTCGAAGGAGCGTCCGACTGAATGGCGATGCGCGGAGCTGCCGAGGACGACGCGTCCAGTAGAGTGACGGTGCACGGAGCTGCCAAGTGACCATGGAGCGTCCGACTGAATGGCGATGCGCGGAGCTGCCGAGTGTCGAAGGAGCGTCCGACTGAATGGCGATGCGCGGAGCTGCCGAGTGTCGAAGGAGCGTCCGACTGAATGGCGATGCGCGGAGCTGTCGAGTGTCGAAGGAGCGTCCGACTGAATGGCGATGCGCGGAGCTGCCGAGTGTCGAAAGAGCGTCCGACTGAATGGCGATGCGCGGAGCTGCCGAGTGTCGAAGGAGCGTCCGACTGAATGGCGATGCGCGGAGCTGCCGAGGACGACGCGTCCAGTAGAGTGACGGTGCACGGAGCTGCCAAGTGACCATGGAGCATCCGACTGAATGGCGATGCGCGGAGCTGCCGAGTGTCGAAGGAGCGTCCGACTGAATGGCGATGCGCGGAGCCGCCGAGTGTCGAAGGAGCGTCCGACTGAATGGCGATGCGCGGAGCCGCCGAGTGTCGAAGGAGCGTCCGACTGAATGGCGATGCGCGGAGCTGCCGAGGACGACACGTCCAGTAGAGTGACGGCGCGCGGAGCTGCCGAGTGACGATGGAGCGTCCGACTGAATGGCGATACGCGGAGCTGCCGAGTGTCGAAGGAGCGTCCGACTGAATGGCGATGCGCGGAGCTGCCGAGTGTCGAAGGAGCGTCCGTCTGAATGGCGATGCGCGGAGCTGCCGAGTGTCGAAGGAGCGTCCGACTGAATGGCGATGCGCGGAACTGTCGAGTGTCGAAGGAGCGTCCGACTGAATGGCGATGCGCGGAGCTGCCGAGGACGACGCGTCCAGTAGAGTGACGGCGCGCGGAGCTGCCGAGTGACGATGGAGCGTCCGACTGAATGGCGATACGCGGAGCTGCCGAGTGTCGAAGGAGCGTCCGACTGAATGGCGATGCGCGGAGCTGCCGAGTGTCCAAAGAGCGTCCGACTGAATGGCGATGCGCGGAGCTGCCGAGTGTCGAAGGAGCGTCCGACTGAATGGCGATGCGCGGAGCTGCCGAGTGTCGAAGGAGCGTCCGACTGAATGGCGATGCGTGGAGCTGCCGAGTGTCGAAGGAGCGTCCGACTGAATGGCGATGCGCGGAGCTGCCGAGTGTCGAAGGAGCGTCCGACTGAATGGCGAGGCGCGGAGCTGCCGAGTGTCAAAGGAGCGTCCGACTGAATGGCGATGCGCGGAGCTGCCGAGTGTCGAAGGAGCGTCCGACTGAATGGCGATGCGCGGAGCTGCCGAGTGTCGAAGGAGCGTCCGACTGAATGGCGATGCGCGGAGCTGCCGAGCGATGATGACGCGTCCAGTAGAGTGACGGCGCGCGGAGCTGCCGAGTGTCGAAGGAGCGTCTGACTGAATGGCGATGCGTGGAGCTGCCGAGTGTCGAAGGAGCGTCCGACTGAATGGCGATGCGCGGAGCTGCCGAGTGTCGAAGGAGCGTCCGACTGAATGGCGAGGCGCGGAGCTGCCGAGTGTCGACGGAGCGTCCGACTGAATGGCGATGCGCGGAGCTGCCGAGTGTCGAAGGAGCGTCCGACAGAATGGCGATGCGCGGAGCTGTCGAGTGTCGAAGGAGCGTCCGACTGAATGGCGATGCGCGGAGCTACCGAGTGTCGAAAGAGCGTCCGACTGAATGGCGATGCGCGGAGCTGCCGAGTGTCGAAGGAGCGTCCGACTGAATGGCGATGCGCGGAGCTGCCGAGGACGACGCGTCCAGTAGAGTGACGGTGCACGGAGCTGCCAAGTGACCATGGAGCGTCCGACTGAATGGCGATGCGCGGAGCTGCCGAGTGTCGAAGGAGCGTCCGACTGAATGGCGATGCGCGGAGCTGCCGAGTGTCGAAGGAGCGTCCGACTGAATGGCGATGCGCGGAGCTGTCGAGTGTCGAAGGAGCGTCCGACTGAATGGCGATGCGCGGAGCTGCCGAGTGTCGAAAGAGCGTCCGACTGAATGGCGATGCGCGGAGCTGCCGAGTGTCGAAGGAGCGTCCGACTGAATGGCGATGCGCGGAGCTGCCGAGGACGACGCGTCCAGTAGAGTGACGGTGCACGGAGCTGCCAAGTGACCATGGAGCATCCGACTGAATGGCGATGCGCGGAGCTGCCGAGTGTCGAAGGAGCGTCCGACTGAATGGTGATGCGCGGAGCTGCCGAGTGTCGAAGGAGCGTCCGACTGAATGGCGATGCGCGGAGCTGTCGAGTGTCGAAGGAGCGTCCGACTGAATGGCGATGCGCGGAGCTGCCGAGTGTCGAAAGAGCGTCCGACTGAATGGCGATGCGCGGAGCTGCCAAGTGTCGAAGGAGCATCCGACTGAATGGCGATGCGCGGAGCTGCCGAGTGTCGAAGGAGCGTCCGACTGAATGGCGATGCGCGGACCTGTCGAGTGTCGAAGGAGCGTCCGACTGAATGGCGATGCGCGGAGCTGCCGAGGACGACGCGTCCAGTAGAGTGACGGCGCGCGGAGCTGCCGAGTGACGATGGAGCGTCCGACTGAATGGCGATACGCGGAGCTGCCGAGTGTCGAAGGAGCGTCCGACTGAATGGCGAGGCGCGGAGCTGCCGAGTGTCGAAGGAGCGTCCGACTGAATGGCGATGCGCGGAGCTGCCGAGTGTCGAAGGAGCGTCCGACTGAATGGCGATGCGCGGAGCTGTCGAGTGTCGAAGGAGCGTCCGACTGAATGGCGATGCGCGGAGCTACCGAGTGTCGAAAGAGCGTCCGACTGAATGGCGATGCGCGGAGCTGCCGAGTGTCGAAGGAGCGTCCGACTGAATGGCGATGCGCGGAGCTGCCGAGGACGACGCGTCCAGTAGAGTGACGGTGCACGGAGCTGCCAAGTGACCATGGAGCGTCCGACTGAATGGCGATGCGCGGAGCTGCCGAGTGTCGAAGGAGCGTCCGACTGAATGGCGATGCGCGGAGCTGCCGAGTGTCGAAGGAGCGTCCGACTGAATGGCGATGCGCGGAGCTGTCGAGTGTCGAAGGAGCGTCCGACTGAATGGCGATGCGCGGAGCTGCCGAGTGTCGAAAGAGCGTCCGACTGAATGGCGATGCGCGGAGCTGCCGAGTGTCGAAGGAGCGTCCAACTGAATGGCGATGCGCGGTGCTGCCGAGGACGACGCGTCCAGTAGAGTGACGGTGCACGGAGCTGCCAAGTGACCATGGAGCATCCGACTGAATGGCGATGCGCGGAGCTGCCGAGTGTCGAAGGAGCGTCCGACTGAATGGTGATGCGCGGAGCTGCCGAGTGTCGAAGGAGCGTCCGACTGAATGGCGATGCGCGGAGCTGTCGAGTGTCGAAGGAGCGTCCGACTGAATGGCGATGCGCGGAGCTGCCGAGTGTCGAAAGAGCGTCCGACTGAATGGCGATGCGCGGAGCTGCCAAGTGTCGAAGGAGCATCCGACTGAATGGCGATGCGCGGAGCTGCCGAGTGTCGAAGGAGCGTCCGACTGAATGGCGATGCGCGGACCTGTCGAGTGTCGAAGGAGCGTCCGACTGAATGGCGATGCGCGGAGCTGCCGAGGACGACGCGTCCAGTAGAGTGACGGCGCGCGGAGCTGCCGAGTGACGATGGAGCGTCCGACTGAATGGCGATACGCGGAGCTGCCGAGTGTCGAAGGAGCGTCCGACTGAATGGCGAGGCGCGGAGCTGCCGAGTGTCGAAGGAGCGTCCGACTGAATGGCGATGCGCGGAGCTGCCGAGTGTCGAAGGAGCGTCCGACTGAATGGCGATGCGCGGAGCTGTCGAGTGTCGAAGGAGCGTCCGACTGAATGGCGATGCGCGGAGCTACCGAGTGTCGAAAGAGCGTCCGACTGAATGGCGATGCGCGGAGCTGCCGAGTGTCGAAGGAGCGTCCGACTGAATGGCGATGCGCGGAGCTGCCGAGGACGACGCGTCCAGTAGAGTGACGGTGCACGGAGCTGCCAAGTGACCATGGAGCGTCCGACTGAATGGCGATGCGCGGAGCTGCCGAGTGTCGAAGGAGCGTCCGACTGAATGGCGATGCGCGGAGCTGCCGAGTGTCGAAGGAGCGTCCGACTGAATGGCGATGCGCGGAGCTGTCGAGTGTCGAAGGAGCGTCCGACTGAATGGCGATGCGCGGAGCTGCCGAGTGTCGAAAGAGCGTCCGACTGAATGGCGATGCGCGGAGCTGCCGAGTGTCGAAGGAGCGTCCAACTGAATGGCGATGCGCGGTGCTGCCGAGGACGACGCGTCCAGTAGAGTGACGGTGCACGGAGCTGCCAAGTGACCATGGAGCATCCGACTGAATGGCGATGCGCGGAGCTGCCGAGTGTCGAAGGAGCGTCCGACTGAATGGCGATGCGCGGAGCTGTCGAGTGTCGAAGGAGCGTCCGACTGAATGGCGATGCGCGGAGCTGCCGAGTGTCGAAAGAGCGTCCGACTGAATGGCGATGCGCGGAGCTGCCGAGTGTCGAAGGAGCGTCCGACTGAATGGCGATGCATGGAGCAGCCGAGTGTCGAAGGAGTGTCCGACTGAATGGCGATGCGCGGAGCTGCCGAGTGTCGAAGGAGCGTCCGACTGAATGGCGATGCGCGGAGCTGCCGAGGACGACGCATCCAGTAGAGTGACGGCGCGCGGAGCTGCCAAGTGACGATGGAGCGTCCGACTGAATGGCGATGCACGGAGCTGCCGAGTGTCGAAGGAGCATCCGACTGAATGGCGATGCGCGGAGCTGCCGAGTGTCGAAGGAGCGTCCGACTGAATGGCGATGCGCGGAACTGTCGAGTGTCGAAGGAGCGTCCGACTGAATGGCGATGCGCGGAGCTGCCGAGTGTCGAAGGAGCGTCCGACTGAATGGCGATGCGCGGAGCTGCCGAGTGTCGAAGGAGCGTCCGACTGAATGGCGATGCGCGGAGCTGCCGAGTGTCGAAGGAGCGTCCGACTGAATGGCGAGGCGCGGAGCTGCCGAGTGTCGAAGGAGCGTCCGACTGAATGGCGATGCGCGGAGCTGCCGAGTGTCGAAGGAGCGTCCGACTGAATGGCGATGCGCGGAGCTGTCGAGTGTCGAAGGAGCGTCCGACTGAATGGCGATGCGCGGAGCTACCGAGTGTCAAAAGAGCGTCCGACTGAATGGCGATGCGCGGAGCTGCCGAGTGTCGAAGGAGTGTCCGACTGAATGGCGATGCGCGGAGCTGCCGAGGACGACGCGTCCAGTAGAGTGACGGTGCACGGAGCTGCCAAGTGACCATGGAGCGTCCGACTGAATGGAGATGCGCGGAGCTGCCGAGTGTCGAAGGAGCGTCCGACTGAATGGCGATGCGCGGAGCTGCCAAGTATCGAAGGAGCGTCCGACTGAATGGCGATGCGCGGAGCTGTCGGGTGTCGAAGGAGCGTCCGACTGAATGGCGATGCGCGGAGCTGCCGAGTGTCGAAAGAGCGTCCGACTGAATGGCAATGCGCGGAGCTGCCGAGTGTCGAAGGAGCGTCCGACTGAATGGCGATGCGCGGAGCTGCCGAGTGTCGAAGGAGCGTCCGACTGAATGGCGATGCGCGGAGCTGCCGAGTGTCGAAGAAGCGTCCGACTGAATGGCGATGCGCGGAGCCGCCGAGTGTCGAAGGAGCGTCCGACTGAATGGCGATGCGCGGAGCCGCCGAGTGTCGAAGGAGCGTCCGACTGAATGGCGATGCGCGGAGCCGCCGAGTGTCGAAGGAGCGTCCGACTGAATGGCGAGGCGCGGAGCTGCCGAGGACGACGCGTCCAGTAGAGTGACGGCGCGCGGAGCTGCCGAGTGACGATGGAGCGTCGGACTGAATGGCGATGCGCGGAGCTGCCGAGTGTCGAAGGATCGTCCGACTGAATGGCGATGGGCGGAGCTGCCGAGTGTCGAAAGAGCGTCCGACTGAATGGCGATGCGCGGAGCTGCCGAGTGTCGAAGGAGCGTCCGACTAAATGGCGATGCGCGGAGCTGCCGAGTGTCGAAGGAGCGTCCGACTGAATGGCGATGCGCGGAGCTGCCGAGTGTCGAAGGAGCGTCCGACTGAATGGCGATGCGCGGACCTGCCGAGCGATGATGACGCGTCCAGTAGAGTGACGGCGCGCGGAGCTGCCGAGTGTCGAAGGAGCGTCTGACTGAATGGCGATGCGTGGAGCTACCGAGTGTCGAAGGAGCGTCCGACTGAATGGCGATGCGCGGAGCTGCCGAGTGTCGAAGGAGCGTCCGACTGAATGGCGAGGCGCGGAGCTGCCGAGTGTCGAAGGAGCGTCCGACTGAATGGCGATGCGCGGAGCTGCCGAGTGTCGAAGGAGCGTCCGACTGAATGGCGATGCGCGGAGCTGTCGAGTGTCGAAGGAGCGTCCGACTGAATGGCGATGCGCGGAGCTACCGAGTGTTGAAAGAGCGTCCGACTGAATGGCGAGGCGCGGAGCTGCCGAGTGTCGAAGGAGCGTCCGACTGAATGGCGATGCGCGGAGCTGCCGAGTGTCGAAGGAGCGTCCGACTGAATGGCGATGCGCGGAGCTGCCGAGTGTCGAAGGAGCGTCCGACTGAATGGCGATGCGCGGAGCTGTCGAGTGTCGAAGGAGCGTCCGACTGAATGGCGATGCGCGGAGCTGCCGAGTGTCGAAAGAGCGTCCGACTGAATGGCGATGCGCGGAGCTGCCGAGTGTCGAAGGAGCGTCCGACTGAATGGTGATGCGCGGAGCTGCCGAGGACGACGCGTCCAGTAGAGTGACGGTGCACGGAGCTGCCAAGTGACCATGGAGCATCCGACTGAATGGCGATGCGCGGAGCTGCCGAGTGTCGAAGGAGCGTCCGACTGAATGGCGATGCGCAGAGCTGCCGAGTGTCGAAGGAGCGTCCGACTGAATGGCGATGCGCGGAGCTGTCGAGTGTCGAAGGAGCGTCCGACTGAATGGCGATGCGCGGAGCTGCCGAGTTTCGAAAGAGCGTCCGACTGAATGGCGATGCGCGGAGCTGCCGAGTGTCGAAGGAGCGTCCGACTGAATGGCGATGCATGGAGCAGCCGAGTGTCGAAGGAGTGTCCGACTGAATGGTGATGCGCGGAGCTGCCGAGTGTCGAAGGAGCGTCCGACTGAATGGCGATGCGCGGAGCTGCCGAGGACGACGCATCCAGTAGAGTGACGGCGCGCGGAGCTGCCAAGTGACGATGGAGCGTCCGACTGAATGGCGATGCACGGAGCTGCCGAGTGTCGAAGGAGCATCCGACTGAATGGCGATGCGCGGAGCTGCCGAGTGTCGAAGGAGCGTCCGACTGAATGGCGATGCGCGGAGCTGTCGAGTGTCGAAGGAGCGTCCGACTGAATGGCGATGCGCGGAGCTGCCGAGGACGACGCGTCCAGTAGAGTGACGGCGCGCGGAGCTGCCGAGTGACGATGGAGCGTCCGACTGAATGGCGATACGCGGAGCTGCCGAGTGTCGAAGGAGCGTCCGACTGAATGGCGATGCGCGGAGCTGCCGAGTGTCCAAAGAGCGTCCGACTGAATGGCGATGCGCGGAGCTGCCGAGTGTCGAAGGAGCGTCCGACTGAATGGCGATGCGCGGAGCTGCCGAGTGTCGAAGGAGCATCCGACTGAATGGCGATGCGCGGAGCTGCCGAGTGTCGAAGGAGCGTCCGACTGAATGGCGATGCGCGGAGCTGCCGAGTGTCGAAGGAGGGTCCGACTGAATGGCGAGGCGCGGAGCTGCCGAGTGTCGAAGGAGCGTCCGACTGAATGGCGATGCGCGGAGCTGCCGAGTGTCGAAGGAGCGTCCGACTGAATGGCGATGCGCGGAGCTGTCGAGTGTCGAAGGAGCGTCCGACTGAATGGCGATGCGCGGAGCTACCGAGTGTCGAACGAGCGTCCGACTGAATGGCGATGCGCGGAGCTGCCGAGTGTCGAAGGAGCGTCCGACTGAATGGCGATGCGCGGAGCTGCCGAGGACGACGCGTCCAGTAGAGTGACGGTGCACGGAGCTGCCAAGTGACCATGGAGCGTCCGACTGAATGGCGATGCGCGGAGCTGCCGAGTGTCGAAGGAGCGTCCGACTGAATGGCGATGCGCGGAGCTGCCGAGTGTCGAAGGAGCGTCCGACTGAATGGCGATGCGCGGAGCTGTCGAGTGTCGAAGGAGCGTCCGACTGAATGGCGATGCGCGGAGCTGCCGAGTGTCGAAAGAGCGTCCGACTGAATGGCGATGCGCGGAGCTGCCGAGTGTCGAAGGAGCGTCCGACTGAATGGCGATGCGCGGAGCTGCCGAGGACGACGCGTCCAGTAGAGTGACGGTGCACGGAGCTGCCAAGTGACCATGGAGCATCCGACTGAATGGCGATGCGCGGAGCTGCCGAGTGTCGAAGGAGCGTCCGACTGAATGGCGATGCGCGGAGCTGCCGAGTGTCGAAGGAGCGTCCGACTGAATGGCGATGCGCGGAGCAGTCGAGTGTCGAAGGAGCGTCCGACTGAATGGCGATGCGCGGAGCTGCCGAGTGTCGAAAGAGCGTCCGACTGAATGGCGATGCGCGGAGCTGCCGAGTGTCGAAGGAGCGTCCGACTGAATGGCGATGCATGGAGCAGCCGAGTGTCGAAGGAGCGTCCGACTGAATGGCGATGCGCGGAGCTGCCGAGGACGACGCGTCCAGTAGAGTGACGGTGCACGGAGCTGCCAAGTGACCATGGAGCATCCGACTGAATGGCGATGCGCGGAGCTGCCGAGTGTCGAAGGAGCGTCCGACTGAATGGCGATGCGCGGAGCTGCCGAGTGTCGAAGGAGCGTCCGACTGAATGGCGATGCGCGGAGCTGTCGAGTGTCGAAGGAGCGTCCGACTGAATGGCGATGCGCGGAGCTACCGAGTGTCGAACGAGCGTCCGACTGAATGGCGATGCGCGGAGCTGCCGAGTGTCGAAGGAGCGTCCGACTGAATGGCGATGCGCGGAGCTGCCGAGGACGACGCGTCCAGTAGAGTGACGGTGCACGGAGCTGCCAAGTGACCATGGAGCGTCCGACTGAATGGCGATGCGCGGAGCTGCCGAGTGTCGAAGGAGCGTCCGACTGAATGGCGATGCGCGGAGCTGCCGAGTGTCGAAGGAGCGTCCGACTGAATGGCGATGCGCGGAGCTGTCGAGTGTCGAAGGAGCGTCCGACTGAATGGCGATGCGCGGAGCTGCCGAGTGTCGAAAGAGCGTCCGACTGAATGGCGATGCGCGGAGCTGCCGAGTGTCGAAGGAGCGTCCGACTGAATGGCGATGCGCGGAGCTGCCGAGGACGACGCGTCCAGTAGAGTGACGGTGCACGGAGCTGCCAAGTGACCATGGAGCATCCGACTGAATGGCGATGCGCGGAGCTGCCGAGTGTCGAAGGAGCGTCCGACTGAATGGCGATGCGCGGAGCTGCCGAGTGTCGAAGGAGCGTCCGACTGAATGGCGATGCGCGGAGCTGTCGAGTGTCGAAGGAGCGTCCGACTGAATGGCGATGCGCGGAGCTGCCGAGTGTCGAAAGAGCGTCCGACTGAATGGCGATGCGCGGAGCTGCCGAGTGTCGAAGGAGCGTCCGACTGAATGGCGATGCATGGAGCAGCCGAGTGTCGAAGGAGGGTCCGACTGAATGGTGATGCGCGGAGCTGCCGAGTGTCGAAGGAGCGTCCGACTGAATGGCGATGCGCGGAGCTGCCGAGGACGACGCGTCCAGTAGAGTGACGGTGCACGGAGCTGCCAAGTGACCATGGAGCATCCGACTGAATGGCGATGCGCGGAGCTGCCGAGTGTCGAAGGAGCGTCCGACTGAATGGCGATGCGCGGAGCTGCCGAGTGTCGAAGGAGCGTCCGACTGAATGGCGATGCGCGGAGCTGTCGAGTGTCGAAGGAGCGTCCGACTGAATGGCGATGCGCGGAGCTACCGAGTGTCGAACGAGCGTCCGACTGAATGGCGATGCGCGGAGCTGCCGAGTGTCGAAGGAGCGTCCGACTGAATGGCGATGCGCGGAGCTGCCGAGGATGACGCGTCCAGTAGAGTGACGGTGCACGGAGCTGCCAAGTGACCATGGAGCGTCCGACTGAATGGCGATGCGCGGAGCTGCCGAGTGTCGAAGGAGCGTCCGACTGAATGGCGATGCGCGGAGCTGCCGAGTGTCGAAGGAGCGTCCGACTGAATGGCGATGCGCGGAGCTGTCGAGTGTCGAAGGAGCGTCCGACTGAATGGCGATGCGCGGAGCTGCCGAGTGTCGAAAGAGCGTCCGACTGAATGGCGATGCGCGGAGCTGCCGAGTGTCGAAGGAGCGTCCGACTGAATGGCGATGCGCGGAGCTGCCGAGGACGACGCGTCCAGTAGAGTGACGGTGCACGGAGCTGCCAAGTGACCATGGAGCATCCGACTGAATGGCGATGCGCGGAGCTGCCGAGTGTCGAAGGAGCGTCCGACTGAATGGCGATGCGCGGAGCTGCCGAGTGTCGAAGGAGCGTCCGACTGAATGGCGATGCGCGGAGCTGTCGAGTGTCGAAGGAGCGTCCGACTGAATGGCGATGCGCGGAGCTGCCGAGTGTCGAAAGAGCGTCCGACTGAATGGCGATGCGCGGAGCTGCCGAGTGTCGAAGGAGCGTCCGACTGAATGGCGATGCATGGAGCAGCCGAGTGTCGAAGGAGTGTCCGACTGAATGGTGATGCGCGGAGCTGCCGAGTGTCGAAGGAGCGTCCGACTGAATGGCGATGCGCGGAGCTGCCGAGGACGACGCATCCAGTAGAGTGACGGCGCGCGGAGCTGCCAAGTGACGATGGAGCGTCCGACTGAATGGCGATGCACGGAGCTGCCGAGTGTCGAAGGAGCATCCGACTGAATGGCGATGCGCGGAGCTGCCGAGTGTCGAAGGAGCGTCCGACTGAATGGCGATGCGCGGAGCTGTCGAGTGTCGAAGGAGCATCCGACTGAATGGCGATGCGCGGAGCTACCGAGGACGACGCGTCCAGTAGAGTGACGGCGCGCGGAGCTGCCGAGTGACGATGGAGCGTCCGACTGAATGGCGATACGCGGAGCTGCCGAGTGTCGAAGGAGCGTCCGACTGAATGGCGATGCGCGGAGCTGCCGAGTGTCCAAAGAGCGTCCGACTGAATGGCGATGCGCGGAGCTGCCGAGTGTCGAAGGAGCGTCCGACTGAATGGCGATGCGCGGAGCTGCCGAGTGTCGAAGGAGCATCCGACTGAATGGCGATGCGCGGAGCTGCCGAGTGTCGAAGGAGCGTCCGACTGAATGGCGATGCGCGGAGCTGCCGAGTGTCGAAGGAGCGTCCGACTGAATGGCGAGGCGCGGAGCTGCCGAGTGTCGAAGGAGCGTCCGACTGAATGGCGATGCGCGGAGCTGCCGAGTGTCGAAGGAGCGTCCGACTGAATGGCGATGCGCGGAGCTGTCGAGTGTCGAAGGAGCGTCCGACTGAATGGCGATGCGCGGAGCTACCGAGTGTCGAAAGAGCGTCCGACTGAATGGCGATGCGCGGAGCTGCCGAGTGTCGAAGGAGCGTCCGACTGAATGGCGATGCGCGGAGCTGCCGAGGACGACGCGTCCAGTAGAGTGACGGTGCACGGAGCTGCCAAGTGACCATGGAGCGTCCGACTGAATGGCGATGCGCGGAGCTGCCGAGTGTCGAAGGAGCGTCCGACTGAATGGCGATGCGCGGAGCTGCCGAGTGTCGAAGGAGCGTCCGACTGAATGGCGATGCGCGGAGCTGTCGAGTGTCGAAGGAGCGTCCGACTGAATGGCGATGCGCGGAGCTGCCGAGTGTCGAAAGAGCGTCCGACTGAATGGCGATGCGCGGAGCTGCCGAGTGTCGAAGGAGCGTCCGACTGAATGGCGATGCGCGGAGCTGCCGAGGACGAC
This sequence comes from Elymus sibiricus, assembly GCA_039707655.1. NCBI lineage: Eukaryota > Viridiplantae > Streptophyta > Magnoliopsida > Poales > Poaceae > Elymus > Elymus sibiricus. The sequence goes on from CM077673.1 coordinate 338,955,703, forward strand.
GCGTCCAGTAGAGTGACGGTGCACGGAGCTGCCAAGTGACCATGGAGCATCCGACTGAATGGCGATGCGCGGAGCTGCCGAGTGTCGAAGGAGCGTCCGACTGAATGGCGATGCGCGGAGCTGCCGAGTGTCGAAGGAGCGTCCGACTGAATGGCGATGCGCGGAGCTGTCGAGTGTCGAAGGAGCGTCCGACTGAATGGCGATGCGCGGAGCTGCCGAGTGTCGAAAGAGCGTCCGACTGAATGGCGATGCGCGGAGCTGCCGAGTGTCGAAGGAGCGTCCGACTGAATGGCGATGCGCGGAGCTGCCGAGGACGACGCGTCCAGTAGAGTGACGGTGCACGGAGCTGCCAAGTGACCATGGAGCATCCGACTGAATGGCGATGCGCGGAGCTGCCGAGTGTCGAAGGAGCGTCCGACTGAATGGCGATGCGCGGAGCTGCCGAGTGTCGAAGGAGCGTCCGACTGAATGGCGATGCGCGGAGCAGTCGAGTGTCGAAGGAGCGTCCGACTGAATGGCGATGCGCGGAGCTGCCGAGTGTCGAAAGAGCGTCCGACTGAATGGCGATGCGCGGAGCTGCCGAGTGTCGAAGGAGCGTCCGACTGAATGGCGATGCATGGAGCAGCCGAGTGTCGAAGGAGCGTCCGACTGAATGGCGATGCGCGGAGCTGCCGAGTGTCGAAGGAGCGTCCGACTGAATGGCGATGCGCGGAGCTGCCGAGTGTCGAAGGAGCGTCCGACTGAATGGCGATGCACGGAGCTGTCGAGTGTCAAAGGAGCATCCGACTGAATGGCGATGCGCGGAGCTGCCGAGGACGACGCGTCCAGAAGAGTGACGGCGCGCGGAGCTGCCGAGTGACGATGGAGCGTCCGACTGAATGGCGATACGCGGAGCTGCCGAGTGTCGAATGAGCGTCCGACTGAATTGCGATGCGCGGAGCTGCCGAGTGTCCATGGAGCGTCCGACTGAATGGCGATGCGCGGAGCTGCCGAGTGTCGAAGGAGCGTCCGACTGAATGGCGATGCGCGGAGCTGCCGAGTGTCGAAGGAGCGTCCGACTGAATGGCGATGCGCGGAGCTGCCGAGTGTCGAAGGAGCGTCCGACTGAATGGCGATGCGCGGAGCTGCCGAGTGTCGAAGGAGCGTCCGACTGAATGGCGATGCGCGGAGCTGCTGAGTGTCGAAGGAGCGTCCGACTGAATGGCGATGCGCGGAGCTGCCGAGGACGACGCGTCCAGTAGAGTGACGGTGCACGGAGCTGCCAAGTGACCATGGAGCGTCCGACTGAATGGCGATGCGCGGAGCTGCCGAGTGTCGAAGGAGCGTCCGACTGAATGGCGATGCGCGGAGCTGCCGAGTGTCGAAGGAGCGTCCGACTGAATGGCGATGCGCGGAGCTGTCGAGTGTCGAAGGAGCGTCCGACTGAATGGCGATGCGCGGAGCTGCCGAGTGTCGAAAGAGCGTCCGACTGAATGGCGATGCGCGGAGCTGCCGAGTGTCGAAGGAGCGTCCGATTGAATGGCGATGCGCGGAGCTGCCGAGGACGACGCGTCCAGTAGAGTGACGGTGCACGGAGCTGCCAAGTGACCATGGAGCGTCCGACTGAATGGCGATGCGCGGAGCTGCCGAGTGTCGAAGGAGCGTCCGACTGAATGGCGATGCGCGGAGCTGCCGAGTGTCGAAGGAGCGTCCGACTGAATGGCGATGCGCGAAGCTGTCGAGTGTCGAAGGAGCGTCCGACTGAATGGCGATGCGCGGAGCTGCCGAGTGTCGAAAGAGCGTCCGACTGAATGGCGATGCGCGGAGCTGCCGAGTGTCGAAGGAGCGTCCGACTGAATGGCGATGCGCGGAGCTGCCGAGGACGACGCGTCCAGTAGAGTGACGGTGCACGTAGCTGCCAAGTGACCATGGAGCATCCGACTGAATGGCGATGCGCGGAGCTGCCGAGTGTCGAAGGAGCGTCCGACTGAATGGCGATGCGCGGAGCTGCCGAGTGTCGAAGGAGCGTCCGACTGAATGGCGATGCGCGGAGCAGTCGAGTGTCGAAGGAGCGTCCAACTGAATGGCGATGCGCGGAGCTGCCGAGTGTCGAAAGAGCGTCCGACTGAATGGCGATGCGCGGAGCTGCCGAGTGTCGAAGGAGCGTCCGACTGAATGGCGATGCATGGAGCAGCCGAGTGTCGAAGGAGCGTCCGACTGAATGGCGATGCGCGGAGCTGCCGAGTGTCGAAGGAGTGTCCGACTGAATGGCGATGCGCGGAGCTGCCGAGGACGACGCATCCAGTAGAGTGACGGCGCGCGGAGCTGCCAAGTGACGATGGAGCGTCCGACTGAATGGTGATGCACGGAGCTGCCGAGTGTCGAAGGAGCATCCGACTGAATGGCGATGCGCGGAGCTGCCGAGTGTCGAAGGAGCGTCCGACTGAATGGCGATGCGCGGAGCTGTCGAGTGTCGAAGGAGCATCCGACTGAATGGCGATGCGCGGAGCTGCCGAGGACGACGCGTCCAGTAGAGTGACGGCGCGCGGAGCTGCCGAGTGACGATGGAGCGTCCGACTGAATGGCGATACGCGGAGCTGCCGAGTGTCGAAGGAGCGTCCGACTGAATGGCGATGCGCGGAGCTGCCGAGTGTCCAAAGAGCGTCCGACTGAATGGCGATGCGCGGAGCTGCCGAGTGTCGAAGGAGCGTCCGACTGAATGGCGATGCGCGGAGCTGCCGAGTGTCGAAGGAGCGTCCGACTGAATGGCGATGCGCGGAGCTGCCGAGTGTCGAAGGAGCGTCCGACTGAATGGCGATGCGCGGAGCTGCCGAGTGTCGAAGGAGCGTCCGACTGAATGGCGAGGCGCGGAGCTGCCGAGTGTCGAAGGAGCGTCCGACTGAATGGCGATGCGCGGAGCAGCCGAGTGTCGAAGGAGCGTCCGACTGAATGGCGATGCGCGGAGCTGTCGAGTGTCGAAGGAGCGTCCGACTGAATGGCGATGCGCGGAGCTGCCGAGTGTCGAAAGAGCGTCCGACTGAATGGCGATGCGCGGAGCTGCCGAGTGTCGAAGGAGCGTCCCACTGAATGGCGATGCGCGGAGCTGCCGAGGACGACGCGTCCAGTAGAGTGACGGTGCACGGAGCTGCCAAGTGACCATGGAGCGTCCGACTGAATGGCGATGCGCGGAGCTGCCGAGTGTCGAAGGAGCGTCCGACTGAATGGCGATGCGCGGAGCTGCCGAGTGTCGAAGGAGCGTCCGACTGAATGGCGATGCGCGGAGCTGTCGAGTGTCGAAGGAGCGTCCGACTGAATGGCGATGCGCGGAGCTGCCGAGTGTCGAAAGTGCGTCCGACTGAATGGCGATGCGCGGAGCTGCCGAGTGTCGAAGGAGCGTCCGACTGAATGGCGATGCGCGGAGCTGCCGAGGACGACGGGTCCAGTAGAGTGACGGTGCACGGAGCTGCCAAGTGACCATGGAGCGTCCGACTGAATGGCGATGCGCGGAGCTGCCGAGTGTCGAAGGAGCGTCCGACTGAATGGCGATGCGCGGAGCTGCCGAGTGTCGAAGGAGCGTCCGACAGAATGGCGATGCGCGGAGCTGTCGAGTGTCGAAGGAGCGTCCGACTGAATGGCGATGCGCGGAGCTGCCGAGTGTCGAAAGAGCGTCCGACTGAATGGCGATGCGCGGAGCTGCCGAGTGTCGAAGGAGCATCCGACTGAATGGCGATGCATGGAGCAGCCGAGTGTCGAAGGAGCGTCCGACTGAATGGCGATGCGCGGAGCTGCCGAGTGTCGAAGGAGCGTCCGACTGAATGGCGATGCGCGGAGCTGCCGAGGACGACGCATCCAGTAGAGTGACGGCGCGCGGAGCTGCCAAGTGACGATGGAGCGTCCGAATGAATGGCGATGCGCGGAGCTGCCGAGTGTCGAAGGAGCATCCGACTGAATGGCGATGCGCGGAGCTGCCGAGTGTCGAAGGAGCGTCCGACTGAATGGCGATGCGCGGAGCTGTCGAGTGTCGAAGGAGCGTCCGACTGAATGGCGATGCGCGGAGCTGCCGAGGACGACGCGTCCAGTAGAGTGACGGCGCGCGGAGCTGCCGAGGACGACGCGTCCAGTAGAGTGACGGCGCGCGGAGCTGCCGAGTGTCGAAGGAGCGTCCGACTGAATGGCGATGCGCGGAGCTGCCGAGTGTCCAAAGAGCGTCCGACTGAATGGCGATGCGCGGAGCTGCCGAGTGTCGAAGGAGCGTCCGACTGAATGGCGATGCGCGGAGCTGCCGAGTGTCGAAGGAGCGGCCGACTGAATGGCGATGCGCGGAGCTGCCTAGTGTCGAAGGAGCGTCCGACTGAATGGCGATGCGCGGAGCTGCCGAGTGATGACGACGCGTCCAGTAGAGTGACGGCGCGCGGAGCTGCCGAGTGTCGAAGGAGCGTCCGACTGAATGGCGATGCGCGGAGCTGCCGAGTGATGATGACGCGTCTAGTAGAGTGACGGCGCGCGGAGCTGCCGAGTGTCGAAGGAGCGTCCGACTGAATGGCGATGCGCGGAGCCGCCGAGTGTCGAAGGAGCGTCTGACTGAATGGCGATGCGCGGAGCTGCCGAGTGTCGAAGGAGCGTCCGACTGAATGGCGATGCGCGGAGCTGCCGAGTGTCGAAAGAGCGTCCGACTGAATGGCGATGCGCGGAGCTGCCGAGTGTCGAAGGAGCGTCCGACTGAATGGCGATGCGCGGAGCTGCCGAGTGTCGAAGGAGCGTCTGACTGAATGGCGATGCGCGGAGCTGCCGAGTGTCGAAGGAGCGTCCGACTGAATGGCGATGCGCGGAGCTGCCGAGTGTCGAAAGAGCGTCCGACTGAATGGCGATGCGCGGAGCTGCCGAGTGTCGAAGGAGCGTCCGACTGAATGGCGATGCGCGGAGCTGCCGAGTGTCGAAGGAGCGTCCGACTGAATGGCGATGCGCGGAGCTGCCGAGTGTCGAAGGAGCGTCCGACTGAATGGTGATGCGCGGAGCTGCCGAGGACGAAGCGTCCAGTAGAGTGACGGCGCGCGGAGCTGCCGAGTGACGATGGAGCGTCCGACTGAATGGCGATGCGCGGAGCTGCCGAGTGTCGAAGGAGCGTCCGACTGAATGGCGATGCGCGGAGCTGCCGAGTGTCGAAGGAGCCTCCGACTGAATGGCTATGCGTGGAGCTGCCGAGTGTCGAAGGAGCGTCCGACTGAATGGCGATGCGCGGAGCTGCCGAGGACGACGCGTCCAGTAGAGTGACGGCGCGTGGAGCTGCCGAGTGACGATGGAGCGTCCGACTGAATGGCGATGCGCGGAGCTGCCGAGTGTCGAACGAGCGTCCGACTGAATGGCGATGCGCGGAGCTGCCGAGTGTCGAAGGAGCGTCCGACTGAATGGCGATGCGCGGAGCTTCCGAGTGTCGAAAGAGCGGCCGACGGAATGGTGATGCGCGGAGCTGCCTAGTGTCGAAGGAGCGTCCGACTGAATGGCGATGCGCGGAGCTGCCGAGTGTCGAAGGAGCGTCCGACTGAATGGCGAGGCGCGGAGCTGCCGAGTGTAGAACGAGCGTCCGACTGAATGACGATGCGCGGAGCTGCCGAGTGTCGAAGGAGCGTCCGACTGAATGGCGATGCGCGGAGCCGCCGAGTGTCGAAGGAGCGTCCGACTGAATGGCGATGCGCGGAGCTGCCGAGGACGACGCGTCCAGTAGAGTGACAGCACGCGGAGCTGCCGATTGACGATGGAGCGTCGGACTGAATGGCGATGCGCGGAGCTGCCGAGTGTCGAAGGATCGTCCGACTGAATGGCGATGCGCGGAGCTGCCGAGTGTCGAAGGAGCGTCCGACTGAATGGCGATGCGCGGAGCTGCCGAGTGTCGAAGGAGCGTCCGACTGAATGGCGATGCGCGGAGCTGCCGAGTGTCGAATGAGCGTCCGACTGAATGGCGTTGCGCGGAGCTGCCGAGCAATGACGACGCGTCCAGTAGATTGACGGCGCGCGGAGCTGCCGACTGTCGAAGGAGCGTCCGACTGAATGGCGATGCGTGGAGCTGCCGAGTGTCGAAGGAGCGTCCGACTGAATGGCGATGCGCGGAGCGGCCGAGTGTCGAAGGAGCGTCCGAGTGAATGGCGATGCGTGGAGCCGCCGAGTGTCGAAGGAGCGTCCGACTGAATGGCGATGCGCGGAGCTGCCGAGGACGACGCGTCCAGTAGAGTGACGGCGTGCGGAGCTGCCGAGTGACGATGGACCGTCGGACTGAATGGCGATGCGCGGAGCTGCCGAGTGTCGAAGGATCGTCCGACTGAATGGCGATGCGCGGAGCTACCGAGTGTCGAAAGAGCGTCCGACTGAATGGCGATGCGCGGAGCTGCCGAGTGTTGAAGGAGCGTCCGACTGAATGGCGATGCGCGGAGCTGCCGAGTGTCGAAGGAGCGTCCGACTGAATGGCGATGCGCGGAGCAGCCGAGTGTCGAAGGAGCATCCGACTGAATGGCGATGCGCGGAGCTGCCGAGCGATGACGACGCGTCCAGTAGAGTGACGGCGCGCGGAGCTGCCGAGTGTCGAAGGAGCGTCCGACTGAATGGCGATGCGGGGAGCTGCCGAGTGTCGAAGGAGCGTCCGACTGAATGGCGAGGCGCGGAGCTGCCGAGTGTCGAAGGAGCGTCCGACTGAATGGCGATGCGCGGAGCTGCCGAGTGATGACGACGCGGCCAGTAGAGTGACGGTGCGCGGAGCTGCCGAGTGTCGAAGGAGCGTCCGATTGAATGGCGATGCGCGGAGCTGCCGAGTGATGACGACGCGTCTAGTAGAGTGACGGCCCGCGGAGCTGCCGAGTGTCGAAGGAGCGTCCGGCTGAATGGCGCTGCGCGGAGCCGCCGAGTGTCGAAGGAGCGTCCGACTGAATGGCGATGCGCGGAGCTGCCAAGTGACCATGGAGCATCCGACTGAATGGCGATGCGCGGAGCTGCCGAGTGTCGAAGGAGCATCCGACTGAATGGCGATGCGCGGAGCTGCCGAGTGTCGAAGGAGCGTCCGACTGAATGGCGATGCGCGGAGCAGTCGAGTGTCGAAGGAGCGTCCAACTGAATGGCGATGCGCGGAGCTGCCGAGTGTCGAAAGAGCGTCCGACTGAATGGCGATGCGCGGAGCTGCCGAGTGTCGAAGGAGCGTCCGACTGAATGGCGATGCATGGAGCAGCCGAGTGTCGAAGGAGCGTCCGACTGAATGGCGATGCGCGGAGCTGCCGAGTGTCGAAGGAGTGTCCGACTGAATGGCGATGCGCGGAGCTGCCGAGGACGACGCATCCAGTAGAGTGACGGCGCGCGGAGCTGCCAAGTGACGATGGAGCGTCCGACTGAATGGTGATGCACGGAGCTGCCGAGTGTCGAAGGAGCATCCGACTGAATGGCGATGCGCGGAGCTGCCGAGTGTCGAAGGAGCGTCCGACTGAATGGCGATGCGCGGAGCTGTCGAGTGTCGAAGGAGCATCCGACTGAATGGCGATGCGCGGAGCTGCCGAGGACGACGCGTCCAGTAGAGTGACGGCGCGCGGAGCTGCCGAGTGACGATGGAGCGTCCGACTGAATGGCGATACGCGGAGCTGCCGAGTGTCGAAGGAGCGTCCGACTGAATGGCGATGCGCGGAGCTGCCGAGTGTCCAAAGAGCGTCCGACTGAATGGCGATGCGCGGAGCTGCCGAGTGTCGAAGGAGCGTCCGACTGAATGGCGATGCGCGGAGCTGCCGAGTGTCGAAGGAGCGTCCGACTGAATGGCGATGCGCGGAGCTGCCGAGTGTCGAAGGAGCGTCCGACTGAATGGCGATGCGCGGAGCTGCCGAGTGTCGAAGGAGCGTCCGACTGAATGGCGAGGCGCGGAGCTGCCGAGTGTCGAAGGAGCGTCCGACTGAATGGCGATGCGCGGAGCAGCCGAGTGTCGAAGGAGCGTCCGACTGAATGGCGATGCGCGGAGCTGTCGAGTGTCGAAGGAGCGTCCGACTGAATGGCGATGCGCGGAGCTGCCGAGTGTCGAAAGAGCGTCCGACTGAATGGCGATGCGCGGAGCTGCCGAGTGTCGAAGGAGCGTCCCACTGAATGGCGATGCGCGGAGCTGCCGAGGACGACGCGTCCAGTAGAGTGACGGTGCACGGAGCTGCCAAGTGACCATGGAGCGTCCGACTGAATGGCGATGCGCGGAGCTGCCGAGTGTCGAAGGAGCGTCCGACTGAATGGCGATGCGCGGAGCTGCCGAGTGTCGAAGGAGCGTCCGACTGAATGGCGATGCGCGGAGCTGTCGAGTGTCGAAGGAGCGTCCGACTGAATGGCGATGCGCGGAGCTGCCGAGTGTCGAAAGTGCGTCCGACTGAATGGCGATGCGCGGAGCTGCCGAGTGTCGAAGGAGCGTCCGACTGAATGGCGATGCGCGGAGCTGCCGAGGACGACGGGTCCAGTAGAGTGACGGTGCACGGAGCTGCCAAGTGACCATGGAGCGTCCGACTGAATGGCGATGCGCGGAGCTGCCGAGTGTCGAAGGAGCGTCCGACTGAATGGCGATGCGCGGAGCTGCCGAGTGTCGAAGGAGCGTCCGACAGAATGGCGATGCGCGGAGCTGTCGAGTGTCGAAGGAGCGTCCGACTGAATGGCGATGCGCGGAGCTGCCGAGTGTCGAAAGAGCGTCCGACTGAATGGCGATGCGCGGAGCTGCCGAGTGTCGAAGGAGCATCCGACTGAATGGCGATGCATGGAGCAGCCGAGTGTCGAAGGAGCGTCCGACTGAATGGCGATGCGCGGAGCTGCCGAGTGTCGAAGGAGCGTCCGACTGAATGGCGATGCGCGGAGCTGCCGAGGACGACGCATCCAGTAGAGTGACGGCGCGCGGAGCTGCCAAGTGACGATGGAGCGTCCGAATGAATGGCGATGCGCGGAGCTGCCGAGTGTCGAAGGAGCATCCGACTGAATGGCGATGCGCGGAGCTGCCGAGTGTCGAAGGAGCGTCCGACTGAATGGCGATGCGCGGAGCTGTCGAGTGTCGAAGGAGCGTCCGACTGAATGGCGATGCGCGGAGCTGCCGAGGACGACGCGTCCAGTAGAGTGACGGCGCGCGGAGCTGCCGAGGACGACGCGTCCAGTAGAGTGACGGCGCGCGGAGCTGCCGAGTGTCGAAGGAGCGTCCGACTGAATGGCGATGCGCGGAGCTGCCGAGTGTCCAAAGAGCGTCCGACTGAATGGCGATGCGCGGAGCTGCCGAGTGTCGAAGGAGCGTCCGACTGAATGGCGATGCGCGGAGCTGCCGAGTGTCGAAGGAGCGTCCGACTGAATGGCGATGCGCGGAGCTGCCTAGTGTCGAAGGAGCGTCCGACTGAATGGCGATGCGCGGAGCTGCCGAGTGATGACGACGCGTCCAGTAGAGTGACGGCGCGCGGAGCTGCCGAGTGTCGAAGGAGCGTCCGACTGAATGGCGATGCGCGGAGCTGCCGAGTGATGATGACGCGTCTAGTAGAGTGACGGCGCGCGGAGCTGCCGAGTGTCGAAGGAGCGTCCGACTGAATGGCGATGCGCGGAGCCGCCGAGTGTCGAAGGAGCGTCTGACTGAATGGCGATGCGCGGAGCTGCCGAGTGTCGAAGGAGCGTCCGACTGAATGGCGATGCGCGGAGCTGCCGAGTGTCGAAAGAGCGTCCGACTGAATGGCGATGCGCGGAGCTGCCGAGTGTCGAAGGAGCGTCCGACTGAATGGCGATGCGCGGAGCTGCCGAGTGTCGAAGGAGCGTCTGACTGAATGGCGATGCGCGGAGCTGCCGAGTGTCGAAGGAGCGTCCGACTGAATGGCGATGCGCGGAGCTGCCGAGTGTCGAAAGAGCGTCCGACTGAATGGCGATGCGCGGAGCTGCCGAGTGTCGAAGGAGCGTCCGACTGAATGGCGATGCGCGGAGCTGCCGAGTGTCGAAGGAGCGTCCGACTGAATGGCGATGCGCGGAGCTGCCGAGTGTCGAAGGAGCGTCCGACTGAATGGTGATGCGCGGAGCTGCCGAGGACGAAGCGTCCAGTAGAGTGACGGCGCGCGGAGCTGCCGAGTGACGATGGAGCGTCCGACTGAATGGCGATGCGCGGAGCTGCCGAGTGTCGAAGGAGCGTCCGACTGAATGGCGATGCGCGGAGCTGCCGAGTGTCGAAGGAGCCTCCGACTGAATGGCTATGCGTGGAGCTGCCGAGTGTCGAAGGAGCGTCCGACTGAATGGCGATGCGCGGAGCTGCCGAGGACGACGCGTCCAGTAGAGTGACGGCGCGTGGAGCTGCCGAGTGACGATGGAGCGTCCGACTGAATGGCGATGCGCGGAGCTGCCGAGTGTCGAACGAGCGTCCGACTGAATGGCGATGCGCGGAGCTGCCGAGTGTCGAAGGAGCGTCCGACTGAATGGCGATGCGCGGAGCTTCCGAGTGTCGAAAGAGCGGCCGACGGAATGGTGATGCGCGGAGCTGCCTAGTGTCGAAGGAGCGTCCGACTGAATGGCGATGCGCGGAGCTGCCGAGTGTCGAAGGAGCGTCCGACTGAATGGCGAGGCGCGGAGCTGCCGAGTGTAGAACGAGCGTCCGACTGAATGACGATGCGCGGAGCTGCCGAGTGTCGAAGGAGCGTCCGACTGAATGGCGATGCGCGGAGCCGCCGAGTGTCGAAGGAGCGTCCGACTGAATGGCGATGCGCGGAGCCGCCGAGTGTCGAAGGAGCGTCCGACTGAATGGCGATGCGCGGAGCTGCCGAGGACGACGCGTCCAGTAGAGTGACAGCACGCGGAGCTGCCGATTGACGATGGAGCGTCGGACTGAATGGCGATGCGCGGAGCTGCCGAGTGTCGAAGGATCGTCCGACTGAATGGCGATGCGCGGAGCTGCCGAGTGTCGAAGGAGCGTCCGACTGAATGGCGATGCGCGGAGCTGCCGAGTGTCGAAGGAGCGTCCGACTGAATGGCGATGCGCGGAGCTGCCGAGTGTCGAATGAGCGTCCGACTGAATGGCGTTGCGCGGAGCGGCCGAGGACGACGCGTCCAGTAGAGTGACGGCGTGCGGAGCTGCCGAGTGACGATGGACCGTCGGACTGAATGGCGATGCGCGGAGCTGCCGAGTGTCGAAGGATCGTCCGACTGAATGGCGATGCGCGGAGCTACCGAGTGTCGAAAGAGCGTCCGACTGAATGGCGATGCGCGGAGCTGCCGAGTGTTGAAGGAGCGTCCGACTGAATGGCGATGCGCGGAGCTGCCGAGTGTTGAAGGAGCGTCCGACTGAATGGCGATGCGCGGAGCTGCCGAGTGTCGAAGGAGCGTCCGACTGAATGGCGATGCGCGGAGCAGCCGAGTTTCGAAGGAGCATCCGACTGAATGGCGATGCGCGGAGCTGCCGAGCGATGACGACGCGTCCAGTAGAGTGACGGCGCGCGGAGCTGCCGAGTGTCGAAGGAGCGTCCGACTGAATGGCGATGCGGGGAGCTGCCGAGTGTCGAAGGAGCGTCCGACTGAATGGCGAGGCGCGGAGCTGCCGAGTGTCGAAGGAGCGTCCGACTGAATGGCGATGCGCGGAGCTGCCGAGTGATGACGACGCGGCCAGTAGAGTGACGGTGCGCGGAGCTGCCGAGTGTCGAAGGAGCGTCCGATTGAATGGCGATGCGCGGAGCTGCCGAGTGATGACGACGCGTCTAGTAGAGTGACGGCCCGCGGAGCTGCCGAGTGTCGAAGGAGCGTCCGGCTGAATGGCGCTGCGCGGAGCCGCCGAGTGTCGAAGGAGCGTCCGACTGAATGGCGATGCGCGGAGCTGCCGAGTGTCGAAAGAGCGTCCGACTGAATGGCGATGCGCGGAGCTGCCGAGTGTCGAAGGAGTGTCCGACTGAATGGCGAAGCGCGGAGCAGCCGAGGACGACTCGTCCAGTAGAGTGACGGCGCGCGGAGCTGCCGAGTGACGATGGAGCGTCCGACTGAATGGCGATGCGCGGAGCTGCCGAGTGTCGAAGGAGCGTCCGACTGAATGGCGATGCGCGGAGCTGCCGAGGACGACTCGTTCAGTAGAGTGACGGCGCGCGGAGATGCCGAGTGACGATGGAGCGTCCGACTGAATGGTGATGCGCGGAGCTGCCTAGTGTCGAAGGAGCGTCTGACTGAATGGCGATGCGCGGAGCTGCCGAGTGTCGAAGGAGCGTCCGACTGAATGGCGATGTGCGGAGCTGCCGAGTGTCGAAGGAGCGTCCGACTGAATGGCGATGCGCGGAGCTGCCGAGTGTCGAAGGAGCGGCCGACTGAATGGTGATGCGCAGAGCTGCCTAGTGTCGAAGGAGCGTCCGACTGAATGGTGATGAGCGGAGCTGCCGAGTGTCGAAGGAGCGTCCGACTGAATGGCGAGGCGCGGAGCTGCCGAGGAGGACGCATCCAGTAGAGTGACGGCGCGCGGAGCTGCCAAGTGACGATGGAGCGTCCGACTGAATGGCGATGCGCGGAGCTGCCGAGTGTCGAAGGAGCGTCCGACTGAATGGCGATGCGCGGAGCTGCCGAGTGTCGAAGGAGCGTCCGACTGAATGGCGATGCGCGGAGCTGTCGAGTGTCGAAGGAGCGTCCGACTGAATGGCGATGCGCGGAGCTGCCGAGGACGACGCGTCCAGTAGAGTGACGGCGCGCGGAGTTGCCGAGTGACGATGGAGCGTCGGACTGAATGGCGATGCGCGGAGCTGCCGAGTGTCGAAGGATCGTCCGACTGAATGGCGATGGGCGGAGCTGCCGAGTGTCGAAAGAGCGTCCGACTAAATGGCGATGCGCGGAGCTGTCGAGTGTCGAAGGAGCGTCCGACTGAATGGCGATGCGCGGAGCTGCCGAGTGTCGAAGGAGCGTCCGACTGAATGGCGATGCGCGGAGCTGCCGAGTGTCGAAGGAGCGTCCGACTGAATGGCGATGCGCGGAGCTGCCGAGTGTCGAAGGAGCGTCCGACTGAATGGCGATGCGCGGAGCTGCCGAGCGATGATGACGCGTCCAGTAGAGTGACGGCGCGCGGAGCTGCCGAGTGTCGAAGGAGCGTCTGACTGAATGGCGATGCGTGGAGCTGCCGAGTGTCGAAGGAGCGTCCGACTGAATGGCGATGCGCGGAGCTGCCGAGTGTCGAAGGAGCGTCCGACTGAATGGCGAGGCGCGGAGCTGCCGAGTGTCGAAGGAGCGTCCGACTGAATGGCGATGCGCGGAGCTGCCGAGTGTCGAATGAGCGTCCGACTGAATGACGATGCGCGGAGCTGCCGAGTGATGACGACGCGGCCAGTAGAGTGACGGTGCGCGGAGCTGCCGAGTGTCGAAGGAGCGTCCGATTGAATGGCGATGCGCGGAGCTGCCGAGTGATGACGACGCGTCCAGTAGAGTGACGGCCCGCGGAGCTGCCGAGTGTCGAAGGAGCGTCCGGCTGAATGGCGCTGCGCGGAGCCGCCGAGTGTCGAAGGAGCGTCCGACTGAATGGCGATGCGCGGAGCCGCCGTGTGTCGAAGGAGCGTCGGACTGAATGGCGATGCGCGGAGCTGCCGAGTGTCGAAGGAGCGTCCGACTGAATGGCGATGCGCGGAGCTGCCGAGTGTCGAAGGAGCGTCCGACTGAATGGCGATGCGCGGAGCTGCCGAGTGTCGAAGGAGCCTCCGACTGAATGGCTATGCGTGGAGCTGCCGAGTGTCGAAGGAGCGTCCGACTGAATGGCGATGCGCGGAGCTGCCGAGGACGACGCGTCCAGTAGAGTGACGGCGCGTGGAGCTGCCGAGTGACGATGGAGCGTCCGACTGAATGGCGATGCGCGGAGCTGCCGAGTGTCGAACGAGCGTCCGACTGAATGGCGATGCGCGGAGCTGCCGAGTGTCGAAGGAGCGTCCGACTGAATGGCGATGCGCGGAGCTTCCGAGTGTCGAAAGAGCGGCCGACGGAATGGTGATGCGCGGAGCTGCCTAGTGTCGAAGGAGCGTCCGACTGAATGGCGATGCGCGGAGCTGCCGAGTGTCGAAGGAGCGTCCGACTGAATGGCGAGGCGCGGAGCTGCCGAGTGTAGAACGAGCGTCCGACTGAATGACGATGCGCGGAGCTGCCGAGTGTCGAAGGAGCGTCCGACTGAATGGCGATGCGCGGAGCCGCCGAGTGTCGAAGGAGCGTCCGACTGAATGGCGATGCGCGGAGCTGCCGAGGACGATGCGTCCAGTAGAGTGACAGCACGCGGAGCTGCCGATTGACGATGGAGCGTCGGACTGAATGGCGATGCGCGGAGCTGCCGAGTGTCGAAGGATCGTCCGACTGAATGGCGATGCGCGGAGCTGCCGAGTGTCGAAGGAGCGTCCGACTGAATGGCGATGCGCGGAGCTGCCGAGTGTCGAAGGAGCGTCCGACTGAATGGCGATGCGCGGAGCTGCCGAGTGTCGAATGAGCGTCCGACTGAATGGCGTTGCGCGGAGCTGCCGAGCAATGACGACGCGTCCAGTAGATTGACGGCGCGCGGAGCTGCCGACTGTCGAAGGAGCGTCCGACTGAATGGCGATGCGTGGAGCTGCCGAGTGTCGAAGGAGCGTCCGACTGAATGGCGATGCGCGGAGCGGCCGAGTGTCGAAGGAGCGTCCGAGTGAATGGCGATGCATGGAGCCGCCGAGTGTCGAAGGAGCGTCCGACTGAATGGCGATGCGCGGAGCTGCCGAGGACGACGCGTCCAGTAGAGTGACGGCGTGCGGAGCTGCCGAGTGACGATGGACCGTCGGACTGAATGGCGATGCGCGGAGCTGCCGAGTGTCGAAGGATCGTCCGACTGAATGGCGATGCGCGGAGCTACCGAGTGTCGAAAGAGCGTCCGACTGAATGGCGATGCGCGGAGCTGCCGAGTGTTGAAGGAGCGTCCGACTGAATGGCGATGCGCGGAGCTGCCGAGTGTCGAAGGAGCGTCCGACTGAATGGCGATGCGCGGAGCAGCCGAGTGTCGAAGGAGCATCCGACTGAATGGCGATGCGCGGAGCTGCCGAGCGATGACGACGCGTCCAGTAGAGTGACGGCGCGCGGAGCTGCCGAGTGTCGAAGGAGCGTCCGACTGAATGGCGATGCGGGGAGCTGCCGAGTGTCGAAGGAGCGTCCGACTGAATGGCGAGGCGCGGAGCTGCCGAGTGTCGAAGGAGCGTCCGACTGAATGGCGATGCGCGGAGCTGCCGAGTGATGACGACGCGGCCAGTAGAGTGACGGTGCGCGGAGCTGCCGAGTGTCGAAGGAGCGTCCGATTGAATGGCGATGCGCGGAGCTGCCGAGTGATGACGACGCGTCTAGTAGAGTGACGGCCCGCGGAGCTGCCGAGTGTCGAAGGAGCGTCCGGCTGAATGGCGCTGCGCGGAGCCGCCGAGTGTCGAAGGAGCGTCCGACTGAATGGCGATGCGCGGAGCTGCCGAGTGTCGAAAGAGCGTCCGACTGAATGGCGATGCGCGGAGCTGCCGAGTGTCGAAGGAGCGTCCGACTGAATGGCGAAGCGCGGAGCAGCCGAGGACGACTCGTCCAGTAGAGTGACGGCGCGCGGAGCTGCCGAGTGACGATGGAGCGTCCGACTGAATGGCGATGCGCGGAGCTGCCGAGTGTCGAAGGAGCGTCCGACTGAATGGCGATGCGCGGAGCTGCCGAGGACGACTCGTTCAGTAGAGTGACGGCGCGCGGAGATGCCGAGTGACGATGGAGCGTCCGACTGAATGGTGATGCGCGGAGCTGCCTAGTGTCGAAGGAGCGTCTGACTGAATGGCGATGGGCGGAGCTGCCGAGTGTCGAAGGAGCGTCCGACTGAATGGCGATGTGCGGAGCTGCCGAGTGTCGAAGGAGCGTCCGACTGAATGGCGATGCGCGGAGCTGCCGAGTGTCGAAGGAGCGGCCGACTGAATGGTGATGCGCAGAGCTGCCTAGTGTCGAAGGAGCGTCCGACTGAATGGTGATGAGCGGAGCTGCCGAGTGTCGAAGGAGCGTCCGACTGAATGGCGAGGCGCGGAGCTGCCGAGGAGGACGCATCCAGTAGAGTGACGGCGCGCGGAGCTGCCAAGTGACGATGGAGCGTCCGACTGAATGGCGATGCGCGGAGCTGCCGAGTGTCGAAGGAGCGTCCGACTGAATGGCGATGCGCGGAGCTGCCGAGTGTCGAAGGAGCGTCCGACTGAATGGCGATGCGCGGAGCTGTCGAGTGTCGAAGGAGCGTCCGACTGAATGGCGATGCGCGGAGCTGCCGAGGACGACGCGTCCAGTAGAGTGACGGCGCGCGGAGTTGCCGAGTGACGATGGAGCATCGGACTGAATGGCGATGCGCGGAGCTGCCGAGTGTCGAAGGATCGTCCGACTGAATGGCGATGGGCGGAGCTGCCGAGTGTCGAAAGAGCGTCCGACTAAATGGCGATGCGCGGAGCTGTCGAGTGTCGAAGGAGCGTCCGACTGAATGGCGATGCGCGGAGCTGCCGAGTGTCGAAGGAGCGTCCGACTGAATGGCGATGCGCGGAGCTGCCGAGTGTCGAAGGAGCGTCCGACTGAATGGCGATGCGCGGAGCTGCCGAGTGTCGAAGGAGCGTCCGACTGAA
The DNA here is from genome assembly GCA_039707655.1 of Elymus sibiricus. NCBI lineage: Eukaryota > Viridiplantae > Streptophyta > Magnoliopsida > Poales > Poaceae > Elymus > Elymus sibiricus. The sequence continues at coordinate 338,972,262 of CM077673.1, forward strand.
TGGCGATGCGCGGAGCTGCCGAGCGATGATGACGCGTCCAGTAGAGTGACGGCGCGCGGAGCTGCCGAGTGTCGAAGGAGCGTCTGACTGAATGGCGATGCGTGGAGCTGCCGAGTGTCGAAGGAGCGTCCGACTGAATGGCGATGCGCGGAGCTGCCGAGTGTCGAAGGAGCGTCCGACTGAATGGCGAGGCGCGGAGCTGCCGAGTGTCGAAGGAGCGTCCGACTGAATGGCGATGCGCGGAGCTGCCGAGTGTCGAATGAGCGTCCGACTGAATGACGATGCGCGGAGCTGCCGAGTGATGACGACGCGGCCAGTAGAGTGACGGTGCGCGGAGCTGCCGAGTGTCGAAGGAGCGTCCGATTGAATGGCGATGCGCGGAGCTGCCGAGTGATGACGACGCGTCCAGTAGAGTGACGGCCCGCGGAGCTGCCGAGTGTCGAAGGAGCGTCCGGCTGAATGGCGCTGCGCGGAGCCGCCGAGTGTCGAAGGAGCGTCCGACTGAATGGCGATGCGCGGAGCCGCCGTGTGTCGAAGGAGCGTCGGACTGAATGGCGATGCGCGGAGCTGCCGAGTGTCGAAGGAGCGTCCGACTGAATGGCGATGCGCGGAGCTGCCGAGTGTCGAAGGAGCGTCCGACTGAATGGCGATGCGCGGAGCTGCCGAGTGTCGAAGGAGCGTCCGACTGAATGGCGATGCGCGGAGCTGCCGAGTGTTGACGGAGCGTCCGACTGAATGGCGATGCGCGGAGCTGCCGAGTGTCGAAGGAGCGTCCGACTGAATGGCGATGCGCGGAGCTGCCGAGTGTCGAAGGAGCGTCCGACTGAATGGCGATGCGCGGAGCTGCCGAGTGTCGAAGGAGCCTCCGACTGAATGGCTATGCGTGGAGCTGCCGAGTGTCGAAGGAGCGTCCGACTGAATGGCGATGCGCGGAGCTGCCGAGGACGACGCGTCCAGTAGAGTGACGGCGCGTGGAGCTGCCGAGTGACGATGGAGCGTCCGACTGAATGGCGATGCGCGGAGCTGCCGAGTGTCGAACGAGCGTCCGACTGAATGGCGATGCGCGGAGCTGCCGAGTGTCGAAGGAGCGTCCGACTGAATGGCGATGCGCGGAGCTTCCGAGTGTCGAAAGAGCGGCCGACGGAATGGTGATGCGCGGAGCTGCCTAGTGTCGAAGGAGCGTCCGACTGAATGGCGAGGCGCGGAGCTGCCGAGTGTAGAACGAGCGTCCGACTGAATGACGATGCGCGGAGCTGCCGAGTGTCGAAGGAGCGTCCGACTGAATGGCGATGCGCGGAGCCGCCGAGTGTCGAAGGAGCGTCCGACTGAATGGCGATGCGCGGAGCTGCCGAGGACGACGCGTCCAGTAGAGTGACAGCACGCGGAGCTGCCGATTGACGATGGAGCGTCGGACTGAATGGCGATGCGCGGAGCTGCCGAGTGTCGAAGGATCGTCCGACTGAATGGCGATGCGCGGAGCTGCCGAGTGTCGAAGGAGCGTCCGACTGAATGGCGATGCGCGGAGCTGCCGAGTGTCGAAGGAGCGTCCGACTGAATGGCGATGCGCGGAGCTGCCGAGTGTCGAATGAGCGTCCGACTGAATGGCGTTGCGCGGAGCTGCCGAGCAATGACGACGCGTCCAGTAGATTGACGGCGCGCGGAGCTGCCGACTGTCGAAGGAGCGTCCGACTGAATGGCGATGCGTGGAGCTGCCGAGTGTCGAAGGAGCGTCCGACTGAATGGCGATGCGCGGAGCGGCCGAGTGTCGAAGGAGCGTCCGAGTGAATGGCGATGCGTGGAGCCGCCGAGTGTCGAAGGAGCGTCCGACTGAATGGCGATGCGCGGAGCTGCCGAGGACGACGCGTCCAGTAGAGTGACGGCGTGCGGAGCTGCCGAGTGACGATGGACCGTCGGACTGAATGGCGATGCGCGGAGCTGCCGAGTGTCGAAGGATCGTCCGACTGAATGGCGATGCGCGGAGCTACCGAGTGTCGAAAGAGCGTCCGACTGAATGGCGATGCGCGGAGCTGCCGAGTGTTGAAGGAGCGTCCGACTGAATGGCGATGCGCGGAGCTGCCGAGTGTCGAAGGAGCGTCCGACTGAATGGCGATGCGCGGAGCAGCCGAGTGTCGAAGGAGCTTCCGACTGAATGGCGATGCGCGGAGCTGCCGAGCGATGACGACGCGTCCAATAGAGTGACGGCGCGCGGAGCTGCCGAGTGTCGAAGGAGCGTCCGACTGAATGGCGATGCGGGGAGCTGCCGAGTGTCGAAGGAGCGTCCGACTGAATGGCGAGGCGCGGAGCTGCCGAGTGTCGAAGGAGCGTCCGACTGAATGGCGATGCGCGGAGCTGCCGAGTGATGACGACGCGGCCAGTAGAGTGACGGTGCGCGGAGCTGCCGAGTGTCGAAGGAGCGTCCGATTGAATGGCGATGCGCGGAGCTGCCGAGTGATGACGACGCGTCTAGTAGAGTGACGGCCCGCGGAGCTGCCGAGTGTCGAAGGAGCGTCCGGCTGAATGGCGCTGCGCGGAGCCGCCGAGTGTCGAAGGAGCGTCCGCCTGAATGGCGATGCGCGGAGCTGCCGAGTGTCGAAAGAGCGTCCGACTGAATGGCGATGCGCGGAGCTGCCGAGTGTCGAAGGAGCGTCCGACTGAATGGCGAAGCGCGGAGCAGCCGAGGACGACTCGTCCAGTAGAGTGACGGCGCGCGGAGCTGCCGAGTGACGATGGAGCGTCCGACTGAATGGCGATGCGCGGAGCTGCCGAGTGTCGAAGGAGCGTCCGACTGAATGGCGATGCGCGGAGCTGCCGAGGACGACTCGTTCAGTAGAGTGACGGCGCGCGGAGATGCCGAGTGACGATGGAGCGTCCGACTGAATGGTGATGCGCGGAGCTGCCTAGTGTCGAAGGAGCGTCTGACTGAATGGCGATGCGCGGAGCTGCCGAGTGTCGAAGGAGCGTCCGACTGAATGGCGATGTGCGGAGCTGCCGAGTGTCGAAGGAGCGTCCGACTGAATGGCGATGCGCGGAGCTGCCGAGTGTCGAAGGAGCGGCCGACTGAATGGTGATGCGCAGAGCTGCCTAGTGTCGAAGGAGCGTCCGACTGAATGGTGATGAGCGGAGCTGCCGAGTGTCGAAGGAGCGTCCGACTGAATGGCGAGGCGCGGAGCTGCCGAGGAGGACGCATCCAGTAGAGTGACGGCGCGCGGAGCTGCCAAGTGACGATGGAGCGTCCGACTGAATGGCGATGCGCGGAGCTGCCGAGTGTCGAAGGAGCGTCCGACTGAATGGCGATGCGCGGAGCTGCCGAGTGTCGAAGGAGCGTCCGACTGAATGGCGATGCGCGGAGCTGTCGAGTGTCGAAGGAGCGTCCGACTGAATGGCGATGCGCGGAGCTGCCGAGGACGACGCGTCCAGTAGAGTGACGGCGCGCGGAGTTGCCGAGTGACGATGGAGCGTCGGACTGAATGGCGATGCGCGGAGCTGCCGAGTGTCGAAGGATCGTCCGACTGAATGGCGATGGGCGGAGCTGCCGAGTGTCGAAAGAGCGTCCGACTAAATGGCGATGCGCGGAGCTGTCGAGTGTCGAAGGAGCGTCCGACTGAATGGCGATGCGCGGAGCTGCCGAGTGTCGAAGGAGCGTCCGACTGAATGGCGATGCGCGGAGCTGCCGAGTGTCGAAGGAGCGTCCGACTGAATGGCGATGCGCGGAGCTGCCGAGTGTCGAAGGAGCGTCCGACTGAATGGCGATGCGCGGAGCTGCCGAGCGATGATGACGCGTCCAGTAGAGTGACGGCGCGCGGAGCTGCCGAGTGTCGAAGGAGCGTCTGACTGAATGGCGATGCGTGGAGCTGCCGAGTGTCGAAGGAGCGTCCGACTGAATGGCGATGCGCGGAGCTGCCGAGTGTCGAAGGAGCGTCCGACTGAATGGCGAGGCGCGGAGCTGCCGAGTGTCGAAGGAGCGTCCGACTGAATGGCGATGCGCGGAGCTGCCGAGTGTCGAATGAGCGTCCGACTGAATGACGATGCGCGGAGCTGCCGAGTGATGACGACGCGGACAGTAGAGTGACGGTGCGCGGAGCTGCCGAGTGTCGAAGGAGCGTCCGATTGAATGGCGATGCGCGGAGCTGCCGAGTGATGACGACGCGTCCAGTAGAGTGACGGCCCGCGGAGCTGCCGAGTGTCGAAGGAGCGTCCGGCTGAATGGCGCTGCGCGGAGCCGCCGAGTGTCGAAGGAGCGTCCGACTGAATGGCGATGCGCGGAGCCGCCGTGTGTCGAAGGAGCGTCGGACTGAATGGCGATGCGCGGAGCTGCCGAGTGTCGAAGGAGCGTCCGACTGAATGGCGATGCGCGGAGCTGCCGAGTGTCGAAGGAGCGTCCGACTGAATGGCGATGCGCGGAGCTGCCGAGTGTCGAAGGAGCGTCCGACTGAATGGCGATGCGCGGAGCTGCCGAGTGTTGACGGAGCGTCCGACTGAATGGCGATGCGCGGAGCTGCCGAGTGTCGAAGGAGCGTCCGACTGAATGGCGATGCGCGGAGCTGCCGAGGACGACTCGTCCAGTAGAGTGACGGCGCGCGGAGCTGCCGAGTGACGATGGAGCGTCCAACTGAATGGCGATGCGCGGAGCTGCCGAGTGTCGAAGGAGCGTCCGACTGAATGGCGATGCGCGGAGCAGCCGAGGACGACTCGTCCAGTAGCGTGACGGCGCGCGGAGCTGCCGAGTGACGATGGAGCGTCCGACTGAATGGCGATGCGCGGAGCTGCCGAGTGTCGAAGGAGCGTCCGACTGAATGGCGATGCGCGGAGCTGCCGAGGATGACTCGTTCAGTAGAGTGACGGCGCGCGGAGATGCCGAGTGACGATGGAGCGTCCGACTGAATGGTGATGCGCGGAGCTGCCTAGTGTCGAAGGAGCGTCGGACTGAATGGCGATGCGCGGAGCTGCCGAGTGTCGAAGGAGCGTCCGACTGAATGGCGATGGGCGGAGCTGCCGAGTGTCGAAGGAGCGTCCGACTGAATGGCGATGCGCGGAGCTGCCGAGTGTCGAAGGAGCGGCCGACTGAATGGTGATGCGCAGAGCTGCCTAGTGTCGAAGGAGCGTCCGACTGAATGGCGATGAGCGGAGCTGCCGAGTGTCGAAGGAGCGTCCGACTGAATGGCGAGGCGCGGAGCTGCCGAGGACGACGCATCCAGTAGAGTGACGGCGCGCGGAGCTGCCAAGTGACGATGGAGCGTCCGACTGAATGGCGATGCGCGGAGCTGCCGAGTGTCGAAGGAGCGTCCGACTGAATGGCGATGCGCGGAGCTGCCGAGTGTCGAAGGAGCGTCTGACTGAATGGCGATGCGCGGAGCTGTCGAGTGTCGAAGGAGCGTCCGACTGAATGGCGATGCGCGGAGCTGCCGAGGACGACGCGTCCAGTAGAGTGACGGCGCGCGGAGCTGCCGAGTGACGATAGAGCGTCGGACTGAATGGCGATGCGCGGAGCTGCCGAGTGTCGAAGGATCGTCCGACTGAATGGCGATGGGCGGAGCTGCCGAGTGTCGAAAGAGCGTCCGACTAAATGGCGATGCGCGGAGCTGTCGAGTGTCGAAGGAGCGTCCGACTGAATGGCGATGCGCGGAGCTGCCGAGTGTCGAAGGAGCGTCCGACTGAATGGCGATGCGCGGAGCTGCCGAGTGTCGAAGGAGCGTCCGACTGAATGGCGATGCGCGGAGCTGCCGAGTGTCGAAGGAGCGTCCGACTGAATGGCGATGCGCGGAGCTGCCGAGCGATGACGACGCGTCCAGTAGAGTGACGGCGCGCGGAGCTGCCGAGTGTCGAAGGAGCGTCTGACTGAATGGCGATGCGTGGAGCTGCCGAGTGTCGAAGGAGCGTCCGACTGAATGGCGATGCGCGGAGCTGCCGAGTGTCGAAGGAGCGTCCGACTGAATGGCGAGGCGCGGAGCTGCCGAGTGTCGAAGGAGCGTCCGACTGAATGGCGATGCGCGGAGCTGCCGAGTGTCGAAGGAGCGTCCGACTGAATGGCGATGCGCGGAGCTGTCGAGTGTCGAAGGAGCGTCCGACTGAATGGCGATGCGCGGAGCTGCCGAGTGTCGAAAGAGCGTCCGACTGAATGGCGATGCGCGGAGCTGCCGAGTGTCGAAGGAGCGTCCGACTGAATGGCGATGCGCGGAGCTGCCGAGGACGACGCGTCCAGTAGAGTGACGGTGCACGGAGCTGCCAAGTGACCATGGAGCGTCCGACTGAATGGCGATGCGTGGAGCTGCCGAGTGTCGAAGGAGCGTCCGACTGAATGGCGATGCGCGGAGCTGCCGAGTGTCGAAGGAGCGTCCGACTGAATGGCGATGCGCGGAGCTGTCGAGTGTCGAAGGAGCGTCCGACTGAATGGCGATGCGCGGAGCTGCCGAGTGTCGAACGAGCGTCCGACTGAATGGCGATGCGCGGAGCTGCCGAGTGTCGAAGGAGCGTCCGACTGAATGGCGATGCATGGAGCAGCCGAGTGTCGAAGGAGCGTCCGACTGAATGGCGATGCGCGGAGCTGCCGAGTGTCGAAGGAGCGTCCGACTGAATGGCGATGCGCGGAGCTGCCGAGTGTCGAAGGAGCGTCCGACTGAATGGCGATGCGCGGAGCTGCCGAGTGTCGAAGGAGCGTCCGACTGAATGGCGATGCGCGGAGCTGCCGAGTGTCGAAGGAGCGTCATACTGAATGGCGATGCGCGGAGCTGTCGAGTGTCGAAGGAGCGTCCGACTGAATGGCGATGCGCGGAGCTGCCGAGGACGACGCGTCCAGTAGAGTGACGGCGCGCGGAGCTGCCGAGTGACGATGGAGCGTCCGACTGAATGGCGATACGTGGAGCTGCCGAGTGTCGAAGGAGCGTCCGACTGAATGGCGATGCGCGGAGCTGCCGAGTGTCCAAAGAGCGTCCGACTGAATGGCGATGCGCGGAGCTGCCGAGTGTCGAAGGAGCGTCCGACTGAATGGCGATGCGCGGAGCTGCCGAGTGTCGAAGGAGCGGCCGACTGAATGGCGATGCGCGGAGCTGCCTAGTGTCGAAGGAGCGTCCGACTGAATGGCGATGCGCGGAGCTGCCGAGTGATGACGACGCGTCCAGTAGAGTGACGGCGCGCGGAGCTGCCGAGTGTCGAAGGAGCGTCCGACTGAATGGCGATGCGCGGAGCTGCCGAGTGATGATGACGCGTCTAGTAGAGTGACGGCGCGCGGAGCTGCCGAGTGTCGAAGGAGCGTCCGACTGAATGGCGATGCGCGGAGCCGCCGAGTGTCGAAGGAGCGTCCGACTGAATGGCGATGCGCGGAGCTGCCGAGTGTCGAAGGAGCGTCCGACTGAATGGCGATGCGCGGAGCTGCCGAGTGTCGAAGGAGCGTCCGACTGAATGGCGATGCGCGGAGCTGCCGAGTGTCGAAGGAGCGTCCGACTGAATGGCGATGCGCGGAGCTGCCGAGTGTCGAAGGAGCGTCCGACTGAATGGCGATGCGCGGAGCTGCCGAGTGTCGAAGGAGCGTCCTACTGAATGGCGATGCGCGGAGCTGCCGAGGACGACGCGTCCAGTAGAGTGACGGCGCGCGGAGCTGCCGAGTGACGATGGAGCGTCCGACTGAATGGCGATGCGCGGAGCTGCCGAGTGTCGATGGAGCGTCCGACTGAATGGCGATGCGCGGAGCTGCCGAGTGTCGAAGGAGCCTCCGACTGAATGGCGATGCGCGGAGCTGCCGAGTGTCGAAGGAGCGTCCGACTGAATGGCGATGCGCGGAGCTGCCGAGGACGACGCGTCCAGTAGAGTGACGGCGCGCGGAGCTGCCGAGTGACGATGGAGCGTCCGACTGAATGGCGATGCGCGGAGCTGCCGAGTGTCGAACGAGCGTCCGACAGAATGGCGATGCGCGGAGCTGCCGAGTGTCGAACGAGCGTCCGACTGAATGGCGATGCGCGGAGCTTCCGAGTGTCGAAAGAGCGGCCAACTGAATGGTGATGCGCGGAGCTGCCTAGTGTCGAAAGAGCGTCCGACTGAATGGCGATGCGCGGAGCTGCCGAGTGTCGAAGGAGCGTCTGACTGAATGGCGAGGCGCGGAGCTGCCGAGTGTAGAACAAGCGTCCGACTGAATGACGATGCGCGGAGCTGCCGAGTGTCGAAGGAGCGTCCGACTGAATGGCGATGCGCGGAGCTGTCGAGTGTCGAAGGAGCGTCCGACTGAATGGCGATGCGCGGAGCTGCCGAGGACGACGCGTCCAGTAGAGTGACGGTGCACGGAGCTGCCAAGTGACCATGGAGCGTCCGACTGAATGGCGATGCGCGGAGCTGCCGAGTGTCGAAGGAGCGTCCGACTGAATGGCGATGCGCGGAGCTGCCGAGTGTCGAAGGAGCGTCCGACTGAATGGCGATGCGCGGAGCTGTCGAGTGTCGAAGGAGCGTCCGACTGAATGGCGATGCGCGGAGCTGCCGAGTGTCGAAAGAGCGTCCGACTGAATGGCGATGCGCGGAGCTGCCGAGTGTCGAAGGAGCGTCCGACTGAATGGCGATGCGCGGAGCTGCCGAGTGTCGAATGAGCGTCCGACTGAATGGCGATGCGCGGAGCTGCCGAGCAATGACGACGCATCCAGTAGATTGACGGCGCGCGGAGCTGCCGACTGTCGAAGGAGCGTCCGACTGAATGGCGATGCGTGGAGCTGCCGAGTGTCGAAGGAGCGTCCGACTGAATGGCGATGCGCGGAGCGGCCGAGTGTCGAAGGAGCGTCCGACTGAATGGCGATGCGCGGAGCCGCCGAGTGTCGAAGGAGCGTCCGACTGAATGGCGATGCGCGGAGCTGCCGAGGACGACGCGTCCAGTAGAGTGACGGCGTGCGGAGCTGCCGAGTGACGATGGACCGTCGGACTGAATGGCGATGCGCGGAGCTGCCGAGTGTCGAAGGATCGTCCGACTGAATGGCGATGCGCGGAGCTGCCGAGTGTCGAAAGAGCGTCTGACTGAATGGCGATGCGCGGAGCTGCCGAGTGTCGAAGGAGCGTCCGACTGAATGGCGATGCGCGGAGCTGCCGAGTGTCGAAGGAGCGTCCGACTGAATGGCGATGCGCGGAGCTGCCGAGTGTCGAAGGAGCGTCCGACTGAATGGCGATGCGCGGAGCTGCCGAGCGATGACGACGCGTCCAGTAGAGTGACGGCGCGCGGAGCTGCCGAGTGTCGAAGGAGCGTCCGACTGAATGGCGATGCGGGGAGCTGCCGAGTGTCGAAGGAGCGTCCGACTGAATGGCGATGCGCGGAGCTGCCGAGTGTCGAAGGAGCGTCTGACTGAATGGCGAGGCGCGGAGCTGCCGAGTGTCGAAGGAGCGTCCGACTGAATGGCGATGCGCAGAGCTGCCGAGTGTCGAAGGAGCGTCCGACTGAATGGCGAGGCGCGGAGCTGCCGAGTGTCGAAGGAGCGTCCGACTGAATGGCGAGGCGCGGAGCTGCCGAGTGTCGAAGGAGCGTCCGACTGAATGGCGATGCGCGGAGCTGCCGAGTGATGACGACGCGGCCAGTAGAGTGACGGTGCGCGGAGCTGCCGAGTGTCGAAGGAGCGTCCGATTGAATGGCGATGCGCGGAGCTGCCGAGTGATGACGACGCGTCTAGTAGAGTGACGGCCCGCGGAGCTGCCGAGTGTCGAAGGAGCGTCCGACTGAATGGCGATGCGCGGAGCCGCCGAGTGTCGAAGGAGCGTCCGACTGAATGGCGATGCGCGGAGCTGCCGAGTGATAACGACGCGGCCAGTAGAGTGACGGTGCGCAGAGCTGCCGAGTGTCAAAGGAGCGTCCGATTGAATGGCGATGCGCGGAGCTGCCGAGTGATGACGACGCGTCTAGTAGAGTGACGGCCCGCGGAGCTGCCGAGTGTCGAAGGAGCGTCCGACTGAATGGCGATGCGCGGAGCCGCCGAGGACGACGCGTCCAGTAGAGTGACGGCGTGCGGAGCTGCCGAGTGACGATGGACCGTCGGACTGAATGGCGATGCGCGGAGCTGCCGAGTGTCGAACGAGCGTCCGACTGAATGGCGATGCGCGGAGCTGCCGAGTGTCGAAGGAGCGTCCGACTGAATGGCGATGCGCGGAGCTTCCGAGTGTCGAAAGAGAGGCCAACTGAATGGTGATGCGCGGAGCTGCCTAGTGTCGAAAGAGCGTCCGACTGAATGGCGATGCGCGGAGCTGCCGAGTGTCGAAGGAGCGTCTGACTGAATGGCGAGGCGCGGAGCTGCCGAGTGTAGAACAAGCGTCCGACTGAATGACGATGCGCGGAGCTGCCGAGTGTCGAAGGAGCGTCCGACTGAATGGCGATGCGCGGAGCCGCCGAGTGTCGAAGGAGCGTCCGACTGAATGGCGATGCGCGGAGCTGCCGAGGACGACGCGTCCAGTAGAGTGACGGCACGCGGAGCTGCCGATTGACGATGGAGCGTCGGACTGAATGGCGATGCGCGGAGCTGCCGAGTGTCGAAGGATCGTCCGACTGAATGGCGATGCGCGGAGCTGCCGAGTGTCGAAGGAGCGTCCGACTAAATGGCGATGCGCGGAGCTGCCGAGTGTCGAAGGAGCGTCCGACTGAATGGCGATGCGCGGAGCTGCCGAGTGTCGAATGAGCGTCCGACTGAATGGCGATGCGCGGAGCTGCCGAGCAATGACGACGCGTCCAGTAGATTGACGGCGCGCGGAGCTGCCGACTGTCGAAGGAGCGTCCGACTGAATGGCGATGCGTGGAGCTGCCGAGTGTCGAAGGAGCGTCCGACTGAATGGCGATGCGCGGAGCGGCCGAGTGTCGAAGGAGCGTCCGACTGAATGGCGATGCACGGAGCCGCCGAGTGTCGAAGGAGCGTCCGACTGAATGGCGATGCGCGGAGCTGCCGAGGACGACGCGTCCAGTAGAGTGACGGCGTGCGGAGCTGCCGAGTGACGATGGACCGTCGGACTGAATGGCGATGCGCGGAGCTGCCGAGTGTCGAAGGATCGTCCGACTGAATGGCGATGCGCGGAGCTGCCGAGTGTCGAAAGAGCGTCTGACTGAATGGCGATGCGCGGAGCTGCCGAGTGTCGAAGGAGCGTCCGACTGAATGGCGATGCGCGGAGCTGCCGAGTGTCGAAGGAGCGTCCGACTGAATGGCGATGCGCGGAGCTGCCGTGTGTCGAAGGAGCGTCCTACTGAATGGCGATGCGCGGAGCTGCCGAGCGATGACGACGCGTCCAGTAGAGTGACGGCGCGCGGAGCTGCCGAGTGTCGAAGGAGCGTCTGACTGAATGGCGATGCGGGGAGCTGCCGAGTGTCGAAGGAGCGTCCGACTGAATGGCGATGCGCGGAGCTGCCGAGTGTCGAAGGAGCGTCCGACTGAATGGCGATGCGCGGAGCTGCCGAGTGTCGAAGGAGCGTCCGACTGAATGGCGAGGCGCGGAGCTGCCGAGTGTCGAAGGAGCGTCCGACTGAATGGCGAGGCGCGGAGCTGCCGAGTGTCGAAGGAGCGTCCGACTGAATGGCGATGCGCGGAGCTGCCGAGTGATGACGACGCGGCCAGTAGAGTGACGGTGCGCGGAGCTGCCGAGTGTCGAAGGAGCGTCCGATTGAATGGCGATGCGCGGAGCTGCCGAGTGATGACGACGCGTCTAGTAGAGTGACGGCCCGCGGAGCTACCGAGTGTCGAAGGAGCGTCCGACTGAATGGCGATGCGCGGAGCCGCCGAGTGTCGAAGGAGCGTCCGACTGAATGGCGATGCGCGGAGCCGCCGAGTGTCGAAGGAGCGTCTGACTGAATGGCGATGCGCGGAGCTGCCGAGTGTCGTAGGAGCGTCCGACTGAATGGCGATGCGCGGAGCTGCCGAGTGTCAAAGGAGCGTCCGACTGAATGGCGATGCGCGGAGCTGCCGAGTGTCGAAGGAGCGTCCGACTGAATGGCGATGCGCGTAGCTGCCGAGTGTTGACGGAGCGTCCGACTGAATGGCGATGCGCGGAGCTGCCGAGTGTCAAAGGAGCGTCCGACTGAATGGCGATGCGCGGAGCTGCCGAGGACGACTCGTCCAGTAGAGTGACGGCGCGCGGAGCTGCCGAGTGACGATGGAGCGTCCAACTGAATGGCGATGCGCGGAGCTGCCGAGTGTCGAAGGAGCGTCCGACTGAATGGCGATGCGCGGAGCTGCCGAGGACGACTCGTCTAGTAGAGTGACGGCGCGCGGAGCTGCCGAGTGACGATGGAGCGTCCGACTGAATGGCGATGCTCGGAGCTGCCGAGTGTCGAAGGAGCGTCCGACTGAATGGCGATGCGCGGAGCTGCCGAGGACGACTCGTTCAGTAGAGTGACGGCGCGCGGAGATGCCGAGTGACGATGGAGCGTCCGACTGAATGGCGATGCGCGGAGCTGCCGAGTGTCGAAGGAGCGTCTGACTGAATGGCGATGCGCGGAGCTGCCGAGTGTCGAAGGAGCGTCCGACTGAATGGCGATGTGCGGGGCTGCCGAGTGTCGAAGGTGCGTCCGACTGAATGGCGATGCGCGGAGCTGCCGAGTGTCGAAGGAGCGGCCGACTGAATGGTGATGCGCGGAGCTGCCTAGTGTCGAAGGAGAGTCCGACTGAATGGCGATGAGCGGAGCTGCCGAGTGTCGAAGGAGCGTCCGACTGAATGCCGAGGCGCGGAGCCGCCGAGTGTCGAACGAGCGTCCGACTATATGGCGATGCGCGGAGCTGCCGAGTGTCGAAGGAGCGTCCGACTGAATGGCGATGCACGGAGCCGCCGAGTGTCGAAGGAGCGTCCGACTGAATGGCGATGCGCGGAGCTGCCGAGGACGATGCGTCCAGTAGAGTGACGGCGCGCGGAGCTGCCGAGGGACGATGGAGCGTCGGACTGAATGGCGATGCGCGGAACGGCCGAGTGTCGAAGGAGCGTCCGACTGAATGGCGATGCGCGGAGCTGCCGAGTGTCGAAAGAGCGTCCGACTGAATGGCGATGCGCGGAGCCGCCGAGTGTCGAAGGAGCGTCCGACTGAATGGCGATGCGCGGAGCTGCCGAGTGTCGAAGGAGCGTCCGACTGAATGGCGATGCGCGGAGCTGCCGAGCAATGACGACGCGTCTAGTAGAGTGACGGCGCACGGAGCTGCCGAGTGTCGAAGGAGCGTCCGACTGAATGGCGTTGCGTGGAGCTGCCGAGTGTCGAAGGAACGTCCGACTGAATGGCGATGCGCGGAGCTGCCGAGTGTCGAAGGAGCGTCCGACTGAATGGCGATGCGCGGAGCCGCCGAGTGTCGAAGGAGCGTCCGACTGAATGGCGATGCGCGGAGCTGCCGAGGACGACGCGTCCAGTAGAGTGATGGCGCGCGGAGCTGCCGAGTGACGATGGAGCGTCGGACTGAATGGCGATGCGCGGAGCTGCCGAGTGTCGAAGGAGCGTCCGACTGAATGGCGATGCGCGGAGCTGCCGAGTGTCGAAAGAGCGTCCGACTGAATGGCGATGCGCGGAGCTGCCGAGTGTCAAAGGAGCGTCCGACTGAATGGCGATGCGCGGAGCTGCCGAGTGTCGAAGGAGCGTCCGACTGAATGGCGATGCGCGGAGCTGCCGAGTGTCGAAGGAGCGTCCGACTGAATGGTGATGCGCGGAGCTGCCGAGCGATGACGACGCGTCCAGTAGAGTGACGGCGCGCGGAGCTGCCGAGTGTCGAAGGAGCGTCCGACAGAATGCGATGCGTGGAGCTGCCGAGTGTCGAAGGAGCGTCCGACTGAATGGCGATGCGCGGAGCTGCCGAGTGTCGAAGGAGCGTCCGACTGAATGGCGAGGCACGGAGCTGCCGAGTGTCGAAGGAGCGTCCGACTGAATGGCGATGCACGGAGCTGCCGAGTGTCGAAGGAGCGTCCGACTGAATGGCGAGGCGCGGAGCTGCCGAGTGTCGAAGGAGCGTCCGACTGAATGGCGAGGCGCGGAGCTGCCGAGTGTCGAAGGAGCGTCCGACTGAATGGCGATGCGCGGAGCTGCCGAGTGATGACGACGCGTCCAGTAGAGTGACGGCGCGCGGAGCTGCCCGGTGTCGAAGGAGCGTCCGACTGAATGGCGATGCGCGGAGCTGCCGAGCGATGACGACGCGTCCAGTAGAGTGACGGCGCGCGGAGCTGCCGAGTGACGATGGAGCGTCCGACTGAATGGCGCTGCGCGGAGCTTCCGAGTGTCGAAGGAGCGTCCGACTGAATGGCGACACGCGGAGCTGCCGAGTGACGATGGAGCGTCCGATTGAATGGCGATGCGCGGAACTGCCGAGCCATGCATGTCGAGGAGATGTCCGACCCAGTGACGGCCCGCGGGGCGACCGTGTCCAGTACGTCATCGAGGAGGCATCCGAATGATCATTGCGGCGACTGAGCCTGAGTAGCGACGAAGATGGCGCACAGATGCGCCGAGTGATCGCATAACCTGTGTATGAAAAATAGCACAAGCCAACATAAAAATTTCTCAAAGTAATTTGATCTTTGCTGAAATAATTTGTGTAAATAACACCCATAGACACCCGCTGGGTGTGCCAGGTGCTTGTTGGTTCGGAACCAGCAAGAGTCTAAAGAGTGAAGGATCCGACTGTACTTGTGCAAGTGAAGGATCCGACTGAACTCGTTTGAGTACTGGACCCAAAAGAAGCAGAAGTGAAGTGTTCCGACATAAAAATAAACAACCGAGCGCAGAGGTACACTCGGTGGCGTGGCCTCCGAATGAACGCCATGTGCGACTTCCTCGACACTCGGTAATGCGGAAATAACTATTTAATTGAATGCAGCGTATGAAGAATGACTTTGCTGTCTGACGGCGCAGGAGCGGCCGAGTGACGAAGGAGCGTCTAGCTGAGGGACGGTGCGCGGAGCGACCGAGTGACGAAGGAGTGTCCAGTGGAGTGACGGCGCGCGGAGCGACCGAGTGACGAAGGAGCATCCAGTCGAGTGACGGCGCGCGGAACGACCGAGTGACGAAGGAGCGTCCAGTCGAGTGACGGCGCGCGGAGCGACCGAGTGACGAAGGAGCGTCCAGTCGAGTGACGGCGCGCGGAGTGACCGAGTGACGAAGGAGCATCCAGTCGAGTGACGGCGCGCGGAACGACCGAGTGACGAAGGAGCATCCAGTCGAGTGACGGCGCGCGGAACGACCGAGTGAGGAAGGAGCGTCCAGTCGAGTGACGGCGCGCGGAGCGACCGAGTGACGAAGGAGCTTCCAGTCGAGTGACGGCGCGCGGAAGGACCGAGTGACGAAGGAGCGTCCAGTCGAGTGACGGCGCGCGGAACGACCGAGTGACGAAGGAGCATCCAGTCGAGTGACGGCGCGCGGAACGACCGAGTGACGAAGGAGCGTCCAGTCGAGTGACGGCGCGCGGAGCGACCGAGTGATGATGACGTGCCGCACGGAGTGGCGATGCGGGGGCATCCGAGTGAAGTAGATGTCTCTAGCTGAGTGGCGACGGGGCGGTCAAGTAACGACGCGCGGGGCAGCCGAGTCGAGAATGTTGACGAGAATGGCGCACAAAGGCATCCAGGTAACCTGTGTATGAAAAATAACACAAGCTAACATAAAAAATTCTCGAAGTAATTTGATGTTTGTTGAAATGATTCGTGTAAATTACACCCATAGACACCCGCTGGGTGTGCCAGGTGCTTGCTGGTCCGGAACCAGCAAGAGTCTAAAGAGTGAAGGATCCGACTGAACTTGTGAAAGTGAAGGATCTGACATGAAGATAAAGAACCGAGCGCAGAAGATACACTCGGTGGCGTGGCCTCCGAGTGGACGTCATGCGCGACTTTTGTGCCACTCGATAATGTGGAAATAACCATCTAATTGAATACAGTCTGTGAAGAATGACTTAGCTGTCTGACGACCCGCGGGGCTGTCGAGTGGCGATGTGCGGACCTGCCGAGTGATGAAGACGCGTACAATAGAGTGACGGCGCGCGGAGCTGCCGAGTGACGACGGAGCGTCCGACTGAATGGCGATGCGCGGAGCTGCCGAGTGATGACGACGCGTCCAGTAGAGTGACGGCGCGCGGAGCTGCCGAGTGACGATGGAGCGTCCGACTGAATGGCGATGCGCGGAGCTGCCGAGTGATGACGACGCGTCCAATAGAGTGACGGCGCGCGAAGCTGCCGAGTGACTATGGAGCGTCCAACTGAATGGCGATGCGCGGAGCTGCTGAGTGACGGCACGCGGAGCTGCCGAGTGACGATGGAGCGTCCGACTGAATGGCGATGCGCGGAGCTGCCGAGTGATGACGACGCATCCAGTAGAGTGACGGCGCGCGAAGCTGCCGAGTGACGATGGAGCGTCCGATTGAATGGCGATGCGCGGAGCTGCCGAGTGACGGCGCGCGGAGCTGCCGAGTGACGATGGAGCGTCCGACTGAATGTCGATGCGTGGAGCTGCCGAGTGATGACGACGCGTCCAGTAGAGTGACGGCGCGCGAAGCTGCCAAGTGACGATGGAGCGTCCGACTGAATGGCAATGCGCGGAGCTGCCGAGTGATGACGACGCGTCCAGTAGAGTGACGGCGCGCGGAGCGACCGAGTGACGTAGGAGCGTCCAGTTGAGTGACGGCGCGCGGAGCGGCCGAGTGACGAAGGAGCGTCCAGTCGAGTGACGGCGCGCGGAGCGACCGAGTGACGAAGGAGCGTCCAGTCGAGTGACGGCGCGTGGAGCGACCGAGTGACGAAGGAGCGTCCAGTCGAGTGACGGCGCGCGGAGCGACCGAGTGACGATGGAGCGTCCGACTGAATGGCGATGCGCGGAGCTGCCGAGTGATGACGACGCGTCCAGTAGAGTGACGGCGCGCACAGCTGCCGAGTGTCGAACAATGAAGATGCGGTTGACTCCTTAGGTTCGCGATCGTGGTTGTTGTCGATGATGTTCTGGATGTTAGTCGGTCGAGTAGAAAAAGGCGAACCGGCCAAGTGAAAACAAGGGCTTCACAGCCGAGCGTGCGCCGTCCGAATGGACTCCTCATCCGAGTGCACCTGCTGGTCCGAGGGCACCACAACTGGGCTGCGATCCAGTCGGTGTGGGCTGGCTAGGCAGGTCGACGCGGAGTGCTAGGCTCGGAGCGCCGGGTGAGGTTCGGCATGGACGCGCCCACGAGCGCACGAGCACTGCCCCGTCCGATGGAAGCAGGCAGCCTTTTCACTTGCAGGCAGACATGATCCAAAGTGCATGCGAGGAGTTCCCCTCGTGTAGCGCCGAATTAATCTGCATGCAAGTGGTGTTAACGCTAATTAAGCGAGAGTTAAAGCCATTCATGCATGTAATAGACATTTTCCCACGGCCATTTAACTCCTGCATGCAGGACATAAATGAAAAGGATTAAGATTGGAAGGAAAGTGGATGGTGGGGCGCAGAGCTCCCTGGTCGGCCATGGCGGCTGCCGCGGATTTAGCACGAAACCAGCGCGGCGTGTCCATCGTCGGAGGGGGTGATGAAGATGGGCCGCACGGAGTGGTGATACGCGGGGCATCGAGTGAAGTAGATGCGTCTGGCTGAATGACGACGCGCGGGGCGGTCGAGTGATGAAGACGCATCCAGCGGAGTGGCGACGCGCGGAGCTGCCGGGTGATGACGACGTGTCTCGCCGAGTGGCGATGCGCGGAGCTGCCGAGTGACGTAGAGGCGTCCTGCGGAATGGCGATGGAGCATCCGACTGACTGACGATGCGCGGAGCAGTCGAGTGTCGAAGACGTGTCTCGCCGAGTGGCGATGCGCGGAGCTGCCGAGTGACGTAGAGGCGTCCTGCGGAGTGGCGACGCGCGGGGCGTCGGAGTGACGTAGAGGCGTCCTGCGGAGTGGCGATGGAGCGTCCGACTGAATGACGATGCGCGGAGCAGTCGAGTGTCGTAGAGGCGTCCTGCGGAGTGGCGACGCGCGGGGCGTCGGGGTGGAGTAGACGCGTCCATGTAACGATGCACGGGATGGTCGAGTCGGGAAAGTTGATGATGACGCGCCTGACCACGTGGCGATGCGCAGGGCGGCTGAGTTATCCAACGCTCGTCCGAGTGCGTAGAGCAGGACCGCGGTCCAGTCGTGGGCCGGCGCTGCCAAGGGCGAGGCCGGCGCGAGCACTGGTGGTTGCGTTTCACTGCTCGGGGAGCCGGAGCTGTGCACAGATCGGAGTCGTGCTTCGACGCGTGCGGAGCTGGGTCGAGTGCCGTCGGCCGGGCCTTGTCACCTGAGGAGCCAGGTCGACTGGACCACCGGTCGACGTGTTCAACCGGTCGGGGAACCAGGTCGAGCGTTAGCGGCTGTGCGTGTGTGGGCGCTTGGCAACGGCGTTGACGATGAGTATGCGAGATGATGACGGGCGGACGATGACGCTTCATCGTCTGGGAGCCGAGCCACCAATCGGAAAAAAGGGAGGCGTCCTTTTGTATGAGCTCGTGTGCATACAGAAAAAGAACAAACCATAGTTAGATCATTGCAATGTTTGATTGTAAAGAGGGCAAGTTGAGATGAGCAACTCCCTGATCCTTTTGTATGATGAGGAGTATTTTGTGTGATGGCCGGGACTCCAATAGTCAAAATTGGTAGCGGTGATTGTTTGATCTCGGGAGATCATCCCAAGAAAGCTTGGGTTGCCTGCAGAAATTAGTCCGTTGCCGGCGATTGAAGAAAAAACCATATGCATCATGGCTCGATAGACGCCACGCCCCACGGTGGGCGCCAACTGTCGTGGGAACGATTCTGACAGTACGAAGGGGGTAGGGTAAAGGAGCATGATCTAACGAGATGCATATGGGTGACACGGTGGTTTTAGCGAGTTCGGGCCTCTCACGGTGGAGATAACAGCCCTACGTCTCGTGCTCCGGAGAGGCTTTGTTTATCTGTCGAGTGGAATATGAGTATCCTTACAGAGGGTGCGAACCCCTGAGCCAGAGGGGAGGGGCGGCTTATATAGAGTCCGCTGCCCCTCATAATGTCCGGCATCCAAGGGTCCGATCGTGGCTATAATGGTGAACGTTACTGGTAACGTATGCAATAAATGCTACTTATGATACAGACGAACGCCTGTCCATTAGCCTCCCTGGGGTGACTTCTAGTCTTCTGCGGTCGACTGTCTCCCGGTTCTTCCGAGTGAAAGATAACCGTCGAGTGAAAGGTAATCTCCGAGTGGATATTGTCAAGTGACTTGTATGTCTTGGTGATTTCAGTCGGAGACTTCCTTGTTGTCCTTAAGCTCTCTGGGGCAGTGTCCTTAGGTGGGGTATGTAGGTCAGGCCTATGACCCTACCCTAGGTACATATCCCATCAGTAACAAGACAGCACCCTTGTAATCGAGATCGCCCTTATCATCAATATAGACACAAAGCAGGACGTAGGCTTTTACCTCCATCGGAGGGGCCGAACCTGGGTAAACTCACGCCTCTCGATTACGACCAACCCCTCTCAAGCCGCCACATAGTTGTGATGGCCTCACACCTGAGTCTGTTAACCCGGACATGTTGCCGTGACAAATCCACGACAGAAATGGTAGCTCATCTCAAAAGAAGTTTTTTCATAAAAAAGTCCCTAAACCGAGGTTTATATTTTTTAGGGTAACTATGTCTTATAAAACGACGAACAGGGAAGGTTTCATATTTTTTTGATTTTTTTTGAATTAGTTAAGGTCATTTGAAAGTTGGTCAAACTTAATATAACCCCGCTGACCGGCTCAAAACCCCGCAGCATCTCTACAAACCCTAACGTCGAATTGCAGCCGTTTGATTATACCCTAGCGCAAGCGAAAACCGTCGGATATGGTCTTCTAGAAGGATACGGGCAGGCTGCGTGTAGGCTCCGCACCGTTGGATCACATGGACGGCTCTGCATTGTTGGATCGTTGGGCGATCCGCGAGACATTGGTTCTGCTCACCCACTTGCCCGCGGGAAATGAAAAAATAGTCCTTTGCTATGCGTTGACTGTCGAGGGAGGAGGCACCGCTCCAGCTCCCCGTCATTATCCATAGACGGTTATTTAAGCAGGAGGGCGTCCCCCAGCCCTAGCTCATCCGCCTGCTCCCTCTCCCCATCGGCACCCGAGCCCTCCCCTCTCCGAGCCCATCAGCCATGCCACCACGCCGCCAGTACTACACAGTCGAACACTGTCTCTTCCTCCTTCGGCAGGCCCAAATCCGGAGGCAAGCGAGGCTACCTCTGGAACCGGAGGAGGATTTCGAGGAGGGTCGGAGATGGGGAGGAGGAGCCAGACGAGGCGCCGCCGCAGCCGGAGGAGGAGGCGCTGCCGCTGGAGCCGGAGGAGGAGGCACCGCCGCGGCAGCCGGAGGAGGAGGCGCCGCCGCAGGGGCCAGAGGAGGAGGCGCCGCCGCAGGGGCCGGAGGAGGAGGCACTGCCGGAGGAGCCGGAAGTGGAGGCACCGCCGGTCTACTATCTGTGGCCCGACGAGGTGGTGATCCTCAACTCCATCCGGTCGGAGCAGGCCCGGCGTCTTTGTCAGCAGCAGATGGAGGCAGCACGGGCGGCACAGGAGGAGGCGTAGGCGGCGGCGCAGGTTGAGGCGTAGGCGGACCAGGCTCCCGCGCAGGCGGATCAGACTCCGGCGCAGGCGGATCAGGCCATCTCCGACGACGAAGACACGTAGTGCACTACGTATTACGTAGGACATATATTGTATGCTACTATTATGCTCTCTGAGCTATGTTTAGTTGACTCTGGTTGCTGGTTCTATTCTATGCTTCAAAAAATATATTGCATGCTTTTGTACATGGAGGGAGTGACATATGGGTGGGTAAAAAAGGTGGGCGAAGCTCGCACGTAGTACTGCACCCTGGCCTCGGTATGTGTCACCTGGAAGGTGGAGACGTGTGCGAGAAGAGAGGAACCAGCGGCAGCGACCGTCGCTGCATTCGTGGCGGCGCATCGGCGCATGCAGGAAGACTACCTGGATCACGTGGCATGCATAGCAGGCTTGCTAGCGGCGCACGTCGATCGGTATGCCCTAGAATTTAATTGCAACGCTGAATTGATGCCGCAGAGGTCAAAGGCTAAGACGGTGTGAACTGTGAATCGATCGAGGAGGCGCGTGCGAGAAGAGACGAACCGGCAGCAGCGACAGTCGCTGCGTCCGTGGCGGCTCACGGGAAGGCTGCGTCTGTGGCGGCTCGCATCGGCGCATGCAGGCAGGCTAGCTGGATCATGTCGCGCATGCATAGCAGGCTTATCCTGGCGGCGTGCATCAGAGCATGGACCCGGGCGTTTAATTCAACGGCCCAAACAAAATCACGGCCCAATGGTCTAACCAGCGCCACCGTCCAACGGGCGACACAGTCCAGCGCGGCCCCACACGTCAGAATGGTCGAAGGAGGCCGATACAGTCCAAACGTGGCCCCACTTGGCAGGTCCAACGGGCGACACAGTCCAGCGCGGCCCCACATGTCAGAGTTAACGTTCAAACCATTGACCCGACGGCATCCTCCGTTGTGACCATTTCTGAGGGTTTTGGACAAGGGAGTGGAGAAAAGTGAGCAAAAGTTAAGGGCATGGGGATGAATGAGTAGAACTAAGGAACCAAGGGCACAAGAATAGAAAGCCCTTAACAATTTGAGCATCAAGAGAGGTAATTGAGTAACATGAAAATTACTATAACCATATTTGCCTCTCTCTCATAGTAATTACATGTAGGATCATAATTGAACTCAACAATATAGCTATCATATAAAATATTCTCTTTATGATCCACATGCATAAAAAGTTTAATCTTCCAATATAGTGGGATTAACATCAACTAAAGTCATGACCTCCACAAACCCACTTTTATCAAAAAAATCGTAAGATCGAATATTCTCCAAAGTAGTGGGATTATTTTTGCCTAAATTTGACACTCTTGCAAACCCACTTTCAATAGTACAGCAAATGTTATTATCAGTAACAGATTCATTACGAAGCTCAAATAAATTTTAAGATCACAAGAAATATCATAATTATCTCCCCAATCATGATCATCATAATAAATAGTAAGCATAAAAAAATCATCATCAAAAATACATACAAACATAGTGTAGATATTTTCTTTCAATTTTATTGTATTAGAAACATACAGAAGTGGAGACGAGGTTCCTCTCTCATGATAATTGCAAGCAGGAGCAACAAGGACATGCATATTATATCTATTAGAATCAACTTGTGCAATGGTAAAACGCAACCCATCAATAATCCTTAATAAGCCCAAAGTTCTCTGAAATAGTATAGTTGGGAGAATTCAAAAAGATAATTGGACTCTCAAGTGTGGGTGCAATAGCAACAATTTCATTCTGAACATAAGGAAGTATCGCAAGTTCATTTCCATAAACATTATTTATAGGGGCATCATGGCCATAAACATAGCAAACATCAAATTCATCAAAAAGGGATAATCCGAACGAATCCAAGGGATCATAACATTCATCCTGTGGTGAGTAATAAGGGAAAGTAAATGAAGTATGATTTAAAGGTACAATCTATTCTTCACTCTTCTCCTCATCTTTTTCATCTAAGGAGCTCTCCGTTTCCGCAATTGCTTCTTCCATAGATTCCTGGAAAACATTAGTCTCTTCTTGGCAAGCGGAGACTCTCTTAATATAATCATTAAGATGAGCATTGCAATCATAGTTTTCATAGCAACATTTAAGTATGGCAAAAGTTTCAGATTTATAAAGAGCTCCATCATATTTTTCAAGCAAAGAAATAACTTCATAAGCACCATCAGAAGCAACAAATTGTTCAATTTGGTTAATATCATAGTAATCATATACATCAATAGCATAGTAGGCTAGGATCTTATTAACACTAAACCCACATTGAAAGAGAAGATGCTTTTTGTCTTTTATAGAACAACAAGTAAAATCATATGTAGAGCACAAATTCCAAGCATAGCAATATAAGGCATTTATTTGATCCTTCAAGTGTTTCCGTTTGTGAGACAAGCGATGGTGCAAAAATAAGCATGCTCATCTAATGCTTTCCCATCAACTAGGCTAGTTGGGTTTTTAGCACGAGCACAAACTGATCGAAGATGATTCAAGTAGAAAGCTTCGGTAGTTGACATGGCTTGAGACTGCGTCGGTATTTCCCCAAAGAGGAAGGGATGATGCAGCACAGCGACAGTAAGTATTTCCCTCAGTTATGAAACCAAGGTATCGAACCAGTAGGAGGATCTCCACCACCTAATAAACATCACCTGCACACAAAGAACAAATAGTTGCAACCCGACGTGAAAGAACGATTAGGATATGATATATTGGAGAGATAGATCTCTCAAGAACACAAAATAAAAAGAGCAAATAAAAAGTGCAGCAAGGTATTTTTGGGTTTTTGGAATAACAGATCTGAAAACAAAAGCGGCAAAAAGATAGATCGGAAAGCAATATATTGGAAAAGTAGACCCGGGGGCCGTAGGTTTTACTAGTGGCTTCTCTCATGAGTGTAGCACACGCTGGGTGAACAAATTACTGTTGGGCAATTGATAGAAGATCAAGTAATCATGACGATATCCAAGGCGATGATCATTATATAGGCATCACATCCAATATAAGTAGACTGACTCCTGCCTGCATCTACTACTATTACTCCACACATCGACCGCTATCCAGCATGCATCTAGTGTATTAAGTTCATGGGAAAACGGAGTAATGCAATAAGAACGGTGACATGATGTAGACAAGATCTATTCATGTAGGAATAGACCCCATCTTGTTATCCTTAATAGCAATGATACATGCGTGCCTCGCTGCCCCTTCTGTCACTGGGAGAGGATACCGCAAGATCGAACCCATCACAAAGCACCTCTTCCCATGGCAAGAAAAATCGATCTAGTTGGCCTAAGTAAACCAAAGATTCGAAGAATAAAAACGATGCTATAAGTAATCATGCATATAAGAAATCAACGAATAATCAAATAATATTCATGGATAGAAACTGATCATGAACTCAAAATTCATCGGATCCCAACAAACACACCGCAAAAGTTTACATCAAATAGATCTCCAGGAGACCATTGTATTGAGAAACAAAAGAGAGAGAGGAAGCCATCTAGCTACTGCCTATGGACTCGTAGGTCTATGGTGGACTACTCACGCATCATCGGAGAGGCACCAATGAGTATGATGAACCCCTCCATGATGGTGTTAGATTGGATCTCAAGGCTCTGGAACTTGCGGTGGCTGGATGTGTTTTTCGTCGACTCCTCTAGGGTTTCTGGAATATTTGGGAATTTATAGGCATCAGAGGTAGTGGAGAGGGGTCCTGAGGAGGGCACAACCCATCAGGGCGCGCCCTGGGCCCCTGGCGCGCCCTGGTGGGTTGTGGTCTCCTCGACCCTCCCCTCTGGCACTTCTTTGGCCCATTGGATGTCTTCTGGCCCAAAAAAATCTCCAAAAAGTTTTGTCGCGATTGGACTCCGTTTGGTACTAATATTCTACGAAGTAAAAAACAAGCAAAAACAGCAACTGGCACTTTGGCACTACGTCAATAGGTTAGTCCCAAAAAATGATATAAAGTTGCTATAAAATAATTGTAAAACATCCAAGAATGATAATATAACAGCATGGAACAAGCAAAAATTATAGATACGTTGGAGACGTATCAGCATACCCAAGCTTAATTCCTACTCGTCCTCGAGTAGGTAAATGCTAAAAACAGAATTTTTGATGTGGAATGCTGCCCAACATGTTCATCACATATTCTTTTCTTTGTAGCATGGACATTTGGACTTTAGATGATTCAAAGAAATAGTCTAGTTTTAAAATAATGACTTCAATACTCAAGCATGCCAACAAGCAACCATGTCTTTCAAAATATCAAAAATAAAGAAAGTTATCCCTAGCCCATCATGCTCAATCAATTATCCATTCATGAAACACACTCAAATATTAACTACACCCAATGCTCAAGTACGATCATAGTGCCCCCTAGTTGGTGCTTTATAAGAGAAGATGGAGACTCAAATAAAAATAAAAACGGCATAAAGTAAATAGATAGGCCCTTCGCAGAGGGAAGTAGGGATTTGAAGAGGTGCCAGAGCTCAAAGTTTAAATTGACAGAGAAAAGTATTTTGAGTGGCATGCCTTTCCTGTCAACGAAAACGACAAAGTAGTTCACAATACTTTCCATGCTAGATATATCATAGGCGGTTCCCAAACAGAAAATAAAGTTTATTCCTTTTTCCACCATTCTTTCACAATCCATGGCTGGCCGTATCCACGGTTTCCTTCCATACCAACACTTTACAAGGAATTTATTATTTGACAACATAAAGTAAAAAAAAATCTTTTTCATTTCGGGACTGGGCATCCCTATTACCGCCGCACTCTCGTGCAATGACAAGTGAATAAACACTCATCTTGAGAATAACACATCTAGCATGGAAAAAAATTGGACACCCCCTACCGTTTCATGAGCGGTACGAGCACACAAAAAGGAAATTTATTTTGAAAATTAGAGATGGTACATACAAATTTGCTTAGAACGGCATGAAAATACCGCATATAGGTAGGTATGGTGAACTCATAAGGCAAAACTGGGTTTAAGGATTTTGGATGCACAAGTAGTATTTCTACTTAGTACAAGTGGAGGCTAGCAAATAGATTGAGAAGCAACCAACCAAGAAACAAAAATTCACATAAGCGACCATTGAGCATAACTAACACCGAATAATGCACCAAAAGTAGGATGTTGAAAGCACATTTGCTCCCTTGGTGGTTTTGGTAATTAATAACAACATATATTTCATTGGACTAATGTTTCCACTAAGTATATTTCAGGAAAAGTTCAATGATGGGATGGCAAAAGGATTGTGGAGAGACCCCTAGATGCAAGGAATAGGATTGGCAAAGCTTCAAGCAAGAAGACTCTACATTTTACTTTGTGAGAAATCACTTTGAGTCTATAGGAAAGCCAATACTATTAAAAGGGCGTGAGGTATTGATGATGAACAAAATGCTCCACGTGCACAAGTGATAGTCACCAAAAACACCCACAAGCTCTTCCACAAAAGTCTGTCAAAAGCCTATCATGCAAAATCGGTGCCACCAATATTTCCCACTCGGCCCTACCGATTTTCACATCGGACAGATCCCAGCCAAACCCTAAGTTTTTAGTACAGCCGATTCTGCATCGGTGCCACCGAGTTTAGGTTGCCAACATTCTGTTGCCCCTTTTCTTCAATTCGGAATTTTCGAGTTGTTTGGATCGGTGCCACCGAGTTTTGCATTCTGACCGTTGGTCACCTGATCGGTACTGCCGACACTTATATATCGGTCTCACTGAGATTCAAAAGTTGCTACCTTTTGAGCGACTCGGTACCACCGAGTTTTACACTTCGGTGTCACCGAGTTGGTCATTATAGGTGTAACGGTTGGATTTTTGGAGATGCCTATATATACCCCTTCACCACCACTCACTCGAAAGAGAAGCACTCAGAACTATTCCATACTTGTCACATCCAATTTTCTGAGAGAGAGCCACCTACTCATGTGTTGAGATCAAGACATTCCATTCCAACCATATGAATCTTGATTTCTAGCCTCCCCAAGTTGCTTTCCACCCAATCAATCTCTTCCACCAAAGCCAAATCTGTGAGAGAGTGATTGAGTGTTGAGGACTCTATCATCTTGAAACACAAGAGCAAGGAGTTCATCATCATCATCGAGCCTATTACCTTATGGAGGGTGGTGCCTCCTAGATTGGTTAGGTGTCGCTAGGGAGCCTCCTACTTCGTGTTGTGGAGTTGAACCAAGAAGTTTGCAAGGGCAAGGAGATCGCCTACTTCATGAAGATCTACCCATAGTGAGGCTAGTCCTTCGTGGACAGAAGCCGTTATGGAATAGTCAAGGTTGCTACTTCGTGGACCCTTATGGGTGGAGCCCTCCGTGGACCCTCGCGACCGTTACCCTCCGTGGGTTGAAGACTCCATAAATGTGGGCGTACGATAGCACCACCAATCGGAACCACGGGAAAAATCTTCGTGTCTCCAAATTGCGTTTGATCTTCCTCCCTATCCTCTATTACATATGCTTGTCTTTACTTTCCGCTGCTATACTCTTAGACATGCATATGTAGGGTGTGCTTGACTTGCTATCATTGCTAAAATCTGCCAACACTTAAAATTGGGAAAAGGTAGAAATTTTATTTTTCAAGTAGTCTAATCACCCCCCCTCTAGACATACTTTCGATCCTACAAGTGGTATCAGAGATTTGGTGTCCATTGCATTGGTTTCACAACCTAGGAGAGTATGGCGTCTAGCGAGGGAAATTATCACCGTAGAGGTCCATACTTTGATGGTACAAATTTTGCTAGTTGGAAGCACAAAATGAAAATGCATATTCTTGGTCATAATCCCGCCATTTGGGCTGTTGTTCGTGTTAGCTTGCAAGGTGAATTCTTTGGTGATGGAAAGGAACCGGATCGTGAAGCGACCGCGTAAGAATTGAAGATGTTGCAATACAACGCTCAAGCATGTGACATTCTTTTCAACTGCCTATGCCCTGAAGAATTAAACAAAATCAGTCGTCTTGAGAATGCCAAGGAAATTTGGGATACTTTGGTTGATATGCACGAAGGTACCGAATCCATGAGAGAATCCAAGTTAGATGTTCTTCAAACTCAGCTTGACAAGTTCAAGATGAAGGATGGTGAAGGAGTCGCAGAAATGTACTCTAGGATAGCTCTCATCACCAATGAGATTGCCGGCTTAGGAAGCGAAGAGATGACTGACAAATTCATCATCAAGAAGATACTTAGAGATTTGGATGAGAGATACGATACCGTGTGCACTTTGATCCAAATGATGCCCAACTACAAAGATCTCAAGCCTACGGAAGTCATTGGAAGGATTGTTGCTCATGAGATGACACTCAAAGACAAAGAAGAGCTTCACAACAAGTCTAGCGGTGCTTACAAAGCCACAAGTGATGCTCCCGCAACTCCAAGCAACAACCTTGTCACCAATGAAGTGAGAAGCCTCATGGTCAAGAAATTCAACAAATTCTACAAGAATAGAGGCAAAGAACGAAGCTCCAAATCAAGATATGAAGAGAAGTGTTCGTCAAGTCGTGACCGAAACTGCTACAATTGTGGAAAGCCCGGACAATTTTCCAATGAGTGCACGGCTAACTACAAACGAAGAGAAGAGTCACCTAGAAGACGAAGCTCAAGAGATGAATCACCTCGAAGAGAGAGAAGGAGTAGAGATGACCGTTATGAACGAAGACCCTCAAGGAGAAGTAGGGACTCGGAGAAGAAGGACAAGTACACCAAGAGCTACTCAAGAAGAAGACATCAAGCTCATGTTGGTGAATGGGTATCCGGCTCCGAATCCGACAACCACTCCGAGAGAAGCTATCACTCCAACTCCGACTATAGTCAAGATGAAGGTGTTGCCGGACTTGCACTACTGAATACCAACTCCTATGACATATTTGATTCACCAAATGAAGGAAGTGGAAGTTGATTCATGGCTAAAGGCCCCAAGGTATCACACCCCGAGTATCTTGATTTCAATAGTGATGAGGATGATTTGCTTGGAGATGATGACTTGCTCTTTGATAAAGTTAGTGATATTGGTCAAAATGAACTTGATAATTTTCATGTTAGTCAAGATAAGTCGTGTGATGATGATAGGATGGAAATAGAGCGACTAACTAAAGAATTAAACACTCTTAAGTTAGCCCATGAATCTACTCTAGAAGATCATGGAGAGCTTGTAAAGACTCATGAGAAGCTACGCTTCGAGAAGCTCACCTTGGAGCAAGAACGTGAGTTTCTTAAAGCTATCAATTGTGATCTCCAAAAGAAGACTTCATCTTAGCTAGCCAAATGATTACTCTTGTCTACATTTATGCCACAAGTTAAACCTAGACAAACTAGTAACAAAGGCAAGAAAGGTTCTTCATCTAGTAGCAACAATAAAAATGCTAAATCTAATGATGTTGCTTCTAGTAGTTCTATTGATTCCACTAATGATGATTCTCTTAGCCAAGTTACACTTGAGCAAGAAAACGATTTATTGAAAGGAATTATAGAGAAAGGTATCTACAAAAGTCTTGCCGGATGTAAGCAATTTGAGGAGATTGTACGCAAGCACGGAGGATACCGGAAGAACCATGGCATTGGCTACTTCAACGCAAATGGAGTTGAATGGGAAGAAGGTCAATACCCCAATCCAAAGTTTGTTCCTCAAAAGGAGAAGTATGAACATACTCTCCCCAAGGGAACAAAAGCTCAAAATGACCTTCCACCACAAGACCACAAGCTCAAGGGCAAGGACAAGCTTCAAGAGGAGATTGACTCATATGAAGATGAATCCCAAGCTTTGGTCAAGTGGGTTTCCAAAGCTTCTACAAGCTCAACTTCTACAAGTGCCACTTCAACACCAAGGATTCCCATCAAGTTGATGTGGGTCCCCAAGAAGAAGAACTAGAGAAGTTCTTGAGGGGTGACTCCGCCAATGAAATTCACTCATATTCTTTATTGGCAAGGACTAGTTGCAATCAACATCAACACTATGCAATAGTTCAAGGAGTCACACATTCCCTCAAAGGTAAGCAAGGGACAAGGTAATTAATGAATCCATGGACATCATCCTATATGCTTTGCACTCCATGCCCATAGATATCCTTGTATTTGTGTCTTGTGCTTGGGACTAACCCATGTAGGTGAGAAGAGTAAGGAAACAACAAGGATGCTCCCAACTCAAGATGATCTTCATCAACCTTGAGCATCCACCACTACATCACCCACATGAAGTCTTCTACGACATACCCAAGGTTTGTTTATCCCTCTTATGGGGGGATGTCACATCAAGGGGGAGCTTTACTCTAAGACTTGAGTTAAAGCATCTCTTATAATGTGACAACATTAAATGCTTTATGTAAAAGTGGTAACCCCACTTGTGCTTAAATGATGAGTATGACCTATGATCAAGTATTCTTGCTTGGCTCCTAAGTCAATATACTCATATATAGATGACTCCGTCATCGCCAAAGTGCTTGGTAGATACTAGAGTGGTTTTGCATGTTTGCCATGATTTCATTGGACATCTTATTGTGTGAACATGCAGGTTTCCATATCTTTCATCATTCGAGGACATCCAATTGTTGCTATTTGGACTTTGTTTTCTCTTTTGCCAATTGGATGGACAAGAATGCCTAGGACCCCTCTCTAGCTATCTATGCTATCTCGTCTCATATTCTATTCTTGCCGCATCACAAAACTTGAACAAGTACTTCTTGATCTCTCTGTGTGAGGAGCACTCGGAGTTCCGTATCGACAAGAACTGACCACCAAAACCTCCCAAGTGCATCTCGGTGGAACCAACACAAGAATCTCGGTCTCACCGATGCCTAGAGTTGATCTGGTTTTCCAATCTCGGTAACACTGATTCCATCTTCTCGGCTTCACCTAGTTTCCCTGTCAGCTAACAGTTGAGGAACTCGGTGGCCCCGATAATTTTGAATCGGTGTCACCGAAAGCGATAGGTACTTAATGTGGCGGACCTGACTTTTGAAATCACTTCTTCAAACGTCCGGTTCCTCCAAACCCTAGTTGCCGTTCGTGGACCCTTGGTCATCGCCGTTGTCTTCCCGAGCGCCTCCGCCGTTGGAATTCGCTGCCATCGACGGAATCCTCACCGCCGTCGTCGCCGTAGCGGACTCGTCACCAAGTTAGGGTATGAATCCGACCCCTTGTGCGCTCCTCTTTCCAATTCATGCGCATTAGGATCATTCCATCGATAAGCCACAGTTTTAGATTATTATATCCTCAATAATTTTCCATTAGAATAGAGAACAATGAATTTTTAGGTTTTGCCGTCCGCAATCCGAATCTCGGTGACACCGAAGCGCAAAAATCGGTTTTACTGATTTAGTTTTTAGGTCTACTGAGGACAGTCTCGGTGAAACCGAGCACCCACTTTCGGTGAAACCAAAGTGGTTGCCAAGTTTCTGTAAAGCAGACTGTGAGTCTCGGTGGATCCGAAAATTGTGACTCGGTGGTACCGAAATTCCCTTTGCAGAAAGCAAACCTTAAGAATTCTAAGTTCAAATTTGAGAAAACTTCTGCATTTTGTGATGGCTCAACCTTTCTACTCTTCTATGCTCTATTCTTAGGGTCAGCATGTCAGGCTCAGATGACAGTCAGAACAATTTCAGAGAGGAGAATGTGGATATGAGCTCAGGCACTAGTCCTGAGGGTAGCTATGATGGTGTGCCCAGCTCACCTGATTTGCCCAAGGCTGCCACCAGGACAAGGAGGAAGTTAAACTCTGATGAGGAGGATGAAGATTTTGTGCCAGAAGAGCCACCCAAGAAGGATAAAGTTGCCAAGAGCACAACTGCTGAAGCCACATCTTCCAAGAGACCAACTAAGAAGGTGTATGCTAGTGCTAAGGATATGAGGGCACCAAACTATGTGAAGCAAAGCATGATCCTTCACCTTGAGTCACCTCCAAAGAAGAATTCTATGCCTAAGAAGGCAGGTGACAAGAAGAACTTCAGGAAGAGGATTGTACATGTTGTGGGCAGACCTACCTCTATGTATGAGGATCCAGAAGCTGCTGCTGAAGAACAGGAAGAGGAACCTGCTGCCAAAGCCCCTCCATCTAAGAGGAAGAAGCTGTTGGCTGATGCTATGCCCAAGGATACATCATCCAAAGGCACCAAGACTGCCCCCAAGAAGGTTGCTGCTGCTCCAAAGCCCAAGAGGACTACCAAAGACATCCCAGTTGCTGCCAAGAACAAAGGTACTACCTTCAGAGAAGCTGAGGATGAAGCAAGGTCTGTTTTGATGAAGCTGAGACCACACCTTCCTGAGCACAATGCCAGCCATCCGATTGCTGAGGACATGAAGAAGAGGAAGGATTCCGGACTGAGAGAGTGGAGAGCCATAGATCCCTATTCTCAGAGGAGAAGGGCAGTTGTAGACTATAGATTCTACACAAAGGAACAACAAGACTTCTATGAGACTATTCTGCTTGACAAGAGCCTTGCAGTTAGTGATATGAGGTATGTTGACTAGAAGTACATCAAGGAGAACCAAGATTTCTTTCCAAGTGTGCAGGATAATTTCCACTACATTGGCATTGATGAGTTTGTTGGAAAAGAGTTCACTGCCTGGAATGACAAGATGATCATGCAATTCTACTCCACTGCACATTTCTATGGAGATGGTAGGATTGTATGGATGACTAAAGGCACCAGATATGAATCCACTGTTGATGAGTGGGCTACCGTGTTAGGAGCCCCACAGGTGCAAGAAGGAGACTTGGATGTGTACTCTGAGTCCAAGGCAAACCACAACTCCATGGCCAATATGTACAACGAGATCCCTGCTGCAAATGTGCATTCACACAAGCTTGGATCCATCTATTTTCTTCAGGCTGGCCTACGCACAACCAACACCATCTTGAGGTATACATTGATGCCTAAGTCTGGAGATGAGAAGATGATCAGAGGATATTCTATCAACATGCTGCTCCATATTGATCAACACACCAGATTTAGGGTGATGGACTTGATAGTTGAAACCGTGAAGAGGACTGCTGCAGACCAGAAGAGATCATGTGGCTATGCACCATACATTTAGATGCTTATCAACTCCCAGCTGGAGAAGCACGTGTATGCACTTGATCGACCACATTTGCCACTCCTGCCAGACCTAGAAGACAATGTTGTGGTGATGGATCCAGATCATCCCACCTCAGCTACAGCACAGGCAGAGACAGAGACAGCCAGAGACACTAGTGCTCAGGTGCCAAAGTCCCGGAGTGAGCAGATGGATCTTCTTCTCAGTTCCTTGCTCAGCATGCAGAAGGACATTGGAAATATCTTGAAGAACCAGGAGAGTCTGGGAAGGATTGTTGAGAACAAGTTTCACATTCTCAACAACAAGGTGGATGAGCTCACAGTGACAGTAAATGAGCTTAAGAGAGAAGTTGATGGCGTGCCCAGTCCCCACACCACAGATGATGATGAGGACAGTCCACCTCTCAGAGTCGACACCCAGTTCAGGACTAAAGCCAGGACTCCTACAGTGACTGCTCTAGAGTTGAGGCCTTCTTCATCAGCACCTGCTACAGCTCCATCAGCCCCTTCAGCTACACCAGCACCTCCAATTGCTACTCCAACTCCATCCATGACGTCTCTGAAGTCTTCGCTGATGCTGTGACTCCTTCATCAGCTACCGGAGAAGATTAGCCCCAGAGAGACGCTTAGTTCTATATACATTTGAAATTTTTGGTAACTTGTTGCCAAAGGGGTAGAAGTTGTATAGATCATTATGGTTTCGAGAGAGGGAGAGTGTTGCTTTTTATCGCTCTTCAAAAACATTGATATCTTTTGATTTGTTTGTGTTTGATCATACACTTGATGTGTGCTGCTACTATTTCCTATCCTTGAGATTCCTATGAGATGATCATTCACTTTTTCTTGTTGTGTTGTGCTATGATGTTCATTCTTATTACTCTCGCACACCACCAAGTTGTATGTGACATGGAAGAGTGCCCCATATACCTAATCGATTGTGCATTTGCATTCAAACGCAAATTCAAAACAGTGCACAAATTTAGGGGGAGCTCTTGCTTATCACATACTTCTCAAAGCGACGATTATATTCATTGATTATATCATATGTCGAAGCTTTGATCTATATGTTGTCATCAATTACCAAAAAAAGGGAGATTGAAAGCACATTTGCTCCCTTGGTGGTTTTGGTAATTAATAACAACATATATTTCATTGGACTAATGTTTCCACTAAGTATATTTCAGGAAAAGTTCAATGATGGGATAGCAAAAGCATTATGGAGAGACTGTCGGCGTTCAGGGAACGGGGGTACCCAGACCTTCCTGCCTGCGGCCCAGGGCATGGCCCACTTCATCAACCAAACGCAGTCGGGCGCGGCCCCACTCAAGACAAGGCCCTCGCGAGAGCCCAAACCTCGCGAGGAGGAGCGGCGTCAAGACCGGCTAGGGATGGGCCTCCCCAGGCTCCCTCCGGAGCGGCGGAGATCTCTATGCAAGGCCCGGCCTCAGGAGTCAAAGATGACGCAGGGAAGGACAAGCGGGCGCCAGCGCGTTAGGCGGCGCAGTTTCCCCTTTGGTGCAAAGGGAGCAGGGACGTACGCAGGTTCCCAAAGCACCCCCCAAAGGTTTCCATTCCGGTGCAACAAGACCACGACCACGAGCCCCGCAGGGTGGATGTCATCGCCGAGCCCACCTCTGCATCATCGACAGTTACTTTGCAGGCGAAGACCGCCTTTGGGCAGAGCGAACATGTACTCCTGTCCCCCTTCAAAATTGGCTGCTATGGGATCCCTTCCCGCCGTTGCGATAAGGGAAGAGGACCCGAGCCACCGCTATATATAGAGGGTAGGCTGCACCATAGAGGGGGATCCCATCCATTCCACCGCTCATCCATCACCAAGCCACAAAGGGCCCCGAACACCTCAGGGGAGCCCTCGCGAGGCTCTATAACACTGTACTAGTTCATCCACCCCACCTCCTCGAGAGACAATCCACCAAAGCAGGAGTAGGGTATTCCGCTTCGTAGCGGCCCGAACCTGGGTAAACTGTCATGTTCATCTTCTTCCTCGTCATCGTGCGAGTTCATCGTTGTGTCCATCGAGTAGCGAGCTAGGTTGAGCGAAGCTGCAGGGGATCTTCGCACACGCCCCTGTGCTCGAATCTTAAGGGTTTTGCGGAGCCCGAAATCCGACATTTGGCGCGCCAGGTAGGGGGCATGTCGAAATCTCCCTCAGGTCTCGCCTCACCTTCGCTCATTGCACTCATGGCAAAAGGACGTCGAGCCCGTGCGGAACGGCGGGCCACCCGCGTGGCGCGGCCAGCGCCGCTGGGCCATGGCGCCCCGCGACGCTCTGCCACCCCGTCAGCGGGCGCCGTCACCGGCCGAACTCCCAACGGGCGCTGGTGGCTGTCGCCTTCACCAACCGCACGGCACGCCCCCGTCGCCCCGGCCCTCCGCCGCGTTCGGGCTGCGCCGCCACTCTTCCGAGTCTGCCAAGACCCAACACACAGACATGTCGCGCTCCTCGTGGCGCACGAGCTACAGCGCCAACGGGCCGCCCGCGACCGCCGCACCAATGAGGCCAGGTGCGCCCCGGGGAGCGACACCGCCGTCAACGAGACCCAGATGCGCCTCGGCAGGGCTCGTGCCCGCAAACTCGCACGACTGGCGGGCACGGCGCCTGGGCCACACGGGCGCGCTCGGGACGTCTGCGGCGGTCCGCGTTCACCGGAGACCTGGCTCGAGCCACCGGGGGCGCAGGAGCCGGCCGCAGGCGCCGGCGGAGACCGGTGGGAGGTGCCGGCCGCACGAGAGGGGCGTCGCCTCCCACCCCCCGGCACGCTCGTCGGAACCAGAGAGGAGGACCGGAGGCTCAACTACGCCGGCGCCCGGGGGCTCGTGCAACTCCACAACGACCATGTTGCCGCGCGCCCGGGCCACGGAGGGAGCGGCTCCGGCGACCACGGCGACAGGAGGAGCACACGCGACTTCGCGAGCAGCCCCCGCGCGGATAGGTATGTGCAACCTCGCGGGGGCGGCTTGCGGGACTGGCCTCGTGAGGGTGCCCGGCGCGGAGACCCTCGCGAGGCACGCCCGCTGGTAGGGAGCTGCCTTGAGCAGGCGTCTGGGTCTGGGGACCGGGGGCCTCTCGCCCGGGAACGGACGGTGGAACATGCGCCCTCGTTCGTGGGCCGAGAGGCTCCAGCTTGGGGACGGAGGGTGGAACACACGCCCATGTCCCCGGTCCAGATGATCCCAACCTGGAGACAAAGGGTGGAACATGCGCCCGAGTCTCCAGGGCGCGCGACGCTCGCTTGGAGACGGAGGGTGGAACATACGCCCATGTCTCTGGGACGGGTTTCGTTCGATCACCAGCAGGTGATCATGTACTCGCCCATGTCCCCAGGCCCGGCTCGCCCGGCCTGGGGGCAGGGCCCCGAGTACCAGCATGGGAACCCCGGGTACCCCAGCGAGGCGCGCTGGGGCACCGCCCGGGGAGTGCAGGGCCTTCTTCTGGGGCGGGCCTTCCCTCCAGAGGGCGCAAGGGGCTCCCCCTACGCTCGAGGGCCCGCCCAGGGCATACCCTACTTCGCCGCGACGAACCCGGGGGCTGGGAGTGGGCTTCGTGCCCGCGAGGCATCGAGCTCCCTATACACCCCCGGGACCAACACTGGCCCGTGACACTCTCACGTAATAATGAGCGGGCTGTATACGCCCGGAGCCCCCCGAGGACGCGGAGGGGTTCCTCCCACGCAATGTGGCAGCCACAGCTCCGCGCTGTCGGAGAAGTCAACACTGCCCTCCAATGGCTATGCCCATGCAACGTGGATGCCCTACGCTCAGCGCTGGGGGAAGACGAAGACTAGCCTAGGGGCCGGACGCGGCATTTGCTTGCTTCTTCTTTGGTGTTCAAGTTGCCATTTTTTGAAATGAAGTCAGAGGACTTCGAAACTCTATGTTTAAAAGAAAAAAGGGGCGGGAACTTTTCTCTCTGTGTTCTCTCGTTTTACCAAACTTGGATTCTTTCTTTCTGGATGGTGTTTCGCAAGGGGCCAAATGCCCTGCTCCGCCTCAGGGGCACGCATCTTTTAGCTGTCTACCCCCGCTCGGGGGCTCAGACCCCAGCATGGAATCTAGGGAGGCCCCAGGGCTTCCCGAGGCAGCAGCCAGCAGGACGGAATGGGGGATCGCCCGAGCGTCAAAGGGGGCTCTTGAGCATCACGCCTCAGGAGCCTTACTGGTCAAATAGCCACTCGTCTCCCTAGACGTCATCCTTGGTGATCCGGTCGGCGTCGAGGGCGACGGGGCCTGACACCGTGGTTACGTCCTGGTTATCCGGTCGTACATTATGGTGGTCGGGAAATGCGCGGGACTGGGACCTGACGACGTAGGGCGGCTTGAGCGTCAGGAGGGGGCCTCCTGAGCATCACGCCTCAGGAGCCTTACCGGTCATATAGCCACTTGTCCCCCTTGACGTCGTCCTTGGTGATCCGATCGGCGTCGAGGGTGTCTGGGCCGGACCCCGTGGATGCGTGCTGGTGGTTCAGCCGTATATTACGGTGGTCTGGAAATGTGTGGGACTAGGTCCTGTAGGCGCAGAGTGCCGAAAGGGCTCCCAAACCGTCCCACGAACAAGAAGGGAGCATCTCAGGAGGAGTTGCGGACGAGGCCGTCGCCACCCTACGAGCTAAGTGCACTGCAGAACCAAGCAAGAGCCTCCTGGCCTCATAATGACTCGAGGGCGGGATAAAAATTGCGCGCACTAATGTAAGGATGCAGGTATTACGGACACCCACGCACGGTTGCCAAGGCCCCCGAGGCCGGAGGCGCCGGGAAAAATGGCACGAGGGAGAGGACCAAGCCACGGCAAGCAGCAAGGCCACCGACCAGGCAAACAGTGGCGCAAGCGGAGCCTCGTGAGGAGACACTTCGCGGGGGCCCTGACGGCCGCCGTCGCAGGCCACGGTGGAACCAGCACCAAGCCCTATGCAAGGAAGCTAAGCTACGACAACGGCAAGCGAGCAACCAGCGATTCAAGGAAGGAAGACAAGAAAGCTAAGGTAACATGCAAAAGATTAACGCCCATCAGGGCGGGGTTCTTCTTCAAACATTACAGGAACCGGGGAAGGGAAACAGAGGACGCCTAGGAGGACAAGCTGCCGTCGCCGCCTGCGCCGCCGGCCGGCTCGGCATCGGAGTCGTCCTCCTCGCTGGAGGCGGGCACCTGGATGAACCGCTCCACCATGGCCTCCACGTGCGGACGCACCTCGTCCCGATGGGGGCGCTGAAGCCCGTCAGGCACCGGCTCCCCGACGCGCCGGAGGTCGAGCTGCGGGGCGAGGCGGCGCAGGTTGGAGAAGACGAGCGTCAAGGCAAGGTCCAGAAGGTCGCGCGCGTTGGACTCGCTGTCCGCGTTCACGCAGGAGACGCCGGTCTCCAGCGCCTCCACCACCTTCTGAAAGAATTCAAGGTAGCCCCCGTCGCCGCGCACGTTCGGCAGCGCGGGGGCGTCCCCAACGAACCGGCTCACCGCGCCGGCCGCGCGGCTGGCGATGCCCAGGAACTGCTTGGCGCGCTGGGATTCCAGCAGCCTGGCGTGCGCCGCCTCGTCCTGGGCGGCCTGCACGGCGTCAGCCGCCTCCTGGACCTGAGTCAGAAGGGACGCCAGCTCCGCCCTGGCCTCCGCTTCGCCCCGGAGGCCGGCTTGGAAGGCGGCCTCGGCGGTCGTTAGCCGGGCCCGCAACGTCTCCGCTTCCTCCTGAAGCTCGCCAAGCTTGCGTTTCTTGGCCGCAGGCGCCCTGGGAAAGGAGAGGATCATGCTCGGAATGGCGGACGAGGCAGCTAAGGAAGAGGGAGGCGGCGGAATACTCACTCGTCGACCAGGGCCCAGCGTCGGCAAACTTGCGCCGGCCCTGAGGGCCCCCCGCCGCTGCCTCCTAAGGAGGACGAGGGAGCCGGCGGAGCCGGCGGAGCCGCGCGCTTCCCCGCGCCTGCGCCGCTTCCCCCGGACGCCATGGAGGACGAGAAGATGGGAAGGAGAAAGGGTTTTCTTGACGGAGCGGAGGAAGCAGGAGGATGACTCAAGATTGCAATGCCCTCCCCTGTCGGGCGCCGGGCGGATTTATAGGCGTAACCGCAGCCGCGAGGCGTCGTGGGAGGGCAGGCATCGTGCGCCTCTCGGGCTCCGCGAGGCGGTTCGATCAATGCAGTAACCATCCACGTCACCTCCCCTGCCAACTGAAGGGTCACATCCACGTGGCCCGAGGGGTAGAGGCCCGAAGCAGCGGCAGCATTCAATGGGAAGCAATGATGGACGGCGCAGCACCCGGGCGTCGTGTCAGTTTGACTGGAAGCGGTTCCGGACGCCCTCGGGGAGCGGGGGCGTCGCCGTCCGGGCATTCGACGTATGTAAAGCCTGGCCCGTAGGCAATTGGGGCCCGCGGCGCTTCGGGACGTCCTCAAGGCTTTGCCCAGAAGCCAGCTCGAGCACGCCTTGGGCCCGGGGGCTACTGTCGGCGTTCTGGGAACGGGGGTACCCAGACCTGCCTGCCTGCGGCCCAGGGCATGGCCCACTTCATCAACCAAACGCAGCCGGGCGCGGGCCCACTCAAGACAAGGCCCTTGCGAGGGCCCAAGCCTCGCGAGGAGGAGCGGCATCAAGACCGGCAAGGGATGGGCCTCCCCAAGCTCCCTCCGGAGCGGCGGAGATCTCTATGCAAGGCCCGGCCTCAGGAGTCAAAGATGACGCTGGGAAGGACAGGCGGGCGCCAGCGCGTCAGGCGGCGCAGTTTCCCCTTTGGTGCAAAGGGAGCAGGGACGTACGCAGGTTCCTAAAGCACCCCCCAAAGGTTTCCATTCCGGTGCAACAAGACCACGACCACGAGCCCCGTAGGGCGGATGTCATCGCCGAGCCCACCTCTGCATCATCGACAGTTACTTTGCAGGCGAAGACCGCCTTTGGGCAGAGCGAACATGTACTCCTGTCCCCCTTCAAAATTGGCCGCTGTGGGATCCCTTCCCGCCGTTGCGACAAGGGAAGAGGACCTGAGCCACCGCTATATATAGAGGGTAGGCTGCACCGTAGAGGGGGATCCCATCCATTCCACCGCTCATCCATCACCAAGCCACAGAGGGCCCCGAACACCTCAGGGGAGCCCTCACGAGGCTCTAGAACACTGTACTAGTTCATCCACCCCACCTCCTCGAGAGGCAATCCACCAAAGCAGGAGTAGGGTATTACGCTTCGCAGCGGCCCGAACCTGGGTAAACTGTCGTGTTCATCTTCTTCCTCGTCATCGTGCGAGTTCATCATTGTGTCCATCGAGTAGCGAGCTAGGATGAGCGAAGCTGCAGGGGATCTTCGCACACACCCCTGTGTTCGAATCTTAAGGGTTTTGCGGAGCCCGAAATCCGACAGAGACCCCGAGATGCAAGGAATAGGATTGGCAAAGCTTCAAGGAAGAAGACTCTACATTTTACTTTGTGAGAAATCACTTTGAGTCTATAGGAAAGCCAATACTATTAAAAGGGCATGAGGTATTGATGGTGAACAAAATGCTCCACGTGCACAAGTGATAGTCACCAAAAACACCCACAAGCTCTTCCACAAAAGTCTGTCAAAAGCCTATCATGCAAAATCGGTGCCACCAATATTTCCCACTCGGCCCTACCGATTTTCACCTCGGACAGATCCCAGCCAAACCCTAAGTTTTCAGTACAGCCGATTCTGCATCGGTGCCACCGAGTTTAGGTTGCCAACATTCTGTTACCCCTTTTCTTCAATTCGGAATTTCCGAGTTGTTTGGATCGGTGCCACCGAGTTTTGCAATATGACCGTTGGTCACTTGATCGGTACTGCCGAGACTTATATATCGGTCTCACCGAGATTCAAAAGTTGCTACCTTTTGAGCAACTCGGTACCACCGAGTTTTACACTTTGGTATCACCGAGTTGGTAATTATAGGTGTAACGGTTGGATTTTTGGAGATGCTTATATATACCCCTTCACCACCACTCACTCGAAAGATAAGCACTCAGAACTATTCCATACTTGCCCCATCCAATTTTCTGAGAGAGAGCCACCTACTCATGTGTTGAGATCAAGACATTCCATTCCAACCATATGAATCTTGATTTCTAGCCTCCCCAAGTTGCTTTCCACCCAATCAATCTCTTCCACCAAAGACAAATCTGTGAGAGAGTGATTGAGTGTTGAGGAGTCTATCATCTTGAAGCACAAGAGCAAGGAGTTCATCATCATCATCGAGCCCATTACCTTTTGGAGAGTGGTGCCTCCTAGATTGGTTAGGTGTCGCTTGGAAGCCTCCTACTTCGTGTTGTGGAGTTGAACCAAGAAGTTTGTAAGGGCAAGGAGATCGCCTACTTCGTGAAGATCTACCCATAGTGAGGCTAGTCCTTCGTGACGGAAGCCGTTATGAAATAGTCAAGGTTGCTACTTCGTGGACCCTTATGGGTGGAGCCCTCCGTGGACTCTCGTGACCGTTACCCTCCGTGGGTTGAAGACTCCATAAACGTGGACGTACGATAGCACCACCTATCGGAACCACGGGAAAAATCTTCGTGTCTCCAAATTGCGTTTGATCTTCCTCCCTATCCTCTATTACATATGCTTGTCTTTACTTTCCACTGCTATACTCTTAGACATGCATGTGTAGGGTGTGCTTGACTTGCTATTATTGCTAAAATCTGCCAACACTTAAAATTGGGAAAAGGTAGAAATTTTATTTGTCAAGTAGTCTAATCACCCCCCCCCCCTCTAGGCATACTTTCGATCCTACAGATGTAATTTCATTGCATAACTATTGACTTTCGTACTTGCATAGGGAATCACAAATCTTAACACCAATATTCCTACTAAAGCATAAATACTCACTAACATGACTCACATATTACTATCATCATATCTCAAAACTATTAAAAGAAATCAAGTTTAATTTGTCCAATGATCTTCATGAAAGTTTTTATTATATCCTCCTTGTATATCTATCACTTTGGGACTAGTTTCATATATTGCCATTGCTTTTGACAAAATCACACAAATTTAAGTGAAGCACATGAGCATAGAGATTTCATCTCTAAAAATAGTATAAGTGAAGCCTGAGAGGATTTCTTCAAAATTTAATAACTCTCAAATTAATCTAAGTGAAGCATAAGAGTGTTTCTTCAAAAGCTTCCAAGCACACCGTGCTCAAAAAGATATAAGTGAAGCACTAGAGCAATTCTATAGCTCAAAAAGTTTAAGTGAAGCATATAGAGCAATTCTAACAAGTCGTAGCATAATTTTGGATCTCCCAAATAGGTGTGTCCAGAAAGGATACAAGTGAAAAACTAACAAGCGAAGCAAGCAAATACTCAAATGATACAAGACGCTCCAAGCAAAACTCATGATATGTGACGAATAAAAATATAGCTCCAAGTAAAATACCGATGGTCGTTAGAAGAAAGAGGGGATGCCACTCGGGGCATCCCCAAGCTTAGTTGCTTGTTTCTCTTTGGATATATCTTGGGGTGCTGTAGCATCCCCAAGCTTAGGCTCTTTTCACTCCTTCTTCCTTAATCCATCGTGATCTGACCCAAAACTTGAAAACTTCAATCACACAAAACTTAACAAAATCTTTGTGAGATCCGTTAGTATAATAAAGCAAATCACCACTTTAAGTACTGTTGAAAACTCATTCATATTTTATTATTGCATTATACCTACTGTATTTTAACTTTACCATGGCTCATAGCCTTCAATACAACCCATAGATTCATCAAAACAAGCACATGATTTAACGAAAACAGAATCTGTCTTAAACAGAACAGTCTGTAGTAATCTGTACTCTAACCATACTTCTTTAACTCGAAAAATTCTGAAAAATTAGGAAAACGTAAAGAATTTGTATATAAATAATGTGTTAAAATTTCAGATCAATATCACATTCCAGTAAAAAACGAAAATTCGAACACTTGAGGCAAAGTTTCTGTTTCAGATTCAGCATTGTTTCTACTCATCTTATGAATCATCCTAAAGTCTCTACTTGGCACAAGCACTAAATAAAACATAAAAACACAATCATAACAGAGGCATAATTGTGTCAACACTCAAAAACAGAAAGAAAAGGAGAAAAATAAATTTATTCATTGGGTTGCCTCCCAACAAGTGCTATCGTTTTACGCCCCTAGCTAGGCATAACACATAGATTCAAGTATTGTCATCTTTGGTTTTCAACTCTTCAATCACACAACTAGATTTCTTCAAGAATTTAGCATGCATATTCTCAATGACAACACTTCTAGGAAAAAGGCCAAAAAAATCACTTTTGTAAATAGGGTCTCTTACTATTTCAACAAAGTCGGGATGAATACTAATCATTTTGAGATCTCCCTTGTGGACACTAGGTGTAGCAACTTTGTTCTTAGTGACTTGCGTGGTTTTGCAAATTTTTATGGGAGTTTTTTCAATAGTTTTGACAGAAGAAAAAGCCGAACCCAAGTTACTAAAAATTTCTTCAAACTTATCAATCCGGTAAGGACTCTCTTCTATCCTTTCGTTAACTACGGTTTCTTTTTCCTTTAACAATTTAAAGGCATCTCCTGCTTTAGACCCAATTTTATTAGCAAGATTATGCATTTTCTTATCCAAATTTTCAATATGTTCTTTGGTAATCATTTTCTTTTCAATAGCATCTAGCCTCTCCATAACATGTTCAAGGGTTAAAGTTGCTTCATCGATTGTAAGAGATGGCGATCCCACTAAACTTCCCATAGCATTAAAAGCATACGAAGATGGACACATCAAGAAATTCCCACCGGTAATCGTATCAAGGACGAATCTATACCAAGTGGTGATGGACACATAAAAACTGCGAAGAACAACAACGGTAGATTGCTTATGGATAGATCTATTATGAGCGTTGTAAATCCTATACCAAGCATCTTTTAGGTTCTCCCCTCCCCTTTGCTTAAAATGAAGAACTTCATTCTCGGGAGTGCACGCAATAGAGGAAGAACTGGCCATAATGACAAGGTAGGCGAACAAGAGATCTGACGAGAAAAAGGCAAACAAAAAAGAGGGCGAATAAAACGGCAAATTGGGTGAAGTGGGGGAGAGGAAAACAAGAGGCAAATGGCAAATAATGTAATTATAAGGAGATGATATTTGTGATTAGGAACCTGGTAGATGATGATGGTGTCTCCTCGGTGCTAGAGTTTGGCACGTAGAAGAGACCGCTTCCTCCCCGGTAACGGCGCCAGAAATTCCTTTGACGTGGCTTGAGACTGCGTCGGTATTTCCCCAAAGAGGAAGGGATGATGCAGCACAGCGACGGTAAGTATTTCCCTCAGTTATGAAACCAAGGTATCGAACCAGTAGGAGGATCACCACCACCTAATAAACAGCACCAGCACACAAAGAACAAATAGTTGCAACTCGACGCGAAAGAGAGGTTGTCAATCTCTCTATGGTAAAAAGATAGATTAGGATATGATAGATTGGAGAGATAGATCTCTCAAGAACACAAAATAAAAAGTGCA
The DNA here is from genome assembly GCA_039707655.1 of Elymus sibiricus. Classification (NCBI taxonomy): domain Eukaryota; kingdom Viridiplantae; phylum Streptophyta; class Magnoliopsida; order Poales; family Poaceae; genus Elymus; species Elymus sibiricus. The sequence goes on from CM077673.1 coordinate 339,016,312, forward strand.
GCAAGGTATTTTTGGGTTTTTGGAATAATAGTCTGAAAACAAAAGCGGCAAAAGGATAGATCGGAAAGCAATATGTTGGAAAAGTAGACCCAGGGGCCGTAGGTTTCACTAGTGGCTTCTCTCATGAGTATAGCACACGGTGGGTGAACAAATTACTGTTGGGCAATTGATAGAAGATCAAATAATCATGACGATATCCAAGGCGATGATCATTATGTAGGCATCATGTCCAAGATAAGTAGACCGACTCCTGCCTGCATCTACTACTATTACTCTACACATCGACCGCTATCCAGCATGCATCTAGTGTATTAAGTTCATGGGAAAACAGAGTAATGAAATAAGAACGGTGACATGATGTAGACAAGATCTATTCATGTAGGAATAGACACCATCTTGTTATCCTTAATAGCAACGATACATGTGTGCCTCGCTGCCCCTTCTGTCACTGGGAGAGGGCACCACAAGATCGAACCCATCGTAAAGCACCTCTTCCCATGGCAAGAAAAATCAATCTAGTTGGCCTAACTAAACCAAAGATTCAAAGAAGAAATACGAGGCTATAAGTAATCATGCATATAAGAGATCAAAGAAGACTCAAATAATATTCATGGATAGAAACTGATCATGAACTCAAAATTCATCGGATCCCAACAAACACACCGCAAAAGTTTACATCAAATAGATCTCCAAGAGACCATTGTATTGAGAATCAAAAGAGAGCGAGGAAGCCATCTAGCTACTGCCTACGGACCCGTAGGTCTATGGTGGACTACTAACGCATCATCTGAGAGGCACCAATGAGGATGATGAGCCCCTCCGTGATGGTGTTAGATTGGATCTCGAGGCTCTGGAACTTGCGGCAGCTGGATGTGTTTTTCGTCGACTCCTCTAGGGTTTCTGGAATAGTTGGGAATTTATAGGCGTCAGAGGCGGTGGAGAGGAGTCCTGAGGAGGGCACAACCCATCAGGGCGTGCCCTGGGCCCCTGGTGTGCCCTGGTGGGTTGTGATCTCCTCGACCCTCCCCTCTAGCACTTCTTTGGCCCACTGGATGTCTTCTGGCCCAAAAAAAACTCCAAAAAATTCATCGCGATTGGACTCCATTTGGTACTGATATTCTGCAAAGTAAAAAATAAGCAAAAACAGCAACTGGCACTAAATGATATAAAGTTGCTATAAAATGATTGTAAACATCCAAGAATGATAATATAACAGCATGGAACAAGCAAAAATTATAGATATGTTGGAGACGTATCTGTAGTAAGGAATTCAAATGGTTTTATATCTTTATTTTATGTTTATGTTCGTGTGTGTCAAGGATAAAGATAACATGACTAGGACATAAAATAAAACAAGCAAAATATAAAAGGTTTGTGTGTAGTTTCTTGATTTGTAAGATGAAGCCTCCTCGGCAACGATGCCAAAATTTCTTCTGCTATGCCTCTAGGAGTTGTTGGATTTCCCTGAAGAGGAAGGGTGATGTAGTATAGCGGTAGAAGTATTTATCTCATTTAAGGACCTAGGTCTCTCGAACTAGTAGGAGGCAACACACGTAAAATGTTTGCAGCACCTTCACACAAAGAAATAATTGCCTGCACCCAACAAAGGAAAGGGTGTCATCACTCCCCTTGTTCTTGCTAGCCATAAGGTTAAAATCAAATAGTAGTGATGATAGCAAATATAATAGTAACTAGGATAATGATAGCAATTGTAAGAACTAGTAAATATATGGAGAATGAACCCGGGGGGCACAGGTTCACTAGAGGCATCTCTCTTGGTAGCAGAATAGTGAAGGGTAAAAAAATTACCGTTGGGAAACTGAGAGAATTGTGTATGGTTATGAAGATCATCCATGGCATAATCATTATATGGGCATTACGTCCGTGATAAGTAGACCGTTAAACTTACTGACATCTGCTTCTATTACCCCACCTCAAGACCGCTATCCAGCATGCATCTCAAAGTATTAAGTTCATAACAAATAAAGTAACGCAATAAGCAAGAAGGCATAATATAGACAAAGTAAGACCAATCAATATGATTAAACCCCATTGTTTTACCATTAGTGGCAACAATGCAAATACGTGCCCTTATCCTTTCTGTCACTGGACAGGATCACTGCAAGGTTGAACCCACTACAAAGCACCTCTCCCACTTAAGATAAATCAATCAAACTTGCCAAAGAATACACATAGATCGGGGAGAAATACAAGTCTATAAAATTACACGAATAGGTAGGCTCAAGAAATCATAAAAGATTAACGAATAATATGATCATAAAACCAAAAATCATCGGATCCCAACAAACACATCACAAAATATTATATCGAATAGATCTTAGAGAAGATCATTGTATTGAAGATCAAACTAGAGAGAGAGAGAGAGAGAGAGAGAGAAAGAGATTCATCTAGCAACTGCTATGGGCCCGTAGGTCCTGTAGGAACTACTCACACATCATCATGAAGGCAACAAGGTTGATGAAGATGGCCTCCCCTATGGTTTTATCACTCCAGTAGAGTACCGGAAAAGGGCTCAAAATGGGATCGCGGAAGAACAGAGGTGTGTGGCGGCGATAAAATTGTTTTGGGTCTCGCTTCGAGGGTTTTGGGATATTAGAGAATTTATAGGCTAGAAATTAGGTCAGCCGGAGCCTCGGGGGGCCTAATACGTCTCAAATGTATCTACATTTCCAAACATTTCTACTCTTGTTTTGGACTCTAATTTGCACAATTTGAATGGAACTAACCCGGACTAACGTTGTTTTCAGCAGAACTGCCATGGTGTTGTTTTTCTGTGAAAATAAAAGTTCTCAGAATTGGACAAAACTTGGCGAGGATTTTTTATTGAATAAATAAACAATACAGGAATGAAGACCCATTGGAGGGTGCCCACAGGCCGCTCACGAGGGTGCAGGGCGCGCCCCTTCCCTTGTGGGCCCCTCACAACTCCATTTACCCTATCTCCAACTCCATAAGTATTGTCTTGTCCAGAAAAAATAAGAGAAGAAGTTTCATCATATTTTATGATATAGATCCGTCGCCACCTCATGTTCTCCCCCGGGAGGCCAAATCTCCGGCCTATTTTGGGCTCCGGAGAGGGCAAATCGTTGTTGTCGTCATCATCAACCCCTCTTCATCGACAACCTCATGATTCTCACCACCAAGAGTGAGTAATTCCATTGTAGGCATACTGGAGGTAGATGGAGATGTATGGGATTGATCATGTAGTCGAGTTAATTTGTTAGGGCTTGATCCCTAGTATCCACTATGTTGTGAGATTCATGTTGCTATGACTTTGTTATGCTCAATGCTTGTCACTATAGCCCGAGGGCCATGATTTTTGATCTGAACCTATTATGTTTCCATGAATATAAGAGTTTTTTGGATCCTATCTTGCAAGTTATATGGACCTACTATGTGTTATGATCCACTACCCTATGGTGACAAGAATTGGGATTCTTTCAGGTGATGACCATAGTATGAGGAGTTCATGTATTCAGTATGTGTTAATGCTTTGTTAAAGTTCTCTAGTAAATGGAGGCCTTAATTACCCTTAGATTTCCCTTAGGACCTCGCTGCCACAAGAGGGTTGGACAAAATATGTTATGCAAGTTCTTATTATAAGCACGTACAACTGTTTACGGAGTACATGCCTAAATATGACTGATGAATTGGAGCTAGTTCTGTGTCGCTCTAGATAGGTTGTGACTATTACATTGTTAATGTTATTCAAATATTCGTCGATACTCCATGCCAATGCTTTTCTCATTTAGTGCTTGCTAAGTTACTACTGCTATGCCGCTGTTACAATTGCTACTGCTACCGTTACCGCTACTATAAAAACTATCAAACTATTGTGTTGCAGATACTTTGCTACAGAGAAATAATATCCCAGGTGTGGTTGAATTAACAACTCAACTGCTAAGGCTTATAAATATTCTTTGGCTCCCCTTATGTCGAATCAATAAATTTGGCTAAAACACTTCCCTCGAAGATTGTTGTGATCCCCTATAGTTGTGGGCCATCAAGACGTTCTTCTGGACCGTTGTCGGGGAGCATAGCTCTATTTATTAAGTTCACTTGGGAATTATCTATCTTCTAGTTACTATGAAGAAATTAAAAAACTCCAGAACAAAGATTATGCCCTCTAAGACGAGGGGAGGTAAGGAATTCCCAACTAGCTCTGCACTTGATTCACCGTCTGTTTTAAGTCAGTTTGCGGCACCACCACCCGCTATACAATCTGATAAGTCACAAGTAATTGACACTGCTCCTGCTATAGATGATATTCACGACGATGCTATTACCATGCTTGATGAAACTGTGCCACTAGGTGAATTTCTTGATGCTCAAATTGCTAAATCTAGAGAAATTGAAACTTATGAAAATGTTGAATCACCTGCTACACCTAGCACTCCTACCAGGACTAAGATGCTTCATATACATGAGGTTTATGTTATGGATGGGGACATTGCTAAGGAATTTCTTGCTTATAAGGATAGAGAGGATCTTGAAATTTTAATGAAGAAGCTTAAACAAAAATCTATGAATGCAATGATGAAATATGATCCTAAATTTACAACCTCTCCTATCTTTGTTGATGATAATGATTATGAATTCTCGGTTGATCCTAAATTAATTACTTTAGTAGAATCCGGTCATTTTCATGTTTATGAATCTGAAACTATTGTGGCACACCTTACTAAGCTTGATGAAATAGCCACCCTATTACCTCATGAGAAAAGATTCGTTATTACTATAGCCTTAACTTATTTTCTTTCTCACTAAAGGGTGAAGCTAAAGATTGGTTCGATACTCTTGCTCCTGGTTGTGTGCGTAGTCCCAGGGATATGATTTACTACTTCTTTGAAAAATATTTTCCTGCTCATAGGAAACAAGCTGCCTTGCAGGAAATATCTAACTTTGTGCAACTTGGGGAAAAGCATCTCCCTCAAACTTGGGGGAGATTAGCCCAGCTATTGAATCCTTTGCCTGACCATTCTCTTAAGAAAAATGAAATACTTTATATCTTTTATAATGGACTAACCGATGCTTCCAGGGACTACCAACATAGTTGTGTTGGTTGTATTTTCAGGGAAAGTACTATTGAACAAGCTCAGGAATTACTGAATAACTTATTGAAAAATGTCGATGATTGGACACTCCCTAAGCCACCACCAAAACCAACTCCAAACAAAAGAGGTATTCGATTCCTCGGTCCAGAAGATATGCAAGAAGCTAAGAAGTTTATGAAAGAGAAAGGTGTTAGATCTGAAGATGTCAAGAATCTACAACCTGTTGAAGAAATACATGGACTCAATATCCTGACACATGTAGTAGAGGTAAATTATGTCTATAGATTTGATGAGGGTGATATTCCTTATAATAAGTCTCCTAGTCAGTTTTGATGAGTTTGGTAAATTCATCGTTAAACAAAAAAATCAATTACCAAATACATGATCAATTGAGACATGATTCTATTATGATTGAAAGCTTAAGTGATGTACTTGTTAGAATTTTAAATGATATTAAAGACTTATGTAAACATCACTTATGATTCAAGGTAGAACAAGTTTCTAAATCACAAAACAACTTGATTATGGAGATGATTGATAAAAATAATGATCATGATGTTAGAGTTATAACTAGAGGTGGTAAAATGACTCTTGAACCTTTGTATCCTGAGGGTCATCCTAAATAAATTGAACAAGATTCTCAGAGAGTTAATGATAGTGCACCTAGTTCACGTAAGGAGAATAAGAAAAAGAAAAGGAATAGATATTTTCCTGTTTCTAGTGAACCTACTTTAGAAAAAAAACTCCCTAGAATCCAAACAATGTTTCTATTTCAGATGATGAGACCATTGTTCAAAAAATCGTCCGATTCAGCGATTTATCGTCCGATTTATCGCTACTCGTGGGTTGACCGATAAGATTATGCCTTATCTTTTCCATTTATCTTTTGGGCCGATTTATAGCTATCACAAGCGAATTATCGGGAATCTACCGATAAATCGGGCCTATTTCTAGCACTATGTTTGCAAAAACTATGTTTATTTGTGTTTTTGTGGACCTTGTTACGTAATGTACTATTGCCCTATTTTGTTTGTCATTATACGAGGATTCAAAGGCTAGGAATCAAGGTAACACTTTTGTACAATATTTTTTGGTGTTGAATATAGCATATTTCAGTGTTGCGAACCTGGTATTTGCAAAAAATGACCGATTAATAGTTGACCAATAAAATCGATTAATCGACCGGTTTCTGATGAATCTCTAATCCCCAGCTGACCGAGACGCTAACGATAAGCGATATCCTCAACATTGGCTGAGAGACAATCTGGTGATGAGCATTCATCTAGTGATAGGGATAATGAAAATGCTAATAATGATCATGATGATGCTCCACCTAATGATAATAATGAACCAAATAATGATGTAGAAATAGAACTAGAGACTAAGCTTGATGACCCACCTCCTAAAATGAAAATATATGATAAAAGAGACTTTGTTGCTAGGAAACATGGTAAAGAAAGATAACCATGGGTTCAAAGACCCATTCCTTTCCTAGCAAAGCTACTAAGACCAAAGATGAAGAAGATTTTAATCACTTTGTGGAAATGCTTAGACCTTTGTATTTGTGCACACCTTTGACTGAAATTATGAAAATGCCTCCATATGCTAAATACATGAAAGATATTGTCACTAATAAAAAGAAAAATACCAGAGGCTGAAATCACCACTATGTTTGCAATTATTCTTTTGAAGGAAAAGTACCTCAGAAATTAGGGGATCTAGGAATACCTACTATACCTTGCTCCATCAAAATCAATTATGTCAGAAGTGCTTTATGTGATTTAGGAACCGGTGTTAGTGTTATGTTTTTTCTCTATATAGAAGACTTGACTTGAGTAAGTTGACACCTACTAAAATTTCTTTGCAAATGGCTGATAAATCAACTGTTATACCTATTGGAATTTGTGAGGACGTTCTGGTCATAGTTGCTAATGTTACTATCTTAATAGACTTTTTATTCTTGATATGCCCGAGGACGACAATATGTCGGTTATTCTTAGGAGACCTTTTTTGAATACTGTAGAGGTTGTCATTGATTGCAATAAAAACAAGGTTACTTTTCATGTCAATGGTAAAGAACATACTCCCGGTTTCGGAAAATAAATATCAAATTATTACATCCACATTCCGATTGAGGTAACTTAGTGCTTTACAAAAATTCTTTGGTTTTATGCCAATCGAAAGTGGTTCATTAATAAGACTTGATCGGCCTTGTTAATGGATTCCTTTTGAGAGGCATATGGTCGATGAATTCAGTAAGCACAACCTTGTGTAACTCTAGTTTATTTTCTGTTTTTATTAGTTTAATAAAGCAAAGTGCCATGTTTAGTTCGTTTTCTGAGTTTTCCATGCAATAAAAATGACCCAGAAATAAAAGTACTCAGTATTGCGTGAAATTTAATACGATTTTTTATTGAATAAATAAAAATTATTGGCACGGGACACACCTCGGGGGGCTGCACTTGTGGCCCACAAGGGTACAGGGCGCGCCTACCCCCCATGGGCGCGCCCCTTCCCTTGTGGAGGCCATAGGGCCCCACTCACTTGCCTCACATGCCCACTAGCTTCTTCCACCTCTAGAAAAATTCGTGTTCAGCTCCTAGCCCGAGGTCTTGCTCCTAGATACGGATTTTCGATCTCTTTGCTCGGAACTCCGTTCCTAAAACTATTTTGGAGAATTGCTCCTTGGTATGTAACTCCTCCCTGTGTCCAATTAGTTTTTGTTCTTGTGGTTTATATCTTGCATATTTTGTTGTTGTTGGCGACCAAGAAATGAGCTTGCATGTTAAATTCATTTGGTTCTAAGTAGTTTGAATGCTTGACATGGCCTCTAGGCATCCATATGAGTTGTTGCTATCAATTTTTTTGAGTTTTATTCACCTCCTATCTATGGTCACAAATTTCAGAATTTTTGCAAGGAAAATAAACTTGTTCAGGAGGAAGTCTTCAGGTGCCTCCTCCAGCCAAAGCACGACATGCCCGACACTTTATGAACCCCATGAGAGTTTTGTGGGGGGCAGAGGTGAAGTCGTGCCAATGGTCATGTGACACCTTCATGATAAGCGCCGACATTAAGCAGGAATTTGATCAATATATTGAGAATGCCGAGCTGATCGACTTCCTCGCAGATAAGTGCACACAATACTACCAACTCACTGAATCATTCACACAACAATTTGTGTACCATTCAACTAATTCTAGAGTCCTCTTTCATCTTTACACGAATTCATATAGTTTGCCTCGAGAAAGCTTCTATGAAATCTATAAGATTCTGTATGGGGGTTCACTCGTTGAACCACGGAAAATCGATTATGATTTATTTCTTAGTAGCCCTTGTAATGGGGAGGATAGAGGTGTGAAACAAGCTAGACTTAGAAGCATTCAATTCCCTGTTGTTCGTTACTTTTCCATATTTAGTGGGAGATGCTTGGTTGGTAAGCATGATATTAGCGCATTGTGTGCACCTGATTTAAGTATTTTGCATACTGCAATGATTGGTTCTAAAAGATATAATTTTGGTGCTATAATTGCACGCAGCTTAGCCAGGAATATTTGGTAACTTATATGGAGGGATTTACGCTCCTCGCTTGGCTGAGCGCTTTAACATCACTATTAGACCTAACGATCACGTGCTCCCTCCTAAGTTTTCGGATTTTGATGCTATGCAGCACCATCGGTTTGTTGAATATAGGACCAATGAGTACGTGTATAAACTAACATTTAATAAAAACCTTGATGTCCCTATTGTTTTGCTTGCCCCTTCGCTCTTTGATTTTCAGAACAAACAGAGGCATTATATTTATCTGAACAAGGCCCACGAGCACAACGCCGCGGCAAGACCAGTTCTACCCCGGACCTGACGGCTACTACCAGTGGTCGTAGCCCAAGTTACGCCAGAAGCCTAAGCTTGTGGGAGTACGTATTCTCATCGACATTTCATTTTCATGTTCACACACTCATTGCACTTGGTTGTGTTTTGTCTTCTTTACTTCGTTTTTATTGTGTTTCTTTTGTGTGTTTGAAAAACTTTGAAAACCCAAAAACATTTCTCGCTTACGTTTGCTTTTCTTTCTTGTATAATTAGCTCGTAGTATTAAAAGAAACCCCAAAAGATTTCTCGTTCTTCTTCTTGCTTGTTGGGAGTTGTCTCGTGTAAATATTTTTTTGGCTTTCATTTTTCTTCTTTCTTTTACTTTCTTCAGAAATACAAAACTCCAAAAATATTTTATTATGTTTCTCTGAATTTCTTTTCTTTATTTGAGTCATTGTAAGGAGAAGACTTCGTAAATATCGTTAAGTGGCTCCTTTGAATAAAATGTTTACAGATTCCAGCTTAGTCCACGACATTCTTGCACTATTATATTTTTTACATCATTCGGTTGTGCAAGTGAAAGGCAATAATGACGATATAGCTCGTAATTCTCGATTCAACATAGCATGAGTAAACATATTTGTGATGACAATTAGAGATTATAGTTGCTCATGCCATGCTTAAGTAGCTAGGAGTGGATAATGTCGGAATCGGGGCTCCGGGGACCCCAAGAGAAGGTTCGAACTCTGGGGTGCACCGGCTCTCCAACGTCGCTCGCTCTCTCTATCCTACGGCGATGCTCCGGTGAGCTTGAGCGTGGGGGGAAGGAACGATGAACACACGATCTACCCAGGTTCGGGCCACATCGCGGTGTAAAACCCTACTCCTGCTTGTCTGAATTGCGTAGTGGTAGCAGATGAATACAATGCGTCCTCCTATGATTATTACCTCCTCCCTTTATACCAGGCCTCGGCCCTCTTCCCCGAAAACTCTCAACGGGAAGGGTTACCACAACGGCTAGTTTTGAAAGGGGACATGACTATGGCTCCTCTAACGAAAGTAGTTTCCTGCTGCGAAAGTCTCTCGTCGTGACGTGCTGGTGGGCTTAGCGGTGACATCCGCCTGCCGAGCTCCCCACCACAGTCCTCTTTCACCAAAGTGGAAACCTTTGGTGCTGCCCTCGGGTCCGGCAGACTGACCCTCTCCCCTTGGCACCAAAGGGGAAATCCTCCACATCTGAGCTTGCTAGCGCGGCCCTTGGCACCACCATGCTTGGCGTGCGTCACCCATGTGGCCGCGCAGGGCAGTGTGGCCCCGCCAGACCGGCTTTAGCGGAGTCGCCTTTCCAAGGCCTCGGAGGCGGCCCCGCGAAGGGGCCTCGAGGGGGCTCCAGACGACAATCCATCGTGTGCCTCAGGAGGCACGGCCCCTCGAGAGGGACCTGGCCACGAAGCCCATTGGTGCCCCCACAGGGTCCCAAGGCAGGCGATGCGCCCTGGGCCGCGGGCAGATGGGCCTGGGTACCCATGGTCCCAGAGGCCCGACAGTAGCCCCCGGGCCCGTAGCGCGCACGGTCCCGCCTGTTGGGGGGTCGAAGCGACGCGGGCCCCAACCGCCTGTGGGCGAGGCGCGACGCGTGGCGCACGATGGGTCGTGCACCGCCTCCACTTCCCACGACGCCCCGGGGGTTGTGCTCCTGCCTTGAAAGCCCCTTGTGCGCGCTGAGCGAAACCATCATTGCTTGCCTTCTCCCGTACGCCTCCCTCCTGTGTCGCTCCTCCTTCCTTGTGCGAACGTCGCTTTCTCCTCCCTTCCCCTCGTCATGGCGAAAAAGAGGGGATCCATGGGCGCTGGAGCGCAGGCGGCGTCATCGGTGCCACTTGCCTCGGTTGGAGGCAGCGGGGGGGCCGCGCCCAAGGCCGACCCCCACGCGGTTGTGCTGGTCCACCAATGACGAGAAAGTGCATTGCCGCTCCCGATTTGTTTTGCGTACTTTGTTTAAGCTAGTGAGCCTGATCATCAACCCTCCAGGCTGCTCGCGCCCAAGAGGCGGAGGGATGCCTCACCCGAAGCACCTCCTCGCATGCCGCCTGCTAGCGCGGCCTCAGCCCACGCGCCAAGCTCGGCGGCCCTAGGGGGTCCGTGCCCGAGGCCTAGGAGCGCGCGGCCGCCACCACCGCTCACGCCCCTCGAGGCATTACGCGCGAGGCTGAGCTGTCCTGCAGGGAGGCGGCCGTGATCGAACAGGACGCCGATGTGGCCCACCGCGAGCGGGAGGCCACCCGGACCGCCTTCGACCAGGAGGCGGAGCGCGAGCGCCTCGAGACCTTGGAGCGTCAGTTCCTTGCTGACAAGGTCGCCTCTGAGGTGACACAATGAAGCCTTCGCCCATCTCGAGAGGAAGGAGGCCGCAAGCAGAGTCGATGCTGATGCGCGGGTGGCCCGGGAGCAAGAGGCCACCCTGGAGGAGTACCGCGGCAAGCTGGCCCAGCAGGAGGCCCACTTCCTGCTCCGACGTGATGCATTCCTCGAGGAGGTGGACGGGTTGAAGGTCCGGCTGCAGGATGACGTGGCTTGAAACTGCATCGATATTTCCCCAAAGAGGAAGGGATGATGCAGCATAGCTACGGTAAGTATTTTCCTCAGTTATGAAACCAAGGTTATCGAACCTAGGAGGAGGACCACTCAACGCTATGTAAACGGTACCTGCACACAAAGAACAAATACTTGCAACCCGACACGTAAGAGAGGTTGTCAATCTCTCAACGGTAAAAAGATAGAATAGATTGGATAAATAGATCGCACAAGAACACAAAATAAAAGATGCAAATAAAAAAGGTGCAGCAAGGTATTTTTGGGTTTTTGGAATAATAGATCTGAAAGTAAATGCGGAAAAAGATAGATCGGAAAACAATATATTAAAAGAATAGACCCGGGGGGTCGTAGATTTCACTAGTGGCTTCTCTCATGAGTGTAGCACGCGGTGGATAAAAAAATTACTGTTGGGCAATTGATAGAATATCAAATAATCATGACGATATCCAAGGCGATGATCAATATATAGGCATCACGTCCAAGATAAGTAGACCGAAATGATTCTGCATCCACTACTATTACTCCACACATCGACCGCTATCCAGCATGCATCTAGTGTATTAAGTTCATGGAGGAAACGGAGTAATGCAATAAGAACAATGACATGATGTAGACAAGATCTATTCATGTAGGAATAGACCACATCTTGTTATCCTTAATAGCAATGATACATGCGTGCCTCGCTGCCCCTTCTGTCACTCGGAGAGGACGCCACAAGATCGAACCCATCACAAAGCACCTCTTCCCATGGCAAGAAAAATAAATCTAGTTGGTCTAACTAAACCAAAGATTCGAAGAAGAAATACGAGGCTATAAATAATCATGCATATAAGAGATCAAAGAAGACTCAAATAATATTCATGGATAGAAACTGATCATGAACTCAAAATTCATCGGATCCCAACAAACACACCGTAAAAGTCATTACATCAAATAGATCTCCAAGAGATCATTGTATAGAGAATCAAAAGAGAGATAGAAAGCCATCTAGCTACTACCTGCGGACCCGTAGGTCTATGGTGGACTACTCACGCATCATCGGAGAGGCACCAATGAGGATGATGAACCCCTCCGTGATGGTGTTAGATTGGATCTCGCGGTTCTGGAACTTGCGTCGGCTGGAATTGTGTTTCGTCGACTCCTCTAGGGTTTCTGGAATTCCTAAGGATTTATAGAGCTGAGAGGTGGTGGAAAAGACCTCCGTGGGCCCCACGATACACCAGGGCACGCCGGGGGCCTCTGACGCACCCTGGTGTATCATGGGCCCCACGGGCCTCCTCCCAGGTGCTTCCTTGGCTCCCAAGTTGTCTTCTGGTCCAAAAAAATCTCCAAAAAGTTTTGTGGCAATTGGACTCCGTTTGGTACTGATATTCTGCGAAGTAAAAAACAAACAAAAAAACAACAACTGGCACTAGGCACTATGTCAATAGGTTAGTCCCAAAAAATGATATAAAGTTGCTATAAAATGATTGTAAAACATCCAAGAATGATAATATAACAGCATGGAACAATCCAAAATTATAGATACGTTGGAGACGTATCAGCATCCCCAAGCTTAATTCCTACTCGTCCTCGAGTAGGTAAATGATAAAAATAGAATTTTTGATGTGGAATGCTGCCTAACATGTTCATCACATATTCTTTTCTTTTGTAGCATGGACATTTGGACTTTTCGATGGTTCAAAGCAATAGTCTAGTTTTGACATGAAAACTTCAATACTCAAGCATACCAACAAGCAACCATGTCTTTCAAAATATCAACGCTAAAGAAAGTTATCCCTAGCCCATCATGCTCAATCATTGATCCATTCATGAAACACACTCTAATATTAGCTTTACCCAATGCACAAGTATGATCATAGTGCCCCCTAGTTGGTGCTTTATAAGAGAAGATGGAGACTCAAATAATAGTAAAACAAATTGCATAATGTAAATAGATAGGCCCTTCACAGAGGGAAGTAGGGATTTGTAGAGGTGTCAGAGCTCAAAACTTAAATTGAGAGAAAAAAATTGAGAGGCATGCTTTTCCCGTCAACGAAAACGACCGAGAAGTTCTCAATACTTTCCATGCTAGATATATCATAGGCGGTTCCCAAACAGAAAATAAATTTTATTCCTTTTTCCACCATTCTTTCACAATCCATGGCTAGCCGTATCCACGGCTGCCTTCCATACCAACACTTTCCAAGGAATTTATTATTTGACAACATAAAGTAAATTTCTTTTTCATTTCGGGACTGGGCATCCCTATTACTGCCGTACTCTCATGCAATGACAAGTGAATAAACACTCATCTTGAGAATAACACATCTAGCACGGAAAAATATTGGACACCCCCTACCTCTTCATGAGCGGTACGAGCACGCAAAAAGGAAATTCATTTTGAAAATTAGAGATGGCACATACAAATTTGCTTACAACGGCACGGAAATACCTCATATAGGTAGGTATGGTGGACTCATATGGCAAAACAGGGTCTAAGGATTTTTTATGCACAAGTATTATTTCTACGTAGTACAAGTGGAGGCTAGCAAATAGATTGAGAAGCAACCAACCAAGAAATGAAAATTCACATAAACGGGCATTAAACATAACTAACACCGAATAATGCACCACATTTGGATGTAATTTCACTGCATAAATATTGACTTTCGTGCTTGCATAGGGAATCACAAACCTTAACACCAATATTCTTACTAAAGCATAATTACTCATCAACATGACTCACATATTACTATCATCATGTCTCAAAACTATTACAAGGAATCAAGTTTAATTTGTTCAATGATCTTCATGAAAGTTTTTATTATATCCCTCTTGAATATCTATCACTTTGGGACTAGTTTCATGTATTGCCATTGCTTTTGACAAGCTCAAATAAATTTAAGTGAAGAACATGAGCATAAAAATTTCATCTCTCAAAATAATATAAGTGAAGCATGAGAGAATTTCTTCTAAATTTACTAACTCTCAAATTAATCTAAGTTAAGCATGAGAGTATTTCTTCAAAAATTTAAAGCACACCGTGCTCAAAAAGATATAAGTGAAGCACTAGAGCAATCCCATAGCTCAAAACATTTATGTGCAGCATATAGAGCAATTCTAACAAATCGTAGCATAATTTGGGCTCTCTCAAATAGGTGTGTCCAGCAAGGATAATTGTGACAAACCAAAAAAGCAAATCAAGCAAAGACTCAAATAATACAAGACGCTCCAAGCAAAACTCAAGATATGTGACGAATAAAAATATAGCTCCAAGTAAAATACCGATGGTCGTTAGAGGAAAGAGGGGATGCCACTCGGGGCATCCCCTAGCTTAGTTGCTTGTTTATCCTTGGATATTATCTTGGGGTTTCATAGCATCCCCAAACTTAGACTCTTTTCACTCCTTATTCCTTCATCCATCGTGATCTCGCCCAAAACTTGAAAACTTCAATCAAACAAAACTTAACAAAACCTTCGTGAGATCCGTTAGTATAATAAAGCAAATCACCACTCTAAGTACTGTTGCAAACCTATTCATATTTTATTATTGCATTATATCTACTGTATTCTAAATTTACCATGGCTTATACCCTCCAATACAAACCATAGATTCATCAAAACAAGCACACAATGCAACAAAAACACAATCTGTTAAAAACCGAACAGTCTGTAGTAATCTGTACTCTAACCATACTTCTGTAACTCTAAAAATTCTGAAAA
The DNA here is from genome assembly GCA_039707655.1 of Elymus sibiricus. NCBI lineage: Eukaryota > Viridiplantae > Streptophyta > Magnoliopsida > Poales > Poaceae > Elymus > Elymus sibiricus. Next base: position 339,031,498 of record CM077673.1, read on the forward strand.
ATTAGGAAATCGTCAGCAATTTGTATATCAATCTTGTGTAAAAAATTAGAATTTTTTGTCACTTCTGTGATGTTTAAAATTCTACTACTAGACTCAAAAGTTTCTGTTTTTCAACAAGATCAAATCAACTCTCATCCAACATGATCCTAAAGGCTTTACTTGGCACAAACACTAATTAAAACATAAAAACACAATCATAGCAGTAGCATAATTGTGTAAACACTCAAGAACATAAAGAAAAAGGAAAAAATAAATTTTATTCATTGGGTTGCCTCCCAACAAGCGCTATCGTTTTACGCCCCTAGCTAGGCATAATGCATAGATTCAAGTGTTGTCATCTTTAGTTTTTGCCCCATAGGATGCCCTCATGATTGATTCATATGGTGGCTTAATTCTTGTTCTAGGTAAGTGTTCCATACCCTTTCTTAGTGGAAATTGAAATTTAATATTGCCTTCTTTCATATCAATCACGGCACCTATAGTGCGTAAAAACGGTCTACCAAGTATAATGGGACAAGACGGATTGCAATCAATATCAAGAACAATAAAATATATGGGCACATAGTTCCTATTTGCAAGAATAAGAACATCATTAATTCTTCCCAAAGTCTTTTTAATAGTAGAATCCGCCAAGTGCAAATTAAGAGAACATTCTTCAATATTGGTAAGACCAAGCACATCACATAGAGATTTCGGAATTGTGGAAACAGTAGCACCCAAATCACATAAAGAAAAGCACTCATAATTTTTAATCTTGACTTTAATGGTATCTTCCCACTCATCATGTAATTTTCTAGTAATTGAAATCTCTAACTCCAACTTTTCTTTAAAATATTTCATCATGGCATACAATATGTTTAGTAAAAGCTTTATTTTGTTCATAAGAATGGGGTGAATTTATCATGGATTGTAAAAAAGAAATACATTCAATCAAAGAGCAACTATCATAATTAAAGTCTTTGTAATCCAAAAGACTGGGCACATCACTAGTTAAAGTTTTGACCTCCTCAAACCCACTTTCATCAAAAATTTCATCAAGATTTTCACCCTCCAAATCATTGGGACGCCTTCTATATAAGGTTGACTCTACTTCAGTCCCTTTATCATCAATTTTAATATTACTAAACAAGGAATCAATAGAAGAAACACCAATCACTTTAAGATCTTCATCATTTTTGTGAAAGCAATCACTAGAAAACACTTTTTCTAAAAATTCTCTTTTAGCTCTAAGCATAGCGGTTCTTTTCTTACTTTCATCCATAGAAACATATAAAGCTTTAATTGATTCATCAATCTTAGGTGAAAAAGCTTTCAACTTTAGATTTTCTACATCATGTGAAATTCTATCAATGCTTCTAGACATATCATCAATCTTATTCAACTTTTCTTCTATCGTAGTATTAAAAAGTTTTTGAGCATTGACGAATTCTTTAATATTAGTCTCAAGATCAGAGAGGTTCCTATTATTATTGTAAGAAGAATTACCATTGGAATTACCATAATTATTAGAGGAATTTCCATGAAAAGGCCTAGGATTAAAATTACCTCCATAAGCATTATTATTAAAATTGTTTCGCGGGATGAAATTCACATCTACGGAATCACTATTTTGCTCAATCAAAGTAGACAAAGGCACATCATTAAGATCAATAGGAGCATTTTTACTAGCAACCAACTTCATAAGAGCATCAACTTTCTCACTCAAAGTACTAATTTCTTCAACCGAATTAACTTTTTTACTAGTAGGTGCTCTTTCAGTATGCCATTGTGAATAATTTTCCATAATACTATCTAGCAATTTAGTAGCTTCACCCAAAGTAATTTCCATAAAAGTACCACCCGGGTAACACCCCAAAAATTTAATAATGTTTTATTAAATAAAATGTTGCCAGAAATGATTATTTTCTACTTTCTGGATTTTCTTGTGATTTCAGAGCCACTCCTTTTGTCTGAACTTCAAAAAATTCTCCTCTCCTTTCTGAAACTTTTGAATAATATTGGGTGGCTTGAATGTTTCATTGAATCGTTTTTATTGCATTTAGTAAAACCAGTGGAATAATTTTGATAATAAAATTTGCCAAGTTTTAATTCATTTAATAGCATTTTAACCCTTTTTAAGAGCCTCATTTGCACTGCAACTATTCTATAAGTCCATTTATAAATTCCACAAAATTTTGTAGAGGTCATGTGATGTCCCTAGATCACTTTTATGCAAAAACCCAACTTGGTGTTTTGGAAAATTTGAGCAAACCATCCTCATCTTCATTCTGGTCCAGTTTGGTAGTTTGTACTGCAACCCATCTTTATTTTGCCCTATTGCCATTGGGATTTTTCCTACTATTAGTGAGCCCCACCAAACCCTTAAGTCCAGGAGATCAGCCACATTAGAGTGATTTAAACACATGCAATAATGGCCTATATTTTCTCTCTAGAACTGAAGTTTTGCAAAACTTACACTAACAAGTTTCTGGTTTTCTCAAAATAACTTTGCCATCATTCTTAGAATCCAAAGAGACCCCAACCTGGAAAGTTTGGTGGCCAGAAAAGTCTTCTAGGTGTCCTTGGCATTTTGTCAAACACCTTGTGAGTCTGGCCAGATTTGGCATAGTGATAAGATTGTATTATGGGCTTGCTCTTCTGCTCAAACCAGCATGTCCTCTAACCTTGAAATTAACCCTAGCCTAATCCTGGTAATTTGCAGCTTCATCCAAGCCCCCTATCATGCATTGGCATTTTGCCGAGCACATGGCGTGCGTGTCCAGGGCGCGAACAGAACGCGTGTTTTGCACGTGCATGCGCCCGAGCTGCCGCGTCCCAGGTTGACCCCTCCCCCGAGCTCCATCTGATCCGCTGGTGCCGCCGTGTCTCGCCCGCACTCGACCGCCCCCCTGGCTCCCTACAGCGTCGCCACAGCAAACTTCTTGGCGGCACGCCTGCGGCTGCGTCTGCTCCTGCCATGGACGGCGCCGCCCGAGCACTCCCAGCTCGCCGGCTGCCTCTAGGAACAGGCCGTTCTCATCCCCAAGCTCACCCGCAGCCACGCCTCGCCACCGCTAGCCTCGCCACGTCGCCTCTGTCAACAGAAGCGGCAAGCCGCCGTGCTTATCCTCAGCCGCCGCGGAACCGACCTAGTCGCGCTATAAATGCAGCATCCCGAGCCTCCAGCCAGAGCATGAACCCTCCAATGTCCCGCAGGAGCCCACCTAAGGAGCCAATTGAGACCAAGAGGGTCATCCTCTTCGTCTCCGCTGACTTCGGCCGCCTCCACCCCTCGGCTAAATTCGCCGTAGCCGGAGCCCCCTAGCCTTCCCCGCGCCACCATACACTCCCCCTCGACCCCATGGATCCACCCGCCACTCAGACTCGACCGGGAACCAACCTAGGCCGAAACTCCATTAGCTCCCAAAGCCACCGTCCGCCTCGGAGCTCGCCACCGACGAACCAACCCACCCCTCCGGCCATGTCGACCACTGGAAGGACCGCCCTGAAGCAGCGGATCCATTCCCGCCATCGGAGCCCCGTGAGAAGCCGCCGTTCGCCGGCAATGGTCGCCGGAGCTCCGCCTCCGCTTGGACAGAGGAGGGAGACAACCGGTAGGACCAGTCAAACCTGACTGGTGGACCCGCGGGCCCAAAGTCAGGGAGACACAGGTCATCGGTTCGGCCCTAAGTGGAGGCGTATTCACCAGAATACGTTTTCATTTGAAGAAAAGCATAAGCCAGACCGAACCGTTTTCTTTTTCTAATTTATTTTAAAACAGTATTTTTGACCAATCTTTGACTTGCTATAACTTCTAAAATAAAACTCCAATAGACTTGATTCTTTTTCCCACCTCTCTTAAAATCCCTCTAGTTTATTTTCATATTTATTCGAAAATTTTCCAAACAACTTTTCTATACTGTTTTCAAATTGTGTGTTGATTCGAATATTTTCAAAAATAGGATATTGGAGGGAAGATGAAAACTTTCAAAAAGTTTGGAGTGCACATCACCTACATACACATTTAAGGCAAGCATTCTGAACCCTGGTATAATATTTGTTGTGTGTTGTTTGATGTGACTTCAACACCAAGTTGACTTGAAGCATGCATTATTTCATGTGATGTTGTGATCATGCTCTTGAGTGCATGATGGAGATTCCTTGCTGTTGGAATTAAAATGCTTATGACAATATTCATCCTCTTATACCTCTCATACCTACCGGAAGTAATCCGGAGAAGTCTCTGTCTCGGGTAGACACGAGCTTGGTGCTGACATCTCGTTGGAGCGAGAATGGTCAGTGAGGCATGAAGGGGTATGATGAGTGGTGATTTCTGTCTGATGTCGTGTAATATAATTGTTGTGCTAATCATGCAGAGAATACATAACCTCCTGAGTCGACCGTAGATCGAGTCTTGTGCCAGTAAACCCCATACTTGTTTCGTGCTACCACTTGTCCCTGCTGCAGGTAGGGTATGGTTCAGAAAGTTGTCAACCCCTTTCTTAGAACACACCGTACAGAGAGGCCATAGTGAAAGATACCAGTGGCCCCTGGTAGGCATGTCACTTGGTCCGGGGGCATGGGTGTTCCGGTGAGTCCGAGGGGGTAGCTCCCCTGTTTTGCGCGCGATATAAATTTTGTGATCCCATGCTAATCGAGGTTGGAGCCTCCATACTTAGAGTTTTGCTTAACGAGTGTCCTGGGTGATTCCAGGCACCGGTAAGTTAAGCTAGTGTGTGAGGGTCAGATGTGTTTTCAATTCAAAGACCGTAAACGGAATTAGTCCCGGTGGACTAAAGGAATCCTTTACTCGTGGGTAAAGAGTACACTCTCTGCAGAGTTTATATCTATTCGAATAGCCGTGTCCGCGGTTAAGGACTACAGTCTGGGATGAGTCAAGTGTCGGTCTTAGTGTCGGTCTTCAGAGGAAAACTTCTAAACCGGAATATTGATCATGGCGTGTGACAAGTGATGATCATGATTATTATTATTGTGGACTAACCATTTATACTCTTTGAATTATTGAGTATCCCTGGGATGGTTCTACCTCCTGGATACTCATTGTGATTATTATTATATAAACCCTTTATGTGGCGTCGCACAGACGCCCGACTGCGGCATGTGTGTTATTTAATTTTCTTATAATCCCTTTATGTGGCGTCGCACAGACGCCCGACTGCGTCATGTGTGTTATTTAATTTTCTTATAAGCCCTTTATGTGGCGTCGCTCAGACGCCCGACTGTGGCATGCATGTTATTTATTTTTCCTTCTAAGCCCTTTATGTGGCGTCGCTCAGACGCCCGACTGTGGCATGCATATTATTTATTTTTTCTTCTAAGCCCTTTATGTGGCGTCGCTCAGACGCCCGACTGAGGCATGCTTTATATTATTATCCTTTCGAGGCGTCGCTTCAGACACCCGATCGATTTATTTTTATTCTCTGATTGCTTATTCATGTTTAATATGAATGACCTGCTTGCGTGCATCATGAATTTTATTTTGTGACTGACTAAGTGATCGTGGATTTTTTTTAGTGCGTGATTATCATCTGTTATATTATACCTGTTTTCATTATGTTTCCGAGTACATTCAAAGTACTCACTGGCTTGTCCCTGGCTATTGTCTTGGCCAGATTTCCTGCTTGGGGAGAAGCGAAATGCCGACAGCCCCGGAGCCTAGGCATCGAAGATAGCAGCCACGCGAAGATAGGAGTTATCCAGGTCAACTGTTCCTGTGGGAAATGGAGTCCCATAGACGCTGATGACCCCGAGCCGCTTTCGCCACCAACCACTAGAAACCTTTTGTTGTACTCATAGACCATAATGGTCTTGTACTTCATATTTTGTATTTTTGCTTGGAATTTCTGTATCAAGAATGTGCCTCATCAGCTAACAGTAATCCTGGGGATGGTGAGCACAAGGACCATTTGCTGGGAAATTAATATCCTGGAAAACCGGTCCTGACAACCCGCGGCGGAATCTAAAATATTTCTAGAGACAAAATTCAATCCCGCATAAAAAATTTGTATGATCATCCAAAGATTTAAACCTTGAGTAGGACAATTTCTTAGCATCAATTTCATTATTTCCCAAGATTGTGCAACATGTTCATGCTCAAGTTGCTTAAAATTCATGATCTGAGTTCTAAGGGAAATAATTTTCGCGGGCGGAAAATACTTAGTAATAAAAGAATCCTTGCACTTATCCCAAGAATCGATACTATTGCGAGGCAAAGAAGAAAACCAAATTTTTGCACGATCCCGCAAGGAGAAAGGAAATAATTTCAACCTCACTATATCATTGTCCACATCTTTTTTCTTTTGCATATCACACAATTCTACGATTGTGTTTAGATGGGACGCGACATCCTCATTAGGAGTACCGGAAAATTGATATTTCATAACAAGATTCAACAAAGCGGCATTAATATCACAAGACTCTGCACTAGTGGCGGGAGGAGCAATTGGAGTACTAATAAAATCATTATTATCGGTATTGGAAAAATCACACAATTTGGTATTTTCTTGAGCCATCGTGACTATGCAAACAAGATTGCAAGCAAACAAGAGATCTGACGAGAAAAAGGCAAACGAAAAAGAGGGCGAATAAAACGACAAATTTTGTGAAGTGGTGGAGAGGAAAACGAGAGGCAAATGGAAAATAATGTAAATTGCAAGGAGATGAGATTTGTGATTAGGAACCTGATAGATGTTGATGATGTCTCCCCGGCGCCAGAGATTGGCAAGTTGACGGGACACTACTTTCGCACGTCCTTCCCTGCAACGGCGCCAGAAATTCCTTTGACGTGCCTTGAGACTGTGTCAGTATTTCCCCAAAGAGGAAGGGATGATGCAGCACAGCTACGGTAAGTATTTCCCTCAGTTATGAAACCAAGGTTATCAAACCTAGGAGGAGGACCACGCAACACTATGTAAACGGTACCTGCTGACGTGGCTTGAGACTGCGTTGGTATTTCCCCAAAGAGGAAGGGATGATGCAGCACAGCGACGGTAAGTATTTCCCTCAGTTATGAAACCAATGTATTGAACCAGTAGGTGGATCACCACCACCTAATAAGCAGCACCTGCACACAAAGAACAAATACTTGCAACCCGATGATACATCTCCAACGTATCTACTTTTCCTCACTCTTTTGCCCTTGTTTTGGACTCTAATTTGCATGATTTGAATGGAACTAACCCGGACTAACGATGTTTTCAGCAGAACTACCATGGTGTTGTTTTTGTGCAGAAATAAAAGTTCTCGGAATGGAACGAAACTTTTTGGAGAATTATTTCAGAATAAATGAGAATTATTGGAGCCAAAATCCACCGAAGAGGGGGGCCAGGGTGAGCATTACCCACCAGGGTGCGCTAGGCCCCCTGGGCGCGCCCTGGTGGGTTGTGTCCACCTCGTGGACCCACTTGCCCTAACTCCACATCCCCATCACTATTGGAAGTGGTTGTTAATAAGACTTGATCAACCTTATTAATGAATCATTTTCGAGAGGTATGAAGTTGATGAATCTAGTAAACACAACTCTCTGCTCCCACCTTCTATTTTCTGTTTTTGTTAGTCCAATAAAATAAAATGCCATGTTTATTCTGTTTTCTGTTTTCTCCGTGCAGTAAAAAAATGACCCAAAAATAAAAATTCTCAGAATGCCCTGAAAATTTAACATGATTTTTTCCGAATATTTATGAATTTTTGGTGCAAATAATACCAGAGGGGGTGCACCTGGTGCCCACAAGACACCAGGGCGCGCCAGCACCCCCAGGCGCGCCCTGGTGGGTTGTGGCCCCCACGTGGGCCCCCTCACTTATCTCTTTAGCCCACATCATCACCTACCTCCAGCAAAAAATCACCACAGCCACCATTTTCGTGGTCTTGCTCTCAAACCCACGGATCTCTTTGCTCGAAGCTCCGTTTCTGAAACTTTTTGGAGGGATTGCTACTTGGTATGTGACTCCTCCATTGCTCCAATTAGTTTTTGTTTTAGTGGGTTATTTTTAGAGTAATTAGCTACTCTTGGTGTTGCTGTAGATGAGCTTGCATGTTGAATTCTTAGAGTTCTAAGTAGTTTGAATGCTCAATATGGCCTCTATGCATGCTTAGAAGTAGTTGCCAACAATCTTACAAAGTTTTGTTGACAAGATTTTTGGTGGACTAAAAATTTTCAGAATTTTTATAGGAATAAAAATAAAATTTTTTAGGAGTTCTTCGAGGAGGAGATCCTCGGGAGCCTCATCAAGTGGATGCTCGGTTCGACAGTCTTATGTTGAACCAAGCGAAAGCTCGATGCGAGATGCCGCCACCAAATCATGCTTGTGGCCTTGCGACGAGTTCATGGAAGGTGCAGGTATTAAGGAGGAATTTGATCAATTTATTCACAACACAGAGCTTGCTCCCTTCATCGCAGATAAGTGCCCCCAACACCTCGAACTCACGAAAACCTTCACAAAGAAATTTAAATATTTTCCCCGTGAGTCTAGAGTTTCATTCAACCTGTATGATCATTCCTTTACCATGCCATTAGAAATGTTTAGCGAAGCATGCAAACTTCCATATGAGGGTTCCCTCGATGAACCAACAAAAGCTGAGTACGAATCATTTTTAGTTAATCTCTGCTTTGGTGAAGATAGGGGGGTAATACAAGGGAGAATTAACAACATCCATTTTCCATCATTACAATATTTTGCGCTCTTTAATGGCAAATGTATCATAGGCAAACAAGATTGTAGCACACTGTGTGCTCATGATTTGAGTCTCTTACACACTGCCATAACTGGGAATAAGGATTATAGCCTTGGTGCAATTGTTGCACGGAGGTTGCAGCTTAATGCTGCTAGTGGTAATTTTTATGGGGGAATCTATGCCTCTTGTGTAGCTGAGAGATTAAATGTTTCACCATGGCCTAATGACCCCATCCTACCTACTCAGTATTTAGACTTTGATGCCATGAAGCGTCATAAGTTCCTTACGGGTATGGTCACCAACTACACCTATAACTTGAGATTTAATATAAAAAAACGTTGTGCCTATTGCTTTGCCTGCTCCTGCTCTCTTTGATTTTCACACTAGGGGAAGATATTAAGCTTGGGGGAGTACGTATTTCCACCGACATTACATTCATGTTCACACATTTCATTCCAGTTGTCGGTGTTCATACTTTTTCGTTGTAATATCCATGCTAAATTTATTTTCTCGCTTTCTTCTTGTGTATTTGAAAAACTTTGAGAAAATCCAAAAATATTTCCTACTTTTTTTAGTTTTTCTTTCTAGCTTTGTTTAATTGTTGCATCAAAAGAAAACCCAAAAAGATTTCTCGCTTCTTCTTTTACTTTTTGGGAGCTTTCCCGTGTAAATAGTTTTTCAAGAAAAACCAAAAACTCCAAAAATATTTCAGTGTGTTTCTCTAAAATTATTTTCTTTTTGTTTTAGTCGTGCCAAGGAGAAGACCACAATGAAATTGTTGAGTGGCTCTCATCTATATCATTGTTTATCTAACAAAGAGCCCATATTACTTTGTCTTCTCCTCTTGAATAAAATGTTTGCAGATTCCAGCTTAGTCCACGGCACTCTTGCACTATTATTATTTTCTTATCATTCGGTCGTGCAAGTGAAAGGCAATAATGACGACATTTGATGAATTGACTGTGGCAGAGAAAAGCGGGTATGAACTCAACTTGTTTTTGTTTTTGTAAATATGTTTAACCTAGTATTCTTGATTCAGCTCATTATGTTCAAACATGTTGCAATGACCATTAGAGATTATAGTTGTTCATGCCATGCTTAAGTAGCTAGGAGTGGATAATGATTTATCTTGGGTGTCAACATGCATTAAAATGGTTGTGATGCGGTATGATGATATGGTATCCTCCTCTGAATGTTTCAAGTGGCTTGACTTGGCACATGTTCACGCATGTAGTTGAATCAAAACCAACATAGCCTTGATGATATTTATGTTCATGGTGTCCATATCCTACTCATGCTAGTATTCAATGTTGATTATATGTAATGCATGTTCATGACCGTTTTCGCTCTCTAGTTGGCCGCTTCTCAATCTACTTGCTAGCATTCGCCTGTACTAAGCGGGAATACTGCTTGTGCATCAAAAACCTTTAAACCAAGTTATGCCAGATGAGTCCACTATATCTACCTATATGCGGTATTACCCTGCCGTTCCAAAGTAAATTTGCATGTGCCACCTCTAAAATTCAAATGAACATCTATTTTGTGTGCCTGGACCGCTCATGGGGCGATAGGGGGCGGTCAGTATCTTCCATGCTAAGCGGGTTATTCTCATGATGAGTGTTTATTCACTTGTCCTTACACGAGAGGGGCGGTAATAGGGATTCCCAGCCCCGAAATAAAAAAATCAAAAATAATTAAACAAAACTCCCCCAGGAATGTTGTTGGTTTGGACGGTACCCGTGGATGCGCCCCGCCGTGGAGTGTGATTGTTGGTGGAGGGGGGGTAAACCTTTACTTTTATCGCTTGGGAACCGCCGCTAATTTGTTTAGCATGGAAGATATTGATAACTCTTGGTCGTGACGTTGAAAGGAAGGGTGTACCTCCCAAAATTATATCTATCTCTGTTTTAAAGTTTGAACTCTGGCACCGCTGCAAATCCATGCTTCCCTCTGCGAAGGGACTATCTATTTACTTTTATGTTGAGTCATCACCTTCTCAAATAAGCGCCACACCTGAGAGCACTATTGTCATCCTCATGCATTGTGTATATTTGATGTTGGGTGCAGCATGAATGGATCTTTTCTACCATGAATTACGATGTTTAGTCGCTGCTTGAACTTTGGAGGTGCTCTGCATTTATGTTTTGCGGTCTCATAAAGGGCTAGCGAGATACCACTATTGTCATATTGTATCATGATTGTTTTGACGAAGTGTTGGCGCTTGAGATATATTATTATTGCTCACTAGTTGCTTATGTTATTGATATGAGTAAATATAATTTCTAAGAGTTATTGTTGGCATGGTTAGTCATAATCTTTGCTGAAAACCTGGGCACTACTTAAGCATATATATGTAAACAAGAACAAAAGAGTTCATAAAAGTTTTTCTTTATCACTTTCAGTTTGTCAACTGAATTGCTTGAGGACAAGCAAAGGTTTAAGTTTGGGGGAGTTGATACGTCTCCAACGTATCTACTTTTCCTCACTCTTTTGCCCTTGTTTTGGACTCTAATTTGCATGATTTGAATGGAACTAACCCGGACTAACGCTGTTTTCAGCAGAACTACCATGGTGTTGTTTTTGTGCAGAAATAAAAGTTCTCGGAATGGAACGAAACTTTTTGGAGAATTATTTCAGAATAAATGAGAATTATTGGAGCCAAAATCCACCGAAGAGGGGGGCCAGGGTGAGCATCACCCACCAGGGCGCGCCAGGCCCCCTGGGCGCGCCCTGGTGGGTTGTGCCCACCTCGTGGCCCCACTTGCCCGAACTCCGCCACTATAAATTCCTATTTTCGAACAAAAAAATCATAGAGAAAGAATTATCGCGTTTCACGATACGGAGCCGCCGCCACCTCCTATTCTTCATCGGGAGGCCAGATCTGGAGCCCGTTTGGGGCTCCGGAGAGAGGAATCTTCGGTCTTTGTCATCACCAACCTTTCTCCATCGCCAATTCCATGATGCTCCCCACCGGGAGTGAGTAATTCCTTCGTAGGCTTGCTGGTCGGTGAGGAGTTGGACGAGATTCAACATGTAATCGAGTTAGTTTTGTTAGGGCTTGATCACTAGTATCCATTATGTTCTGAGATTGATGTTGCTATGACTTTGCTATGCCTAATGCTTGTCACTAGGGCCCGAGTGCCATGATTTCAGATCTGAAACATTTATGTTATCATCTCTATATCCATGTTCTTGATCCGATCTTGCCTAGTCATATGCACCTGTTACGTGTTATGATCCGTCAACCCCATAGTGACAACATTTGGGATACTTCGCGATGATGACCGTAGTTTGAGGAGTTCATGTATTCACCATGTGTTAATGCTTTGTTCCGGTTCTCTATTAAAAGGAGGCCTTAATATCCCTTAGTTTCCTTATGGACCCCGCTGCCACGGGAGGGTAGGACAAAAGATGTCATGCAAGTTCTTTTCCATAAGCGCGTATGTCTATTTACGGAATACATGCCTACATTACATTGATGAACTGAGCTAGTTTTGTATCGCCCTAGGGTATGACTATTACATGACGAATATCATCCAATGAGTTACCGATCCAGTGCCTACGAGTTTTCCACTTATTGTTCTTGCTAAGTTACTATTACTGTTGCTGTTGTTCCAACTGCTACAAAACTACTGCTACTACTGTTACAGTTGCTGCTACTGCTATCAAACTATCATATTACTGTGCTACTTATCACTTTGCTGCAGATATTTAATCTTCAGGTGTGCTTGAATTGACAACTCAACTGCTAATACTCTCAAGTATTCTTTGGCTCCCCTTGTGTCGAATCTATAAATTTGGGTTGAATACTCTACCCTCAAAAACTGTTGCGATCCCCTATACTTGTGGGTTATCACCCGACGTGAAAGAGAGGTTGTCAATCTCTCTACGGTAAAAAGATAGATTAGGTAGTGATAGATTGGAGAGATAGATCTCTCAAGAACACAAAATAAAAAGGGCAAATAAAAAGTGCATCAATATATTTTTGGGTTTTTGGAAATATAGATCTGAAAACAAAAGAGGCAAAAAGATAGATCGGAAAGCAATATGTTAGAAAAGTAGACCCGGGGGCCGTAGGTTTCACTAGTGGCTTCTCTCATGAGTATAGCACACGGTGGGTGAACAAATTACTGTTGGGCAATCGATAGAAGATCAAATAATCATGATGATATCCAAGGCAATGATCATTATATAGGCATCACGTACAAGATAAGTAGACCGACTCATGCCTGCATCTACCACTATTACTCCACACATCGACCGCTATCCAGCATGCATCTAGTGTATTAAGTTCATGGAAAAACGGAGTAATGCAATAAGAAGGATGACATGATGTAGACAGGATCTATTCATGTAGGAATAGACCCCATCTTGTTATCCTTAATAGCAACGATACATGCGTGCCTTGCTGCCCCTTCTGCCACTGGGAAAGGACACCACAAGATCGAACCCATCACAAAGCACCTCTTCCCATGGCAAGAAAAAGCGATCTAGTTGGACAAACTAAACCAAAGATTCGAAGAAGAAATATGAGGCTATAAGTAATCATGCATATAAGAGATCAAAGAAGACTCAAATAATATTCATGGATAGAAACTGATCATGAACTCAAAATTCATCGGATCCCAACAAACACACCGCAAAAGTTTACATCAAATAGATCTCCAAGAGACCATTGTATTGAGAATCAAAAGAGAGAGAGAGAGAGAGAGAGAGAGAGAGAGAGGAAGCCATCTAGCTACTTCCTACGGACCCGTAGGTCTATGGTGGACTACTCACGCATCATCGGAGAGGCATCAATGAGGATGATGATCACCTCCGTGATGGTGTTAGATTGGATCTCGAGGCTCTAGAACTTGCGGCGGCTGGATGTGTTTTTCGTCGACTTCCTTAGGGTTTCTAGAATATTTTGGAATTTATAGGCATCAGAGGCGGTGGAGAGGGGCCCCGTTGGGGGCACAATCCATCAGGGCGCGCCAGGGGCCTCTCGCGCGCCCTGGTGGGTTGTGCTCTCCACAGCCCACCTTTCTAGCACTTCTTTGGCCCACTGGGTGTCTTCTGGTTCAAAAAAAATCTCCAAAAAGTTTCGTCGCGATTGGACTCCGTTTGGTATTGATATTCTACGAAGTAAAAAACAAGCAAAAACAGCAACTGGCACTTTGGCACTATGTCAATAGGTTAGTCCCAAAAAATGATATAAAGTTGCTATAAAGTGATTGTAAAACATCCAAGAATGATAATATAACAGCATGGAACAAGCAAAAAATATAGATATGTTGGAGACGTATCAGCATCCCCAAGCTTAATTCCTACTCGTCCTCGAGTAGGTAAATGATAAAAACAGAATTTTTGATGTGGAATGCTGCCTAACATGTTCATCTCATATTCTTTTCTTTATAGCATGGACATTTGGACTTTAGATGATTCAAAGCAATAGTCTAGTTTTAACATAATGACTTCAATACTCAAGCATGCCAACAAGCAACCATGTCTTTCGAAATATCAACACTAAAGAAAGTTATCCCTAGCCCATCATGCTCAATCATTGATCCATTCATGAAACACACTCAAATATTAGCTATACCCAATACTCAAGTACAATCATAGTGCCCCCTAGTTGGTGCTTATAAGAGACGATGGAGACTCAAATAAAAATAAAAATTTCATAAAGTAGATAGATTGGCCCTTTGCAGAGGGAAGTAGGGATTTGTAGAGGTGGCAGAGCTCAAGGTTTTAAATTGAGAGAGAAAAATATTTTGAGTGGCATGCCTTTCCTGTCAACGAAAATGACAAAGTAGTTCACAATACTTTCCATGCTAGATATATCATAGGCGGTTCCCAAACAAAAAATAAAGTTTACTCCCTTTTCCACCGTTCTTTCACATTCCATGGCTGGTCGTATCCACTGTTGCCTTCCATAACAACACTTTCCAAGGAATTTATTATTTGACAACATAAAGTAATTTTTTTTCTTTTTTTATTTTGGGAATGGGCATCCCTATTACCGCCGTACTCTCGTGCAATGACAAGTGAATAAACACTCATCTTGAGAATGACACATCTAGCATGGAAAAATATTGGACACCCCCTACCGTTTCATGAGCGGTACGAGCACACAAAAAGGAAATTTATTTTGAAAATTTTGAGATACAAATTTGCTTAGAACGGCATGGAAATACCGCATATAGGTAGGTATGGTGGACTCGTAAGGCAATATTGGGTTTAAGGATTTTGGATGCACAAGTAGTATTTCTACTTAGTACAAGTGGAGGCTAGCAAATAGATTGAGAAGCAACCAACCAAGAAACGAAAATTCACATAAGTGAGCATTGAGCATAACTAACACAGAATAATGCACCATAACTAGGATGTAATTTCATTGCATAACTATTGACTTTCGTGCATGCATAGGGAATCACAAACCTTAACACCAATATTCCTATTAAAGCATAATTACTCACTAACATGACTCACATATTACTATCATCATGTTTCAAAACTATTACAAGGAATCAAGTTTAATTTGTCCAATGATCTTCATGATAGTTTTTATTATATCCTCCTTGGATATCTATCACTTTGGGACTAGTTTCATATATTGGCATTGCTTTTGACAAGCTCAAACAAATTTAAGTGAAGCACATGAGCATAAAGATTTCATCTCTCAAAATAGTATAAGTGAAGCATGAGAGTATTACTTCAAAAATTTCCAAGCACACCGTGCTCAAAAAGATATAAGTGAAGCACTAGAGCAATTCTATAGCTCAAAAAGTTTAAGTGAAGCTTATAGAGCAATTCAAACAAATCATAGCATAGTTTTGGCTTTCTCAAATAGGTGTGTCCAGCAAGGATACAAGTGACAAACTAACAAGCAAAGCAAGCAAAGACTCAAATGATACAAGACGCTCCAAGCAAAACTCATGATATGTGACGAATAAAAATATAGCTCAAAGTAAAATACCGATGGTCGTTAGAAGAAAGAGGGGATGCCACTCGGGGCATCCCCAAGCTTAGTTGCTTGTTTCTCTTTGGATATATCTTGGGGGTGCTGTAGCATCCCCAAGCTTAGGCTCTTTTCACTCCTTATTCCTTCATCCATCGTGATCTCACCAAAAACTTGAAAACTTCAATCACACAAAACTCAACAAAATCTTTGTTAGATCCGTTAGTATAATAAAGCAAATCACTACTTTAGGTGCTGTTGCAAACCCATTCATATTTTATTATTGCATTACCTACTGTATTTTAACTTTACCATATCTTATACCCTTCAATATAACCCATAGATTCATCAAAACAAGCACACAATGCAACGAAAACAGAATCTGTCTTAAACAGAATAGTCTGTAGTAATCTGTACTCTAACCATACTTCTGTAACACTAAAAATTCTGGAAAATTAGGACAACGTAAAGAATTTGTATAGAAACACTGTGTTAAAATTTCAGCTCAATATAACGTTCAAGTAAAAAATGAAAATTCGAACACTGGACGCAAAGTTTCTGTTTCAGATTCAGCATTGTTTCTACTCATCTTATGAATCATCCTAAAGGCTCTACTTGGCACAAACACTAAATAAAACATAAAAACACAATCATAACAGAGGCATAATTGTGTCAACACACAAAAACAGAAAGGGAAAAGCAAAAATAAATTTATTCATTGGGTTGCCTCCCAACAAGCGCTATCGTTTTACGCCCCTAGCTAGGCATAACGCATAGATTCAAGTATTGTCATCTTTGGTTTTCATAGTGGTGTTTTTTTTAAGAGGTTTTGCGAATAAAACTTGTAACAGATCATCCATAGTAACCTTGGCATTATCAAGTTGTCCCTCTACGTACCCCTTTTGATTCCCGGCCACAATCCAAGAATATTGTTGATTAACATCATTGAAAACTTGTTGGATCATGTCTAAAACGGGGACTTCCTTTTTGATATTCTCATCAAATATTTGATTATTTCCAAGAAAATATCTCATCATGTAATCACTATTGTAAAGGATCTCTCCTATTACCGGTTTTTCACGGCTCATATCGTAGAAATCAAAAATCTCCCTAGCTTCCCGTACTATGTGATCAAATTCATTCATGAGAACAAGAGTAGCTAACTTTTTAGCCTTGGGATTCTTAATGATGGGTAGCTCATAAAACAATCTTTGCAAGGTAGGATGGGTACGGATTAACCTATTTTCAAGTTTCAGAACTAGCACCGAAATAGCTTCCGCATAAGTTTTAGTTCTTTTCAGTATAGGAGTATCATCAAGAGGCAAATTTCCAACGCAATTGAAAAATTCTTGGATAGTTTCTTTTCCTATAACGTTCCCTTGCCCCAAAACAAAAGTTTTAGCATCCATATTACCAGAACGTCCAATATTAGGAGTCCTGCCATCATTTGTTTCTACCATACCAAAATCACTCACGATGACAAGCAAACAAGAGATCTGACGAGGAAGGGGCAAATGAAAAAGAGGGCGAATAAAATGGCAAATTGGGTGAAGTGGGGGAGAGGAAAACGAGAGGCAAATGGCAAATAATGTAATTGCAAGGAGATGAGCTTTGTGATTAGGAACCTGGTAAATGATGATGGTGTCTCCTCGGCGCCAGAGATTGGCACGTAGAAGAAACCGCTTCCTCCCCGGCTACGGCGCAGGAAATTCCTTTGACGTGGCTTGAGACTGCGTCGGTATTTCCCCAAAGAGGAAGGGATGATGCAGCACAGCGACGGTAAGTATTTCCCTCAGTTATGAAACCAAGGTATCGAACTAGTAGGAGGATCACCACCACCTAATAAGCAGCACCTGCACACAAAGAACAAATACTTGCAACATGACGCGAAAGAGAGGTTGTCAATCTCTCTACGGTAAAAAGATAGATTAGGTAGTGATAGATTGGAGAGATAGATCTCTCAAGAACACAAAATAAAAAGGGCAAATAAAAAGTGCAGCAATATATTTTTGGGTTTTTGGAAATATAGATCTGAAAACAAAAGAGGCAAAAAGATAGATCGGAAAGCAATATGTTGAAAAAGTAGACCCGGGGGCCAGAGGTTTCACTAGTGGCTTCTCTCATGAGTATAGCACACGGTGGGTAAACAAATTACTGTTGGGCAATTGATAGAAGATTAAATAATCATGACGATATCCAAGGCAATGATCATTATATAGGCATCACGTCCAAGATAAGTAGACCGACTCCTTTCTGCATCTACTACTATTACTCCACACATCGACCGCTATCCAGCATGCATCTAGTGTATTAAGTTCATGGAGAAACGGAGTAATGCAATAAGAACGATGACATGATGTAGACAAGATCTATTCATGTAGGAATAGACCCAATCTTGTCATCCTTAATAGCAACGATACATGCGTGCCTCGCTGCCCCTTCTGTCACTGGGAGAGGACACCGCAAGATCGAACCCATCACAAAGCACCTCTTCCCATGGCAAGAAAAATCGATCTAGTTGGCCTAACTAAACCAAATATTCGAAGAATAAATACAAGGCTATAAATAATCATGCATATAAGAGATCAAAGAAGACTCAAATAATATTCATGGATAGAAACTGATCATGAACTCAAAATTCATTGGATCCCAATAAACACACCGCAAAAGTCATTACATCAAATAGATGTCCAAGAGACCATTGTATTGAGAATCAAAAGAGAGAGAGAAAGCCATCTAGCTACTGCCTACGGATGCATAGGTCTATGGTGGACTACTCACGCATTATCGGAGAGGCACCAATGAGGATGATGAACCCCTCCGTGATGGTGTTAGATTGGATCTCGCGGTTCTGGAACTTGTGGCTGCTGGAATTGTGTTTCGTCAACTCCTCTAGGGTTTTTGGAATTTCTGAGGATTTATAGAGCTAAGAGGCGGTGGAAAAGACCTCCGTGGGCCCCATGATACATCAGGGCGTGCCGGGGGCCTCTGGCGCGCCCTGGTGTATCGTGGGCCCCACGGGCCTCCTCCCAGGTGCTTCCTTGGCTCCCAAGTTGTCTTCTGGTCCAAAAAAATATCCAAAAAGTTTCGTGGCAATTGAACTCCATTTGGTACTGATATTCTGCGAAGTAAAAAACAAGCAAAAAAATAGCAACTGGCACTGGGCACTATGTCAATAGGTTAGTCCCAAAAAATGATATAAAGTTGCTATAAAATGATTGTAAAACATCCAAGAATAATAATATAACAGCATGGAACAATCAAAAATTATAGATACGTTGGAGACGTATCACAGGACGCTGAGGCTGCCCTCCAGGCCGCCCTCAGGAGCAAGGGCGACATTGAGGCGGAGCTGGCGTCGCTGCAGACCCAAGTCGGTGAAGCCGCCGACACTGTGCAGAGGGCCAAGGACGATGAGGCGCGGGCGCAGATGCTGGAGGCGTAGCGCGCCAGGCAGTTTCTAGACCTTTCCTGGCGTGCTAGAGGCGCGCTCCGCCGCTTCATCAGGGACACCCCGGAGCTGCCACGCGCGCACGGGGATGAAGGCTACCTCGACTTCTTGCTCAAGGTGGTAGAGGGACTAGAGTCGGGCATCTCCAAGGTGGACGCAGACATCAAATCGAGCACCCGCGACCTCCTGTACGGTGCGCTAAGGCGTGTCTTCTCCAACCTCCGGCGCTTCGACCCCGCCTTCGACTTCTCCCGCGTGGTGGAGCCGGTGCCCGCAGAGCTCCGGAGTCCCCTCAGAGGCGAGGTGCACGGGCCAATGGAGTCCTTGGTCGGGCGATTTACGCAGGCTGCGTCTTCCGTGGAGAGCAGCAGTCTTGGCGCGGACCTCTCCAGCGGCCATGAAGACGGCTCCTCCTCTGCTTAGATGTTATGTTTCTTTTATTGCATTGTGCACTATCCTACCTCAGGGGGTGTGAAAACCTTCGCAAGATGCTTTTGTTTTATGCGGTACTTGCTTGTCTTGCTTGATGCGCCCATGCTTCTTCTGCGTGGTCTTCCTGTTTTTGTTGTCTTTTTCTGCGCCGCCCCCACGTCATGCGTCGCTGGGGCCTGTCCCTCGAGAATACCTTGCGTCCTTAGTGAGGCCATGCTCTGGCGCGAGCCTCAGGGGCTGAAGGACGAGGGCCTCCGGAGCTGGCGGGCTCTTCGAGGCGCACGTGTGCGTCCCCTATCTCGGGTGCGTGAGGGGCCTCGTGAAGACAGCCCCCGAAACGCTGTAGCACCAGGCTGTCGTCTTGCCAGGGCACCGTCTTTCGCCGGGCTTGCCTCGAGGGACCCCCAGGCGATGCTTCGCGGGGAAAAAGGGAGGTCCTCCGTGCTACTTCTTTAGCATGCGTTGGTTTTCCCTTGAAGAGGAAAGGGTGATGCGGCAAAGTAGGTAAGTATTTCCCTCAGTTGTTGAGAACCAAGGTATCAATCCAGTAGGAGATACAAGCAAGTCCCCAATAGATGTACCTACACAAATAATCAAACACTTGCACCCAACGTTATAAAGGGGTTGTCAATCCCTTCACGGTTACTTGCAAGGATGAGATCTGATAGAGATAGATAGATAGGATTGCTAAAACAAAAAGTAAACTAAAAGTAAAAAGATTGCAGCAAGATATTTTTGGTATTTTTTGTTTATAGATCTGAAAATATAATATGGAAAATAGACCCGGGGGCCATAGGTTTCACTAGAGGCTTCTCTCATGAAGGCAAATAATACGGTGGGTGAACAAATTACTGTCGAGCAATTGATAGAAAAGCGAATAATTATGAAGATATCCAAGGCAATGATTATGCATATAGGCATCACGTCCGTGTCAAGTAGACCGAAATGATTCTGCATCTACTACTATTACTCCACACATCGATCGACTCCTGCCTGCATCTAGAGTATTAAGTTCATGAAGAACAGAGTAACGCATTAGGTAAGATGACATGATGTAGAGGGATAAACTCAAGCAATATGATGAAAACCCCATATTTTTATCCTCGATGGCAACAATACAATATGTGCCTCGCTACCCCTACTTTGTCACTGGGTGAGGACACCGCAAGATTGAACCCAAAACTAAGCACTTCTCCCATTGCAAGAATTACCAATCTAGTTGGCCAAACCAAACCAATAACTCGAAGAGACTTGCAAAGATATGAAATCATGCATATAAGAATTCAGAAAAGATTCAAATAATATTCATAGATAATCTGAACATAAACCCACAATTCATCGGATCTCGACAAACACACCGCAAAAGAGTATTACATCGGATATATTTCCATGAAGATCATGAAGAACATGGTATTGAAGAACAAAGAGAGAGAAGAAGCCATCTAGCTACTAGCTATGGACCCGAAGGTCTGTGGTGGACTACTCACGCATCATCGGAGGGGCAATGGAGTTGATGTAGATGCCCTCCGTGATCGAATCCCTCTTCGGCAGATTACCGGAAAAGGCTCCAAGATGGGATCTCACGAGAACAGAGGCTTCCGGCGGCGGAAAAGTATTTTCGTGGCTCTTTTTAGTATCCAGGGAATATTTGGGAATTTATAGGCCGAAGAATAGGGTTAGGAGAGCTGCCGTGGGGCCACAAGCTAGGAGGGCGCCCCCCCCCCTAGGGCGCGCCCTAGTGGCTTGTGACGCCACGGCAAGTCTCCTGCCTTCATCTCCAAGTCTGGCAGGTTTCTTCTGGTCCAAGAAAAATCATTCCGAAGATTTTATTCCGTTTGGACTCCGTTTAATATTCCTTATCTGCAATACTCAAAAACATGGAAAAAACAGAAACTGGCACTAGGCTCTAGATTAATAGGTTAGTCCCAAAAATAATATAAAATAGCATATTAATGCATATAAAACATCCAAAACAGATAATATAATAGCATGGAACAATCAAAAATTATAGATACGTTGGAGACGTATCAAGCATCCCCAAGCTTAATTCCTGCTCGTCCTCGAGTAGGTAAATGATAAAAACAGAATTTTTGATGTGGAATGCTACCTAACATATTTATCCATGTAATATTCTTTATTGTGGCACGAATCTTCAGATTCAAAACAAAAGTCTAATATTGACATAAAAACAGTAATACTTCGAGCACACCAACAAGGCAATTGTGTCCTTTCGAAATAACATGGCCTTAGAAAGTTATCCCTACAAAATCATATGGTCTGGCTATGCTCCATCTTCCCCACACAAAGTATCTAAATCATGCACAACCCCGATGACAAGTCAAGCAATTGTTTCACACTTTTTATGTTCTCAAACCTTTTCAACTCTCACGCAATACATGAGCGTGAGCCATGGATATAGCACTATAGGTGGAATAGAATATGGTGGAGGTGATGAGAAAAAAGGAGAAGATAGTCTCACATCAACTAGGCGTATCAACGGGCTATGGAGATGCCCATCAATAGATATCAATGTGAGTGAGTAGGGATTGCCATGCAACGGGTGCACTAGAGCTATAAGTGTATAAAAGACTCAAAAAGAAACTAAGTGGTTGTGCATATGATGAAAAATTCCACTAACTATATGAAAGTGACAAAATAGGAGACTCTCTATCATGAAGATCATGGTGCTACTTTGAAGCACAAGTGTGGAAAAAGATAGTAGCATTGTCCCTTCTCTCTTTCTCTCATTTTTTTTCTTTTCTTTTCTCCCTTTTTTTGGTGGGCATCTTTGGCCTCTTTTTTTTTCTTTTTTTTAGTTGGGCTTCGCTGGCCTATTTTATTTTTTTGTAAAGTCCGGAAACTCATCCCAACTTGTGAGGTATTCATAGCTTCCATCATCCTTTTCTCACATGGGACAAATGCTCTAATAATGGCAATCATCACACTTTTATTTACTTACAACTCGATACCTAGAACAAAACATGACTCTATATGCAATATGAAAGTGATGGTGCATGTCATGAAAAACGGAACGGTGGAAGTTGCATGGCAATATATCTCGGATTGCCTATGGAAATGCCATAATAGGTAGGTATGGTGGCTGTTTTGAGGAAAGTATATGGTGGCTGTTTTGAGGAAGGTGGGTTTAATGCACCGGCGAAAGTTGCGCGGTACTAGAGAGGCTAGCAAAGTTGGAAGGGTGAGAGTGCGTATAATCCATGGACTCAACATTAGTCATAAAGAACTCACATACTTATTACAAAAGTCTATTAGTTATAGAAGCAAAGAATTAGACGCATGCTCCTAGGGGAGAGGTTGGTAGGAGTTAACCATCGCGCGCTCCCGACCCTCACACAAAGGTTGACAATCATTAAACAAATCATGCTCCGACTTCGTTACATAACGGTTCACCATACGTGCATGCTACGGGAATCACAAACTTCAACACAAGTATTTCTCCAATTCACAACTACTCACTAGCATGACTCTCATATTACCATCTTCATATCTCAAAACTATATGCAAGGAATCAAACTTCTCATAGTATTCAATGCACTTTATATGAAAGTTTTAATTATATCCCTCTTGGATGCCCATTATATTAGGACTAAATTCATAACCTAAACAAATTACCATGTTGTTTTAAAGACTCTCAAAATAATATAAGTGAGGTACGAGAGTTCAATAATTTCTATAAAATATAACACCACCGTGCTCTAAAAAGATATAAGTGAAGTACTAGAGCAACATTGCCTAGCTCAAAAGATATAAGTGAAGCACATAGAGTATTCTAATAAATCCACGATTCAGCGTGTCCCTCTCAAAAAGAATGTGTGCAGCAAGTATGATTGTGGCAAACTAAAAAGCAAAGAATCATATCATACAAGACGCTCCAAGCAAAACACATATCATGTGGTGAATAAAAATATAGCCCCAAGTAAATTTACCGATGGATTGAAGACGAAAGAGGGGATGCCTTCCGGGGCATCCCCAAGGTGGTAGAGGGACTAGAGTCGGGCATCTCCAAGGTGGACGCAGACATCAAATCGAGCACCCGCGACCTCCTGTACGGTGCGCTAAGGCGTGTCTTCTCCAACCTCCGGCGCTTCGACCCCGCCTTCGACTTCTCCCGCGTGGTGGAGCCGGTGCCCGCAGAGCTCCGGAGTCCCCTCAGAGGCGAGGTGCACGGGCCAATGGAGTCCTTGGTCGGGCGATTTACGCAGGCTGCGTCTTCCGTGGAGAGCAGCAGTCTTGGCGCGGACCTCTCCAGCGGCCATGAAGACGGCTCCTCCTCTGCTTAGATGTTATGTTTCTTTTATTGCATTGTGCACTATCCTACCTCAGGGGGTGTGAAAACCTTCGCAAGATGCTTTTGTTTTATGCGGTACTTGCTTGTCTTGCTTGATGCGCCCATGCTTCTTCTGCGTGGTCTTCCTGTTTTTGTTGTCTTTTTCTGCGCCGCCCCCACGTCATGCGTCGCTGGGGCCTGTCCCTCGAGAATACCTTGCGTCCTTAGTGAGGCCATGCTCTGGCGCGAGCCTCAGGGGCTGAAGGACGAGGGCCTCCGGAGCTGGCGGGCTCTTCGAGGCGCACGTGTGCGTCCCCTATCTCGGGTGCGTGAGGGGCCTCGTGAAGACAGCCCCCGAAACGCTGTAGCACCAGGCTGTCGTCTTGCCAGGGCACCGTCTTTCGCCGGGCTTGCCTCGAGGGACCCCCAGGCGATGCTTCGCGGGGAAAAAGGGAGGTCATCCGTGCTACTTCTTTAGCATGCGTTGGTTTTCCCTTGAAGAGGAAAGGGTGATGCGGCAAAGTAGGTAAGTATTTCCCTCAGTTGTTGAGAACCAAGGTATCAATCCAGTAGGAGATACAAGCAAGTCCCCAATAGATGTACCTACACAAATAATCAAACACTTGCACCCAACGTTATAAAGGGGTTGTCAATCCCTTCACGGTTACTTGCAAGGATGAGATCTGATAGAGATAGATAGATAGGATTGCTAAAACAAAAAGTAAACTAAAAGTAAAAAGATTGCAGCAAGATATTTTTGGTATTTTTTGTTTATAGATCTGAAAATATAATATGGAAAATAGACCCGGGGGCCATAGGTTTCACTAGAGGCTTCTCTCATGAAGGCAAATAATACGGTGGGTGAACAAATTACTGTCGAGCAATTGATAGAAAAGCGAATAATTATGAAGATATCCAAGGCAATGATTATGCATATAGGCATCACGTCCGTGTCAAGTAGACCGAAATGATTCTGCATCTACTACTATTACTCCACACATCGATCGACTCCTGCCTGCATCTAGAGTATTAAGTTCATGAAGAACAGAGTAACGCATTAGGTAAGATGACATGATGTAGAGGGATAAACTCAAGCAATATGATGAAAACCCCATATTTTTATCCTCGATGGCAACAATACAATACGTGCCTCGCTACCCCTACTTTGTCACTGGGTGAGGACACCGCAAGATTGAACCGAAAACTAAGCACTTCTCCCATTGCAAGAATTACCAATCTAGTTGGCCAAACCAAACCAATAACTCGAAGAGACTTGCAAAGATATGAAATCATGCATATAAGAATTCAGAAAAGATTCAAATAATATTCATAGATAATCTGAACATAAACCCACAATTCATCGGATCTCGACAAACACACCGCAAAAGAGTATTACATCGGATATATTTCCATGAAGATCATGAAGAACATGGTATTGAAGAACAAAGAGAGAGAAGAAGCCATCTAGCTACTAGCTATGGACCCGAAGGTCTGTGGTGGACTACTCACGCATCATCGGAGGGGCAATGGAGTTGATGTAGATGCCCTCCGTGATCGAATCCCTCTTCGGCAGATTACCGGAAAAGGCTCCAAGATGGGATCTCACGAGAACAGAGGCTTCCGGCGGCGGAAAAGTATTTTCGTGGCTCTTTTTAGTATCCAGGGAATATTTGGGAATTTATAGGCCGAAGAATAGGGTTAGGAGAGCTGCCGTGGGGCCACAAGCTAGGAGGGCGCCCCCCCCCCCCTAGGGCGCGCCCTAGTGGCTTGTGACGCCACGGCAAGTCTCCTGCCTTCATCTCCAAGTCTGGCAGGTTTCTTCTGGTCCAAGAAAAATCATTCCGAAGATTTTATTCCGTTTGGACTCCGTTTAATATTCCTTATCTGCAATACTCAAAAACATGGAAAAAACAGAAACTGGCACTAGGCTCTAGATTAATAGGTTAGTCCCAAAAATAATATAAAATAGCATATTAATGCATATAAAACATCCAAAACAGATAATATAATAGCATGGAACAATCAAAAATTATAGATACGTTGGAGACGTATCAAGCATCCCCAAGCTTAATTCCTGCTCGTCCTCGAGTAGGTAAATGATAAAAACAGAATTTTTGATGTGGAATGCTACCTAACATATTTATCCATGTAATATTCTTTATTGTGGCACGAATCTTCAGATTCAAAACAAAAGTCTAATATTGACATAAAAACAGTAATACTTCGAGCACACCAACAAGGCAATTGTGTCCTTTCGAAATAACATGGCCTTAGAAAGTTATCCCTACAAAATCATATGGTCTGGCTATGCTCCATCTTCCCCACACAAAGTATCTAAATCATGCACAACCCCGATGACAAGTCAAGCAATTGTTTCACACTTTTTATGTTCTCAAACCTTTTCAACTCTCACGCAATACATGAGCGTGAGCCATGGATATAGCACTATAGGTGGAATAGAATATGGTGGAGGTGATGAGAAAAAAGGAGAAGATAGTCTCACATCAACTAGGCGTATCAACGGGCTATGGAGATGCCCATCAATAGATATCAATGTGAGTGAGTAGGGATTGCCATGCAACGGGTGCACTAGAGCTATAAGTGTATAAAAGACTCAAAAAGAAACTAAGTGGTTGTGCATATGATGAAAAATTCCACTAACTATATGAAAGTGACAAAATAGGAGACTCTCTATCATGAAGATCATGGTGCTACTTTGAAGCACAAGTGTGGAAAAAGATAGTAGCATTGTCCCTTCTCTCTTTCTCTCATTTTTTTTCTTTTCTTTTCTCCCTTTTTTTTGGTGGGCATCTTTGGCCTCTTTTTTTTTCTTTTTTTTAGTTGGGCTTCGCTGGCCTATTTTATTTTTTTGTAAAGTCCGGAAACTCATCCCAACTTGTGAGGTATTCATAGCTTCCATCATCCTTTTCTCACATGGGACAAATGCTCTAATAATGGCAATCATCACACTTTTATTTACTTACAACTCGATACCTAGAACAAAACATGACTCTATATGCAATATGAAAGTGATGGTGCATGTCATGAAAAACGGAACGGTGGAAGTTGCATGGCAATATATCTCGGATTGCCTATGGAAATGCCATAATAGGTAGGTATGGTGGCTGTTTTGAGGAAAGTATATGGTGGCTGTTTTGAGGAAGGTGGGTTTAATGCACCGGCGAAAGTTGCGCGGTACTAGAGAGGCTAGCAAAGTTGGAAGGGTGAGAGTGCGTATAATCCATGGACTCAACATTAGTCATAAAGAACTCACATACTTATTACAAAAGTCTATTAGTTATAGAAGCAAAGAATTAGACGCATGCTCCTAGGGGAGAGGTTGGTAGGAGTTAACCATCGCGCGCTCCCGACCCTCACACAAAGGTTGACAATCATTAAACAAATCATGCTCCGACTTCGTTACATAACGGTTCACCATACGTGCATGCTACGGGAATCACAAACTTCAACACAAGTATTTCTCCAATTCACAACTACTCACTAGCATGACTCTCATATTACCATCTTCATATCTCAAAACTATATGCAAGGAATCAAACTTCTCATAGTATTCAATGCACTTTATATGAAAGTTTTAATTATATCCCTCTTGGATGCCCATTATATTAGGACTAAATTCATAACCTAAACAAATTACCATGTTGTTTTAAAGACTCTCAAAATAATATAAGTGAGGTACGAGAGTTCAATAATTTCTATAAAATATAACACCACCGTGCTCTAAAAAGATATAAGTGAAGTACTAGAGCAACATTGCCTAGCTCAAAAGATATAAGTGAAGCACATAGAGTATTCTAATAAATCCACGATTCAGCGTGTCCCTCTCAAAAAGAATGTGTGCAGCAAGTATGATTGTGGCAAACTAAAAAGCAAAGAATCATATCATACAAGACGCTCCAAGCAAAACACATATCATGTGGTGAATAAAAATATAGCCCCAAGTAAATTTACCGATGGATTGAAGACGAAAGAGGGGATGCCTTCCGGGGCATCCCCAAGGTGGTAGAGGGACTAGAGTCGGGCATCTCCAAGGTGGACGCAGACATCAAATCGAGCACCCGCGACCTCCTGTACGGTGCGCTAAGGCGTGTCTTCTCCAACCTCCGGCGCTTCGACCCCGCCTTCGACTTCTCCCGCGTGGTGGAGCCGGTGCCCGCAGAGCTCCGGAGTCCCCTCAGAGGCGAGGTGCACGGGCCAATGGAGTCCTTGGTCGGGCGATTTACGCAGGCTGCGTCTTCCGTGGAGAGCAGCAGTCTTGGCGCGGACCTCTCCAGCGGCCATGAAGACGGCTCCTCCTCTGCTTAGATGTTATGTTTCTTTTATTGCATTGTGCACTATCCTACCTCTGGGGGTGTGAAAACCTTCGCAAGATGCTTTTGTTTTATGCGGTACTTGCTTGTCTTGCTTGATGCGCCCATGCTTCTTCTGCGTGGTCTTCCTGTTTTTGTTGTCTTTTTCTGCGCCGCCCCCACGTCATGCGTCGCTGGGGCCTGTCCCTCGAGAATACCTTGCGTCCTTAGTGAGGCCATGCTCTGGCGCGAGCCTCAGGGGCTGAAGGACGAGGGCCTCCGGAGCCGGCGGGCTCTTCGAGGCGCACGTGTGCGGCCCCTATCTCGGGCGCGTGAGGGGCCTCGTGAAGACAGCCCCCGAAACGCTGTAGCACCAGGCTGTCGTCTTGCCAGGGCACCGTCTTTCGCCGGGCTTGCCTCGAGGGACCCCCAGGCGATGCTTCGCGGGGAAAAAGGGAGGTCCTCCGTGCTACTTCTTTAGCATGCGTTGGTTTTCCCTTGAAGAGGAAAGGGTGATGCGGCAAAGTAGGTAAGTATTTCCCTCAGTTGTTGAGAACCAAGGTATCAATCCAGTAGGAGATACAAGCAAGTCCCCAATAGATGTACCTACACAAATAATCAAACACTTGCACCCAACGTTATAAAGGGGTTGTCAATCCCTTCACGGTTACTTGCAAGGATGAGATCTGATAGAGATAGATAGATAGGATTGCTAAAACAAAAAGTAAACTAAAAGTAAAAAGATTGCAGCAAGATATTTTTGGTATTTTTTGTTTATAGATCTGAAAATATAATATGGAAAATAGACCCAGGGGCCATAGGTTTCACTAGAGGCTTCTCTCATGAAGGCAAATAATACGGTGGGTGAACAAATTACTGTCGAGCAATTGATAGAAAAGCGAATAATTATGAAGATATCCAAGGCAATGATTATGCATATAGGCATCACGTCCGTGTCAAGTAGACCGAAATGATTCTGCATCTACTACTATTACTCCACACATCGATCGACTCCTGCCTGCATCTAGAGTATTAAGTTCATGAAGAACAGAGTAACGCATTAGGTAAGATGACATGATGTAGAGGGATAAACTCAAGCAATATGATGAAAACCCCATATTTTTATCCTCGATGGCAACAATACAATACGTGCCTCGCTACCCCTACTTTGTCACTGGGTGAGGACACCGCAAGATTGAACCCAAAACTAAGCACTTCTCCCATTGCAAGAATTACCAATCTAGTTGGCCAAACCAAACCAATAACTCGAAGAGACTTGCAAAGATATGAAATCATGCATATAAGAATTCAGAAAAGATTCAAATAATATTCATAGATAATCTGAACATAAACCCACAATTCATCGGATCTCGACAAACACACCGCAAAAGAGTATTACATCGGATATATTTCCATGAAGATCATGAAGAACATGGTATTGAAGAACAAAGAGAGAGAAGAAGCCATCTAGCTACTAGCTATGGACCCGAAGGTCTGTGGTGGACTACTCACGCATCATCGGAGGGGCAATGGAGTTGATGTAGATGCCCTCCGTGATCGAATCCCTCTTCGGCAGATTACCGGAAAAGGCTCCAAGATGGGATCTCACGAGAACAGAGGCTTCCGGCGGCGGAAAAGTATTTTCGTGGCTCTTTTTAGTATCCAGGGAATATTTGGGAATTTATAGGCCGAAGAATAGGGTTAGGAGAGCTGCCGTGGGGCCACAAGCTAGGAGGGCGCCCACCCCCCCCCCCTAGGGCGCGCCCTAGTGGCTTGTGACGCCACGGCAAGTCTCCTGCCTTCATCTCCAAGTCTGGCAGGTTTCTTCTGGTCCAAGAAAAATCATTCCGAAGATTTTATTCCGTTTGGACTCCGTTTAATATTCCTTATCTGCAATACTCAAAAACATGGAAAAAACAGAAACTGGCACTAGGCTCTAGATTAATAGGTTAGTCCCAAAAATAATATAAAATAGCATATTAATGCATATAAAACATCCAAAACAGATAATATAATAGCATGGAACAATCAAAAATTATAGATACGTTGGAGACGTATCAAGCATCCCCAAGCTTAATTCCTGCTCGTCCTCGAGTAGGTAAATGATAAAAACAGAATTTTTGATGTGGAATGCTACCTAACATATTTATCCATGTAATATTCTTTATTGTGGCATGAATCTTCAGATTCAAAACAAAAGTCTAATATTGACATAAAAACAGTAATACTTCGAGCACACCAACAAGGCAATTGTGTCCTTTCGAAATAACATGGCCTTAGAAAGTTATCCCTACAAAATCATATGGTCTGGCTATGCTCCATCTTCCCCACACAAAGTATCTAAATCATGCACAACCCCGATGACAAGTCAAGCAATTGTTTCACACTTTTTATGTTCTCAAACCTTTTCAACTCTCACGCAATACATGAGCGTGAGCCATGGATATAGCACTATAGGTGGAATAGAATATGGTGGAGGTGATGAGAAAAAATGAGAAGATAGTCTCACATCAACTAGGCGTATCAACGGGCTATGGAGATGCCCATCAATAGATATCAATGTGAGTGAGTAGGGATTGCCATGCAACGGGTGCACTAGAGCTATAAGTGTATAAAAGACTCAAAAAGAAACTAAGTGGTTGTGCATATGATGAAAAATTCCACTAACTATATGAAAGTGACAAAATAGGAGACTCTCTATCATGAAGATCATGGTGCTACTTTGAAGCACAAGTGTGGAAAAAGATAGTAGCATTGTCCCTTCTCTCTTTCTCTCATTTTTTTTCTTTTCTTTTCTCCCTTTTTTTTGGTGGGCATCTTTGGCCTCTTTTTTTTTCTTTTTTTTAGTTGGGCTTCGCTGGCCTATTTTATTTTTTTGTAAAGTCCGGAAACTCATCCCAACTTGTGAGGTATTCATAGCTTCCATCATCCTTTTCTCACATGGGACAAATGCTCTAATAATGGCAATCATCACACTTTTATTTACTTACAACTCGATACCTAGAACAAAACATGACTCTATATGCAATATGAAAGTGATGGTGCATGTCATGAAAAACGGAACGGTGGAAGTTGCATGGCAATATATCTCGGA
This sequence comes from Elymus sibiricus, assembly GCA_039707655.1. Taxonomy (NCBI): domain Eukaryota; kingdom Viridiplantae; phylum Streptophyta; class Magnoliopsida; order Poales; family Poaceae; genus Elymus; species Elymus sibiricus. Next base: position 339,062,689 of record CM077673.1, read on the forward strand.
TTGCCTATGGAAATGCCATAATAGGTAGGTATGGTGGCTGTTTTGAGGAAAGTATATGGTGGCTGTTTTGAGGAAGGTGGGTTTAATGCACCGGCGAAAGTTGCGCGGTACTAGAGAGGCTAGCAAAGTTGGAAGGGTGAGAGTGCGTATAATCCATGGACTCAACATTAGTCATAAAGAACTCACATACTTATTACAAAAGTCTATTAGTTCTAGAAGCAAAGAATTAGACGCATGCTCCTAGGGGAGAGGTTGGTAGGAGTTAACCATCGCGCGCTCCCGACCCTCACACAAAGGTTGACAATCATTAAACAAATCATGCTCCGACTTCGTTACATAACGGTTCACCATACGTGCATGCTACGGGAATCACAAACTTCAACACAAGTATTTCTCCAATTCACAACTACTCACTAGCATGACTCTCATATTACCATCTTCATATCTCAAAACTATATGCAAGGAATCAAACTTCTCATAGTATTCAATGCACTTTATATGAAAGTTTTAATTATATCCCTCTTGGATGCCCATTATATTAGGACTAAATTCATAACCTAAACAAATTACCATGTTGTTTTAAAGACTCTCAAAATAATATAAGTGAGGTACGAGAGTTCAATAATTTCTATAAAATATAACACCACCGTGCTCTAAAAAGATATAAGTGAAGTACTAGAGCAACATTGCCTAGCTCAAAAGATATAAGTGAAGCACATAGAGTATTCTAATAAATCCACGATTCAGCGTGTCCCTCTCAAAAAGAATGTGTGCAGCAAGTATGATTGTGGCAAACTAAAAAGCAAAGAATCATATCATACAAGACGCTCCAAGCAAAACACATATCATGTGGTGAATAAAAATATAGCCCCAAGTAAATTTACCGATGGATTGAAGACGAAAGAGGGGATGCCTTCCGGGGCATCCCCAAGGTGGTAGAGGGACTAGAGTCGGGCATCTCCAAGGTGGACGCAGACATCAAATCGAGCACCCGCGACCTCCTGTACGGTGCGCTAAGGCGTGTCTTCTCCAACCTCCGGCGCTTCGACCCCGCCTTCGACTTCTCCCGCGTGGTGGAGCCAGTGCCCGCAGAGCTCCGGAGTCCCCTCAGAGGCGAGGTGCACGGGCCAATGGAGTCCTTGGTCGGGCGATTTACGCAGGCTGCGTCTTCCGTGGAGAGCAGCAGTCTTGGCGCGGACCTCTCCAGCGGCCATGAAGACGGCTCCTCCTCTGCTTAGATGTTATGTTTCTTTTATTGCATTGTGCACTATCCTACCTCAGGGGGTGTGAAAACCTTCGCAAGATGCTTTTGTTTTATGCGGTACTTGCTTGTCTTGCTTGATGCGCCCATGCTTCTTCTGCGTGGTCTTCCTGTTTTTGTTGTCTTTTTCTGCGCCGCCCCCACGTCATGCGTCGCTGGGGCCTGTCCCTCGAGAATACCTTGCGTCCTTAGTGAGGCCATGCTCTGGCGCGAGCCTCAGGGGCTGAAGGACGAGGGCCTCCGGAGCCGGCGGGCTCTTCGAGGCGCACGTGTGCGGCCCCTATCTCGGGCGCGTGAGGGGCCTCGTGAAGACAGCCCCCGAAACGCTGTAGCACCAGGCTGTCGTCTTGCCAGGGCACCGTCTTTCGCCGGGCTTGCCTCGAGGGACCCCCAGGCGATGCTTCGCGGGGAAAAAGGGAGGTCCTCCGTGCTACTTCTTTAGCATGCGTTGGTTTTCCCTTGAAGAGGAAAGGGTGATGCGGCAAAGTAGGTAAGTATTTCCCTCAGTTGTTGAGAACCAAGGTATCAATCCAGTAGGAGATACAAGCAAGTCCCCAATAGATGTACCTACACAAATAATCAAACACTTGCACCCAACGTTATAAAGGGGTTGTCAATCCCTTCACGGTTACTTGCAAGGATGAGATCTGATAGAGATAGATAGATAGGATTGCTAAAACAAAAAGTAAACTAAAAGTAAAAAGATTGCAGCAAGATATTTTTGGTATTTTTTGTTTATAGATCTGAAAATATAATATGGAAAATAGACCCGGGGGCCATAGGTTTCACTAGAGGCTTCTCTCATGAAGGCAAATAATACGGTGGGTGAACAAATTACTGTCGAGCAATTGATAGAAAAGCGAATAATTATGAAGATATCCAAGGCAATGATTATGCATATAGGCATCACGTCCGTGTCAAGTAGACCGAAATGATTCTGCATCTACTACTATTACTCCACACATCGATCGACTCCTGCCTGCATCTAGAGTATTAAGTTCATGAAGAACAGAGTAACGCATTAGGTAAGATGACATGATGTAGAGGGATAAACTCAAGCAATATGATGAAAACCCCATATTTTTATCCTCGATGGCAACAATACAATACGTGCCTCGCTACCCCTACTTTGTCACTGGGTGAGGACACCGCAAGATTGAACCCAAAACTAAGCACTTCTCCCATTGCAAGAATTACCAATCTAGTTGGCCAAACCAAACCAGTAACTCGAAGAGACTTGCAAAGATATGAAATCATGCATATAAGAATTCAGAAAAGATTCAAATAATATTCATAGATAATCTGAACATAAACCCACAATTCATCGGATCTCGACAAACACACCGCAAAAGAGTATTACATCGGATATATTTCCATGAAGATCATGAAGAACATGGTATTGAAGAACAAAGAGAGAGAAGAAGCCATCTAGCTACTAGCTATGGACCCGAAGGTCTGTGGTGGACTACTCACGCATCATCGGAGGGGCAATGGAGTTGATGTAGATGCCCTCCATGATCGAATCCCTCTTCGGCAGATTACCGGAAAAGGCTCCAAGATGGGATCTCACGAGAACAGAGGCTTCCGGCGGCGGAAAAGTATTTTCGTGGCTCTTTTTAGTATCCAGGGAATATTTGGGAATATATAGGCCGAAGAATAGGGTTAGGAGAGCTGCCGTGGGGCCACAAGCTAGGAGGGCGCCCCCCCCCCTAGGGCGCGCCCTAGTGGCTTGTGACGCCACGGCAAGTCTCCTGCCTTCATCTCCAAGTCTGGCAGGTTTCTTCTGGTCCAAGAAAAATCATTCCGAAGATTTTATTCCGTTTGGACTCCGTTTAATATTCCTTATCTGCAATACTCAAAAACATGGAAAAAACAGAAACTGGCACTAGGCTCTAGATTAATAGGTTAGTCCCAAAAATAATATAAAATAGCATATTAATGCATATAAAACATCCAAAACAGATAATATAATAGCATGGAACAATCAAAAATTATAGATACGTTGGAGACGTATCAAGCATCCCCAAGCTTAATTCCTGCTCGTCCTCGAGTAGGTAAATGATAAAAACAGAATTTTTGATGTGGAATGCTACCTAACATATTTATCCATGTAATATTCTTTATTGTGGCACGAATCTTCAGATTCAAAACAAAAGTCTAATATTGACATAAAAACAGTAATACTTCGAGCACACCAACAAGGCAATTGTGTCCTTTCGAAATAACATGGCCTTAGAAAGTTATCCCTACAAAATCATATGGTCTGGCTATGCTCCATCTTCCCCACACAAAGTATCTAAATCATGCACAACCCCGATGACAAGTCAAGCAATTGTTTCACACTTTTTATGTTCTCAAACCTTTTCAACTCTCACGCAATACATGAGCGTGAGCCATGGATATAGCACTATAGGTGGAATAGAATATGGTGGAGGTGATGAGAAAAAATGAGAAGATAGTCTCACATCAACTAGGCGTATCAACGGGCTATGGAGATGCCCATCAATAGATATCAATGTGAGTGAGTAGGGATTGCCATGCAACGGGTGCACTAGAGCTATAAGTGTATAAAAGACTCAAAAAGAAACTAAGTGGTTGTGCATATGATGAAAAATTCCACTAACTATATGAAAGTGACAAAATAGGAGACTCTCTATCATGAAGATCATGGTGCTACTTTGAAGCACAAGTGTGGGAAAAGATAGTAGCATTGTCCCTTCTCTCTTTCTCTCATTTTTTTTCTTTTCTTTTCTCCCTTTTTTTTGGTGGGCATCTTTGGCCTCTTTTTTTTTCTTTTTTTTAGTTGGGCTTCGCTGGCCTATTTTATTTTTTTGTAAAGTCCGGAAACTCATCCCAACTTGTGAGGTATTCATAGCTTCCATCATCCTTTTCTCACATGGGACAAATGCTCTAATAATGGCAATCATCACACTTTTATTTACTTACAACTCGATACCTAGAACAAAACATGACTCTATATGCAATATGAAAGTGATGGTGCATGTCATGAAAAACGGAACGGTGGAAGTTGCATGGCAATATATCTCGGAATGCCTATGGAAATGCCATAATAGGTAGGTATGGTGGCTGTTTTGAGGAAAGTATATGGTGGCTGTTTTGAGGAAGGTGGGTTTAATGCACCGGCGAAAGTTGCGCGGTACTAGAGAGGCTAGCAAAGTTGGAAGGGTGAGAGTGCGTATAATCCATGGACTCAACATTAGTCATAAAGAACTCACATACTTATTGCAAAAGTCTATTAGTTATAGAAGCAAAGAATTAGACGCATGCTCCTAGGGGAGAGGTTGGTAGGAGTTAACCATCGCGCGCTCCCGACCCTCACACAAAGGTTGACAATCATTAAACAAATCATGCTCCGACTTCGTTACATAACGGTTCACCATACGTGCATGCTACGGGAATCACAAACTTCAACACAAGTATTTCTCCAATTCACAACTACTCACTAGCATGACTCTCATATTACCATCTTCATATCTCAAAACTATATGCAAGGAATCAAACTTCTCATAGTATTCAATGCACTTTATATGAAAGTTTTTATTATATCCCTCTTGGATGCCCATTATATTAGGACTAAATTCATAACCTAAACAAATTACCATGTTGTTTTAAAGACTCTCAAAATAATATAAGTGAGGTACGAGAGTTCAATAATTTCTATAAAATATAAAACCACCGTGCTCTAAAAAGATATAAGTGAAGTACTAGAGCAACATTGCCTAGCTCAAAAGATATAAGTGAAGCACATAAAGTATTCTAATAAATCCACGATTCAGCGTGTCCCTCTCAAAAAGAATGTGTGCAGCAAGTATGATTGTGGCAAACTAAAAAGCAAAGAATCATATCATACAAGACGCTCCAAGCAAAACACATATCATGTGGTGAATAAAAATATAGCCCCAAGTAAATTTACCGATGGATTGAAGACGAAAGAGGGGATGCCTTCCGGGGCATCCCCAAGCTTAGGCTTGTTGGTATCCTTGAATATGGCTTGGGGTGCCTTGGGCATCCCCAAGCTTAGGCTCTTGCCACTCCTTATTCCATAGTCCATCAAATCTTTACCCAAAACTTGAAAACTTCACAACACAAAACTCAACAGAAAACTCATGAGATCCGTTAGTATAAGAAAAATAAATCACCACTTTAGGTACTGTTGTGAACTCATTCTTTATTTATATTGGTGTAATATCTACTGTATTCTAACTTCTCCATGGTTCATACCCCCCGATACAACCCATAGATACATCAAAATAAGCAAACAACACAAAGAAAACAGAATCTGTCTAAAACAGAACAGTCTGTAGCAATCTATAGACTTCGAATACTTCTATAACACCAGAAATTCTGAAAAATTAGGAAAATCAGGGCAATTTGTATATAAATCTTGTGTAAAAATTTCAGATCAAAATCACGTTCCAGTGAATTTACAAAATTTCTGGACTGAGAGCAAAAGTTTCTGTTTTTCAGCAAAATCAAATCACAAACACCGTAGACCATCCCAAAGGTCTTACTTGGCTCAAACACTAATTTAAACAAGAAAACACAATTACTACAGAGGTAATAATGTGCAAAACATTGAAAAACAGAAGCAAAAAACAAAAGCATAAAAATAAAATTGGGTTGCCTCCCAACAAGCGCTATTGTTTAACGCCCCTAGCTAGGCATGATGATTTCAATGATGCTCACATAAAAAGTAGTAATTGAAATATGCAAGAGAGCATCATGAATCTTATGACAAACACATTTAAGTCTAACCCACTTCCTATGCATAGGGATTTTGTGAGCAAACAAGTTATGGGAACAAGAATCAACTAGCATAGGAAGGCAAAACAAGCATAACTTCAAAACTTTGAACACATAGAGAGGAAACTTGATATTATTGCAATTCCTACAAGCATATGTTCCTCCCTCATAATAAATTTCAGTAGCATCATGAAGGAATTCAACAATATAACTATCACATAAATCATTCTTTTCATGATACACGAGCATGCAATCATCATAATGAATTTGCTCATCAAAACATGGGGGACAAAAAATATCATCTTCATCAAACATAGCATCCCCAAGCTTGTGGCTTTGCATATCATTAGCATAATTGACATTAATAGAATTTATAGTAACATCATTGCAATCATGCTTTTCAATAAAGGAGCTATCATGAATCACCTTATAAATTTCTTCTTTCAACACTTCATCAAAATTTTCAGATTCATGATTTTCAAACAAAACTTCATAGAGATAATCAAGTGCACTCAACTCACTAGCAATTGGTTCATCATAATTTGAGCTTTTAAAAAGATTAGCAAGTGGATGAGGATCCATATCAATAGATTTTTAGCAAGCGAAGATGCAAGCAAATAGAAGGCACATGGCAACACAAGCAAACAAAAAGCAAACGAAAAGACGAACGGATTTCCCTTGAAGAGGAAAGGGTGATGTGGCAAAGTAGGTAAGTATTCCCCTCAGTTGTTGAGAACCAAGTTATCAATCCAGTAGGAGATACAAGCAAGTCCCCAATAGATGTACCTACACAAATAATCAAACACTTGCACCCAACGCTATAAAGGGGTTGTCAATCCCTTCACGGTTACTTGCAAGGATGAGATCTGATAGAGATAGATAGATAGGATTGCTAAAACGAAAAGTAAACTAAAAGTAAAAAGATTGCAGCAAGATATTTTTGGTATTTTTTGTTTATAGATCTGAAAATATAATATGGAAAATAGACCCGGGGGCCATAGGTTTCACTAGAGGCTTCTCTCATGAAGGCAAATAATACGGTGGGTGAACAAATTACTGTCGAGCAATTGATAGAAAAGCGAATAATTATGAAGATATCCAAGGCAATGATTATGCATATAGGCATCACGTCCGTGTGAAGTAGACCGAAACGATTCTGCATCTACTACTATTACTCCACACATCGACCGACTCCTGCCTGCATCTAGAGTATTAAGTTCATGAAGAACAGAGTAATGCATTAGGTAAGATGACATGATGTAGAGGGATAAACTCAAGCAATATGATGAAAACCCCATATTTTTATCCTCGATGGCAACAATACAATACGTGCCTCGCTACCCCTACTTTGTCACTGGGTGAGGACACCGCAAGATTGAACCCAAAACTAAGCACTTCTCCCATTGCAAGAATTACCAATCTAGTTGGCCAAACCAAACCAATAACTCGAAGAGACTTGCAAAGATATGAAATCATGCATATAAGAATTCAGAAAAGATTCAAATAATATTCATAGATAATCTGAACATAAACCCACAATTCATCGGATCTCGACAAACACACCGCAAAAGAGTATTACATCGGATGGATCTCCATGAAGATCATGAAGAACATGGTATTGAAGAACAAAGAGAGAGAAGAAGCCATCTAGCTACTAGCTATGGACCCGAAGGTCTGTGGTGGACTACTCACGCATCATCGGAGGGGCAATGGAGTTGATGTAGATGCCCTCCGTGATCGAATCCCCCTCCGGCAGATTACCGGAAAAGGCTCCAAGATGGGATCTCACGGGAACAGAGGCTTCCGGCGGCGGAAAGTATTTTCGTGGCTCTTTTTAGTATCCAGGGAATATTTGGGAATTTATAGGCCAAAGAATAGGGTTAGGAGAGCTGCCGTGGGGCCACAAGCTAGGAGGGCCCCCCCCCCCTAGGGCGCGCCCTAGTGGCTTGTAACGCCACGGCAAGTCTCCTGCCTTCATCTCCAAGTCTGGCAGGTTTCTTTTGGTCCAAGAAAAATCATTTCGAAGATTTTATTCCGTTTGGACTCCGTTTAATATTCCTTATCTTCAATACTCAAAAACATGGAAAAAACAGAAACTGGCACTAGGCTCTAGATTAATAGGTTAGTCCCAAAAATAATGTAAAATAGTATATTAATGCATATAAAACATCCAAAACAGATAATATAATAGCATGGAACAATCAAAAATTATAGATACGTTGGAGACGTATCACTCCACGGGGTGCTTCGTTCTAGGTGTCGCGCGCTTGCCAGATTGCCCTTTGGCGTCGCGTGAGGAAACTGGGCACTAAGGGCCTTGGTGGGGTGGCATGCACGGGGGTAAGCCCGTAAGCTAGGGCCCGCGGTTCTTAAGCCTTTTAACGCTGTCGGGACCAGCCCGAGCGTGTGAGGCACCGCGCCCGGCCCCCGCTCACGCGAGGACAAAGGGGGAGCCGGTTAGTGCATGTCTCGGGGCGGGGCGACGCCTTCGACCTCCCTCCACCAGCGTGGAGCATGGGGCTTCCACTGGGCGTGGGCATAGTCACGGTTCGACAGTTATTCCGCCAGTGCGGAGCATGAGGCTTCCACTTGGGCGTGGGCATAGTCGCGGTTCGACGGTTATTCCGCCAGCGCGGAGCATGGGGCTACCACTTGGGCGTGAGCGGGAGCCCTCCTGAGGCCATGGGGCGGCGCTCCAGGGGGCTCTGGGGCGTGTACAGCCCCAACCTCATTATTACGTGAGAGGGTCGCGGGCCGCGATAAGGGACTGGGCGAGCGTCCCAAGCGCCGGGCTTGGGGGCTTCCCCCCTCGGTCCTCCGGGCGGTTTGCGCTTAATTTTTGGCGCGGTCGCAGGCACTCGCTCCCCCTGGTATGGGCGCGGTGCGCGCCGCACGGCCACCAGGGTGAGGCACCTGGCGTGATGAAGCGCCCGCCCAGTGGCCGCGCGAGCTGAGCCATGCTCCAAAGTCCTCCCGTGTTGGTTTTCTGGGGGGGCAAGACACTAAGGACCCTTGTGAGGTGACCTACATGGGGGGCCAGCCCGTGACCTAGAGCTCGGTCACTCAGATGTATTGGCGCTGCGAGGACGGATCCTGGTGCAGACGCCATGTCTTAGCACCCTGCCACGGAACCATTGACGGGACGGTCGCGGGGGCGCAGCAATTCCAGGCGGCGAAGAGGTGTTGAAACTCAGGATTTAAACAAGTGACATAAACTCAACTGAATGGTTAATCGGGTTCATTACATGACAAGGAAGTACCAGCCCGGTGCTGGTGCAACAAACAGAAAGGAGACGCTAAATTTGAAACAAACCAAAAGTCACCTGGCACTCGTTCCTCTATGGGAGCGCTGGACACCCGTCGTAGCAGGTCGCGAGAGCACTTCGGGAGCGCCGGGGGCATCGGGAGCCCTACTCGCGTCCTCTCCTGAGGCGCAGGATGTACTCACGCAAAGTCTCCCCGGGGAGGTGCCTCTCCTGATGCAGGCCACGGTCGGGGGAAGAGGCGCCGATGAAGTTGTCGATGGACAGCTCGCAGAGTTTGCTCCATGAAGAGACCGATTCCTCGGGCAAACCCATGAGCCACGAGCGCGTGCCACCCTTGAGGGCCATCGGGAACCAGTTCGCCATGACCTTGTCGTCGTCGCTCACCATCCTAATGCCCGTCGTGTAATGCCGGAGGAACTCCTCAGGATCTGAGACCCCATCATAGTGCGGGAGCAGCACGGGCATGAACCCGTCGGGCCAAACCACCCTGCGAAGCTCGCGAGTGAAAGCTCGGCAACTCATGCCAACTAAAGGAGCTGCGCACGCGGGTAGCCAGACCCTGGTGCCCGGCCCTCGCAGCGCCCTGGGTTACCTGACCCTTACGACGGCGCTCCGACCCCCGCTCGGCAGGGTCTTGAGCGGGCAACGACTGCCTCTTCCTTGGGGGCGAGGCCTCGCGACGCCAGGCGCCCTCCGTGCTTCCTGAATGCCTGATCGCGGCAACTTGGCGAGTGTGCTCGAGGGACCATGCGGCCTCCGTTTCATCACAGGCGACAGTGATGACACCGTCGTAGCCCGGCATCTTAAGGACGTTGTAGCCGTAGTGGACCACAACCATCAACTTGGCCAGTGGGGGGTAACCCAGAGCATTGTACGGGAGGCAAATACGCGCCACGTCGAAGTCGACGAGCTGGACACGGTGGTTGGCGCACGTGCCGAAGGTCACGGGAAGGCTGATCTGCCCCAGAGAAGTGTGATACGTCCATTTTGCATCATGCTTTTATATCGATATTTATTGCATTATGGGCTGTTAATACACATTATGGTACAATACTTATGCCTTTTCTCTCTTATTTTACAAGGTTTACATGAAGAGGGAGAATGCCGGCAGCTGGAATTCTGGACTGGAAAAGGAGCAAATCTGAGATACCTATTCTGCACAACTCCAAAAGTCCTGAAAACCTACGGAGAATTATTTTGGAATATATAAAAAATATTGGGCGAAAGAAGTACCAGAGGGGACCCACCAGGGAGTCACAAGCCTGGGGGGCGCGCCCTACCCCCCAGGGCGCGCCCCTGTGGCTTGTGGGCCCCCTGGCAGGCCTCCGGTGCCCATCTTCTGCTATATGGAGGGTTTTGACCTGAAAAAAATCATAAGGGAGCTTTCGGGACGAAGCGCCGCCGTCTCGAGGCGGAACTTGGACAGAACCAATCTAGGACTCCGGCGGAGCTGTTCTGCCGGGGAAACTTCCCTCCCGGAGGGGGAAATCGAAGCCATCGTCATCACCAACGATCCTCTCATCGAGAGGGGGTCAATCTCCATCAACATCTTCACCAGCAGCATCTCCTCTCCAAACCCTAGTTCATCTCTTGTATCCGATCTTTGTCTCAAACCTCAGATTGGTACCTGTGGGTTGCTAGTAGTGTTGATTACTCCTTGTAGTTGATGCTAGTTGGTTTACTTGGTGGAAGATCATATGTTTAGATCCTTAATGATAATTAATACTCCTCTGATTATGAACATGAATATGCTTTGTGAGTAATTACGTTTGTTCCTGAGGACATGGGATACGTCTTGTTATAAGTAATCATGTGAATTTGGTATTCGTTCGATATTTTGATGAGATGTATGTTGTCTCTCCTCTAGTGGTGTTATGTGAACGTCGACTACATGACACTTCACCATTATTTGGGCCTAGGGGAAGGCATTGGGAAGTAATAAGTAGATGATGGGTTGCTAGAGTGATAGAAGCTTAAACCCTAGTTTATGCGTTGCTTCGTAAGGGGCTGATTTGGATCCATATGTTTCATGCTATGGTTAGATTTATCTTAATTCTTCTTTCGTAGTTGCGGATGCTTGCAAGAGAGGTTAATCATAAGTGGGAGGCTTGTCCAAGTAAGGGCCGCACCCAAGCACCGGTCCACCCACATATCAAATTATCAAAGTAACGAACGCGAATCACATGAGCATGATGAAAACTAGCTTGACAGAAATTCCCATGTGTCCTCGGGAGCGCTTAGCTTTATATAAGAGTTTGTCTAGGCTTGTCCTTTGCTATAAAAAGGATTGGGCCACCTTGCTTCACCTTTGTTACATTTGTTACTTGCTATCCGTTACAAATTATCCTATCACAAAACTATCTGTTACCGATAATTTCAGTGCTTGCAGAGAATACCTTACTGAAAACCGCTTGTCATTTCCTTCTGCTCCTCGTTGGGTTCGACACTCTTACTTATCGAAAGAACTACAATAGATCCCCTACACTTGTGGGTCATCAGAGTGGTAAAGCCACATGTTACTCCAAAGAACGATCTGGTCGGCGCCAACCGGTTCTAGAGTACCCCGGGCCTCTCGAAGGTCTCGATAGAGAGCACGTTCAAGCCCGCGCCCCGTCGACGAGGGTCTTGGGGACGGAGACATTGTTGATTATGGGGGTGCATAGCATGGGGAGCATACCCGAGATGCCCGCGCACCCGCGGTTGTCCCTGGAGTCGAAGGAGATGGTGCACTGCTGCCACCCGGGCGGTCGCGCGGCCTCCGGTCGCCAGGAAGCGGCGGCTGGCCTGTGAGGGGCTTGCTTGACCCAGGGGCCCGGCGGAGGTGTGTAAGCGCCGCCAAGGATACATGCTGCCGCTCGGGGCCCCCGGTGGCTCCCGGATCCTTCGTCGGGCTGGCTGCGGCCGTTTTCCTCGTGTGGCGCCGGCTGGTGCAGGATAACGACATCACCTTGGGAGCGCGCCTTGCGAGGCCGCCCTTGCCCGTCATGGCCCAATGAGCCCCCGGGCTGACCCTCTCCACGGCCGGCGTTGGGCCTGCGGCAACCTGCATGCCGGCCGGCATGCTCGCCGCGAGGGGGCTCGAGCGCCCGGCATTCCTCGGTGTTGTGGGTGCGCACATTGTGGTAGGCGCAGTACGACCCACCGCCCCCTCAGGCACACCGCTGGCGGGGCCGAGGCCTAGCCCAAGCCTCGCCATTGGGACCCTAAGAAAGAGGAGGAGGGTGCGGAGATGACCAAGCGGGGGTTCACCAAGCCCAGGTCCGGCCGGGTCTCCACACGGCAACAGGGGCGGCTCGCGGGCCGCACTCCTTGCACCAGGCGCCGGGGGTTGCAACGGGCGGTAGGGCGTCAGGGCCCTCCTGGCGACTGCGACGAGCTCGGCAATGTGATCCGCCCAAGCGCCATGCCCCCCGTCCATTGGGCGGTGATGAAGCAGTTCCCTCGCCATGAGTAGTTCCTGCATGTTCAGGTCCCCCACGTGGACGCAAGCGGGAGGGGTCACGGCAGAACGGCCACCTCGCTGCACGGGAGGGTCCAAGGAGTCCTGCTGCTCGCGGGCGGCGCGGTTGGCGACGGCGACGGTGGCGACGTTAGCAGGGCGGTGACGACCGTCTACCGCTGGACGCTCAGAGCACGCACGACGGGCCTCAGCCATGGGGCCTGCAAGGGTGGAGCCGGAACGGAGCTGAAGAGTGGCGGCGCACCCCTACCTGGTGACGTGGCTTGAGACTGCGTCGGTATTTCCCCAAAGAGGAAGGGATGATGCAGCATAGCAATGGTAAGTATTTCCCTCAGTTATGAAACCAAGGTATCGAACTAGTAGGAGGATCACCACCACCCAATAAGCAGCACCTGCACACAAATAACAAATACTTGCAACCCGACGCGAAAGAGAGGTTGTCAATCTCTCTACGGTAAAAATATAGATTAGGATATGATAGATAGGAGAGATAGATCTCTCAAGAACGTGAAATAAAAAAAGAGCAAATAAAAAGTGTGGCATGGTATTTTTGGGTTTTTGGTATAGTAGATCTGAAAACAAAAAGGCAAAAAGATAGATCGGAAAGCAATATGTTGGAAAAGTAGACCCGGGGGCCGTAGGTTTCACTAGTGGCTTCTCTCATGAGTATAGCACATGGTGGGTGAACAAATTACTATTGGGCAATTGATAGAAGATAAAATAATCATGACGATATCCAAGGTGATGATCATTATATAGGCATCACGTCCAAGATAAATAGACCGACTCCTGCCTGCATCTACCACTATTACTCCACACATCGACCGCTATCCAGCATGCATCTAGTGTATTAAGTTAATGGAAAACGGAGTAATGCAATAAGAACGATGACATGATGTAGACAAGATCTATTCATGTAGGAATAGACCCCATCTTTTTATCCTTAATGGCAATGATACATGCGTGCCTTGTTGCCCCTTCTGTCATTGGGAAAGGACACCGCAAGATCGAACCCATCACAAAGCACCTCTTCCCATGGCAAGAAAAATCGATCTAGTTGGCCTAACTAAACCAAAGATTCGAAGAAGAAATACGAGGCTATAAGTAATCATGCTTATAAGAGATCAAAGAAAACTCAAATAATATTCATGGATAGAAACTAATCATGAACTCAAAATTCATCGGATCTCAACAAACACACCGCAAAAGTTTACATCAGATAGATCTCCAAGAGACCATTGTATTGAGAATCAAAAGAGAGAGAGGAAGCCATCTAGCTACTGCCTCCGGACCCGTGGGTCTATGGTGGACTACTCACGGATCATCGGAGAGGCACCTATGAAGAAGATGAACCCCTCCGTGATGGTGTTAGATTGAATCTTGAGGCTCTGGAACTTGCGGCGGCTGGATGTGTTTTTCGTCGACTCCCCTAGGGTTTTCTGAATATTTGGGTATTTATAGGCATCAGAGGTGGTGGAGGGGGGTCCGTGGAGGGCACAACCCATCAGGGCGCACCGGGGACCCCCTGGCGTGCCCTGGTGGGTTGTGGCCTCCACAGACCACTTCTCTGGCACTTCTTTGGCCCACTGGGTGTCTTCTGGTCCAAAAAAATTCTCCAAAAAGTTTCGTCACGATTGGACTCCATTTGGTTCTGATATTCTGCGAAGTAAAAAACAAGCAAAAACAGCAACTAGCACTTTGGCACTATGTCAATAGGTTAGTGCCAAAAAATGATATAAAATTGCTATAAAGTGATTGTAAAACATCCAAGAATGATAATATAACAGCATGGAACAAGCAAAAATTATAGATACGTTGGAGACGTATCAGCATCCCCAAGCTTAATTCCTACTCGTCCTCGAGTAGGTAAATGATAAAATCAGAATTTTTGGTGTGGAATGCTGCCTAACATGTTCATCTCATATTCTTTTCTTTTGTAGCATGGACATTTGGACTTTTAGATGATACAAAGCAATAGTCTAGTTTTAACATAATGAATTCAATACTCAACCATGCCAACAAGCAACCATGTCTTTCAAAATGTCAACACTAAAGAAAGTTATCCCTAGACCATCATGCTCAATCATTGATCCATTCATGAAACACAATCAAATATTAGCTATACCCACTGCTCAAGTACGATCATAGTGCCCCCTAGTTGGTGCTTATAAGATAAGATGGAGACTCAAAGTAAAAAATAAAAATTGCATAAAGTAAATAGATAGGCCCTTCGCAGAGGGAAGTAGGGATTTGTAGAGGTGCCAGAGCTCAAAGTTTAAATTGAGAGAGAAAAATATTTTGAGTGGCATGCCTTTCATGTCAACGAAAACGACAAAGTAGTTCACAATACTTTCCATGCTAGATATATCATAGGCGGTTCCCAAACAGAAAATAAAGTTTATTCCTTTTTCCACCATTCTTTCACATTCCATGGCGGGTCGTATCCACGGTTGCCTTCCATACCAACACTTTCCAAGGAATTTATTATTTGACAACATAAAGTAATTTTTTTTTCTTTTTCATTTCGGGAATGGGCATCCCTGTTACCGCCGCACTCTCGTGCAATGACAAGTGAATAAACACTCATCTTGAGAATAACACATCTAGCATGGAAAAATATTGGACACTCCCCACCGTTTCATGAGCGGTACGAGCACACAAAAGAGAAGTTTATTTTGAAAATTAGAGATGGCACATGCAAATTTGCTTGGAACGACATGGAAATACCGTATATAGGTAGGTATGGTGGACTCATAAGGCAAGATTGGGTTTAAGGATTTTGGATGCACAAGTAGTATTTCTACTTAGTACAAGTGGAGGCTAGCAAATAGATTGAGAAGCAACCAAACCAAGAAACGAAAATTCACATAAGCGAGCATTGAGCATAACTAACACCGAATAATGCACCAAAAGTAGGATGTAATTTCATTGCATCACTATTGACTTTCGTACTTTCATAGGGAATCACAAACCTTAACACCAATATTCCTACTAAAGCATAATTACTCACATATTACTATCATCATGTCTCAAAACTAATACAAGAAATCAAGTTTAATTTGTCCAATGATCTTCATGAATTTTTTTATTATATCCTCCTTGGATATCTATCACTTTGGGACTAGTTTCATATATTGCCATTGCTTTTGACAAACTCACACAAATTTAAGTGAAGCACATGAGCATAGGGATTTCATCTCTCAAAATAGTATAAGTGAAGCATGAGAGGATTTCTTCAAAATTTACCAACTCTCAAATTAATCTAAGTGAAGCATAAGAGTGTTTCTTCAAAAGCTTCCAAGCACACCGTGCTAAAAAAGATATAAGTGAAGCACTAGAGCAATTCTATAGCTCAAAAAGTTTAAGTGAAGCATATAGAGCAATTCTAACAAATCATAGCATAATTTTGGCTCTCTCAAATAGGTGTGTCCAGCAAGGATACAAGTGACAAACTAAAAAGCAAAGAAAGCAAAGACTCAAATGATACAAGACACTCCAAGCAAAACTCATGATATGTGACGAATAAAAATATAACTCCAAGTAAAATACCGATGGTCGTTAGAAGAAACAGGGGATGCCACTCGGGGGCATCCCCAAGCTTAGTTGCTTGTTTTTCTTTGGATATATCTTGGGGGTGCTGTAGCATCCCCAAGCTTAGGCTCTTTTCACTCCTTATTCCTTCATCCATCATGATCTCACCCAAAACTTGAAAACTTCAATCACACAAAACTCAAGAAAATCTTCGTGAGATCCGTTAGTATAATAAAGCAAATCACTACTTTAGGTGCTGTTGAAAACTCATTCATATTTTGTTATTGCATTATACCTACTGTATTTCAACTTTACCATGGCTCATACCCTTCAATACAACCCATAGATTCTTCAAAACAAGCACACAATGCAACGAAAACAGAATCTATCTTAAACAGAACAGTCTGTAGTAATCTGTACTCTAACCGTACTTCTGTAACTCTAAATATTCTGAAAAATTAGGACAATGTAAATAATTTGTATAGAAACACTGTGTTAAAATTTCAGCTCAAGATCACATTCCAGTAAAAAAATTAAAATTACAATACTCGACGCAAAGTTTCTGTTTCAGATTCAGCATCGCTTCTACTCATCTTATGAATCATCCTAAAGGCTCTACTTGGCACAAACAATAAATAAACCATAAAAACACAATCATAACAGAGTCATAATTGTGTCAACACTCAAAAACAGAAAGTAAAAAAGCAAAAATAAATTTATTCATTGGGTTGCCTCCCAACAAGCGCTATCATTGCATGCCCCTAGCTAGGCATAACGCATAGTTTCAAGTATTGTCATCTTTGGTTTTGGCTACTTTTGTGAGGGCGTTCTCGAATCCGGGGGGCTCTTTACGCTTCCCCAAATTTTCAGGAGAAGAGACCATCTTGAGATCCAAAATATCCAAACGCTTGTTGCAAAGAGTAATGAAAGTATTCAAGCGATTGAGGTTCCCACTAATATGTTTGAGAGGTTCATTATATTTTTGCAACTCGACCAAGTGCTTATGTAAGTCACCCAATTTGTCGAGAATTTGAACCCCCTCTTGTTTAAAAGAAGGTCCCTTTTTAATGGAGGAATCCCCAATATCCCTTCCAAAATTTCATAAGCGGTGTTTGCATCAAGCTCAATAAAATACCGTTTAGCGGCAAAATCCAAGAGTTCTCTATGATGCAAAGCTAATCCTATGTAAAAATTTCTAAGCAAAATTTCTGCATCTCCTTTTAGATTGGAAATACGATAGGATTCCATTAGCCTATACCAGGCATCTTTCAAATTTTCCCCTTGTTTTTGTTTGAAGTATAGAACTTCAAAATCTGGTGACAAAGGGGGAGTAGTAACGCTAGTCATAGCTACAAGATAGGCAAACAAGAGGTCTGACGAGAAAAGGACAAACCAAAAAGAGGGCGAATAAAACGGCAAATTGGTGAAGTGGGGGAGAGTAAAACGAGAGGCAAATGGCAAATAATGTAATTGCAAGGAGATGAGATTTGTGATTAGGAACCTGGTAGATGATGATGGAGTCTCCTCGGCGCCAGAGATTGGCACGTAGAAGAGACCGCTTCCTCCCCGGCAACGGTGCCAGAAATTCCTTTGACGTGGCTTGAGACTGCGTCGGTATTTCCCCAAAGAGGAAGGGATGATGCAGCACAGCGACAGTAAGTATTTCCCTCAGCTATGAAACCAAGGTATCGAACCAATAGGAGGATCACCACCACCCAATAAGCAGCACCTGCACACAAATAACAAATACTTGCAACCCGACGCGAAAGAGAGGTTGTCAATCTATCTACGGTAAAAAGATAGATTAGGATATGATAGATAGGAGATATAGATCTCTCAAGAACGCAAAATAAAAAAGAGCAAATAAAAAGTGCAGCAAGGTATTTTTGGGTTTTTGGTATAGTAGATCTGAAAACAAAAAGGCAAAAAGATAGATCGAAAAGCAATATGTTGGAAAAGTAGACCCGGGGGGCGTAGGTTTCACTAGTGGCTTCTCTCATGAGTATAGCACACGGTGGGTGAACAAATTGTTGGAAATATGCCCTAGAGGCAATAATAAATTGGTTATTATTATATTTCCTTGTTCATGATAATCGTTTATTATCCATGCTATAATTGTATTGATTGGAAACTCAAATACATGTGTGGGTACATAGACAACACTGTGTCCCTAGTAAGCCTCTAGTTGACTAGCTCGTTGATCAAAGATGGTTAAGGTTTCCTAGCCATTGACATGAGATGTCATTTGATAACGGGATCACATCATTAGGAGAATGATGTGATGGACAAGACCCAAACTGTAAACGTAGCATTTGATCGTGTCAGTTTATTGCTATTGTTTTCTGCATGTCAAGTATCTGTTCCTTTGACCATGAGATCATGCAACTCACTGACACCGGAGGAATACCTTGTGTGTATCAAACGTCGCAACGTAACTGGGTGACTATAAAGGTGCTCTACAGGTATCTCCGAGGGTGTCTGTTGGGTTGGCATGGATCAAGACTGGGATTTGTTACTCCGTATGACGGAGAGGTATCTCAGGGCCCACTCGGTAATACAACATCACAATGAGCCTTGCAAGCAATGTGACTAAAGTGTTAGCCACAGGATCTTGTATTACGGAACGAGTAAAGAGACTTGCCGGTAACGAGATTGAACTAGGTATAGTGATACCGACGATCGAATCTCGGGCAAGTAACATACCGAAGAACAAAGGGAACAGCATACGGGATTAACTGAATCCTTGACATAGAGGTTCGACCGATAAAGATCTTCGTAGAATATGTAGGAGCCAATATGGGCATCCAGGTCCCGCTATTGGTTATTGGCCGTAGAGGTGTCTCGGTCATGTCTACATAGTTCTCGAACCCGCAGGGTCTACACACTTAACGTTTGGTGACGATTAGTATAATTGAGTTATTATGTTGGTGACCGAAAGTTGTTCGGAGTCCCGGATAAGATCCCGGACATGACGAGGATCTCCGGAATAGTCCGGAGGTAAAGATTGATATATGTGATAATAGTGTTTTGATCTCCGGAAGAGTTCCGAAGTTCACCGGAAGGGGTTCCGGATGTTTACCGAAGTGTTCGGGTGCAGCAACACTTTATATGGGCCAAAGGGATAAAGCCCACGAGGTATTGGAAAGTGCAAAAGTAGTTTTGCTGCCGCGTAAGCGGTACTACCGCTTGTTGAAGCGGTACTACCGCCCGAGCGGTACTACCGCTTGTGTGAAGCGGTACTACCGCCCAAGCGGTACTACCGCTTGTGTGAAGCGGTACTACCGCTTGTGCGCGGCTGTGCACGGTTCGGCAGGGATCCGAGTTGGACTCTTTCCCTGCGGGCCAAACCGACCTTGTGCGGGCAAAACCGACCTGGAGGAGGCTTTTACTCCAAGTTTAGACCCCAAGGCTCAACATATAAATAGAGGGGCAGGGCTAGCACACGGGACACATTAAGATTTCCCCAAGCCGTGTGCGGCAACCCTAACCCTCTAGTTCCTCCGTCATAATCTCCGTAGCGCTTGGCGAAGCCCTGCAGAGATTGTTCCTCACCACCATCACCACGCCGTCGTGCTGCTGGAACTCAACCACTACTTCACCATCGCTCGCTGGATCGAGGAGGTGAAGGCGTCATCAAGCCGTACGTGTGTTGAACGCGGAGGTGCCGTCCGTTCGGCACTAGATCGGAAGGATCGTGATTGGATCGCGGGACGCTCGGCGATTTGGATCGCGAAGACGTTCGACTACATCAACCGCGTTTATTAACGCTTCCGCTTAGCGATCTACAAGGGTATGTAGATCCACTCTCCCTCTCGTAGATGCTCATCACCATGGATAGATCTTATGTGTGCGTAGGAAAATTTTTGTTTCCCATGCAACGTTCCCCAACACAAATTACTGTTGGGCAATGATAGAAGATCAAATAATCATGACGATATCCAAGGCGATGATCATTATATAGGCATCACGTCCTAAATAAGTAGACCGACTCCTGCCTGCATCTACCACTATTACTCCACACATCGACCGCTATCCAGCATGCATCTAGTGTATTAAGTTCATGAAAAAACGGAGTGATGCAATAAGAACGATGACATGATGTAGACAAGATCTATTCATGTAGGAATAGACCCCATCTTGTTATCCTTAATGGCAACGATACATGCGTGCCTTGCTGCCCCTTCTGTCACTAGGAAAGGACACCGCAAGATCGAACCCATCACAAAGCACCTCTTCCCATGGCAAGAAAAATCGATCTAGCTGGCCTAACTAAACCAAAGATTTGAAGAAGAAATACGAGTCTATAAGTAATCATGCATATAAGAGATCAAAGAAGACTCAAATAATATTCATGGATAGAAACTGATCATGAACTCAAAATTCATCGGATCCCAACAAACACACCGCAAAAGTTTTCATCAAATAGATCTCCAAGAGACCATTGTATTGAGAATCAAAAGAGAGAGAGGAAGCCATCTAGCTACTGCCTACGGACCCATAGGTCTATGGTGGACTACTCACGCATCATTTGAGAGGCACCTGTGAAGAAGATGAACCCCTCCGTGATGGTGTTAGATTGGATCTTGAGGCTCTGGAACTTGTGGCGGCTGGATGTGTTTTTCGTCGACTCCCCTAGGGTTTTCTGAATATTTGGGTATTTATAGGCATCAGAGGCGGTGGAGGGGGGGCCGTGGAGGGCACAACCCATCAGGGCGCGCCGGGGGCCCCCTGGCGCACCCTAGTGGGTTGTGGCCTCCACAGCCCACCTCTCTGGCACTTCTTTGGCCCAGTGGGTGTCTTCTGGTCCAAAAAAACTCTCCAAAAAGTTTCGTCGCGATTGGACTCCGTTTGGTACTGATATTCTGCGAAGTAAAAAACAAGCAAAAACAGCAACTGGCACTTTGGCACTATGTCAATAGGTTAGTCCCAAAACATGATATAAAGTTGCTATAAAGTTATTGTAAAACATCCAAGAATGATAATATAACAGCATGGAACAAGCAAAAATTATAGTTACGGTGGATACGTATCACCTGGCGCGCCAAATGTCGGAATCGGGGCTCCGGGGACCCCAAGAGAAGGTTCGAACTCTGGGGTGCACCGGCTGTCCAACCTCGCTTGCTCTCTCTATCCTACAACGATGCTCCAGCGAGCTTGAGCGTGGGAGGAAGGTACGATGAACACACGATCTACCCAGGTTCGGGCCACCTCACGGTGTAAAACCCTACTCCTGCTTGTCTAAATTGCGTAGTGGTACCAGATGAATATTGTGTGTCCTCCTACGATTATTGCCTCCTCTCTTTATACCAGGCCTTGGCCCTCTTCCCCGAAAACTCTCAGCGGGAAGGGTTACCACAATGGCTAGTTTTGAAAGGGGACAGGACTGCAACCCCTCTGACGAAAGTAGTCTCGTCTGCCAAAGTCTCTCGTCGTGACGTGCTGGTGCGCTTAGCGGTGACATCCGCCCTGCCGAGCTCCCCACCGCAGTCCTCTTTCACCAAAAAGGAAACCTTTGGGGCTGCCCTCGGGTCCGGTAGACTGGCCCTCTCCCCTTGGCACCAAAGGGGAAATCCTCCACATCCGAGCTTGCTAGTGTGGCCCTTGGCACCACCATGCTCGGCGTGCGTCACCCATGTGGCCGCGCAGGGCGGCATGGCCCCACCAGACCGGATTTAGCGGAGTCGCCTTACCAGGGCCTCGGGAGGTGGCCCCGCGAAGGGGCCTTGAGGGGGCCCCAGACGACAATACATCGCGTGCCTCGGGAGGCACGGCCCCTTGAGAGGGACCTAGCCACGAAGCCCATTGGTGGCCCCCTAGGGTCCCGAGGCAGGCACTGTGCCCTGGGCCGGGGCAGATGGGCCTGGGTACCCCTGGTCCCAGAGGCCTGACAGATAATATGTTATCTTGAGTGTCAACATGCATTAAAATGGTTGTGATGTACTCCCTCTGTCCCAAAATAAGTTTCGTTGGTCTAGTACAAAATTTGTACTAACTTAGTACTAATTTTGCGACACTTATTTTGGGACGGAGGGAGTAGTATGTCAGGATGGTATCCTCCTCTGAAGTATTCAAGTAGCTTGACTTAGCGCATGTTCAAGGCATGCAATAGATTCAAATCCAATAAAGCATCTATGATATTATGTTCAAAGTGTTTATATCCTTCTCATGGTCGTGTTCAATTTTAATTATTCTCAATGCATGACTATGACCGTTATCGCTCTCTAGTCGGTCATTTCCTAGTCTATTTTCTAGCCTTCGCCTATACTAAGCGGGAATACTGCTTGTGTATCCAAACCCCTTACCGAAGTTGTTCCGAAGAGTCCACCATATATACCTATATACGGTATTACCATGTTGTTCCAAGTAAATTTGCATGTGCCAACTCCAAAATCTTTGACTAAACATCTATTTCGTGTGCTCGTACCGCTCATGGAGCGATGGGGCGGAAAGTATCTTCCATTCTAAGCGGGTTATTCTCACGAAGAAAGTTTATTCACTCATCCTGCACGAGAGAGGCTGGTAAAAAGGATGCCCAGTCTTGCTTAATATAAAAATAAAGAAACAAGAACTCCCCCTATAAGATTAACTGTTTGGAGGGCACCCGTGGATGTGGCTAGCCATGCAAAGTGTTTGTATGGTGGAGCGGGAGTAAAACTTTCATTATGCTTGGGAACCGCCATTAATGTGTTTAGCATGGAAGATACTGAAATCCTTTGTTGTGACGTTGACATGAAAAGCACACCACACAAAATATATGCATCTCTCTTTTAAACCTTGAGCTCTAGCACCGCTGCAAATCTCTACTTCCCTCTACGAAGGGACATTCCTTTACTTTCATGTTATTTTCTTTCTATTATTTGAGTCATCATCTTCTCATTGAAAGCACTAATCCTGAGAGCGCTATTGTCATTTTTATGCATTGGGTCTAGTTAATGTTGGATGTGAGCATGAGTGGATCTCTTGTACCATGAATTACAATGTTTAGTCGCAGCTTGAACTTCAGAGATGCTCTCCATTTATGTTTTGTGGTCTCGGAAAGGGCTAGCGAGATGCCATTTTATCATATTGCATCATGATTGTTTTGACAAAGTGTTTGTATTTGAGATATAGTATTATTGCTCGCTAGTTGATTATGCAATTGATATGCGTAAATATGGTTTCTAAGTGTTATCATTTGTATGTTTACCTCATGACCTGTGTTGAAAACTTGATTACTAGCTAAGCTTATATATGGAAACAATAACAAAAGAGTTTGTAAAAGTTCTTCTTTATCACTTCTTGTTTATCAACTGAATTGCTTGAGGAAAAGCAATGAGTTAAGCTTGGGGGAGTTGATACGTCTCAAACATATCTAATTTTCCAAACACTTTTACTCTTGTTTAGGACTCTAATTTGCATAATTTGAACGAAACTAACCCAGACTAACACTGTTTTCACCAGAACTGCCATGGTGTTGTTTTTGTGCAGAAATAAAAGTTCTCGGAATTGGACGAAACTTCAGGTGGATTTTTTATTGAATAAATAAAAAATAATGGAATGAAGACCTATCGGAGGGTGCCCACAGGTCGCTCCCAAGGGTGCAGAGCGCACCCACCCCTGCCCCCAGGGAGCGCCCTTTCCCTGTGGGCCCCTCACAGCTCCGTTTACCCTATCTCCAACTCCATAAGTATCATCTTGTCCAGAAAAAAATAAGAGAAGAAGTTTCATCACGTTTTATTATACGGAGCCGGCACCACCTCCTGTTCTTCTCCGGGAGGCCAGATCTGGAGCCTGTTTTGGGCCCTGGAGAGGGCAGATCGTTGTTGTCATCATCATCAGCCCCTCTTCATTGACAACCTCATGATGCTCACCACAGGGAGTGAGTAATTCCATTATAGGCATACTAGAGGTAGATGGAGAAGGATGATATTGATCATGCAATCGAGCCAATTTGTTAGGGCTTGATCCATAGTATCCACTATGTTCTAAGATTGATGTTGCTATAACTTTGTTATGCTTAATGCTTGTCAATAGGGCCCAAGTGCCATGATTCCAGATCTAAACCTATTATGTTCCGATGAATATAAGAGTGTTTAAGAAGTGAGCCTAGCTCACTTGGCTAGTGGAGTGGATGTACAACCCAGCCACCCAGGTTCAAGTCCTCACGGGCGCGAATTTGCGTTCTTATTATTTAAAAAAAACTCGCTGTGGGGGGCTTCCCTTACAGTTTTCCTTTCAAAAAAAAAAAGAGTGTTTTGGATCCTATCATGCAGGTTATATGTTCCTACTATGTGTTATGATCCGCATACCCCATGGTGACAAGAAGTGGGATTCTTTCCTGTGATGACCGTAGTACGAGGAGTTCATGTATTCACTATGTGTTAATGCTTTGTTCCGGTTCTCTATTAAAACGAGGCCTTAATTAACCTTAGATTTCCATTAGGACCCCGCTGCCATGGGAGGGTTGGACAAAATATGTTATGCAAGTTCTTATTATAAACACATATAACTATTTATGGAGTACATGCCTACATATGATTGATGAATTGGAGCTAGTTCTGTGTCGCCCTAGGTCATGACTGTTACATGGTTAATGTCATCCAAATATCCATATATACTCCATTCCTATGCTTTTATCACATGGTGCTTGGTAAGTTACTACTGCTATTGCCACTGTTACCGCCACTATCAAAACCATCAAACTATTATACTACTCATACTTTGCTACAGAGAAATAATATCTCAGGTATGGTTGAATTGACAACTCAACTTCTAAGGATTATAAATATTCTTTGGCTCCCCTTGTGTCGAATTAATAAATTGGGGTAAAATACTTCCCTCGAAGACTGTTGCGATCCCCTATACCTGTGGGTCATCAGGGCCCAGAAGCTCACATGACGCCCCCAGGGCGCACTATCAGGGCTTGTGGCCACCTCGTGTGTCTTTTGGGATCTCCCCAAAGCTTCTAGGGTCTCATATGTTCCAGAAATAATAACCGCAAAGTTTCATCGTGTTTAGACTTCGTTTGGTATGGTTTTTCTGCGAAACAAAAAACATGTAGAAAACAGGAACTTGTAGGGCAGTAAGTTAATAGGTTAGTCTATAAAAATAATATAAAATTACATATAAAGCATACAAAAGTGATAATATAACAGCATGAAATAATCAAAACTTATAGATACGGGCCTGACTGGGAGGCCCTAGACCTCATCGGGTTCCTACGAACACGTGCCAACTAGACCGATAGGTGGATACGTCTTTTTTGGATTGTGTTTGCGACGCCAACTTGGACCATGTGGATGACGCGTCACAAGATGGTGATTGAGCAGGCCTTTATTTGGCAGGCCTCCAACTCTATCTTCAAATTCCTTGCCTTTTTATAGCACTGACACCCGCTCCCTAGACAACAGGATTACGCCCCGCTTGGACCCATGGTGGACACATTGACTGTTATCGTGCGGCCTCTTTCTTCGCCGCAGATCGAGTGAACTTTCAGCCAATTGGTGGTGAAAGTGCATCTAATCCCCATGTGGTTTTGTTAATTCATCATAACATATATCTGATTGAACTAATACCTGCTCAAAGAATATCTGAAGAAAGTTTAGTTTAGGTACAAAAGTTGGGATGTGAAAGTGGACCCCTCAAAATGCTAAGAACAAATGTTGGTCAAGTCTCGGTACTATTCATATCATATTTAAGTGATCCAAGATCACATTGAGTCCATAGGAAAGCCAATATTATTGAAAGGGGATGAGTTTATAATGATGGTCTAACTGCTGAAGTGCTTGGAGATATTGATCCAAGAGCCTCAAACATTTCCCAACATTCCACCATGTCTAAAACCCTAAGTTCATCTCGGTCCCACTGAATAACATCCATCCGGACTCACCAAGATACACAATACATAGTCGTTGCCTAATCCCTAGCATCTCGGTCTCACAGAGTTGACCTTTTGGTCCTACCTAATAGTACTGGTCAACCTTCTTTTTCCTACTGAAATACAATTAGAATTTTCAGTCGTTTCAGTTGGTGACACCGTTGTGGGGAAAGTGCTTAGGTCACCATGAATCGGTCTCACCGAGAGGTTTCATCCGGTCTCACCAAAAAGACTAAAGTTCAAACCTTTTGTGCATGTCGTCTCATCGAGTGTTTTACCCGGTCCCACCGAACTGTGCATAAAGGTGTATAACGTTTGGATTTTTTGTGTTGCCTATATATATACCCCACCTATTTCACCAACTCTTAGAGAGCAACCAAAGCGAAGCATGCACTTCCATATCCATTTTTCTGAGAGAGAGATCCATATCCTTGTGTTGAGATCAAAGGGGTTCCACTACAACAATAGAACTTTGAGCTCTAGACACCTTAATTGCTTTCCGCCCAAATCTTGTCCTACTGATATGTCTCCAACGTATCGATAATTTATGAAATATTCATGACATATTCACCTATGTTTACAATACTTTTATATGGTTTTGATGCACTTTATATGATTTATTTAGAACTAACCCGGACTGACGCTCTTTTCAGCAGAATTACCGTGGTGTTGTTTTTGTGCAGAAAATGAAAGTTCTCGGAATCGCCCGAAACTTTTTGAAGATTTTTTTGGAACAAAAGAGGCACTAGAAGCTTCGTTGGAGGGCCAGAAGAGCCACGAGGTGGGCACAACCCACCAGGGCGCGCAAGGCCCCTCTGGCACGCCCTGGTGTCTTGTGGCCCACTCGTGGCCCGTCTCCACGTGAAATCGGCGCCCAAAAATCCAATATATTCAGAAACCCCCAGAAATAATCCTAGACGAGAAGTTCCGCCGACGCAACTCTATGTATCGATGAAAAACCAATCTGGAGGCGTTCCAATACCCTGCCGAAGAGGGTAGATCATCTCCGGTGGCCATCTTCATCATCCCGGCGGAGGCCATGACGAGGAGGGAGTAGTCCACCCTCGGGACTGAGGGTATGTACCAGTAGCTATGTGTTCAATCTCTCTCTCTCTCGTGTTCTTGAGATGTCACGATCTTGATGTATCACGGGCTTTGTTAATATAGTCGGATCACATGATGTTATTCCCTTGCTATCATGTTGTGATGAATTGAATCTTTCCCTTTGAGATGTCGTTATGTTGGATTGAATATTTTGGTTGAGAACACTTGATGTACGTCTTGTGTGGGATACCCGTAGTGACATTGGGGTATTCTATTGATTCACTTGATATATGTTGAGGCATCAACTTGCGGATTCCGGTGACCTAGGGGATCTATGCATAGGGGTTGATTGCACGTTTTCATACCATGTTCTCCGATAGAAATCTTGGGGCACTCTTTGAGTTTCTTTGTGTTGGATTGAGTATTATGAATCTGAAATTGTTTGATGCGTATCGTATAATTAACTCATGGATACTTGTGGTGACATTGGAGTATATAGGTAAGATTAGAGTTGGTTGATGCGTATCATATGGTGTTATTTTAGTACGAACTCTAGATAGATTGATCGGAAAGGATAACTTGGTGTTGTTTTAGTACGAACTCTTGGATAGATCGATCGGAAAGGATAACTTTAAGGTGGTTTCGTACCCTACAAACAATTTCTTATTATGTTCTCCACTAGATAAGAACTTTGGAGTGATTCTTCGTTGCACGTTGAGGGATGGTCATGTGATCCAATTATATTAGCATTGTTGAGACATTGCACTAGCGAAAGTACGGACCCTAGGCCTTGTTTTCAAGCATTGCAATACCGTTTGTGCTCACTTTTGTTACTTGCTACATTGCTGTTTTTATATTTTCAGATTACAAAAACATATATCTATCATCCATATTGCACTTGTATCACCATCTCTTCGCCGAACTAGTGCACCTATACAATTTTCCATTGTATTGGGTGTGTTGGGGACACAAGAGATTTCTTGTATTTGATTGCAGGGTTGTTTGAGAGAGAACATCTTCATCCTACACCTCCCACGGATTGATAAACTTTAGGTCATCCACTTGAGGGAAAATTGCTACTGTCCTACAAAACTCTGCGCTTGGAGGCCCAGCAAAGTCTACAAGAAATAAGTTGCGTAGTAGACATCAAGCTCTTTTCTGGCGCCGTTGCCGGGGAGGTGAGTGCTTGAAGGTATATCTTTAGATCTTGCAATTAAATCTTTTAGTTTCTTGTTTTTCACTAGTTTGATTTTATAAAAGAAAACTACAAAAAAATGGAGTTTAGGTTGCATCATTTGTATCGTCTTTATAATGTCTTTTGTGAAAGTAGGATTCAGAAAATTGTGCTCAATTGGTAGAGGAAGAAATTATGAAAATACTTAATGAGAATTCCTTGAATGATGAGCATGATTGCAATGTTGCTAGTATGAATTCTCTGAATATCCATGAAGCTAATGATATGCAAAGCCACAAGCTTGGGGATGCTATGTTTGATGAAGATGATATTTTTTGTCCCCCAAGTTTTGATGAGCAAATTTATTATGATGATGGCATGCCTCCTATCTATGATGATTATGATGATGACATGTATTCCATAAAGAGTGATAGTAACCATGAAACTTGTCATCATGATTTTAATATTGAATGTGGTTATGTCAATCAAGTGTCTCATGATAGTTATTTTATTGAGTTTGCTCCCACTACTTTGAATGAGAAGAATTTTGCTTGTGTGGGTAGTAATAAAAATTCTATGCTTGTGCATCATGAAAAGAATGATTTATGTGATAGTTATATTGTGAAATTCCTTCATGATGCTACTGAAATTATTATGAGGGAGGAACATATACTCGTAGGAATTGCAATAATATCAAGTTTCATCTCTATATGTTCAAAGTTTCGAAGTTATGCTTGTTTTGACTTCCTATGCTAGTTGATTCTTGCTCCCATAAATTGTTTTCTCGCAAAATCCCTATGCATAGGAAGTGGGTTAGACTTAAATGTGCTTGTCATGAGATTCATGATGCTCTCTTGCATGTTTCAATTACTACTTTTTATGTGAGCATCATTGAAATCTTCATGCCTAGCTAAAAGGCATTAAACAAAAGCGCTTGTTGGGAGACAACCCAACACTTTTACTTTCTGTTTTTATATGTTCACATGATTAAGCTACTGTATTAATCATGTTTTGTGTATTTTATTTCAATAAATTGCCAAGTAAAGCCTTTGGGATGACTCACGAGATGAGTAGAATTGATGTTGAACCAAAACAGAAACTTTTGTCTCCAGTACAGGAATTTTCATTTTTTTACTGGAGCGTTATAATTATCTGAAATTTTTACACAGTATTGATATACAAATTCTTCAGGTTTTCCTAATTTTTCAGAATGTTTAGAGACAGGGAAGTATGGTTACACTACAGATCTTCACGGACTGTTCTGTTTTTGACAGATTCTGTTTTGCATGCATAGTTTGCTTGTTTTAGTGTTCCCATAGCTTATATTCAGTGATATAAATTATGTGAATATTAGAATACAGTAGGTATTATGTGAGAACAATTATGAATCTTTTCTTGACAATACCTAAGTAAATGATCTTTATTTATTATACTAACCCATCTCACGAAGTTCCGTTAAGTTTTGTGTGATTGAAGTTTTCAAGGTTTGGGTGAGACGCCGATATGAGGAGAATAAGGAGTGACAAGACCCTAAGCTTGGGGATTCCAAAGGCACCCCCAAGGTAATATCCAAGGAAGACTCAAGCGCCTAAGCTTGGGGATGCCCCGGAAGGCATCCCCTCTTTCGTCTTCAACATTATCGGTATATCTTACTTAGAGCTATATTTTTATTCGTCACATGATATGTGCTTTGCTTGGATCATCGTTATATTTTGTTATTTTCTGTTAGGTGTTATTT
This sequence comes from Elymus sibiricus, assembly GCA_039707655.1. Taxonomy (NCBI): domain Eukaryota; kingdom Viridiplantae; phylum Streptophyta; class Magnoliopsida; order Poales; family Poaceae; genus Elymus; species Elymus sibiricus. Next base: position 339,092,783 of record CM077673.1, read on the forward strand.
ATAATCTTGGTTTTCAATAAAAAGTTCCAAGAATTGCCTTAGGATGCTTGCATTGCATGTTTGATGTGTGTTGTGTAAAAATACAAACTTTCTCAGTAGTGTTTGAATTTTCATATTTTACTGGAGCGTGGAAAGTTTCTGAAATTTTTACAAAGTATTTTCATATAAATTATTTAGGATGTCCTAAATTTTCATAATTTTTTCAGTTACAGAAGTACACTGGTTTAATAGATTGTTACAGACTATTCTGTTTGGACAGATTGCTGTCATAGTTTTGTTATCTACTTATTCTATAGTTTCCATAGCCTATATTGGTAGATATAAATTGTGGAAACGATAGTAAGTAGTATATGGTGTTTGGAAATTATTATGCTACTTATCTTGGCAGTACATGAAGTGTTGATTTATTCTTATGCGTACTTACCTATCTCACGAGCTCTTTTCGAGTTTGTGTGGATGAATTTTTTGAGAATAGGTGAAACCATGATATGAGAGGATTGAAAGAGATACAAAAGCTCAAGCTTGGGGATTCCCAAGGCACCCCAAGTAAATATTTCAAGAAGTCTCAAGCATCTAAGCTTGGGGATGCTACGCATCCCACCTCTCTTCGTCAACCATCGGTTAGCCTATGTTGAGCCTAAATTTCTATTCGTTCACATGATGCGTGCTATTCTTGGAGTTATATTTTTGTTTAGTTTGCTGTTTGAATAAAATACTCAGATCTGAAAATCTTTATTGAGAGAGAGAGAGAGTCCTCACATAGATACTTAATTGTTTGACTACTCATTGATCTTCACTTATATCTTTTGAGAGTAGTTTGATGTTTACTCTTGTGCTTCACTTATATCCTAAGAGTAAATTGTTAATGAATGAAATATCATAAATCTGAAATTATCAATGTGCTATATTCTTAGTAGCAAGTTCACATTTGGTTTAGAAAGTAAAATCTATTCAAGTTTAACAATCACAATATTGGTCATACAAGCAATTCGTGAATGATTAGTATAAGGAAGAGAACTTTCACATACAAATATATTATCTTGGACATCTTCTATGATCGTGAATACCCATTAATTATTTTCAAACTTGAGCAAATTAGTTGAAGTTGGAAAAGGAAGACAACGTAATGAGTTATGGTTGTGTATATTTGCATAGAAGTTATATTGTTATGGATCCTCCAACATGTGGTGCTTGTTTAGAACCTTTTGCTAGCCAACACTTCGTACTAAGTAGAGATACTACTTGTGCATCCAAATCCTTGAGCCAAGTTTCTTACATAAGAGTCCACCATACCTACCTATATATGGTATTTCACTGCCATTCCAAGTAAATTTGCATGTGCCGCCTCTAAACATTCAAATAAACATCTGTTTTGTGTGCTTGGACCGCTCATGGAGCGACGGGGGGGCGATCGGTATCTTCCATGTTAAGCGGGTTATTCTCATGATGAGTGTTTATTCACTCGTCCTTGCACGAGAGGGGCGGTAATAGGGATTACCAGCCCCGAAATCAAAGAAAAAATGCAAATAATTAAACAAAACTCCCCCAGGAATGTTGTTGGTATGGACGGTACCCGTGGATTCGGCTAGCCGTGGAGTGTGTTTGTTGGTGGAGGGGGAGTAAACCTTTACTTTTACCGCTTGGGAACCGCCGCTAATGTGTTTAACATGGAAGATATTGATAACTCTTGGTCATAACATTGACAGGAAGGGTGCACTTCCCAAAATTATATTTATCTCTGATTTAAGCTTTGAGCTCTGGCACCTTTGCAAATCCCTGCTTCCCTCTGCGAAGGGACAATCTATTTCCTTTCATGTTATTTACTATTCATGTTGTGTCAACTTCTTATTCCAACCTCAGTCTATTAGTTGGCAAGCATCATGTGGTGGGGAAAGATCCAAACATATATATCCAGTCAAATATATTTGATCATGACTTATTATTGTTGGCAATTATCTCTATGATAAATGAGTTGGGAGGCGAAACATTAAGCCCCTATCTTTCTCTGTGTTCGATGGATGCCATTTGTTCTAAAAATATGCTTTGAGTACTAGCAATCATAGAATACTATATGATGATTGAGTATGTGGAGCTCTTACTTAGACTTTGTTGAGAATAAGTTGAATTGCAATTGTTTGGTGACTAAGAACATAGGTTGTTAAGTTTCAAGAGAATTCATTGTTTGAACCATGACATGTGAATTGATTGCTCTATCATGATGATTTTTATGAGAAAAACTTGCTGGTTATGATGCTAGAAAATTGACTGAAATTATCAATGATCAAACTTATATATTATGCTAGCATTCACACTTCATAAATTAGTTCTTGTATCATTTAACTACTCGAGGACGAGCAGGAATTAAGCTTGGGGATGCTGATACGTCTCCAACGTATCGACAATTTATGAAGTATTCATGCCATATTCACCTATGTTTACAATACTTTTATATGGTTTTGATGCACTTTATATGATTTATTTAGAACTAACCCGGACTGACGCTATTTTTAGCAGAATTACCGTGGTGTTGTTTTTGTGCAGAAAATGAAAGTTCTCGAAATCGCCCGAAACTTTTTGACTATTTTTTTGGAACAAAAGAGGCACTAGAAGCTTCGTTGGAGGGCCAGAAGAGGCACGAGGTGGGCACAACCCACCAGGGCGCGCGAGGCCCCTCTCGCGCGCCCTGGTGTCTTGTGGTCCACTCGTGGCCCATCTCCACATGAAACTGACGCCCAAAAATCCTATATATTCAGAAACCCCCAGAAATAACCCTAGACGAGAAGTTCCGCTGCCACAACTTTCTGTATCGATGAAAAACCAATCTGGCGGCATTCCAGTACCCTGCCGGAGAGGGTAGATCATCTCCGGTGGCCATCTTCATCATCCCGGCGGAGGCCATGACGGGGAGGGAGTAGTCCACCCTCGGGGCTGAGGGTATGTACCAGTAGGTATGTGTTCAATCTCTCTCTCTCGTGTTCTTGAGATGTCACGATCTTGATGTATCACGGGCTTTGTTAATATAGTCGGATCACATGATGGTATTCCCTTGCTATCATGTTGTGATGAATTGAATCTTTCCCTTTGAGATGTTGTTATGTTGGATTGAATATTTTGGTTGAGAACACTTGATGTACGTCTTGCATGGGATACCCGTAGTGACATTGGGGTATTTTATAGGCATCAACTTGCGGATTCCGGTAACCTAGGGGATCTATGCATAGGGGTTGATTGCACGTTTTCATACCATGTTCTCCGATAGAAATCTTGGGGCACTCTTTGAGGTTCTTTGTGTTGGATTGAGTATTATGAATCTGAAATTGTTTGATGTGTATCGTATAATTAACTCATGGATACTTGTGGTGACATTGGAGTATATAGGTGAGATTAGAGTTGGTTGATGCATATCATATGGTGTTATTTTAGTACGAACTCTAGATAGATTGATCGGAAAGGATAACTTGGTGTTGTTTTAGTACGAACTCTTGGATAGATCGATCGGAAAGGATAACTTTAAGGTGGTTTCGTACCCTACAAACAATTTCTTCTTATGTTCTCCGCTAGATAAGAACTTTGGAGTGATTCTTCGTTGCACGTTGAGGGATGGTCATGTGATCCAATTATATTAGCATTGTTGAGAGATTGCATTAGTGAAAGTACGGACCCTAGGCCTTGTTTTCAAGCATTGCAATACCGTTTGTGCTCACTTTTGTTACTTGCTACCTTGTTGTTTTTATATTTTCAGAGTACAAAAACCTATATCTATCATCCATATTGCACTTCTATCACCATCTCTTCGCCGAACTAGTGCACCTATACAATTTGCCATTGTATTGGGTGTGTTGGGGACACAAGAGATTTCTTGTATTTGATTGCAGGGTTGTTTGAGAGAGACCATCTTCATCCTACACCTCCCACGGATTGATAAACCTTAGGCCATCCACTTGAGGGAAAATTGCTACTGTCCTACAAAACTCTGCGCTTGGAGGCCCAACAAATTCTACAAGAATAAAGTTGCGTAGTAGACATCACCTACCACATACCCAAATCTAAAAGAGAGTGTTTGAGCATTAAGGAGATTATCTTTTGAAGCACAAGAGCAAGGAGTTCATTACCAACAACATCTATTACCTTTTGAAGGGTGGTGCCTTCTAGATTGGTTAGCTTTTCTTGGGAGCCTCCAAATCTTGTGGAGTGAAGCAGGAAGTTCTTAAGGGCAAGGAGATCGCCTACTTCACGGAGATCTACCCCAGGTGAGGCTAGTCCTTCGTGTACATAGGGCATGGTGGAATAGGGAAGGTTGCTTCTTCGTGGACTACGCCCTTCGTGTATGTCCTTCATGACCCCAAAGAAAACCTACCGGAACCACACGTCAAAATTTTCCGTGTCACCATAGCGTTTGCATATCTCCAATCCTTACGTTACTTACTATCACTTACAATGTCGTTACTTTCTACTGCCTTTGGTTAGACTTGCATGTGTAGGGTGTTTGTAGACTTGCTATAATTGCCAAAATCTATCAAAAACTAAAATTGAAAAATGATAAGTTTTAATTGGGCAAGTAGTCTAATCACTTCCCTCTAGACCTACTTACGATCGTACTCATGGTGTTTTCTCATATTTCTTTGTTGCTTTATTTTGGGCATGCTTGTGCTATTGTCCCCATACTACTTATATTTTGGTGCGACATTTCAACTTGTTGAATGAACGTGTTGATTGCTTTATTTATAAATCGGGATGAAAGTGTGTTTCGATAGTTTATAAAAGAAAACGCCACATAGGGATGCCTTGAATCATCCACCCTAAGGGTGGAACAGAGTGGGAGTTGAGCCCGTTCAAGTCTAATTCATCCCATCTCAATCTGCTTCACTTACAATAGACACACCCTGATGCCGCGAATGCTATGTCTCGCTTGCTATAGAGTTGAACCTTCCATGGTGAGCTCGCATCATATTGGAAAGTGCTAACCACTGATTAGACCAAGGGTACTTCGGGGAACAATGCGACCATCATCAATGAGATAAAACAAAGGGCTCTAGCTTGTAATGGTTGTTCTTTTGTTTGTGAAGGGCGCCACTCCAATTATGAAGAACATATGTTAGCTAAACACATTATGTCGCTATCACAAGGGAGTCATGTTTGGTTCTTAAACTCACATGACCCTAATGTAATTGTCACGACCCGGACCCATGATAGGGCACCGAATCTATGCGCTTACTATGTCAGTCCCTGGATCGATAGCTGACACGCACAATCAGTGATGAAATACCAAAAATACATCACATGTCATAGTATTTACATCGAAGATCCAGTGCAATACAATACACACCTGCTTAGTTCATGGCCAGCTTACAGTACAATCATGTAGTGGAGGTAATATTCTAGTCTTGTGGCGTCCATCAACTCACAGGCAAGAGTTGAGTATAGCGTCGTAACCCTACTTCTTACCTTCTCTTCGATATGGTAAACCTGCAACATGATACATTGCAGCTACTATGGTCAACACAATGAATGTATTGGCAAGTCCACAGTTAATAGAATACATGTTCACCTACATGCACTTTGGCTAGCGGGGTGCAAGGCTCTATGCATAAAACATAGTCCTATATATTATATAGTGGTCTACTCTAATAGTGATATGACACTTCCCGTACACCCCGGCCCTAGTCTGTAGGCACTCCGGTAAACCCTGGTCATAACATAGAGGCACTCTGGTAAACCCCGATAGTAACCCAAATGCAGTTTGAGCATGTGGACTCCCGGTACACCCGGTCATCCCAAGCATCTCTAGGGACCCTGGTAAACCCCGGACCTCTGAGCTCCAATACTCCCATTTGGTTCAACCCATTGCTTTTAGAAGGAGGAGGTGGATGAGATCAAGCTGATAATTCTCGGATGAGTTGCTCAAAGTTGTCTGTAATCGGGGACACGGCTAATCATGATCAATTTTATACACTCTGCGGAGGTTTATGTACTTTACCCGTGACAAGACTTCTAGGAACTAGTCGCCCTCTTCGAAAAGACAGACCCAGTCCAACCTATAGACCTACATCTGCTGGTCTGCCGCAGGACGGTTCCCACAACTTACTCGATCCTAACAGAGCCCATATTGTCTCACGGTCACACATGGAAGCTACTCAACTATTGAACTTGTACAATCTCTGGTGAGTGGGTGGCATTCCCCACCAAAGACTACACTCCGATGACTCAATCAAAGCCAATCCACCTAGATCGATTCATTAATTAGGTAATAATAGTTGTATGGTGGAATAATAATGGATTTTCCCAATCCACGATATAGCAACGAAGCAACTACCCAATGGTTACAAGGTCACGATAACTTTGGACCTAAGTTGTCAACTACTAGGTTGTACAGAATTTAGCATCCTAAACTCACGCACATATCATGGCAATGAATTTGAATCGGGGTTCATTTTATTTGAATTCAAGTTGAATTGAGTTCACGTTTGATTTGGTTTCACTAAGTTGGAATTCTGAATCATTTCATATTTGACTAAGGTGGTTCAACCTAACTCAATGTCATTTTATAGTTTTCCCTAAAGTCAATTACAAATCCAAAAAAATACTAAATATATTATTAAATAGGTTTTAGACTAGAGTCAATTATAAATCCAATATAATTACTATAGTTTACTTAAGTAAATAAGTTTAACTAAAGTTGAATATAATCCAATATATTCACTACACTTTATTTATTTGTTTTCAGTTTAATAAAGACAAATATAAATCCCAATTCATTTACTAAGGTTCAAATAGTTTTCAAACTAGTTGGGTTTGAACTAATTTAATTTGAGTTCATCTATCCCTAAAGTCAATTATTAACTCCAAAAAAAATTACTAGGTTTAATTTGATTTGGTGTTGTTCAAATTAAACCTAGGGTTTCAAATTGCATTCAAACTAAGTTTGAATTTAAATTCAATTGTCAGTTGAATTACCTAAAGTCAAATAGTAATCCAAAATAATATTTACAAAAATTTCAATTTAAGTTTCTGTTCTCATTTGTTGTATAATTGTTGTATTAAACAATTCTTAACTCAAATTAAACCTAATTAGGTTTGTTCCTATTTGAATTCTGGCCTCTAGTATAATCAGTTTAAATTATATTTAAAATTTATTTAAATTTAAACAAAAGTGACCTAGCCATAAACTATATTTCACTAGTTTCAATTTGCAAAAAGAATCAACCTATTTGGATTTATAAATTGCAAGTTATGCCCTATTGAAATTCAAACTCAATTTGGACTTATGGGTAAAAAGTTATGATGGTTTTAAGTTCAGGGGTTTTTCGGCAAAAGTTACATTTGGTTTTAATTAACACAAAAATGTGAACAGATAGGGTTGTGACGTGGCACGTTGTGATTTGTCGAGGGGTGTTCGTTGCGAGCTCTAAACGGCTGACGGTTGAACCATAAGGAAAAACGGTTCGTTTGAAAGAGCTTCTAATCGTAGCCGTTGGTTGCGAGATGGCCGACAGAAGTGGCTCACCGGAGGAGAGGTGGTGGTGTGGCGCCGGAGCTGGGGAAGACGTCGGAGCAACGCCTCGGGATTTGACGGCAGGCGTCTTTGGTTGTTGCAAGAGTGCGGAGAGGGCACTATAAGGTTCGATGAGGCGCGGGGAGTCCGTTGGTGACCTCGGCGATACTGATCTCCTCCTTGGATGACGACAGCGAGCGGTTGGAGCGGCGGCGGCACTCGGTTGGCATCGGCGTCGTCCGTTTGCTCAAATTGGTGCGCCCTGAGTTGAACCAGAGGGTGAGGGAGAGAGAGGACGTTGAGGCGAAGCAAACGGAGGCAACAGGGAGGGGCGGGTCTCACTCATAATGGCGGAATCAGTCGCCAGAGTCGCGCGGCCGTGGTGAAGATCCGAGCTCGAGCTCGGGCAGCCTTGGGGCACAACCGGTGCGGGAATGAGGGGAATGGAGATAGGAGGGTACGGGGTTAAGCAGAGGGGTCCGGGGGGTGCGGGCGAGGTCGCGGCGACGTGGTGGTGGGGTTGACCGGCGGCCGTTGCGGGAGAACGTGGGGAGCGTCGTGCGGGAGGTGGGAGAAGGCCCTGGCCAGTGGAGTCCACGGGTTAGTGGGTGAGAGAGAGGTGAGAGGGGAGTGTTGGTGGGCTGGATTCAGTTAGGGGTTAGGTGGGCTGGGCCATTAGTAGATTAGGTTTCCTTTTTCTTTTTCTTTATGTTTATTAATGTTTTTCTCTATTTTGTATTTTCCGTTTTTGTGTAAATTCAAATTTGCTTTGTATTTGAAGTTTATTAAAACAGAGGATATTTTTTAAATTCCAAATGGAATATTTGTGAGTTGGTGCACATTTTGTTTGGGCATTTTGGACATATAATTTCTGCACTTATGTTTTCTTTTCTTTTCGAATTTGATTTCAAAACCAAATGTATTTCAAATTCATTTTAGACAATTGGCAGGAGGTCTATGCCATTATTTGGACTTGTGAAATTCACCTTCTTGCCAAATAATCGCAAGGCAATTTTTAAAAAATAATTTCCCTTTGAATTACTTAATTTATTCCAAAGATCCAATTCAAATTCTTTTTGGGCAATTTTCCTTGGCCTGAATTTTCCTTGGGTCTTATTAAGGATAGCCTTATGCCAAATTAATATTTTCAAATGATTTTGGTTTCTACCAAATGCTAGCTAGGGTTTCAACTAATTGCAATGGGATTTCAACCCTTCTGCTCAGAAAATCAATCAACAAAATTCAAGTTTTCAACTAAAAAGCAATCAAACAAGGGTTGTGTTGGAAGAGTTCTAGCTCCTTGTGATATTTTTAACATACCAGATTAGGGAAAAATCCGGGATGTGACAGTTATTCCTTTGCAACTTTTTATAGGTCAATAAAGTGAGTGTGTTTCCTCTCAAAGAAAAACTTATAGCGAGACTATCATCCGTCTTTTAAATTTTTTACATTTATTTTAATTATTTCTTCTCCGGTTTTATTTTGATTTCTTTGTTTCATTGTTATACTTTGGTTTCTTTAATTTCTCTTTGTTTCTTTCATGGTTTTCTTTGGTTTTTCTTTTCGTTCTCATTTTCCTTCTTTTCTTCTTTTGTTTTTTGTTACATTCCTGGTTTTCAATGGGTTTCTTTTGTTTTTCTTCGTCTCTTTATGAATATTCACTTATTTCCATTCCTTTGTACTTGATTCTTTGATTTCTTTTTTTCGTTAACTTTTTTCTCTGATTTTCATTGGGTTTTTCACTGTTATTTGTCGTTGGTTTTGTTTGTAATTTTTTGTATACGTTAAGAACATTTTTCTAACACACATTTAAGATTTTTCAATAGGTTTATTATTTTTTGAATACACGGTCAATGTTTTGTCTATACACAGTTTACAAATGCTTGATTAATATTTTTTAAATACAGGACTAGTATGTTTTTAATATATGGTCAACATTTCTTCTGTACACATTTTAACATTTTTAAATACTTGATTAATATTTTTCAAATACTAGATTAACATTTTTTAATCTATGGTCAACAATTTTTCTATACACATTTAACATTTTCCAAATTCTTGATTAACATTTCTTTTCAATCGCAAGATTAGCATTTTTTTAATACTTGGTCAATATTTTTTTCTATACACATTTAACATTTGTCTTATGGTTCACTAACACTTTTCAAATACTTGTTTAAAAAAATTCAAATACTTGTTTTTTTTAAAACGCATGATTAAATTTTTTTAAATACATGATCAATTTTTTTCACATGCAATGTATTTTTTACGTAAATTTTCTATTACATGAGAAATATTTTCTCTATATTCATTTAACATTTGTCAGATGCCTGGTTCACATTTTAAACCAATATGTAAAATGTTTTTTGTAATATATTTATTGATAATATTTGGAAGTGAAAAATGAAAAATAAAACACATGACAAACAGAAGAAACGAGGTTGTGGCCTCCCGCGAGCTGGGCCGGTCCATCTGGCACTCGCCTTGACGCAAGAGTTCTTACATCTTGCTACAAGCAAGACACAGCCCCCCCCCCCCCCTCCCCGATGTGGGTGCGGCTATGTCCTGCAAGCTACAATACCAACGAACCGCTCGCCTGCACATTGTCGGAACTAGGTTGGCCCAGTAACCAACTGACGCATCGTGTTGATATCATGATGATGGCATGCACATTTTCCAAATTTTTTCTTCAAGCTTTCATTTTCGTTCATTTTTACTTTTGTTTATATTTTGTGTGTGTGTGTGTGTGTGTGTGTGTATATATATATATATATATATAAAACTTTCGAAAAAATTTAATCTTGCATTAGAAAAAAATAAGATGTGTACAAAAAATTGTTTCTGTTGTATACAAAAAAAGTATAAATATGAATTTAAAAAGAAGAAAATGTTAGTGCCAATTACAAAGTGTTACACGCACATGACATTTAAAAATGGTTATTTAATGTAAGAAAATGTTATATTAATTAATAAATAAATAATACATTCAAAAATGAAAGTTTATTTTTCAAAATTATTCACAAGTTTCAAAAATATGTTGGTGAAGATTAATAAAATAATCTAGCTTGTAAAAAAATGTTGCATAATTCAAAAAAATATTTTAGCATGTATTTGAAAAATATTCCAAACAAATTTTTCATAAAAAATGTTGAACATGTATTTGGAAAATATTAAAAGGAAAATTTTCACTTTTATAGAAAAACTCATAATTTTTCCAATTTTGAGAACTAAAAAACGTGAACAATTTGAAAATAATGAATAAGTTCTGAAAATGCGAGAATTTTTAAAATTTTGTGAACAAAATTTTGAAACCAAGAACAATTTGAAAACTCTAAACAAATTTTTAAAACAAGAATATCTTTGGTATATTTGAACAAAAAATCGAAATGACAAACATTGTTTTTTCATCTATGACCAATTCTTTTAACTTCGAACAAGTTTTGAAAAGGTGATCGTTTTTTTTTTGCATTTGCAAAAAAAACAAATCAGGAATATTTGCAAAATTTGTGAACAAAATTCTAAATGGGCACAATTTTTTAAGTTCTAAGCAACTTTTAAAAAGCACGAAAAATTCTTTTTAAATAACTATTTTTCAATTTGTGAAAAAAATTAAAACGATATTTTTTGAAGTTTTGAAGAATTTATGAACAACGCAAACATTTTTTGAAATTTAGGAAAAAATCGACAATCGTAAAACTTTTTTGCGGAAAAATGAAATTCAAAAGAAAAAGAAATAGGAAAAAGGAAAGAACGAAAGATAAGGAAAAAACATTTCATGAACCTCATAGAAGGCTCCCAAAAACAGAAAAACCCGATTGGGTTCCTAAAACCAGTAGAAACCAGCTAAGTGGGTAGGGGAAACTTTTTCCTCCAGACTTCACGAGTGAGCCCATGGATTCACCTCATATGTGCCTGCCGCTCCTGCGGCGTGTGGCGGGGAGGGAAATCCCGGTGCTTCCGCTCCGGTTGGTAGCCACGTGCGGTGCATGGGCGGATGGCAGGGCTTCTTCTTCGAGTTTGTCTTTCGGGTTTCGATCCCTCTCGAGTTCGTCATTTTGGATGTAGCCGAGAAGCTCCAATGTAGATTACTGTCATCTCCTTGGGGCGGTGGGGTTAGGGTATCTTGTCTCGTGATGATATTTTGTATGAGATGCTTCAGATCTATGCAAGGGTTCAACAGCGACGAGTGTAACACCAGAGAGCTTGTCCTTAGGTACGTGCACAATACTTCCTGACTGTCATCAACAGGGTTAAGCTGGTTTCGATAAAGGAGCGGCGCATCGGCTGCTCGTTATGGCGGCAGTACTGTTTGTTCGGTGGTATCGAAATCTCGATGTAATTTTTGTTATGTTTGAGATGCTTAGAGAAACTGTTCAAGTTGGCTAGGAGATTCAACGACAAGGCCCCATTACGTCGACCCATAATGGAATAGGTGCGTGGTATTGTGCGAGCAGCTCTGAAGCACAACAATGTGTCTTTGGTCCACGTGGGTGCTTTCATCGGCCAATCCTATATGGCGCTCGTGCGTGCCATATAGGTGCGGCTTAGAGGCAAAATGGCCCGGCCCATTCGACAGCGAGCGCTCTGCATTTTTGCGTGTTCTTTTAATTCATAAATTGAATGTGTTTTTTCTTTCGGGTTTTTTTATGCTTGAGTTATTGTTTTGGTTTTTGTTAGTTTTTTAGTTTTTCTCTTTTTTAATATGATTTTCTTCGTTTTTTTGTTTTTTTGCATAGTATTTACATTTTGAGTATAATTTTCCATATCTGATGAACTTCGTTTTTGAAATATAGTATATGTGAAAAAATTCCAATAAACACGGACCATTTTTTATAAATGATGAATATTTTTATTACATACATTGATGTGTTTTAATATATGGTGATTTTAAATAAAAAGTATGCAATAGACAGTTTTTAATATACACCGAACTACTTTTTTCCTATGCATTTGAGCTTTTTTTCTTCAGATTCTTTATCCTACCATGATCCATATTATGTTTGATGAGTAGACCGTTATGTCACTGAGGACTTAGAATAAACCTAGTGCTAGTAACCAATAAGTAAATTGAAATGTGTAGATATTATGGTGTGGTGTAATTCTCTAGTGATGATGTATGAACGTCGACTATATATCACTTCACCTTTACAGTCTTAGAGCATTATGTGATAAGTTTGCTTAGGATGAGTGGCCGGAGTGACCAATATTATGGTACCCTAAATTTGTGAATATTTACATCAGGAGTAATTGAGAACCGTGAAGTCTAATGCATGTTTGGTTATGTCTTAATTATTCTCTTGAATTTGCGAATGCTTGCATGGAGGGTATGGGAGTTAAAGTCAAGGGAACTAGGCAAAAACGGCTAGGTGAAATTCCTACAATCCTCGAGACTGATTTGATTCATAGAAGTAGTATTTCTGGCTTTGTCACTAGCATAATGAAGGATTGAGCCACTTGCTACACGATTATAATTTTATTGCAAACAATATTCTAGGCTTCTAGCAGTTGCTCTATTAATCAAACAAACAACCAAGCAATATTTAAAGCTCTTAATGTGATTCCTTGTTATCTTCTATCATCAAATTCCTTCTGAATCACAATGGGTTCGACACTACTTATCGAAAAGAACTACAATTGATCCCCTACACTTATTAATTATCATTATCATTGTCACAACGATCGGAATTCAAAACTTGAAATTCCTCGAGTTATGAAGAACATAAGACAAACTTAAAACAAGTTCCCTAACTATTCTATGAGGAATCTACCTCAACTATTCTGAAAAAAACCACGTTCCACACAAGAGCTAGAAGGCTTGCTTGGAAGAAGTTACCCAAGTCTTCACTCATAAGTGTATATAGGTTAGATTCAGCGAACACACACACAAAAAAAGATTTAAATCTTGCTTCCCATAGACCCCCTTAATAGCGCGATTTGCTCCATGACTCTATAAAAAATGAAAGAAACTAACAAAGAAGCACTACTCTTCAGGCTTCAAATCTAGATATGACATTCCGATGACTTCAATGTTCTCACAACATTTTTGTGTGCCATAACACCACTGGTTGAACCAAATCCTTAGAGATTTTCACCTATGTATACTGACAAAAGTTAGTTCTTAAAAAATGTTTTCATTAATCATCGAAAACCCACACAGTGAGCACTAGATGCACTTACAAAATCTTAAATAAATTCGTAAGGGTTAGGGATAACCGAAAACCAAGGAGAGAAAGATGTATCTCGATTTTGGTGTGGCGACTCTTGTTTTTTACGCTCGACTTCGGGTAGGTGACGTTCTTGCCATCTGTTCGATTGTCATTAAAAAATTATTTGCTTAGGTTTATATATACAAAGCTGAACGAAAGCATGTTTCATCAGGAAGTACTCCCTCAGTATGTAGTTACTAAAACATAAGTATTTATTTGGTTCAATGATTTATTGTTACAAACTAACATAAGTATATACAGAAAGTATGGCCTTTTCCGTTGCTTCTGAAAGGACGTGAACGTTGCCTAGAGGGGATGAATAGACGTTTTAAAATAGTTACAATTTAGGCTTGAACAAATGCGGAATAAAACTAGCGTTTCATTTGTCAAGCAAAAAACCTAAATCAACTAGGCTCACCTATGTGCACCAACAATTTATGCTAAGCAAGATAAACAACTAAGTGATTGCAAGATATATAACATGAAACACTATGGCTATCACAAAGTAAGTGCATGAGTAAAGGGCTCGGGTAAGAGATAACCAAGGCACACGGGACGATGATGTATTCCGAAATTCACACCCTTGCGGATGCTAATCTCCGTTTGGACTGGTGTTGAGGCACAATGCTCTCGAAAATGCCACTAGGTTCACCGTAATCTCCTCACGTCCTCGCACAATGCAAGATGTCGTGATTCCACTAAGGGACCTTTGAGGGCGGCCACCGAACCCGTACAAACGGCCACCCTTGAAGGTGGTCACCGAACCTGTACAATTGGCAACCCTTGGGGCAGTCACCAAACCCGTACAAATTGCTCAGGGCAATCTCCACAGCTTAATTGGAGACCCCGACGCTTGCCCAGAGCTTTACACCACAATGATTGAACTCCGAGACATCACCAACCGTCTAGGGCGCCCAAGCACCCAAGTGGCACAATACCTAGGGTGCACAAACACCCATGAGTAATAAGCTCCTCAACTTTTCACTTCCACGTATCACCATGGAGAACTCAAACCGATGCAACTAATGCAATGGCAAGAACACACAAAGTGATCAAGTGCCTCACTCCCAAATCACGCCACAACAACAAAAGCTATGGAGAAATATGATAGGAAGACCAAGGAGAACGCAAAGAACTCCAAGATGTAGATCCAAGGGTTCCCCCTCACTTAGAGGAGAAAGTGGTTCGTGGAAATGTAGATCTACATCTCCACTCCTTTTCCCTCAAAAAGGAGAAAGAATCATTGGAGGGATTGAAAGACGCACCACTCAAGGAGGGTCAACAATGGTGGGGGAGGGCACGAGCTCAAAAGGAAAAGGTCCATTAGGGAAGAAGACCCCCCTTTTATAGTGGGGCTTAGATCCGACCGTTATTCCAAACCCACAGTAAAGCGGAACTACCGCTTGGGGGAGCAGTACTACCGCCCGGGGGAGCAGTACTACCGCTTAGAGCGGTACTACCGCTTAGAGAAAACAAGCAACAGAAACATACACATCCCTTTAAACATAAGCGGTATTACTGCTCTACTACCGCTTCACTACCGCATAGAGAAAACAGACAGCATAAACATGCACAAAGAACTTTTCCCAAGCCGTAGTGGCTGCGGTAGTCCACAACGGAAGTACCACTTGGGTGCAATAAAATTGCCCAAGCAAAACAAATGGATGCAAGTAAGACCAAAACTGTCATAACTTCTGCAAATGAACTCTGATTTTGACAAACTCAAGCTTGATAGAAAGCCAACAACAAGAGTTGTCAAATCACGATGAGAAATCTTCAAAAGTGGCAGGAGAGATATGCCAATGATATAGAGGTGTGAAAACTCCATCACTCAAGAAGCGGTAAAAACACCAACATCAAAAACTCAATAGACTATGCATACGAAATCCATTTTCGATAACTTCGAGCTTGTAATGAAGATGACCACAAGCTCCAAAAATCACATAGGTAGGGAAAAGCCAAACAAAAACCAAGAAAGATTATGCCAAAGATGCAATGGTTTGAGCTCTCTACGAACGATACGATCAAGCTACTCACTCGAGAGCCCCCCTTGATAGTACGTCAATCAAACCTATAACTCGGTTTCCCAACGAACACCATGAGACTGGTGAAACATAAAACCTATCCAGGTCAAACCTTTGCCTTGCGCATAGTCTGAGCTCGATGATGATGATCTTGACCTCCTCAAGTTGGACCACCTTTCTTGATTGCGCTGGCTCGATGAAGACTTGTAATTTCTACCCCATACTCCAATATGGGTGAGCCTCCTTTATGCACCTCCTCTTATGTCCATTATCACGAGAATGGACGGCAAACTTCAAGCATGACCTCTTCGTGTTGCTCCACTTTAACTTGCACACCGCAATCTTGATGACGATCACCACTTGATGTCATTCTCCATGGATCATATGAGATCTTACTTTTGATGCATGCCCATGAAAACACACCTAGCCCCATAAAGAACTCTCAGTATACCATAATGGGTTAGTACGCAAAGCATACTGAACAATGCTTACCTTACCATAGGATCACTTGATCCTTCTCAGTACATCTTCTACGTTTGTGTGTTGATCAACTTCAATCACTCTTTGTACTTAGTCTTGATCAACCTTGTGTCTTTCTAACACGCTTCATTAAGATGATGTCTTGAATGTAAACATGAATGATCACACAATCTTCTTCTTCAAGACATGCTTGCAATAGGCTCAACACTCACATTACCAATCTTTGGATAACTCCTTGAATAACACATTGGTCAACACATAATATTCTTCTAATAACCTTGAAACCAACAAATGGTCTTCAAGGAATGCCTATGGACAAACTCTTCAAATATAACTCAAGGCAACCATTCGTCCATGGGGATTGTCATCAGTTACCAAAACCAAACATGGGGCACCATGCTCTTTCACCTTTTCCGTCTTAGAGCATCTACAACCGGACCCCTCAAATTTCACCTAAATGCCTGAGCGGGCGACTCAGTCAGTGCCCGCCCATGAAATCGCCACATGGACCCATATACCAAGCTCAAACGTTCGGGTTGTTCGACACCCCTTAAACCTAGCCCATATGTGGAGCGGATATGAAGAGGCTTGGACGTGTCATCCACGTCGAACTAATGGGTGGGCCCATCCCAAATCTCTTCAAGTCAGCCTTGACCTAGCCCGACCTACCATCTTCCTCTCATCTCTCCTGCGTCGTCCGTAGAGCTTCCACTATAGCTTCGTCGTCACCCTAGCTCTATTGTCATCCCCAACCCACAACGTCGCCATCCGTGCCGCCACCAAATAACGTCGTCGCCACCAGCCGCCACCTCGATACGTCCAACCTTTGGTCTACAGTGGGTTCTCTTGTGTTTGGACCACACAACAAATTTGTACAAACTTTTGTTAGAGTTGGACATGGCACACCACACAACACATTTTACGAGGAAGAATCTGATCTTATAGGTCTACTTTATAATTTCAAGTACATGATATTGTATGTTAAGAGCATATCATGTATGTTAAGAGCATCTATGGAAAAATCCAACCGTCTAATCGTCCGCGGGCATGACTGGATGTGCGTGCGAACAACATCGAACGGTTTCTCACTTGTTCTTTCGGACAACCACATTTTTACCATGTCAACCCTGATATTAATGCAAATCCATGCATGTCTATCATATAGCATAAATTCATTACCATTTTCATAATCCGAGAAGTACAAAATAAAATGACAATTCAACAATTCATTACATGTCAAAATAATATTCAACAAATCATACCTAAAATATGTGATACACTAATGAATCAAACACCTTCGTTGTTGCCCTCGTTGATCCTAGTCTTCATGCCGATCAACCGCTTCTTGTCTTCATCATCCAAGATGCTAGTGTCCTACGGCACGATTCTCGACTTCTCCATGTCTCTTACAAGCCTCAATTGAGTCGAGCTCTGCCGATGCGTTCTTCTTTCCCACGGCCACAGCAGACATATCAGTCGTGGTTGCTAGACCAGTCGCACCCAAGTCCATCTACCCATCACCGACCATCTCTGCACCGGCGGCCCCTTACTCACCGCGGCGACCTTCTCGAAACAAACGCGGCGACCTTCTACGCCGCTTCACGCTCGCGGCGATCGAAATACAAGGACCACTTCTTCATTGCTTCTTCCCGCAGTGGAGTCAATGGGGAGTGATGGATCGCCAGTTACCTCCTGGGATCACAGTAACTTCCGAACAGTGTCGGCTGCCAGGAGCAGCACCGTCCTGCGCCTCTGCCATCACCACGAACTGCTTGCAGTAAATGCACGAACAATAGTGCCTGTACCGCAGTGCCGCTGCTACTGTGCGCTTCGTCAGAGTTCACAGCGACGGCTGATGCCACAGGCTGCTGCGCCGCAGTGCCTGTGACAGCGTGAGCATGGCCATAAAAATTCTCGGCGAGGACACCGTATCCGTGACGATTGTCCACGAGGTATGCAGGAAAATTCCTGTTCTTCTGCAGTACTGCCGTGTGAACCGCTGTACTGTTCTGCTACTGTGTACGTGACCAGCAGTCTATCGCCGCAGACGAGAGAGAGGGACGCGACTTGGAGCGTGCGTTTTCTGATCCGACGGCCCACAAAAGAATCAACACTCTTTTCCGGAGAAAACGTTTCTCGCAGGGGGAAAACGTAACCCGAATTCTCCATCGCCCGTGTGATTTTTGTGTTGGACGGTCGCGGAGCAGGTGTGGATAGCCGACGGGGGAGGGAGCAGTCAGCGGAAAGTTTTCGTCGCCGACGGGACCTGCGACCACGACGTGGATGTGGATCGGGCGGGGCACGGCGGCATGGCACAGTCTTACCGCACAGTTACAGCTCAGTCCTTTGTTCAGACGCAACAACTGTACCTCTCATCACAGTGGGTCATGGCGGAACAGTTCGGCCCAAGCTACAACGATGCGATGATTCCTGTCCTTCACAGGAACGAACGCAGCCCCTCGATCGTCGGCCGTAAATGGTGGATAAGTCGACCTTGACCCGTATCAAGATTTCTTTAGCCCGAGGCAACCATTGCTCACTACTTTTTTTTTTCGAAATGGCAGCTTACTGCATTCATTAAGAAAAAAAGAGTTGCCCGGTTAATTAGGGAAAACCGGGCGAAAACCAGATACAAAGGGCTGAAAGCCCCACATCAGAACACACTGGGACAAGCCCACACTCGTCGACGACGTGCCGAACACCACAACAAACGCCAACCAAACAAACACCCAACAACGGGAGGCCCCGCTCCGCCAAGCAAGCCAGCCTCCCACCACTGCCAGAAAGAAGAAGTCAAGACTGCTATGGGAGGAGCAGACCGGGACTCTCCCGCAGAGGTGAAGAGGCAAGCACCCACAAGCCAAGCGCTGGTTATCGTAGACGACATGACGACGACCAACTTCGACGGCAACCTCGCCGCCCTCACGACCCAAGGTCAGTGCACTCGAAGCTGTCAAGCTCTTGGGGCCGCCGCCCCAACATCCACCGGTCCGTCGCGCCCGGCGCACTCCACTGGCACCGCCTTCCGGGGCCGCTGCCCCGACATGCCACCGCTCGCCTCGAGCTGCAACGCCGCACGACCCAGCTGCCCGCAGCCCATGCTGCTTAGAGCAACTGTTTGCAGACCACGGCCGTCGCACCACATCCGGGGCCGCTGCCCCGACATACCGTCCAACCGTCCCCGCTAGGACGCGTCGACCGAGCCGACAACCCTCTGCCCCTGCAGCCCAAGGTTGCCACCCAAGCCGTGACAAGCTGCAACCCTGCCTCATGGAGTTGCCGGCGCACCGCTGCCCGAGACCGCCGTCTCGACGCACAACAAGGATCCGGGGCCGCTGCCCCGGCATACACCGCCCGTGACGACGGGAGAACACCACACGGCAGCCAAAGGCTAACCCTCCAAGGCGACGCCTCCAAGGAGGTCACGACGTAGACGCCGCCGCCGCCCACTCCGAAGAACCGGAGTTTGAGTTTTCACCCGGAGAGCCCAAGCACCACACAAGGGGAGAGGGGAAGGATTTCTGAGGCAACGCCCCCAAGGAGGTAACGACGCCCGCAGGCGCCGCCGTTGCAAAAAAAGCTTTCGCCTCAGATCCTCCTCTCCCGTCGGTGGTCTTGCAGATCTGGAGACCCATGGGTACCAAACCATCGGAGCCGAGCCCACCGTGCAGCACATCCACCATCGCCAACCGCCAAACCACTCCTCGCGATGATCCACCGTAGCCCCTCATGCCATGAAGCAGCATCGCGCCCGCCAGGGTCAGATCCGACGAGAACGCGCCGAATCCACCGCACTCCCCAGCCACTGCAACGGCCCTTGCCGCCGCAGTCAACACCCCGGGGCCGCCGCCCCGGCTTCCTCCCCCGCATCACGCAACCACGGCCCACCACTCGGCCGGAGCGAAGCCCAGCCGACGCGAGCAGCGGCGACGAGCCACCCGGTGCAGAGCACCCGAACTGGCGTCGCCACCCCGCACGATGACCCGCGCAGCCGCGCACCACAGGAGCCCGCCCGCAAAAACTACTAGTACTCCAGTAGCTAGCTAGCCTGTCCGGAGAAGAAGCAATCTATGCATGTTGTGTTTATTTCGGTTACTAGTTTCTAGTTTGGCAGATGCATGCAAGTGTCTATCTGATAAATTCACTTCACCCCTCATGCAACCACCTATGGTGCTTCTTGTACCACCAAGGATGACATAGGGTGCTAGCTGATTTCAGTTTCCCGTCAACTTCGTAGACTTGATGCAAATCTCCGGCGCCACGACGCGATCCGACCACTCGATCGAGTCAAGATTTTGGGCCTGGTGCCATCTCCAAATCCAAGCGATCTCTGTCGTGCGTCCGCGCGTGTGTGCATGACGACTCTTTGGCGTGGCTGGTACTACACGCAGCACGGGTCGACGCGTGATGAGGAGAGGAGGGACGACTATTCCTCCCCCCGTGTCCCAGCCGGAGCCACGCAAACGCAACCCCGATCCGAGACGGGCGGGAGCGGATTGGGACGCAACGCAGAGACAAGTCGTACGGCGCCCCGCGGCCGGGCGGGCAGGCAGGAAGGCAGCCCGGCCATGACTGTCAACGGAACAACGACCCCCGCTGACAAAATGGGACCATGCATGCACGGCCTCCATAATGCTTTGACCCGCACGCCGCACCGGTACGCCAGCAGTTTGCGTTACCTTCCGGCGGTCCTGCGCCGCACCTAGCTCCATGATGCACTGATGCCGTGCCGGCCAAACACTAGTAGCAGCGCTGGTGTGGACTCGGGACACACGGGAGACGGGACGGGACCGAAGTTGGCGTGGGGGCGCACGCGAGCAGGTATGTCGCGCCATGCCGATGGGGGCCGATGGGGCCGGCGGACGTACGCACCTTCGGTACTGTACTGATGCACCCTACAGAGCGGGTGCTGTACGTAAGCGCCAGCTAGCCAGTGCCATCCCCATCAACACAAACTCCCCGGAGAGCGAAAGGCGCCAAAATTAAGTACTACGATAATCTAATGTAATAAACTTAACAAATCAGCTGACAAACGACAAGGCCCTAACATGATTACGTTCTTCGGAGGAGAATAATAATCAGATGCCCAAATCAACTCTAGCTTTGGCCTTGTTGCAAAGAAAAACAAATCAGCTTTTTATGAAATGATGATAGGGAGATTAGTATATTACTCCATTCGATCTGATGTAAACTACTTGCTCCCTCTGAAAATGTTTGTCAGGAAAATAGATGTATCTAGATGTATCTTAGTTCTACTACATCATTTTTATTCATTACTTGGACAAGTCCGAATACTTGTCGGGAAAACAGATGTATCTAGACGTATCTAAGTTCTACTACATCATTTTTATCCATTACTTGGACAAGTATTTTCGGACGAAGGGAGTACTATCTCGGCCTATATTCTCTCCAATTGTTTTCTAAGACTATTTAACACCCTTTCATGTTTTGGAAAGACAAAATATATATAGTTCCAAGATGGTTCTGTTCTGATTTTTTATTAAAATTATATATGTAAAATCACGGGTGAAGTATATGGGCATATGGGACAGTTATCTATACTGAAATAATTTTAAATATATGTTCAAAAAAATTGCACATCTTTACGCCATAACCTATATATTCTACATATTTTTCCAAAGTTTTTATAAGCCATATTTGTGTCACAGAAACCTGTATGGTACTATAGTGTGAAGTCGATGGAAAAGAGTAGGAATATGAGAGAAAATATTGAGACAAGTCAATAATTCAGGGTACAACATGCAGCATATGAGAAGTTCACAATCTAAAGAGCAACAAGAATAAGTGGTGATGTGATTCGGTTGTAGCGACACAATGGTTAGCTTTCGTACACAAACCTGTGATGTGCAGCCACAGAAATGGGACGGAAACAAATTAAGAGGTACAAGTGCAGGCAGTACGTACGTGCGTAGCATTACATGTACTATAGTACTGTACTTACCAGCTAGCTGTTGGTCGTCGTTAAGAAGCATTGATTTAACCACAGCTTAATTAAAGAGATCACGATGAGTAACTAAACCAAGCTAGGGTAGGTAGACGGACGGGTCCTGGACGTCCGTCCAGCAGCTCCCGCCGTTCCAGTAATCGGCCGGCGACGCGTCGCCGAGCTCGAAGATCCCCGCGTCCAGGGACATGAACGGCGCCATGTCGGCGACGTTGGATGTGCAGGTGGGCTCCTCTGGCTCCTGCGCCGGCGCCTGCCCCGGGAGTAGAAGTGAGCCGATCGCCTCCTCCATCTTCGGCTCCGCCGAGAAGCTGAACACCGGGAGAGGCGGAGGAGGCGGCGGCGCGAAGAGGGACGCGAGCGCGGCGGCCTGGTCTGCGAATATCGGCGCCGGAGGTGGCACGTCTGCCGCGAAGGGGTAGTTCGTGCTGCGGTTGGCGAAGGCGATGGTGTTGGCGTTGGAGTTGGACGACGGCGTGGGCGGAGGGGGGTCGGTCGTCGTCGTCGTCGTCTCCTCCCCGGTGGCCGTGGGGCTCGCGCTGCCGCTGTTGGAGCGGGAGGAGGACGACGCCGATGCGCGCCGCTGGGTCTTGGCGTCCGTGGCCGCGGGCGTCGACGGGGCGGACGCCGACGACGAGCTGCGCTTGGCCTTGCGGCAGCCGCCGCCGACGGGGACGTTGCGGAGGACGCCGCCCTTCGTCCAGTACCGGCGGCAGCTCTTGCAGAAGTGGCGCGGCTGCGACAAGTTGTAGTTGTTATAGTAGCAGAACTTGGTGTTGGTCGACTCGCACCGCGGGCACTTGACGGCCGCCTCCGGCTGCGCGGACGCCGCCTGCGAGAACACGCCGCACCGAGACGCCGGGCCCTGCACGCGCCGGATGTCCGCCGCCGCCGCGCCGCCGAACAGCCGCCCGGCGAGGCCCGGGATGGACTGGAAGTCTTGCATGGGCTGCTGCGGTGTTCAGAACGTTCTATAAGAGAGCGCGCTGCTGTGTGCTTGTTATCAGTGGCTTTGTGGGTGTGCTTGTCGACGAGCTAGGAGCGGCAAGAGCTCCACCCAATGAGCTTGGCCTCTGCATCACACAAGGATAGCAGGTAAATATCTGCAGCCGAGCGGCTGCTGCCCGTGAAATTACGCGACTGCCCTTGGCTCCTAAATGTTGACCAAAATGCCCTTGCTCAACAAAAATGTTCCATGCCTTAAGAGGTTTCACTAAGAGACTACATACGGATGTATATAGACATACTTTAGAGTATAAATTCACTCATTTTGCTCCGTATGTAACCCCTATTGAAATCTTTAAAAAGACTTATATTTAGGAACGAAGGGAGTACTAGCGTGTATAGAAACCTCATGGGTATTAGCCCATGCATGAACTCGACGAGACGCTTCACATCATCATTTCTTTGGTTTTCGGCTCTGTTTTCTCCAATAGGATTATTACGTAAAACAAAAGGGTTATTACTTTCCATCTTCTAATAGAAATCCAGTGCTCTTGTTATCGTGACGTTACTCGTAAAGTTCAGCAGCATGTGCTCGACTCCTTGGTTCAAAACTTATTCTTTCATTTTGAATAGTCATGTATTTATTGGTTCTGTGTGCAAGGTTCAATTCTAATTTACAAAACCTTCCAAATTCTCATCATAAATTGAGTTTTTTTGGTAATAAATCGTGCTCTTCATCTTCCTCCTATGCCTCTTCTGCCCACCGATTACCAAACATCCTCATGGGGGCTTTGCTTGAGGGGTGCAAGGGCGGAGTCGTGGTCAATGAAGAGCGGAGACATCGTGGTTTTTTTTAGAACCGCGGAGACATCGTAGTTGGTGACCAGATATGCCAGGTTGGTTGGTAACCTACTGCTAGAGCTCGGAGGGAGCTAGATAAAAGATGTGTTGAAGAGAAGCCAAGGACGATGTCAAGGTGCTACGGTTATAGGAGGTTGCCCAGAGGTGAATAAAGTGGCAATAGCTAAACTGCTAATAAGGCGATGTGTGCAAGCAAGATAGGATCTTGAAATTTCTAGACTCATAAAGGAAAATGAATAGTATTAGTGACAATATTTCAAATCTGACAAGGTATCCATGAATTGCAGTGGAGCCTTTCTGTCGATGGGTGACATTTGACAATATTTCATCTACTAACGTGAAGGGTTCCACCCTTTGTAGAATGCTTATCCTGAATAGCGCATACAACTATGAATCAAGGCTAACAAACTCCTAACAACCTTTGTTGAATGCGACCTTCAATACCTTCTAGATAGCACTGCAGGACAATTCAAGCTTTGCTAGTCTTAACAAAAAAAAAACGAATTGAGGAGCCGTAGGTACGTATTAACGTGTTTTGTGCAACGAGCTCTTAACAGGCATTTGAGGGAAATGCAAATGAGAGTGCGGAGCTACTTGTTACGATATGTTGCCCGAAACAGGCAACGCAAGTGGGCACACCGTGAACGTACCAGCTCCTCGTGATTTTTTGCACAACTTTGGCTTTCATTCAAGGTGGCTATATAGAACCGCCCACTTAGGCTTCCATTTTGGAACGCTAGCTATCTGTCACGATATCATGGCAGACATTCCTAACTAACCAATCCAATCCCGCGAGAAGGGTTATTGCACAAGCCACGCAGTACGCTGCATTTGCCCAATTTGCAGACAGTTTAACAGTAGTTTAAATTGAAAAGCATGCAGTCACATAGTACACTACTTTTTTTTTTAAACAAATATAAGGCGTTTCAGAGACTTTTGTATCAACACAACAAAGGAAGCAATTTTAAAAAAAGAGTGTACAACACACGGCGTGCCTAATCAAACTTCTTCACAAAATATGCGGAGTTTTTGTCCGAGGGCAGGCAGAGCGTACGTAGGTAGCACCAGGGGTGCAGTCCATGACACATTAATTGGGCGGGCAGCGGGCGTACGTAGTACGCCTCCCGGTCCGCCTCTCGCCCGATCGAGCCGCGGTCGGCGTCACGAGGACCACGGCGCGATCACATCACGCCCGCGAGGGCGAGACCTGCCCCGGCCGGCCACGTCTGCGGCGCCGCGGTGCGGCCAGCGTGCGCAGCCGGGCCCGACCCGACCCGGTGCCGCGCGCGCCGATCGCTAGCTACGACGACGCGGGCGGCAGGCTATCTAGCGTGGCCAGTAATGGCGAGCAGCGACGGGTTGGGCAGGTTGTTGCGCACGGCACGTCGTTGCTCGCTCGCTCCTCTGTCCCCGGTGCTAATCGTGCCTGGATCAGCGCATAGACCTTGTGGTTACGTCGACTCAGACCGGAGTCTTCCTTTTTCTTCTGAACAGATTGGTCTTTTCACGACGCCGCTGGTGATCAACGACCACGTATCTACTGCCCCTGTAAAAGCAAGAGAGATGGAGATCCAAACAATCAGGTCCATTCATCAACAAGATCTAATGACCCTCAATCCTCCGGTGTTTAACGCTACAAACCACGCATCTTTCTATCTATCTATCTACCATCTACCACCCATATAAAAAGAAGAGAGGGCTAATCCAACTTAAAATCTGGACCATCTAATCACGTCATCAAGGGTCTAAAAACGCTGTTAACGAAATTGGTTTCGTTAACGAAACTGGCTTAGTTAACGAAACGCTGGCCCGCATCGCGCACGTCTCACATCGCCCAGCCAACCGCTCCAGCATCCACAGCCCCGCACGGCCCGCCCCGCCGCCGCTGCCCAGCCTCCACGCCACGCCCCACCCCAGCCCCGCCGACGGCCTGCGCGCCCCGCTGCCGCCCAGGCTCCACGCCCCACCCCAGCCCCGACGGCCCCTGCCCTAGCCCCGTCGGCGCCTGCCCCTGCCCCAGCCCCGCCGGCCCCTGCCCCGGCCCCTGCGCCCAGCCCCGCCGGCGCCCTGCACGCCCCCAACAAAGGCAGCCCCAGCTCTGTCCCTCCGCCCCCGAGCCGACCGCACCTGACAAGGGCGAGCCGCAAAAATTCTGCAGTGAGTCACGTATCTCTCTCTTTTCTCTTCAACTATTTGCCCGTGCTACACACCCACCTATCTCTCTCTTTTGACAGAAAAATCTGAGTTATCAATCATCTTATGCCTTTCCACTTGGCCTGACAATGGCAGCGAAGGTACTCCTGAAGAAATACGATATGGCCTAGAGTCCTTTTCATTGTCAAAGTGAGTACTCCCATTATTCTTTGAGAAATTAGCTCAAATATGATAATGCGCTGATATTTAAGGGCAAATAGCTTCTATGTACTAACAAATAAGTTCATGAACGTTCAGCGAAAGACTGAAACTATTCCACCTTAATTAGCATGTAGGTCAAACCTGGCTTGTCTTGTGTGGGAAGGTTGGTTTACTTACCTTGTTAGATTTTTATGTACGAGTACTGAATGGCCTTGCAAAACAAGGATGCCCTGCCTAGAGTCTTGAGAGATGGTCAAACTCTGAATTTCCCTCTTGGTGATATCTTTTTGTTTTCGTCCGGTGCTAATCTATTATACCCCTATAAAAACACGAGGGGGACAGTTTTGCAAAACAAGGATACCCTGCCTAGAGTCTTGAGAGATGGTCAAACTCTGAATTTCCCTCTTGGTGATATCTTTTTGTTTACGTCCAATGCTAATCTATTATACCACTATAAAAACACGAGGGGGCAGTTCAATTTTAATTATACTTACATTTTCTCCAGCATTATTTTTGTCAATAATTTTGAAAGTTATGCCATGATTTTTTCTCCCCAATTTTACAAGTATTTGATAAGACATCTGAACACTTTAATGTTTGGCAGCGAGTGTTTTTGAAAGTGTTAAGGGTAATTAGCAAATATTTTATGATACTAACACTTGGATAGAATTATTTAATACTAACACTTTTGTAACATTTTCACTCTTTATAAGACCCAGGTGGGAACAAAAATGGGGAGAGAAACATTGAAATCCTTGCTGAGGACCTCCAATTCCTAAAAGGAAGACCTCCTTGCTAAATGATATTTGGGAATTGGACATTTGAGTTAAAGATATGAAAATTGAATCAACAAAATTGAAATTTGGGTGATAGTATTGTGTCATATCATTTCCTATCCTGATACTTTGGAACCTTATTAGCTACTTATGTAATTTCAATATGTTACATGCACTTTCTAATTTGTGAATTACTATGTTATGCGATTGAATTGTACTGTTATATTGTGATTTATTTGTTGTCCTCCTCTGCTGCCCAACGGATGCCGACGACCTGATCTGATAGCAGAGAAGCCAGTAAGTTTCCTCCCCACGCTCAATCGTCTCACCCGACTTTGCACGGTCGGACGCTTCATCTTCGTTTTGATTAAGGATTAGCATTTATAATTGAGCTTGATTTGAAGAGACCATGGGGAAAGATCACATGTAGTTGGTTACGTGTTCACAAATAAATGCAGTTTGTCTTTAGGTTGACTCATCCAAAAATCCGATTACATCACCAGCCAACTCAATTTTGCAACTAGAATTCATATGTGTATGTTGCTGTTGTGTAGATTGAAGTGGTGGTTTGCAAATGATTTTTAGTGGGGCACAAGTGTAGATTTATACAAAAGCATGCTGAATAGTGAGGTAGTACCATGCTAGAATTACTTGGCTGCATTTTTTTTGTTTCTTTGATGCAATGTAATCTTTGTTGTTCCTGTTATCAGTGAATTTTCTAGAACAATGGGTAAGCAACTACCAACTATGAACGAAATAAGTCTATAGAGAAAGCTATTCCAGAAAAGGATGAGAAGAGCCTCAAGGATCTAAACTGTAATATATTGACCTGCATCAGGTCATAATATGTACGGAATTTGGGTAGTTTTAATGTATTTTTTATTTCATATTTTTGTACATAAATGAGGTCATCTTCTATTATTAAATTTGCATATTAGATGGTTGCAGGATAAGTATTGCATGATAAACAAAAATATGAAAGCAAACATATAGGCTCGGAAACAGTTTTGCAGGATAAGTATTGCATGATAAACAAAAGTATGAAAGTAAATTCACGTAGAATCAATGGCGGAGCTAGGATTCGCAAACAGGTTTGTCCTCATCCAACAAAAAATCCCTGTATCCTTCCTGGTTTGAACAGATTATGTGCAAACTTCCTTTTAGTCATTTGGTTTGTACTCCCTCTGTTCCTAAACATAAGTCTTTTTAGACATTTCGATAGGGGACTACATACGGAGTAAAATGAGTGAACCTACCCTCTAAAATATGTCTATATACATCCGTATGTAGTTTTCTATTGAAATGTCTAAAAAGACTTATATTTAGGAACGGAGGGAGTATTTAGCATCGGACACTGTCCAATTCAGTTTGGGTGTGTGGGTGCGATCTTTTTATACGACCACATGGGGTTAAAAAAGTGTTCAGTCACGAATCTTTTTGCACTTTTATGAGAAAATTCACTGAAAATTTATTTACACGAGTACTTTCTGAATGTGGTTGAAAAGATATTGCTTTCTGAATAAAGTTCAGAGCTGTGCTTTCTGAATGTTTAGCTGATTTTATGGCCTGTGTTTTAGCAAACTGAGCTGTGTGCTCCTTTGTCCTTCAACTTCTACTCTTGTCAATATACGCTCTGCTAAAATGTTATTGTTGTGCTAATTAGTGGATGGATGGTTCTGCAGAATATTGAGGATTTGAGGTCAACACACTTGTTGTAGGACGTCCATTGGACAACTTGGAGTTTCTGCAATGGTTGAAACGATATTGTGATTCTGTGAATGGTGGAATCATGAATCATTTAGTCTGGTAATCTCTGTTCCTAAATAATCTTCCAAATCCATTCTTCTCAGCACATATTTTTCTGTTCTAAGCACTTTCTCAGTACTAAATGAAAGTACTCCAAAATCAGTAAACTGAATTTATTTCTCAATCCATATACACTAGGCACTTAATTCAGTAAACAAAATTCAGTACTGCAAATAGTTGAAAATCTTGTCTGGTCATGATCAATTACTCTAATTGAATGTTTCCATGCACTTTCTCTGATTGAATCTTGAAATTTATTGAAACCTATGTACTTGTTTGAAATGATGTTCAGGAAGCAGCTGAGCACATCGGCGACATCGGTTGGAAATAGCTGGACTAAAGAATCTATGCACATATCTGCACCCACAAGTGCAAGGTTTATTCATGGAGTGTGGATTGGTTTGAGCGCTGTAGTCAAGGTAAAAACACTATCGGATTATTATTATAGAAATCGCTTCCAAATCATAGCACCTGCTAATGTGTTCTGCTGTAGAAACAGTAAAAGAATACTGTTTGATTGTTTCCAAAACTTCGGGTTACTAGGTGGAGTACTTCTCTGCTTACACAAATCTTCTATGACCAAAGTTGCAGAATCATTATGGATCTTTTCTGTTTGCACAAAACTGCATGTATATAGTGGAGGATTGCAAATTAAAAAAAAATGACAAAACTGCATGTTACACAAATCTCCTCTGCTTACACAAAACTACATGTACACACCAGCCCTGCCATGCCTATTGTTTACAAGTGCTAATTAACAGTAACAGATTGATTGTTTCCAAAAATACTGGAATCAATTTGTCAGTAACATCGATTTGTCAGTAATTAACAATGGAGTATTGATTGTTTCCAAAATTTAACACTGGAGTATAATTCTAGATTGAACCATTAGTTGTTTGCTGAACACTGAACCTTTATTTGTTTGCTGAACACTGAACACTGAACCTACTCCAATATACTGAACCTTTAGGCCATGAACACTAAACCTTTATTCTACTGAAACCAAAATGACAATGTCAATACACTGCAAAAAAACTGAACCATTAATCCCAGTTCAGTAGTGAAACATTGAACCTTAAGGCATTATTACTGAAAACTTGACAGTAAAATTCAGTATAAATTTGATTAACTGAATTAAGTGTAATCAACCAGTATAATTCATGTTTATTCTAATGTTACTAATCTTTAGTTAAAATTTAGTTAATTTTGACCATGTCCTGTTTTGTAATCAACCAAAGTGGTGGTGGGAACGCTCTGCTTCTTCCTCATGCGCTTCGGCTTCAAGCAACTCTGATTCTGAGGGTGGTGGACAAGAAGCGTGCGTTATTCTTTGGTTGATTGTCTTTTTGGTTCGTTCGTTTTCCTCTATGCAAATTCGTGTGTCGTTTTTCACAGGCTTCCGATCTGTAACAAGTTGTAAATGCCCTCACTCAGGCCTCTTGTGTACAAAGAAATTTCTGTTGTGTTTTCCACTGAAAAAAGCAATCTTTGGTTGAAGCAGGACGGAATCATGTCTCTGGCTTGTGTTCCCAGGAGTAGTCACAAAGTGCCATGTTTCCAAATTTGCAAGTAGCTCTGTTAATCTGATTGTAGCTCTGTTAATCCAAAATTTGGCAGTTAACGTCACTTTAACTAGGAGTACATGAACATGTCACTTCCATCTGTCCACAAAACTGAATTTTGCTCACTGAAAATTTGACAGTGGAGTACTGTCTAAACTGTATTCACTCATTGATGCAAATTTTATTTCTGAAATGGCCATCAGGTCAAATTTGCCAGTGTCAAAACTGTCAAGTGAGGATCTCCTCTGTTTTTTTTTTTGCAAAGTGTTAATCCTGATGTGGTACTGCTGCTATATGAAGTGGTGCTGCTATATGATGTGGTGCTGCAATTTTTTGTAACCTGTAGATGCCATGCTCAATTTTTTCGTAAAGCTACTGGAGTTGCCACTGTCAACTGAAGAAAGATTAGTGTGTGTTTTCTTGAGAGGTAACTGATCAAAGTTTTGATTTACTCCTACTCCTACTCCTTGAGACAGACTGAATTTTGCATGCAGGGGCTCTAACTGAATCTTAACAAGTTTAGCTCTAACTGAATCACTCCGAAATGCCTTGCAAGTTTAGCTTCAGAATGCACTGTTACTATACAAGAGTTCTGGTTAACTTTGGCTCCTTTTCAAGTTCTTCGTTTCATCAGGATACACAGTATCAATTAAACGCTCCAGAATGCAAGCAATTTTCTACTGTATCAATTTGATTCGATTTTGATTTTGACCCTGATAACGGATTTCGATTTCGATTGTAACCCAATTAAACTCTCTGTATCAATTAAACTCTGTAGCAATTTTGACCCTGTAGCATTTTTCTATCTGTAAACTGTTAATTTTGATTCGCAGGGTCGGGGGCGTTGGCGTCGCCCACCAACAGTAGCTGCGGAAGAAGAGGCGTCGCCCACCACCACCAGCCGGCGGCCAAAGTGGACCAGCGCGTCGGCGGCGCGGTGGCTGTGGGCGGCGGAATCGTGGGCGAAGTGGACCGGCGCGGCGGTGGTGGGTGGCGGAGGACCTGCTCGTCGGTGGGCAGGCGACGGAGGTTCTCCTCGTGGGTGGGCGGCAGAGGTCCTCCTTGTGGGCGGGCTTGTTGGCGACGCAAGACCTGCTCGTGGGTGGTATAGGAGCTGCTCCGGGAGATAGCTGGCTGTGGCGGCTGGCCGCGCCGACAGCCGGATGGCCTTGGCGATGCGGGCGACGGGAGGAGGAAGGAAGGAGACGGGGTTTATTTACAACAACTTTGTAAGTAGAAGGGCGTTTTTGTAAAAAAGCCAATGTACTAGGCGTGTGACATTCTTTTCCGGACAGAGGGAGTACATCGCAAAGAAACCCTCAATGAGAGCACCTCGACCGAAGTTCATGGATACGGCTTAATGGATGATCATCAATTTATCGGACAGTCCATGTAAAAGGATATAATTTATGCGTTAAAAGAGTGCATGTTTACTAGTGAAGAGAAGAAACAGAGTATGGTACTGCAGTGGGATGGCCGGGGACTGGGCTGAGTCGCGCTGGGAGGCACTGCGTCGAGTACACTTGTGGGGTGTTTGTTTTGCTGCCCGTCCGCACACGTCCGCCTGTCGCGTCGCGTCGGGCGCGGTCGCTTTCTCCCGTCTGCCCCGCCGTGTCCTGCCACTCGTACGTCCGTTTTATGCGTGTTTTCGGGGGCATGAGACGTACGCGCGACATTGTCCGGAACGCAGGGCACGTACATGTATGTACAGTACGTAGCAGTAGTTTTATCTTGCCCCTGCATGACATTCGTGCCTCTCGTGTGTTTGTTGTACACTTGTACGTGTCCTCCCGGCTCATGTCGTCTGTATGGCAGCTCAGTCAGCAGTAACCAAGGCCCGATCCCCCTCGGATCGGAACATCCAGAATTCTACATGCATATCGACCCGAAGCAATACAGGTCCAAATGAGAAATATCATGGAGGCACAACGGCAGCGGCCGCGGACACCAAATCCAGTCCCTCAAACGTTCGCGCACGTAATTGAGCGTGTTCATAGGCATTGACTGGTCACGTCTCATATTTGTTATTTTGCATCCGAGTACTTTATATGTCATCCTTTAGATTCATACAAACCATACACAACATAATCTATGTGCTAGTCTAAACTATGCTTCGTCGTCCAAGATGCCCACGATATTCGTACAGGGTGCCTGGTAGTTGGGCTCGTGGAAGGGCTATGGCTCCTCCTCCTCATCCATATGCGCGAGCAGCTCATCGACGTCCGCGACGTCCTTCGCCTCCGCCTCCTGTAGATGACGACGCTTGGCCTCCGCCACCGATTCCAACATGAGTGAATCAAGTATGGCCTGCTGCTCCGTCTGTATATCCGCAGCCCCAGCACGCCCCCCCCCCCCCACCCATGTTCTCCTTCTCCCCTATCTCATCCTCCTCCTCCTAGTCCTCCGGATGCGCTGGATCCAGAGGTAGCCCCGCGACGATCCGAGCTTTGCGGCTTGCCCGGATCTGCTCAAGGAACTGAAGCCAGCGCTCCGACGTTAGATACGTTGCCCGACAGTGTGGAGCATGGCTGCTAGGTAAAAGTGACGGGCGACAAACGGAAAGTGACAGGCGGCGAGCGAAAAATGGCGACGACGACGGACTGGAGGGAGGAAATGCGAATGGATATGGTTTAGGTGCCGACGGTCGGCTTAAATAGCCGGGCTAGGGCACTACGTGGCCCGCCGGAGAGGACCACGTCAACAGAGGGGACGTCTATCAGACTGTTGGGCTTCCGGACGATTCCGACTGAGACCCGTCTGTCACTCCGGCGTGGCGGACGCGCTCATGTCTTCTCATATTCTTTCTATATTTAAACTGAATATGAAAGATGTCAGTTAGGCCGGACGTTTAAGTCACGTTTGAGACGTTTATTTAATTGATTTTTTATGGCCAGTTATTAACCGGGCCGTCCACCCAATCGTTTAAGGTGGGCATGAAACGCCCGACCGTACGATGCGTTTGGTTGAAGGTGTGGTATGAATGGAATGGGACCATCCAATTTTTTTGGGATTGGACCATTCAATTCATGTATTTGGCTGAATATAAGAGATGAGCTAATTATTTAGGACGGGACCACCAGTCATGCTCACATGTTCATGCATGCAAAGGGTGGCCATTTGATTCGACCGATTTCGTTGGGTGGAACGGTTCAGCATCTTCAAGGCATATTCTCTTTTTCTGAATCGAACCGTCCAAGCACTTTATAACCAAACATATCTATTTTTTGAACGATTCCAACCCATCCATGGCCACCCTTGCAACCAAACGCACCACAAGCCCGGGTGCCCCCATTGCCGGCCATAGACCATAGCGCGCTTGGATCAGGCACAAGTACGGGCCGGCCATCAACCTCGGCGTGCAGGTGCGGCCGTACGTGCGGTCCGAGCAGCGAGCGCACTGTCCACGGACGTACTCGCGCCACGCCACGGCGCACTGTTCCGTTGGATCCCCCCCCCCCCCCCCCCCCCCCCCCCACATGCCCGGAACAGTACGCGTGGCCGTACACCACCATACGCCGTCCGACGGGTCGCCCGCCTTCCCAACGCCGTTGGCCCACCGAACGGGGTACGTGCGCCTCGACATGTCCGGACGCTGCTCCGGCACGGTCTCCGCGTACGTACGGGAGATTCAACCATCCAAGGGCCCAGGCCTCATGCGTCTTCATCGGATGGCCCTGCCTGCCCGCCATCAACGCCCCTTGTCCTTTTGCTGTCACTGGTCAGTGCAGGTGCACGTACGTGCGTACGTCCGCGTTGGACAGGAGTGGCAACCAAACTGACGTGCGGCCAATTCACTCACGACGATCTGACATCTTGTCCGCGAACGTGTTTCGTATTCGAGCTGGCAATTCGATCACGACGATCTGACATCTTGTCCTCGAACGTGTTTCGTATGCAACGAGCCCGTTTGCTCGGGCCGAAATCACTGTTTTGTCTCTTAATCCGAAGATTAGAACGATGTGACATGCTTCGAAACAGAGTACTCCTTCCGTCAGACAAGTATTGTCAAAAAAATGGATGTATATAGACGTATTTAAATTCTAAATACAACTATTTTCACCCATTTACGCGACAAGTAAATACAGACGGAGGAAGTGTTTCGTAAATCTAACATTTTACATAGTGCCTGCACCAGGGACGCTATGCTCTGTTGTATAGCGTCATTACTTGCCAGCATGCGCGCACTAGATGCCTTCCACCGTGGCGACATGAGGGGGATGAACACAATCAACAAAGCCCTTATCGCTTTACTACCGAGGGTGGATGAAGTTGTGGACATATGGAACTTCCGGCCGACCAACCTAGTTCATGGAGCGATTAAGATCTTTGCGAAGACGTTGTCCGTCCGCCTCACGAGTGATCTACTGGAGCTGGTTGGGATACATTAGAGCGCATTTGTGCGGAGCCGGTTCATTCATGTTAATTTCATGATGGTCCAGTGCATGGCAAGGCGGTTGCATGCCTTGAGAGTGCCTTTGATCATATTGAAACTGGACATCTCTAAGGCTTTCGATTCAGTTCAGTTGACGTTCCTAATTGAGGTGCTCTCGGCGATGAGTTTTAGCTCCAAGTGGATTGGATGGATTTGTGGACTGCTTGCCACATCCTCGACGAGAGTGCTCATAAATAGAGTACCAGGTGTTCCAATCTCCAGGAGGAATGGATTGCGACAGGGCGACCCCATATCACCCTTGATTTTCATCCTCAACATCGACGTGATGCATCAGATGTTTCTGCGGGCCGCGACGGTTGGTTTGCTGGCCCCGCTTGCACCGCGGGGTATGCATCAACGCCTATCGATCTACGCGGATGATGTCATGGTCTTCTTAAAACCGATTGAGCTGGAGCTTCGTTATTGTGCTAAGATCCTTGGGAGATTTGGGGTGGCCTCTCGCTTGCAAGTCAACTTCCAGAAAAGCGTAGCCATGCCAATGCCAATCCGGTGCTCGATAGCCCAGAAAGTGATGACTAGTGATGTGCTCGGTTGTACGATCGGTTCGTTTCCATGCAAGTACCTTGGCTGCCATTGAGCATCAGGAAGTTATCGGCATCACAATTCCAATATCTCGTGAACAAGTTAGCAAATAAGCTACCAACATGGACAGGAACCTCGCTCCCGAAGAGTGGAAGACTACTGCTAGTGCAGTCAGTTCTGTGTGCCATCCCGATCCATGCTTTGATGGCCATGGAGCTACCATCGAGGACAATCTTGGCCTTGGAGAAATTATGTCGGGGCTTTCTTTGGTGTGCGAAGAGAGAAGAACACACATGCAATTGTTATGTGGCATGGGACCATGTTTGCACCCCGCGATGGGCTCGGGGACTAGGCGTTCCCAACCTGCGATGGCTGAACGCCACACTACAAGCTCGGTGGTTGTGGCTTCGTCGCACAGACCGGTAGCGACCTTGGGCGGAATTTGAGTTTAATGTCACGTTGGAGGCAATGAAAATCTACCAAGAGGCAACGCAGACAACACCAGGCAATGACGCCACCGCTCTGTTCTGGGAGGATAGATGGCTCGAAGGCAGTCGGATACAAGAACTGGCGCCCAACATCTACGACGTGGTGGCCCCCAGGATAAAGTCCTCATGTACGGTACGACAAGCTCTCCAAGGTAACTCATGGGCGACGGACGTCGGGCCTAACCTTGGGCTTCAGCATATCGATGAGTATTTGTAGCTATGGCAGACAGTACCTGTCGTGGGAGTAATCCTGACAGTAGTACGGGGGTACGTATGAGTAGGGCGAAGCCTAGCTACGGAGCAAGTGTAACACTCGGTGTTTACGAGTTCGGACCCCACTCGGAAGTGGTAAAAGTCCTACGTCTCGAGCCCTGGGGCTAAGTGTTGCTTTGTATGTGTTCTGATTACAGAGAGTTCGTAACCCCTCTTCTGGTGCCGGGGAATGGCTTATATAGAGTGCGCCACCGCCAGCCGAGTGCCATTATGAGGGTCATTAATGTTAGTAACTGCCGGAGTTACTGGAAACTGCCGTGTTAACTACGAGCGTTACAGGTAACGCAACGTCTACAATATTCAATGCTAATTAAGTCCCTCGAACGTTGTAGCTCCCACGTCGCCTCTGCTTCTTCACGTCCGGGTGTCGGAGCTGGGCCGAGTGGTTGATAACACCCGAGTGACTTCCAGGGATCCGAGTGCATCTTGTACATTCGTCCGAGTGCTAAGGTAATCCAGGGACTTCTGTAAACTTGTAGGACCCCAGGTGTGTCCTAGATGAGAGGTCTATGACCCTATCTAGGGTAGGTGACCTCGTCAGTAGCCCTCGAATCGGTTGAGGTTTTTGGGAACCGAGTGACCAACGCACTGGGCTGTTGGTGGCATTTCGAGGGCGCTAGGGAGTGAGGCGGATCGCTCCCCACTCGGCATCGAAACCGTGACCGATTCAGGTTAAGTAACTTTTTAAATGACCCGAACGGCCTGACTGTTCGAGCCACTCGACCTGGCGCAGATCAGTTCTCGGAAGAAATGACCTTACGACTTAGAGATGAGATTACCGAACCTTCTATTTGACCTCCACTTGGATGCTCTTGAATTGGTGTAAGATTCAACCGAGTGCTCGACGGGCCTTTTTGGTTCGTTCGGTGAGTTTTGGCGTACCAGAATGCGCTAGTGAGCTCGGAGCTCACTCGGTCGGTTTTGGTGCATAGGAACGCACCAGTGAGCACGGGGCTCATTCGATCAATTTTGGTGCATCGGAATGCACCAGTGAGCCCGGGGCCCACTCGGTCAGTTTTGACGCATCGGAATGCACCAGCGAACACAGAGTCCACTCGGGCAGTTTTGGTGCATCGGAATGCACCAGCGCCCACAGAGTTCATTCGGACGGCGGTTCCGCGAAATCTCCAGCGATTTCGAAATCGTGGGGAAGCGCGCGCGTGCGATCGTGACGGTTGTGTCAGAAAAGTGGGGGAAGTGGTCACGACACCTCGATTTC
Organism: Elymus sibiricus; assembly: GCA_039707655.1. NCBI lineage: Eukaryota > Viridiplantae > Streptophyta > Magnoliopsida > Poales > Poaceae > Elymus > Elymus sibiricus. The sequence goes on from CM077673.1 coordinate 339,130,210, forward strand.
TGCGCTGGGAATTTCGCCACGCGTCCCCGCATTTCTGTCCCAGAGATATCGCGGATCTGCACGCGCCCGTTGATTGCGCGGCTGCTGCGGATCCGACGACTGAAATTTCGCTAAGCCAGAGTATAAAAGCGGGCCGGGAGGGAGATAGGAAAAACATCTCCATCCTATGCTTTCCCGATTCACTCCTCCGCTCCACCGAAAGCTCCGCTTCCCGCTGATTTGCTGCCGCTCCTCGCCGGAGATGATGAAGAGCGCCACTATGAGAGCTGAGAGGGCGAAGAAGGCCTTGCGCAAATCTTCCTCAAGCGCGGGCGCCCCAGCCGGCTTCGTCCAAGGCGATTGGCTGGCCTCTCGGGTCACAGCCAGTCGGTTGGAGGACCTGGAGAGCAAGGGTCTCCTGGTCGCCGGAAGCTGGAGGCTGCCGGAGAAGGGGGAGGCAGAGCCCGCGCCGCGCGGGAACGAGAGGGTCCTCCTCACCACTCACCTCGACAGAGGTTTTTCTTTGCCTCCGGATCCTTTCTTCCATACTTTCTTGGATTTTTTTCGGAGCTCAACTTCATCATCTTCCCCCCCAATTCCATCACCTATCTGGCCGCTTTCGTTTCGCTCTATGAGAACTTCCTTGGTTGCCACCCCCACTAGGGTTTGTTCAAACACTTATTCACGTGCCGAGTGATGAGTGTAAAGAAAACCAATCTGGCGGAGGAGAAGATGAACGTAGTTCAGTTGTGCGGGGACCTGGGTATTCAGTTGAGGGGAAAAAGTAGTTTCCCATCAACGACTTTCCCGGACACGGTTAAGGGTTGGCAGTCGTCTTGGTTCTACTGTGAGGACATCCCAGTCGGAGAGGGTCAGTCGGGTCTCCCTCCGTACTCGGCCGAGCGCATTCGGTGACTTCCCAAGCTGACCGTGTCCAAGGACGAGAAGGTAGATGTAGACATCCTTGTGATCGCGCTGGTATCCTTAGTGAACCATGGGATCAATGGACTGGACCTGCTAGAGGTCTTCTTCCAGAGAAGGATTCAGCCGCTGCGGGCCAGAGCCCATCCCATGTGGCTGTACTCGGGCCCGGATGACCTTACGCGTACACACCCGGAGGAGCTTAGCGAGGAGGCCGTGGCTAACAAGCTCAAGGCCATCACCCCAGTTCGGGATAACCCCAGAGGCACGAGGCGCGTGCCTCCGTACTCGGTGGAGAATCCAGTGAATGAGGTAAATTCCAAGTGCTATTACCGTTTCCGAGTGATGCAGCTTTCAATTATCAAATCATGATTGAAGTAACTTTTATTCCGACAGGCCTTCACAGGCATGGTGAGCTTGATACCTGCCGGCAACCACGCTCCTGCGGACGTGGCCAGTGACAATGAGCATCACGACGACTCGGACGGAGAGGAGGAGTATGTGGAAGATAGTGAAGATGGAGGGGACGAGAAGGAGTCGGAACTTGGGGACGAGGCGGAGTCTTCTCCTTCGGAGGAGATACTTCCTGAGCCCCGCAAGAGGACACGCCAAGACCCTGGGGTCCGTGGAGGCAACATAAAGGGAACGAGCACCGCCAAGCCTTCCGCGGCTATTCCTCCCACTCGGACATCAAAGCGCGGGCGTGCCGAGCTTGTTCCATCTCCAGAGAAGAGCACCAAGCAGCCGAAGATCACTTCCAGCAAACCTCGGAAGGTGGTTCTGCCCAAGACCAAGATGAACATGCCGGTGGATTCTCCGTAAGTTCCTTCACTCTGACTATCGATCTGAATGACTGATCGAATGCAATAACATTCCGAGTGATTCTTCTGCAGGGCTGACACGTCGACTGCTTCCCTAGAGAAGGACAAGGTCGAGGTCGACGCCGCAACTTCGAAAGGTAGCACTCGATCCTGATCGTATGTAATCTTTGAATACCTCATTTCCTTTTTGAACTTATTTCCAAATGGTATTCGAATACTCGCAGAGCCACGCGAAGTGATTGAGATCGACGTGGACGATCGGGTCGCACCACCAAATCCCATCTCCAGTGTGGATGTCGTAATGCGGGACGTCTCTCTTGTTCAAGTGCCGGCACCAGCTCGGGGAACCTCTTCGGGAACTGGATCAGCACTCGGAATGACCATAACCATCCCACCTGCATCTAGCGCCATCAGACTGCAGCGCATCCCGGAGGACCAAGTGGGAGCAAGTAAAGAGGCTCTGATCCAACCGAGACTGAATAATGACAAGCTAAAGGAGGCACGCGATGCCGGCGAGGCTTTGGAGAAGAATGTCCGAGTAAGTACTCTTGTAAGTACCTTCTTTAGACAAAGTTTTTGCGCGTTGTAGATGTTTTTGATGTTTCGAGTGGGTTTGCATCTGGAGCACACCCACTGGGTGGAGTCTTCGAGACTTCCGAATGTTAATCGTAGGATATCTTGTAGTCACGCTTGTCGAAGAGGATGCTGTGATGGTCCATGGACCAGAGCTTCTCAACGTTGACCGTTAGGGTGTAGGACCCATAGTTTTCTAGTGGGAGCGCACTTAGCGCACCCACTGGGTGTAATCCTCGAGGCTGCCGTCGACTGAAGCAGTCGACGACAATCTTAGAATCTGTCATGGATTTGTCATGGCAAGATGTCCTCGTGAGAGAACTTAGGTGCGAGGCCATCGCAACTATGTGGCAGCTTGAGAGGGGTTGGTCGGAATCGAGAGACGCGAGTTTACCCAGGTTCGGCCCCTCCCATGGAGGTAAAAGCCTACGTCCTGCTTTGTGTTGTATTGATGATGAGGATGATCTTGATTACAAGGGTGCGGGATCGCTACCTCTAATCTCGAGAGCCTCTAATCTGTCTATCTCTAATGACTTGAACTTGTCTAAGACCTGTCTATTGAGACGTCTAAAACTTGACCCTCTTGGGGTGACCTGCCCCTCCTTATATAAGTTGAAGGGGCGGTTTACATGTAGAGTCCAAGTCGGATTAAGACTTAACCTATTATGACTTCCCATCGCGGGCTTCTCTTCGAGGGCTTCTGAGTCCCGGGCGGCTTACAACCGGGCGGCTTACAGCCGGATTCATCTCCAAGACTCATCTTCAGGATTCATCTCCGGGACTCATCTTCAGGCACTGTGTGTCTGCCGGGTCATAACTGTTCCGGGTCATAACTGTCTGCCGGGTCATAACTGTTCCGGGTCATAACTGTCTGTCGGGTCATAATTGTCTACCGGGTCATAACTGTCTGCCGGGTCATAACTGTCTGCCGGGTCATAACTGTCTGTCGGCTTACAACTGTCTGACGGGTCATAACTGTCCGGTCTCACCCACCGGGTCTCACCTGCCGGGTCTCACCAGGGACGCTTAAGTCCAAAGATTACTTAACGTCAGGGCAACTTAAACCCAGAAATGACTTAAGCCTCAGGGCGGCTTATCCTTATGAGCCGGGTCTTGGTCGTGGGGAATATCCCCGACATTAGCCCCCAGTTTAGCTTTGAATTTATTCATGCTAAACTCTTGAAATAAGAATATGTAAAGGGACCGGCTCACTCAAAAAGACCAGTTGACCAGCTCCTGAAAATTCTGAACTCTGTCATATCGATACACTGCTGCTGGCTCCTTGGAGAAAAAATAATCCTTATTATCAACTGCCTTGGTTTGATGAATTCGTCTGGTTCCCTCATAACTGAGAATTTGAAGGCATACCTTCCTCATATCCATATTACTTGTAGCCCCCAAGTCTTAAGAGGGGAACGTAGTGATAGCTTTAAGACTTGCTTCAATATATATATTTGCAACTCTAGAGAAACTTGGATTGTTCATCTGAGTCACCAGTCATAAGTTGAATGTTCCACATATGTAGCCCCCAAGTACCGGGTTGTCTTGCCTGCAGCAACCTGGGACTTGTAATTACATTATGCTCATAATACTTCAGCCAGTGTAGCCCCCAAGGGTCGGCTCAGTAAAATAATACTGGGCCGAGACTTAGAAAATGACTGAAGGCCGCCTCATCTCCCTGAGATAACCGGGTTCGTTGGTAATGTGATGAGTTGAAAAGCAACTTGCATTAGCCCCCAAGTCCCGTGGTGCATGCTTGCAGCGACATGGGACTTGCATACTTGATATAATCCTTGATTTGAATAATGTAGCCCCCAAGTGCCGGGTGGTATGCCTGCAACGACTCGGGACTATTCTTTCCATTGCAGAATAAATCATATCCATTATATGGATGATATTGCTGAATGCTTGGCATATCAATGTTGAACCATGCTCCCTGCTGTGAGCTGGTATTTCTGGATGAGGGAATAACATCCATTACTCTGAAGGGGCTTTGAAAACCTCAATCATCCAATATAGGTTATGAAAACCATAATAAAAATCCAGCCACATTGGCTATTTAAGATTTGAATAATATAACCCGGTTTGAAAACCTCAATTACTCAATACTGGTTATAACAACCATAATGAAAATCCAGCCATGTTGGCTATTAAGGATTGGAATATGTAACCCGGTTTGACAACCGGTTCCTGCAATATAAACCAGGATATCCATGCATATATGATGCATGATATGACGATGCAATGTATGATACAATGTATGATGATGTATGTGCATGATAACAGAGTATAAAAATGTCGGCTTTCAAGGCTCGACAAAAAGAGACTAGCTCTATACCGTTTTTTGAAAAAACTCAAGGTTTTTAACCTTGTAAGCCGGCTCTCACGTGACATAAATCCGTCGTTTAAACTTTTAGCAAGTTCAGGGTCTTTAAAAGATTGACATTGATAAGAGTACGAACGGGCCACATAGCGGAGGGATTACGGCAGACAAGGCGAGTTTATCCTAGCTCACTGTAAGCCGGCTCTCTCGTGACAAAAGCCGTCGTTTAAACCTTGACAAGTTCAGGGTCTTTGTGCGAGAATAACTTATAAAAGTTCAGGGTCTCTTATCAAGATTAACTATCAAGAGTTCGGCGGGTCACATGGCGGAGTAGCAAGTTGCAAACAGGCAGGTTTAACTCGAATATGGCATATAAAGCCGACCAAGAGGGTATGAAAGCTAAACTCATAGAGTTGGAAGCCCCCAAGTGACCATATGATGATCCAATAAATCCGGGCATCCATGTTTGAACGGTCGCAACATGGCGGCTCGTCCTCTTGGACGACTTTAAATCTTCCAGCAATAAGGTAGTGCACCCATGTTTGAACGGTCGCATCATGGCGGCTCGTCCTCTTGGGCGACTTTAAATCTTCCGCCAATAAGGTAGTGCACCCAGGACCGGGTTGTCTTCCTCGCAATGACCCGAGGTTCTGGTTGAAAACGACCAAAATGTGTCGATCCATGTCTGTAGCCCCCGAGTCTTAAGTCGACTCGAAGAGGCGGCTTGAGAGTCTTCATAATTGACTGTGGCATAAGCCGGCATATGGTTGACGGCGGATAACTAAAATTTATTGAAGCCAAAAGCGTGTGGCGAGTTGATGATCTTCGCGACACTCATTGTATGTCCTTGACGTTGATAATGCAACATGAACCCGTGGGGAGTTGAAATGGAGGGTTATAAATGATCCCATATGAGTTTCGTCAGTAATCCGGCCAGCGGTTCATCTCCGCTGATTGTTGAATTTAACCAAACCGTAGTGGTGGCGACTTGCACGCCTATCCATTGAGCCATCCGGTGGAAGCAGAGGCTGATAATATATCATAACTTGCTTCAGAATTGTTGAAATAGACCGGATCGCAGGGCGGCGACTCATGAGAGTCCGTTGAGCGGCTTGAACAAACAAGCACAGCACCAACATGTCGGTGTAGACCGGACCGCGGGGATGGCGACTTGCACGCGTCTGTTGCGCGGCTCGTATAAGTGAGCACTGCAGCGGTATGTAGACCGAACCGCGGTGTTGTAAGCCAGTACGGAAACCCAGGGCGGCCGCGGCATTGTTGATGTAGACCATACCGCGGGGACGGCGTCTTGCACGCATCCGTCAAGCAGCGCGGCACGGACGAACACCCGTCCAGAATGATGCCGACGCGCTCCGTACCCGCGGTGTAGCGCCACTTTTGTTTTGAACAACTGCCCTGCGTAAAAATACTATATGCCGGAGTAATTGTCCTCGAAGAAATTAATATGTGTTTATAAAACAGATGAAATAGATAGCACCTGGTATATTTGAGGTATATTTGAATGGCAGATGATCTGTAGTAGTATTATTTGACAGGTGTAGTTTTCCATCAGACCAAGGGAGTTTTTCATCCGACCAAGGGATTATTTTGAGCAGCCGGTCCCCCACTACTTCTTCCCTGCGTGGAGAGCCAGAGGAGAGGCAGCGCGGTGGGGAACCCAGGCGGGGCGAGCCGGAGCAGGGGAGTGTGGAGGCAGCGCGGCAGCTCGTGGCAGAAGCAGGCGGCTCAGAGGCGCGGGAGAGCCGGAGGCGGCGGCAGCCGGCGCAGCCACGGCAAAGGCGGAACGCGGCCAGGTGAGGGAAAACCGGCCACAATGGCGAGGCGTGGCGGGTGACTGCAGCGGCAAGGCGGCTGCTGAGTCGGAGGCTCGCCGGTAGGAGGCCGCGGTGGTGAGGTGAGATGGCGGCGCGGCGCGACAGAGCATGGGGGGCAACGACCGGCAGGATCGGCGCGCGACGGGGCGGCTCGTCTGCAGGAGCGGAGGCGCGGGGCGGCTTGCCGGCAGATGCGGCAGCCGGACCGGTCGGCGCGGGGCGCGGTGGCGAGGCGGAGACCGGTGCAGCGGTGTGCAGAGGCGGGCCGGTCGAGGCGAGACCAAAGCGGAGAGCCTTCTCAGGGCGATGTGAGGCCACGGTGGCCCAGCGGAAGAGGCCGGCGCAGCGCGGTGGCAAGTCGGCGGGCGGCTCGAGCGGAAGCGAGGTGACGGCGGCTGGCGGGCGCGGGAGAACTGGCCTGGCACGGCAGGAGCACCCGCTGCGGGAGACAAAGCCGGCAGGAGGCCGGAAGCAGCAGCAGTTTGAGGAGCGGGAGGGGAGGAGCGGGTCCGGCGTACGGCGGCTGAAGGCGGCAAGGCAGAGCCGCGGCGATTCAAGATGCCACGGCGGCTGAAGGCGGCGAGGTTCGCGCGGCGTGAAGAGGCAGAAACACGACTGAGGCGAGGCAAGCCATGGCGGATCCGCGACAGCGACCCGCAGCGGAAAACGAAGTGGAGGCGGAGCCGGTTTAAAAACACGACGGCGACTCGGAGTGGAGACGTTTGAAGCGGCATAGGCGGAGACTGGAGAGCTAGGGGCAAGGCGAGCCCGGGTCAGAGCGAGGCCGGATCGCTTGGAAATGGTGATGCGGGCAGCCGGCAGACTCAAACCAAAGGCGGCTCGAAGGCGTCCAGGTCGGCCCGCGGAGGCTTAGGTCAGAGGCGACTCGGAGGTAGCGCAAGGCGGCTCGAGGCGAAGGTGACGGCGAGCTGGCGATGGCTGGAGGCGACTCGCGGAGGCGGCGCAAGGCGGCTCAAGGCCGGCTTTGACAGAGACCAATAGCGGAGGAGGCAAGCCAACGAGGCGGCTCGGCCGCGGCGGAGGCGGCTTGAGACGACGGAGTGAATTTGGTCGTGCCAGTCCGCCTCCGGGTCGTGGCTGGTTTCGACGAGTCCGGGTCATGGCTCATATTTTCTCTGAATGAATTTGCTGCCTTAGGCAGATCCGATCTGACAACTTTCTCCTGTAACTCGGTTGATGTGGAAACGACGGTCATCGTCCCTGCCAATTTTTCCTCTTCTTTGCAAATAGACCGTCGGGTTCTCTCCTGATAAATCGCTCGTAGCGATGAGCCTTCTTCTATACGCGGTAGGCATCTTCTAGGGTTCAGTGAATTTCGTCGGATGGACGCTCGTGACCGTCGTCGTCGATCAATTCGAAACCGATGTAGATCCTTTCAAAATGATCTTTCTCGATCCCTGGAAAATCCCTCCAAGATCATAACACCACCGTGCGCTGGCCCCACGGTGGGCGCCAACTGTCGTGGATTTGTCATGGCAAGATGTCCTCGTGAGAGAACTTAGGTGTGAGGCCATCGCAACTATGTGGCAGCTTGAGAGGGGTTGGTCGGAATCGAGAGACGCGAGTTTACCCAGGTTCGGCCCCTCCCATGGAGGTAAAAGCCTACGTCCTGCTTTGTGTTGTATTGATGATGAGGATGATCTCGATTACAAGGGTGTGGGATCGCTACCTCTAATCTCGAGAGCCTCTAATCTGTCTATCTCTAATGACTTGAACTTGTCTAAGACCTGTCTATTGAGACGTCTAAAACTTGACCCTCTTGGGGTGACCTGCCCCTCCTTATATAAGTTGAAGGGGTGGTTTACATGTAGAGTCCAAGTCGGATTAAGACTTAACCTATTATGACTTCCCATCGCGGGCTTCTCTTCGTGGGCTTCTGAGTCCCGGGCGGCTTACAACCGGGCGGCTTACGCCGTGCGGCTTACAGCCGGATTCATCTCCAAGACTCATCTTCAAGATTCATCTCCGGGACTCATCTTCAGGCACTGTGTGTCTGCCAGGTCATAACTGTTCCGGGTCATAACTGTCTGCCGGGTCATAACTGTTCCAGGTCATAACTGTCTGCCAGGTCATAACTGTCTGCCGGGTCATAACTGTCTGCCGGGTCATAACTGTCTGCCGGCTTACAACTATCTGACGGGTCATAACTGTCTGGTCTCACCCACCGGGTCTCACCTGCCGGGTCTCACCAGCCGGGTCTCACCAGGGACGCTTAAGTCCAAAGATGACTTAACGTCAGGGCAACTTAAACCCAGAAATGACTTAAGCCTCAGGGCGGCTTATCCTTATGAGCCGGGTCTTGGTCGTGGGGAATATCCCCGACAGAATCCGAATGTAGTAGGATCCGAATGATGAGATACTTGTCGAAGAGGACGCGGTGATGGTCCATGGACTAGAGCCTCTCGAAGTTGACCGTCGGGGTGTAGAACCTGTAGTTCTCCGGTGGGGGCGCGCTAAGCGCACCCACTGGGTGTAGTCCCCGAGGCTGTCGTCGACTGAAGCAGTCGGCGACAGTCTCAAAACCCGAATGCTATTTGTCTTGATGTTTGACTATTATCCCTGATGTTTCCTGATGTCTACTACGCAACCTTCTTCTTGTAGACTCGTGTTGGGTCTCCAAGCGCAGAGTTTTGTAGGACAGTAGCAAATTTCCCTCAAGTGGATGACCTAAGGTTTATGAATCCATGGGAGGCGTAGGCTGAAGATGGTCTCTCTCAAACAACCCTGTAACCAAATAACAAAGAGTCTCTTGTGTCCCCAACACACCCAATACAATGGTAAATTGTATAGGTGCACTAGTTCGGCAAAGAGATGGTGATACAAGTGCAATATGGATGGTAGATATAAGTTTTTGTAATCTGAAAATATAAAAATAGCAAGTTAACTAATGATAAAAGTGAGCACAAACGGTATTACAATGCTTAGAAACAAGGCCTAGGGTTCATACTTCCACTAGTGCAAGTTCTCTCAACAATACTGACATAGTTGAATCATATGTAAATCCCTCATGTGCGACAAATAGTTCACTCCAAAGTCACAAATAGCGGAGAACAAACGAAGAAATTATTGTAGGGTACGAAACCACCTCAAAGTTATCTTTTCCGATCAATCTTATGAGCTATCCCTATAAGTGTCACGAACAGCCCTAGAGTTCGTACTAAAATAACACCTTAAGATACACATCAACCAAAACCCTAATGTCACCTAGATACTCCAATGTCACCACGAGTACCCATGGGCTTGATTATACGATATGCATCACACAATTTCAGATTCATCATGTTCAATCCAACACAAAGAACTTCAAAGAGTGCCCCAAAGTTTCTACCAGAGAGTCAAGACGAAAACATGTGCCAACCCCTATGCATAGATTCCCAAGGTCACGGAACCCGCAAGTTGATCACCAAAACATACATCAAGTGGATCAATAGAACATCCCATTGTCACCACGGATATCCCATCGCAAGACATACATCAAGTGTTCTCAAATCCTTTGAAGACTCAATCCGATAAGAAAACTAAAAAGGTAAAACTCAATTCATCACAAGAAGATAGAGAGGGGAAAACTCCATATGATTCATCTATATTAATAGAGCTCGCGGTACATCAAGATCGTGTCATCTCAAGAACACGAGAGAGAGAGAGATCAAACACATAGCTACTGGTACATACCCTCAGCCCCGAGGGTGAACTACTCCCTCCTCGTCATGGAGACCGCCGAGATGATGAAGATGGCCTCCGGTGATGGTTTCCCCCTCCGGCAGGGTGCCGGAACGGGCTCCCGATTGGTTTTTCGTGGCTACAGAGGCTTGTGGCGGCGGAACTCCCGATCTAGGTTTCTTTCTGGGGGTTTTGGTATGTATAGGAATTTTTGGCGTCGGTTTCACGTCAAGGGGACTCCCGAGGGGCCCACAAGCCAGGGGGGCGCGCCCTAGGGGGGGGGGGCGCCCCCTAGGCTTGTGGTTGCCTCGGGACTCCTCTCCGTTATCTTTTTGCTCCAGTATTTTTTATATTTTCCAAAAATATTCTCCATAAATTTTCAGCCATTCCGAGAACTTTTATTTCTGCACAAAAAATGACACCATGGTAGTTCTGTTGAAAACATCGTCAGTCCGGGTTAGTTCTAATAAAATCATACCAAAATCATATAAAATTATTGTAAACATGGCATGAATACTTCATAAATTATAGATACGTTGGAGACGTATCAGCATCCCCAAGCTTAATTCCTGCTCGTCCTCGAGTAGGTAAATGATAAAAGAAATAATTTATGAAGTGTGAATGCTAGCAAGTGCACAAGTTTGATCAATGATAATTTCAATCACTTTTTCTAGCATCAATATAAACCATAAACAGTAGCTCATCTCATAAAACTTCTCATGATCAAGTAACAAGCTATTCACATGTTAAAGTATAGACCAGAAAGTTTCTTGAAAACTAACAAACCATATTCCTAGTCATCGAACAATTGCAATTCATCTTATTTTCAGGAAGGGTCTATGTAAGAGCTTTGATTTAGCAAATTCCACATACTCAACTATCATATAGTCTTCCATGATTATTGACACTCAAAGCATATTTTTAGAACAAATAGCATCCATCGAACACAGAGGAAGATAGGGGCTTAATGTTTCGCCTCCCAACTTATTTATCATATAGATAATTGTCAACAATAATAATTCATGATCAAATATATTTGTGTGGATATATATGTCTAGATCATTCCCCAACACATGACGCTTGCCAAGAGAAAAAGGCAAAATATAGGAAGTGGTGAAGATCACCATGACTCTTGCATAAAGGTAAGTACTAGAAAGTAAAAGATAGGCCCTTCGCAGAGGGAAGCAGAGGTTGTCATGCGCTTTTTGTTTTTGGATGTGCAAACCCTTAATGCAAAGGAACGTCACATTGTATTGCCCTTTGTGATAGCAACCTTTATTATACAGTCCGTCGCTTTTATTTCTTTACCATCACAAGTTCGTACAACACTTATTTTCCCTTACAATAAAAGATCATACATATTTAGGAGCAATTTTTATTGCTTTTTGCACCGATGACAACTTACTTGAAGGATCTTACTCAATCCATAGGTAGGTATAGTGGACTCTCATGGCAAAACTGGTTTAAGGGTGTTTGGATGCACAAGTAGTATTTCTACTTGGTGCGGAAGTTTTGGCTAGTATGAGGTGGAAGCAAGCACCACATGTTGGAGGATCCATAACAATATAACTTCTATACAAATATACCCAAACATAACTCATTAAGTTGTTTTCCTTGTCCAATTTTAACTAATTTGCTCGAGTTTTGAAAATAATTAATGAGCTCACAATCATAGAAGATGTCCAAGATAGTATATTTATATGTGGAATCTCTCTTCCTTCAATATTCTTTCATGAATTGTTCAAGTGACCAATGCGGTGTTTGCTAACTTTCAATAAATTTTACCACCTATACTTATTATGTGTGAAGCCATTACTCCCCATGGGATAAGTATATGAAGCATATTTAATTTCAGATTTATGATATTCAATTCATTCAACCATTTACTCATAGGATAAAAGTGAAGCACGAGAGTGAATGACAAACTACTCCAAAAAGACATAAGTGAAGATCAATGAGTAGCCAACAATTAAATAACTATGTGAGGACTCTCTCATCTAAGAATTTCAGATCTTAAGCATTTTATTAAACATCAAGCTAAAGAAAAATAGAACTCCAAGAATAGCACGCATCATGTGAACGAATAAAAATTTAGGCTCAACATAGGCTAACCGATAATTGTTGATGAAGAGAGGTGGGATGCGTAGCATCCCCAAGCTTAGATGCTTGAGACTTCTTGAAATATTTACTTGGGGTGCCTTGGGCATCCCCAAGCTTGAGCTTTTGTATCTCGTTCAATCCTCTCGTATCATGGTTTCACCTATTCTCAAAAACTTCATCCACACAAAACTCGAAAAGAACTCGTGAGATAGGTTAGTACACATAATAATAAATCAACACTTTATGTACTTCCAAGACAAGTTGCACAATAATTTTCAAACACTAGGTACTGTATACTATCATTTCCACAATTTATATCTACCAATATAGGCTATGGAAACTATAGGATAAGTAGATAACAAAACTATGATAGCAATCTGTCCAAACAGAACAGTCTGTAGCAATTTATGAAAACAGTGTACTTATGTAACTCAAAAAATTATGAAAATTTAGGACATGCTAAATAATTTATATGACAATACTGTGTAAAAATTTCAGAAACTTTCCACGTTCTAGTAAAATATGAAAATTCAAACACTACAGCAAAAGTTTCTGTTTTTTACACAGCACGCATCAAACATGCAATGCAAGCATCCTAAGGCAATTCATGGAACTTTTTATTGAAAAACAAGATTATAAATGACACCTAACAGACAACAAGAAAATAAAATGACGCTCCAAGCAAAACTCATATTATGTGACGAATAAAAATATAGCTCCAAGTAAGATATACCGATAGTGTTGAAGATGAAAGAGGGGATGCCTTCCGGGGCATCCCCAAGCTTAGGCGCTTGAGTATTCCTTGGATATTACCTTGGGGGTGCCTTGGGCATCCCCAAGCTTAGGTTATTGTCACTCCTTATTCTTCTCATATCGGTGTCTCACCCAAAACTTGAAAACTTCAATCACACAAAACTTAACGGAACTTCGTGAGATGGGTTAGTATAATAAAGATAGATCATTCACTTAGGTACTGTCAAGACAAGATTCATAATTGTTCCCACATCATACCTACTGTATTCTACCATTCCCATAATTTATAAAACTAAATATAAGCTATGGAAACACTAAAACAAGCAAACTATGCATGCAAAACAGAATCTGTCAAAAACAGAACAGTCTGTGAAGATCTGTAGTGTAACCATACTTACCTGTCTCTAAAAATTCTGAAAAATTAGGGAAACCTTAAGAATTTGTATATAAAGACTATGTAAAAATTTCAGATCATTATGACGCTCCAGTAAAAAATTAAAATTCTTGTACTGGAGTCAAAAGTTTCTGTTTTGGTTCAGCATCAATTCTACTCATCTTGTGAGTTGTCCCAAAGGCTTTACTTGGCACTTTATTGAAATAAAAGGCACAAAACATGATTAATACAGTAGCTTAATCATGTGAACACACAAAAACAGAAATTAAAAGTGTTGGGTTGCTCCCAACAAACGCTTTTCTTGAATGCCTTTTAGCTAGGCATGATGATTTCAATGATGCTCACATAAAAGATAAGAATTGAAACATGCAAGAGAGCATCATGAAGCATATGACTAGCACATTTAAGCCTAACCCACTTCCTATGCATATGGATTTTGTGAGCAAACAATTTATGGGAACAAGAATCAACTAGCATAGGAAGGCAAAACAAGCATGACTTCAAGATTTTCAACACATAGAGAGGAAACTTGATATTATTGCAATTCCTACTAGCATATACTCCTCCCTCATAATAATTTTTAGTAGCATCATGAATGAATTCAACAATATAACCATCACATAAATCATTCTTTTCATGATCCACAAGCATAGAAAATTTATTACTCTCCACATAAGCATATTTCTTCTCATTCATAATAGTGGGAGCAAACTCAACAAAATAACTATCATGAGATACTTGTTTGACATAACCACTTTGAATATTGAAATTTTGATGACAAGTTTCATGTTTACTATCACTCTTTATAGCATACATGTCCTCATCATAATAATCATAGATAGGAGGCATGCCATCATCATCATAAATTTGCTCATCAAAACTTGGGGGACTAAAAATATCATCTTCATCAAACATAGCATCCCCAAGCTTGTGGCTTTGCATATCATTAGCACCATGGATATTCAGAGAATTCATACTAGCAACATTGCAATCATGCTCATCATTAAAGTAATTCTCATTAAGTATTTTCATAATTTCTTCCTCTACTAATTGAGCACAATTTTCGGAATCCTTATTTTCACGAAAGACATTATAGAGATGAAACAAATGATGCAACCTAAACTCCATTTTTTTGTAGTTTTATTTTATAAAACCAAACTAGTGATAAAACAAGAAACTAAAAGATTCAATTGCAAGATCTAAAGATATACCTTCAAGCACTCACCTCCCCGGCAACGGCGCCAGAAAAGAGCTTGATGTCTACTATGCAACCTTCTTCTTGTAGACTCGTGTTGGGCCTCCAAGCGCAGAGTTTTGTAGGACAGTAGCAAATTTCCCTCAAGTGGATGACCTAAGGTTTATCAATCCGTGGGAGGCATAGGATGAAGATGGTCTCTCTCAAACAAGCCTGCAACCAAATAACAAAGAGTCTCTTGTGTCCCCAACACACCCAATACAATGGTAAGTTGTATAGGTGCACTAGTTCGGCGAAGAGATGGTGATACAAGTGCAATATGGATGGTAGATATAAGTTTTTGTAATCTTAAAATATAAAAACAACAAGTTAACTAATGATAAAAGTGAGCACAAACGGTATTGCAATGCTGAGAAACAAGGCCTAGGGTTCATACTTTCACTAGTGCAAGTTCTCTCAACAATACTAACATAGTTGAATCATATGTAAATCCCTCACGTGCGACAAAGAGTTCACTCCAAAGTCACAAATAGTGGAGAACAAACGAAGAAATTATTGTAGGGTACGAAACCACCTCAAAGTTATCTTTTCCGATCAATCTTATGAGCTATCCCTATAAGTGTCACGAACAGCCCTAGAGTTCGTACTAAAATAACACCTTAAGATACACATCAACCAGAACCCTAATGTCACCTAGATACTCCAATGTCACCACGAGTACCCATGGGCTTGATTATACGATATGCATCACACAATTTCAGATTCATCATGTTCAATCCAACACAAAGAACTTCAAAGAGTGCCCCAAAGTTTCTACCGGAGAGTCAAGACGAAAACATGTGCCAACCCCTATGCATAGATTCCCAAGGTCACGGAACCCGCAAGTTGATCACCAAAACATACATCAAGTGGATCAATAGAACATCCCATTGTCACCACGGATATCCCATCGCAAGACATACATCAAGTGTTCTCAAATCCTTTAAAGACTCAATCCGATAAGAAAACTTCAAAGGGAAAACTCAATTCATCACAAGAAGATAGAGAGGGGAAAACTCCATATGATTCATTTATATTAATAAAGCTCGCGGTACATCAAGATCGTGTCATCTCAAGAACACGAGAGAGAGAGAGATCAAACACATAGCTACTGGTACATACCCTCAGCCCCGAGGGTGAACTACTCCCTCCTCGTCATGGAGACCGCCGGGATGATGAAGATGGCCTCCGGTGATGGTTTCCCCCTCCGGCAGGGTGCCAGAACGGGCTCCCGATTGTTTTTTCGTGGCTACAGAGGCTTGCGGCGGCGGAACTCCCGATCTAGGTTTCTTTCTGGGGGTTTTGGTATTTATAGGAATTTTTGGCGTCAGTTTCACGTCAAGGGGACTCCCGAGGGGCCCACAAGCCAGGGGGCGCGCCCTAGGGGGGGCGCCCCCTAGGCTTGTGGCTGCCTCGGGACTCCTCTCCGTTATCTTTTTGCTCCAGTATTTTTTATATTTTCCAAAAATATTCTCCGTAAATTTTTAGCCCATTCCGAGAACTTTTATTTCTACACAAAAAATGACACCATGGTAGTTCTGCTAAAAACAGCGTCAGTCCGGGTTAGTTCTAATAAAATCATACCAAAATCATATAAAATTATTGTAAACATGGCATGGTTACTTCATAAATTATAGATACGTTGGAGACGTATCATTTCCTTGTTTCTTGTTGACAGGGCATGTGTGAGCTCGGGACTCATTACAATGCCCTTGAGAAGGAGGTACACGAGCTGTGTCGCAGTCTGGAGACAGAGAAGACCAAGAGTACGCGACTGGAACAAGAGAAACGATCACTCGGAGGTAATCGAATCTTGACCGAGTACTTTTAGACTTGAACCTTTTTCCGTGTCCGACTGAAAATACCTCACCAGATGTACGTAGTGAGAATCTTCAACTTTCTAAGAGGCTTCGGGCTTCCATTTCTATAGAGACCATGAAGGAGGCTTTGGAGAAGAAAGACCTCGAACTGGCAACTGCTCAGAAGGAAGCCAGTCGGAAGGCAAAGGAAGCTGAAGATAAGCTGAAGTCCTTTGAGAAGTGGGAGGGGGAGAAGAAAGCCATGGAGGATGTTGCTAGGAGGAGCACTACGGAGGCGGTCGAGGCTGAGGCGAAGCTGAAGCAGGTCGAGTCGAAGAGGCGGGAGCTGGAGAAGCTCATCGAAGACCACTGTGTAAGTGCATCTAGTGCCCCTTAGTGATTTTGGTGTATTGAAGACTTATAGGTTAAGAGACTGATGCGTTTGTAAGTGTACACAGGCTCTATAAGTCGCTGAGGAGTTTGATACATTCGGAGATTATCGACCCCTAAAAATGTATGTCTTCAACTGAAGACTTTGGTGAAGACTTTACTGAAGACTTTGGTGAAGACTTTGGTGAAGACTTTGCTGAAGACTTTGGTATTCCCTGAAGACTTTGAAAAAGAAGAAGTTGGTGTGACCTTCAAGATATGAACGAGGACTATGAAGCGTGAAGACTTTTGTTTTCGTAGTTTCATTTCCTTTCTTTGAGTCATAGGAAACACCGTACTATTAAAGGGGGCCGAGGTAATACTAAGGAAAATTTCCAACTGATGCTCAACTCAAAAGCCTCAACCTATCCAATCCTTTGAGTGAAGCCTTTGGAAATCTCTTGCAGTTCAGTCAAGTTCTTCAGTGACAGAGACGATGATCTTCTGGTCTCTGAGGAAATTGGTCTGACTGAGGAGTTAGGATTTCGCCAGTGCGAATTGCCTACAAGTGAGGAATATGATAAGCCTGAGGACTTTCATAGTTCGAAATTCCAACCGTTGCTGTGCTAAGTGCCAGCTGTCCCCAATCACCCTATCCACATAACGGCCATATCATTGGGGGCATTTATGTCTTATCTTGTCAGGTTGCACCCTGGCTATAAATAGCCACCCCCCACAACCACTAGTTGGTTGGCTGCTCCGAGAGAGAACTGACACTTGTCATTTGAGAGCATCCCATTCCTCGAGGACTTTGAGAGAAAATCATTAGTGAGGAAAAACCCCAAACCAACCACCAAACCCAAAGTGATTGTGCATCACTGAAGAAATTGTTCCTGTGTGGAACCGACGCTTGTTACCTTTGAAGACTGTGTATCTTCCAGACGATTAGGCGTCATGGTCTAGTGCATCCTGCAGTCAATTGGGGATCACGAAGTGACCTTGGTCTAGAGCATCCAGCAGTCAATTGTGGATCGCCGGGTGACCAGTTTGTGAGGGTTTTGGAAGTCTACCCTGAAGACTTACCACGAGTGTTGGGCGAGGTCTGTGTGACCTTAGCTCAAGGAGAATACGGTAAGGACTGTGTGTCCTGGGACTGTGTGTTTTCTGGTTTAAATACCAGGCCGCTCCAAACCAGACGTACGACTCTCACAGCAGTTGGAACTGGGTCATCAAACCATTGTCTTCATCGAGCTACCTGGTTCTATTTCCTCAACCCTTTAATTTCCTCGTATACTTGTTGATGAAATTGATCGTCACTATTTGAAGAATTTGACTGAAGACTTTCTCAATTTCCTCACCTCAAATTCTTCAAGCTACCTTGTTCCTCACCTGCTTATCCTGTATCACGCTATCTGTAATCTGTGCATGCTTTATTTCATCATGACGACTATGCGATCGCTATGCTTCGTATGCACTTGAGTACTTATTCCGCTGCTAGTTATTCATCACATTTCAAATTCCTCAAGTTGAAATTCCTAAGTGATGAATTTGTAAAAATCGCCTATTCACCCCCCCCTCTAGTCGATATAACGCACTTTCAATTGGTATCAGAGCAAGGTACTCCCTTGTTATGTGTGATTTTGGTTTAACCACCTGGAGTTCTAGCTATGTCGACTGCAGGTATGATCAAGGTTTCCGCAGGCTGTCCTACCTTCGATGGGACGGACTACCCCTACTGGAAGAACAAGATGCGCATGCATCTTGAAGCTATTGACAACGATCTCCGGTATGTTGTGGAAAATGGTGTTCCCCGCACATCTCCGACTGTTACTGCTGCTGATGCGAAGAAATTCAAGCAACTCGATTCTCAAGCGAAGAATATCATCTGTGGCCATCTGAGCAAAGGTCAGTATGGCAGAGTGAGTGCTTTGGAGACTGCTAAGCTTATCTAGGATAGGCTGTCCAAAGTCAACGAAGGTGTTTCTACTCAACGTGACTCCCATGTTGATGTTCTTCGCAATCTCTTCAACCGTTTCAAACGACTCGACAATGAAAATGTTCAGCAAACTTTTGATCGCCTCACTGATATCTCCAACGAGCTTCAAGCACCAGGTGCCACGGATATCACTGACCACGAGGTGGTGAAGAAACTGCTAAGATCTCTTGATTCCTCATTCGATATACTGGCTTTGATGATTCAAGAACATGGAGACTACAAGTCACTTGATCCTGTTGATATACTTGAGAGACTCAATACTCATGAATTCCAACAAGCTGAGAAGAGAGACCTCTACGGACCAAGCTATGGAAGATCTCGTGCTCTGAAGGCAAAAGCAATTTCCTCATCCGAAGATGAAGATTCTGATAGTAGCCTTGGTGATCCTGAAGAACTGAGTCAGGAGCTGGCAATGCTCGTGAGGAAATTCCAGAAGTTCTCAAGGAGAGGCCGATTTGGAAAGTCATCAAAAAGTGGTTTGAGAAAATCAGATTCCTCAAGCGACTACAAGAAGAGAACTTGTCACAAATGCAAGAAGTCTGGTCACTTTATCTCTGACTGTCCTCTCTGGGAAAAAGAATCAAAGAAGAAGAAATACAAGGACTACAGTTCTGATGACTCGAAGAAAAAGAAGAAATCTTCAAAGTCCTCAACTTCAAAGTCCTCATCTTCAAAGTCCTCATCGCACAAGAAGAATGGTTCCAGAAAGGCTCGGGCTTTCATTGGCAAGGAAATGGATTCTGAAGAAGAATCTGAAGAATATGAAGAAGAGGAAGAATCTGACTCCGGTGTTGCTAGCCTTGCTCTCGCCACTGCTTTCGTTAGCAAGTCCATCTTCAACGATGAAGAAAATGACCACTCCAATGACTCTGACGTCAGCAATGATGAATATGCTCCCACTTACTGCTTCATGGCAAAAGGTTCCAAGGTACACAAGCATCACTCTTCTTCTGAATCAAGTGAAGGTGAATCTGATGAATATGTGAAACCTAGCTATGCCAAACTTGCTAAAATTGCCACTAAGCAACAAAGTGCACTTGAAAAGCTTCATAAATTGCTAGACAAAAGCGATGATCTGTTGAATGAGAAAGTGGATCGGACTCAAACTCTGTCTGATGATCTCAAAAGTCTTCAGACAAAGTATGATAACCTTCAGAGTCATCATAATGCTCTCTTAGTTGACCATCAGAAGCTTTCTGATGAATTTCTTTAAAGAAAGCAAGATCTTGAGAAACTAAGAGTGGCTCATGAGGATCTCCAAAGGGAAAACGATTCCTTACTGGCTCAACAGATCAGTACCGCTCAGGAAGAATTTGTTCCACCATGTATGAAATGCATCGAACGTGAAACTGCTGATTCTTTACCTCAATGTTCAAATGCTTCTATTGCTGCAAATTCTTCAACTATCCCCATGGTTAAAAATTCCTCATCTGAGGATACCACAAGTATCACTGACGAAAATGCAGGGTTGAAGGAATTGTATGTGACAGGCATGTACAAAAGTCTCAAAGGGCATCAAACCCTTTGCGATGTGCTCAAAAAGTAGATTCTGAACAGGAACCCTAGGAAAGAGGGTATTGCATTTGAGAGGAAACTCAATGCTGATGGATCCTACTGGACACCTGAGCAGTACCCCAAAACTTCATGGGTTGCTGCAAAAGGACCTCCTGTGGATCCATCCACTTTATCTGGCTTTACGTGTGGAACTTCATATTCCTCTGATGAGTCACTTGACTCCAACTACAAATTCTTCAAAAATCAGAAAGGTGAAGTATTTGCCAGATTTGTTGGAACTAACTGCAGGAACGGTTCACCTATGAGGAAAATCTGGGTTCCTAAGAGCTACTTGGAAAATCTTCAAGTGAATGTCCTCACGACACCACCCATGAAGAAAAGGAACCCCAGATCAAATTCCTCATATGGACCAAAGTCTTCACTTGGACCAAATTCGTCAAATGGTCAAAAGTATCATTCTCGTGCTAATGCATCTGTTTCGCAGGGAAAATCTAAGAGTTCTGAATATGTGCATTATTCTTCAAATCATTATGTTCATAAGTCCTCGAAGAATTTCTCTGCTTATTCATATGAGTACTCTAACCCTAGTCCTGTGAAACGAAGTGCACTAGCTTCAATGCCTCCCTTCTCATATGGAGCTCGCAGAATGATGAACTCTTTGCCACCCCTCCAGATGTGGGTGGTGAAGAAATTGAACTAACTTCTTATGCAAGGTCAGGTCTCCAGACGAACTTGAACGTCTGATGAATTTGCTGGAGACCTGAGGAAATGCTTGAAAGGATGCAAGCTAATCATGCAGAAATGAATTCCTCATTTCTCACGTCCTCACACTGCTTTACTTACTATGTTGTGTGATGAAGTTCTGCCTGATGAATTTGATGTCATATTCTTCACTCTGAAGCATATGAGTTCGTAAGTTGTACTAATTCATCTACAGGATGAAACACCAAAAACTACTGAGTGGGTCCTCGATAGTGGATGCACCAACCACATGACTGGTGACAAGAGTCTACTGATGAATATGCCACTTGCCCCATCTCATCTGAAGCATATCACCTACGCTGACAAAGGAAAAAGCAAGGTATTGGGTCTAGGTAAGGTTGCAATCTCCAAGGACCGACACATGGACAAGGTGATGCTTGTCGAATCCCTCGGGTTCAACCTCATGTCTGTCTCAATGCTTTGTGATCTTGATATGGTTGTCATCTTTGGAAAATATCGTTGTGTTGTCATCATGGAATCTGACCATTCCAAAGTCTTCGAAGGCTTTAGGAGAGGAGACTTGTATATTGTTGATTTCTCTACAGGTCCTCCGTCTGCCACGTGCCTACTTGCAAAGTCCTCAGAAGGCTGGCTGTGGCATCGACGACTTGTACATGCTGGTATGAGGAACTTGCACACGCTCGTGAAGAAAAAGCACGTCATTTGCATTGAAGGTGTCAAATTCCTCAAGAATCACCTCTGTGGTGCTTGTGAGTCTGGGAAGATGACCAGATCCAAGCATCCCTCGAAGACAATCATGACCACGACTCGACCTTTTGAATTGCTTCACATGAACCTCTTTGGCCCCACTCATTATTCCACACTAACAAATGCTTCATGTTTGTATGGCTTTGTCATTGTTGATGATTACTCTCGTTATACTTGGGTGCATATTATTCTATACAAGTCTGAAGTGCAGGATGTCTTCAGACGATTTGCTTCAAGGGCCTCAACAAACTTCGGCGTCAAGATCAAGCATATCAGGAGTGATAATGGGACTGAGTTCAAGAACACCAATCTTGATGAATATCTTGATGAACTTGGTATTACTCATGAGCTATCTGCCCCATATACTCCTCAGCAGAACGACGTCGTGGAGCGCAAGAACAGGACTCTTGTTGAGATGGCTCGCACCATGCTTGATGAATACAAGACTCCTCGTCGCTTCTGGCCTGAGGCAATTGATACAGCATGCCACATCATCAACAGGGTATATCTTCACAAATTCTTCAAGAAGACATCATATGAACTCATGACTGGCAAGAAACCCAATGTAAGTTATCTCAAAGTCTTCGGTGCAAAATGCTGGATAAGAGATCCTCACCACAGTTCTAAATTTGCACCTAAAGCACATGAAGGTTTTATGCTTGGTTACGGAAAGGACTCGCACACCTACAGAGTCTTCAACACCTACCATCAAAGTGTTTGCATGTGTGCCCGATTCCAAGCAACACCGAAGGAATCACACCATAAGGCTGTGAAACATATTCTTCGATACTTAGCTCACACACCAACGCTTGGATTATGGTATCCCAAGGGCTCAAATCTTCACCTCGTCGGATACTCAGATGCTGACTATGCTGGAGATCGTGTGGATCGCAAGTCAACCTCAGGCACATGTCATTTCCTCGGACGATCCTTAGTCTGTTGGTCCTCAAAGAAGCAGAACTGCGTGTCACTTTCTACTGCTGAAGCTGAGTACATTGCTGCTGGTTCATGTTGCACTCAGTTGCTGTGGATGAAGCAAACCCTCAAGGACTATGGCATCAAGGTGAAGAATGTGCCTCTCTACTGCGACAATGAGAGCGCTATAAAGATTGCTTACAACCCAGTTCAGCACTCCAAGACCAAGCACATCCAGATTCGTCATCATTTTCTTCGAGATCATGTACTCAAGGGCGACATCTCCATCGACCACATTCCCATCCATCGACCACATTCCCACTGAAGAACAACTGGCTGATATCTTCACTAAGCCCTTGGATGAAAAGAGATTTTGCAAGTTGCGATGTGAGCTAAATATCTTAGAATCTTCGAATGTTCTTTGAAAAGACACACATCCTAACACTCATGCAAAATTGATGACTTTGATGTGCAACACACGAAGTAACGTTTTTCTTCAATCAATGAAGAATAACTCTCTAAGTGTGAAGAAATTAACGAAGAATTTGCTTCTCAGAACCCTACGACAATTGTACGCGGTGTCTGAAATATTCATTCTTATACGGTGGGTCATGCCACCAACAATAGTTGAAATTCTTCAGAGTTGAGTTTTTCATCATTCTGCAAAGTCTTCAAATTTTCAAATTCCTCAAGTTTGCAAATTCCTCAACTTTTCAAATTCTTCAAACTATGAAACTGATGTTCTTCATTGACTATATATATATATATATATATATATATATATATATATATATATATATATATATATATATATATATATATATATATTTGAGTTTTCAATGTCCTCAACAGCATTCACTTATTGCTAATTCTTCAAATTGATTTTCATCTAAGTGAATGTGATCGGACCCGTTCCCCCTCTATGCTAAACTCAACCCAGTCTGTTCACAAATTCTTCATATGCGTTCTACTTTGAAACTCGTTCAAAGTCTTCACTGTATCCTTGACAGCTGAAGAATTTGCGAACGGAAACTTTAAAATTTTCACTATCAAATTTTTCGGCGCTTCCCGCTCAAACAGTTCCGATTCCCACGACTGGATAAGCCACGATCCCCCACTATCTCCACTACTCAGAACGTGGGTGACACATGTCGCATGGAGAGCAAGGGTCGGGGGCAATCTGGTCCAAAATCTTCGGGCCGATTCATTTTTACTGCCACTATATATACCCCCTTCCCTTCACTGTGCTCGAGTTACTCCTCACTCCCATCTCTCCCGAGTTCAAACCTAGCGCCGCTGCTAAAATCATCGCCGCCGGAGAGGAAGAGCTTCACTGCCTCGACCTCGCCGTCGCCGTACTCGCATCGGCCGCGGAAGTCTTCACCCCGCCGCCGCTGTAGCTGTCTCCCTCTGCCAAGCTAGGGCGTGGGAGATCTGGACGGACGAACTTCCCATATTTTATGTCTCTGTTCGTCGTGTTCTTCATCAGGGTAAATAAAATCTAATTTTACTGCCCTTGTTTGATCTTCAAGTCTTTCACAAAATCCTCAAAAATGTTGATTCTTCAAGAATCATCTTCTTAAGCACCTTACATGTTTCAATCCCTTGATGTTTTTCCCTAAGTTATGATTTTGTTCAAGATTCCTCAATTGTGTGGATCTACATATTCGCACAACTCTGGAACCTAAGACAAAGAACACTTAGTGAAATTCCTCAAGACATCTATGGTCAAAATCCTCAACTTGATGTATTTTGAAAAATTTCTGAGAACGCATATGACCTCTTCAAATCCCTCGCACCTATACCCTGTTCACAGGTACAAATGTCTGCTGATGAATCACTAGGTTCTCATCAACTTAACTCATTTGTAGCGTTTCTTGAGGAAAAACTGAATACATCTTCAGAATCTTCAAGAGTTCAAAGTCATCAAGTGAAGAAAATGGCAGATGGTAAAAGACCTCAGAAGGGTGGAAAGAAGGCTGAACAGAACACTGCTTTTGAGATACCTGAGCCTCTGTATGCAGGTTACTGTACTCCTGATGAGGCCATTCATGGCAAAGAAACAAAAGAGCAAAGGAAAATCAGAATTCAAAGGATTGAACGGAGGTGGGCAAAGGAATGGAGAGACTATCGCTATGTCACTCCCAAGTACATGAGGAAATTCGCCCTCAAACCCTCTTGCAAAAGGGCTCCTCCTGCTGATGATCAAGAAGTCGATCCCACTAGCATTGCTCGTGGTGAAGACTTTCCAGATGAATGGGCAAAGCGTCAACAAAAGCTTCAGAGAACTGCCAAAGCTGAAGTGAAGAAATTCAATGAAGATTCTGCTGCTGCTGCTGTCTCTGCCGGAGCCTCTAATAGTGCTTCGAAGAAATCAATGGTGAAGAAGTCTGTAGTGAAGTCAAAAACCTCAACTTTAAAGTCCTCACTGCAAAATCCTCATGTAAATTCTTCAAAGGCCACTGCAATGCCTTCAGTAGCTGCACAATCATCAGCTGCTGCCGCAAAGTCCTCAACACCTGTAAATCTTGCAACATGTCAGAGGACTACTGGCTTCACAATTGCTTCAGGGGGCTCTGCAAGTTCCTCTGCCCAAGCATAGTCTTCAACAAGCCCTACTTTGATGAAGATAAAGAGAACTGCTGGACGAGGTTAGAGACCAAGTCCTCACAAAAGCCAAGCTACTGTGAATGTACCCTCAGGATCTGAGGATGATGATGAGGCTACTAATGAAGAATTGGAAGAAATCATTAGAAACAGTCAGCAGAGAGCTGCAATAGCCAAGGGCAGCTCAGTTCCTCTCATGCTGGATCCTAAGATGATCCTCAACTTCATTAACATATGGCATGAGGATCCCAACACTCCACTTTCCTCACTGAGCCTACCTCTTGGTGTGGACCATGTCCTCACACACTTCATAGCTGAGGAAAAATGGAAAAGAGATCAAGCTCAGAGAGCTAAGAGAAGCAGGGCAAGAAAAGAAAAGTTCCTGAAGAACAATGTGATGAATTTGACTCCCAATCAACTCATCACAGTTCAGTCTGAGATTCGCTGCCTTACTGATGAACACGCAAAATATGATGCTGAATGGAAGGGCACCAAAGTAAGATTTGTCAGGGTAGCCCAAGCTGCAGTTAAAGATCACAACTCAAGGGTTGCAGCTCAACTGCAACAGCAAATTCCTCAGGCTGAAGAATCTGCTCAGACTGTTGAAGAAACTACACGAGCAGCTGAAGAAGTTCAGACTACTGAAGAACCTGTCAGGGCAACCACCACTGTTGCGCCTGAAGAAATTGCCAGGCCAGCTGAAACTTTTGCTGCGCCTGATGAAATTGAGACCGCTAGGACGACTGCATCAGTCGTGCCTGAAGAAAATGCTCCGCCTTCACCCTCTGCTGAAACTGCAAAATCCTCAAGGGTGAAAAACATCAACCTTCCTTCTGCATCAGAAGCGAAGAAAACAAAGGCTGCGGAGAAGATAGCTGCTAAGAAAAGAAAAACA
Organism: Elymus sibiricus; assembly: GCA_039707655.1. NCBI lineage: Eukaryota > Viridiplantae > Streptophyta > Magnoliopsida > Poales > Poaceae > Elymus > Elymus sibiricus. The sequence goes on from CM077673.1 coordinate 339,156,390, forward strand.
TCAACTTCAGAATCCTCAGCTGTGAAGAAGTTGAAGACTATGCCAAGTTCTTCAACTGAGCCCATTGATGCAACCCCAATCTCCTCCGTACCTGCCTATGAGATAATTCCATTTGGTGTTGACTATGACATTCCAAATGATGAGGATGAAGAAGATCATTCTGCTGCTTCCTCAGAGCAGATTGATGAAGAAATTGAGGTGGAAGCAAATGCTTCAACCCCACTGGTATTATCGCCCCTGCCTCAGTTGACTGCTGAAGAGGCCGGCGTTGAAGAAATGGAAGAGGATGTGGACATTGGAAACACAACTCCTCTTATCAATGATGAATATTGGGAAACTGCACACCCAAATTCACCAATGACCACTCCCCTCACTCAAATTCCTCAGTCTCCAGCCCAGACTGAAGAAATTCATACTGAAGAAATTCCAGCTGCAACAGCTGAAGAAATTGCGGCTCCAACTGCAAATGAGGAAACTGCTATTCAAATTCCTCAATCTGAAGAAGTTCCTCCTATGCCTAGGGAAATTGTGGGCCGCTTCAAGCCAAACCTTCAGCCGAAGCCCAAGATGCCCTTCAAAAGCTCAAAGCGCCCCAAATTCATCAAGACCAATTTCTTCAACGAGCACATCTTCTTCAATGGACCAAATCCTTATGACTCTACAAGGGTCGGTCGCACCAGATTCTGGACACCTACGCAGATGAACTACTATGCATCAGTACTGTTTGACTCACACCGGTGCTCGCAGTCCTTCATGATGCAGGAATACTTCCTTTTTGTGCGGAGATATGTGATTGGAATGAAGAGCTGATTCTTCAATTCTATGCCTCCTTGCACATCTCAGGTGATGCCTCTGATGTCAATTCTTGGGTCTTGGACTGGATGACTGGATCCACTCACTACACTGCTCCAGCCTCTGAATTACTTCGAGCAGTCACAATACCAATTCCCTCAGAAGGAGCAAGATGCCTGTTTGATGAACTTGCTCTGCCCAATCATATGATGCAAGTGCTGATGAAGCCATTGGCTCCTGGACAACCTCAAAGGACTTCCTTCCTTGTGAAGGATTTGCTCTATGTGCCCAGGACAGTCTATCGCATTCTGACCAAAACCCTCAGTCCTCAGAAGGGCCACAACACTGAAGAAGAAGAAGTGGAGGGAATCATGAAGAACATGCTATTCAACATCATTCATGGGATTCCCATCGATTACCATGATTTCTTCATGAGGACTTTGGCCAATGCTGCTTCAGCCCCATTTGAATTGAAGCCTTACGCTCCCTGGATCATGAAATTCATCAGATCAAGGTCTTCACTTCCATTCAAGGCTGACTTTTAGAATCACTTTAGCTTTCTGCCTCCAATTGAAGTCCTCAAGAGCTCATTTTCCTCAGTTGAGGGTAAAGGCAAAGCTGTCATTGATGAAGGTACTCGTCCATTGGATGGTCAGTTTCGCAAAGCTGCATCATATTCCACCAATGATGACACTGCTACCCAAGATTCTGCTGCAAAAGCCTCAGCGCAAAATCCTCAAGATACTGCCCCTCGTGTGATGACTGATCGAGAGCTTCTACTAAGTCTTCATCAGAAGATTGATCGCAATCACAAGTGGGTAAAACGTCAGTTTGGTTCACTTCTTCGAGACATGACTGTCACGCACAATTCTGTGAGGAAGAACCACTATTATCTTCATGAAGTCTTCGACCGCACATGGGCCATCCTGTCTCACCTCAAGACTCCTGAAGAACTCAAGGAGATGGAATTTCAGCAAGACTTTGATTGGTCCATCCCTCCAAGGAAGAAATGGAAGAAAGTTCAAGTTCCTCAGCTGGTTACAAGCTCATTTTCTTCATCACGCCAGGCGGATGAAGCTAAGGATATTGACGACACTGCTGCAGGCCCTACTCCACCAACCGACCCCGACAACGCTGGCGCTCCTCCACCACCTTCAAGATGAAATTCTTCAGGGGCGTTAGTCCTCATTTTTCGTCCCTTTTGGTCTTCGATGACAAAGGGGGAGAAAATTTGAGTTAGTCTTCAAGCGGGTCTATATAAATGGGCTGTTTTTGTTTAAGTTACAACTCTCGCTCTTCTGAAGCTTTTGTTGGTTGAGTTGTAAACTTATGTCCGATGGTGGTCTGACGTTTTTGAACTGCCTTCCGCATGCCTATTTCCTCAAGTACCTTAATGCATACATGCTGAATTTCGTCAGACACCATTTTCATCATGCATTTCAAATTCCTCATAGCATATGTTAAATGCGTGTATGAATTACAAGATATAGGGGGAGTTCTCCATGATTTTAACCTGCCATGTGCATTTGCAGTCCAAAGCAAATTCCTCAAATATGCACATCTTCAGGGGGAGTTCTTCTATATCTTGCAATCAAATTCCTCAAACTCAGTACTTACACTTCATATTATTATCCCCGTTGAAAACTTAACCTATTTGTCATCAATCACCAAAAAGGGGGAGATTGTAAGTGCATCTAGTGCCCCTTAGTGATTTTGGTGTATTGAAGACTTATAGGTTAAGAGACTGATGCGTTTGTAAGTGTACACAAGCTCTATAAGTCGCTGAGGAGTTTGATACATTCGGATATTATCGACCCCTAAAAATGTATGTCTTCAACTGAAGACTTTGGTGAAGACTTTACTGAAGACTTTGGTGAAGACTTTGGTGAAGACTTTGGTATTCCCTGAAGACTTTGAAAAAGAAGAAGTTGGTGTGACCTTGAAGATATGAACGAGGATTATGAAGCGTGAAGACTTTTGTTTTCGTAGTTTCATTTCCTTTCTTTGAGTCATAGGAATCACCGTACTGTTAAAGGGGGCCGAGGTAATACTAAGGAAAATTTCCAACTGATGATCAACTCAAAAGCCTCAACCTATCCAATCCTTCGAGTGAAGCCTTTGGAAATCTCTTGCAGTTCAGTCAAGTTCTTCAGTGACAGAGACGATGATCTTCTGGTCTCTGAGGAAATTGGTCTGACTGAGGAGTTAGGATTTCGCCAGTGCGAATTGCCTACAAGTGAGGAATATGATAAGCCTGAGGACTTTCATAGTTCAAAATTCCGACCGTTGCTGTGCTAAGTGCCAGCTGTCCCCAATCACCCTATCCACATAACGGTCATATCATTGGGGGCATTTATGTCTTATCATGTCGGGTTGCACCCTGGCTATAAATAGCCACCCCCACAACCACTAGTTGGTTGGCTGCTCCGAGAGAGAACTGACACTTGTCATTTGAGAGCATCCCATTCCTCGAGGACTTTGAGAGAAAATCATCAGTGAGGAAAAACCCCAAACCAAACCACCAAACCCAAAGTGATTGAGCATCACTGAAGAAATTGTTCCTTTGTGGAACCGACGCTTGTTACCTTTGAAGACTGTGTATCTTCCAGACGGTTAGGCGTCATGGTCTAGTGCATCCTGCAGTCAATTGGGGATCACGAAGTGACCTTGGTCTAGAGCATCCAGCAGTCAATTGTGGATCGCCGGGTGACCAGTTTGTGAGGGTTTTGGAAGTCTACCCTGAAGACTTACCACGAGTGTTGGGCGAGGTCTGTGTGACCTTAGCTCAAGGAGAATACGGTAAGGAATGTGTGTCCTGGGACTGTGTGTTCTCTGGTTTAAATACCAGGCCGCTCCAAACCAGACGTACGACTGTCACAGCAGTTGGAACTGGGTCATCAAACCATTGTCTTCATCGAGCTACCTGGTTCTATTTCCTCAACCCTTTAATTTCCTCGTATACTTGTTGATGAAATTGATCGTCACTATTTGAAGAATTTGACTGAAGACTTTCTCAATTTCCTCACCTCAAATTCTTCAAGCTACCTTGTTCCTCACCTGCTTATCCTGTATCACGCTATCTGTAATCTGTGCATGCTTTATTTCATCATGACGACTATGCGATCGCTATGCTTCGTATGCACTTGAGTACTTATTCCGCTGCTAGTTATTCATCACATTTCAAATTCCTCAAGTTGAAATTCCTCAGTGATGAATTTGTAAAAATCGCCTATTCACCCCCCCCTCTAGTCGATATAACGCACTTTCACACTGCAACGAAATGAACGACAAGCTCAAAGATACGCATCAGGCACGACCAAGTTCCGAGTCATTTCATCCCAAATCTTCTCCTCCTTTAATTCTCTCTTCCCGAATGATCGCCAGATCTATGCTGGGACGCTGAGGAGGAAACCTCCAAGATTGAGAAGGAGCTAGATCTGAGTGCGGGTCTACTTCGTGATAGCTCGGCACTGGCACTGCTTCGACTTGACGAGCGCACTTCGGAGGTTGCCATCTTGCTCAACAATCTATGCGAAGCGGCCAAGGAGATCGACAAGGAAGTCGCCCCTGAAGAGGAGCCCCCGAGTGACTTGGAGGCCCTCATCAACCATCTGCGGGACATTCCGCGCCGGGTGCAATTGTGGAAGAAATATGTGGCCCGCGCTGGCGCAGACATCACACTCTCCCTTGTTCGCGTGCATTGCAAGGGTGTAGACGAGGAGAAGCTGAAGGCGCTGAAGGTCGTCAACCGAAAGAACGCCAAGATTGAAGATTTCATGGAGACCTTCCTGCCGGCGGCCACTCGGATCGCGGAGGTCATTGACCTCTACAACTTCACCGACGCAGCATCCCCGACAACAGCCGAGTAAATTTCAGATAAAAAACTTTTAAGCCATATTTGCCTCGGTATGCCGAGTGGTTTCTGTATCCGTACATTCGCCGTGACCTTGCGGCCTCAACTATCTGCACTTTTGCTTTGAACTGCATGACATTCAAATGCTTTTATTTGACCATTTTGAACGTTCATCCTGATTTTTAACTTAGGTGAAATTGGGTTCGCTGCTAAGCCCCCGAGTGTGGATGATGTCCTCACTCGGAGTAGTTTTTAACTTAGGCAAAATCAGATTCGCAGCTAAGCCTCCGAGTGTGGATGATGTCCTCACTCGAAGTAGTTTTTAACTTAGGCGAAATCGGGTTCGCAACTAAGCCTTCGAGTGTGGATGATGTCCTCACTCGGAGTAGTTTTTAACTTAGGCGAAATCGGGTTCGCAGCTAAGCCCCCCGAGTGTGGATGATGTCCTCACCCGGAGTAGTTTTTAACTTAGGTGAAATCAGGTTTGCAGCTAAACCTCCGAGGGTGGATGATGTCCTCACTCGGAGTAGTTTTTAACTTAGGCAAAATCGGGTTCGCAGCTAAGCCCCCGAGTGTGGATGATGTCCTCACTCGGAGTAGTTTTTAACTTAGGCGAAATCAGGTTCGCAGGTGAGCCTCTCGAGTGTGGATGATGTCCACACTCGGAGTAGTTTTTAACTTAGGCGAAATCGGGTTCACAGCTAAGCCCCCGAGTGTGGATGATGTCCTCACTCGGAGTAGTTTTTTACTTAGGCGAAATCGGGTTCGTAGCTAAGCCCCCGAGTGTGGATGATGTCCTCACTCGGAGTAGTTTTTAACTTAGGCGAAATCAAGTTCGCAGCTAAGCCTCCGAGTGTGGATGATGTCCTCACTCGGAGTAGTTTTTAACTTAGGCGAAATCAAGTTCGCAGCTAAGCCCCCGAGTGTGGATGATGTCCTCACTCGGATTAGTTTTTAACTTAGGCGAAATCAGGTTCGCAGCTAAGCCCCCGAGTATGGATGATGTCCTCACTCGGAGTAGTATTTAACTTAGGCGAAATCAGGTTCGCAGCTAAGCCCCCGAGTGTGGATGATGTCCTCACTCGGAGTAGTTTTTAACTTAGGCGAAATCAGGTTCGCAGCTAAGCCCCCTAGTATGGATGATGTCCTCACTCGGAGTAGTTTTTTACTTAGGCGAAATCAGGTTCGCAGCAAAGCCCCCGAGTGTGGATGATATCCTCACTCGGAGTAGTTTTTAACTTAGGCGAAATCAGGTTCACAGCTAAGTCCCCGAGTGTGGATGATGTCCTCACTCGGAGTAGTTTTTAACTTAGGCGAAATCAGGGTCGCAGCTAAGTTCCCGAGTGTGGATGATGTCCTCACTCGGAGTAGTTTGTAACTTAGGCGAAGTCAGGTTCGCTGCTAAGTTTTATCCACGCACCCACTGGGGGTGAGGAAAACAAACAAAATTAAAAAGTTTCGACAAGGAGTAAAGAAAGTAAAGACTTTTATTTATCGAATTCACTCGGAAGCTCATTACAGGAATGATAGAGTGTTTTTAAACTAAGTGTAGAACTTGCGGAGCAGGTCCGCGTTCCATGCTCGGGGCTCTTCCACATTGGTTTTGAAATTGTACAACCGGTAAGCTCCATTGTTCAGGACTTTGGAGATTGCATATGGCCCTTGACACGGAGGCGCTAACTTGTGAGGCTTCTGCTGATCCAATCGGAGAACAAGATCACCTTCTTAAAAAGTGCGCTTTCTGACTTGTCTATCGTAAAGGCGCCTCAGGTCTTGCTGATATAGCGTCGACCTGATCAAGGCTAACTCTCTCTCTCTTCCTCTAAGAGGTCCAGACCGTCCTGGCGTGCCACTTCTGCTTCATCTTCATTGTAAAGCTCCACTCGGGGAGCGTTGTGGCGAACGTCACTCGGCAGAACTGCCTCGGACCCGTATACCATAAAGAAATGATTGTGCTTGGTCGAACGATTCGGAGTCATCCGAATGCCCCAGAGGACAGACGGTAGTTCCTCAACCCAAGCACCAGCAGCGATTTTCAGATCCCTCATCAATCGGGGCTTCAATCCTTGAAGAATCATCCCGTTTGCTCGTTCTACTTGCCCGTTCGACCGCGGGTGAGCTACAGAGGCGTAATTAACCCAAGTGCCTTGAGTATAGCAGAACTCACGGAATTCATCCGAATCAAAATTCTTCCCGTTGTCAGTGATGATATCGTGGGGCACTCCGAATCTGAAGATAACCTGCCGAATGAAACTGACAGCAGTAGCTGCATCCAAACTTTTGATGGGCTTTGCTTCGACCCACTTGGTGAACTTATCCACTGCAACCAACAAATAGGTAAACCCACTCGACCCTGTACGTAGGGGGCCAACCATGTCGAGGCCCCACACAACAAACGGCCAGGTGAGCGAGATGGTCTTGAGTGCAGATGCAGGCTTGTGTGTCTGATTCTTGAAAAACTGACATCCAACACAGAGGTCGACCATGTCTTTTGCAGCTGCATTGGCTCAGGGCCAATAAAACCCTGCACGAAACGCCTTTGCGACCAACATCCGAAAGGACGCATGATGACCACAGGTTCCCAAATGAATTTCATGCAAAATCTGCAGCCCTTCCTCTGGGGATATGCATTTTTGTGCCACACCTGTAGTGCTTTTCTTCTATAGCTGTTCTCCCATCACTTCAAAGGATTTGGATCGTCGGACAATCCGTCTGGCTTCTTCTTCATCTTCAGGGAGCACTTGTCGGAGCAAGTAAGCTAAGTAAGGTTGGGTCCACTCGGGAGTGATCACCAACATCTCTTGAACGAGATCCACTACAGCCGGAATGTCAACTTCAGTCTGATCGGAGGGTCCAACTGCCTGCGGGGGCTCTTTAGTAAAAGGGTCTTCTTTGACTGAAGGAGAATGCAGGTGCTCAAGGAATATGCCCTTCGGAACAACCCGCCAAGTAGAGCCGATTTTAGCCAAGTCATCGGCGGTATGGTTCTTCGCTCGGGGTATATGATGCAGCTCTAAGCCTTCAAAGTTCTTTTCCAACTTCCGGACTGCATTACAACACCCAGTCATGGATGGACTCCGGATATCCCATTCCTTCATCACCTGATTGACCACGAGGTCCGAGTCACCGAATATCATCAAGCGTCGGATACCGAGCGAGATAGCCATTCGGAGCCCATACAGGAGGGCTTCGTACTCGGCCTCATTGTTTGATGTGTCGAAATGAATTTGAAGGACGTAGCTCGGTCGGTCTCCTCTGGTGAAACAAGAACTACACCAGCCCCGGACCCTTGAAGCATCTTAGATCCATCAAAAAACATGGTCCTGTGTTCGGGAACACTCAGCACGGGTTGTTCCTGCTCTATCCACTCGGCCAAAAAGTCCACAAGTGCTTGAGACTTAATCGCCTTCTTGGCTTCAAACTTGATCTCCAACGGTAGGAGCTGAATCGCCCATTTGGCCACTCGGCCCGTGGCATCTCTGTTATGCAGGATCTCCGATAGGGGAGCATCGCTGATAACTGTGACTGAGTGCTCTTGGAAGTAATGAGCTACCTTCTTCACAGTGAGGTAAATGCCATAAACTAGTTTCTGATAGTGTGGATACCTTTGCTTGGAAGGAGTCAAGATCTCCGAAATATAATAAACGGGTCTCTGCACTTTGAATGTTTTTCCCGATTCCTCGCGCTCCACAGTGAGGACAGTACTGACCACCTGGCTAGTAGCCGCGATGTACAAGAGCAAAGACACTCGGCTGCTCGGAGCAGCTAACACCGGCTGGGTGGAAAGCAAGGCCTTGAGGTGATCGAATGCGGCTTGCGCTTCAGGGGTCCATTCAAAGGTAGCAGACTTTTTCATCAATCGATAAAGAGGCAAGGCCTTTTCACCGAGTCGAGATATGAATCTACTCAGGGCTGCAAGGCATCCCGTGAGCTTCTGGACATCGTGCAGACGGACAGGTTTCTTCATTCGGACGATGGAGCCGATTTTGTCCAGATTAGCATCAATTCCTCGCTCGGAAACGAGAAAACCGAGTAGCTTACCCGAGGGCACTCCGAATGTGCATTTTACAGGATTGAGTTTTATTTGGAAACGGCGGAGGTTGGCAAAGGTTTCAGCGAGATCAACCAGGAGGTCGGAACCTTTCCTGGACTTGACCATGATGTCATCCATGTAAGCCTCTACGTTCCGACTGATTTGCTCTTGCAAACACTTCTGAATCATGCGCATAAAAGTCGCCCCAGCATTCTTGAGGCCGAATGGCATAGTGATGTAGAAGAAACACCCAAATGGGGTGATGAAAGCTGTTTTTATTTCATCTGGTCCATACATTCGGATTTGATGGTACCCGTAGTACGCATCTAAGAACGACAGGCGTTCACATCCGGTGGTGGAATCTAATATTTGATCTATGCGGGGAAGGGGAAAATGATCTTTCGGGCAGGCCCGATTAAGGTGCTTGAAGTCGATGCACATCTGGAGGGACTTGTCCTTCTTGGGCACCAACACTGGGTTGGCCAGCCACTCGGAATGGAAGACTTCGCAAATGAATTCAGCAGCTAGGAGCCAAGCGATCTCTTCACCAATCGCCTTGTGCTTCTCTACGGAGGATCGGTGCAAGTGCTCCTTGACTGGTTTGATTTTAGGATCCACTCGAAGTCTATGCTCAGCCAGTTCCCTGGGAACCCCCGGCATGTCAGACGACTTCCATGCGAAGATATCCCAGTTCTCACGGAGGAGCTGGATGAGCTCGGCTTCCTATTTTTCACCGAGTGTTGTCGAGATGTTGGTCGGAGCCGCACTCGGATCGGTGGGATGAACGTGAACCTGCTTAGTTTCGCCAGCCGATTGAAAAGCTGATTTCGTCGTTGGTCGCTTGGACTTTAGCAAATCTGCAGTGTCCACTGCCTTCTTGTACCCATCGAGTTCGACGGCGAGTACTTGCTCATTTGCAATTTTAGAGCCCTGCTGGAGGCACTCTTTAGCAACCTTCCGATCGCCGGTAACCGTGATCACACCATTCGGTCCTGGCATCTTAAGCTTAAGATACACGTAACATGGTCGGGCCATGAAACGTGCGTAGGCAGGCCTACCCAGGATAGCATGATACGCACTCTGAAAATCAACCACTTTAAACGTCAGGCGTTCCTTTCGGAAGTTCTTCTCTCCACCAAGGAGGACGTCCAGAGCGGTCTGACCGAGTGATTCGGCTTTCTTTCCTGGGATGACTCCATGAAAATGCATGTTACCCTTACTCAGGCAGGACATCGGAATGCCCATTGCGCTGAGTGTATCCGCGTAAATTATGTTTAGCCCACTGTCACCGTCCATCAAAACTTTGCGCAGTCGGACTCCATTGACAGCCGGATCGACAACCAGCGCCTGCCTCCCGGGGGTGGCTATGTGGGCTGGGTGATCAGATTGATTGAAAGTAACAGGAGTTTTTGTCCAATTGAGATACTTGACGGCAGTCGGGGCCACCAAGTTCACCTCCCGATTGATGACCTTCAATCGGCTCTTGTTTTCGACATCCGCGAAGATCATGTTTAGGACCTTGTCGACGTGAGGGTACTCGGAATCTCGCTCGCCTTCTTCTTCGTCGTCCTTCTCTGTAGAGGCCTCTTTACCCATCTCATGCTTGAGCATCCGGCACTCCCGAGTGGTGTGCTTTGGGTAAATGAGGTTGCCCTCCTCATCCTTTTTAGTGTGGATAGCACAAGGCTGATCCAACACTTCAGAATTGTACTCGGGCTTCTTTTTGTTAGCCCAATCTTTCTTCTTATTCTTTTTGGGCTTTGCCTTCCCCTGATCAGGAACCGCAGCCACTTCCGCCTTTCCCAGAGGACCGGCTTTCCGCTTCTGCTTCTTGCCTGCGTTCCCCGCCGATTGAGGGGCATCGCCAGCTCGCCCTTTGCCACTGCGGAGGCGGTCTTCCTCTTCCCCATTGGCGTATTTGTTAGCAATCTCTATGGCCCAACTGAGAGACAGATCTCCCAATCGGCCAAACTTCAGGATGAGCTCCCTGTACCGAGTGCCTGCCTTGAAAGCGCAGACGGCCTGGTGCTCGGTGACATTCTCGACCGTGTTGTGCAGAGTGGTCCATCGCTGTATGTACTCCCGGAGAGTTTCATTGCTCTTCTGGACACAATGCTGCAACTCTGTCAATCCACCCGAACGCTTGTAAGTGCCCTCAAACGTCTTGATGAACACCTGCGCCAGGTCCTCCCAGCAATAGATGCTGCTAGAAGGCAACTGGTTTAGCCAGGCCCGAGCGGATCCTTCCAACATGAGAGGCAGATGCTTCACCACCACGAAGTCATCCCCACCTCCAATCTGAACACCACTCGGTAATCTTCGAGCCAAGTTTCCGTCTTGGATTCGCCGTTAAACTTCCCGATCCCTGTCGCCAACCTGTAATTGGGGGGGGGGGGATATCGGCCTCTCAGATATATCTGCAAAAACACTCGAGACCCGACGTCCCCCATCCGCTCACTCGGTCCCTGAGCACTCGACTTTTATCCACCAAACTTTGAGTGATGGTAGACCTGGCATTGAGCAATGGGGGGCATCGTCCTGCTTCCTCGTAACCTCTGGGCGAGGGGGAGTCCGATTGCGGTCTTCTCTGTGAGGTCGACCGTCATCATAGGGGCGATTGCCGTGTGAACCACCCCTCGGAGGGGGCGTCCGACTAATGTCACGGTCGTCGTGCCAATGCCCTCCGTGTCGGCCTCTCGGAGGAGGAGGAGAGTATCGGTGTTTCCCATAAGCATGTGGGCTATGCGCGGACTGGACAGTGTCAGCCCAAAAGGACTTGCTGTAAACACGCTGATTCGACTGAGACACTTCTGCATTCTATCTCATCGCCATCTTCAGCAGAGTCTGAATCTGTCGAATGCCTTCTCCAGCCGCAGAACCGGACGGTTGAAAGGATTTAGCTATCCGAGTGGCTGCAGCTAGGTTCTCTATAGGAGTGCGCATCACTGGGATCTTGGGCAGCTTATCACTTGGGATCGGCCGCTGCCTGGCGTAACTGGAGCTTGGTTGCTCCCTTGCTGCATGTTCGTCGAGAGCTCATTGGAGCCTCTCTAAACGCTCACGTTCAGCCAAGGTGGCCTGGCGTGTGGCCTCCAAGGCTATCTCCTCGGGTGACCATCCCGTGATAGGGGTAAGAAGGACTTCGTCGTCCCTCCTTCTCCTCTCTTCCCGCTGCTCCCGAGAGAGAGGATGGGGAAAATAACCATCGGAAGGACCGTCGCCGAGACGACCTCCGCCTCGGTCACGAGAACCACCCATGGAGTATCCAGGGGCACCATGATCGGTGGAGTGCGCCATCAATATCTCAGCAGCGTTTCCGCTGCTTTCACACTCGGATTCATTGGACAGCTCATCTCCCGACACGGGAGACAAGCTGAGGGTAGGCTCGCCGGAGTCAAGCACCGCGACCTGCTCGGAGGTAGGTTGCCGCGTTACGACATGCTTGAGCCACCGCTGCAACCGCGAGCATCCGGAACGCTTGCGGCGGCCTGAGGTCGAACGGGTCGACCCCGAGCCGTATGGCTCCGATGACTGTCGCAGGAGAACCCCGTGCGCCGCTACGCTGAAATGCACAGCCCTGCGGGCGGGGAACGCATCCGGGTCCAGCGATGCGTCGTGCAGCCAGGACGAACCATCAGTGATGAAGCGGAGGCTGCCAAAGAGGATCTCACCGCCGAGTGCCAGCATGATGGCCGGAAAAAGAAAGGAATCTCCACTTGCGCCGGAGTTTGCTAGAACTGCCGCCCCACAGTGGGCGCCAACTGTCGTGGGAGTAATCCTGACAGTAGTACGGGGGGTACGTATGAGTAGGGCGAAGCCTAGCTACGGAGCAAGTGTAACACTCGGTGTTTACGAGTTCGGACCCCACTCGGAAGTGGTAAAAGTCCTACATCTCGAGCCCTGGGGCTAAGTGTTGCTTTGTATGTGTTCTAATTATAGAGAGTTCGTAACCCCTCTTCTGGTGCTGGGGAATGGCTTATATAGAGTGCGCCACCGCCAGCTGAGTGCCATTACGAGGGTCATTAATGTTAGTAACTGTCGGAGTTACTGGAAACTGCCGTGTTAACTACGAGCGTTACAGGTAACGCAACGTCTACAATATTCAATGCTAATTAAGTCCCTCGAACGTTGTAGCTCCCACGTCGCCTCTACTTCTTCACGTCCGGGTGTCGGAGCTGGGCCGAGTGGTTGATAGCATCCGAGTGACTTCCAAGGATCCGAGTGCATCTTGTACATTCGTCCGAGTGCTAAGGTAATCCAGGGACTTCTGTAAACTTGTAGGAATCCAGGTGTGTCCTAGATGAGAGGTCTATGACCCTACCTAGGGTAGGTGACCTCGTCAGCACGGAATGTGGAGCTGCAGACGGAGAGAGCCGACACCGTTAGATGGGCTTGGGAGCCGAATGGATCATACTCGGTCCGATCGGCATACGCAACCAGATTCATTCGGCGAGAGGTGACACCCTACGCAAACTTTGTGTGGAGGCATAGAGCGCCACTACAATGCCGGTTCTTCTCGTGGTTGGCCATGCGGAACCATTGCTGAACTTTCGACAGCATGGCGAGACGTGGACTGCCACACCAAGCCACGTGTCCGTTTTGCAACCAATAGGTAGAAACGATCACCCACATCCTACTCACTTGCGTCTTTGTGAGAACCTTATGGATATGGATTTGGAGCGCTCTGGGCGAGCCAAACCAGACTCCAATGGCAGAAGATGAGTTGATAGCGTCGTGCACCACGCGGGTTGCGGCGCAATGCTCATCGAGGGACCTTAAGGTGATCATCATGTTGTGCTTATGGGAACTTTGGAAACACCATGACGCCATCGTGTTTGACGGAGTGCCCCCATCACACCAAGTAGTCTTGCGGAACATCGAGCGTGAAGGACGAAAATGGATATCAACAGGCGTTTTAAAGGGTGACCTTGAGTTTTTCTTTGGTGGTCTAAATAGGTGGGCTAGCGGCGAGTAATCCAATACTGTGAAACTACCTTGTGGAGGTTAGTGAGAGCCTTGTAGAAGTGGTTTGTAAAACTTGTGGAGGGTTTCTTCACCCTTTCTTCTATAATATATGATATGCACACTCATGCATATTCTATAAAAAAAGCTATGTTTTGATCATAGGCCGTTTTAGCGGGTTGACCAATGTTTTGACCGTAAGCCATTTTAGCTGGTGCCCTCTTGATGCCACTTAGGAGATAGTGTGGCAGTGTGCACACACATATCATGTGGTATGTGATCTCGAGGACTTTATTTGCTCAGAGTGGTGGCAGGACCGCTCCGTGAATGTGGGTGAAGGCGTTAAAGGCCGGGATAGTAAAAATAGCCGGGTTAAGTGGCATTGGCCTACTTGTACATGAGGTAATCAATTGTACATATTTTCTCTCTCGATATTACATCTCCAAAATTCTCTAACCGTACCACGTGTGCCTGTTTTGCAGTCGGATGAGGGGTGTCATAGGTGCACAAATGACGTTGGTATTGGTGGTCTGTTGGTCCCACTTTTGGTTTTGATGTGGGAACACTTCGAATTGGATTGACGAAAGTGTTGGGATACGACGCTTGGGATGATCTTGCCAAGCTGCTACGGAAGCCTACATGGTCAGTAGAAGTGAGGCAATGTTTCATAGTTCAATGGTGATCAAAAGAGAATGTACATGCACTACACCAACGAGTTCGACGCGCTAACCGCTTAGCAGGTAACAGTTCTCATGTCAATATTCACTTGCTCTTAAATCAAAACTTAACATCCGAAATCTTGTAGGTGACATGGTAGCCATATGGATGGGGAGACAATTTCGCTGTCATCTTCGATTTTCAGTTGAACCTGAAGTTCACGGAGGAATCACACCTGTTGTTGATGCGGTGCCCAATGATATCCTTATATGCAGTTGAGTATCACCTTCCACAACATGTGATGAAACAATTTGGGTTATTTTAGGCTACACCGCTGGAATGGAAGGACACAACTGTTGTGCTTCATGGGTGAGAGTGCATCTTCTGTCCTTAGAATTGTAATGCCATTTTAGGCTACATACTTATGATTGTTAATATGAAGCTTGGACAAAATGAAGAGGAAGAAGATCAATAGCCGGGATTCACATCATGACAAGTACATCTTTTTTTTGGGTGATCATGACAATTACATCGAGAAGTGGAACTACTGAGTGACGGTGGCTAATAATAATAGATAAGTAGATCACCAAGGATACCATGAAGCTACATTTACAAATATATTCGATGGTTTCTTAGTGCGTCTGTGTGAAGTCGTTCCCTCCTGCTTATGATGAGGGCATATTGGAGGCGCCCACAGGTCAGAAGGTACTGTCAACCTCTAGTACAACATGCTCATCAGAGAGGGCACACAAACCGGATTCGCTCCTGTGTTCACCTTTGGGGTAAGTTTTGCCCCTTTTTCACCTATCAACATAGCTAGAGCTCTCTTGTTGACTTGTTTGTTTTCAAAGAGCACCGAGATCTGACGCCAGGTTAGTGAAGCCGACCAAGCACTCACACAACCTCAGGGAAGGAATTCTGAGAATGCCCATAGGGAGCTTGTTCATGTATGTCACGAGAGCTTTTTGTTCATATGCTTTGTGTTCAAACCCACTAAAATCTCTATGTCGCGATGTCAGAACATAGTGCTACTCGGTTATGTTCCTTAGCTCATTGCTTGGTTGTCGTACCGTCGAGGCCGACATGCCCACCCGGCTGATGTCCACTTTTCGTGAAGAGGAAGTTTAAAATCCCTGTTACATTTTTTTAATCTTGCATATAAGATACTCATCATGCTGCGATGCCCCCTTCCCCTCTGCTATGATGTGCTCCTGTGCTATGTATATGTTGTGCATTGGTATATACGTAGAAACGTAGTGCTAGTGTAGTGCATATTTTAATCTTACTCTTGCAGTCTACATGTATTGCTAATTACCACATGGCGTTGTGAATTGAACACAACTTGTTACATCTTACAGAGTTGATGATATGCTTCATATTTTGTGATCTATGTACCACAAATAGGCTATGTGTCACCAATTAATGAATGATTTATTTGTACCTAAACCGAATGTTGAATTTCCTACCGGATGCAATCCCACTTAAATACATTCCTTATTTTTCAGGTGCTTGACGAGATGACCCTGAGGGGGTTTATGGATGCACCTCAGCCTAGTCATCCTATCAAGTTGTGTGACTTCAAATTGAAGCCCAAGAAGCCCTTCAAGCATTATACACTAGAGGCAAGGAACAAGAAACAAAAGGGGACCATTGCCGAGTGTGAGGACGAGCCGAGAACGAGTTCGAGGATGAGGAGGAACCAACACCAAAGAAGACTTCGAGGACGACAAGGAGGAAAAAGGAGGAGGCGGTGCCGAATAAGCCTCTAAGGAGTTTGAGGCAGTCGAGGAGGAAGAAGTATATGTATTTGTGAACTTGTGTGAACTAACTAAACTTGTCACTTTAGTTAGCTTGTATTTGTGGATTTGATGTGAACATGTGTAATTATGGACCTGATGTGAACTTGTTGTAATTATAATTATGGTCTTGCTGTGAACTTTTAGTAATTGTGAACTTGTCATCTTTTTTGTACCGTAGTTGTATGAACCGGGAAACCAAACAAGAAACCTTCTTTTGTTTGAGGCTCTGGACTCATGGAACCACCATTCAAAGCGCTAAGAGCATCTACAGCCGGACCCCCTATACCCTCCTCAAACGCCCGGGCAGGCCGCCCGGTCACTGCCCGGTCACAAAAAATCGACCCAGACGGGCCTCTCAAACGGCCCTCAAACGCCCGGGCTGACCGGCACCCCCATATCCAGCCCAAATATGAGGCGGGTATGGGGGCGCCCGGACGCGCCCGGGCACGCCCGCCACGTCGGACTGACGGCATGGCCCCACACGGAGTTGCCGGGAAACCCAAAGGTCCGACGGGCGCCTCGACCGTCGCCGCGGTGTGAACGCCGTGTGGCTCCGCGTGGCGCCGCTCAGCCTCCCCGCCCGAGGTCGGGGCCGGCTATTTAAGCCGGCCCACGCCCCCCAGCCCTAACACATCTGCCTCCTCCCTCTCTCCGCCGCCAGCCGAGCCCTTCCGCCTCCTCTCACTGTTCCCTCTCCGTCAGGATGGTCCGCCGGCTCATCACCACCTACGCGCAGCTGACGCCGGAGGGGCGCCGACAAATCGAGGAGGAGTACCACGCTCGCCGCGCCGCCCGCATCACTACGGGTCTTCCTCCGAACTCGCCGGAGACGGAGGAGGAGGTGGAGGAGGAGGAGCTGCCGGAGGAGGAGGAGCCGGAGGCAATGGAGGAGGAGGAGCCGAAGCAGGAGGCTCCCGGCTTGACCATGGCGGAGGCGGACGCGGAGTTCGTCATCGCCCAATCGGACGAGATGGCGGAGCAACAGGCCATCCTGGATTCCATCCGGGATGAGGCCGAGGTGGAGGCCAACCGCCGGCTCATCCGGCAGAGGCGGGCGGAAGCCGACGCCCTCTTCGACGAGCTGGAGGCCGAGATCGAGGCCGAGGAAGCCGCAGCGGAGGGGGCAGCAGCGCCGGCGCCGGAGGGGGCGGACCTGCGGCGCGTGCACATCTATCCGCCGGAGGGAACGGAGATCGTCCACATCTCCGACGAAGAGTAGATAGCTTTTTCACATAGTACGTAGGTTTTATTTAGTTGCATGTTTTTGTATGGATTTGAGAAAGAAATATGAGATGTCCGGATGCAACGAGCTTTATTTGAGGCGTGACCGGTCAGTGTCCGCGGACGCGCCCGGGCGCGTCCGCGGACGTTTGAGGGACATGATTTGCAAGGTCCGGCTGTAGATGCTCTAAGGGGGCAACATGGTGCCCCCGTACATACTACTAGCCTTAGGCTAGTGGTGCCATGCAGTAAGGAACACGGCACCATGAGCAATGGTGCTATAGCGTGGAGCATAGCGCACCTGTTGCAGACGCTGTGTAAAAGGTTAGACTCAAAAATATTTATGAAACATGGTCTAATTGTGCTAATCTTTGGATTAGGGATCAGAACAATGATTTTGGCCTTTGTTCGAACCTCTGACGTAAAATAATGCAAACTCTGTTAGGTCCTCGGTCATTCGAGTGCACGTCGAATTACGCGAGCAATTTGCGTTGGATGGGTGCATTTTGTGGTTAACATGTAGTAGCAGCTTCGTTAGTTGCCCGGCCAGTGCGAGGAGCATGAATCAGGGCGTACGTGCTTGGCTGCAACTAGTACGATCCAACTCTGACGTCTCAGAAAATTGGCACCCATGCATCCATCATGCCGAACGCCAAACAAGTGGCCAGATTATCTAGGGTTAATTTTACACCGACGGACCAATCAACCGGTACAATGATTCTTATCTAAGAAGGAAGATGACCGGAGTCGATCCAAACAGGAGCCTGTCGCTGTACTGGTGGTTAATTTGTTAGGTCAAACGGACACATACACTCGGTGCTTGTCGACGCGTATCCATCCATCGTTGGTGTTAGATCGATCGAGATCGAGCAGCACTGCTTAAGCAACGGGTAGATCATGCTGCAGTAGCACTAGGCCCAATGACTGTTTGGTGAATCTGTGACCAGTGAAGAATAGCGCTGCACGTCCATTCGACGAGCTACTAGCAGCGACCGAGTCGTGCCCCTTCTGATGATGCATGCCGACCCGGTGAAACACACCAAGATACATGCCTCGTCGTGATGGGCACTGACGGCGCCCGCTCACCTACCTAGAGCTAGAGGCGGTGAATTTAGGAGCAACGGTGCAGGTTTAGGTTGCACTAGCGGGGGTACGTCAGAGCAGCGATATGGGGGAGGCAAACAGCAGGAGGCGACAGCGTGACAGGAAACCGAACGGACAGCGCGGTAGGGCGCGGCGGGGGGCGATCGACGTCCTCACCCGTCGCTCTCGTACGTAGATCCCCGGAGACACGCGTGAATCGCCGTGCCAGCGACGCCACGGCCGGCCGCGCCGTCACCTCCGTCCTCCTCCGGGCGAGGAGGCCTCCCCTCCTTCCACAGATCGATGCACTGTTATGCACACACCTCGTGTGCAGTCAGTTTCTCCGGTATCTTTCAGGGTTTCTTACAACCAACGAGCTGTTCACCGAAAGCTCAGCCTGTTACGGAAAGGGGGTTGCCGTTGCCGGCGTGGAGTGTATTCATGCCGGCCGCAACGCTCAACGGCGAAGCCCGCCCACGTGCCGCCCTTGCTGTCGTGCCTAACAAACTTCTATTGCCGGCCCGTCTTAATGCTCGGCTCCCCGGGGCACCACGCGCCGGATGCCCCGCGACGGTGCGTGTTGGGCGAGTAGTTCGTGCTCGGATACACGGATCGATCGTGCAGGTGGTGTGCAGGCGTCGCGCGCCAGTTGCAGCTCCGGCGGAGGGTGACGGGACGCTGCGGCGAGGTCCCGACGATCGAGACTCGGGAGATATATGCGGCCGTGGCCCTCGTGGGGACTCGGGGAGATAAGAGGGGCGGCCGAGCCAAGCTAGGCCTTTTGCCTTTTGGAGTTCAATGGCGATTCGCCGTGGTCCTCTCATCGAGTCGTGGCCTAATTACTTGCCTCTCGTGGCCCATCCTGAAAGCGAGAGGTGCCCTTGTGGTTATGCCGTTATGGTCCTCGCGGCCTTGTACAATGCTAAATGCTTAGTGAGGTGCTTAGAAAAATAAATCGGGTTTTGCTGAAGCACCGGTGCCTATTTTTACAAAAGAGACGCCTAACTAAGCGTCTACCCTGTACAAATAAGCATCGATGTTTAAGAAAAGTCTGGCTTATTTTTCTAAGCACCTCTCCTAAGCTCCTTGCATTGTACAAGGCCTAAGCCGCAGCCAGCTGATCAGCCTAGCGTGCGTACGGTCCATGCCATGCCGTACGTGAAACTGCTTATCTTTGCTACGACGTCGTCGGCCGGCCTCCACCCGGTTGACGCTACATCCAAACCTCTGGTTTTATCTGGCATAAAAACAGATGACTTTGTCTATAAATATTCATCCGAATGAGCCGAGAACAGCGAGGATTACGGGCCAAATCGTGGGAGTTTTTGTCCCCCCTCGCGTCAAGCTCCAAAGTATGGATTAGACTAGGCATAACTGATGCGCGTACGTTGCCCACGTCAGGGCTCACTTATCAGTAATTCGGAGTAGTTATTATCTTATGCCCTTGAGCACAGGGAAGTGATCACTGGCTAGCTAAGGTCATCTTCAATGGTTGTATGATCATCGTTGATAAAATTGCTACATAGACCGTTTTAATGACATGACACGTAATAAAATAAGAGAGAGAATGAAATCGTATGAACTTGAAGCAACGGTTCAGGCACAAGCTCCGAGACAAGCATGGTCATTTCTTCAACATTTAGTGGACCCGCTTGGTTATTTAATACGGTTAATATACGCTTCATTGAAGAGCCTGTATGATGTGTTTGGCTAATGATGTGGACACTTATATCAATGATTGAACATACAGACTGTTGAGGATGCTCTAATGACTAATGACCCGGAGATTTCATTGCGATGAGAAGAACCTTACAGGTGCAAGCCACCAAATCGGCATATCCCCGGTGGCACGGGATTTGTTTGTCACGGCTCGGCTCACTCTGCCGAGTGACTCGTCATCCACGCATGTCCACCCTACAGGCCCCATAGCGTCAAAGGGATAGCAAGAATAACAAGGCAGGCAGGTGCCAAAACGACGGGCGGTGCTTGAGGGCTACTCACGACCTTCTGGTAAGCCTAGCGAAGAGAATCGTTAGGACCCTGTCCCGTCCATGGTGTCATCTCTCCAACCAAACAGCGTGTGCGTGAATGGACGCGCATGGCCTGTGCATGAGCGGACGTAGGGGAGTCGATATGCCAGAGACAAGTTGCCATCGCCAAGAAGAATCCTGAGATGGAACGCACGAACGGCCAGCCTAGGCGCGCGCAGAACCGAGCGTGCATGGATGGCATTTTGTTCTTGTTCTCTTTGCACTGTTGTTTGATTCCCGCGGCTGCGTGCCTGCGTCTGGGCCGGGATTCGTGGGAGGAATGGAGGCTTCTGTGGGCGTGGAGACAATATCTCATATCAGCAGGGCCGACCCTTATCTTCTAGCTGGCCTGGGGACTTTGGTTTGGCTGGTCGGTCTAGGCCCCTCCGCTTGATGCTCGGCGAGGAAACGAATCGAGCATCTGCATGGAATAGTTTCCGAGTGGGAGAGAGGTGACTGGTTTTGTGCAATCCCAGTGAGAGAAGCTTCTTCTGAATTAAAGATATGTATGGACACCTTCACTGAGCACTGTAGAATGAACATTGTTTCTTCTTCTAAAACCCAAGTTTACTTCCATGAGTGACTTTTCTGTGGCTCCTACGAACTGAAACTACGGTGTAATTTTCATGGAATTTCTGCACAGCAGGTACCGCATACAGTACAATGATGAACTTTTTTTTCGGAGGGTGCAAAGATAAACTTTTCTCTCCCTCCCTCTGAGAAAAAGTGTAGAAAGTTTTTTTTTACAAAATCCGAGTGTAGAGAGCTTTTTTTTAACCGAGTGCGGAGAGCTTTGAGTAAGAAACAATTACGAGTTCTCGAGTTCACAAACTTCGGCCCAACTTTCCAACAAAATAACGTGCGGCCTAGAGGTGGTATACTGGTATTTTATGAGTTGGGCACAACCACATTACTCTTGCAGCCCACACAGTTGCACCGTGTGAGCTATATCTCACTTGTAGCAAGATGAAACGAGCTCTCACGTCAGGCACATCGCCAGCAGGCAGGGTCATTATCAAAGTTATTCGCTCACTAAAGTTTGCTCGTTATATGTTCGCTCCTGCTTTGGTTTTCTCCGGGTTTTTTTTTCTTTTCCTTTTTCTTTGATTCTTTTTCCTTATTAACAGGCTCTTCTTGAATTTTCTTTATTCTTTGATAGAACTTCGGTTTTCTTTGTTTTTTCCAAGTTTTCACCCGTGTTTTCATTTCTTTCTTCGTTTTCCTTTGTTCTTTCTCGGGTTTTCACAAGTTTTTTTTCGTCATTTCTTTCTTCCATTTTAAGGGATTTTCTTCGGTTTCCTTTATTTCTCATTCTTTTTCACAAGTTTTCTTTGGATTCTTTATTTTTATGCATTTTATTTATCGTTCTTATCAGTTTTCCTTTCCTTTCTCATTTTTCATCTATTTTCTCTAATTTTCTTTTTTCTTGGTTTGCTGTTTTATCTTTTCCCTTCTTCTTTTACATTTTCACTGTTTTCATTCTTTTTGCACTTGTTTCTTCGGTTTACAATTTTGTTTTCATTTTTATAATTATTTTGTTTCTTTTTTGGTTTTCAGTTATTTCGTTTTTCTTTGTTTTCTGGGCTTTCCATTCTACATTTTTCATATACGTAAAGAACATTTTTGTAATACATGCTTACCAGTTTTTAATACCCATTCAACAATTTTCATACAAATTTTGAGCATTTTCAAATGATTGATTACAAAATTTCAAATACAAGATTAATATATTTTAAAAACATCGTCAATATTTTTTCATACACATTTTTTTTCAAATGCTGGATTAATATTTTTCAAATACTTGTTTAATTTTTTTAAATGCTTTATTAACATTTTCTAAATACATTATAAACCTTTTTACACAGATTCTATATTCTTTGTTTACATGAGAAACATTTCTTTTATATATAGTATTTAACATTTTTCAAATGCTTGGTTAATATTTTTTCAATACATGGTCAATATTATTTTTCTATACACATTTTTAACATTTTTCAAATCCTTGATCAACAATTATTCAAATACAAGATCAACATTTTTCGAATACATGCTCATTATTTTAAAACACATTTTAACATTTTCAAATTATTGATTAACATTGTTTTAATACACAATCAAGTCTTTTCACACAAATTGTACATATTTTTTATATATGAAATATTTTTTTATTTATACGCATTTGGCATTTTCAGAAGCAAGGTTAACATTTTCAAAATGTTTTAGGTGATACTTTTTCATATTATATTTATTTAGAATGTTTAAAAGTATAAGCGAAAGTAAAAAAATATATAAAGAGGAAAACAAAAACTTGGAAAACACCCCGAAAAAATGAGGTTTTGGTATCCTCACTCCTGGGCCGTTTATGGAAGAGCACGCTAGGTCTCGTTATAAGCAAGACATAACGCTACCAAACATCGGCCAAAGCACTGACTGGAACTGGTTCGGGTGCGCCTATTTACCGCTCTTCGCCCCAAGTGCTGGGATCTTCTATTTGACGCATTTTCATCAAATAGCCACCCGACGCACGCAGCAAACCCCGATTGGGCCAGGCCATGGTGTAGCAATCGCGTCTGTACTGTAGTGAAACAATTTAAAATAGGAGTGTATAAGTTTAACCACAAAGTTAAGCACAGAATCAGAGCTTTTTTGGTTTTTCTATTTTTCGTGGAAATTCATAAAAAGCGAGTAATGTTTCAAAATCTGACAATTGTTTGAACAACTCGAACCAACCTCAAAATTCAAAATTTTCAAAAAAAATCATCATTTATTTTATAGAAACAATGTTTGAAAATAATTTTTTTGTAAAATTTGAGAAAAAATATTGATTTTTTCCAAAAGCGTCAAACATTTGAGGAAATTCACGAATATATTTTGGGAACACGAACAATTTTAAATTTTATAGAAAATTTTAAATTCTGAACATTTTTAGTAAAATGCAAAAACAATAAAAAATATCAACAATTTTTGAAATCCCGAACATTTTTGTTGTAAATTGAACATTATTTGAAAACACGAACAATTGTTTTGAAAACAGAAACATATTTGAAAACACAGAACAATTTTATAAATTCGCGAACATTTTTCATTTTGAACTTTTTATAAAAACATTTAGAAATTGATTAGAAAAAAGACCATTTTTTTGAAACAGAAATATTTTCTGAAATTCCAGAAGAAAGTTGGAAATGCGAACATATTTTGAAACTTCTGAAGAAAATTTAAAAACACAAATATTTTAAAAAATTGTGAACAAATTTGAAACTAGAACATTTTTGAAACATCTAAAGAATAAGAAAACGTGAACATTTTTTGGAATTTATGAACAAGTTTTCAATTTGTTAACGAATTAAAAAAAACAGAATCATTTTTGAAAAACAGGAGCATTCTTTGCAAATAATGACCATTTTTTTGAAACAGGAGCATTTTTGGAAATTCCATAACAAAAAGTTGAAACAGGAACATATTTTGAAACTTCCGAACAAAATTATGGTTGGGAGTGCACTGCTTCTTGTTTCTTTTTTAGCTGCAACTAAATTGATTGTGTCATCTGATGTCTATTACATAACTTTATTTTTATAGACTCCATTGGGCCTTCAACCACACAGTTTTGTAGGATGACCTAAGGTTTTATCAATCTGTAGGAGATGTAGGTGTTGGGTTTTCCCCGAAGAAGAGGAAAGGCTGAAGAAGTATAGTAGTAGATAGTATTTCCCTCAGCTAAGAACCAAGGTTGTCGAACCAATAAGAGACGCCACACAGATAACGTCAACATTACCTGCACACACAGAAAGCAGATGCCCACACCCAACGACGGAAAGAGGGTTGTCAATCTGATTGTTCCTGCCGTTTGCAAGGATTAAATCTGATAGTGATAGGTAAATAATAAAATAAAATAAGAAGTAAATAAGAACATCAAGCAATTTATGGGAGTGTTCACTAGAGTCATCTCTCTCATAAGCGTAATATGATGGGTAGACAACCTAGCGTTTGATTATATGTAGCTATGTACTTTATATCAAACCGACTCCATCCGTGCTGTAAACGTTGTCTTAACCGGCCATCGGCTTCTGCCTCCCTCGCCAATAGCTGGGGAGTGTTCCGTACTGTGTATCCTGCAATAACAGGAAATCATTTCGGAGAACTAGGCAATCCGGCCCTCTGGTGCGAACAGACAAAACGCGCATAGGGAGATATGTTATATTATTGTATAACGTAAGAAACATCTTCCGAAGAAAATAGTTCCTCTATGGGTCCCTTTCTTCAGGTTGCTACGTAGATCGTAGGCGTCATAGCCATGTACCCGTAGTATGCGGGTAGTTTTCTACTTTGGGGGAATAATCCCTGTTTGTGGCGAAGAGCACCACAATATTTTCTTCCTTTGTGGCCGACCAATTTGTTTCTTAAGAACGCTAGCCTTCAGCTTCACCCGTCTGAGGTACGTATCCCGGTAATCCGGTCGTAACAATCGCAGAGGTGCTCCCTTTACCCCCTAGCCGAACAATCGGGAACGTAGAGGGTAAGCACAGGAGCAAGGCAACCCGGCTTGGCTAAATCTTAAGTCCAATTGATGCATATAGTGGCGTAAAACGATGCTGGAAGGATGCATACAAGACAAATAGATGCGAAAAATATATTGCGTGGCTTCGTTAAGAAGCCCCCAGGCGTTACCGGGTAAAACATTTGAGAATGTATGCCGATGAAAACTTAACGTAGTTCGGTTTAGCCGAACGCAGCCTGGGAAAATCTAACCAATCTTATAAAAGTAAATAAGGAAGGGGGGGAATACAAGGGTTTAGAGAAGGTGATGACACCGGTCTTGCCGTAGAAGCGCCGAAGGCGAGCTGCGTTCCATGGGTTCGGTTCGAGCCGATTGTCCTGCGGGTTACGAAGGCGATAAGCTCCTCCTGTCAGTACTTCATCAATTATGAAAGGGCCCTCCCACTTGGGGTTGAGTTTATGCTTCTGCTTCTCTGGGAGGCATAAGACAAGTTCGCCCACATTATATGCTTTTGCTCGAACCTCCCTGCTTTGGTAGCGCCGAGCCTGCTGTTGATAAAAAGTAGATCGGGCCCGAGCTATATCGTGTTCTCCTTCCAAGGCGTCTAGGTCGTCCTGCCGATATAGCACGGCCTCTTTTTCTTCATACATGCGCACCCTAGGTACGTCATGGATGATGTCACAGGGGAGGACAGCTACGGCCCCGTACACCATAAAAAATGGTGTGTATCCCGTTGATCGATTCGGGGTGGTGCGCAAACCCCATAGTACGAAGTCAAGCTCCTCCACCCAATGACAGTCAGATTCTTTAAGAGATCGGACCAGACGAGGTTTGTTACCACTCATAATGAGGCCGTTGGCCCGTTCGACTTGTCCATTGGTCTGCGGATGATACACCGAGGCGTAGTCGAGCTTGATGCCCAAGTTGGCGTACCAGTCCTTTACTTCCTGGGCGGCGAAGTTGGATCCATTGTCCGTTATTATACTATGTGGGACACCATAATGGTGCACCACGCTGGATATGAAGTCGATGACCGGCCCCGACTTAGCTGAACTTACTGGTTTTGCTTCGATCCATTTAGTGAACTTGTCGACCATGACCAGTAGATATTTCTTTTTCTTGGTCCCCCCCCTTTAAGTGGTCCGACCATATCTAAACCCCAGACCGCGAAAGGCCATGTAATGGGTATCATCCGAAGAGCCGTTGGGATCATGTGGCTTTGATTTGCAAAGAGCTGACAGCCGACACAATGTTTGGACGAGTGTGTGGGCATCCGCTTGAGCGGTGGGTCAGAAGAACCCAGCTCGAAAGGCCTTGCTTACCAGGCCCCGCGCTGCTGCATGATGGCCGCCCATGCCTGCGCGTATCTCGGCCAAGAGTTGCCTTCCTTCTTCTTTGGATATGCGCCGTTGGAGGACCCCCGTAGTGCTTTTCTTGTATAATTCACCCTCATGGACCTTGTAGGCCTTTGATCGCCGGATTATGCGTCTCGCCTCAGTTTGGTCATTGGGGAGTTCTTTGCGTAGAAGGTAGGCAAGGAAGGGCTCGGTCCATGGTGCGATTACTGCCATGATTTCGTGAGCCGAAGGTGTTTCTTCAATTGCGGAGCCGCCGATGATTTGCTCATCTCGTTCGACTATAGGAGGGATGATCTGTTCTGCTCCATTGGCTATAGCATCCTTGCTGTCGTCCTGCCTATAGGAGATATGCCCTAGAGGCAATAATAAATGTTATTGATTATCTCCCTGTTCATAATTAGGTTTATGTTCCATGCTATAACTGCTATGGTTCTCGAGTCTGCAATAACCACGAGGCTCGGAGGAAGACTCATATGCACGTGTGGAATAATAAACGGTAAAATGTATTCCTAGTCTGGCCTCTAAGACTAGCCCAAGTGTTGCATGATGGTTCTGTTTTCCTGATCATGGGCATGTCTATGCCGGCAACTTTGAGGGCACAATGTTAGTAGAACACTTGTGTTGAATCGACCCGATTGATGTTATGCTATGAGATTCATTCGTCATAAGTTAATGGTTAATAACACAGAGAAGTTAATGTTTGCATAATTCCTTAGACCATGAGAGTGTCGAGTTTCTTCATGCTTGCTTCATGAACTTTGGGGTTTGTTAAACGTCATCCGTAACATGATACCGGAATTACGGCGGCTTACGGGTTCATGGAAAAGTATGTTAAGTAACTTGATAGCTCAAGATTGGGATTTGCTCCTCCGACGATGGAGAGATATCTTTGGGCCCTCTCGGTGTTACGGTATCCATCATCGTCTGGCCAGACACAAGTGTGATTTGATCACAGGGATACCGGAACACAGAAACGAGAAAAGAGGACAAAAACCGGCAACGAGGTAACTGGCATTGTGGACAAGTGTTGATCCACGAGGATGCCGATGTTTCTCACCTCGGGTATTTGTAACATATCGCGAAGCAACAGGAATAGCACACGGCAACTGGAGGTTCACTCGAATATTCATTCGTGTGGGTATAGGGGTCAATATGGGTGTCCACGGCTCCGATGTTGATAATTGATCGGAAAGAGTTCCGGTCATGTCTATACTTCACCGAACCTATAGGGTCACACGCTTAAGGGTCATCTATCTGCTGAATACTAGACGGGGAGTCTGAGAGAAAATCACCGAAAAAGTTTCGGACGAAACGGAAACGTTCCGGAGAGAACACCGGAATAGTTCCGGTGAAACTGAAAAGTTGTTTCAGGGTATTCCATTAAGTCAAATTGGTTTTGGCACACGCCTGGAAATTCTTGGAGGATGCCAGAAGTGTTCTGGAAACTTCTGGGAATTTTCCGGGACAAAAACCGGAAATGTTCCGGAGCAGCCGGAACCGTTTTGGTTGCTTTTCGCTGAAGAAACATTGTTCCGAAATTGTTTCGGAATGCGTTCAAAATTGTTTTGGTGGGTGCTAGAATTATTCTAGGCACACAGAAATAATTTGGGTTTTAACGGACGTAGAAAAATGTCTTCGTGAATAGTGAAAAGCACTTTTTGGGCTGATTTGCAAATGGGGTTTTTCTTCTAGAAGAAAACCACTTTTGGTGTGTGAAAGGGAGGTGGAGCTCCCCAAGGGGGCTGCAAATTTCGGCCATGGCATGGGGGGGCCCTCCTTGAGGTGTCCTTCCACCTCATGGTGGATATCTTCTACACACCCTTATGTGGCATGTGGTGGAAAGATCCTAGGAAGGTCCTTTTGGTCTTTCCTCTACCCCTTGCTCCTCCTATAAATAGAGGTGGAGAGAGCTCTCCAAGATCAGCTCATGCTTGCTCTCATACACATGCCATTGACTTGTCTGGCTTCTCTCTCCCTCCCAGCGAAATAGTTTCGTAGAGCCGAAAGGCTGTCTGGGTTCCGGTGGGAACTAGTTCTGGACGGCGAAGCCCTGCCGGATAGATGACACCGTATGTGTGCAACTCTGTAGAGAGATCGTAGTTTCGGTCTTAGTTCGAGAGTGCCTCCCGAAGGGCTGTCCAAGTGATCGTCTTAGTTTCGAGGGTCCTCCCGAAGGGCTGTCCGAGTGATCGTTCGAGTTTCGAAGGTCCTCCCGAAGGGCTGTCCGCGACACCGTCCGAGGGACTGTCCGACCGCCTCCCGGAGGGCTGTCCGAGGGGCAGATGTGGGAGTACATCCTCGCGGTTGGGAGGTTGTAAATCCTAGCTGCGGGGATCTGCACCGCCGATCGTCATCGACTCTACTTCCGCTGCGCTACGAGTTGGTAACGAAACAGATCAAACCTTGTATGCAGTCTCCATAGTGATCCTGGGCTGGTGCGTAGGTCGGAAATTTTTGTTTTCTGCTGTGTTCCCCTACAGTGGCATCAAGAGTCGTGCTATGCGTAGATGCAGGTTGCGATCTAGAATACATAGAGATGTATGGGTATTGCATAATATAATTAGGTAGTAGATGAGTTCTATTACTGAAAATTATTTGTGCGGGTAGCAGATGAAATCTGTTACCCGATGTTCTTGTTGCTTCCCTGGAATTTGCATATTTCTGATCTTGATAATAGTATGGTGGAGTTTCAATGTTCTGGCAATCCGCGATCCTGATTGATCAACGAAGTGCTAACAGTTTATTGAATTCCACCGTAGTTAAAAAGAAAGATGAAATTTCGCAGACGAAAGGGCAATGCAGATATGATCTGCACGGGGGTCACGCGTATGACGAAGTTTAGTATGGGGCTCGAGATTTTATTATCTCGTGTTTCATACACCCCGCAATGTTAATCTAGCGACTTGGATTATCATGCTTGATGATGGACGTTGGTAGCTTCGGTTTGTTTCGAAACCTTAGAAGCCACGTAAAATAAAATTTTGCATGAACCGATTAGAGGCGTCTAACTTGGTTTTGCAGGATGGTTTGCATGTGCATGTGATGTGGTATAGCAGTGCTCATTATAATTTGATTATGTATGAGATGACTATATAATGTAAATTGATTAACATGACCTGCGTGTCATGATTCGGCATGATGGCTGGAGCCATATGATTGTCACTTTAATGACCTGCGTGTCAACCTTCAGTAATGCACTTATTTTATTAGCTATAGAGATAGCAATATTATCTGGTGCATCGACAAGGTGGTGGCAATCTTCGCGAAGGTGAACACCAACGTGAATGCCGAAGACGAAGAAATGAAAGACTTCTCCGTCAGAAAGGGCTATACCATATCATGCTATTATGAATTGCTTGAGATGTTTATCCCTTATGATGCACCCTTCTTGATTGCGCGGTAGTCGCTTTTTATTAGGGTGATCTCTCACAAAAATATCAAGTGGTTAGTGTTCTCCCAAGTGTAGCACCGTCACGGCACCTAACTTCTCGGAGTGCGCCGTGTCACACGGGTACAAACGATTAGGGAAGTGTGAGGCGGGTGAGTTGAGACCTCGCAGCAAGATCACTTGGTTGTCTTGACGTTCAGGCATGACCGTCATGAGCTCGGAACACGCGCATCGAAAGATGAACAAGAATCACATAGAGATGTGATTGGCAAGTTGGCCTACCGGTTGAGATTTTCGTCATCAGTGGTGTTACACCAATGGCGAACAATTGAAATGGGGGTCTTGTATCACTCACAATCAATTATGAGAGATATTGATTTGAGTGGGAGCGCACTGTAGAATTAATTCTTTTAATTCTCAGTGCAATTAATTATGAACACTTTCTAAGTGTTATTTGCATAATAGTTGTAGAATAATGGCTCGCGTTTCCACCTTCCCAATTAAAATTGAATAGCTGTTAAATATCTGGTTAAAACTTTACGGTTGGTAACGTAATGAGAGGATTGTCCTCTAGAGTGCCGAGAAGGACTTGTCCTATCGCATGCTTTCGGTATTCTCCCGCTAATGCTATGGATCATGTGACTCTCGTCCATCGATCCAAAAGCTAGAATTCCGTTTCAGTCAAGTGCAATATGTTTGCTTCCATGAGACCCGAACTTCGAAAGTTTGGATAGTTATGTGATATTCATGGAATCTGAAAATCATTTTCAGAGACAGACAAAGGCTAAAAGATATGAGATATCCAAAGCAATGTTTGTTTGCAAACTATTAGTAAAGGAGTTTACTATGCATTAGACTGATAAGAGAGGGATCCAGAAGAACGCCTGTCATATGATGATGGTGAATAAAACAGACAACTTAAAGAGAAAGGAAGTGTCCGAAGGGTGTTAGTGAAACTTTCACTCCTAGGAAGTCCGGGGCTATCGCCACTCTTAAGTTGGGTGCTTCTTCTGAGAGTAGGAGAAATACTGAAAGTTAAACTGTTAGAAGTATAAAGGCAAAAGGAAAGAAGACTGGAATATCCAGCTCATGTATGAATGTCATACAGGTTTTTGATGTATAGAAGGCTGGTCAAAGATATAGTTCTTGGGAATTATGGTTAAACATGTTAATCACTAATTCTTGGGTATTGTGAGTTAATCACAAAGATACCCGCTCGATTGCATTCTGTTGCAACTCGATGTAAGAACTACTATGGCCTGAAAGACTAGCCAAGAATGAGGTTTAGATACATGCAGGGAACATAGAAAATGTTACTATGCCTTCCATAGGTGTATTCCCTATGTATTTACTTTCATAAATCATTTTAGAGTTTTACACACTCTAGCCCATTGCATAAAGTATCTTGCAAGAAGGTTGTTCATAAGAGAACTTTTAATGTTCAGAGTTATGAATAACAAAAGGGCCATACTTTCATTATGAATGAGAAGTATGTTATGAATATTGATAATAATACATTACCTCTGTATTTACTTTCATAATTCATTTAGAGTTTCATACACTCTAGCCCTTTGCATAAGGTATCTTGCAAGGAGGTTATTCATAAGAGAACTTTTGATGTTCGGTGTTATGAATAACATGAAGGGCCATGCTTCCATCCAGGATGGGATGTATGTTATGAATATTGATGGTAATATGATACATACATAACACTGACGCTAAATGTCGCAAGACTAAAAGAATACCACATATGTGTGGCACTGCATTTGGTCACATTGGAGAAACCCGCATGGAAAATTCCATTATGATGGATTTTAAAGTCATTTGATTTTGAATCATCTGACACTTGCAACTTTCCTCCGAAAAGTGAAGTGACTGAAATACCGTTCACAGGCCATAAGGAACGAGCAACAAACTTATTGGTGATCATACATTTTGATGTGTGTAGTTCAATAAATGTTGTTGCAAGTAGTGGATTTATCTATCTTCAGAAATGACTCAAGTAGATATATTGATATTTACTTGATGAGACGTAAGTCTGGATCTTTTGAATTCATTCATAAGGTTTTCAAAAATGAAGTAGAAGTTGTTGTAACAAGAAAATTATGTTTCTACAATTCGATTGCAGAAAGGAATATTTGAGTTACAAGTTTAGCGAATGTCTGATGAGTTGTGAAAGGGGTTTCATAACTTGCACCTCCCGGAGCACCACTGCAAGTGGAGAGTCCGTGTAGATGTAATCGAACCATTCATGACATGGTAAGATCAAAGATGACATAAATAAATTTGCCATTATCCCTTTTAAAGTGATGCTTTAGAGACTGCGGCTTTTACACTGAAAAGAGCTCCATCGGGTCTGTTGAAATGACGCCATGGTATGGTACGCCCAACCATATTATATCTTTTCTTAACATTTGGAATATGGGGCTTGTGTAAAAGGTTACAAACCTATTCCAAATCAGACAAGTGCTACTTTGTAGGTTATCCCAAGTCATTGGGTATTTCCCCACCACAATACCGAGGCAAATAGGTTTGCCACAAAGAACGGTATGCTTTTTTGAAGAAAATGGTTCTTTCAAAAAAGTGAGTGGGAGAACAGTGCAACTCGACGAGATAAACAGTATCATCGTCATCAGATCAAAGGAAAGAGACCTTGGAAGTAATTCCGGAGTTTCTTACTGCGACTGATACGGAAGTCTCTACAATAAAATGTATGGACTTCGGTCGAACTTGCAGCTGAACCACGTAGGCAAAGCTCGTGCAAACCTATCAGGTGCGCAAACGAGATATTGTTGTTAGACAACAGTATACCTACGATTCACAAGGAAGCATTGATGGGCCCTGACTCCGGAATTGGCTAAATGCCAATACAATCCGAGATAGTTTCCATATAAGTGATTCAAGATTAAGATCTTGATTCACCTTTCGGAAGACTTAGAGTCTAACGAATATTTATGGAACTAAAAACTGATACGGATAAAATGTTTTATCCATAAAGCTCGACTTGTTGCAATAACAAGTTCAAGGAGTTGACTACGATGAGATTGTCTCACCGTAGCGATGCTTAAAGTCGGTTCGGGTTGAACTAGCAATTAATACATATTTCAATCATGAGATATGAAACATGGATGACAAAAGGATTTCCATGTGATGGAAATGAAACCTAGGACTTGTATGTGATACAGTCCAAAGTAATTTGTCGATCCAGAGGATGCTAGTAAGTATGCAAACTTTAGAGTTCCAGCGATGGACAGAAGAGAGCAAAGTGGAGTTGGAATCTTCGTTTTTGATGGAATGGTCAAAAGGGTTTTGACTTCATCAAATGGGTAACGAAGATGCTTGTGATTCAAGAAAGTAAGTGGGAGCATAATAATATTTCTAAAAACCTTGTGTACTTGACACATTGTTAATTGGAAATAAATTTCTTGACATGAATTAGGACTTCATTTGAAAATAGTTTTTCCGATGAAGTGCTTGGGCTAAATAGCCTCAATATTAGGCATGATGATCTATGGAGATAGATTTACCTAATGGGGCTAAGCAATGAATACATATTGACAAGATGCTAAAACTTTTTAGCATTTAAAACGCCAAGGAGTGATTCTTGCCGAAGTCACATGGAAAGAGTTTTTGCAAGACTCGGTGTCCCAAAACACTGATGAGTAAAATACATGATGAAGATTCCACACACTCTTGTGTTTGGATTAATCATGTATTCCATGGTATGTAAAACAACCAGATATGTCCGATACTCCAAAAGTTGTTGCGAGTATGGATACCAAAGTGATCAAAGTACTGATCATAGGACAACAGTGAAAGATGTCATTGAGTACTAGAGTAGTAGTGATGACATGTTTTCTCGCAAGCAGAGATTATGAAGTGCTCGTTGTAAGTAATTACATCGATACAGTCTTCATCAATGCTCCATGCGATTTTCGATTTAAGTTAAGGGTTTTGTGTAATACACAATATGATGGCACTGTAGTTGGAAATTGTTCCAAACAAGATACTGTGGCGAATTCTATAACAAAGGCTAAGTATATTGACGCTTAAGAAGCGACAAAGAAGTTGTTGAATCATATAGTTCATTCATGAACTTAGTATGGTTCCAAGATGGCTTTGGTCTATGGGACACTATTGCAGATAGTTGCTCCATAGCTCAGTCTGAGGAATCAGGTTTCGACCAATGATTCACACATATGCAAAGCCAAGTCCACACAAAATATGAATTTTGTGAAAGCGTGAAAACGCGAGGATATGCAAAGTTACACACGGAGCTGAAGTCGTCAGATCCATTGGACATCAGGCTATACCACATGCGAAGCATTTTTTACACCAGTATGCCATAGGTGTAAAGTGCATTAGCATTGACTAGATTATTGACTCTAGTGCAAGTGGGAGTCTGTAGGAGATATGCCCTAGAGGCAATAATAAATGTTATTGATTATCTCCCTGTTCATAATTAGGTTTATGTTCCATGCTATAACTGCTATGGTTCTCGAGTCTGCAATAACCACGAGGCTCGGAGGAAGACTCATATGCACGTGTGGAATAATAAACGGTAAAATGTATTCCTAGTCTGGCCTCTAAGACTAGCCCAAGTGTTGCATGATGGTTCTGTTTTCCTGATCATGGGCATGTCTATGCCGGCAACTTTGAGGGCACAATGTTAGTAGAACACTTGTGTTGAATCGACCCGATTGATGTTATGCTATGAGATTCATTCGTCATAAGTTAATGGTTAATAACACAGAGAAGTTAATGTTTGCATAATTCCTTAGACCATGAGAGTGTCGAGTTTCTTCATGCTTGCTTCATGAACTTTGGGGTTTGTTAAACGTCATCCGTAAATGGGTGGCTATTACGGCGGCTTACGGGTTCATGGAAAAGTATGTTAAGTAACTTGATAGCTCAAGATTGGGATTTGCTCCTCCGACGATGGAGAGATATCTCTGGGCCCTCTCGGTGTTACGGTATCCATCATCGTCTGGCCAGACACAAGTGTGATTTGATCACAGGGATACCGGAACACAGAAACGAGAAAAGAGGACAAAAACCGGCAACGAGGTAACTGGCATTGTGGACAAGTGTTGATCCACGAGGATGCCGATGTTTCTCACCTCGGGTATTTGTAACATATCGCGAAGCAACAGGAATAGCACACGGCAACTGGAGGTTCACTCGAATATTCATTCGTGTGGGTATAGGGGTCAATATGGGTGTCCACGGCTCCGATGTTGATAATTGATCGGAAAGAGTTCCGGTCATGTCTATACTTCACCGAACCTATAGGGTCACACGCTTAAGGGTCATCTATCTGCTGAATACTAGACGGGGAGTCTGAGAGAAAATCACCGAAAAAGTTTCGGACGAAACGGAAACGTTCCGGAGAGAACACCGGAATAGTTCCGGTGAAACTGAAAAGTTGTTTCAGGGTATTCCATTAAGTCAAATTGGTTCTGGCACACGCCTGGAAATTCTTGGAGGATGCCAGAAGTGTTCTGGAAACTTCTGGGAATTTTCCGGGACAAAAACCGGAAATGTTCCGGAGCAGCCGGAACCGTTTTGGTTGCTTTTCGCTGAAGAAACATTGTTCCGAAATTGTTTCGGAATGCGTTCAAAATTGTTTTGGTGGGTGCTAGAATTATTCTAGGCACACAGAAATAATTTGGGTTTTAACGGACGCAGAAAAATGTCTTCGTGAATAGTGAAAAGCACTTTTTGGGCTGATTTGCAAATGGGGTTTTTCTTCTAGAAGAAAACCACTTTTGGTGTGTGAAAGGGAGGTGGAGCTCCCCAAGGGGGCTGCAAATTTCGGCCATGGCATGGGGGGGCCCTCCTTGAGGTGTCCTTCCACCTCATGGTGGATATCTTCTACACACCCTTATGTGGCATGTGGTGGAAAGATCCTAGGAAGGTCCTTTTGGTCTTTCCTCTACCCCTTGCTCCTCCTATAAATAGAGGTGGAGAGAGCTCTCCAAGATCAGCTCATGCTTGCTCTCATACACATGCCATTGACTTGTCTGGCTTCTCTCTCCCTCCCAGCGAAATAGTTTCGTAGAGCCGAAAGGCTGTCTGGGTTCCGGTGGGAACTAGTTCTGGACGGCGAAGCCCTGCCGGATAGATGACACCGTATGTGTGCAACTCTGTAGAGAGATCGTAGTTTCGGTCTTAGTTCGAGAGTGCCTCCCGAAGGGCTGTCCAAGTGATCGTCTTAGTTTCGAGGGTCCTCCCGAAGGGCTGTCCGAGTGATCGTTCGAGTTTCGAAGGTCCTCCCGAAGGGCTGTCCGCGACACCGTCCGAGGGACTGTCCGACCGCCTCCCGGAGGGCTGTCCGAGGGGCAGATGTGGGAGTACATCCTCGCGGTTGGGAGGTTGTAAATCCTAGCTGCGGGGATCTGCACCGCCGATCGTCATCGACTCTACTTCCGCTGCGCTACGAGTTGGTAACGAAATAGATCAAACCTTGTATGCAGTCTCCATAGTGATCCTGGGCTGGTGCGTAGGTCGGAAATTTTTGTTTTCTGCTGCGTTCCCCTACACTGCCATACCACGGATGGCTTGAAGAGCCTCTCTAGGAATGTGTTCTTAGGGACAGGGTCGCGTTTGGCGCCCATGCGGGCGAGGACATTGGCGGCTTGATTGCTGTCTCTGGAGACATGGTGGAATTCTAGCCCATCGAACCGTGCGGATATCTTGAGGACGGCATTTCTGTATGCTGTCATTTTTGGGGTTTTAGCATCGAATTCTCCATTGATTTGTGAGATGGCGAGATTAGAGTCTCCCCGTACTTCGAGTCGGTGTACACCCATTGATGTTGCCATCTGAAGTCCGTGCAACACTGCCTTGTATTCGGCCGCATTGTTTGAGTCAGCATACATGATCTGTAATACGTATCGGATGTTGTCTCCGGTGGGGGATGTGAGGATAACTCCAGCCCCCAGTCCAGCAAGTGTCTTGGACCCGTCGAAGTACATCGTCCAATGTGAATGTGTGCTGTATTCTCTGGGGAGCTCGGCCTCCGTCCATTCGGCAAGAAAATCGGCCAACACCTGAGATTTAATAGCTCGGCGTGGATTGTAAGCGATTTCGAACGGAAGTAGTTCGATGGCCCATTTAGCTATGCGGTCGGTGGCGTCCCTGTTGTTGATTATATCATTCAGGGGTGCTTCGGATGCCACCGTGACCGAACACTCTTGAAAATAGTGTCTGAGCTTGCGTGATGCCATAAACACTGTATATGCTATCTTCTGATAATGTGGGTACCTGGACTTGCACGGAGTGAGCACTTCCGATACATAGTAGACTGTCTTCTGTACCCGGAATGTGTGGCCCTCGGCCTCCCGCTCTACGACGAGAACCGCACTGACGACCTGGTTGGTGGCCGAGATGTATACTAACATCGGTTCACCGGCACCAGGGGCTGCTAGTATGGGGTTACTGGCCAGCAGTGTCTTGATTTCCTCCAGTGCAGCTGCTGCTTCATCGGTCCACTCGAAGTTTTTGCTCCGTTTCAGCAGCCTGTAGAGTGGCAGAGCCTTTTCACCAAGGCGGGAGATAAAGCGGCTTAAAGCCGCCACACAGCCTGCTAGTCTTTGAACATGCTTTAGCTCCATGGGGATCACTAGTTGGGATAGGGCTTGGATCTTGGCGGGATTAGCCTCTATTCCTCTTTGGGAGACGATGAATCCGAGTAGTTTACCGCCGGGGACTCCGAAGACACATCTGTCCTGGTTGAGCCGTATATCGTAATCCCGCAGACTAGCAAAGGTTTGTCTGAGGTCCACCACCAACTGGCTGACGTATTTGGTCTTGATGACCACGTCGTCTACGTATGCCTCGACTGTTTTGCCGATTTATTTTTCCAGACATGTCTGAATCATGCGCTGGTATGTGGCGCGTGCGTTTTTTAACCCGAAGGGCATTGTGTTAAAGCAGAATGGCCCATAGGGGGTGATGAAGGCGGTTGCGGCTTGATCGGACTCCTTCATTTTGATCTGATGGTATCCGGAATAGGCATCGAGGAAGCACAGTGAGTCATGTCCGGCAGTGGCGTCGATGATCTGGTCAATGCGGGGTAGGAGGAAAGGATCCTTGGGCCAGGCTTTATTAAGGTCTTTGAAATTGACGCACAACCGCCAAGATTTGTCTTTCTTCAGTACCATGACCAGATTTGCCAACCACTCGGGGTGTTTGATTTCTCGAATGAATCTGGCTTCGAGTAGTTTGGCAAGTTCTTCGCCCATAGCTTGACGCTTAGGTTCGGAAAATCGACGTAAAGCCTGTTTGACAGGCTTGAAGCCTACGATTATGTTCAGGTTGTGTTCCGCCAGCCTTCGTGGGATTCCTGGCATATCTGAGGGGTGCCAGGCGAATATGTCCCAATTTTCGCGCAAAAATGCGCGCAGTGCTTCATCAACCGTGGGGTCCAGCTGAGCTTCGATGGACGCTGTTTTATTGGGGTCCGTTGGTGTACCAGAAATTTGATGATTTCATCTACAGGTTTGAAGGATGTGGATTTTGGCCTTTTGCCGAGGATTACATCGTCCTTATCCACTATAGAACGGAGTGTGGTCAGTTCCTCTGCAGCGAGGGTCTCACCTAGTGCCTCGAGGGCTAGTGATGCTGTTTTATTTTCAGCTCGAAGCGCTCTATCTGGGTCACTTATAACTGTGATCACACCGTTGGGTCCCGGCATTTTGAGCTTCATATAAGCGTAATGTGGTATAGCCTGAAATCTTGTGGAGGCATCGCGCCCTAACAGAGCATGATAGCCATTGTGAAAGGGCACAATATGGAAAAGAAGTTCTTCGGATCTGTAGTTCCCGGGTGTGCCGAATACTACATCGAGGGTAACTCGTCCTGTACAACGCGCCTCTTTCCCGGGGATGATTCCTCGAAAAGTTGTGTTGCTTTGTTCGATTCGAGATCTATCGAATTGCATCTTGTCCAAGGTATCCTCGTAAATGAGGTTTAGGCCACTACCACCGTCCATTAGCACCTTGTGCAACCTGAAGCCATCTACCATGGGGTTGAGGACCAGGGCGGCAGGTGTTCGCGCTGTGCGGGTTATCGGTTGGTCATCCTCGCCGAAAGTGATCGGTGTGTCTGTCCATGAATTTGTCGCTACCACCTGGTGTATTTGATTGAGTTCTCGAAGAGCTCTCTGATACGTCCATTTTGCATCATGATTTCCTATTGTTATTTATAATGTTTTTATGCATAATAATGCTTTAGGGAGTGATTCTAATGCCTTTTCTCTCATAATATGCAAGGTTTACACAAAGAGGGAGAATACCGGCAGCTGGAATTCTGGACCTGAAAAAGCATATCAAGGATACCTATTATGCACATCTCCAAATAAGCTGAAAATTCATGGAGAATTATTTTGGAATATATGAAAAATACTGGAGCAAATAACTACAAGAGGGGGGCCACCTGGTGAGCACAAGACACCAGGGTGCGCCATGACCCCCAGGCGCGCCCTGGTGGGTTGTGCTCAGCCTAGCCCACCTCCGGTGCCCATATTCTGGTACTTAAGGTCTTTTGACCTAGAAAAAATAAGTAGAGGACTTTCGGGATGGAACGCCGTCGTCTCGAGGCGGAACTTGGGCAGGAGCACTTTTGCCCTCCGGCGGAGCGATTCCGCTGGAGGAACTTCCCTCCCGGAGGGGGAAATCGAAGCCACCGTCATCACCAACAACCCTCTCATCTTTGGGAGGCCAATCTTCATCAACATCTACAACAACACCATCTCCTCTCAAACCCTAGTTCATCTCTTGTGTTCAATCTTTGCACCGGAACCTCAGATTGGTACCTGTGGGTGACTAGTAGTGTTGATTACATCTTGTAGTTGATTACTATATGGTTTATTTGGTGGAAGATTATATGTTCAGATCCATTATGCTATTTAATACCCCTCTGATCTTGAGCATGAATATTATTTGTGAGTAGTTACCCTTGTTCTTGAGGTCACGGGAGAAGTCATGTTGCAAGTAATCATGTGAATTTGATATGTGTTCGATATTTTAATGATATGTATGTTGTGATTCCCTTAGTGGTGTCATGTGAACGTAGACTACATGACACTTCACCATTCTTGGGCCTAAGGGAATGCATTGTGGAGTAGTTATTAGATGATGGGTTGCTAGAGTGACAGAAGCTTAAACCCTAGTTTATGCGCTACTTCGTAAGGGGCTGATTTGGATCCAAACGTTTAATGCTATGGTTAGATTTTATCTTAATACTTTTCTCGTAGTTGCGGATGCTTGCGAGGGGGTTAATCATAAGTGGAAGGTTTGTTCAACTAAGAACATCACCCAAGCACCAATCCACTCACATATCAAATTATCAAAGTAGCGAACGCAAATCAAACCAACATGATAAAAGTGACTAGATGAAATTCCCGTGTACCCTCAAGAACACTTTGCCTATTATAAGAGACTGTTCTAGCATGTCCTTTGCCACAAAAGGATTAGGCTACCTTGCTGCACTTTATTTACCGTTACCGTTACTTGCTCGTTACCAATTATCTTGCTATCAAACTATCTGTTACCTACAATTTCAATGATTGTAGAAATTACCTTGCTGAAAACCGCTTGTCATTTCCTTCTGCTCCTCATTGAGTTTGACACTCTTACTTATCGAAAGGACTACGATTGACCCCCTATACTTGTGGGTCATCACTCTCTTCCTCTGGTTTTTGGAGTAAAACGTCTCGTAGATCGTTAGGACCTCGGCGTTGTTTTCGGGTGGCGTTGTTGAACGTCTGCCTGGGGTGGGGCCTCGAGGATGGCCTCTCCGCTCTTTGCGACTTGCCTAACGACCCAACAAGCTCAAAGCATGTGAGTCGGGCTCGTGTTTAGCAAGATGGAGTGTATGGGGCATAGTTCGTCCAATAGTCCATCAAGGACAGTTCTGGTTTTTGTAGGGTGTTTATTCTTTTTCTCGGCGGGCTTGTGTTTGGCCGGCCGTCGTGGGGGTGCGAGCCTCTTTCGAACTCCTCTAGGTTGTTCGACATGGACTGGCTCCATGCACATTTGTTGTGCTTTCAATGTGCTTTCCATGGCGCAATACTTGCGCACCAGGTCCAACAGCTCGGAGAAGTTTTGAACGCGGCGACGGGCGAGGGCGTTGAGAATTCCTTCATCATGGCAATTATGTCGGAAGGTTGCTATTATCTCCTGGCCACTACAGCCCTTCATCCTGCCTTTGTTAAGGAGGAATCTTGCCCAAAAATGATGGACCAATTCCCCTGGCTGTTGTATGACCTCCCGTAAGCCCAATGTGCCGGGCTCTCCTACTCTTGGAGAATGCTCGATTTGGGTGGTGGGTGGGTAAAAATTTCGTACTCCAATAAGATGCGAGTCCGAAATCCTATCGGTTGTGTCTCGTGCCTTTGTGGGGTCTAGTGTGGCGGGTTTGGAGCGCATAGTATCGACGGGGCCTTGCTGCACGGACTCCAGGTCGTGTGCTAGATCGACCACTGATCCCGAATCGTTACCGGGGTGAAGTCCGGATTCCGGACTATGAGAAGGATCCAGGTGGTCGGAGACCGGGGTGTAAACCGTTCTTAACTCCAGTGGTTGAGGGGGCATACTTCCAGCCGGGCACCCGACGGTAGCGACCAAGTGTGTCACCGGTGGGACATGAATTTCCCTATCGTTGGGCCTAAGCCCGATCTGGTCGTAGACCGAGGGTTGGCCATCGGTCATTCCCATGGCTTGAATCCGGCCGAGTAACTCATTCAACGACGAGATTTCGGTGGAGTCCATGTTATATGAGTGCCTGGGGTCGATTTGCGACGTTGTTGCCCTGGGGTCGTTCGAGGACGCCCCCGGGCTATGTGCGGCCGAGGCTGATCCGGGCATATCGACTAGGTTAGGCTTTAGGGCCGAACCGGGGACAGAGGCCGCCCCAGTGGCGGGATCCACCGCTCTCGAAGTCAAGGCGTTGGGGCTCATGGGCTCTTCAAGGGGAGCCGAGATCTTTGTTAAAACAAGATCTTCCCGGGAGTCGGCGATGAACTCTAGGTTCCCGAACCTGACCTCCTGATCGGGGGTGAAACTTCCGACCTGGCCGAGGCGGCCGGCTGGATCGGCATGCAACACGATGCTTCCGAAAGCGAAGATCCGACCAGGGACAAAGACATCCCCGTTGCGGACTTCATTGATGAGGATTAAGCGAGCCATCAATCTTTCAGCGATTCACAATGGAACTCTCAATGAAAGCACCAATGTTGGTGTCAAAACCGGCGGATCTCGGGTAGGGGGTCCCAAGCCGTGGATCTGGGATCGATGGTTAATAGGGGACGAAGGAGACAATGTTTACCCAGGTTCGGGCCCTCTTGAGGAGGTAAAACCCTACGTCCTGCTTGATTATATTGATGAGTATGATGATTACAGAGTTGATCTACCGTGAGATCAGATTAGCTAAAACCCTAGATGAGTTGACCTGCCTCTACGAACTAAACCCTCTGGTTTATATAGACACGAGGAGCCCCTAGGGTTACATGTAGTCGGTTGTTACCGAGGGTTCAAACACGCCTATTCTACCATCTGTGACTTGGAGGACACACCACGGCACCTGAGGCTTCCTTCCTGATCACGGAGTATCCTTGTAGTTCGATCTTCCCACAATGGCCACCGAGCATCTCATGAGTTCGGCTCACACGGGATAGGTTGGCAGCCCGAGGACCCCTTAGTCCCGGACTCCCTCACATGGTATAATTCATATATAGGTATTACATCCGTGATAAGTAGAATGTTAAACTTACCGACGCCTACTATTATTACTCCACCCTTTGACCGCTATCCAGCATGCATCACAAAGTATTAAGTTCATAATAAACAAAGTAATGCTTGGAGCAAGATGACATACTGTAGGCAAGATAAGATCGATCAATATGTTCAGGTCCCGTCATTTTATTCTTAAAAGCAACAATACAATACATGCCTTGTAACCCCTTCTGTCACAGAGTAAGGACACCGCAAGATTCAACCCACTACTATGCACCACTCCCTTTGAGGATCCGGAAGCATACATAGTTATCAAATTGCACATAATAGATCAGAAAAGGTGCAATTACTTTTAATGAATAATCTGATAATCAACCAAGAATTCATCGGATCACAACAAACGTATCGCGAGAATTACATCAAATAGATCTCCGAAATGATCATTTTATTGAAGATCATAACCGAGAGAGAGAGAGAGAGATAGAGAGAGAGAGAGAGACGTCTAGCTACTGCTATGGACCCATAGGTCCTGTGGGGAAATATTCACACATCATCATGGAGGCAGCAAGGTTGATGAAGATGGCCTCCATGATGGATTCCCTCTCCGGCAACACTTCGGAAAAGGGCTCCGGATGGGATCATGGAGGAACACAGGCTTGCGGCGGCGATAAAATTGTTCCAGGTCTCTCTCTGGGGGTTTCTGAATATATGATAATATATAGCATTAGAATTAGGTCAAGACGGTGCCCAGGGGGCCACAAGCTCACACAGTGCCCCCTGGTGGCACGCCCCTTGAGCTTGTGGCTCCCTCGTGTGCCTTCTGGCCTCCCCCGAAGCTAGTCCATAAAAATCACTGGAAAATTTCATCGTGTTTGTACATCATTTGGTATGATTTTTCTACGAAACAAAGAAATAGGCAAAAAAATAGGAACTAACACTGGGCACTAAATTAATAGGTTACTCCACAAAAACAATATAAAATGGCATATAAAGCATACAAAATTGATAATATAATAGCATGAAACAATCAATAATTATCTATATATGTTCGAGACGTATCATTGGTCTCTCTCTCAAACAACCCTAAAATCAAATACAAGCAATCTCTTGTGTCCCCAACACACCCAATACAATGTTAACTTGTATAGTTGCACTAGTTCGGCGAACAGATGGTGATACTAGTGTAGTACTGATAGTATATATAGGTTTTTGTAATCTGAAATAGTAAAAACAACAAGGTAACAAGTGATAAAAGTGAGCACAAATGGTATTGCAATGCTTGAAAGCAAGGCCTAAGGTTCATACTTTCACTAGTGCAACCTCTCAACGTTAACATAACTGAATCATATAATAATCCCTCAAAGTTCGGCCAAGAATCACTCCAAAGTTTCTATTCCTATCAAAGAAAGTAGGATGAAATCATGTAGGTGGTAAATAACCTCAAAGTTGTGTTTCCACTCAATCTATTGAACCACCCCAAAGTGTCACGAATAGTTCTAGAGATCGT
The DNA here is from genome assembly GCA_039707655.1 of Elymus sibiricus. Taxonomy (NCBI): domain Eukaryota; kingdom Viridiplantae; phylum Streptophyta; class Magnoliopsida; order Poales; family Poaceae; genus Elymus; species Elymus sibiricus. Next base: position 339,200,305 of record CM077673.1, read on the forward strand.
ACTCCGACAACACCATAGGATACACATCAATTAATTCCAATGTCACCTAGTGTCACAACCCAAATTTCTCCTAAATTTTTGGTTGTGAAAATAGAGGCAATAGGATAAATTATACCTGCCTCCAGAAGCTTTAGTATTTCAGTTCTTACCACTTCCTTCATCTTAGGATTTAAGCGGCGTTGATGATCAACGACAGGTTTAGCATTCGGTTCCATATTAATCTTGTGCTGACATAGAGTGGGGCTAATGCCCTTAAGGTCATCAAGAGTAAATCCAATAGCAGCCCTGTGATTCTTCAGAGTTTTAAGTAATCTCTTTTCTTCATGCTCTAAAAGGTTAGCACTAATAATAACAGGATATATCTTTTTTTCATCCAGATAGGCATATTGCAAAGTATCAGGCAATGTCTTTAGCTGAAACACGGGATCTCCCTTAGGTCGAGGAGGATCCCCTAAAATATCAACATGCAAGTTGTGTTTAAGAATAGGTGTTTGTCTCAGAAATATATCATCTATCTCATTTCTTTCATTCATATGCATGTCATTCTCATGGCTTGCAAATATTGTTCTAATGGATCAGTGGGAGGCACGTCAATAGAAGCAAGACCAATTATTTCATCTTTTCTAGGTAATTATTTTTCATTTTGTTTTCTGCCGAACTTAGAGAAATTAAATTGATGATACAGATCACCAAAGCGTACTTTGACTTTCTCAGTGACACAATTAATTTCAGCATTAACGGTATTCAAGAAAGGTCTACCAAATATAATAGGACAAAAGCTATCTTGTTTTGAACCAAGTACTAAGAAATTTGTAGGGTACTTAATTTTTCCACACAAGACTTCAACATCTCTAACAAACACAAGTGGTGAAATGGTGTCTCTGTTTGCAAGTTTAATGGTGACATCAATATCTTCAATCTCAGAGGGTGCTATGTCATTCATAATTTCTTGATATAAAGTAAAAGGTATAGCACTAACACTAGCACCCATGTCACACAAGCCATGATAACAATGATCTCCAATTTGAACAGAAACAACAGGCATGCCAACAACTGGTTTATTTTTGTCTAACTCATCCTCAAGATTTCTAGTAGGCTTTGCAATTCTAGCAGCTTCATCACAGAAGTAAATAACCTGACCATCAATATTATCAACTAGGAGATCTTTAACCATAGCAATATTAGGCTCAACATTTATTTGTTCAGAGGGTTTGGGTGTTCTAATATAACTTTTAATAACCACAGTTGCAACTTTAGTATGTTCCTTAATCCTAACAGGAAAAGGAGGTTTCTCAATGTAAGCAGTAGGCACAGCTGGATCAACATGATAAACAATTGTTTCCACTTTAACTTTAACAGGTTCCTCTAATGATTTCTCAATAGGTGGATGATATTTAAACCGCTTCTCCTTAGGGAGATCAACATGAGTAGCAAATGATTCACTGAAAGAAGCTACTATCTCGGAGTCAAGCCCATATTTATTGCTAAACTCATGGAAAGTATCAGTTTCAATAAAAGATTTAACACAATCAAACTTAAACTTTATACCTGACTCTTTACCTTGGTCGAATTCCCAATCTTCAGAGTTGCGTTCAATTCTTTCCAGAAGATCCCATTTGAATTCAATAGTCCTCTTCATGTAGGAACCAGTAGAAGAAGAATCGAGTATTAATTGGTCATCATGAGAAAGCCGAGCATACAATTTTTGTATAATCATTTCTCTTGAGAGCTCATGGTTGGGCAAGTGTGCATCATAGATTAATGCCTCCCCCAAGCTTGTGCGATGCTTTCTCCTTCAAGAGGCCAACAATTATACATAAAGTTCCGATCACGATGGACTAGATGCATAGGATAAAACTTGTGATGAAATTCCAGCTTCAAGCGATTCCAGCCCCATGATCCAATATCATTCAATAGTCTATACAACATCAATGCTTTTCCCTCCAAATATAAAGGGAAAACCTTCTTCTTAACTTTATCTCCGGATAAACCTGCAAGCTTAAATAATCCACAAATCTCATCTACATATATCAAGTGGTCACGTTGCTTGAGACTGCGTCGGTATTTCCCCAAAGATGAAGGGATGATGCAGCACAGCGACGGTAAGTATTTCCCTCAGTTATGAAACCAAGGTTATCGAACCAGTAGGAGGATCACCACCACCCAATAAGCAGCACCTGCACACAAACAACAAATACTTGCAACCCGACGCGAAAGAGAGGTTGTCAATCTCTCTACGGTAATAAGATAGATTAGGTAGTGATAGATAGGAGAGATAGATCTCTCAAGAACACAAATAAAAAGAGTAAATATGCAGCAATATATTTTTGGGTTTTTGGTTTTGTAGATCTGAAAACAAAGAGTGCAAAAACGTAGATCGAAAAGCAATATGATGGAAAAGTAGACCCGGGGGTCGTAGGGTTCACTAGTGGCTTCTCTCATGAGTATAGCGCACGGTGGGTGAACAAATTACTGTTGGGCAATTGATAGAAAATCGAATAGTCATGACGATATCCAAGGTGATGATCATTATATAGGCATAACGTCCAAGATAGATAGACCGACTCCTGCCTGCATCTACCTCTATTACTCCACACATCGATCGCTATCCAGCATGCATCTAGTGTATTAAGTTCATGGAAAAACGGAGTAATGCAATAAGAACGATGACATGATGTAGACAAAATCTATTCATGTAGGAATAGACCCCATCTTGTTATCCTTAATAGCAACGATACATGCGTGTCTTGCTGCCCCTTCTGTCACTGGGAAAGAACACCGCAAGATCGAGCCCAGCACAAAGCACCTCTTCCCATGGCAAGAAAAATCGATCTAGTCGGCCTAACTAAACCAAAGATTCGGAGCAGAAATACGAGGCTATAAGTAATCATGCATATAAGAGATCAAAGAAGACTCAAATAATATTCATGGATAGAAACTGATCATGAACTCAAAATTCATCGGATCCCAACAAACACACCGCAAAAGTTTACATCAAATAGATCTCCAAGAGACCATTGTATTGAGAATCATAAGAGAGAGAGAGAGAGGAAGCCATCTAGCTACTGCCTACGGACCCGTAGGTCTATGGTGGACTACTCACGCATCATCAGAGAGGCACCTATGAGGAAGATGAACCCCTCCGTGATGGTGTTTAGATTGGATCTCGAGGTTCTGGAACTTGCGGCGGCTGGAATTGTGTTTCATCGACTCCCCTAGGGTTTTTGGAATATTTGGGAATTTATAGGCATCAGAGGCGGTGCGGAGGGGCCCCGTGGAGGGCACAACCCATCAGGGCGCGCCGGGGGCCCCCCTGGCGCGCCCTGGTGGGTTGTGCTCCCCACAGCCCACCTTCCTGGCTCTTGTTTGGCCCACTGGGTGTCTTCTGGTCCAAAAAAATCTACAAAAAGTTTTGTCGTGATTGGACTCCGTTTGGTATTGATTTTCTGCAAAGTAAAAAACAAGCAAAAACAGCAACTGGCACTTTGGCACTATGTCAATAGGTTAGTCCCAAAAAATGATATAAATTTGTTATAAAACGATTCTAAAACATCCAAGAATGATTATATAACAACATGGAACAAGCAAAAATTATAGATACGTTGGAGACGTATCAGCATCCCCAAGCTTAATTCCTACTCGTCCTCGAGTAGGTAAATGATAAAAACAGAATTTTTGATGTGGAATGCTGCCTAACATGTTCATATCATATCGTTTTCTTTTGTATAGCATGGACATTTGGACTTATAATGATTCAAAGCAATAGTCTAGTTTTAACATAATGACTTCAATACTCAAGCATGTCAACAAGCAACCATGTCTTTCAAAATATCAACCCTAAAAAAAGTTATCCCTAGCCCATCATGCTCAATCATTGATCCATTCATGAAACACACTCAAATATTAGATATGACCAATGCTCAAGTACGATCATAGTGCCCCCTAGTTGGTGCTTATAAGAGAAGATGGAGACTCAAAGCAAAAATAAAAATTGCATAAAGTATAAGATAGGCCCTTCGTAGAGGGAAGTAGGGATTTGTAGAGGTGCCAGAGCTCAAGGTTTAAATTGAGAGAGAGAAAATATTTTGGGTGGCATGCTTTTCCTGTCAACGAAAATGACAAAGTAGCTCACAATACTTTCCATGCTAGATATATCATAGGCGGTTCCCAAACAAAAAATAAAGTTTATTCCTTTTTCCACCAAACTTTCACTTTCCATGGCGGGCCGTATCCACGGTTGCCTTCCATACCAACACTTTCCAAGGAATTTATTATTTTACAACATAAAGTAAATATTTTTTATTTTTCATTTCGGGAATGGGCATCCCTATTACCGCCGCACTCTCGTGCAATTACAAGTGAATAAACACTCATCTTGAGAATAACACATCTAGCATGGAAAAATATTGGACACTCCCCACCGTTTCATGAGCGGTACGGGCACAGAAAAGAGAAAATTTATTTTGAAAATTTAGAGATGGCACATACAAATTTGCTTGGAACGGCATGGAAATACCGCATATAGGTAGGTATGGTGGACTCATAAGGCAAAACTTGGTTTAAGGATTTTGGATGCACAAGTAGTATTTCTACTTAGTACAAATGGAGGCTAGCAAATAGATTGGGAAGGAACCAAACCAAGAAACGAAAATTCACATAAGTGAGCATTGAACATAACTAACACCGAATAATGAACCACAAGTAGGATGCAACTTCATTGCATAACTATTGACTTTCGTGCATGCATCGGGAATCACAAACCTTAACACCAATATTCCTACTAAGCATAATTGTTCACTAACATGACTCACATATTACTATCATCATGTTTCAAAACTATTACAAGGAATCAAGTTTAATTTGTCCAATGATATTCATGAAAGTTTTTATTATATCCTCCTTGGATATCTATCACTTTGGGACTAGTTTCATATATTGCCATTGCTTTTTGGCAAGCTCAAACAAATTTAAGTGAAGCACGTGAGCATAAAGATTTCATCTCTCAAAAAGGTATAAGTGAAGCATGAGAGGATTTGTTCAAAATTTACAAACTCTCAAATTAATCTAAGTGAAGCATGAGAGTGTTTCTACAAAAATTTCCAAGCACACCGTGCTCAAAAAGATATAAGTGAAGCACTAGAGCAATTCTATAGCTCAAAAAGTTTAAGTGAAGCACACAGAGCAATTCTAACAAATCATAGCATGATTTTGGCTTTATCAAATAGGTGTGTCCATAAAGGATACAAAGAAAAAACTAACAAACAAATCAAGCAAAGATACAAGACGCTCCAAGGAAAGCTCATGATATGTGACGAATAAAAATATAGCTCCAAGTAAAATACCGATGGTCGTTAGAAGAAAGAGGGGATGCCACTCGGGGGCATCCCCAAGCTTAGTTGCTTGTTTCTCTTTGGATAAATCTTGGGGGTGCGGTAGCATCCCCAAGCTTAGGCTTTTATCACTCCTTATTCCTTCATCCATCGTGATCTCACCCAAAACTTGAAAACTTCAATCACACAAAACTCAACAAAATCTTCGTGAGATCCGTTAGTATAATAAAGCAAATCACTACTTTAGGTACTGTTGCAAACCCAGTCATATTTTATTATTGCATTATACCTACTGTATTTTAACTTTACCATGGCTCATACCCTTCAATATAACCCATAGATTCATCAAAACAACCACACAATGCAACGAAAACAGAATCTGTCTTAAACAGAACAGTCTATAATAATCTGTACTCTACCCATACTTCTGTAACTCAAAAAATTCTGAAAAATTAGTAAATCGTAAGGAATTTGCATAGAAACACTGTGTTAAAATTTCAGCTCAAGATCACGTTCCAGCAAAAAAATAAAATTTATATACTGGTCGCAAAGTTTCTATTTCAGATTCAGCATCGCTTCTACTCATCCTATGAAACATCCTAAAGGCTTTACTTGGCACAAACACTAAATAAACCATAAAAACACAATAATAACAGAGGCACAATTGTGTCAACACTCAAAAACAGAAAGGAAAAAAGCAAAATTTTATTTATGCATTGGGTTGCCTCCTAACAAGCGCTATCGTTTTACGCCCCTAGCTAGGCATAACGCATAGATTCAAGTATTGTCATCCTTGGTTTTGGATCCATAGGATGCCCACATGATTAATTCATATGGTGGCTTAATTCTTGTTCTAGTGAAGTGTTCCATACCCTTTCTCAAGGGAAATTGAAAACGAATATTGCCTTCTTTCATATCAATCACGGCACCTATAGTGCGTAAAAACGGTCTACCAATTATAATGGGACAAGACGGATTGAAATCAATATCAAGCACAATAAAATCAATAGGCACATAGTTACTATTTGCAAGAATAAGAACATCATTAATTCTTCCCAAAGGCTTTTTAATAGTAGAATCCGCCAAGTGCAAATTAAGAGAACATTCTTCAATATTGGTGAGACCAAGAACATCACATAGAGATTTCGGAATCGTGGAAACACTAGCACCCAAATCACACAAAGCAAAGCATTCATAATTTTTAATCTTGACCTTAATGGTAGGTTCCCACTCATCATGTAATTTTCTAGGAATAGAAATATCCAGTTCCAACTTTTCTTCAAAAGATTTCATCATGGCATCAACGATATGTTTGGTAAAAGTTTTATTTTGCTCATAAGCATGGGGTGAATTCAACATGGATTGCAGCAAAGAAATACATTCAATCAAAGAGCAACTATCATAATTAAAGTCTTTGCAATCCAAGATAGTGGGCACATCACTAGTTAAAGTTTTGACCTCTTCAAACCCACTTTTATCAAAAAATTCATCAAGATTTTCACCCTCTAAATTATTGGGACGCCTTCTAGCTAAAGTTGACTCTACTTTAGTCCCTTCATTATCAATTTTAATATTACTAAACAAGGAATCAATAGAAGAAACACCAATCACTTTAAGGTCTTCATCTTTTTTACGAAGGCAATCACTAGAAAACGATTTTTCTAAGATTTCTCTTTTAGCTCTAAGCATAGCGGTTCTTTTCTTACTTTCATCCATAGAGACATATAAAGCTTTAATAGATTCATCAATCTTAGGCACAAAAGCTTTCAACTTGAGATTTTCAACATCATGAGAAATTCTATCAATGCTTCTAGACATATCATCAATCTTATTCAACTTTTCTTCTATCGTAGTATTGAAAGCCTTTTGCGCATTGATAAATTCCTTAATATTAATCTCAAGATCAGAGGTGTTACTATTATTATTGTAAGAAGATTTACCGTAGGAATTACCATAATTATTAGAGGAATTTCCAGGAAAAGGCCTGGGATTAAAATTACCTCTATAAGCATTGTTATTGAAATTGTTTCGAGAGACAAAATTCACATCTACGGAATCACTATTTTGCTCAATCAAGGTAGACAAAGGCACATCATTAAGATCAATAGGAGCATTTTTGCTAGCAACCAATTTCATCAAACACTACTACAAAATGGTCCAAATACGACACATCAATCAAAGACCCTTCGACGAAACTGTGTGCGATGCATGAATCGCAAATGGTATAGTGCAAGCTCCGTCTCTAATGGCATGAACTGTGTGCGTAGGTGGATGCATCAAATACGATTCAGAAAGTAGTTACGTGTGCGATCTACGGCAGACAGTTTGCTCTTATGAACCGTTTGTGATTGGGGACGAAAACAAAAGTGGTTACCAAAACTACGTACGTGTGCGAAGTACGGCATACAGTTCACTCGGATAAACTGTGTGTGCTGATACAGCAGAACACAAACGACTCGGCATAACACGATGTGTGCGATATACAGCAAACAGGTGAGTAATGAGAATCGTGTGCGAACACCAGAAATAACACAGACGATTCATACTGACAAGCTGTGTGTGTTGTGGGCAGACGGTTGCTGCCAAATAATTGTCAGCGATGGATGAAATCATTACAGGCACAACGTTGGGAAGTGCCGTTTGCCTGTATTAATATCGCAGATGTTTTATTATTTTGACCATGTGCCTCCACTCAGTCCGTCCTCCTCTCTCACGTCTTGTCACTGCGTTGCCGCCCGAGTATTCCAGTGCACGCTTCGACACCGCTTTTGGGTTTTGGCCACGCGCCCGCTCGATGATCCCGTTCCCGCTCAGAACCGCGCAGGTTCCCGCGCGCAAAACCATCCTACGGCTCTAGCTTCCTGCCATGATCGGTGAAATCCCCAATCCTTGCCGGCCTGCTATATAAACCCTCATGGCCGGCGACTCCACATTGCCTTCACCCCCCTCCCCGTAGCTTGTCTAGTTTGCTTCTCCCCCAATCACCAATGGCACCGGCCGTTCGTTGTCACCCAGCCACTCCGCCAGAGGACAGCTCCAGCTGGGAGGCTTCACCGCGTCGGCGCGGCAGTCCTCTGAAGCGTGTAGTGCACGTGGCGTCCCTGGTGGGTGTGCGCACGCCACCAACTACACGCTCCACCACCACTTCCCGAAGGCAGCTGCTGCCGGTGGCCGCCGTGGCCGCCACCACGCCGGCCGCCGCCGGGGCCGCCACCCCACCATTGTCCTTCTTTTCCACGACCCCGCCGTCAGGCTGCGGGGTCATAACCCGCGCCGTCACCAAGGCCCGAATGCGGGAGGTGGAGTCCGCCAAAGGCCCGCCGTCGGGCTTCTGCGTCGCAACCCTTGCGCGCTACATCTACTTCCTAGAGAAGGAGGTGGAGCGCCAGGTCACACACGCGAAGAAGCTCACCGACGCCGTGGCCGGAGGAGAAGCCGCAGCGGCGGCGCGGAATGCCGAGATCTACGCAGAGTCCCGTCGCTTCGAGGAGGGGCGTCTTGAGCGTCGGAGGGCGGCACTGGCAGGCAACGGACACGTCTCTGCCAACTTGTCGGCAAGCTCCTCCTCCACTTGCTCTTACTGAGCGCTATCGATTCTACTGGAAGTAGTACAAAGCCCGTCCGTAGTACTAGTATTTAGGGGCTATTTTGTTCAGTTCATCTAACTATAGATATGGTTGAATTGTACCACGTACTTTAATTAGCTAGTATATAGTTGAACTAGCTAATTCAGTACGTGGTTGGCAACAATTGGGGAAAAGTTTGTTCGGTTCAGCTGTCGAGTTGAACTGTATTGTACAAAGACCAGTGCTTAATGTATGAATGAAATCCATGTTTAAAGTGAATTTTAGTTGCAAAATTACACCCTAATTGTGAATTTTTTTTCTGCAATACTTGACAAATGCCAGTGCTACAACGTTGACAAATGCGAGTGTTACTAGATCGACAGATGCAAATCTTCCCGGATTGTATGTACTAGGCACACGGATCATATTGGAGAAACGTTTGCGATGATGCATTGGACCAATCCTTCGCGCCAATTGACTTGGCTTACGGGCAAAGATAGTTGTCGATCTTCAAACGGGTATTCAACCTGAACCGTTTGTGATGTGTGTTCATTCAGATAAAACTATGATGGTTTTTTGTTTGCTACGTGAATTCAGAGATAAATACTTAGTTCATCAAACCATAGATTTCATTCAGTCAAGCTTTCACTTTACATTCATACAATCGAGATACGACATAAAGAAAACTAGTTGCGGCGGCGGCGGCCTTCTGTGGCGGCGTTCTCGTGCTCCGGGGCGCAGTTGTATAGTTCTTCAACCGAGACCAGAATGTTATGGACTTCACAATCAAAGAGCCGGTCGTCGCGCGATCGACGGGCGCGGGGCCGGGGGGCGGCGACTAGTGGCCCTGCGAGAAAGCTGTCGACGGCGGCAGCCCAATCCGCTGAGGGGGGCGTGAAGGGTGCAGGCGCGCGCATGGGCAAGGGCGCGGTGGGTGCAGGCGCGCGCAAGAGGCCGGCCGCCGTCGATGCGGGTGTCGGTGTCAAAACCGGCAGATCTCGGGTAGGGGGTCCCGAGCTGTGAGACTAGAATCGATGGTAACAGGAGATGAAGGAGACGATGTTTACCCAGGTTCGGGCCCTCCTATGGAGGTAATACCCTACGTCCTGCTTGATTATATTGATGGTATAAGGGTTACAGAGTTGATCTACCTCGAGATCGAATAGCTAAAACCCTAGATGAGTTATGCCGTCTACAACCTAAAACCCTCCGGCTTATATAGACGCCGAGGGTACCTAGGGTTTACACATGGTCGGTTACATGTCGAAGGGATAAACATGACTATTCACTACTCCAAACGTGGAGGACACGCCACGATTCCCGAAGCTTCCTTCCTGGAGATAGGGTCTTCGAACAATCCAATGCTCGGCAAGTGGCCCATATAGTCCGGCCCATAAGAAACAGGTCGGCCTCCCGAGGACCCCTTAAACCAGGACTCCCTCCGTCGCCCCCGAACTAGCCTCCAATACCAAGGGTCCTAGCTCCAGCTGCTTCATACGATCAGAGTCTTCGGCTTGCGAGGCGAGTTCCTTTATCCAAACAGTGATTTGGCCGAGTTCAATTCGGCCTCCGACGACGTGTAGTTTTCCCGATCATGGATCGTCCGAACACCACGTATAACCCGGCCCTGAAGGCCAAACGTCAAGGAGTAAATAGTGCTCCCTGACGACCTTTCAGATGAAAGGTCACGGCCCACCACAACCGCAGTTGCAAAAGCTCGATTCGCGGTTTGAGGCCGTTTTCATCAGCACGACCCATCAATGCACTGATCGTGCTCCGTTTCACACGGGATATGTTTAATCATGCGCGTATAACGGCACGCACGTCTTGGGAAGCGGAGGGATTCACAGCGCAGTGAAGGGAGGCTAACCGGTGACAAGCCCAATAAAAGGGAAAGAAAACCCCAAGGCTTAACCGTGCTTCCCATTCGCATCCCCGCTTCCCCAATCTCCTGAGCCTCCAGAGCCCAGATCTAGGTTTTCCACCCTTCCTCCTCCGAGCTCAGCCATGGCCGGCTCGGGCTCCAACGACAAGCGGGAGGCTTCCACGGTCACAGACCAGGACATCCGGGACCTCAAGGACGCCGGCTACCTCCCCGCCAACATCTTCCACCGCGCACCGGAGGAGGGCCAGGTGATCCCCACCCCCAAACCAGGCGAGAGGGTGGTTTTCATTCCTCACTTCATCCGAGGATTGAGTTTCCCGCTTCACCCCTTCGTTAGGGGCCTCATGTTCTTCTACGGAGTCGACTTCCACGACCTCCCGCCGAACTCCTTTATGCACATATCGGCCTTCATCATCGTCTGCGAGGCCTTCTTGCGGGTCGAACCACACTTCGGACTATGGCTCAAGATATTCAATGTCAAGCCGAAGTGTGTCGCAGGCGAACACGCATACTGCGGCGGGGCGGTCATCAGCAAGCTTCCCCGCGCAGGATGGCCATCCGGCACCTTAATCGACACCATCAAGACTTGGCAAAAAGAGTGGTTTTACATCACCGAGCCAAGGGAGGAGGGCGGAACTGTTCCTGCCGAATTCAGATCCGGTCCCCCGACCATATTGACCTCATGGGTTCGAAAGGGCCTCGACTGGGGGTCGGATACAGAGGTGGACGACCTGCAGAGGTGCATCGCCTCCATGATCAAGGACAAAATCGAGCTGACCAGCGTGGTCCAGATTATGCTCCGGCGGCGCATCCTCCCCTGCCAGCGCCGGGGCTCTCCTATGTGGACTTATCGGCTGACGATGAGCCTACGATTCGTCAGCTCTTCCGCACCACTCGGGAGAAGCTGTGGAAGGCGATGTTCAAGGCGCAGGAGAACTGGCCAGCCAAGAAGGAGGACCAGGGCCTGCGCGCCGATAAACCCCCTTCCGAGGTATGACATAGTTTCGCTTGATCGGCTTCGTTTTCCTGAAGAAAATCTAAGCACTTTCCGATCACTTCCGCTGGAATGGTTGAGCAAGGCCACGAGCATCAAATGCCCGGCTCCACAGCCCGAAGACCCTAGGTCCCAGCTGCTGTCGGAGATGCTTGTCGTGGCGCCTTACAAGGCGCCAGAGAAGAAGGAGAAGAAGAAGAAACCAGGCCGAGAAGGCCTGCGCATCAGGGACCAGCCGGAGGCTGCGTCCGAGGAAACTCATGCCCCCTCGAATCAAGAGGAAGAGCATGAGGGCGAGGGGGAAGGCGATCCCCCCTCGCAAGAAAGAGGGCGGCGTCATCGGACACCACAGAGGATGTACCTCCTCCCGCCCCAAAGAAAGCGTGTCGGACACAGGTAATTCTGTCCGACGACAGTTCGGACTCGGATACCGAGTCCGAGGACTTCGAGAAGGTTCCACGAAGGAATCTCAGGATCAAGCCCCCAGCTCGAAGGTAAAGATCCGAAGACTTCCTGAATGTTATTAACTTGTGAGCGCCTATTGACTTGCAGCCCACCACGTGTTCTCCCCACCGATCAGGTCTCGGACGGGGAGACCCCACCCGCCGAGCTAGCGGAGAGCGGGACCGCGTCGCACCCCTCTCCTCCGGGCGCCGCGAAGGATGCCGCGAAGGTGTCATCCCAACAGGCTCCTTTGGAGCCGAACACCAGTGGTGGGGGCGACGACGTCATGGTCGAGGCTAACGCCTCGGCCGCCGAAGACCGGGGGAAAAAGCCCCTCCCGGATACTGAGGAGACCGGACGAGGGGATGTCCAGTCCCTTCCAAGGTCGTCTCCAGAGCGCACCATGCCTCCGGAGGCACCGGTTGGAGATCGGGTTAACCGATCTCCACCGGCGCCATCGACCAATGGATGGCCGGCTATGGGGTAGGCTCTGTCAAGCGCCCCCATCTCCGAGGAGCACCGCACCCTTATGGGTGCGGTTTTACAAAGCATTCAGTCCGTTGATAGCGGACTGAAGGAGGCCTTCAAGGGTCTCCTGACGGGCTTCTAGGTAAGCCACGTAATGTTTTGTTGATTTACTATTTTTGTGCTATCGTTATATATATAGCAGCCCCCGAGCCCTAGGTGAGTTTGGAAAAACTCACCTGGGGGTCAATCATAGACCGTTAACCGGACAGTGCATGAGACAATAGTTGTTCGGAATAGCCCTTAAGAGGACCGAACATGTAATCATGTTTATGATAGTTCGGAGGTTTGAACCCATGTAACCTGATAGTGGTTTGTTATGTGTAGGCTTCGTCATCGGCGGCGGCTGTTAATGCCGCCGAGCTAGACGAGCTAAATCGGAAGCTCAAGAGCTCCGAAGATGAGCTCGACGCTCTGAATAAGAGATTTGACGAGGCGCAAGGTAAGCCGGATTATAATATCTGAATTCTTCATCACCGTACCGTCGACGCAGTATTTTTATATGTTTGATGCTTACGCAGCCTCGGCGAAGGAAATTGAGAAGCTTAGGGCCGAGCTTCAGGAGGCGAAACAGGAGGCCGCGAGTGAGAAGGCGGCGGCCGAAAGAGCGGCTGCCGCACTCTCCGATTTAAAAGCCATCGGTGCCAAACATGAGGCTCGGGTGGAGGAAATCCAGCAGGAGCTCAAGGACGCCAGTCAAAAGTGCGAGGACCTCGAGCAGAAAGGCAAGGAGCAGGCCGCCGAACTATCCACTCTGAAAACCGATCTGCAGAAGGAGCGGGTGGATAGGCGGTCTTTTGAAGAGCAAGTCAGCCAGGCCAAGGCTATCATGGATGGTAAGCCGTATTTACTGCAGTGTGTCTTCGGGGATAGCAAGTTCGCATTGCTTACCCAAGTATGGCATTCCTCAGGCGCCTGCTCGGACCTCCAGAAGAGCACAGCGGACGCGAACCAGTTCTGTGCTTCGCGGGGAGAGGGAGATGAAGCTCGGCTGTTTTGGGCGCAATTTGAAGCCTCCGAGCGCTCTCCTCTCCTCATTGAGCAGCTGAAGCAGCTGATGGAGCTACACCGGACGGCGGAGCCGGCCATGAAGGATCTTTGCATCCGGCTATGGCCCGACGAGCCATTGCCGAGCAGCTACTTCGGCCTGGTGCAGAAGCTAAGCAACGCTTCGCCTCGGATCGACGCACTAAGGCGGTCCTCCTGCATCGAGGGAACCCAAATGGCCTTCGCAAGGGCCAAGGTGCACTGGCCTGGTCTTGATCCGACGAAGATAGCCACTGCTCCGCCGCCACCTGGAAAGGAGCATAGGTGCCCTGAGCGATACTTCTCCGTAGTTATGGAGGGTGCTCGGGCAATAGAGGCTCAGTGTTCGAGAGAAAACATTTATGAGTAAATGCGTTGTAATATGTCCGAAGACCTTTTAACGCGTTTATATTTAAGATGCATGGTTTATCATGTTTTTCGTGTTTTGCATCCTTTATAACTCCTGTGTGGCCGTTAAAACCGAAAGCTGCGAGTCGTCGGCTTCAGCCCCCATGTAGATACTACGCGGGGTGTCTCTGCCAACGCACTGTCACCCTTAGCCGAGCTATCGGTACCCGAAGGCGGTAGTGTGGGGCGGACAAGGCAATCGGACCATAATGCTTTATTGCTTTCACTTAGCCGTAGGGGCGCGAGAAAGGAGTGCGGGGGGCTGATGACTAGCCCCCAAGGGTTTGTGATGTTTGGATGAACCACGGCCAAAGCCGATATCACATGGTTTGTACTAATACCAAACCCATCGCATGACACGGAATAACCTCTAACGAGGTTTATGTAAGCTCGGATTCGCAGACCGGTTCTCGCATACTATGTCAGTCAGTTTTCGGCTTTCTCCGCTGAGGTGCTTGACCAGGCTAGCCGGAAGCACAATCGCAGTGGTTCTCCCTTTGCCCTTTTAGCCGAACGAGCGGAACGTAAAGGGGCAAGCACAGGAGCCGGGCAACCCAACTATTGACCCAAGACATAGTTCGGAACCAATGCATATAAAGCGGAATTCCTAGACGCCGAACGCAAAATCAGTTGTGCTTAGGGCGATTTCTTAAGTTCGAGCCCCCAGTCTATTAGCCGGTTGCATCGTGAAGTATACCAAACAGGTTCGCAAGAAGAGGGAAAAAATAAAGAGTGCGCCAAAAAAGACAGTGAAGCGATCATGTATGATATATCTGTATTTTACTCAACAACTCTTATTATTCAAATTGCCAATGCAACTGTTTACAGGTATTTAAAAACGAAATATAAACCTTACAGGAGGGGTTGTACCAGGGATCTTCGATGTGTGACCTAACGTCCTCGATGTGCCCTGTCGTTTGTCCGCTCCTGCGTCTCCTAAGGAGTTGTATACCGCTATGGGTTTTGCTGTTCGGCGAGCGGACTTTGGAGGAAAATCTTGAGAAGTCGCCGAAGTGTGAATGAGCTTTACGCTTTAGCAGGTACTTTATGGTACATGTAGTGTGTCCGAAGACGTTTAACGGTGATAGTTCGGTCTAGCCGAACACCTACCTGTGATAGTGTTTCCCCACCGCGGCCCATGGAATTTTAAGCGCGAAGTTGTGCATCCTTGGCACGTACTTCGCTGGTTCTAGGGCGGTACAATGGGGGCGAGTCCCTATTTATGGGGAGAAGAAGGTTCTGGGACTTCGGGTTGAAACCGAGCTCGCTTCCCAGCCTTACGTGCCTTTACGGCGGATATCGGCGTTTGCCGATCATCATTGTAGTGGAATTCGGCCGCCAGGGCCAACGCATGTTCCTCAGTTCGGAGGGAGCGCTCCGTGTTGCCGTTGACAGTAATGACCCCCTTGGGGCCGGGCATTTTGAGCTTGAGGTATGCGTAGTGTGGGACGACATTAAAGCGAGCGGCCGAGCAGGGCGTGATAGCCGCTGCGGAAAGGTACGATGTCGAAGATCAAGTCTTCGCTTCGAAAGTTATTGGGCGAGCCGAACACTACTTCCAGGCTTACAGAGCCCGTGCACCGGGCTTCGACGCCTGGGATCACTCCTTTAAAGGTAGTGTTGCTGGGTTTGATCCTTGACGGATCTATGCCCATCTTTTTCACCGTGTCTGAGTAAATCAGATTGAGGCTACTTCCTCCGTCCATTAGGACTTTAGTGAGGTGATACCCGTCTATGATGGGGTCTAGGACGAGGGCGGCCGAACCCCCGTGACGGATACTGGTCGGGTGGTCACGTTGATCGAAGGTGATCTGGTATGCTGACCATGGGTTATACTTCGGGGCTACAGGCTCTACGGCGTAGACCACTCGAAGGGCGCGCTTCCTCTCCTTTTTGGGTATATGAGTGGCGTATGTCATGTTTACTGTTTTCACCTCTGGAGGGAATTTCTTTTGCCCGCCACCGATTGGACCGCGGGGCTCATCCTCGTCCTCGCTGTGTGGGCTCTTGCCTTGGTCCTCGGATGCGTGCTTGCCGGCCTGTTTGAATACCCAACAGTTATGGTTGGTGTGGTTGGCGGGCTTCTCTTGAGTGCCATGGATCTGGCAAGGCCTCTCCATGATCTTGTCCAGCGGGGTGGGTCCGTCGCGATTGCCTTTAGGAGGCTTCTTCCGCTGCCCAGGCCGGGAGTTGCGGAAACCGGCGTTAACGGCCGTGTCATCGGCATCACTATTGTTGTGCCGGTGCTTATTCTTGTTGCGCTTTGGTTTCCCGTTTCCATCCCGAACTTCGGAGGTTCCGGGGTCTTCGGGGTTGTGGCTACGTCTTGCTAGCCAGTTATCCTCGCCCGCGCAAAAGCGAGTCATGAGTGATGTAAGGGCGGACATTGTCCTTGGTTTATCCTGGCCGAGCTGACGAGCCAGCCACTCATCCCGAATATTGTGACTGAAAGAGGCTATTGCTTCGGCGTCCGGGCAGTCAACGATCTGGTTTTTCTTGGTCAAGAACCGATTCCAGAATAGCCGTGCGGATTCTACTGGCTTCTGGACAACGTTGCTTAGGTCGGAGGAGTCCGGCGGCCGAACATAAGTGCCCTGGAAGTTAGATTGGAATGCATCTTCTAGATTCTCCCAGCACCCAATGGAGTTTTCGGGGAGGCTATTCAACCAGTGCCTAGCTGGCCCCTTAAGCTTCAGGGGTAGGTACTTGATCACGTGGAGGTCATCTCCTGGCGCCATGTGGATGTGGAGGAGGAAATCCTCGATCCATACGGTTGGGTCAGTTGTCCCATCGTATTGTTCTATGTTTACGGGTTTAAACCCTTCCGGGAACTGATGCTGCATCACCTCGTCCATGAAGCACAGTGGGTGGGCAGCGCCTCTGACCCGAGCTATGTCGCGCCGGTGATCGGCGTCTGTCCTAGCCCAGTTTAGTTCCCGACCTTTATTGTTGCGGTCGAGCCAAGGCCGGTACCCTTCCCGTCTATCGGGTGAGTACCCTCTCGATCCGTAGATGGATCGCGTACGACCTGCTCTGTAGTCCAGGTCGTGTCGCATGTCGAACCTGTCACCGGGCTCTAGTGGCTCTTTTCCCCGTCTACGGGGTATCATCGGCCTATAGCCAGCGTCGTCAGCCGTTCTGTCCCGTCCTAGAGGAGGGCGGTCTGGCTTGTCGTATGGGGTATGTTTGGGAGACGGCGTATCAGTGAGCTCGTCATCGAATTGTGGCAGCAGCCTTCTGCGTGGGTAGCTCTTAGGCTGGTCCGGTAGACCGGTACCGTATCCTTCCTCGGCTGAGAGGACTCTTGTCCATCGATCGTTGAGGTTGTCTTGTTCGGCTTTAAGCTGCCGTTCTTTTGCTTTCAGGCTGCGGGCCGTGGCTATAAGCTGCTGCCTGAACAGTTCCTGATCTTCAGGATTATCGGGGATGGCGAAGTCATCGGCTTCCGCGATGTCCTCCTCTTCGGCAGGGCGGAGGTGATTGTCGTCCTCAGAATCATTTAGATCGTCGGGGTTGCGCCGGTCTTCCAGCCTCTCCTGACCCTCTAACGGGTGTTCGGGGATATCGGGATCGCCGAGGTCTTCCGGGGTGTCTCCGTCCCCGGTGCCGTCGATAGCTTTTCTTCCCTTTTTTCCTTTTGACCGTTTATGCGGCTTTCAGCGTCTTGACGGCGCTTCATCCGATTTGTCGCCATCATTTTTCGAAGTGTCCACCATGTAGACGTCGTATGTGGAGGTGGCAGTCCACCGCCCAGTGTTAACGGGGGTGAGGGCGCGATCCTCCTCATCCATGTATTCTGCCTCCTCAGAGGCATAGTCCAACATGTCGGTTAAATCCTCGACAGTGGCTACCAAGTGGGTGGTGGGTGCGACGAAAAATTCGTCTTGACCCGCCTTGGGTCCGATCTGAGCACAGATCGGGGTTAGGTCGTCGGTAATCTTCATCGACGAGATCCGATCTAGGGCCTCGTTGAGTATCGAGAGCTCGATCGGGTCGGCCTGCTCGGAGCTTCCGGAGTTAACCTCCGATGCGTCCGCGCGGGGAGAGTGTTCGCTAAGAACAGGTGTCCGGGCATCTGGCACTATGACCGGGTCCGGACTGAAAGTTGGGTCCTCGCCCGGGCAGATCCCGTGGGCGGGACCGAAAGATGGATCTGAGGCTAAAGCCTCGGGGTCTTCGGGCGTGGCAGGCGAGACTGCGAGCCCGGTAAGTGACAGGTCGCCCCGAGAATCTACGGAGAACTCTAGGTTCCCGAATCTAACCTCTTGATCAGGGGCGAAACTTCCGACACGGCCTAGATGGCCGGTCGGGTCGGCGTGCAGCACAATGCTGCCGAAAGCGAAGATCTGTCCGGGGACGAAAGTGTCCGTATTGCAGACCTCTTCGTTGATGACAAGGCGAGCCATCGATTCCTTTGGCGATCACAGCGGAACTCTCAATGAAAGCACCAATGTCGGTGTCAAAACCGGTGGATCTTGGGTAGGGGGTCCCGAGCTATGAGACTAGAATCGATGGTAACAGGAGACGAAGGAGACGATGTTTACCCAGGTTCGGGCCCTCCTATGGAGGTAATACCCTATGTCCTGCTTGATTATATTGATGGTATAAGGGTTACTGAGTTGATCTACCTCGAGATCGAATAGCTAAAACCCTAGATGAGTTATCCCGTCTACAACCTAAAACCCTCCGGCTTATATAGACGCCGAGGGTACCTAGGGTTTACACATGGTCGGTTACACGTCGAAGGGATAAACATGCCTATTCGCTACTCCAAACGTGGAGGACACGCCACGATTCCCGAAGCTTCCTTCCTGGAGACAGGGTCTTCGATCAATCTGATGCTCGGCAAGTGGCCCATATAGTATGGCCCATAAGAAACAGGTCGGCCTCCCGAGGACCCCTAAAATCGGGACTCCCTCAGTGGGCACGCGCACTGGGACCGGCGTGCCGTGTGCAAGGGCGCGCACGAGCACGGGGGCAGGAGAAGGCGCTGGCGCTTGCATGTACACGAGCTCACGCGGGTCGGCGGGGACCTCCCTGACGCCCGTGGTTTCCAGCGATGTGATGATGCTGGGTGACCAGCCCGTCAATGCCACGGGGATGGTGGCTGGCGCGGGCCTGGCGATGGTTGATGGCGAGTGCGTCGGGGCAGCATCCGCTGCGGCATGCAGGTCTTCCAGGGCCATGCAATGGCGTCCCATTCGTCTTTATGTTCTATCTCTTCCGGCTCGGTGTCAACTTCACCAAACCGGAAGACTAGTGGCATATGATCCTTCTGCACCATGGCGTAGGTCGCCGTGGAGGTCTGAAGATGGAGGGGAATGTGAGGCAAAGATATATGGAGGATTGTGAGTGAGTGGGCAGTAAAGCCGCGTATTAAACAGCGGCTCGAGCGCCATTGATGGACAGGTTGGAAGCGAGGAGGGCGGATACGGAGGTCAAAGGGCTCGATTCCCGGTGAGTCTTCGGCGTACTGACCGCACGCCTCCCGGCGAGCCTGCGCGACGGATGCCAGCTCGCACGCCTCTTGTCAACTCAAGCAGCTCCTCGCACGGCACCTCCTAAGCCCTAGCCAATAAAAGAGTGCGACTCTTGGCAGCACGTAAAGGGCAGTAGAATGCCAACGGTTTGAAAATAATGCAACCGTTTGCGTTGAAACGTGACAGTTCTTTGTTCCAAAAAGCTTTTGTTTGCTATTAATGACACGAAAAATACCACATCATATTTGTGCTATATAATGACGCCATGCCAAATTTCTTGATTTTTGTGTGAGTTCTAGATTTACTATAATTTAATTAATATTCTCAATGTTGTCTCTAAAAGAAAATATATATTAAAAAACAAGTATCAGATAGGAAAACAAAATGCTATGACGCCTTTACGTGCCATGTTCATGAAACCATGCCAAGTTTCATGAATCTCCTAACGAGTTTTTGATTTACATGATTTAAAACCCTAATTTCTCAATGTTTCTGTGGCCGAGCCAAGACCCCGAGATGTTTGAAATTCATTCACATGTCTTGCATGGGACCTAAAGATGCATGCACACTAATATGGTTTTCAACCCATTTTGATGCACCGGACCTTCTGATTGTAGTTTGGATTTGAATTGTGCACGCTAAATAATGCATATAAAAGTCAATTAATGTATAAAAAGACCAAACGAACCATGTATATTTTCATATTTTGGCACGACACTCTCATTTCGGTATATGTTGCCTATAGAAATAGTTCAAGACGAGAAGAGGCAACGGATGTCGATTCGCCCAGATAAGGTGACACATTCCATATCGAAACAACAAAGCTTCATGTGATAATTAATCTTTGGTTTGTGCTGGGCTTGTGCCAAAACTTGTCCCAAATTGGACATTATTTTACCAGGGCACATATGGGCCATGCATGTAATGACACCATGCCAAGTTTCATGAATTTTCTGACTAGTTTTTGATTTACACATGATTTAAAACCCGAGTTTCTCAATGTTTTTGTGGTCGAGCCAAGACCGCGAGATGTTTGAAATTCATTCCCATATGTTGCATGGGATCCTAAAGATGCATGTACACTTATACGGTTTTCAACCCATTTAGATGCACCAGTCACTCTGATTATAGTGCAAATTTGAATTATGCACGTTAAATAATGCATATAAAAGTCGATAAATGTATAAAAAGGCCAAACAACCATGTATAATTTCATATTTTGGCATGATACTCTCATTTTGGTATATGTTGCCTATAAAAATAGTTCAAGACGAGAAGAGGCAGCGGATGTCGATTCGCCCACATAAGGTGACACATTCCATATCGAAGCAAAAAAGCTTTGCGTGATAATTAATCTTTGGTTTGTGCGTGGTTTGAGCCAAAACTTGTCCCAAATTGGACATTATTTTACCAGGGCGCATATGAGCCATGCATGTTATGACACCATGCCAAGTTTCATGAATTTTCTGACTAGCTTTTGATTTACACATGATTTAAAACCCGTGTTTCTCAGTGTTTGTATGGCCGAGCCAGGACCATGAGATGTTTGAAATTCATTCCCATATATTGCATGGGATCCTAAAGATGCATGTACAGCTTATACGGTTTTCAACCCATTTTGATGCACCGTACCTTGTGAATGTAGTTCAAATTTGAATTATATATGCACGTTAAATAAGGCATATAAAAGTCAATTAATGTATAAAAAGCCCAAACGAACCATGTATAATTTCATATTTTGGAACGACGCTCATTTTGGTATATGTTGCCTCTAGAAATATATAGTTCAAGATGAGAAGAGGCAGCAGATGTCGATTCGCCCACATAAGGTGACGCGTTCCTTATAGAAACCACAAAAGCTAGCTTCCCCGTGAGTAGCTGAGGTTTGTAAGGGCTTGTGCCAAAACTTGTCCCAAATCAGACAATTTATCATCAGGACACATATGAGCCATGCCATGACACCATGCCAAGTTTCCTGATTTTCTGACGAGTTTTTGATTTATACATGAATGTAAAACCAAGTTTCTCAATGTATGTGGCCGAGTCAAGACCCCGAGATGTTTGAAATCCATTCCCATATCTTGCATGGCGCCCAAAGTAGCCATGGACACTTATATGATTTTTCAACCCATTTTGATGCACCGGACCTTGTGATTTTAGTTCAAATTTTAATTATCCACATTGTATGCCTAGAGAACTCAGTTAACGTATGAAAATGAGAAAAGAACCCTGAATAATTCCATATTTTAGCAAGACACTCTTACCGGTGCGAGTTGCCTCTAACAAAAGTTCATGGCGAGAAGATGAGCGGAAGTCGTTTGCCTACGTAAGGCGACGTTTTCCTTATCGGGACCTCAAAGATTGAAGTGAGAAGCTCTGCTTTGTAAGGGACTTGTGGCTAAAATTGTCCCATGTTGGACAATTTTTTTACCATGGCACATATGTGCCATGTCATGACAACATTCCAAGTTTTTAGAATTTCTAACGCGTTTTGGATTTACAGTAATTTAAAAACCAAGTTTCGCAACGTTTGTGCCCGAACCAAGATGCCGAGATGTTTGAAGTTCATTCCCATTTATTGCCCGTGACCTAAAGATGAAGCCATGGACACTAATATGATTTTTCATCCCATTTTGATGCACGGACATTGGGACGATAGTTCAAATTTGAATTATACACATTAAATGTTTAGAAAACTCAATTAATTTAGAAAAATGACAAACAGACCCTGAATAATTCCATATTTTAGCACGACACAACTATTGGTCAGTGTTCATTGCACATAAATCTTATTGCAAACCAAACACCGTCCTTTGTCGAATTAACCACATTTTTTGTTTTAAAAACATTTTGAAAATTAAGTCTTTCACAAACAGTTGACGTTCATGAATAGTTTGTGATGCAGTACAAAATATCTTGGGACAATCCTCATAATGAATGGCTTAGGCCCGAAGCTTCGTCGTCTGCAGTACACCGCCGGGCAGTTTACCGCACTGACTCCTCAGACCATTTTACTTTTCAATCGTCACCGGTGAAAGATGGGGACGTGGATCCCCGTCGTGAGGGCAACTTTGGCAACCGACTCCGGCCCGAGCGCGGCCGCATCATCCATGAGCACGCTCTCAACATGCTTGAAAGCGGCCGCTACCTCCGACAGAGCGGCTGCAGCAACCGAAAGGGCGGCTGCTGCACCTGAGAGGGCGGCAGCAACAACCGCGACGGGGATAGCAAATGGCGAGAACGGCACATCAGCTGTCAGTTCCTCGGCGGTCACCGTAGCCTTGATGGCGAACACCCAGTCCCATCTCAAGGCCGCCCACGCCCATCTCGTGTCGGTCGCTACACAAATCACATATGCCTTCTCCGACACCGGTCGACAACCCACCTCCATTGAGTTGGTAATCGTTGAGTGTGCTCTAGCAGGCGTCCATTCGTTGGTGGCCTCCCTAGCCAAGATTGTGGCCGTCCATGGCCGGAGCAAGGCCGCCCACGCCCGGCTTATGGCGGCCTTATCCAAAGAGATGGTGCACAAAGACTGCGAGATGGTGGAGTATGTGGCGATGGATCCCATGGATCTCCATTCCCCGGAGTTCGTCGAGCGGGAGCTAGTCATTGAGGAGGCGACGGAGATCGACGAATGCCAGGCGGAATATTAGTCTCTGTCTAGAGCGATGGTGTTTTGTTAGAGTAATGTTTAAGTCAATTAACTAATGTTTATTAGTTGCTCGATTAAGTAAGTGCGGGCGGTGATGTAGGCTCTTTTGTGTAGTACTCAAATTTGCAAGTGTTGTTAAATAAAGGAATGACCAATGTAACGAGGGAAATTCGGACCAAAATTTGCCGTCGTATCCCCATTTTCTCTTCCAAATGAACATGAAATGCAAGTACCGTGTGCAATGTAGTATCCGATATCTTACGCCGGAAGCTTGGAGACCAAAATTTCCACGTTCAGTCTCATCACACACGGGATAAACTATAGGATACGTTTGTGTTGTTGAATATCGCACACAGTTATGGTAATGGTACTGTGTCCGATGTGACTGTGCGCGCTACTTTTTTGCCGCACCGAACGAAATTTTGGGCTGCCGCACAAATATCTACCCCCCCGCCCCTCGTACCAACCAAAAGCCACATTTCCCATTCCCCTTGCTCCCCCCTTCATTTCCTAAGTTAAAACCTTCACTGCTTGCTTGCAGCGCCGCCTCCTCGTCGGTGACGCTCCTTCCTGCTGCTCGGCCTCATCCTGCTAGTCATAGTCAGGTAATCCAAACCTTCCCCATACCCCCTCCCCCCTCCACCTCCTCCTCCTCCTCCATTCCACATGGCCCGACCGCCGGCGCGACACATTCGACCAAAATCACCGGCCCACCCCCCACATAATCGCCGCCGAAAGACATGGTGCACGCAGTATAGCCAGGATCTCAAGGAACACCTGGCAGCGGAGAAGCAAATCGCGACCGCACGCGCGGATGAGGCCGCAATGGCTGCCATGCGTGCTGACCCCCAGATCTTGGAGCAGCATCTAGACGTCGAGGCCACCATCGATGCCTCGCGCGCGAACGCCGCCACGCGGTTGGCTGCTTTGAACAACAGCTCATTGTGTTTTCTCCAGGGCTCCGCTGTTGCCTTCGACGACGACTCCGAGTTGTTTTCTCAGCGTGCCCGTGCTTTCCTCAACTCCATAGCAGGCAGGTTGCTGCCCGGACAGGCTGAGGCAACTCACCACTACGAGGAGGGAACCCACGATGTGGAGGCCTCGCCCTCGTCCAAGCCCAGCGTTATCGATATCTCCAACGACGAGGAATATCTTGTTTTTTAAGCTTAATTACTACTGACCTGTGTTCAGCTAGCTACACCTGTTACGCATGTTTATTTTACCTGCTACATGTGCTGCTCCTACCTTCCCTTAAGAAACTCTACTGAAATATGCAATGTAATGCTAGTATGCAATCTGACCTTCTACTACTATGTTGTATTGTGCAATGTGATGCTCAGTTAACTATTTGGTTCAGTTGTTTTGGTGATCATCTGCAATGTGAAGTTCAATTATTGTTGGTACAATTTTGTTTTGTTATGCACGTGAAACCTACAATTGCTATATTTCATAGTTCTTAGCACGCTTGGCTTTTCCATGTGGCTTGAATTCATATGCTGGATATGCAATGCGTTTATCTTTCATTCAAAGATTTTACTGATCAATATCTATTCTTAAACACGTTACAAGGGGAACAATGGGAGACACTGAGGTTTACCATCGAGGTTTGCACTTTCATGATCCATTGGCTAATAGCACATTATTGTGCAATTGCAGGAACCATTCTAATATTTAGGTTTCTAAAAATAATTTGGTCTTGCACATGTAGGTCCTGCCTTAAGAGGTTTAGACCCACTGTTTTACCCATTTTGCATGTGGGGAAATGATGTGTTCATGAATATCAGTCAAATCAAGAAACTCAGAAAGATTGTTAAGATAAAGAAACTTGCAACGAAAAGCAACAAGCTGTTTGTCTGCACAATGAAGAAGACATCAGTGAACTACAGGATGGTACTATGTCTTTTACCTTGTCTTTTTTCCCTTTGTGACATTTCAATTTTTAGTAACGCAATTTACGCATATCTTTGTTTCTAGTCCTTTCCAAAGCAGTTCATCGATGAGTACGTCTCAAACCACCTGTATGGTCAAGACGCGAGGAAGGTATTCATACAGCACCCACGGTATAATCTTGAAGTCTTCCTCAAGAGGATGAAGGATGGGCGGGCAACCATCCACATGCACTGGCATAAAGTTGCAAGAACCTTCGACATCAGTGAAGGCTCAATATTTGCCTTCCGCTTCAACAGTTTTCTAGACGAGATTCATCTGTCTATTTACTGTATATGATGCTATTTTCCAAAGGTTCTAGATGTTGCATGTGAAACCCGGTCCTGTCGTGTAATTGGGTATCTAGGTACTATATGCCTATATGATGTTGTACTCTGATGTATTTCAATTATGAAATCCTGGTTGCCGTAATACGAAATGAAATATATTGCATGCTTGATATGAAGTATCAATTTGTTTACTAGCTGGATTATAAATAATAGAGCAATTAGCCTGATTATTGGGATTTCATATTGCAGACGGTTTGTCATAGAACACCATCAGCGATGACCTCAACAAACCCACACGCTTGCTGGAAAATTGGCGTGTTGGATCAGTGAACAATCACACACGATTTCCGGGCGCAAACTGTGTGCGTTAGAACACCCATTCGCAAACGTTTTCACATAAAACGTGTGTGTGATGGACAGCCCTATGCCAAACAGTTTCTTCTAGGCACCGTGTTTGATGGCCACCCCTAACACAAACGATGTTAAGCAGAAAATTGTGTGTGTTGTACAATACGAACGGAAACATATGTTTGGGATTCACTGTGTGGGATGGTATGCACATCTCACACGATTTCTCCTAAATACCTGTTTGGGATAGTCCTTCCAATCGCACACGACATAATTTTGCCTATCGTGTGTGACCGGGAGCAGGCATCGCCAACGGTTTTTTTGGGTCATGTGGGATAGCCCCCCCCCCCCCCAACCGCCCACACATGCAAGGCGACGGTTTGAGACTACGTCACGGAAAGGTATTAAAAACCGTTTGTATAGCAGTCGCCTGCACTAGTGAAAGCATCAACTTTGTCACTTAAAATACTAATTTCCTCTACAGAATTAATTTTTTTACTAGTAGGTGCTCTTTCGGTATGCCATTGAGAATAATTAGCCATGATATTATCTAGAAATTTAGTGGCCTCACCCAAAGTAATCTCCATAAAAGTACCACCCGTGGCGGAATCTAAAAGATTTCTAGAGACAAAATTCAATCCCGCATAAAAAATTTGTATGATCATCCAAAGATTTAAACCATGAGTAGGACAATTTCTTAGCATCAACTTCATTCTTTCCCAAGATTATGCAACATGTTCATGCTCAAGTTGCTTAAAATTCATGATTTGCGTCCTAAGGGAAATAATTTTCGCGGGCGGAAAATACTTAGTGATAAAAGCATTCTTACACTTATTCCTAGAATCGATACTATTGCAAGGCAAAGAGCAAAACCAAATTTTTGAACGATCCCGCAAGGAGAAAGGAAATAGTTTCAACTTAACAATATCATTGTCCACATCTTTTTTATTTTGCATATCACACAATTCTACGAACGTGTTTAGATGGGATGCGGCATCCTCATTAGGATTACCGGCAAATTGATCTTTCATGACAAGATTCAACAAAGCGGCATTAATATCACAAGACTCCGCACTAGTGGCAGGAGGAGCAATAGGTGTACTAATAAAATCATTGTTATTAGTATTGGAAAAATCACACAACTTGGTGTTCTCTTGAGTCATCGTGACTATGCAAACAAGATTACAAACAAGGAAGAGATCCGGCAAGAAAAAGGCAAATGAAGAAGAGGGCGAATAAAACGACAAATTGGTGAAGTGGGGGAGAGGAAAACGAGAGGCAAATGGAAAATAATGTAATTGCAAGGAGATGAGATTTGTGATTAGGAACCTGGTAGATGATGGTGGAGTCCCCTCAGCGCCTACGATAGGCACGTAGAAGAGACCGCTTCCTCCCCGGCAATGGCGCCAGAAATTCCTTTGGCGTGGCTTGAGACTGCGTCGGTATTTCCCCGGCAACGGCGCCAGAAATTCCTTTGACGTGGCTTGAGGCTGTAAGTATTTCCCTCGGTTATGAAACCAAGGTTATCGAACTAGTAGGAGGATCACCACCACCCAATAAGCAGCACCTGCACACAAACAACAAATACTTGCAACCCGACACGAAAGAGAGGTTGTCAATCTCTCTACGGTAATAAGATAGATTAGGTAGTGATAGATAGGAGAGATAGATTTCTCAAGAACACAAATAAAAAGAGTAAATATGCAGCAATATATTTTTGGGTTTTTGGTTTTGTAGATCTGAAAACAAAGAGTGCGAAAACGTAGATCGGAAAGCAATATGATGGAAAAGTAGACCCGGGGGCCGTAGGGTTCACTAGTGGCTTCTCTCATGAGTATAGCGCACGGTGGGTGAACAAATTACTGTTGGGCAATTGATAGAAAATCAAATAGTCATGACGATATCCACGGCGATGATCATTATATAGGCATCACGTCCAAGATAGATAGACCGACTCCTGCCTGCATCTACCTCTATTACTCCACACATCGATCGCTATCCGGCATGCATCTAGTGTATTAAGTTCATGGAAAAACAGAGTAATGCAATAAGAACGATGACATGATGTAGACAAGATCTATTCATGTAGGAATAGACCCCATCTTGTTATCCTTAATAGCAACGATACATGCGTGTCTTGCTGCCCCTTCTGTCACTGGGAAAGAACACCGCAAGATCGAACCCATCACAAAACACCTCTTCCCATGGCAAGAAAAATCGATCTAGTTGGCCTAACTAAACCAAAGACTCAGAGAAGAAATACGAGGCTATAAGTAATCATGCATATAAGAGATCAAAGAAGACTCAAATAATATTCATGGATAGAAACTGATCATGAACTCAAAATTCATCGGATCCCAACAAACACACCGCAAAAGTTTACATCAAATAGATCTCCAAGAGACCAATGTATTGAGAATCATAAGAGAGAGAGAGGAAGCCATCTAGCTACTGCCTACGGACCCGTAGGTCTATGGTGGACTACTCACGCATCATCGGAGACGCACCTATGAGGAAGATGAACCCCTCCGTGATGGTGTTTAGATTGGATCTCGAGGTTCTGGAACTTGCGGCGGCTGGAATTGTGTTTCGTCGACTACCCTAGGGTTTTTGAAATATTTGGGAATTTATAGGCATCAGAGGCGGTGCGGAGGGGCCCCGTGGAGGGCACAACCCATCAGGGCGCGCCGGGGGCCCCCTGGCGCGCCCTGGTGGGTTGTGCTCCCCACAGCCCACCTTCCTGGCTCTTGTTTGGCCCACTGGGTGGCTTATGGTGCAGAAAAAATCTCCAAAAAGTTTTGTCGCGATTGGACTCCGTTTGGTATTGATTTTCTGCGAAGTAAAAAAACAAGCAAAAACAACAACTGGCATTTGGCACTTTGTCAATAGGTTAGCCCCAAAAAATGATATAAAGTTGTTATAAAATGATTGTAAAACATCCAAGAATGATAATATAACAACATGGAACAAGCAAAAATTATAGATACGTTGGAGACGTATCAAGTGGTAATCAAGATGAGTTGTACCGTCATAAGGATTAGCTAGTAGTTCTCTACCATACTGACGTGGCTTGACACTGCGTCGGTATTTCCCCAAAGAGGAAGGGATGATGCAGCACAGCGACGGTAAGTATTTCCCTCAGTTATGAAACCAAGGTATCGAACCAGTAGGAGGAGCACCACCAACTAATAAGGAGCACCTGCACACAAAGAACAAATACTTGCAACCCGACACGAAAGAGAGGTTGTCAATCTCTCTACGGTAAAAACATAGATTAGGTAGTGATAGAGGACACCGCAAGATCGAACCCATCACAAAGCACCTCTTCCCATGGCAAGAAAAATCGATCTAGTTGGCCTAAAAGATTCTAAGAAGAAACACGAGGCTATAAGTAATCATGCATATAAGAGATCAAAGAAGATTCAAATAATATTCATGGAGAGAAACTGATCATGAACTCAAAATTCATTGGATCCCAACAAACACACCGCAAAAGTTTACATCAAATAGATCTCCAAGAGACCATTATATTGAGAATCAAAAGAGAGAGAGAAAGCCATCTAGCTACTGCCTACGGACCCATAGGTCTATGGTGGACTACTCACGCATCATCGGAGAGGCACCAATGAGGATGATGAACCCATCCGTGATGGTGTTAGATTGGATCTCGAGGCTATGGAACTTGCGGCGGCTGGATGTGTTTTTCGTCGACTCCTTTAGGGTTTCTGGAATATTTGGGAATTTATAGGCATCAGAGGCGATGGAGAGGGGCCCCGAGGAGGGTACAACCCATCAGGGCGCGCCTAGGGCCTCTGGCGCGCCCTGGTGGGTTTTGGTCTCCACGGCCCACCTCTCCGGCACTTCTTTGGCCCACTGGGTGTCTTCTAGTCCAAAAAAATCTCCAAAAAGTTTCGTCGCGATTGGACTTCGTTTGGTACTGATATTCTGCGAAGTAAAAAACAAGCAAAAACAGCAACCGGCACTTTGGCACTATGTCAATAGGTTAGTCCCAAAAAATGATATAAAGTTGCTATAAAGTGATTGTAAAACATCCAGGAATGATAATATAACAGCATGGAACAAGCAAAAAATGTAGATACGTTGGAGACGTATCACATACCCGAAGGAATCTCATAATAAATATTTTCAGTAGGTTTAGTAGATTGAGAGGCAACCTTTTCCACTTCCGTTCAAGGTGAAGATGCCCCGAACAAGCCACTCAAAGGGTGACCGTCCATAGTAACAAGTAACAGTAAATTTCAGCACGTACCGAAAATGTTTCCTTACCAAATTCCACTTACGAAAGGTGCTTCACTCCCCGGCAATGGCGCCAGAAAAGAGTCTTGATCACCCAAAAGTATAGGGGGTCAATCATAGTCCTTTCTATAAGTAAGAATGTCGAACCCAACGAGGAGAAGAAGGAAATGATAAGCAGTTTTCAGCAAGGTATTCTTTGCAAGTGCTGTGAGTAACAATGATAGATAGTTTTGTAGCAAGATAATTTGTAACAAGTGACAAGTAACAATAGTAGCAAGCGTGCAGCAAGATAGCCCAATCCTTTTTATAGCAAAGGACATGCCTGAAAGTACTCTTATATGAAGCAAGCGCTCCCGAGGACACATGGGAATCTCTGTCTAGTCATGTTCATCATGTTAAGTTGATTCGCATTCGTTACTTTGATAGTTTGATATGTGGGTGGACTGGTGTGAAGGTGATGTTCTTACTTGAACAAGCAACCCACTTATGATTACCCCCTCTCGCAAGCATCCGCAACTGCGAAAGAAGAATTAAGATAAATCTAACCATAGCATGAAATGTGTGGATCCAAATCAACCCCTTATGAAGCAACGCATAAACTGGGGTTTAAGCTTCTGCCACTCTCCCAACCCATCATCTACTTGTTACTCCACAATGCCTTCCCTCAGGCCCATAACAAGGTGAAGTGTCGTGTAGTCGATGTTCACACGACACCACTAAGAGAAGCAACAACATACACATCATCAAAATATCGAACAAATATCAACTTCACATGGTTACTAATAACAAGACTTCTCCCATGTCCTCAGGAACAAAAGTAACTACTCACACATCATCAACATGTTCAAGATCAGAGGTGTAATAATGGAGATCAAGGATCTGAACATAATATCTTCCACCAAGTAAACCAACAAGCCTCAACTACGAGATGTAATCAACACTACTAGTAACCCACAGGTACCAATCTGAGGTTTTGAGACAAATATTGAATGCAAGAGATGAACTAGGGTTTGAGATGAGATGGTGTTGGTGAAGGTGTTGATGAAGATTGGTCCTCCCACGAAGGAGGAAGCATTGGTGATGACGATGGCTTCGATCTCCCCCTCCCGTAGGGAAGTTTCCCCGACATAATCTCTCTGCTGAAGAGCAAAAGGCCCTCTGCCCAGGTTTCCGCCTCGAGACGGCGGCGCTTCGTCCTGAAAGTTTTATCTTGATTTTTTCTAGGGTAAAACACACCATATAGGAGAAGAGGGGGGTCGGGAGACCTGTCGGGCCCCCACAAGCTAACAGGGCGCGCCCTGTTGTCTTGTGGCCAACAGGTGGCCCCTCTCTGGTATATTTTTGGCCCAATAATTCTTATATATTCCGTAAAAATTCTCTGTGAAGTCTCAGGTCCTTTGGAGTCGAGTGATTTTTCAGCCCTTTTCTTGGTTTTCAGGTCCAGAATTCCAGTTTCCAGTGATTTCCCTCTTTGTGATGTACCTTTCATATTAAGAGAGAAAAGGCATAAGAATTGTATCATAATGAGGAATAATGGACAATAATAGCACAAATATCAATAAGAATTCATGATGCAAAATGGACGTATCACTCCCCCAAGCTTAGACCTCGCTTGTCCTTAAGCGAAAGCCGAACTCGATAATAATGACTACATAATTTGAGAGAGAGGTGTCAATAAAAACAGAATGCGGACATGAGGGCATCATGAATATTAACATAGCAGCAAGCTTTTCATCATATAACTTCTCATAAACAAGTAACAATCTATCCACGATTGTTGGAGCATGAAGCATAAACTTTATTGACAATCAACAAACTATGTTCTTAGTCATTGAGACAATCACAATTCATCATATTCTAGAGAAGAGTATATGTAAGAGCTTTCATTCTATCAAGTTCACATACTCAACTATCATTTAGTCTTCTATGATTGCTGACACTCATTGCATATTTTTGGAGCTCATGTTTCCATCGGACACATAGGAAGATTGGGGCTTTATTGTCTTTGCCACCCAACTCATTTATCTCAAGGATAATGTCAACATTAATGAATCATGATCACCTACATCTAACCGCATATATATATATTTGAATCTTTCTCCAACACATAATGCTTGCCAACTAGAGAGTTAATTGATAGGAATAGGGATAAACAATATTGACTCATGCATAAAATTAAGTACATGAAAGTAAATGATATGCCCTTCGTGGAGGGAAGTAGAGGTTGTCATGCACTTTTTAATTTTGGATGTGCAAAATCTTGATGGAAAGGAACATCACTTTATATTGCCCCTTATGATAGCAAACTTTATTATGCAATATGTCGCTTTTATTTCTTTGCCATCACAAGATCGTAAAAGTTTATTTTCCCTTACAATAAAAGATCATACATATTTAAGAGCTTTTTTATTGCTTCATGCACCGATGACAACTTACTTGAAGGGTTTATTCAATCCATAGGTAGGTATGGTGGACTCTCATGGAAAGAAACTGGGTTTAAGGGGTCATGGACGCACAAGTAGTATCTCTACTTAGTGCGGGAATTTTTTGGCTAGCAAAAGATCTAAAGCAAGCACCACATGTTAAAGGATCCATGACAATATAACTTCTATGTGAATGTAAACAAACATGATCAGTATGTTGTCTTCCATGTCCAACATTAACACTTGATCATTATATAATATTTGGTGGGGGCTCACAATCATAAAAGATGTCCAAGATAGTGTATTTGTATGTGAATCTCCTCTCCTCTATCATAATCTTGCATAGATTGTATCAATGACTAAGGCTATGTTTGTTTATTCCCAACAACTTTTATCTAACATACTTCTTCTATGTGAAGTCATTACTCCCCATGGGATTAGCTATGATTTTTCCATTTCCCTTTTTATTTCATTGCTATGATTGATGCATGAAAGTAAAGCAAGCAAACTCAAACTAATCTTTATTATATAACTCTCATACTTGATTAGTCAACGGGTCTGCAACATCCAAATCTCTGTGTACTTTGCAAATCTCTATGTCATATTGTAGATGCTGCTACCACAACCACTTGGAGCTATTCCAAATGACTACTCCACTATACGTATCTGGTTTACGACTCAGAGTCATCCGGATCGGTGTCAAAGCTTGCATCGACGTAACCCCTTACGACGAACTCTTTACCACCTCCATAACCGAGAACTAGTTCCTTAGTCCTCTAAGGATAATTTTGACCATTGTCCAGTGATCCACTCCTGGATCACCCTTGTACCCCCTTGCCAGACTCATGGTAAGGCACACATCACATGCGGTACACAGCATGGCATAAAGTATAGAGCCTATGGTTGAGGCATAGGGGACGGCCTTCGTCCTTTCTCTTTCTTCTGTCGTGGTCGAGCTTTGAGTCTTACTCAACTTCACACCTTACAATACATGCAAGAACTCCTTCTTGGACTAATCCATTTTGAACTCCTTCAAAATCTAGTCAAGGTGTGTGCTCTGTGAAAGCATTATCAAGCTTCTTGATCTATCTTTATAGATTTTGATGCTCAATATGCAAGCAGCTTTACCCAGGTCTTCCTTTGAAAAACTCCTTTCAAACAACCTTTTATGCTTCCCAGAAATTCTACATCATTTCCAATCAACAATATGTCATCCACATATACTTATCGGAAACGCTATAGTGCTCCCACTCACTTTCTTGTAAACACAAGTTTCTTCATAAACTTTGTATAAACACAAAAGCTTTGATCATCTCATCAAAGCGTATATTCCAACTCCGAGATGCTTGCACCAGTCCATAGAAGGATCGCTGGAGCCTGCATACCTTTTAGCATCCTTAGGATCAACAAAACCTTCCAGTTGTATCACATACAACCTTTCCTCATGGAAACCGTTAAGGAAACGTTGTTTTGACATCCATCTGCCAGATTTCTTAATCAAAAAATGTAGCAACTGCTAACATAATCCCAACAGACTTTAGCATCGCTACGAGTGAGAAAGTCACATCGTAGTCAACTCCTTGAACTTGTCGGAAACCTCTTTGCGACAAGTCAAGCTTTATAAATAGTGACATTACTATCATCGTCTGTGTTCTTCTTAAAGATCCATTTGTACTTAATGGTCTGCCGGTCATCGGGCAAGTCTACCAAAGTCCATACTTGGTTTTCCTACATGGATCCTATCTCGGATTTTATGGCCTCTAGCCATTTGTCGGAAATCCGGGCCCACCATCGCTTCTTCATAGTTCATAGGATCCGGGCCCACTCTAGGAAGTACGTGTCCTTGTCGACCTACGAGACTCCGTAGTAACTTGATCCGAAGTTTCATGATCATCATCATTAGCTTCCTCTTCAAGTGGTGTACGCATCAAGTGAAGGTTCCTCATCATTAACACTTTTCTGCGTTGCGCTACTTTCCAATTCAAGTGAAGGTTCGATAACCTTATCAAGTTCTACCTTCCTCCCACTCACTTCTTTCGAGAGAACCTCCTTCTCTGGAAAGGATCCATTCTTGGCAACAAAGACCTTGCCTTCGGATCTGTGATAGAAGGTATACCCAATTGTTGCTCTAGGGTATCTCATGAAGATGCACTTTTCCGCTTTGGGTTCGAGCTTATGAGACATAAGTGTCGTACCCCCAAACTCTAAGAAATGACAACTTAGGTTTCTTGCTAAACCATAATTCATATGGTGTCATCTCAACGAATTTAGATGGTGCCCTATTTAAAGTGAATGTAGTTGTCTCTAATGCATAACACCAAAGCTCTATATAGTGGCAAATTGGTAAGAGACATCATAGAACGCACCATATCCAATAGAGTACGGCTACGACGTTTGGACACACCATTACACTGTGGTGTTCCAGGTGGCGTGAGTTGTGAAACAATTTCCACATTGTCTTAAATTGCATACCAAACTCGTAACTCTTACATTCACCTCCACGATCATATCGTAGACAGTTTATCTTCTTGTCACGATGATCTCCAACTTCACTCTGAAATTGCTTGAACTTTTCAAACGTTTCAGACTTGTGTTTCATTAAGCAAATATACCCATATCTACTCAAATCATCAGTGAAGGTAAGAAAATAACGATATCCATCGCGCGCTTCAATACTCATTGGACAGCACACATCAGTATGTATGATTTCCAACAAATCACTCGCCCGCTCCATTGTTCCGGAAAATGGGGTTTTCGTCATCTTGCCCATGAGGCATGGTTCGCATGTATCAAGCGATTCAAAATTGAGTGATTCCAAAAGTCCATCACCATGGAGTTTCTTCATGCGCTTTATATCGATATGACCTTTAAGTGTGTGGTACTATCATTATTAACTTTGCATCTTTTGCCATCAATATTATGAACATGTGTATCACTACGATCGAGATTCAATAAACCATTCACATCGGGTGCATGACCATAGAAGGTATTATTCATGTAAACAGAACAACCATTATTCTCTGACTTAAATGAATAACTATATTGCAATAAACATGATCTAATCATGTTCATGCTCAACGCAGTCACCAAATAACATTTATTTAGGTTCAACGCTAATCCCGAAGGTAGAGGGAGCGTGCAATGGTGATCACATCAACCTTCGAAACACTTCCAACACACATCATCACCTCACCCTTAGCTAGCCTCCGTTTATTCTGCAGCTTTTGTTTCGAGTTACCAATATTAGCAACTGAACCGGTATCTAATACCCTGGTGCTACTACGAGTACTAGTAAGGTACACATCAATAACACGTATATCAAATATACATTTGTTGACATTGCCAACCTTCTTATCTACCAAGTATTTGGGGTAGTTCCGCTACCGGTGACCGTTTCCCTCACAATAGAAGCACTTAGTCTCGGGTTTGGGTTCAACCTTAGGTTTCTTCACTAGAGCGGCAACTGGCTTGCCATTCTTGAAGTTTCCCTTCTTTCCCTTGCCCTTCTTGAAACTAGTGGTCTTGTTAACCATCAACACTTGATGCTCCTTCTTGATTTCTACCTTCGCGGCCTCAAGCACCACGAACATCTCAGGGATCATCATCTCCATCCCTTGCATGTTATAGTTCATCACAAAGCTCTAGTAGCTTGGTGAAAGTGACTGGAGAACTCTGTCAATCACTATCTTATTTGGAAGATTAACTCCCACTTGATTCAAGCGATTGTAGCACCCAGACATTTTGAGCATATGCTCACTGACTGAGCTATTCTCCACCATCTTGTAGGCAAAGAACTTGTCGGAGGTCTCATACCTCTCGATCCGGGCATTTGCTTGAAATACTAACTTGAACTCCTGGAACATCTCATATGCTCCATGGCGTTCAAACCGCTTTTTGAAGTCCCAATTCTAAGCCGTACAACATGGCACACTAAACTATCGAGTAGTCATCAGAACGTGTCTGCCAGACATTCATAACATCCACAGACGACACTAGAGGGGTTGGCACACCGAGTGGTGCATCGAGGACATAAGCCTTCTGTGCAGCAGTGAGGACAATCCTCAGATTACGGACCCAGTCCGCACAATTTCTTACACTATCTTTCAACTTAGCCTTTCTCCAGGAACGTATCAAAAAACAGGGGAGCTATAGCGCGAGCCATTGATCTACGACATAATTTTGCAAAGAAAACTTTAGACTATGTTCATGATAATGAGTTCAATTAATCATATTACTAAAGAACTCCCACTCAAATCAACATCCCTCGGGTTGTCTAAGTGTGACATGATCCAAATCCACCAACCCATTTCCGATCATCACGTGAGATGAGGTGGTTTCAATGGTGAACATCTCCATGTTGATCATATCTACTATATGACTCATGTTCGACCTTTCGGTCTCCTGTGTTCCGAGGCCATGTCTGTACATGCTAGGCTCGGCAAGGTTAACCCAAGTATTCCGCGTGTGTAAATCTGGCTTACACCCGTTGTATGCGAACGTAGAGTCTATCACACCCGATCATCACGAGGTGCTTCGAAACGACGATCCTTCACAATGGTGCATACTTTGGGAGAACACAATTTTATCTTGAAATTTTAGTGAGTGATCATCTTATAATGCTACCGTCGTCCTAAGCAAAATAAGATGCATAAAAGGATAAACATCACATGCAAATCATATAAGTGACATGATATGGCCATAACCGTCTTGTGCTTTTGATCTCCATATCCAAAGCACCGGCATGATCTCCATCGTCACCGGCATGACACCATGATCTCCATCATCGTGTCGTCATGTGGTTGTCGCGTCAACTATTGCTAACTCGTAGCGATAAAGTAAAGCAAATGGCATAAATGAATTAAAGACAACCTTATGGCTCCTACCGGTTGCCGTACACATCGACATGCAAGTCGTGATAACTATACAAAACATGATCATCTCATACATCACATATATCAAATCACGTCTTGACCATATCACATCACAACATGCCCTGCAAAAACAAGTTAGACGTCCTCTACTTTGTTGATGCAAGTTTTACGTGGCTGCTATGGGCAAGTAGTAAGAACCGTTCTTACCTACGTAAATCCACAACGGTGATATTCAAGTTGCCTTTTAATCTTCTACAAGGGCAGCCTCTGTCGAATCCGAGTCAACTAAAGTGGGAGAGACAGACACCCGCCAGCCACCATTATGTAACTAGGATACATGTCAGTCGGTGGAACCGGTCCCTTGTACGAGGACAAGTAAGATTGGTCCGGGCCGCTTCATCCCACAATACCGCCGAATCAAAATAAGACTAAGGAGGTAAGCAATCTGAACATCAACGCCCACAAACACTTTGTATTCTACTCGTGCATATCATCTACGCATAGAACTAGCTCATGATGCCACTGTTGGGGAACGTTGCATGGGAAACAAAAAAATTCCTACGAACACCCAAGATCTATCCATGGAGATGAATAGCTATGAGAAGGGGAGTGTATCTACATACCCCTGTAGATTGCTAAGTGTAAGCGTATATAACGTGGTTGATGTAGTCGTACTCTTCACGATCCAATCGCGATCCGATTCGATCTAGCGCCGAACGGACGGCACCTCCGCGTTCAGCACACGTGCGGCTCGATGATGTCTCCTCCTTCTTGATCTAGAAAGAGAGGAAGGATAAGTAGATGGGATCTTGACCAGCACGACAGCGTGGTCGAGATGGTGTGGAGCAATCCCGGCAGGGCTTCGCCAAGCGCTACCGTAGATGCGATCTGAGGAGAAAACGGAGTAACGGGAGAGGGAGGGCTGCCACCGGGGCGTGGGATTGTTGTGTCCAGCCCTCCCCCTCTCCTCTACTATATATAGGAGGCAAGTGGCAGGGTTGGGTCTTAGCCCTTGGCTCCTCCTCCAAGGAGGGCCGGCGGCTAGGGAGGAGTCCTCCCTCCCCAAGGCACCTCCTACGTGCCTCGCCCCTTAGGGTTTCCTACCCCCTAGCCGCATGGGCCCTTGGGGGGCTGGCCCAATAAGGCTAGGGCGAGCCCTTACAGCCCATTCTGGCCTAAGGGGCGTGTTGGAACCCTCCATGGACTTCCGGACCCCTCCGGAATCCTCTGGAACCTTCTAGAAGCTTCCTCGTACAATACCGATAAAACCAGAAACTTTTCCGGTAGCCAAAATATGACTTTCCATGTGTAAATCTTTACCTCCGGACCATTCCAGAGCTCCTCGTGACGTCCGGGATCTCATCCGGGACTCCGAACAACATTCGGTCACCAACGTACATAGCCCAATACTACTCTAGCATCACCGAACGTTAAGCGTGCGGACCCTGCGGGTTCGAGTATCATGTAGACATGACCGAGACACCTCTCCGGCCAATAACCAATAGCGAGACCTGGATGCCCATAGTTTCTCCTACATATTCCACAAAGATCTTCATCGGTCGAACCACGATGTCAAGGATTCAGTTAATCCCGTATGCAGTTCCCTTTGTCCATCGGTATGTTACTTACCCGAGATTCGATCGTCGGTATCTCCATACCTAGTTCAATCTTGTTACTGGCAAGTCTCTTTGCTCGTTCCGTAATACGAGATCATGTGACTAACTCCTTAGTCACATTGCTTGCAAGTTTCTTGTAATGTTGTATTACCAAGAGGGCCCAAAGATACCTCTTCGTCATATGGAGTGACAAATCCCAGTCTCGATCCATGCTAACCCAACAAACACCCTCGAAGATACCTGTAGAGCACCTTTATGATCATCCAGTTACGAAATGACGTTTGATACACACAATGCATTCCTCCGGTGTCAGGGAGTTGCATGATCTCATGGTCATAGGAACAGATACTTGACATGAAGAAAGCAGTAGCAATAAACTAATACGATCAAATGCTATGCTTACGGTTGGGTCTTGTCCATCACATCATTCTCCTAATGATGTGACCCCGTTATCAAATGACAACTCATGTCTATGGTTAGGAAACCTTAACCATCTTTGATCAACGGGCTAGTCTAGTAGAGGCTCACTAGGGACACGGTGTTGTCTATGTATCCATACATGTATTTGAGTTTCCGATCAATACAATTCTAGCATGCATAATAGACGTTTATCATGAACAAGGAAATATGATAACAACCAATTTATTATTGCCTCTAGGGCATATTTCCAACATAAATAACCAGCAATGATTCAATATTTTTTAATGAATAATCTGAACATAAACCCACATTTCATCGGATCCCAACAAACACACTGCAAAGATGATTACATAGGATATATCACCGCGAGAATCGTGGTGATCTTTGCATTGAAGAACATAGAGAGAGAGATAGCCATCTAGGTACTAACTACGGGCACGTGTCTATGCTGAACTACTCACACATCACCATGGGAGCAACAAGGTTTATGTAGAGGCCCTCCATGATTGATCCCCCCTCCGGCAGGGCACCGAAACAAGGCTCCAGATGGGCACTCGGCGAACAGAGACTTGTGGCGGCGGAAAATGTGTTTCGGGATGCTCTCTAGGGTTTTTGGGTTATTAAAGAATTTATAGCCAAGAGATCAGGGCCAGATGCCATGGGAGGTGGCCCCAAGCCATCAGGCTGCGACCACCCCCCGGGCGTGCCCTGTTGGCTTGGCGTCACCCCGTGTGGCCTCCGGTCTCCCCCCGAAGCTTCCAGGTCTTATATTTGTCCAGAAAAAATCATCAAAAGTTTCGGGGTATTTGGACTTCGTTTGGTATAGTATTCCTGAAAGGCCAAAAACAAGCAAAAAATAGCAACTGGCATGGGGCACTATGTTAATAGGTTAGTGCTCAAAAATAATATAAATCAGCAAGCAAATGCTTAAAAAGTATCCTAGAATGATAATATAATAGCATGGAACAATCAAAAATTATAGATACGTTGGAGACGTATGACTTACACACTTTCTTTATGTTTTGAGTCTCTATACTTTACATATCATGGCAATCCTGGCAGAGATATCTCACTTTATTAACATTAAGTGACAGCATTGCTTCCACA
Source organism: Elymus sibiricus (assembly GCA_039707655.1). Taxonomy (NCBI): domain Eukaryota; kingdom Viridiplantae; phylum Streptophyta; class Magnoliopsida; order Poales; family Poaceae; genus Elymus; species Elymus sibiricus. The sequence goes on from CM077673.1 coordinate 339,240,876, forward strand.
AGTTGTTTGAAGATGCTTTTTTGCAACTAGCCTTTTTAATCTTATGGTTTGGTTCTTCCATTGTGTGATGTGTGGCCAGGCTCAATTTTCTTCTAGAACTCTTTAAGAAGTCCATGAATCACAATTAAAGTAAAATATCGACATTATTAAAAATTAGCAATTCCATTTTTTTATGAAAAAAACTATGTGGCAAATGATGCATTCCTCAATTGTAGCTTAACTCATTCGATACAGCTGATAGGAACCACAACAACCCCAGGTCGGTATGAAAATGGAAAGGGTATATTTCTTAGAGTTTTTTTACATCTGTGCCCCTGGTTCCTTAGTTGTACTCATCCATCCCCACGCTCTTAACGTTTGCTCACTTTTACCCACTCCCTTGTCCGAAACCCTCACGAATGGTCATAGCGGAGGATGTCGCCGGGTCAATGGTTTGACCGTTAACTCTGACGAGTGGGGCCGCGTCGTAAGGGCAACTCCAAATCGTATGCCCACGTCCGCTTGGGGCAAAATGGACAGACGGGCCGTCACCTCGGGGACTCGTGGCGGCGTCCCACCTACCCCCACCGCCCAAAGTAAATGCGCACGGGCGGCGGGGCCCGGTCGTAAGGCACCCACCTTCGGGTCGTCGTCCTTGTTTAAGTAGAAACCCGTGGACCGGCCAGTCCACACTCCATAGTAGCTTCCGCTTCCAAAGCCAATCCTGCCCCCTCCACCCCCGGCAGGTTCTAGAAACCCTAGCCCGTCGCCGTCGCCATGACCTGGCCGTGGTCCGGGAAGGGGAAGCATGGCCATGAGGCCGGCTCATCCTCTGGTAGGCGCCGCTCCGGTCGCTCTACGAGCCCACCACCACTACCACCTGCTCTGCCCGCTCCGCCCGCTTTGCCCGCATTTGCAATCGTTCCACCGACTGCCCCGCAGCGCACGCGCCCATACGTCGGCGCAGAAATATGCCAGAGGTATTGGGAGATGGCGAAGCCATTGCCGTGGGGAGATGCCCACCTCCCCGACAACTGGCACCTGTCTGCGGATCGGGTGCCAATCCCTCCGGTGCCGGTGAGTGACCGCGCCCGCCATCAGGAGATCGACCGACGTCGTGCGCGCCTGCCTCCGGATCTCCTCCCTGACCCAAGGTATGGCATCAACTCGCCGTTGTGGGATACGTGGCTCCGCGACGAGCACGACCTGCGGCGGCAGTCATTTTTTGTCGGTTGTCCACCTAGCCCATGCCGACGACGTGCTCCTAGCCCGCCCCAAGTGCGCGGTCGTAGGCGTGTCCGTGGCCTCACACCGACACCATCTCTGTCCCCACCACCACCACCTCCGATGACCGAGGAGGAGGAGGCCGAGCTCATTAGGCGTGTCATGGAGGAATCCACGCGCACGCACGATGAGCGTCAATGGGCGGACATGGAGAGGGCGATGGCCCTCTCTGCGGCCGGCGACGTGGCCATCCCTGAGCTGGAGATGGCCGTCGTCGTCAAGGAGGAGGTGAAGGAGGACGTGGCGGAGGAGCCGCCCCTTGTGGCGTGGAACCCCCGGTTGGTGGGCCATAAGTGGGGGTGGTCGGCCACTGCATCAGAGATGGCCGATGCGCTCGCTGTCCAGTCGTGGGCACCCACGCCGCTGCGGTCACCCGAACCGAAGCAGGAGCCATGGGAGGAGGTGTTGCAGGCGCCGCAAGCGCCTCTGACCTGGAAGGGGCCGCCGGCCCACCTTTGGCAGTCGCCTCCCTACGTCGACCTCACCACCGACGACGAGGAGTAGGACGGCGCTCCTGAAGACGGCGATGGCTTCACCTGCGGGCGGCATTGTCTATATTTTATCTGTGTTTTATACTTTTATCTATGTTTTTACATTAGTTGCTACTGGCCTTGTGTATAATTTTACCCTTTTATCTATGTTTTATATTTAAACTTGGCTAGTTAATGCATGGCAGACTTATGAACTAGGGTGCCCTAGAACTATCGCCGGCCTCTGTGGTCGGCATTATTATAAAGACAGTTCAATATTTCAAAAATGAAAAAATAAGTTCAGATCCTTCTTACTCGCACTGAAATGGAACTCTGGTGATTTTTTTATTTTTTTTATTTTTCGTAAACATAAACCCACCGCCACTCTCTTATCGAACTCTATACAACCCTGTACGTGATAGCTCGTATGTGTGAAGGAGTTTTCATGGAAATGTCCATAAACCAAGATTATTATGGTTTGCCATAACCATGTCACATACAACGGCATTGTGAGTAGGTCTTACATTTTTTTGATTTTTTTTAATTTAGTTCTGCTCATTTGAACTTGGAAATGGTAGCTCACCTATAAAAAAGGGTTTTCTTAAAAATGTCCCTAAACCAAGTTTATCTTTTTTTAGGGTAACTATGTCTTATAAAACGACGAACAGGGAAGGTTTCATACTTTTTGATTTTTTTAATTAGTTAAGGTCATTTGAAAGTTGGTCAAACCTAAGATAACCCCGCTGGCCGACTCAAAACCCCGCGGCATCTCTCCAAACCCTAACGTCGAACTGCAGCCGTCCGATCATACCCTAGCGCCAAGTGACAACCGTCTGATATGGTCTTCTAGAAGGATTTCTGAGGGCAGGCTGCGTGCAGGCTCCGCGTCGTTGGATCACATGGAGGGCTCCACACCATTGGATCATTGGGCGATCCACGAGAGGTTGGTTCTGCTCACCCACTCGTCCATGCAAATTAAACCAAGTCCTGGTTGGGCTTTCGCTAGGCGTTGACTATCGAGGGAGGAGGCACCGCTCCGGCTCCCCGTCCTTATCCATAGCCAGCTATTTAAGCCGGACGGTGTCCCCCAGCCCTAGCTCATCTGCCTGCTCCCTCTCTCCGCCGGCACCCGAGCACTCCCCTCTCCGAGCCCCTCAGCCATGCCACCACGCCGCCAGTACTACACAATCGAACACCGTCTCTTCCTCCTTCGGCAGGTCCAAATTCGGAGGCAAGGGAGGCTACCTCTGGAACCGGAGGAGGATTTCGAGGAGGGGGAGATGGGGGAGGAGGAGCCACAAGAGCCGGAGGAGGAGGCGCCGCCGTAGGAGCCGGAGGAGGAGGCGCCGCCGTAGGAGCCAAAGGAGGAGGCGCCGACGGTCGTGGATCTGTGGCCCAAGCAGCTGGCCATCCTCAACTCCATCTGCTCGGAGTCAGCTGCGGAGGCCTGGCATTTTCGTCAGCAGCAGATGGAGGCAGCACGTGCGGCGTAGGAGGAGGCGCAGGCGGCGGCGCGGGCGGATCAGGCTCCTGCGCAGGCGGATCTGGCTCCGGCGTAGGCGGATCAGGCCATCTCTGACGACGAAGACGCATAGTGCACTAGGTAGTACGTAGGATATATATTGCATGCTTTTGTATGGAACTATGGACATAAGGGACGATATATATTGCATGCTTTTGTATGGACAAAATGGATGGAGGGAGTGACATTTTTCTAGACGAGCATGATACGTCTCCAACGTATCTATAATTTATCAAGTATTCATGCCATATTTACAACAATTTTATATGGTTTTGGTATGATTTGCATGGAACTAATCCGGACTGACACTGTTTTCAGCAGAACTACCGTGGTGTTGTTTTTTGTGCAGAAATAAAAGTTCTCCAAATGCAACGAAACTTTTTGATGATTTTTTTGGAACAAAAGAGGCACTAGAAGCTTCGTGGGAGGGCCAGAAGAACCACGAGGTGGCCACAACCCACAGGGCGCGCCAGCCCCCTGTGGCGCGCCCTGGTGTCTTGTGGGCCCCTCGTGGCCCATCTTCGCGTGAAACCGACGCCCAAAAATCCTATATATTCAGAAACCCCCAGAAATAACCCCAGTACAGAAGTTCCGCCGCCGCAAGCCTCTGTAGCCATGAAAAACCAATCTAGACCCCGTTCCGGCACCCTACCGGAGGGGGAAATCATCACCGGAGGCCATTTTCATCATCCATATGGTCGCCATGATGAGGAGGGAGTAGTCCACCCTCGGGGCCGAGGGTTTGTACCAGTAGCTATGTGTTTAATCTCTCTCTCTCTCGTGTTCTTCATTTGGCACGATCTTGATGTATCGCGGGCTTTGTTAATATAGTTGGATCATATGGTGTTTTCCCCTCTCTATCTTTTTGTGATGAATTGAGTTTTCCCTTTGAGATTTCGCTATTACCGGATTGAATACTTTTAAGGATTTGAGAGCACTTGATCTATGTCTTGGCACTCAACTCGCGGATTCCCGAGGTGACATTGGGGTAATCTATGCATAGGGGTTGATGCACGTTTTCGTCCTACTTTCTCCAGTAGAAATCTTGGGGCACTCTTTGAGGTTCTTTGTGTTGGTGTAGGATCGAAAGTATGTCTAGAGGGGGGGTGATTAGACTACTTGAGCAAATAAAAATTCTACCTTTTCCCAATTTAAGTGTTGGCAGATTTTAGCGATTATAGCAATTCAAGTACACCCTACACATGCATGTCTAAGAGTATAGCAGCGGAAAGTAACAACAACATATGTAGTAGAGGTTAGGGAGGAATATCAAACTCAATTTGGAGAAAAGATGATTTTTCCCGTGGTTCCGATAGGTGGTGCTATCGTACGTCCACGTTTATGGAGTCTTCAACCCATGAAGGGTAACGGTCGCGAGAGTCCACGGAGGGCTTGATAACCCACAAGTATAGGGGATCGCAACAGTTTTCGAGGGTAGAGTATTCAACCCAAATATATTGATTCGACACAAGGGGAGCCAAAGAATATTCTCGAGTATTAGCAGCTGAGTTGTCAATTCAACCAAACCTGAAAGACTTAGTATCTGCAGCAAAGTATTCAGTAGCAAAGCAGTATGGAAGTAACGGTAACAATGGCAAAGTGACAGTAGCAGTTTTGTAGTGATTGTAACAGTAGCAACGGAAAAGTAGCTTAGCAAAGATCAATATGTGAAAAGCTCATAGGCAATGGATCAGTGATGGATAATTATGTCGGATGGCATTTATCATGCAATGGTTATAACATAGGGTGACACAGAACTAGCTCCAATTCATCAATGTAATGTAGGCATGTATTCCATATATAGTCATACGTGCTTATGGAAAAGAACTTGCATGACATCTTTTGTCCTACCCTCCCGTGGCAGCGGGGTCCTAATGGAAACTAAGGGATATTAAGGCCTCCTTTTAATAGAGAATCGGACCAAAGCATTAGCACTTAGTGAATACATGAACTCCTCAAACTACGGTAATCACCGGAAAGAATCCTAGTTATTGTCACCCTGGGGGATGCGGATCATAACACGTAATAGGTGTCTATAACTTGCAAGATAGGATCAAGAACACATATATATTCATGAAAACATAATAGGTCCAGATCTGAAATCATGGCACTCGGGCCCTAGTGACAAGCATTAAGCATAGCAAAGTCATAACAACATCAATCTCAGAACATAGTGGATACTAGGGATCAAACCCTAACAAAACTAACTCGATTACATGGTAAATCACATCCAACCCATCACCGTCCAGCAATCCTATGATGGAATTACTCACGAACGGCGGAGAGCATCATGAAATTGGTGATGAAGGATGGTTGGTGATGACGACGGCGTCGATTTCCCCTCTCCGGAGCCCAAAACGGACCCCAGATCTGCCCTTCCGAGGAAGAATAGGAGGTGGCGGCGGCTCCGTATCGTAAAACGCGATGAACTCTTCTCCTCTATTTTTTTCTCCACGGATGTGAATATATAGAGTTAGAATCGAGCTCGGAGGAGCCACGGGGGGCCCACAAGCCACCAGGGCACGCCCTAGGGGGAGCGCCCTCCTGGCTTGTGGCCAACAGGTGGACCCCCCTGGCTTGATTCTTTCGCCAATATTTTTTATTAATTCCAAAAATATTCTTCGTAAATTTTCAGGTCAATCCGAGAACTTTTATTTCTGCACAAAAATAACACCAAGGCAATTCTGCTGAAAACAGCGTCAGTCCGGGTTAGTTCCATTCAAATCATGCAAATTAGAGTCCAAAACAAGAGCAAAAGAGTTTGGAAAAGTAGATACGATGGAGACGTATCAACTCCCCCAAGCTTAACCCATTGCTTGTCCTCAAGCAATTCAGTTGACAAACTGAAAGTGATAAAGAAAAACTTTTACAAACTCTGTTTGATCTTGTTGTTGTAAATATGTCTAACTGATGTTCAGATTTTCAGCAAAGATTATAGACTAACCACATTCACAATAACATTTAGGTCTCACATTTACTCATATCAATGACATAATCAACTAGCGAGCAATAATAATAAATCTCGGATGACAACAATTTTATCAAAACAATCATGATACAATATGATATAATGGTATCTCGCTAGCCCTTTCTGAGACCGCAAAACATAAATGCAGAGCACCTCTGAAGAACAAGGACTGACTAGACATTGTAATTCATGGTGAAAGAGATCCAGTCACAATCATACTCAATATCAATTAATAACAAAGCATACAAATGACGGCGGTGCTCTCTAACTGGTGATTTTTATAAGAGGAGGATGACTCAACAGTGAAATAAATAGATAGGCCCTTCGCAGAGGGAAGCAGGGATTTGTAGAGGTGCCAGAGCTCGAGCTTTTAAAACAGAGATGAATATAATTTTGAGCGATATGCTTTCATTGTCAACATAACAACTAAGAGATCTCGGTATCTTCCATGCTAGATACATTATAGGCGGTTCCCAAACAGAATAGTAAAGTTTTAGTCCCGCTCCACCAATCAATCACACTCCACGGCGAGCCGAATCCACGGGTACCGTCCATACAAACAATAATCCTGGGGGAGTTTTGTTTCATTATATTTTGATTTGATTTTTGAGCATGGAACTGGGAATCCCGAATACCAGCCACTTTCTCGTGAATGATAGTGAATCAACACGTATCGTGAGAATAACCCACCTAGCATGGAAGATACTGACAGCCCCTAGTCACCATATGAGCGATTCGGGCATACAAAACAGAATATTATTTGAAGGTTTAGAGTTTGGCACGTGCAAATTTACGTGGAACGGCAAGTAAATACCGCATATAGGTAGGTATGGTGGACTTATATGGAACAACTTTGGGTTTATGGAAATGGATGCACAAGTAGTATTCCTGCTTAGTACAGGTGAAGGCTAGCAAGAGACTGGGAAGTGACCAACTAGAGAGCGACAACAGTCATAAACATGCATTGAGATTAACGAACATTGAATGCAAGCATGAGTAGGATATAAATTACCATGAACATAAATATCATGGAGGCTATGTTGATTTTGTTTCAACTACATGTGTGAACATGTGCCAAGTCAAGCCACTTGAATCATTCAGAGGAGGATGCCATTCTATCATACTACATCACAACCATTTTAAAATACATGTTGGCACTCAAGACAAACCATTATACACTCTTAGCTAATTAAGCATGGCATGAGTAACTATAATCTCTAATTGTCATTGCAAACATGTTTCATCCATAATGAGCTGAATCCAGAACGATGAGCTAATCATATTTACAAAAACAAAATAGGTCGAGTTCGTACCAGCTTTTCTCCATCTCAATCACTTCATCATATATCGTCATTATTGCCTTTCACTTGCACGACCGAACGGTGTGAATAATAAAGAGAGTGCACGTGCATTGGACTAAGCTGGAATCTGCAAACAATAACTTAAAGGAGAAGGCAAGGTAATATGGGCTCTCTGTAAGATAAACAATAATGCATATGAGAGCCACTCAACATTTTCATTGTGGTCTTCTCCTTACGACCCAAAGAAAAGAAATTTCAAAATAAGAACGAGAAAAACTATCTACACGGGAAAGCTCCCAACAAGCAAAAGAAGAACGAGAAATCTTTTGGGGTTTTCTTTTAATACTACAATTAAACAAACCGAAAGGTAAAGCTAGAACTAATTTTTTTTATTTTTATTTTTGGATTTTTCTCAAGGTTAATTAAGCACACAAGAAGAAGGCGGAAAGAAGAAATAAAATGCCATGGATGATACAATGAAAACGTATGAACACCGACAAATGAGATGAGTGTGTGAACATGAATGTATTGTTGGTGAGAAATACGTACTCCCCCAAGCTTAGGCTTTTAGCCTAAGTTGGTCTAGGGCCATGGCTGGCCCGGATAATATCCAAAGTCGTAGTTGGGGTTGTACTGGGCTACGGCAGCTACTGCCTGAGCGGCTGCAGCGCGAAGTCGAGCGGCTTCCACTTTTCTCTCGTACTCGTTTGCCTCCTCTCTAGTTATAAAGTGTCTCCATTTTTCCTGAAAGTTAAAGAAGGCAGGAGCAGGAAGGGTAATATGGACAGCACGCTGTCTGTCAAAAATTAGTCGGTACAGGAGGGATTGTTCGTTTCTCTCAAGAAACTGGTAGCGCACCGTAGCCTCATAATCAAGGAAAGCAGGTGGTAACTCAATATCATTCCCCCTTATGGATACCCCAAGATATTTAGCTAAACGGGTGGCATAAATCCCGCCAAAGAAATCTCCTTCTTTGGCGTTCAAATGTAGCCTCCTAGCAATATTGGCCCCCAAATTATAACGTCTATCATTCATTACCGCACACTTGAGGACGCTAAGATCTGATGCACAAAGGTGGCTATGATCATGTTTACCATTAATGCATCTACCTATAAAGAGAGCGAAATAATGTAGGGCAGGAAAGTGAATGCTCCCTATGGTAGCCTGTTTGATGTTCCTAGTTTCTCCCACACTGATGCTAGCAAGAAAATCGATATATTCAGTTTTGCGCGGCTTAATATAACTACCCCATTGTGGAATTTTGCATGCATCATTAAAATCTTCTAGGTCCATGGTAAAAGATTTATCATAAAGATCAAACAGGACATAATGATTATTGCGCTGGGAAGTAAACTCAAATCTTCGCACAAATGAATCAGTGAGGTAATGAAACTGCTGACACTTATCTGACACGAAGTCCTCAAGGCCAGCATTTTATACGTATTCGTCAAATTCTTCCTTGAAACCTACTTGAACCATGAATTGATTCGACGGCCATTCGGAAGGCCGTACTTGTGCTTCCCTTGGTGGTTCAAAGTCAGGCTCACGTATAGCGATCCTTTGGCCATGCTTCCTCGAGGGACCTCCTTGGTATGTCCTCCTAAACATTCCCCCCCCCTTTTTTCTGTAAAATTTCTGAAATTTTTAGTGAATCAAAATAAAAGTGAACAAAACTCAACAAAACTTATAGCAACTACTCCCACAAGTGCCTAGAGGCTATATCACGCATCAAAACTACTTGGGACCATACAAATTTGACATGCAAGCTCAAGAACAAGGTCACCACAGCAGCAAAAATTTGCAATATATAAAGCACTAGAACAAAAACTAATTGGACCATTGGAGGAGGCACATACCGAAGAACAATCCCCCAAAAACAGTTTTGCAAATGGAGCTTTGAGCAAGGAGATCAAAAATGGCAGCAAGATGAGCTAGAACACGGGTTTGAGCAATGGTGGGATTTTTTTTAGAGGAAGACGAAGTGGATGGGTGCTGGATTAAGTGAGGGGGGCCTACGTGGGACCCACAAGCCACCAGGGCACGCCCAGGGGGGGTGGGCACGCCCTGCAGGCTTGTGGCCCACTGGTGCAGCCCCCTGATGTGTTCTCAGTGCCCAAAATTCTTAAATATTCCAGAAAAAATCATACTAAATTTTTAGGGAATTCTGAGAACTTTTATTTTCAGGTCATTTTTTATTGCACGGATAAAACAGAAAACAGAAAAATAATAGCATTTTTACTAAATTAAGTCTAAAGAACAGAAAGTAAAAGTTGGGTACATAAGGTTGTGCTTTCTAAATTCATCCATCTCATGCTCATCAAAAAGAATCCATCAATAAGGTTGATCAAGTCTTATTGACAAACTTTTTTCGAATGACACGGAACCGGAGAATTTTCGAATAACACTAGGTTACCTCAATGGGGATATGCATGTCCCCAACAATAAGTATATCATATTTCTTTTTGGCAGTAGGGAGAGGGAATTCAAAGTCTCCAATAATAATCGTTGAAATTTTTTCAATGGAGTTGATACTATGAACTTGAGGTTGTTTCTTCGGAAAGTGTACCGTATGCTCATTACCATTAACATGAAAAGTGACATTGCCCTTGTTGCAATCAATAACAGCCCCTACAGTATTCAAAAAGGGTCTACCAAGGATGATCGACATACTGTCGTCCTCGGGAATATCAAGAATAACAAAGTCCGTTAGGATAGTAACATTTGCAACTACGACAGGCACATCCTCACAAATACCGATGGGTAAGGCAGTTGATTTATCAGCCATTTGCAAAGAGATTCAGTAGGTGTCAACTTATTCAAATCAAGTCTACGATACAAAGAGAAAGGCATAACACTAACACCAGCTCCAAGGTCACATAAAGCAGTTTTAACATAGTTTCCTTTAATAGAACATGGTATAGTAGGTACTCCGGGATCTCCTAGTTTCTTTGGTATTCCACCCTTAAAGGTATAATTAGCAAGCATGGTGGAAATCTCAGCTTCCGGTATATTTCTTTTATTTGTCACAATATTTTTCATATACTTAGCATAAGGAGACATTTTTAGAATATCAGTCAAGCGCATACGCAAAAAGACAGGTCTAAGCATTTCAACAAAGCGCTCAAAATCCTCATCATCCTTTTTCTTGGATGGCTTAGTAGGAAAAGGCATGGGTTTCTGAACCCAAGGTTCTCTTTCTTTACCATGTTTCCTAGCAACAAAGTCTCTTTTGTCATACCTTTTGTTCTTAGGTTGTGGGTTATCAAGATCAACAGCAGGTTCAATCTCCACATCATTATCATTACTAGGTTGAGCATCAACATGAACATCATATTAATATTATCACTAGGCTCAAGTTCATTACCAGATTGTGTCTCAGCATCAGAAATGGAAATATCATTTGGGTTTTCATGTGTATCTATAACAGGTTCACTAGCAGCATGCAAAGTCCTATCGTCATTCTTTTTCCTTTTATTACTGGGACGACTAGGTGCATCAGTATTAATTCTCTAAGAATCTTGCTCGATTCTCTTAGGATGGCCCTCAGGATACAAAGGTTCCTGAGTCATTTTACCACCTCTAGTCACAACTCTAACAGAATGATCATTGTTCTTACCAATCATCTCATTAAGCAAATCATTGTGTGCCTTAAGTACTTGTTCTACTTGAGTAGTTACCATGGAAGCATGTTTACTAATAAGCTTAAGATCATTAACAGTTCTACTCATGTAATCACCTAAGCGATCAAGCATGTAAGCATTATGTTTCAATTGTCTACTAACATAAGCATTGAAATTTTCTTGCTTAACAATAAAGTTATCAACCTCATCCAAGCATTGGCTAGCAGACTTATTATAAGGAATATCACCTTCATCAAATCTACGGAGGGAATTTACCTCTACTACCTGTGTCGGGTTATCAAGACCATGTATTTCTTCAATAGGTGGTAGATTCTTAACATCTTCAGCTTTAATACCTTTTTCTTTCATAGATTTCTTTGCCTCTTGCATATCTTCAGGACTGAGAAATAGAATACCTCTTTTCTTCAGAGTTGGCTTTGGAGGTGGTTCGGGAATAGTCCAATCATTATCATTGCTCAATATATTATTCAATAGTAGTTCAGCTTGTTCAACAGTTCGTTCCCTGAAAACACAACCAGCACAACTATCTAGGTGGTCCCTAGAAGCATCGGTTAGTCCATTATAAAAGATATCAAGTATTTCGTTTTTCTTGAGAGGATGATCAGGCAAAGAATTAAGTAATTGGAGAAGCCTCCCCCAAGCTTGTGGGAGACTCTCTTCTTCAATTTGCACAAAGTTAAATATTTCCTGCAAGGCAGCTTGTTTCTTATGGGCAGGAAAATACTTTTCAGAGAAGAAATATATCATATCCTGGGGACTACGCACACAACCAGGAGCAAGAGAATTAAACCATATCTTAGCATCACCCTTTAATGAGAAAGGAAACAACTTAAGAATATAGTAATAACGAATTTTTTCCTCATGAGTAAATAGGGTGGCTATATCATTCAATTTAGTAAGATGTGCCACGACAGTTTCAGATTCATAACCATGGAAAGGATCAGATTCAACCAAAGTAATTAACTCAGGATCGACAGAGAATTCATAATCCTTATCAGTAACAAAGATAGGTGAAGTAGCAAACTTAGGATCATTTTGCATTCTAGCATTCAAAGATTTTTCCTTCCATTTGCATAGCAATTTCTTAAGATCATCTCTATCCTTACAAGCAAGAAAGTCCCTAGCTACCGCTCCTTCCATAACATAACCCTTAGGTATATTAGGCAATTCATATCTAGGAGAGCTAGGTCTAGCAGGTGTCTCATAGTGTTCAGTTTCAACAATTTCACCAGTTTCAGAAATATCTTCAGTTTCAGCATTGACTCTAGCAATTTGTTCATCAAGAAATTCACCCAGTGGCACAGTAGTATCAAGCAAAGTATCATCATAAGCATCATGCATAGCAGAAGTGGAATCATCAACTACTTGCGACATATTAGAATCAATAGCAGGTGGTGGTGTCACAAGTTTACTCATAACAGAAGGTGAATCAAGTGCAGAGCTAGATGGCAGTTCCTTACCTATCCTCGTAGTAGAGGGGTAGATCTTGGTTTTAGCATCTTTCAGATTCTTCATAGTGATGAACAGATATAAATCCCAAGTGACTCAGAGAATAGAGCTATTCTCCCCAGCAACGGCGCCAGAAAAAGGTCTTGATAACCCACAAGTATAGGGGATCGCAACAGTTTTCGAGGGTAGAGTATTCAACCCAAATTTATTGATTCGACACAAGGGGAGCCAAAGAATATTCTCAAGTATTAGCAGCTGAGTTGTCAATTCAACCACACCTGAAAGACTTAGTATCTGCAGCAAAGTATTCAGAAGCAAAGCAGTATGGAAGTAACGGTAACAATGGCAAAGTGACAGTAGCAGTTTTGTAGTGATTGTAACAGTAGCAACGGAAAAGTAGCTTAGCAAAGATCAATATGTGAAAAGCTCGTAGGCAATGGATCAGTGATGGATAATTATGTCGGATGGCATTCATCATGCAATGGTTATAACATAGGGTGACACAGAACTAGCTCCAATTCATCAATGTAATTTAGGCATGTATTCCATATATAGTCATACGTGCTTATGGAAAAGAACTTGCATGACATCTTTTGTCCTACCCTCCCGTGGCAGTGGGGTCCTAATGGAAACTAAGGTATATTAAGGCCTCCTTTTAATAGAGAACCGAACCAAAGCATTAGCACATAGTGAATACATGAACTCCTCAAACTACGGTAATCACCGGAAAAAATCCCAGTTATTGTCACCCTGGGGGATGCGGATCATAACTCGTAATAGGTGTCTATAACTTGCAAGATAGGATCAAGAACACATATATATTCATGAAAACATAATAGGTTCAGATCTGAAATCATGGCACTCGGGCCCTAGTGACAAGCATTAAGCATAGCAAACTCATAGCAACATCAATCTCAGAACATAGTGGATACTAGGGATCAAACCCTAACAAAACTAACTCGATTACATGGTAAATCTCATCCAACCCATCACCGTCCAGCAAGCCTACGATGGAATTACACACGAACGGCGGAGAGCATCATGAAATTGGTGATGAAGGATGGTTGGTGATGACGACGGCGTCGATTTCCCCTCTCCAGAGCCCAAAACGGACCCCAGATCTGCCCTTCCGAGGAAGAACAGTAGGTGGCGGCGGCTCCGTATCGTAAAACGCGATGAACTCTTCTCCTCTATTTTTTTTCTCCACAGATGTGAATATATAGAGTTGGAATCGAGGTTGGAGGAGCCACGGGGGGCCCACAAGCCACCAGGGCACGCCCTCCTGGCTTGATTCTTTCGCCAATATTTTTTATTAATTCCAAAAATATTCTCCGTAAATTTTTAGGTCAATCCGAGAACTTTTATTTCTGCACAAAAATAACACCAAGGCAATTCTGCTGAAAACAGCGTCAGTCCGGGTTAGTTCCATTCAAATCATGCAAATTAGAGTCCAAAACAAGGGCAAAAGAGTTTGGAAAAGTAGATACGATGGAGACATATCAAGGCTCCACCCATAAGGGTCCACGAAGCAGCAACCTTGACTATTCCATAACGGCTTCCGTCCACGAAGGACTAGCCTCACTATAGGTAGATCTTCACGAAGTAGGCGATCTCCTTGCCCGTACAAACTTCTTGGTTCAACTCCACAACACGAAGTAGGAGGCTCCCAAGCGACACCTAACCAATCTAGGAGGCACCACCCTCCAAAAGGTAATAGGCTCGGTAATGTCGATGAACTCCTTGCTCTTGTGCTTCAAGATGATAGACTCCTCAACACACAATCACTCTCTCACAAATTTGGCTTTGGTGGAAGAGATTGATTTGGTGGAAAGCAACTTGGGGAGGCTAGAGATCAAGATTCATATGGATGGAGTGGAATGGCTTGATCTCAACACATGATTAGGTGGCTCTCTCTCAGAAAATTGGATGGGGCAAGTATGGAATAGTTTTGAGTGCTTCTCTTTCGAGTGGGTGGTGGTGAAGGGGTATATAGGCATCCCCAAAAATCCAACCGTTACACCTAAAGTGTCCAACTCGGTGGCACCGATGTATAAAACTCGGTGGTACCGAGTTGCTCCAAAGGTAGCAACTTTTGAATCTCGGTGAGACCGGTACAGAAATCTCGGTGGTACCAATTTAGTGACCAACGGCCAGTTCCCAAAACTCGGTGACGCCGATCCAAAATCTCAGAATTTCCGATATTAAGAAACGAGGTAACAGAGAGTTGGCAAGCTGAACTCGGTGGCACCAAATCAGAATCAGTTGCACCGAAGAGCTAGGGTTTGGCATGGGTCGGTCTGAGGTGGGAATCGGTGGGACCGAGTGGAAATTGTTGGTAGCACCGATTTTCAAGATAGGCTTGGACATACTTTTGTGGAAGAGTTTGTGGGTGTTTTTTGTGACTATCACTTGTGCACGTGGAGCATCTTGTTCACCAACAGTATCTTACCCCCTTTTAATAGTATTGGCTTTCCTATGGACTCAAGGTGATTTCTCACAAAGTAAAATGTAGAGTCTTCTTGCTTGAAGCTTTGCCAATCCATTTCCTTGCATCTAGGGGTTTCTCCACAATCCTTTTGCCAACTCATCATTGAACTTTTCCTGAAATATGCTTAGTGGAAACATTAGTTCAATGACATATATGTTGTTATTGATTACCAAAACCACCAAGGGAGTTAATGTGCTTTCAATCTCCCCTTTTTTGGTAATTGATGACAACATATAGATCAAAGCTTTGACATATGATATAATCACTGAATATAATCGTCGCTTTGAGAAGTATGTGATAAGCAGGAGCTCCCCCTAAATTTGTGCATTATTTTAAGTTTGCGTTTGAATGCAAATGCACAATCGATTAGGTACATGGGGCACTCTTTCATGTCACATACAACTTGGTGGTGTGCGAGAATAATAAGAATGAATATCATAGCACAACACAATCAAGCAAAGGTGAATGATCATTTCATAAGCATCACAAGGATAGGAAATAGTAGCACAATCAAGTGTATGATCAAACACCAACAAAGTTTAACACAAGCAAACCAACCAAAAGTTATCAATGTTTTGAAAAGCGATAAAAAGCAACGATCTCTCTCTCGAAGCCTAAAGATCTATATACATCTTCTCCCCCTTTGGCAACAAGTTACCAAAAAGTTCAAAGGTATATAACTAAGCGCTATTCTGGGGCTGATCTCCTCCGGTGGCTGATGAAGGAGTCGAGAGAACGGCATCAGCGAAGACTTCTGTAGACATCATGGACGGAGTCGGAGTAGCAACTGGAGGTGCTGGAGGAGCTGAATGAGCTGAAGGAGCTGCGACAGGTGCTGATGAAGAAGGTCTAGACTCTGGAGCTGGCACTGTGGCAGATCTGGGCTGAGTCCTGAACTGAGTGGCTGTCCTAAGATGTGGACTATCCTCATCATCATCAGTAGTGTGGGGACTGGGCACGCCATCAACTTCCTTCTTGAGCTCATTCACAGTCACTGTGAGCTCATCCTCCTTGTTGTTGAGAATATGGAATTTGGTGTCAACAATCCTCGAGAGGCTCTCCTGGTTCTTCAGAATGTTCCCGATGTCCTTCTGCATGCTGAGCATAGAGCTAAGTAGAAGATCCATCTGCTCACTCCTAGTCTATGGCACCTGAGAACTGGAGTCTCTGGCTGCCTGTGCCTGTGCCTGTGCTGTAGCTGAGGTGGGATGATCTGGGTCCATCACCACAAGGTTGTCCTCTAGCTCTGCCAAGAGTGGAAAATGTGGTCGGTTAAGTGCATATATGTGCTTCTCCAACTTGGAGTTGATAAGCATCTGTATATATGGAGCGTATCCACATGACCTCTTCTGATCTGCTGCAGTCCTCTTCACTATTTCAACTATTAAGTCCATCACTCTGAATCTGGTATGTTGATCAAGATGGAGCGGCATGTTGATAGAATAGCCTCTTATCATCTTCTCATCTCCAGACTTAGGCATCAAGGTATGCCTTAGGATAGTGTTGATCGTGCGTAGACCAGCCTGGAGGAAGTAAATGGATCCAAACTTGTGTGATGGCAAGTTTGCAGCAGGGATCTCATTGTACATGTTCTTCATAGCATTGTGATTGGCCTTGGACTCGGAGTACACATGCAAGTCTCCGTCTTGCACCTGTGGAGATCCTAAGATGGCAGCCCACTCCTTAACTGTGGATTCATATCTGGTGCCTTCTGTCATCCACACAATCCTACCATCTCCATATAAATGTGCAGTGGAGTAGAATTGCATGATCATCTCGTCGTTCCAAGCGGTAAACTCCTTACCAACAAACTCATCAAGGCCAATGCAGTGGAAGTTATCTTGCACACTTGGGAAGTAGTCCTCATTATCCTTGATGTGCTTCCAATCCACATATCTCATGTCACTCACTGCGGGGCTCTTATCAAGCAAAACTGTTTCATAGAAATCTTGTTGCTCCTTTGTATAGAACCTGTAGTCCACAGCTGTCCTCCTCCTCTGAGAGTAAGGATCAATAGCTATCCACTCTCTCAAACCCGAGTCCTTCCTCTTCTTCATGTCTTCAGCAACAGGATGGCTGGCATTGTGCTCTGGAAGGTGTGGTCTAAGCTTCATCAAAACAAACTGTGTATCATCCTCAGCTTCCCTGAAAGTGGAAGTCTTGTTCTTGCTAGAAGCTGGGATGTCTCTGGAAAACTCTTGGGTTTAGGAGCAGCAGCAGCCTTCTTGGGGGCAGTCTTGGTGCCTTTGGATGATGTATCCTTAGGCATAGCATCAGCCATAAGCTTCTTCTTCTTAGGAGGAGCCTTGGTAGCTGGCTCTTCCTCTTCTTTTGCCTCAGCCTCTGGATCCTCATACATAGAGGTAGGCCTGCCCATAACATGAATGATCCTCTTCCTGGACTTCTTCTTCTCTCCTGTCTTCTTAGGCATGGACTTCTTTGAGGGCTCAACAGTCATTGTTGCCCTAGCACTCTCTGGTGCTCTCACTGACCCTCAGCTAGCATACTCCTTCCTTATAGCCTTCTTCTTGGATGTAGTGGCAGCAGCAGTGCTCTTGGCAGTAGCATCTTTCTTGGGCAGCTCTTCTGGAAAAAAGTCTTCATCCTCCTCATTAGAATTGAGCTTTCTTCTTGCCCTGGTTGCAGCTTTGGGCAGATCTGGTGAGCTAGGTACATCATCATAGCTCTCATCAGGACTAGTGTCTAAGCTCATGTCAACATTCTTCTCTCTGAAATCATTCTGGCTATCATCAGAACCTGACATCTCTGACCCTGTGAAATAGAGTATAGAAGAGTGGAAGGGTTGAGTCATCACAAAATGCAGACAATTTTCAAAGATTTGAACTAAAATTTCTCAAGATTTGCATTCTGCCAAGTGAATATCGGTACAACCGAGGCAAACTTTTCGGACCCACCAAGACAAACAACCTTCATTACAGAAATTGGCACCACTTTCGCTGAGACCAAAAATGGTCACTCAGTTTCACCGAGGTTGTTCTCAGTTGACCAGAAAAGGGAATCGGTGCTACCGATTCTTTTGCGTCGATTCCACCGGGATTCAAGTTGCAGACGGCAAACCCTAAAAAATCTTTCGTTCGCTATTCTACTGGAAGTTCTTGTGGATAGATCAATCTCAAAGCTTGTCTTATCGATGGAAAAGTCCTAATGCGCAAGATTTGGAGGGAGGAGCGCACGAGGGGTCGAAACCGTACCCTAATTCGGTGACGATCTTGCTACGGCGGCGACGGTGGTGAAGATTCCGTAGACGGCGTGGACTTCCAACGGTGGAGGCGCTCTGGAAGACGAATGAGACGACCAGGGGCCCTTGTTCGGCAGCTAGGGTTTTGGAGGGGATGACGTTTGAGAAAGTAATTTCAAAAGTTGGGTCCGCCTCTTTATATACCCGTGACTGTCGGTGACACCGGTTCTAACTTTTCGGTGTCACCGAGTTCCTCTACTGTCAGCTGACAGGGAAACTCGGTGTAACCGAGAAGATGGAATCGGTGATACCGAGTGTGAAAACCAGATCAACCCTAGGCATTCGGTGAGACCGAGATTTTGGTATTGGTTCCACCGAGATGCACTTGAGAGGTTTTAATGGTCAGTCCTTTGTCGATACGGAACTCCGAGTGCTCCTCACACAGAGAGATCGAAAAGTACTTGTTCAAATTTTGTGATGCAGCAAGAATGGAATATGAGATGAGAAAGCATAGATAGCTAGAGAGTGGTCCTAGCCATTCTTGTCCATCCAATTGGCAAAAGAAAAAACCAAAGTCCAAATAGCAACAATTGGATGTCCTCGAATGGATAAATAAATGCAGACCAACATGCTCACACAATAAGATGTCAAATGAAATCATGGCAAACATGCACATACATACTAGCATCTATCAAGCATTTTGGCGAAGACGGAGTCATCTATATATGAGTATATTGACTTAGGAGCCAAGTAAGAATACTTGATCATAGGTCATACTCATCGTTTAAGCACAAGTGGGGTTACCACTTTTACATAAAGCATTTAATGTTGTCACATTCTAAGAGATGCTTTAACTCAAGTCTTAGAGTAAAGCTCCCCCTTGATGTGACATCCCCCCATAGGAGGGATAAACTAACCTTGGGTTTGTCGTAGAAGACTTCATGTGGGTGATGAAGTGGTGGATGCTCAAGGTTGATGAAGATCACCAAGAGTTGGGAGCATCCTTGTTGTTTCCTTACTCTTCTCACCTACATGGGTTAGTCCCAACACACAAGAGACAAATACAAGGATATCTATGGACATGGAGTGCAAAGCATACATGATAATGTCCATGGATTTGTTGATTACTTGTCCCTTGCTTACCTTTGAGGGAATGTGTGACTCCTTGAACTATTGCATGATGTTGACGTTGATTGCAACTAATTCTTGCCAATAATGAATGTGAGTGAATTTCATTGGCGGAGTCACCCCTCAAGAACTTCTCTAGTTCTTCTTCTTGGGGACCCACATCAACTTGATGGGGATCCTTGGTGTTGAAGTGGCACTTGTAGAAGTTGAGCTTGGAGTAGCCTTGGGAACCCACTCCACCAAAGCTTGGGATTCATCTTCATTTGAGTCAATGTCCTCTTGAAGCTTGTCCTTGCCCTTGAGCTTGTGGTCTTGTGGTGGAAGGTCATCTTGAGTGTTTGTTCCCTTGGGAAGAGTATGTTCATACTTCTCTCTTTGAGGAACAAACTTGGGCTTGGGGTATTGACCTTCTTCCCATTCAACTCCATTTGCGTTGAAGTAGCCAATGCCATGGTTCTTCCGGTATCCTCCGTGCTTGTGTACAATTTCCTCAAATTGCTTACACCCAGCAAGACTCTTGTAGATACCTTTCTCTATAATCCCTTTCAATAAATTGTTTTCTTGCTCAAGTGTAACTTGGCTCAGAGAATCATCATTAGTGGAATCAATAGAACTACTAGAAGCAACATCATTAGATTTAGCATTTTTATTGTTGCTACTAGATGAAGAACCTTTCTTGCCTTTGTTAATAGTTTGTCTAGGTTTAACTTGTGGCATGAATGTAGACAAGAGTAATCGTTTGGCTAGATAAGATGAAGTCTTTTTTCGGAGATCGTCATTGATAGCTTTAAGAAACTCATGTTCTTGCTCCAAGGTGAGCTTCTCGTGTGTCCTTACAAGCTCTATATGATCTTCTAGAGTAGATTCATGGGCTAACTTAAGAGTGTTTAATTATTTAGTTAGTTGTTCTATTTTCATCTTATCATCATCAACCGACTTATCTTGACTAGCATGAAAATTATCAAGTTCATTTTGACTAAAATCACTAGTTTTATCAAAGAGCAAGTCATCATCACCAAGTAAATCATCTTCATCACTATTGAAATCAAGATACTCGGGGTGTGATACCTTGGGGCCTTTAGCCATGAAGCAACTTCCACTCCCTTCATTTGGTGAATCAAATAGATCATAGGAGTTGGTAGTCACTAGTGCAAGTCCGGCAACACCTTCATCTTGACTATAGTCGGAGTTGGAGTGATAGCTTCTCTCGGAGTGGTTGTCGGATTCGGAGCTGGAAACCCATTCACCAACATGAGCTTGATGTCTTCTTCTTGAGTAGCTCTTTCTGTACTTGTCCTTCTTCTCCGAGTCCCTACTTCTCCTTGAGGGTCTTCGTTCATAACGATCATCTCTACTCCTTCTCTCTCATTGAGGTGATTCATTTCTTGAGCTTCGTCTTCTAGGTGATTCTTCTCTTCGTTTGTAGGGAGTCGTGCACTCATTGGAGTAGTGTCCGGGCTTCCCACAATTGTAGCAGTTTCGGTCACGACTTGACGAACGCTTTTCTTCATATCTTGAGTTGGAGCTTCATTCTTTGCCTCTATTCTTGTAGAACTTGTTGAATTTCTTGACCATGAGGCTTATCTCTTCATTGGTGACAAGGTTGTTGCTTGAAGTTGCGGGAGCATCACTTGTGGCTTTGTAAGCACCGCTAGACTTGTTGTGAAGCCCTTCTTTGTCTTTGAGTGTCATCTCATGAGCCTTCCAATGACTTCCGTAGGCTTGAGATCTTTGTAGTTGGGCATCATTTGGATCAAGGTGCACACGGTGTCGTATCTCTCATCCAAAGCTCTAAGTATCTTTTTGATGATGAATTTGTCGGTCATTTCTTCACTTCCTAAGCCGGCAATCTCATTTGTGATGAGAGCTAGCCTAGAGTACATTTCAGCGACTCCTTCACCATCCTTGATCTTGAACTTGTCAAGTTGACTTTGAAGAACATCCAACTTGGATTCTCTCACGGATTCGGTACCTTCGAGCATATCAACCAAAGTATCCCAAATCTCTTTTGCATTCTCAAGACGGCTGATTTTGTTGAATTCTTCGGGGCATAGGCAGTTGAAGAGAATGTCACATGCTTGAGCATTGTATTGCAACATCTTCAATTCATCCGCGGTCGCTTCACGATCCGGTTCCTTTCCATCACCAAAGAATTCACCTTGCAAGCCAACACGAACAACAGCCCAAACGACGGGGTTATGACCAAGAATATGCATTTTCATTTTGTGCTTCCAACTAGCAAAATTTGTGCCATCAAAGTACGGACCTCTACGGTGATAATTTTCCTCACTAGACGCCATACTCTCCTAGGTTGTGAGACCAATGCAATGGAGACCAAAGCTCTGATACCACTTGTAGGATCGAAAGTATGTCTAGAGGGGGGGTGATTAGACTACTTGAGCAAATGAAAATTCTACCTTTTCCCAATTTTAAGTGTTGGCAGATTTTAGCGATTATAGCAATTCAAGTACACCCTACAAATGCATGTCTAAGAGTGTAGCAGCGGAAAGTAACAACAGCATATGTAGTAGAGGGTAGGGAGGAATATCAAACGCAATTTGGAGACACGATGATTTTTCCCGTGGTTCCGATAGGTGGTGCTATCGTACGTCCACGTTTATGGAGTCTTCAACCCACGAAGGTTAACGGTAGCGAGAGTCCACGGAGGGCTCCACCCATAAGGGTCCACGAAGTAGCAACCTTGACTATTCCATAATGGCTTCCGTCCACGAAGGACTATCCTCACTATGGGTAGATCTTCACGAAGTAGGCGATCTCCTTGCCCGTACAAACTTCTTGGTTCAACTCCACAACACGAAGTAGGAGGCTCCCAAGCGACACCTAACCAATCTAGGAGGCACCACCCTCCAAAAGGTAATAGGCTCGGTAATGTCGATGAACTCCTTGCTCTTGTGCTTCAAGATGATAGACTCCTCAACACACAATCACTCTCTCACAGATTTGC
This sequence comes from Elymus sibiricus, assembly GCA_039707655.1. NCBI lineage: Eukaryota > Viridiplantae > Streptophyta > Magnoliopsida > Poales > Poaceae > Elymus > Elymus sibiricus. Next base: position 339,263,270 of record CM077673.1, read on the forward strand.
CTTTGGTGGAAGAGATTGATTTGGTGGAAACGAACTTGGGGAGGCTAGAGATCAAGATTCATATGGATGGAGTGGAATGGCTTGATCTCAACACATGAGTAGGTGGCTCTCTCTCAGAAAATTGGATGGGGCAAGTATGGAATAGTTCTGAGTGCTTCTCTTTCGAGTGGGTGGTGGTGAAGGGGTATATATAGGCATCCCCAATAATCCAACCGTTACACCTAAAGTGACCAACTCAGTGACACCGAACTATAAAACTCGATGGTACCGAGTTGCTCCAAAGGTAGCAACTTTTGAATCTCGGTGAGACTGATACAGAAATCTCGGTGGTATCGATTTAGTGACCAACGGTCAGTTCCCAAAACTCGGTGACGCCGATCCAAAATCTCAGAATTTCCGATATTAAGAAACAAGGTAACAGAGAGTTGGCAAGCTGAACTCGGTGGCACCGAATCAGAATCGGTTGCACCGAAGAGCTAGGGTTTGGCATGGGTCTGTCTGAGGTGGGAATCGGTGGGACCGAGTGGAAATTGTTGGTAGCACCGATTTTCAAGATAGGCTTGGACAGACTTTTGTGGAAGAGTTTGTGGGTGTTTTTGGTGACTATCACTTGTGCACGTGGAGCATCTTGTTCACCAACAGTACCTTACCCCCTTTTAATAGTATTGGCTTTCCTATGGACTCAAGGTGATTTCTCACAAAGTAAAATGTAGAGTCCTCTTGCTTGAAGCTTTGCCAATCCATTTCCCTGCATCTAGGGGTTTCTCCACAATCCTTTTGCCAACTCATCATTGAACTTTTCCTGAAATATGCTTAATGGAAACATTAGTTCAATGACATATATGTTGTTATTGATTACCAAAACCACCAAGGGAGCAAATGTGCTTTCAGTTGGATTGAGTATTATGAATCTGAAATTGTTTGATGCGTATCGTATAATTAACTCATGGATAGTTGTGGTGACATTGGAGTACCTAGGTGACATTAGAGATGGTTGATGCGTATCATATGCTCTTATTTTAGTACGAACTCTTAGATAGATCGATCGGAAAGGATAACTTGGTGTTATTTTAGTACAAACTCTTGGATAGATCGATCGGAAAGGATAACTTTAAGGTGGTTTCGTACCCTACAAACAATTTCTTCTTATGTTCTCCGCTAGATAAGAACTTTGGAGTGATTCTTCGTTGCACGTTGAGGGATGGTTATGTGATCCAATTATATTAGCATTGTTGAGAGATTGCACTAGCGAAAGTACGGACTCTAGGCCTTGTTTTCAAGCATTGCAATATCGTTTGTGCTCACTTTTGTTACTTGCTACCTTGCTGTTTTTTATTGTTACTATTACAAAAATCAATATCTACTAACATTACTACACTTGTATCACCATCTCTTCGCCGAACTAGTGCACCTATACAATTTACCATTGTATTTGGTGTGTTGTTGACACAGAAGACTTTTTATTATTTGGTTGCAGGGTTGTTTGAGAGAGACCATCTTCATCCTACGCCTCCCACGGATTGATAAACCTTAGGTCCTCCACTTGAGGGAAATTTGCTACTGTCCTAGAAAACTCTGCGCTTGGAGGCCCAACACGAGTCTACAAGAACAAGTTGTGTAGTAGACATCAAGCTCTGTTCTGGCGCCGTTGCCGGGGAGGTGAGTGCTTGAAGGTATATCTTTAGATCTTACAATTGAATCTTTTAGTTTCTTGTTTTATCACTAGTTTAGTTTATAAAAGAAAACTAAAACAATGGAATTGAGGGGGCCTCATATTATTCGTCTTTATCATGTCTTTCTTGAAAATGATGGAAAGGAAAATTCTGCTCAATCGATAGAAGAAGAATTCAATAAAATGTTTGGTATAAATGATGAGCATGATTGCAATGTTGTTAGTATGAATTCTATGAATATCCAAAATACTAATGATGATTGCACTAGTCATGATAAAAATGTTTCTTATAAGCATGTCAATTTTTGTGGAGTGCATAAAGTTTGTGAAGATGTGCCTTATAGGGATGATAGATTTTGTAAGAAGCATAAACATGATAGAACCAATTTTTTGCTCAAAGTGATAGATGAATTTTCTACAAAATTATGTTCTCTTTGTCCTATTACTTGTAAACTTTGCAATAAAGTTGGTCATCTTAATTTCCAATGCAAACTTTTTCATGATCAAATCATGACCAAATATTGTAATGACTTGATCACCCTTGAACTTTATAATGAGCTTTCTCTATTTTGGGGGAGTGAAGAATTTACGCATAAAAATAGTTGGTTTGAAGTATTCATTCTCACGGACGACATTGAAACTAATCTAAAATATATATATATATATATATATATATATATATATATATATATATATATATATATATATATATATATATATTTTGCATGGTAAATTGCAATGACAATGCTTATATTACCAACTATGGAAAGATGGGAAAACTAATAGCATATAAAAGGAATACTAATGAAAGGGTAAAGATTTCCACTTTCCCTCCTATTGTCTCTCATGATGAAATAGGTGACGTGGAGGAGCTCCCTATTCAACCAATCTCATTAATTAGAAGCTCGAAAAAAATAATTAAACCCACACATGATGTGGTGAAGAAGAAGAAAAGAAGAAAGAGTAGAGGTAAAAAGGTATCTCTCCCAAATGATGTCGCTCCTATTATTGTTGTGCCTCACGAGGATGAATCAAAAATAATTGTGGAAGATGATACACTTGATGATGATTTTGTTATGCCTATTGCTTGTTGTGATGACTATGATTGGGAAGATAATGATACTTCTTATAATCTTGAAAATCTTCTTGGCACCAACTTGGTAAATTATAATGATAATAATTGTTATACTATTGGTGCTATTCATACTATTAATGATGAGAGTGATTATACTTATGATATGCCAAGCCACAAGCTTGGGGATGATATGTTTGATGAGAATGACATGTTTGAGAATTTATTTGCTGCAATTAATGTTTATCCCAAGCTTGGGGATGCTATGCTTAATGAAGATGATCTTTTTAGTTCCCCTACATTGAATGATCAAATTTGTTATGATGATTGCATGCCTCCTATTTATGATGATTGCAATATTTATGGAAGTGGGTTTAGAAGAGTGTCAACTTTAGATAATTATTATCCCACTATTTTGGAGGGTGTTGAATTTTATTATAATGATAAAAGTGGATTTGGAGAGGTCATGACTTTATTTAGTAATGATTCCACTATTTCGGAAGAGGTTTCGCTTGACTATGATGAGAACAAAGTTGCTACTTCTGATGATTATTGTGATGATACTTATGTTATAAAAAATAGTGATAATTATTGTCATAATTTTGAATGTCCTTTTACTGAACATTACTCTTTTAATGTGGAAACAATTTATAGTATTCGAGTTTCATTTGATGCTCCCACTATTATGAATGAGAAGAAATTTGCTTATGAGGAGATTAGTAAAATTTCTATGCTTGTGGATCATGAAAAGAATGCTTTATGTGATAGTTATATTGTTTAAGTTATTCATTATTCTACTGAAAATTATATGAGGGAGGAACATATGCTTGTAGGAATTGCAATAATATCAAGTTTCCTCTCTATGTATTCAAAGTTTTGAAGTTATGCTTGTTTTGCCTTCCTATGCTAGTTGACTCTTGCTCCCATAAATTGTTTGCTCACAAAATCCCTATGCATAGGAAGTGGGTTAGACTTAAATGTGCTTGTCATGTGTTTCATGATGCTCCCTTGCATGTTTCAAATATTATTCTTACGTGAGCATCATTGAAATCATCATGCCTAGCTAAAAGGCTTTAAAGAAAAGCGCTTGTTGGGAGACAACCCAACACTTTTACTTTCTGTTTTTGTGTGTTCACATGATTAATCTACTGTATTAATCATGTTTTATGTCTTTTATTTCAATAAAGTGCCAAGTAAATCCTTTGGGGTGATTCACAAGATGAGTAGAATTGATGCTGAACCAAAACAGAAACTTTTGACTCCAGTACAGGAATTTTCATTTTTTTACTGGAGCGCGATAATGATCTGAAATTTTTACACAGCGTTTATATACAAATTCTTCAGGTTTTTGTATATTTTAGGAATTTTTAGAGATAGGGAAGCATGGTTATACTACATATTTTCACAGACTGTTCGGTTTTGACAGATTCTGTTTTGCATGCATAGTTTGCTTGTTTTAGTGTTTCCATAGCTTATATTTAGTGGTATAAATTATGGGAATGATATAATACAATAGGTATCATATGGGAACAATTATGAATCTTGTCTTAACAGTACCTAAGTGAATGATCTTTATTTATTAAACTAACCCATCTCACGAAGTTCCGTTAAGTTTTGTGTGATTGAAGTTTTCAAGTTTTGGGTGAGACACCAATATGAGGAGAATAAGGAGTGACAACAACCTAATCTTGGGGATGCCCAAGGCACCCCCAAGGTAATATGCAAGGAAGACTCAAGCGTCTAAGCTTGGGGATGCCCCGGAAGGCATCCCCTCTTTGATCTTCAACACTATCGGTATATCTTACTTGGAGCTATAATTTTATTCATCACATAATATGCGCTTTGCTTGTATCGTCATTATATTTTGTTATTTTCTATTAGGTGTTATTTATAATCTTGTTTTTCAATAAAAAGTTCCAAGAATTGGCTTAGGATGCTTGCATTGCATGTTTGATGTGTGCTGTGTAAAAACAGAAACTTTCTCTGTAGTGTTTGAATTTTCATATTTTACTGGAACGTGTAAAGTTTCTGAAATTTTTACACAGTGTTGTAATATAAATTATTTATTACGTCCTAAATTTTCATAATTTTTTTAGTTACATAAGTACACTATGTTCATAAATTGCTACAAACTATTCTGTTTGGACAGATTGCTGTCATAGTTTTGTTATCTACTTATCCTATAGTTTCCATAGCCTATATTGGTAGATATAAATTGTGGAAACGATAGTAAATATTAGATGATGTTTGTAAATTATTGTGCAACTTGTCTTGGCAGTACAAGAAGTGTGGACTTATTCTTATGTGTAGTAACCTATCTCACGAGTTCTTTTCGAGTTTTTGTGGATGAAGTTTTTAAGATTTAGGGAAACCGTGGTATAAAAGGAATTAAGGAGACACAAAAGCTCAAGCTTGGGGATGCCCAAGGCATCCCAAGATAATATTTCAAGAAGTATCAAGCATCTAAGCTTGGGGATGCCCCGGTAGGCATCCCACCTTTCTTCATCAACAATTATCGGTTAGTAGCGGTTGAGCCTAAGTTTTTGCTTCTTCACATGATGTGTGCTATTCTTGGAATGCCATTTTATTTTGTTTTTCTTGCTGTTTTAATAAAATACTTAGATCTGAAAGTTTTTAGATGAGAGAGAGTTCTCAAATGGGTACCCATTTACTTAACTACTCGCTTGATCTTCACTTATATCTTTTTGGAGTAGCTTGTCATTTACTCTTGTGCTTCACTTATATCCTATGAGTAAATTGTTGAATGAATTGAATACCATGAAGTTGAAATTATATGTTCATATCATGCCTAGTAGTAGCTTCACATTGGGTTTAGAAAGTGAAATCTTTTGAAGCTTGACAATCACAATATTGGTTATACATGCAATTCGTGAATGATTAGTATAAGGAAGAGAACTTTCACATACAAATATATTATCTTGGACATCTTCTATGATTGTGAATACCCATTAATTATTTTCAAACTTGATAAAATTAGTTGAAGTTGGACAAGCAAGACAACGTTATGAGTTATGGTTGTGTATATTTGCATAGAATTTATATTGTTATGGATCCTCCAACATGTGGTGTTTGCTTAGGATCTTTTGCTAGCCAAAAATTTGTACTAAGTAGAGATACTACTTATGCATCCAAAAAATCTTAAACCTAGTTTCTTGCCATGACTGTCCACCATACCTACCCATGGATTGAATAAGATCCTTCAAGTAAGTTGTCATCGGTGCAAAAAGGCAATAAAAATTGCTTCTAAATGTGTTTGATCATTTAGTGTAAGAGAAAATTGAGCGTTGTATGAACTTATGATGGCAAAGTAATAAAAGCGATGGACTGCATAATAAAGGTTGCTATCATAAGGGGCAATATAACGTGACGTTCCTTTGCATTAAGGGATTGTGCATACAAAACCAAAAAGCGCATGGCAACTGCAACTTCTTGAGCATGCGTTGGTTTTCCCTTGAAGAGGAAAGGGTGATGCAGCAAAGTAGATAAGTATTTCCCTCAGTTGTTGAGAACCAAGGTATCAATCTAGTAGGAGATACAAGCAATTCCCCAATAGATGTACCTACACAAATAATCAAACACTTGCACCCAACGCTATAAAGGGGTTGTCAATCCCTTCACGGTTACTTGCGAGGATGAGATCTGATAGAGATAGATAGATAAGATTGCTAAAACGAAAAGTAAAAAGTAAAAAGAATTGCAGCTAAGTATTTTTGGTATTTTTGGTTTATAGATCTGAAAATATAATATGGAAAATAGACCCGGGGGCCATAGGTTTCACTAGAGGCTTCTCTCATGAAGGAAAATAATACGGTGGCTGAACAAATTACTGTCAAGCAATTGATAGAAAAGCGAATAATTATGAAGATATCCAAGGTAATGATTATGCATATAGGCATCACGTCCGTGTCAAGTAGACCGAAACGATTCTGCATCTACTAATATTACTCCACACATCGACCGACTCCTGCTTGCATCTAGAGTATTAAGTTCATGAAGAACAGAGTAACGCATTAGGTAAGATGACATGATGTAGAGGGATAAACTCAAGCAATATGATGAAAACCCCATCTTTTTATCCTTGATGGCAACAATACAAATACGTGCCTCGCTACCCCTACTTTGTCACTGGGTGAGGACACCGCAAGATTGAACCCAAAACTAAACACTTCTCCCATTGCAAGAATTACCAATCTAGTTGGCCAAACCAAACCAATAACTCGAAGAGACTTGCAAAGATATGAAATCATGCATATAAGAATTCAGAGAAGATTCAAATAATATTCATAGATAATCTGAACATAAACCCACAATTCATCGGATCTCGACAAACACACCGCAAAAGAGTATTACATCGGATAGATCTCCATGAAGATCATGAAGAACATGGTATTGAAGAACAAAGAGAGAGAAGAAGCCATCTAGCTACTAGATATGGACCCGAAGGTCTGTGGTGAACTACTCACGCATCATCGGAGGGGCAATGGAGTTGATGTAGATGCCCTCCGTGATCGATTCCCCCTCCGGCAGATTACCGGAAAAGGCTCCAAGATGGGATCTCACGGGAACAGAGGCTTCCGGCGGCGGAAAAGTATTTTCGTGGCTCTTTTTGTATCCAGGGAATATTTGGGAATTTATAGGCCGAAGAATAGGGTTAGGAGACCTGCTGGGGGGCACAAGCCAGGGGGGCGCCCCCCCCCTAGGGCGCGCCCTGGTGGCCTGTGATCTCCTGGCAGGTCTCCTGCCTTCGTCTCCAAGTCTGGTAGGTTTTTTTGGTCCAAGAAAAATCATTCTGAAGACTTTATTCCGTTTGGACTCCGTTTAATATTCCTTATCTGCAATACTCAAAAACAAGGAAAAAAACAGAAACTGGCACTAGGCTCTAGATTAATAGGTTAGTCCCAAAAATAATATAAAATAGCATATTAATGCATATAAAACATCCAAAACAGATAATATAATAGCATGGAACAATCAAAAAATATAGATACGTTGGAGACGTATCAACAACCTCTGCTTCCCTCTGCGAAGGGCCTATCTTTTACCTTTCAGTATTTACTTTTATGCAAGAGTCAATAGTATGCATTCTCATTTCAACCTCAATTATTCTCTAGTTGGCAAGCATCATGTGGTGGGGAAAGATCTAAGCACATATGGCCAGTCAAATATATTTGGTCATGACTTATTATTGTTGACAATTATCTCTATGATAAATGAGTTGGGAGGCGAAACATTAAGCCTCTATCTTTCTCTGTGTTCGATGGATGCCATTTGTTCTAAAAATATGCTTTGAGTACTAGCAATAATAGAAGACTATATGATGATTGAGTATGTGGAGCTCTTACTTAGACTTTGTTGAGAATAAGTTCAATTGCAATTGTTTGGTGACTAAGAACATAGGTTGTTAAGTTTCAAGAGAATTCATTGTTTGAACCATAACATGTGAATTGGTTGCTACTTTATCATGATGAGTTTTATGAGAAAGAGTTACTGTTATGATGCTAGGAAAAGTGGTTGAAATTATCATTGATCAAACTTATGCACTATGCTAGCATTCACACTTCATAAATTATTTCTTTTACCATTTACCTACTCGAGGACGAGTAGGAATTAAGCGTGGGGATGCTGATACGTCTCCAACGTATCTATAATTTATGAAGTATTCATATCATATTTACAACAATTTTATATGGTTTTGGTATGATTTGCATGGAACTAACCCGGACTGACGCTGTTTTCAGCAGAACTACCATGGTGTTGTTTTTTGTGGAGAAATAAAAGATCTCCAAATGCAACGAAACTTTTTGACGATTTTTTTGGAACAAAAGAGGCACTAGAAGCTTCATGGGAGGGCCAGAAGAGCCACGAGGTGGCCACAACCCACCAGGGCATGCCAGCCCCCTCTGGCGCGCCCTGGTGTCTTGTGGGCCCCTCGTGGCCCATCTTCGTGTGAAACCGACGCCCAAAAATCCTATATATTCAGAAACCCCCAGAAATAACCCCAGATCAGAAGTTTCGCTGCCGCAAGCCTCTGTAGCCACGAAAAAATAATCTAGACTCTGTTCCGGCACCCTGCCGGAGGGGGGAATCATCACCGGAGGCCATTTTCATCATCCATATGGTCTCCATGATGAGGAGGGAGTAGTCCACCCTCGGGGCCGAGGGTTTGTACCAGTAGTTATGTGTTTAATCTCTCTCTCTCTCTCTCGTGTTCTTCATTTGGCACGATCTTGATGTATCACAGGCTTTGTTAATATAGTTGGATCATATGGTGTTTTCCCCTCTCTATCTTGTTGTGATGAATTGAGTTTTCCCTTTGAGATTTCGTTATTACCGGATTGAATACTTTTATGGATTTGAGAGCACTTGATCTATGTCTTGGCACTCAACTCGCGGATTCCCGAGGTGACATTGGAGTAATCTATGCATATGGGTTGATGCACATTTTCGTCCTACTTTCTCCGGTAGAAATCTTGGGGCACTCTTTGAGGTTCTTTGTGTTGGATTGAGTATTATGAATCTGAAATTGTTTGATGTGTATCGTATAATTAACTCATGGATACTTGTGGTGACATTGGAGTATCTAGGTAACATTAGAGTTGGTTGATGCGTATCATATGGTGTTATTTTAGTACGAACTCTTAGATAGATCGATCGGAAAGGATAACTTGGTGTTATTTTAGTACGAACTCTTGGATAGATCGATCGGAAAGGATAACTTTAAGGTGGTTTCGTACCCTACAAACAATTTCTTCTTATATTCTCCGCTAGATAAGAACTTTGGAGTGATTGTTCGTTGCACGTTAAGGGGTGGTTATGTGATCCAATTATATTAGCATTGTTGAGAGATTGCACTAGCGAAAGTACGAATCCTAGGCCTTGTTTTCAAGCATTGCAATACCGTTTGTGCTCACTTTTGTTACTTGCTACCTTGCTGTTTTTTATTGTTACTATTACAAAAATCAATATCTACTATCATTGCTACACTTGTATCACCATCTCTTCGCCGAACTAGTGCACCTATACAATTTACCATTGTATTTGGTGTGTTGGGGACACAAGAGACTTTTTATTATTTGGTTGCAGGGTTGTTTGAGAGAGACCATCTTCATCCTACACCTCCCACGGATTGATAAACCTTAGGTCATCCACTTGAGGGAAATTTGCTACTGTCCTACAAAACTCTGCGCTTGTAGGCCCAACATGAGTCTACAAGAATAAGTTGTGTAGTATACATTAGAGCATGACCTGTGGCGGCAGTCCTTCTTCGGTCTGTGGCAGCTGGAAGCTGTAGTGACATTCATCCTCATAAAAGAAGCAAGCATAACATAGATGGAGGGACCGAGGTAGTGACATTTTTGTAGATGGAGGGAGTGGCATTCATCCCCATAAAAGAAGCAAGCATAACATAGATATATGGGTGGTAAATAAGGTGGGCAAAGCCCGCACATAGTACTGCACCCTCGCCTCGGTCTGTGGCACCTGGAAGGTGGAGACGCGTGTGAGAAGAGAGGAACTAGCGGCAGCGACCGTCGCTGCGTCCGTGGCGGCGCGCATCGATGCATGCAGGCAGGCTAGCTGGATCACGTGGCATGCATAGCAGGCTTCTGTATCATGGCGGCGCACATCGGCACATGCAACGGCCCAACAGTCCAACGAAACCAGGGCCCAACGGTCCAACCAAAGCCACCGTCCAACGCGGCCCCACTTGTCAGGTCCAACGGGCGACACAGTCCAGCGCGGCCCCACTCGTCAGCAGTTAACGGTCAAACCATTGACACGACGGCATCCTCCGCCGTGACCATTTTTTGAGGGTTTTGGACAAGAGAGTGGGGAAAAGTGAGCAACCGTTAAGAGCATGGGGATGAGTGAGTACAACTAAGGAACCAGGGGCACATGAATAGAAAACCCTGTTTGTTATCACGATGGGTTAAAACATGAGATAGACTCTTCTACTTAGTTTTTTTTATATTGTTTTTGATATATGTATGGAAGTTCCTACCATTCTATCACACAAACGGACATGCATGGCAACGCACGCCATCATGGTCTAATGTGGTCATGATTATCGAGTTTCGGTATTCGCTTGAGGACAAGCGAGGTCTAAACTTGTGGGAGTTGATATGTCCATTTTGCATCATGATTTCTTACTATTATTTACAATGTTTTTGATCATTATGATGCAACTCTTACGCCTTTTCACTCTTAATTTGCAAGATTTACTTGAAGAGGGAAATTATCGACGGCTGGAATTCGGGACCTAAAAGAGCTACAATAGAGATAGCTATTCTTCGGAGCTCCAAATGACCTGAAATTTTCTGAAGATTTATTTTTGAATATATATAAAATACTAGAAGAAAGAAACTCTATGGAAGATCAACCATGGGCGCACAAGGGCAGGGGGCGTGCCCTACCACCCTAGACGCGCCCTCCACTCTTGTGGAGCCCACGGGGGCCCTACAGTGCCCGTCTTTTGCTATATGAAGCCATTTTACCTAGAAAAAGAAAATAAGAGAAGACTTTCGGGACGAAGCACCGTCATCTCGAGGCGGAACCTAGGCAAGAGCACTTTTGCTCTTCGGAGGAGCAATTCCGCCGGGGATACTTCCCTCCGGGAGGGGGAAATCGAAGCCTTTGTCACCACCAACGTTCCTCTCATCGTGGGAGGACTTATCTCCATCAACATCTTCACCAGCACCATCTCATCTCAAACCCTAGTTCATCTCTTGTATTCAATCTTTGTCCCAAAACCTCAGATTGGTACATGTGGGTTGCTAGTAGTGTTGATTACATCTTGTAGTTGATGCTAGTTGGTTTACTTGGTGGAAGCATATATGTTCAGATTGTTAATCATATATTTATATCCTATGATCATGAACATGAATATGATTTGTGAGGAGTCCCATTTTCTCTCGAGGACATGGGAGAAGTCTTGTTAGAAACTATCATGTGAAGTTGGTATTCGTTCAATATTTTGATGACGTGTATGTCGTGCTTCCTCTAGTGGTGTCATGTGAACGTCGGCTACATGACACTTCACCATATTTGGGCCTAGGGGAAGGCATTGTGGAGTAGTAAGTAGATGATGGGTTGCGAGAGTGACAGAAGCTAAGACCCCCCTAGTTTATGCACTTTTCCGTAAGGGGCAGATTTGGATCCATATGTTTCATGCTATGGTTAGATTTATATTAATTTTTATTTTGTAGTTGCCGATGGTTGCGAGAGGGGGCAATCATAAGTAAGTTGTTTGTTCAAGTAAGAATAGCACCTTAGCACCGGTCCACTCACATATCAATTTATCAAAGTAGTGAACGTGAATTAACTAAAAATGATAATCATGACTAGACAAAATTCCCATGTGTCCTTGAGAACGCTTTGCTCATTATAAGAATTACTCTTGGCATGTCCTTAGAAATATCAGGATTGGGCTACCTAGTTGCACCTTATTACTTTGGTTACTGGTTACTTGCTACAAATTATCTTGCTATCAAACTACCTGTTACTACACTTTTACAGCACTTGCACACAATACCTTGCTAAAACCGCTTATCAATTCCTTCTGCTACTCGTTGGGTTTGACACTCTTACTTATCGAAAGGACTATGATTGATCTCCTATAATTGTGGGTCATCAGAGGCGTGGGAGCCAGAGGCCATCACCACGCTTGTGAACAAGCTAGGCGGCGAGCTAATCCACATCATGTCATCGAAGGACAAGGTCGAGGTTATCGTGAACGCGTGGTTCCGCAACCCAAGCAAGGTTTAAGAAGGTGCTCGAACTCGAGGTCATCGAACCAAAGCCAACAATGTGGAGCAAGCTTCCTTCCTTTGACGAGGAATGTGAGTCGTCACCCCCTCCTGTGTCGCCAACGTCCAGGCGCACACGTGTCCACATTGGCATCGTCCATGTCACGTCCATGGTAGATCATAATTAACGAGCTAATGGATGAAGATTTTCCAGACGAGTACCTCCTAGTGAAGGCGAATGCCTCAAGCATAAACATGTGTTCCTCTCTTGGCGCGGGAGGGTTGACGGCACCGGACCTGGAGGCAACGACGACAACACTAGTTGATTGATGCGGTTAAATTAAGCAGTCCTATATGGTCTCAGTCTTAATTGGGTTCAGTTGTAATCTTTGTGTGTGCACTGCATTATTCAGTTTAATTAAGTACTATAATTTGTTTTTTGTAGTGGGTGAGAATTTGAGTTTCACTTGTAATGTCATTGAATTTCTGTAGCATTCAGTTATAATTTTAGTGTGTGTCCTATCCTGATGGCAACATTTGGTACCAACAAAGTTTGTCCTGATGGCAACATTTGTTAACGAGAAAATTTGAGTTTCACTTGTAAAATGCATGAGAATTTCATTTGCATTAATTTATAATTCATTACAAATAATGTGTTCTATTACATTGCCAGCTTCACATAGACATGAGCGAACCATGTCCATACATCAACATCACACAAATAGAACTAGCATAATCATAAGCTCTGTTTTGCACAAAATACATCAACTATCACCACTGAAATGTCTTGTGCCTTCATCTTTCAATTATCTGAACACACCAAACATGTTGGTGCACCTAGGATTTTTGAAACCCCTGTAACCCCTCATGGGATCACTGAAATATTTAGGAGGAATGTTCCTTGGTTGGCTGGATGAGCTCCCAGTCTCTTGGCAAAATGAAGCATCATAATGATTGTTAAAAATCATCTCGGCCTCCATTTTCCTTTGTTCTTCTACTATCTTTTCTCTCTATCTTTGCTGCTCTCTTTAGTGCCTCTGCTTGGTCCTTCTTCTGCAGTTCATCTTCTTCCATGTTCCCTCGCCCAGCTTGCCATTCTGCCTCCCATGCATGTTGTCTGTTCTACTCTTTCATTTGCAAATACTCATTGAACTCTTTGTGCCTCTCTTGCTCATCCTGCTAGTATAACAAAAATTCACATCTTTCTGTGTCAAGCAATTCTTCTCTATGCCTCTTCTTCTCTGCAACATTTTTTCAGCCACCCTAAACATCTTCTGTTCTTCCGCTTCTTTCTTTCTAGTATCCATAATCTGCCTTGTGGCTTTAGCAAGGGCAAGCTTGGCTTCTTTCACATGCTTGCTTTTCTCCTCATTTGCCTTCTGACGTTCCTCTACAACTCTCTTTCTTTCTTGTTCTATTTGCTTCTTTCTCTCCTCATTTCCTTTCTTCCTTTGTTCATCCTCTTTCTTCCTTTGCTGACTTAGTTGTAGAATCTTCCGTTCCTCCTCTTGTATCTTGGACATTGTAGCATCATGCTTGATCTTGTTTGCCACCTCTTTTTGCTCTGCTTGAGCTCTTAGTTTTGCCAGTGCTATGATATATCTTTTATTGATAGGATTTTAGTTCCTAATGATTGTGGTTTGCATAATAGGTGGATGCATTGATACGTCTCCAACGTATCTATAATTTATGAAGTATTCATGCCTTGTTTACAATATTTTTTTATGATTTTGGTATGATTTGATTAGAACTAACCCGGACTGACGCTGTTTTCAGCAGAACTACCGTGGTGTTGTTTTTGTGCAGAAATAAAAGTTCTCGGAATGGGCTGATAATTTATGGAGAATATTTTTGGAAAATATAAAAAATACTGGAGCGAAAAGATACCGGAGAGGAAGCCCGAGGTAGCCACAAGGGTGGGGGGCGCCCCCCCCTAGGGCGCGCCCCCCTGGCTTGTCACCTCCTCGGGAACCTTCTGGACGTGGGACCAACGCCAAATACTCCTATAAATACCCAAGTCCCCGTAAAGAACCCTAGATCAGAAGTTCCGCCGCCACAAGTCTCTATAGTCACGAAAAATCAATCTTGGCCCTCTCCGGCACCCTGCCGGAGGGGGTCACCATCACCAGAGACCATGAAGGAGGAAGACGGAGGGGCCATCATCACCATGGAGGCCAAGGACCAGAGGGAGAACCTCTCCCCACCTAGGGGGGAGGCCATGGAGGAGGAAGCACAAGGGGGAGACCCTCTCCCCCTCTCTCTCGGTGGCGTCGGAGTGCCATCGGGGGAACTATCGCCGCGGTGATCGTCTTCATCAACATCACCTTCTTCATCACCGTCCTCATATCTTTTCAGCGGCCCACTCTCCCGCAAACCTCTGTAATCCCCTACTTGAACATGGTGCTTTATGCCACATATTATGATCCAATGATGTGTTGCCATCCTATGATGTTTTGAGTAGATTTCTTTTGTCTTATGGGTTGATTGATGATCTAGATTGGTTTGAGTTGTATGTTTATTTTGGTGATGTCCTATGGTGCCTTCCGTGCCACGCACACGAGAAGGATTCCCGCTATAGGGTGTTGCAATACGTTCATGATTCGCTTATAGTGGTTTGCTTGAGTGACAGAAGCATAAACCCGAGTAGGTGGGTTGTTGCGTATGGGATAAAGGGGACTTGATGCTTTAATGCTATGGTTGGGTTTTACCTTAATGATCTTTAGTAGTTGCGGATGCTTGCTAGAGTTCCAATCATAAGTGCATATGATCCAAGTATAGAAAGTATGTTAGCTTATGCCTCTCCCTCATATAAAATTTCAATAATGATTACCGATCTTGTTAACAATTGCCTAGGACAATTCCGCACACCGACCCATCATTATTCCACACTCGCTATTTGTAATATATTGTAATATATTCTAACTTTATGATAACATCACCTATTTTTATATTTTAGTTCTCCGATATCATGCAAAGCTATTCTCTTCATACCCACAACGTAGTTTTATTTCTCGTTTCTAGTTGGAAGCAAACGTTCGGCGTACGTAGAGTCGTATCAGTGGCAGATAGGACTTGAGAGAATATTGATCTTACCATTAGCTCCTTGTGGGTTCGACACTCCATACTTATCACTTCCACCTTTGGAAATTGCTACGATGATTCCTTGCACTTGGGGATTATCATGCATCTGCACCTGATCTCGAATGAATCCAGGTTTAGGTAAATCTTGGGATGGAGCCCCTTCTTCTAGTACTTCAGACTGGTTGTTCATGCTCTACAGAGATACAATTTTAGCACATTCGAGTTAACAAAATAGAAATGGCTAACATATAACTGAACATCTCTAATACCTCTTGGATTAATGTGGAAATGCCCTCTGCTTCATAGGTTACTTTTTTGGGTGAATAAGCCCATGGTTGCCAAGTTCTCATCCACTGATGAAGATGAAACTTTAGGATCTTCCCTAACTTTCTTCTTCTTGGACCCAAGATGAAGTCATTGCACGCCCTATGTTATGCCATGCTTGCCCATCGTAGCTACAATGGATAACTGTTCCACCTCTCCCTACCTTTCTGCCCACTCTACCATCTTTCTCTTCTGGTTGTTGCCTCCTGTTTGTTTGCTTGCTTCCCTTCTTCTTCTTAACAGGAGGAGGTCTGATCGGGGGTCCATTTGTCTTCTTCCACTCACTGACATCCCTACAAGGCATGATACTATGCTCATATGCCCTGATGAATGTTGCAATTGAGGTGGGATTTGATCATGTCTAAATGTTGCATCAGCGTGACAGCAAGGCACACTAGACAGATTTCATCCATAGCAACTGCATTTCTTAGCAATGATGTTTGTCTTAAACTACAACTTCTTGTCTTGAACTTCAAACACTCCATGTCCAGCTGGCTCGGCAGTGCAAGTGTTTGTTGCTTCCACATGCCCCGAGGAGGAAAGTGCCAATCTAGCCTGGAAAATAGGAAATGCCGCTCGAAAAAGATCCCCAAACGAGGAAAAAATCGGAGGCTCACGAGCCGGGCCAATCGACCGAAACCAGTCTCGTAACGCACCAGGGGCCCAAGCAGACTCTGGTGGGCCTTTCAAAGTGGCGAACCTGAGTGAGGAGTAAAGCCCAGGAAGCCTCAGATTCACGCAATCCCGCGCAAAATGCCCCACCTGACCGCATGCATAACAATAAACCCCCTCGTGTGAATGTGCACAATTGGTGCCCTCAGGTTCCGCGGAATCTTCCAACCCATTATGTGCATCATCAGTGCTCACATTATTCTTCGATGCGACAACAGCAGGGGAGGAAGTAATGTTTGACAAACGCATGAACACTGATGGCCAGCGGTGATCACCGGAGCTAGCCGCACGGCCAACACTTGTGGAAGAGTTGTTCCCACGTCTCACAATGGTCCATGAAGCATCTTTATTCTTGATTAAAGAGACATTCTTGACGTCTCCAATTTGGACCACCCGGACCCCATAAGCTAAAAACCACTTTGAAATCCTTCTCCACAATTCTTCCATGATTATAGATTTCAAAACCCACTGCCTTAGAGGCCACTGAAAACTTGAAGAATCGGTTGGAAATATGTTGAACTCTAAACCCTTGTGGAAAACCACCAAAACAAGATTGAAGGGCCACACTAACAGTATGAAAATCCAATCGGAAACGAGCACGGCAGAATGAAACCACAAGCACAAACTCTCTTTGCCGAAAACCAAGAGAGAAAACCACCGGATGGCCAAACTTCCGTCTCATAGCAAGTTGAAACTCTTTACCTATGGCAAAGTTTAGGGAAGGATGATTGTAACATCCTGGTTTCAGTGCTACAGTGATGTCTGTAATTAAGCTACAGTAATGACCTTGATAAAGCTTAATCATGTTGCTAATCTCACCTTGTTTCAATTCGCGATGGTATTCAAATTTCAGTTAATGTTGAAAATTAAAGTTTTCAAAAAGCCAAAACAAAAATGTTCGAAATGCGGCAGATAATGCATAGGTAATTGTGTTGTAGAAATCAAATTTTTTGAAAGAAGTTAAACTCACTAAATTAAAATAAAACTAAAACAGAAAATTATAAATATCAAAAATCAAAACAAACAAAAAAAGAAAAAAAGGAAAAAGGACCCCCCCGGGCCACCCAACTGGGCCTCGGCCCATTAGGCCAACCGGCCCAGCCGGCGCCTACTAGGGCAAGCCCACCTCCCCACCGACACCCATCGCCCCCACTCCCCACCCCGACCCTCTCCTCCCCCCTGGATCTGGATCGGGGGAACCACCCCGCCCCGACCCCGACGCGCCGCCGACGCCCGCGCCCCGCCCGCTTCCCCGGCGCTGCACCGCCCCCTCCTCACCGAACCTCGACGTCGTCGCCTCCTCGTCGTCGGCCCCCTCGCGCCCGCTGCCACCCCTCCCGGACTCGATGTGAGCCCTCGGGATCCCCCCCCCCACTCCTTTCCTTTCCCCCCTCCGGCCGCTCGCCGCGCTCCGGTGCCCCCTCTCGCTGTGCTCGCAGTGCCTCGGCCGCCTGCACCCGCCCGCACTCGCCGCGTGCGCGCTCCGGTGCCCCGCTATGCCCCGCGCACGCACGCGCGCCGCCGCCGGTAGCACCCCCCCTCGCGCTGTCGCAGGCCACCACCGCCGCCGCCTCGCCCGGCCACGGCCGTCGGCGGGCCGCCGTGCGTACCCTCGGCCGCCCCGGCCCGATCTGGTTAGTGGGGGGCTAACCACCCCACTGACCATGGGGCCCCTCCCCCCTGGGTGTATGACGACAGGGGCCCACCCCCCCCCTCCAAAACGTTTTTATCTAAAAATGAATTAATAAAAATGTTAATTACTTAATTATCTAATTAATTAATTAATTACTCGGTTTAATTAAACTTAATTATATTAATTAACCTAACCTATTATTAATTAGAACTGTTTAATTAATTAGGTTAATTAATTAATCTAATTAGAAAATGACATGTGGGGCCAGCCCCATTAATTAATTCTGATTTAATAATAATTAAAACTGTGTCACTGACATGTGGGACCCACTGGTCAGTTTGACCAGTCAACCCCACAGTTGACTGCTGATGTCAGCATGACATCATGCTGATGTCATAAATGCAATTGTTGAATTTAAATAATCTGTTTTAATTTCAGAATATTAATAAAACTTTTAAAATTAATATAAAATAATCCGTAAGTCGGATGAAAATAATTTACACATGAAACTTGTTCAGAAAAATCCCACGAATCCGAATGCGCAGACCGTTCGTCTGTCACGTGCTCCTATCATAACGAACGTGGAACATTTCCATCGTTTTCGTCTGTCTGGTAGTAGCCCGAGACCCGGAAAATATCGTCAGATATTCTTCCGACCCGTCTGCGACATGTGGTACTGCGTTAGTGCATGCCTAGCTCTGCATATTGCCATGTCATGCATCGTGATTGCATCTGTGCTTTATATTTATTGTTTCTCCCCCCTCTTCTTACCGGTAGACCCCGAGACTGACGATGCTGCCGGGTATGACTACACCGTTGACGATCAGGCCTTTGCAGCAGAGCAGCAAGGCAAGCAACCCCCCATTGATCATTCCGATATCGGCCAGTTCCTTTCTCTCTCATTCTTGCAGTAGATTTTGCTACTGTATTAGCTAGCTCCTATCTCTGATGCATAGCCTGTTTTTGAAAACTGCTACTATACCTGTTGTTATATCAACTGCTTAGTATAGGTTGATCAATGAATCCCCTGTGACCCCCTTAGTCCCAGTTGCCCCTTCTTCTTCATCGACGACTCGACGACTCGAAGACTCGAAGACTCGGTCAACCGACCGACAAGCCATGCCCGTCACATTCACCGCACACCCCTTAGTTGTACGACTCTGCAGAGCTACTATCGAGTACCGAGGGTGACACCTCGTGACGTACTCATGATGCTAACTCTGTAGTGCAGCTAGTCGGTCGTGGTTATCGAGGGTGATTCCTCCTTCACCACTCCCAACGATGACTCTGTCGTGCAACCCCTCAAGTGTGGGACCCTCGAGGGTGATTCCTCTAAGTCCACCTTGACGGTTTCATCGAGCGGGACCCTTTGAGGGTGATTCCTCAGGTTCCGTCTTGATGTTTTATACTCACAGTTACTATGACCTGGTTACAGAAACATGTTTGTGATGGGTCGGCCCTGAGGGGTACCCACGGTTTGATGATGATGAGGCGTGGCCGGGCAGGAGAGGCCCTTGCCACACATCCTCGAGACGGGGCGACGGGACCGCACTTCATGGGTCGCGCTTGCCCCACATTAATAAAATGCTAATGGGTTGGGTATTTGATCTGAGTTGGTCGATTGGACCTTTTACGCACCAAACCTTCACGTGGGACAAGTTATGGGTACTCAGCGTCGTTGTATCAGCCGAAGCTCTTCGGACGTCAGGAATGGAGCGGCGCGCGCCCGAGTGGTCTGGGAGGCATAGATCTTGGATTAGAGTGTGCTAGGACTAACCTCGGCCGCATACGCATCGTGGAGGAGTGGAAAGGGGGAGTGGGCCCACGACCCCTGTGCGCTTAGGATTTAGACCGGCGGGCTGGCCTCTCTGTTGAGCCTAGGTGGGGCGACGACGTGTTGATATCCCGAGGCCGAGCATGACCCAGGAAAGTGTGTCCGTCCAAAGGTGATCAAGCGTGTTGGAAATGCGGTGCACCCCTGCAAGGATGAATTCAACTATTTGAATAGCCGTGTCCACGGTAACAGGACGACTTGGAGTTGTACCTCGATCTACTACAACCAAAATTGTGACTTTAAATTGAAATGAATGTTGGCTCCGAGATTGCTTCCTCATAGGGAGTCGAGGAAGAATCTCTGGGCGTGGTTACTTTATAAAAATTTGCTACAATAATATTGTATATATGAGATACCAGTGTACTCTCTTCTAATGCTGCAAGATGCTGAAGATGCTAGTCTCCGATAGGACTAGGCCTTCCCCCTGTTCTTGCTTCTGCAGTCAGCCCAGATATAACCCCATTCCTTGATACTGATGCATACTTAGCATAGTTCTGATGTCAGTCTTGCGAGTACTTTGGATGAGTACTCACCACTGCTTTGCTTTCTCTTTCCGCCTCGATACGATTCTGCGTTCAGACGATGGAGCCCAGGAGATGGAGTACGCCGGAGACGACTACTACACCACCGCCGGAGCCTACTACTACGTGGAGGCTGCCCCCGACCAGCCGTAGGTTAGGAGGTTCCCAGGCAGGAGGCCTCGCCTCTTTCGATCCGTTGTTATGTTTGTGCTGGCCTTCTTAAGGCAAAACTTGTTTAACTTATGTATGTACTCAGATATTATTTGCTTCCACTGACTCGTGCTTGTCGAGCTTTGTATTCGAGCCCTTGAGGCCCCTGGCTTGTAATATGAAGTTGTATGACTTTAATTTGTGTCTAGTGTTGTGTTGTGATATCGATCAGTGAGCCCCTAATCTTGGCCGTACGCATTGCGTGCATGATTAGCGTACGGTCGAAATTGGGGGCGTCACAAGTTGGTATCAGAGCCGACTGCCTGTAGGTAGCCCCCTTTCCAACTCCTTGGCCGAAGTTGAGTCTAGTACTTGAAAAAACTTTTACTAAGATAGTTGTGTGGCTTACGGGCCCACATCTCAATCGGGTGGTATTAGGATCTTTTATTCCTCGTCTATACTCTGGGTTCTGATCTCTCTCCTCTTTCAGGCTAAAGATTTTGCTAACTCTAACATTAGGCTCTCGTGATCACATCCACCGGAGAATTGTTTCGTCGACAATTGTTTCCTTTGAAGTTATGATGCACACACTATCATTTGACATCTTTAAATCTTCTTGTTACAGATGTGTCCCACTAGGCAGGTTGTTCGTCTGACTCTAGCTCACGATACGACTGGGTTCCCGGCCATTCTGGTCAACCTCTTGATCAGGCTAGGATATCGCTAGTACCCCGAGTACACTGTTTACGAGTGAGGGAGTCCCGGACTAAGGGGTCCTCGGGCTGCTGGTTTATCTCTCGATAGGCCGCCTCGATGGGCCATTCTCCGAAGAAGGGCCGGACATATCAAGACTCCACGTTCCAGAAGGAAGCCTCGAAGGCGCGTCGTGCACTCCAAGTCAAGATGAGAATGTTGACATCTCCATCCTCGGCCGGAGGCCCACCATGTGTAAACCCTAGTCCCTCCCCGGTGTCTATATAAGCCGGGAGGGTTTTAGATCATAGGATACAAAAACTCATCTAGGGTTTTAGCTAGTCGATCTCGAGGTAGATCAACTCTGTAACCTTCATACCATCAATATAATCAAGCAGGACGTAGGGTTTTACCTCCATAGGAGGGCCCAAAACTGGGTAAACATCGTCTCCTTCGTCCCTTTGTTACCATTGATCCTAGTCTCACAGCTCGGGACCCCCTACCCGAGATCCACCGGTTTTGACACCGACAATGGTGCTTTCATTGAGAGTTCCGCTGTGATCACCCAAGGAATCGATGGCTCGCATCTTCCTCAACGAAGAGGTCCGCAGCGTGGACTCCTTTGTCCCTGGACAGATCTTCGCCTTCGACAGCATTGTGCTGCACGCTGACCCGACCGGCCGTCTTCGCCGGGTCGGGAGTTTCGCCCCTGATCAAGAAGTCAGATTCGGGAACTTAGAGTTCTCCGTTGACCCTCGGGGCGATCTCTTGCTCACCGGGCTTGCAGTCTCGCCTGACGTGCCCGAGGACTCCGAGGCCTTAACCTCGGACGTCGTTTTCAATCCCGCTCACGGGGCCAATCCCGGTGACGATCTGGATTTAAGTCCGGATCCGGCTATAGTGCCAGATCGCCGGATACCAACTCTTGCCGAATACACTTCTCGTGCGGACGCGGCGGAGGTTAACTCCGAATACGCCGGGTAGGTTGACCCGATCGAGCTTTCGACGCTCTGCGAGGCTCTAGATCGGAGCTCCTTGACAAAAATTACTGATGACCTAATCCCGATCCACGCTCAGATCGGTCTTGAGGCGGGTCAAGAGGGATTTTTCGTCCCACCCACCACCCACTTAGTAGCCACAATCGAAGACTTAACCGATATGTTGGACTACGCCTCCGAAGAGGCAGAAGACATGGAGGAAGAGGATCGCGCTCCAACCCCCGTTAACACCGGGCGATGGACCGCCACCTCCACCTATGACGTCTACATGGTGGATACGCCAGCCAGTAACGGCGAGCGCTCACCAGCAAACAATGGCGATGACCCAGGTGAGGCGCCGTCCAGACGCCGGAAACCGCATAAGCGAACAAAGCCAAAAAAAGGGAAGGGAAGCTATTGCCGGCACTGGGGAAAACGATACCCCGGAAGACCTCGGTGACCCCGACATACCCGACTATCCGCTAGAGGACCAGGAAAGGCCGGAGGACCAGCGCAACCCCGAAGATCCGAACGACTCCGATGATGACAACTACCTCCCCTCTGTAGAGGAGGAGGATAGCCCGGACGACGATGATATCATCGTCCCCGAGACCATCGAGGACCAGGAACGGTTCAGGCAACAGCTTTTAGCCACTGCCTGGAACCTAAAGGCAAAAGCGCGGCAACTCAAGGCCGAACAAGACACCCTCAACGATAGATGGACAAGCGTTCTATCAGCCGAGGAAGAACACGGCGCCGGTCTATGGGACCAACCCAAGAGTTACCCCCGCCGGCGGCTGCTGCCACAATTCGACGATGAGCTCCCCAATACGCCGTCCCCCAAGCGCACTCCATACGACCAGCCGGACCGCCCTCCCCGAGGACGTGATAGGACGGCTGGCGAGGCCGGTTATAGGCTGGCGATACCCGCAGAAGGGGAAAGGATCCAATGGAGCCCGACGACAGGTATGACCTGCGACGCGACCTGGATGATAGAACAGGCCGCATGAGATCCATCTACGGATCTAGAGGGTATTCCCCTGGTAGAAGGGACGAGTACCGGCCCTGGCGCGACCGAACCAACAGAGTTCGGGACCAAAACCAGGCCAGATCAGACGCCGACTACCGGCGCGATATAGCACGGGTTAGAGGCGCTGCCCACCCGCTCTGCTTTACTGACGAGGTGATGCAGCATCAGTTCCCGGAAGGGTTTAAACCCGTAAACATTGAGCAATACGACAGAACAACTGACCCAACAGTGTGGATCGAGGATTTCCTCCTCCACATCCACATGGCACGAGGAGACGACCTCCACGCCATCAAGTACCTACCCCTTAAACTTAAGGGGCCAGCTCGGCACTGGCTAAACAGTCTCCCCGAAAACTCTATCGGGTGCTGGGAGGACCTCAAGGATGCATTCCGATCTAACTTCCAGGGCACCTATGTACGGCCCCCGGACTCCTCCGACCTAAGCAACGTCGTGCAAAAGGCAGGAGAGTCCGCTCGACAATTCTGGAATCGGTTCTTGACCAAGAAAAACCAGATCGTCGATTGCCCAGACGCCGAAGCTATAGCCTCTTTCAGGAACAATATTCGGAACGAGTGGCAGACTCGCCAGCTCGGCCAGGATAAGCCCAGGACCATGTCCGCCCTCACATCGCTCATGACCCGCTTTTGCGCGGGCGAGGATAACTGGCTAGCAAGGCGAAGCCACAACCCCGAAGACCCCGGTACTTCCGAAGTCCGGTATGGAAATGGGAAACCATGACGTAACAAACACAAACGACGGCACAACACTAGCGACGCCGATGACACGGCCGTTAACGCCGGTTTCCGCAACCCAAGATCCGGGCAGCGGAAGAAGTCTCCTAAAGGCAACCGCGATGGACCCACCCCGCTGGACAAAATCATGGAGAGGCCTTGCCAGATCCATGGCACTCCGGACAAGCCCGCCAACCACACCAACCGTAACTGTTGGGTGTTTAAACAGGCCGGCAAACTCACAGCCGAGGACCAGGGCAAAGGCCCACGCAGCGAGGACGACGAGGAGCCCCGCGGTCCGAGCAATGGAGGTCAGAAGAAATTCCCTCCAGAAGTAAAAACGGTGAACATGATATACGCCACTCATATACCTAAAAAGGAGAGGAAGCGCACCCTTCGAGAGGTCTACGCCGTAGAGCCCATAGCCCCGAAGTTTAACCCATGGTCGGCCTACCCGATCACTTTTGATCGACGAGATCACCCGACCAATATCCGTCATGGAGGTTCGGTGGCACTCGTCCTAGACCCCATTACCGATGGGTATCACCTCACTAAAGTCCTAATGGACGGAGGAAGTAGCCTCAATCTGATCTACTCAGATACGGTAAAAAAGATGGGCATAGATCCGTCAAGGATAAAGCCTAGCAACACTACCTTTAAAGGAGTGATCCCAGGTGTCGAAGCCCGGTGCACATGCTCTGTTAGCCTGGAAGTAGTGTTCGGCTCGCCCGACAACTTCCGCAGCGAGGAATTGATCTTCGACATCGTCCCCTTCCGCAGCGGCTATCACGCCCTGCTCGGCCGGACAGCGTTCGCTCGCTTTAACGCCGTCCCACACTACGCATACCTCAAGCTCAAGATGCCTGGTCCCAAGGGGGTCATCACCGTCAACGGCAACACAGAGCGTTCCCTCCGAACTGAGGAGCATGCATTGGCCTTCACGGCCGAATTCCATTATGAGGACGGGCGGCAAACACCCAAATCGACCATAAAGGCCCGTAAGGTTGAAAAACGAGTTCGGTTTCAATCCGAACTCCCAGAATCTTCTGCTCCCCAGAAATAGGGATACGCCCCCCATTGCACAACCCTAACGACCACCAAACACATGCTAGGAAGGCACAACTTCGCGCTCAAGATCCCATGGGTAGCAATGGGGAGCAACCATGAAGTGGTAAGTGTTCGGCTGGACCGATCAATACCAATACACGTCCTCGGACAAAACACAGGTACCATCAAGGACCTGTTAAAAAGCGTAAAGCTCATTGATACTTCGGCGACTTCTCAAGACCTTTTTCCATGGTCCGCTCAGCGACAGCACCACTCCTAATGGATGCAACCCCCACAGAGGAACATGAACGGACAGGCTACAAGGCACATCGAAGACGTCGCGTCATCAATCGAAGACTCTTGGTACAGCCTCCCCTCTGTAAATTTTATATTTCATCTACCTGTAAACAGTTGCTTCGGCAATCCAAGTTATAAGAATTATTGAGCAAGTACAAAGCCATTATATGGCTACTTCGTTGTTTTTATACATTCTCTGTTCTTATCTTGGTCACGCTTCTTGCGAAAACTGTTCGGTATGTATTATGATGCAACCGGCTAATAGACCGGGGGCTTGAATTTAAAATCGCCTTGAACGTCACCTCAGTCCAACTGGTTGTGTGTTCGGCGTCTTGGGTTTTGCTTTATATGCATCGGATCCGAACTATGTCTTGGGTCAATAGTTGGGTTGCCCGGCTCCTGTGCTTGCCCTCTTACGTTCCGCTCGTTCGGCTAAAAGGGCAAAGGGAGAACCTCTGCGATTGTGCTTCCAGCTCGTCTGGTCAAGCACCTCAGGGGAGAAAGCCGAAAACTGACAGTCATAGTAAGCGAGAACCGGTCTGCGAATCTGGGGATAGGTGTCATACTAAAAAACCGATAGCGGTTATTACGTGTTATACGATGGGTTTCGTTCTTGTACAAACCATGTGATGCTGGCTTCGGCCCCGAACATCACACTGGGGGTTGGTTATCAGCCCCCGCATTTTTCTACACTCCCACGGCTAAGTGAAAGCGATACAGCACCATAGTCCGATTGCCTTGTCCCGCTCGCACTACCGCCTTCGGGCACCTATTCCTTGGCTAAGGGTAAAATGCGAATACAGAGACACCCCCGCGTAGTATCTACGTGGGGGCTGAAGCCGACGACTCGCTGCTTTCAGATAAACTGGCCACATAGGAGTCTAAATAAACACACACTACTCATAAGACATGATAAACCATGCAACTTTAAGCATAAAGCGTTAAAAGTCTTCGGACATATTACAACGCTTTCATTCATACAAAACGTCCTTGGAGCATTGAGCCTCTATCGACCGAGCGCCCTCCATCACTGCAGGGAAGTATCGCTCGGGGCGCCTACATTCTTTTCCAGGAGGCGGAGGTGCGGTAGCCATCTCGTTTGGCTTGAGCTTCGGCCAATGCACCATGGTCTTCGCAAAGGCCATCCGCGCGCCCTCGATGCACGTAGAACGCTTCAGTATGTCGACCCGAGGCGCAGCTTCGCATAGTTTTTGCACTAAGCCGAAGTAGCTGCTCGGCAACGGCTCATCGGGCCACATGCGTATGCATAGGTCCTTCATGGCCGGCTCCGCCACTCTGCGCATCTCCATCAGTTGCTTCATTTGCTCGACAAGGAGAGGGGAGTGCTCGGGGGACTCAAACTGCGCCCAGAATAGCCGGGCCTCATCCTCCTCTTCCCGCGAAGCATAAAACTTGTTCGCGTCCGCTGCGCTCTTCTGGAGGTCCGCACCGACGCCTAAGGAACGCCACACCTGGGTGAGCAAAGTAAACTTGCTACCACCAAAGGTGCACTGCAGTGAATACGGCTTACCATCAATGACAGCCTTGACTTGGCGAATCTCCTCTTGCGCAGAACGCCGGTCCACCCGCTCCTTTTGGAGCTCGGATTTCAGCGCGGCTAGCTCGGCGGCTTGCTCTTTGCCTTTCTGCTCAAGGGCCTCGCACTTCGCGCCGGCATCCTTGAGCTCTTGCTGCACCTCCTCCACCCGAGCCTTGTGCTTGGCGCTTGCAGCCTTCAAATCGGAAAGCGCGGCTGCTGCTTGTTCGGCGGCCGCCTTCTCATCCGCGGCCTTTTGCTTCATGTCCTGAAGCTCGGCCGTGAGCTTTTCGACCTCCGCAGCTGAAGCTGTGGAAGCAATAGACAAACGGTCACACTGGGCTACTAGTGCGGATCATTACCAATATATAGTTCGGAAATTACAACTCGGCTTACCTTGCGCCTCGTCGAACCTCTTGTTCAGGCTAACAAGCTCCTCGTCGGAGACCTTGAGCTTCCGATTTAGCTCGGTCAGCTCAGCGGCATTATCGGCCGCCGCCGATGACGAGGCCTGCAAACAAAAATTATGCATCCAGTTATGTGCGATTCAAATCCCCCGAACTATGAAGGATATGACTCCCTGTTCGGCCCTTCCAAGGACTTTTCCGAACATTGCAGGACTAGATGGTGCCTTGTGCATCATTGATTCATTCCTCACTATTTGACCCCCGGATGCATTTTTGCATACCCATCCAGGGCTCGAGGGCTAGTACATATATAAAGATATAGCACAAAACTTAATATAGCATTGTCCGGGAAAAAGGTATTACTTGACTCACCTTGAAGCCCACCAGGAGACCATTGAAGGCCTCCTTCAGTCCGTTATCAACGGACTGAATTCCTTGCAAAACCGCACCCATAAGAGTGTGGTGATCCTCAGAGATGGGGGCGCTTGCTAGCGCCTCCTCCATAACCGGCCACCCGGCCGTTGGTGTCATCGGTGATGACCGGGCAGTCCGATCTATGATCGGGGACTGAGCCGGTAACTCCGGATGCACGAAGTGCTCCGGAGACGTCCTCGGAGGGGACTGGGCATTTCCTCGCCCCTCTTCTTCGGCGATCAGGGGAGCGTTCTCCCCCTGGTCCTCAGCAGCCTGGGGAGTTTTTTCTCCCTGGCCTTCGTCGTCCGCGGCATCCGCCTCGGCCATGGCATGGTCACCCCCTCCGCCCGTGTTCGGCTCCAACGGAGCCTGGCTAGATGACACCTCCGCGGTATCCTTCGCGACCTCTGGAGGTGTAGGGAGCGATGCGGTCCCGCTCTCCGCCAGCTCGGCGGGTGGAGACTCCCCATCCGATATTTGGTCAGTAGGGAGGACGCGCGGGGGGTTGCGAGATATTTTTGTACTTAAAACATTGAAGACTTTGCGTAAAAAACTTAGTGAGTCCTCGGATTCATTACCTTTGAGCGGGGGGCTTGACCCTTGGGTTCCTTCGGGGAACCCTCTCGAATTCCTCGGATTCTGTGTTAGAATCCGAGCTGTCGTCGGGCAGGATCAACCTTGCCCGGCACGCCTTCTTCGGGGCAGGAGGAGCTGCCTCCTCCGCGGCGTCCGATGACACCGCCCTCTTTCTTACGGGGGGGACTCCTTCCCCCCCGTCGTCATGCTCCTCCTCATGGCTAGAGGAGACATGGGTTTCCTCGGATGCAGCGTCACGCTGGTCCTTAATGCGGAGGCCCTCTCTGGCCTTCTTCTTCTTCTTCTCTTTCTTTTCGGGCGCCGAGTACGGCGCCACGACAAGCATCGCCGCCAACAGCTCCGACCTGGGGTCTTCGGGTTGTGGAGCCGGGCAATTAACCTTCGCGGCTTTGCTCTGCCACTTCTGTGGAAATAAGGGAGAAGGCGTTCAGATCTTTTTGCCGAAGAAACAGAATCTATGAATTGAAATTATACTATACCTGGGTCGGAGGGTTGACGGTGCTTAGGCCTGTATCTTCTTCCTTGGCCGGCCAGCTCTTCTGAGGCTTGAACAGAGCCTTCCACAGCTTCTCCGGGGTGGTGCGGAAGAATTGGCGCACGGTAGGCTCATCGTCAGGATGATAAACCCACATGGGGAATGCCCGGCGCTGGCAGGGGAGGATACAGCGGTGGAGCATGACCTGGACCACGTTGAC
The DNA here is from genome assembly GCA_039707655.1 of Elymus sibiricus. NCBI lineage: Eukaryota > Viridiplantae > Streptophyta > Magnoliopsida > Poales > Poaceae > Elymus > Elymus sibiricus. The sequence goes on from CM077673.1 coordinate 339,292,418, forward strand.
CAGCTCCACCTTCGCCTCGATCACCGAGGTGATGCGCTTCTGCAGTAGCTTAACTTCAGCGTCCGACCCCCAGTCGAGGCCCTTCCTGAGCCACGAGGTCAATCTCGTGGGGGGTCCAGATCTGAATTCGGCGAGGGCCGCCCAGCTCTCGTCCCTTGGCTCGGTGATGTAGAACCACTCCTTCTGCCAAGTTTTGATCATGTCGATGAAGGTGCCAGATGGCCACTCGACATGGGGGAGTTTGCTAATGACCGCCCCTCCGCAGTCCGCGTGCTCGCTTGCCATGGTCTTCGGCTTGATGTTGAAGACCTTGAGCCACAGGCCGAAGTGCGGTTCGACCCGCAGAAAGGCTTCGCAGACGATGATGAATGCCGATATGTGCATGAAGGAGTTCGGTGGAAGGTCGTGGAAGTCCAGACCGTAGAAAAACATGAGACCCCTGACGAAGGGGTGGAGCGGAAAGCTCAGTCCCCAGATAAAGTGGGGGACGAACACCACCCTCTCGCCCGCTTTGGGGGTGGGAATCACCTGGTTCTTCTCCGGGCGCGGTGGAAGACGTTGGCGGGGAGGTAGCCGGCCTGCTTCAGGTCCCGAATATCCTGGTCAGTGACCGTGGAGGCCTCCCACTTGCTGTTGGAACCAGAACCCGCCATGGCTAAGCTCGGAGGAAAGGGTGAGGTAGAACTGGATCTGGGCTCTTGGGGCTCGGAGAGATTGAAGAGGCGAAGGATGCGAATGGGAAGAGTGAATAGGCCTTAGCGTTTTTTCCCTTTTTATGGGACGTGTCACCGATTAGCCTCGCTTACCGCGCCGCAAATCCCTCCGCTTCCCAAGACATGTGTGCCGTTATGCGCGTGTGGAGATTAATCATATCCCGTGTGAAACGGAGCACGATACACGCATTGATAAGTCGTGTCGCTGAAAAAACGACCCCGAACCGCGAATCGAGTTTTCGTAACTGGTTCAGTGGTCATGGTAGGCCGCGTCACTTCGTCAGAAGGAGGTGTCAGAAAACACTGTTTACACTTTGGCGATTGGCCTTCGGGGCTAAGCAATTCATGGTGTTCGGTCAAACATATGATCGGAAGAAATACGTGTCATCGGAAACCGAACTAGTCCGAGCCGATCATGGAAAAGGAAGAAGAACTCACCCCGCAAGCCGAAGACTCTGATCATACGAAGCAGCTGGAGCTGAGACCCTTGGCGTTGGGGGCTAGTTTGGGGGCTACTGAGGGAGTCCCGGACTAAGGGGTCCTCGGGCTGCCGGTTTATCTCTCGATAAGCCGGCTTGATGGGCCATTCTCCGAAGAAGGGCCGGACATATCAAGACTCCACGTTCCAGAAGGAAGCCTCGAAGGCACGTCGTGCACTCCAAGTCAAGATGAGAATGTCGACATCTCCATCCTCGGCCGGAGGCCCACCATGTGTAAACCCTAGTCCCCCCCGATGTCTATATAAGCCGGGAGGGTTTTAGATCATAGGATACAGAAACTCATCTAGGGTTTTAGCTAGTCGATCTCGAGGTAGATCAACTCTGTAACCTTCATACCATCAATATAATCAAGCAGGATGTAGGGTTTTACCTCCATAGGAGGGCCCGAACCTGGGTAAACATCGTCTCCTTCGTCCCTTTGTTACCATCGATCCTAGTCTCACAGCTCGGGACCCCCTACCCGAGATCCGCCGGTTTTGACACCGACAACGAGGACTACCGCGAGTTCAACCAGGAACAATATGAAGCTGAGATGGTTATCTGGGATCAGCGGGACCTCTCCATCACTGAGCTGCACACCTTTCGTGGCATTGGAGTGACCGTTGTGATGGCAGTACAGGATGCTGCCTATGCCGCTATTGTTTGTCTCCGTGCAGCGAACCCCTGTTTGGAGGAGACGGCATTCAGATACATCCCGTATGTTCCTGCTGGAGTTGATACTGTAGCCGACGCTGAGGTCTTGACTCCTTTCGCGCGGCAGTGCAACGACCGGTCCTACACTGCTGTCTGCACCCCCTACGTGAGTCGTCGTTACGACCCACAGGTTCTGGTTCAGTACACTGAGGCACTGGATCGCACTGTCAGGGCTCTTAACGTCGAGCTGTACGCCACCCGTGCTCGTCTTTATCAAGCTATGGGGCAGTTGTTGCCAACAGTCAGTGCGGGGATGCATCCGGAGTACATTCTTCACTCGCGTTGTACTCCAGCACGTGGACCTGCGCTCCCCGTTGGGGACCAGATTCTACATCAGGGTGTGCACGGGATGCAGAACCCTGCCCCCAGGTTTCACATTCAGGGCCACGTGCAGTTCCGTGGGTTCTTTCGTTGTCCCCGACGTTGATGTAGCATATCGCTATGCCTCGTTGTTGTATCCCTCTACCGCGTGCCTGCGTGCCGCCTAGTTGTCTAAGTTAGTTTCATGCCGGACCTATCGTCTATTTCATAACGGACTTATGGTTTGTAATAGACCAATGTATGGATCTGTATGTTGAATTCGAACTACTATGTTGAATCTATTGCACCTCCTTCTTTGTGCAATTTACTTCATGAATGATTCATTGTTTTTGCAATTACCCAATACTAAACTACCACTGTAAAAATTTGACAGAATGGTTAGACCAGCTGGTCGTGGTCGTGGTGCGCCTGAACCACCACCGCCACCGGAATACATGGCTGGTATGATGCAGCAGTTTGAACTGAATAGCCAGTTTATGCAAGGGCTTATGGACCAGTTCCCGAGGCCGAATATGAATCAGTAGCCAGCCCCAATGACTCTGCAGGACTTCATGCGTCTCAACCCTGCGATCTACCGCAGCTCAACTCAGCCGCTTGACGCAGATGACTGGCTCTGTGACATCACTTATGAGCTGGAGTCTTCAGGCGCCCCAGTGGCTAGCTATGTCACCTTTGCCTCGTACTTTCTGAAGGGTCCCGCTGCTCAATGGTGGGATAGTCACAGGCGCTCACAGCCTGTTGGAACAATCATCACCTGGCCGGAGTTCCAAGCTGCATTCCGTGCTCGTCACATCCCTCAGGGACTGATGGACAAGAAGAAGCGTGAGTTCCGCAATCTAGTCCAGGGAAACAAGACTGTGGATGCTTATCAGCGGGAATTTCTGGACTTGTCTCGCTATGCTGAAGAAGACGTTGCAACTGATGCTCGTAGGCAGGAGAAGTTCCGTGAAGGCCTCCACCCTGATATCAAACTGGCACTCCTTGTTCAGGACGTTGATAACTTCGCCATCTTGGTGAACAAGTCCATTCAAGTGGAAACAGATCTGCAGGACTACAAGGACAACAGCAAGCGCAACCGTGACATGGGCTCATCTTCGGGCTCATCTGCTCAGAAGCGCAAGATCTGGATCCCACACAACATGTACCATGCACCGCCTCCTGCTCCGAGGCCGTCCTATGCTGCACCTTGTCTGCCTCCACCCCCACCTAGGCAGCCGAGGCTCCCAGCTCCGCCACCACGAGCTCTTGTTCCCCCTTCTCGTCTTGAGGATGGGCTGTGCTTCAAGTGTGGTCATCCAGGACACCGTGCTAGAGAATGCAGGCAGAATCAGAATCAACTTGCACTGCCTTCCAACCAGCCCCGCAACAACAATGCCAGGCCTGCTCAGGGTCGTGCTCAGGCTAACAATGTTGATATGAATGAAGTTCAAGACCAGCCTGCTACTGTGATGGGTACTCTTCTCGTCAACTCGTTACCAGCTTCTGTATTGTTTGATATAGGAGCATCACATTCTTTTATGTCTGAAGATTTTGCATACATGCATGACATTAAATGTGAAGAGATGAACGCCCCAATAGTGGTAAACACCCCCGCAGGCCAATGTCAGACTTCCATTATTAGCCACAATGTCCCCATTGAAATTGAAGGTTTAGAGTTCCTTGCCTCCCCCATAATGTTGAAGTCTTCCAATATCGATCTCATTCTCAGAATGGATTGGTTGAAAGCACATACCGCTTCTATTGTTTGTGACACCAAAACCGTCCACCTCCTACATCCTTCGAATGATATTGTAAGCTATCATGCTCATCTTGTTCGAAATGCTGAGGCCTGGCTATATGCCTTGAATGCATTAAATGTGTCACCTCTTGAAGGGATTGAAAACATTCCAGTTGTCCGGGACTTCCAAGATGTCTTTCCGGAAGAACTTCCAGGGATTCCCCCTGTAAGAGCTGTCGAGTTTGTCATCGACTTAGTGCCAGGCACCACCCCTATTGCTAAGCGTCCATATAAGATGCCTCCACATGAACTCCTTGAACTGAAACAAGAAATCGATGATTCGCTTCGTCAAGGGTTCATTCGTCCAAGTTCCTCTGCTTGGGGAGCACCTTCTCTCTTTGTCAAGAAGAAAGATGGTACGAATCGATTGGTCCAAGATTACCGTCCCATCAACCAAGCAACGATTCAAAACAAATATCCGCTTCCTCGGATCAACGACCTGTACAATCAACTTGCTGGTTCATCAGTGTTTTCGAAACTCGACTTGAGGTTGGGTTACCATCAGATCCGGGTTCGTGAAGAGGATATTCCCAAGACTGCATTTGTTACTCGCTATGGTTCATACGAGTACACCGTCATGTCCTTCAGCTTAACCAATGCTCCAGCAACCTTCTCTCGCCTGATGAACTATATATTCATGGATTACCTCGATAAATTCGTCGTGGTTTATCTGGATGATATCCTGGTTTACTCCAAGAATAAAGAAGAGCATGCTGAACATCTTCGTCTTATACTAGAGAAGCTTCGAGAACATCAAGTTTATGCAAAGTATTCGAAGTGTGAGTTCTGGATGGACGAAGTGACCTACCTTGGGCATGTGATCTCCAAGGATGGTATTGCGGTCAACCCTGAACGAGTTCAGGCTATTCTTGACTGGACTCCCCCGAAGAATGTCAAGCAAGTGAGAAGTTTTCTCGGACTCGCCAGCTATTGCCGTCGATTTGTCGAGAACTTCTCCAAGATTGCAAAGCCCTTAACCAATCTTCTTCACAAAGGTGTTAAATATGAGTGGACAGAAAAATGTCAGGAGAGCTTTCAGGCACTTAAGGACAAGCTGACATCTGCTCCAGTGCTTGCTCCTCCGGATACTCAGAAGGACTTCGTCATCTATTGTGATGCTTCACGTCAGGGAATGGGCTGTGTCCTGGTGCAAGAACGCAGAGTGGTTGCTTATGCCTCTCGTCAACTACGTCCTCATGAAGAGAACTACCCAGTTCATGACCTTGAACTTGCTGCAGTAATTCACGCACTGAAAGAGTGGCGGCATTACCTTGTTGGTAATCGTTGCGAGATCTACACCGATCACCAAAGTCTGAAGTACTTGTTTACTCAGCCAGATTTGAATCTCCATCAACAGAGATGGATGGAGCGCATAGCAGATTACAACGTGGGAATTTCTTATACACCTGGCAAGGCTAATGTAATGGCTGATGCTTTGAGCCGCAAGTCATACTGCAACCACCTTCAGGTTCACAAGGTTCACCCCCTGCTTCAAGAGGAATTCCGCAAGCTGAACCTCCATATTGTTCCTCAGGGTTATCTCGTTCCCCCTCCATCGGAGGCCCGTAAAATGCACCTCCGTGTTGTTAACCAGGGTTCTCTGAGTAACCTGGTTGCGGTACCAGATCTCGTGGGCAGCATCAAAACTATGCAACACTATTGCAGTGAAGTCAAAAAGATTAAACAATATCTGGTGGAAGGTAAACCCTCATGCTTCACCGTTGCTGATGATGGTGCCGTGTACTTCAAGGGTCGCTTATTCGTCCCAACTAAGAGAGAAAACCTGAATATGACTGATAGAGTACTGAAGGAAGCTCATGATACACCTCTGTTTATTCATCCGGGTAGTACCAAGATGTACCAAGACATCCGTCAAAGATTCTGGTGGTCAAACATGAAACAAGACATTGCACGCTATGTTTCAGAATGTGACATTTGTCGTCGGATCAAAGCAGAACATCAAAAGCCTGCTGGAACTCTGCAACCTATTTCTATTCCTGAGTGGAAATGGGATCATGTTGAAATGGATTTCGTCACTGGTTTTCCCAGATCGCAGAAAGGTAATGATGCTATTCTTGTCGTCATTGACCGACTGTCCAAAGTTGCACATTTTCTGGCTGTCAAGGAAACTATTACTGCTAGTCAGCTAGCAGATCTTTACATGTCCAGAGTTGTTTCACTCCACGGTATTCCACTGGTGATTAGTTCGGACCGTGGCAGCTTATTCACTTCAAGGTTCTGGGCAAGTTTCCAGGAAGCTATGGGAACTCATTTGTCATTTAGCACCGCCTTTCACCCTCAATCCCAGGGACAAGTTGAAAGAGTCAACCAGATTCTCGAAGACATGCTTCGAGCTTGTGTCATTTCTTTCGGCAAGAAATGGGAGGAATCTCTCCCGTATGTTGAGTTCTCCTACAACAATAGCTATCAAGCTAGTTTGAAGATGGCTCCCTTTGAAGTGTTATATGGACGTAAGTGTCGGACTCCTCTGAATTGGTCAGAAACTGGGGAACGTACACTTATCGGTCCGGATATTATCCAACATGCCGAAGATCAAGTCCGCATTATTCATGCAAATCTGAAGGCGGCTCAGTCTCGTCAGAAGAGTCAGTATGACCGTCATCACAAGGATATGGTCTATCAACCTGGCGAAAAGGCTTATCTTTGAGTCACGCCAATGAGAGGTGCACACCGCTTTGGGATCAAGGGCAAGCTGGCTCCTCGATATATTGGTCCTTTCACTGTTCTCGAAAGGCGTGGTAAAGTGGCATATCAACTAGAACTACTGCCAAACCTTTCTCAGGTTCACGATGTGTTCCATGTGTCACAACTTCGTCGATGCTTCAAGGATCCTATCCGAGCAGTGGATCAGGATATGCTGGAACTGCAACAAGACCTTTCTTACAAAGAGCAACCAGTCCGCATTCTTGATGAAACTGAACGTCGGACTCGTCAGAAGGTTACCAAATTCTTCAAGGTGCAGTGGGCAAATCATTCTGAAGATGAAGCCACTTGGGAACGCGAAGATCATCTTCGTGCAGAATACCCCGGGCTCTTTCCTTCTACTTCTTAATTCTCGGGACGAGAATTCTTTTTAGTAGGGGAGAGTTGTAACATCCTGGTTTCAGTGCTACAGTGATGTCTGTAATTAAGCTACAGTAATGACCTTGATCAAGCTTAATCATGTTGCTAATCTCACCTTGTTTCAATTCGCGATGGTATTCAAATTTCAGTTAATGTTGAAAATTAAAGTTTTCAAAAAGCCAAAACAAAAATGTTCGAAATGCGGCAGATAATGCATAGGTAATTGTGTTGTAGAAATCAACATTTTTGAAAGAAGTTAAACTCACTAAATTAAAATAAAACTAAAACAGAAAATTATAAATATCAAAAATAAAAACAAACAAAAAAAGAAAAAAAAGGAAAAAGGACCCCCCCCGGGCCACCCAACTGGGCCTCAGCCCATTAGGCTAACCGGCCCAGCCGGGCGCCTACTAGGGCAAGCCCCCCCCACCGACACCCATCGCCCCCACTCCCCACCCCGACCCTCTCCTCCCCCCTGGATCTGGATCGGGGGAACCACCCCCCCGACCCCGACGCGCCGCCGACGCCCGCGCCCCGCCCGCGTCCCCGGCGCTGCACCGCCCCCTCCTCACCGAACCTCGACGCCGTCGCATCCTCGCCGCCGGCCCCCTCGCGCCCGCTGCCACCCCTCCCGGACTCGATGTGAGCCCTCGGGCTCCCCCCCCCACTCCTTCCCTTTCCCCCCTCCGGCCGCGCGCCGCGCTCCGGCGCCCCCTCTCGTTGCGCTCGCAGTGCCTCGGCCACCCGCACTCGCCGCGCTCTCCGCTCCCCGCCGCGCGCGCGCTCCGGCGCCTCGCTCTGCCCCGCGCACGCACGCGCGCCGCCGCCCGCTCTGCCCCCCGCACGCACGCGCGCCGCCGCCGGTAGCACCCCCCCTCGAGTTGTCGCAGGCCACCACCTCCGTCGCCTCGCCCGGCCACGGCCGCCGACGGGCCGCCGTGCGTACCCTCGGCCGCCCCGACCCGATCTGGTTAGTGGGGGGCTAACCACCCTACTAACCCCACTGACCATGGGGCCCCTCCCCCCTGGGTGTATGACGACAGGGGCCCACCCCCCCCCCCCTCCAGAACGTTTTTATATAAAAATGAATTAATAAAAATGTTAATTACTTACTTACTTAATTAATTAATTAATTAGTTACTCGGTTTAATTAAAGTTAATTATATTAATTAACCTAACCTATTATTAATTAGAACTATTTAATTAATTAGGTTAATTAATTAATCTAATTAGAGAATGACATGTGGGGCCCAGCCCCATTAATTAATTCTGGTTTAATAATAATTAAAACAATAATTAAAACTGTGTCAGTGACATGTGGGACCCACTGGTCAGTTTGACCAATCAACCCCACAGTTGACTGCTGATGTCAGCATGACATCATGCTGATGTCATAAATGCAATTGTTGAATTTAAATAATATGTTTTAATTTCAAAATATTAATAAAACTTTTAAAATTAATATAAAATAATCCGTAAGTGAGATGAAAATAATTTATACATGAAAGTTGTTCAGAAAAATCCCACGAATCCGGATGCGCAGACCGTTCGTTTGTCACGTGCTCCTATCATAACGAACGTGGAACATTTCCATCATTTTCGTCTGTCCGGTAGTAGCCCGAGACCCGGAAAATATCGTCAGATATTCTTCCGACCCGTCTGCGACGTGTGGTACTGCGTTAGTGCATGCCTAGCTCTGCATATTGCCATGTCATGCATCGTGATTGCATCTGTGCTTTATATTTATTGTTTCTCCCCCCCTCTTCTTACCGGTAGACCCCGAGACTGACGCTGCTGCCGGGTACGACTACACCGTTGACGATCAGGCCTTTGCAGCAGAGCAGCAAGGCAAGCAACCCTCCCCCCCTTGATCATTCTGATATCGGCCAGTTCCTTTCTCTCTCATTCTTGCATTAGATTTTGCTATTGTATTAGCTAGCTCCTATCTCTGATGCATAGCCTGTTTTTGAAAACTGCTACTATACCCGCTGTTATATCAACTGCTTAGTATAGGTTGATCAATGAATCCCCTGTGACCCCCTTAGTCCCAGTTGCCCCTGCTTCTTCATTGATGACTCGACGACTCGAAGACTCGGTCAACCGACCGACAAGCCGTGCCCGTCACATTCACCGCACACCCCTTAGTTGTACGACTCTGCAGAGCTACTATCGAGTACCGAGAGTGACACCTCGTGAAGTACTCATGATGCTAACTCTGTAGTGCAGCTAGTCGGTCATGGTTATCGAGGGTGATTCCTCCTTCACCACTCCCGACGATGACTCTGTTGTGCAACCCCTCAAGTGTGGGACCCTCGAGGGTGATTCCTCTAAGTCCACCTTGACGGTTTCATCGAGCGGGACCCTTTGAGGGTGATTCCTCAGGTTCCGTCTTTATGTTTTATACTCACAGTTACTATGACCTGGTTACAGAAACATGTTGGTGATGGGTCGGCCCTGAGGGGTACCCACGGTTTGATGATGATGAGGCGTGGCCGGGCAGGAGAGGCCCTTGCCACACATCCTCGAGACGGGGCGACGGGACCGCACTTCATGGGTCGCGCTTGCCCCTTAATAAAATGCTAATGGGTTGGGTATTTGATCTGAGTTGGTCGATTGGACCTTTTACGCACCAAACCTTCACGTGGGACAAGTTATGGGTACTCAGCGTCGTTGTATCAGCCGAAGCTCTTCGGACGTCAGCAATGGAGTGGCGCGTGCCCGAGTGGTCTGGGAGGCACAGATCTTGGATTAGAGTGTGCTAGGACTGACCTCGGCCGTGTACACATCGTGCAGGAGTGCAAAGGGGGAGTGGGCCCACGACCCCTGTGCGCTTAGGATTTAGACCGGCGGGCTGGCCTCTCTGTTGAGCCTAGGTGGGGCGACGACGTGTTGATATCCCGAGGCCGGGCATGACCCAGGAAAGTGTGTCCGGCCGGAGGTGATCAAGCGTGTTGGAAATGCGGTGCACCCCTGCAGGGATGAATTCAACTATTCGAATAGCCGTGTCCACGGTAACAGGACGACTTGGAGTTGTACCTCGATCTACTACAACTAAAATTGTGACTTTAAATTGAAATGAATGTTGGCTCTGAGATTGCTTCCTCGCAGGGAGTCGAGGAAGAATCTCTGGGCATGGTTACTTTATAAAAATTTGCTACAATAATATTGCTATATATGAGATACCAGTGTACTCTCTTCTAATGCTGCAAGATGCTGAAGATGCTAGTCTCCGATAGGACTAGGCCTTCCCCCTGTTCTTGCTTCTGCAGTCAGCCCAGATATAACCCCATTCCTTGATACTGATGCATACTTAGCATAGTTCTGATGTCAGTCTTGCGAGTACTTTGGATGAGTACTCACCGCTGCTTTGCTTTCTCTTTCCCCCTCGATACGATTCCGCGTTCAGACGATGGAGCCCAGGAGATGGAGTACGCCGGAGACGACTACTACACCACCGCCGGAGCCTACTACTACGTGGAGGCTGCCCCCGACCAGCGGTAGGTTAGGAGGTTCCCAGGCAGGAGGCCTCGCCTCTTTCGATCCGTTGTTATGTTTGTGCTAGCCTTCTTAAGGCAAAACTTGTTTAACTTATGTCTGTACTCAGATATTATTTGCTTCCGCTGACTCGTGCTTGTCGAGCTTTGTATTTGAGCCCTCGAGGCCCCTGGCTTGTAATACGAAGCTGTATGACTTTAATTTGTGTCTAGTGTTGTGTTGTGATATCGATCAGTGAGTCCCTAATCTTGGTCGTACGCATTGCGTGTATGATTAGCGTACGGTCGAAATTGGGGGCGTCACAATGATCCATGAAAGCCATCAACTAGTGACCAAAGCACACGCCCAAGAGGGTGTTGCCACTGTCAGAGTGGCAAGTGGTAGGGAGGGTGGCTGCCGGGGCCAGAGTGGCCACCGACGCTAGGGATGTGGAGGAGTCGTCAAGGAGTCGCCTAGGAGGAGAGAGGTGCCAAGTGTGGTCTTATCCATCTTCAGGCACGTTACATACCAATGTCTTCTTTGAGAGCTTGCAAAAACCACTTCCATACATCAGTGTTTTCTATCTAAACCACATCAAATGACACTAGATATATGCAGTCATTAGGGTCCATCCCAATTGCAATTAGCAAAACCCCTCCAAATGGAGTCTTCAAGTGACATCCATCCAAGAAAAGCATAGGCCTACAAAATGATAGAAACCCTCTCTTACAGGAATCAAATGAGAAATAACACTTGTTGAGTATGCCATGATGATCAATATCCAGCGAAAACGTGCTCCCATGGTTTGACCTCCTCAACTCAGTGGCATAGTCTCATAACTTGTTGTACTGAGCAATTTCATTTCCATATATAATGTTGAATGCATGCCTCCTTGCTCTCCAAAGCTTTTGCTTCCCCACTTTTCATGTTCCGCTCTTCCTGAATAAGTGCTCCTAAACTCTTTAATGACATCTTGTCATCCACTCTTAACTCCTCCAAATACATCTCACCTATGAATTTGGCAGCAAATGGTTTCACTGACCACTGCTTTGCACATGTGTGCACATCATTGAAGGTCTCACTTGGAATGCTTGTGTTCTCTTATCATATGGTGCATAAATATTCCAAGGGCATCCATCAATGAAATGTGCTCTTACCCTTATTGTGTCATCTTTTGAAAACTTAATTCCCAACCTCTCCTTGCAACTGTGATTTCTAACAGCTTTTTTGAACGGGTCAATTGATGAAAACAGTTGCCCCACCCTAAAACTAGGTGCTTTCAAATCTGGTTCTGATAAATGTGGCAAGTTGAACTTCATTTCCTCATCATGTGAATCATAAAAGTCGCATAGTTCATCATATAAATTCATATATTCTTCCAACTTCTTTCCTTTACCTTTGAATCTCCCCTATTTTTCTTCATCACCAACTCTGCCTTCATGGATTAGGTTGTCATCCCTATCCTCCAAATCATACTCACCGTCAACCGAATCATCAGGAACATAGTCTAAATCCCCTGACTCGGACTCGCTAGTAACTCCTTCTTGTTCTGCTTGTCTGCTTGCTCTTGTTCATGTGGTTGGGATTGCACTGCTGTTTGGTTCTTTCTCAGCTACTACTAAATTGCTTGTGCCATCATTAACACATACTAGGCTAACACACTGATCCAAATTACTATCCTCCACGGCGCCCCTTATGCTCTTCATTGGACTCAAAACAAGAGGAAGATCCACAACAGGGTTGTTAACCACACCATCCTTCTCCCAGTCATTAGCACACATGGTGTTCTCATAATCAAGATATAACATAACATATATGTGCCCCTCTCTAACAAATCCCCTAACGAAGGAGGTGTCATTGTTGTCTGTAATGTGCTTCAGTCATTGCTCCCTGATTTGCATTCCTCACGGCAACAAATATGTTTTCACTCTTCCTGCGCTCTCATACCCCCAACTCCTCTATCAAATCTTCCAAGATTGAAAATGTAGTTTCTGAAGCATCACAGAAATCAAAATAGGCATTTTGCCACTGAGAACGACCTATTAGCCCCACTTCCGCAAAAATATACACCATAAACAAGCTCTACAGTATAGAAACCACTCACTTCATTTGTCAGACAAGTGAAAATTGAAATTTTTACAGCCGACCGAAACCCTAGGTAGTAGAGGAAACACTAGCCATACGAGCTCTAATCGGCCATGCATGTTGATAAAAACTAAACTAACGAAGGTAAAATGCTCTAAAGTGAGCTCCAAGTGAATGAAATCGATGGAGTTTGAACTGTATTGGAGCTCACCACTGTGGAAGGGGCCGTCGTCAGGCCGCCGTATCCCCATCGCACGAATCGAGTTGACGGGCGACGATAATGCAGTCCAAGCCGCACTAGATCGCCCGCGGGCGAGCCTATCCGCTCCTAGCAGCGGTGGTGATCAGCTCGCAGCGCCTCTCGACGACGTCATCTTCGAGCAAGACGAACTCATCAACTAGGTGGGGGCTGGGGGCGGCGAAATGTGCACGGTCCGAACGGACCAATCAGCAAAATGACACTGTTGTCGGAGTGGTGGAGCGCGGGTTATAATCCATAAACGACAGGGGTGTGACCGCAAAATGATTCTGACATGCACGGGACGTATGTGACGGCACCAGGGCGCTCAACCGTCGAGAGGATCGTAGAGTGTTACATATGAGTAATGCTACACCTACGAACAGGTTAACGTAATTTTTACGTAATTAGCCAGTTGGCAGGTAATGATTGGGGTTAAGGGAAAAGAGGGCCTCATCCCACTTGAAATCTGGGGGGGGGGGGGGGGGGGGGGGTTGTTTGATGGAAAGTTACGTAAGTTTTACATTAATCTTTGTAGGTGTAGGATTGATTACATATTCACATGTATAAAGATCGTAGTGTAGTTCGCTAGAGAGTTCAGGGACAAAACGTGTAATTTTCCCTTGCCCCTAGTTTTTTTTTTTTATCTAGCACTAGCATTGCCCCTAATTAGCACAGCAAAGAAGGGAGGATTCGCAAAATATTCAATATCTTTCCACTTCTCAAGCAAACAATAACCAAGACCCACACCGACGTCAGCGAAGTCGACGGCGGTTAGTCGACTCCGAGCCTTCTAGAATTTCCCAAGCGCGATGGATCTCTGGGAGAGGGCGCGGTCCTTCGCCGGCGAGGCGGCGAAGCGCTCGCAGGAGCTGTCGCTTGAGGCGGCCAAGCGGTCGTCGGTGCTGGTGTCGGAGACGGCGAAGAAGTCCAAGGAGATCTTCTCGGAGACCGCCATCAAGTCCCGCGAGATGGCCGCGGAGGCGACCAAGCAGGCCGACCTCCTCGCCGGCCAGATCATGCACCTAGCCTCGGACATCCCCGTCCCCTCCATCCCGCCCATCCCCGCGATCTCGCCCCTCCCTTCCGCGGCCGAGTCCGAGCCCGACGCCGCCGAGCTCGAGCGCTACGGCATCACCGAGGACCTCCGCGAGTTCGTCAACGGCATGACCATAAGCACCTTCCGCGACTTCCCCTTGCAAGGTGCGGTTTACTCATGGTTGGGTTTAGGGGATTCGAGGCGCTGGATTGACTGATGATAGGATTTTGGTTGCGCAGATGAGCCGCAGATGTCTGATGTGCCCACGGTGTCGAATGTGCGTCAGGATCTGAACGAATGGCAGGCTAGGCACGCCACTCTCGTCCTCTCGGCCGTCAAGGTTTTGTCTCGATTAACCATTTCAGTCAGTGGGGGGTCTGATGCATGTATGTCCATGGGAAATTGGGTTTATGTGGCTCGATGGATGGGGTGTCGGTGAATGCACATATAAACAGACATACATAGTTCTGTTTTGCTCTCAAATCTGACTAGATGTGTATATTGAGATCACAAGAAGGGTAGAAACTATGTATTTAGTTTCAAACAATTTAGAGTATCAGAGTGATTGTTATTCTGGACAATAGGTTAATTTACAATTGGTGTGACAGGATAAAATGGTTTGCCATCACCTTGTCTTCTTTAGGATTATATAGTTCGATGAGATCTCTGTTCTGTTACTGGTTGCTACATGTTTACTGCTGGTCCAGTTCCCTGAGCCTCTGTTGGGCTATTAATTTATTATTATCCTGTTAACCTGGATACTACGGAGTAGTTTTTTGTGTTAACCTGGTTATTAGCTCATTGCTATCCATAAAAAAAAGTCTATCAAACTATTCTACAGCTGCCTAATTTTGTATTTTGTCAAAAAATTATTCAGTAGTGCTATCTTATGTTCAGGAAATTTCAAAGTTCAGATATGAGCTGTGCCCAAGATACATGAAAGAGCGTAAATTCTGGCGAGTTTATTTCTTGCTCGTAAACAACTACGTAACCCCGTAAGTCTTCTACTCTTCTTGCTTCATGCTATGTACTCCCTCTGTAAACCAATATAAGATCGTTTAGATCAATATATTCTGGAGGGAGTAATACATATCGTGGTCATTGGTCAACACATGTCAAACTTCTGCATCATAAGTAGTTTGTCTTAACAGAATGGATGCCACATTGCCACATTTGCCACCTATAGATAGTTTGGACTGATTATTTCTTCAGGATACACAAAATAGATATTCTACCAGAATGATTTGTTCAAAGTTTGTTGTGTCCAATTCAACCTGTAGGATCATGCATATTGGGATTGGAACAATCTTTTCATTTCTAGAATCTGGATGGTTTGTCATTTATCCTTGGTATCACACTTGTTGAAGGAATTAAAAATAATAATTCCGATTGCCCTAGTGATGATTATTTAGTTTGTGAAATTCCACGATTCAGTAACCCAATAGAACACTTTGATAAATGAATTATGTTACAAGCAGCGATGATTTGGCTGGTGCCACTCTATTTTGGGCTTACAACATACTTGACTTCCCTCATGTAATCAGGGTCAAAAAAAATCTTGTTCAGCTAAATGGTTTGCTTTCCAAGTGCTATAATGCTACATGTGTTGTGCTATTAGTTTGAGCATAATTTTCTTGCACACTAGTGTTGATTCTCTATAGCTTATTGACTTGAAATGTAACTTAAATAGTTACGAGACCAAATATTTTGAGGAGCTGAAAGTGAAAGCCGAGGAGGAAAAAATGGTTGCCCAGAAGGAAATATCACAGACCTCACAAGCTACAACTTCAGAACAGAAAGACACGAAGGTGCCAAGCAAGACATCTACCTCATCAAATCGAGAGCAGGATCTGGATGTGTTTCTTCTTGGAGATCTAGGCAGTGATGATGAGGGTCCTGGTACGCTATTCATCTCCCTGCACCTGACCCATCCAATTAATTGCTACATGTCGCTGCATTTCTTGTATGTCATTTATTTTTGCACTTGCAGATGGTACCGATGATGATGGGCTAGACGATGACTTTGATAAGATAGATGGTACCTCAGTAAGTACACCTGCTTCCCTTGAAATAGATACCGTCACTAGCCATAGTTTATAAGATGGTATTGGTTCTAGTGTTTCATACCCATGGAATTGTAGTTTTGATGTGCGGTGGCCGTATTGGACAAGACATTGCACATTTGTAATTCCTTGTTCTAGTGCTATGTTTCTTGTTATGCTGTGGTGTACAAGAAAAGCATTTGCAGGTGAGACCACGTATCTTTGACTTCCACCTTAGTGCTCGACCCTTAGTGGGGGGCTTGAATCTATTGCTTTAACAGCTGGGAGCTTAGTGCTCTACCACTAGGCTACTTAGGCGTCCCTTGAGATGTTGTGTGTCACTAACGTGTTTGACGTGCTTAAGGCACATAAGATCTTCTCGCTACACCTGTATGGTTCATGCTAACATCAACAACTCCGTGCTTCTGCAGGGCTTAGAGAGTGATGGCGACGAGGATAAGAAGGCAGAAAATGCGAAGGAGCTGCTTTGATGATATGTGGTGCCTTCCTGAGTCTACAAAGATGGTGTTGGTGATGACGAAGGCGCTGGCGCGCAGCTACCGAACCCCAGCGGCTGCCGCTGTACATTGGAATGTTTACATCTCGCTGTGTCCCGTTGAAGCAAATGCTATTCTTGTTGTGATTGAAGTCTAGAAAACTGGTACCCCTGCTCTGGCATTCCTTTTCGTTTCTACTAGGGTGTTCTCAATTCTTCCTACACTGTTATATTCCTCAGAGTGTAGTGAACTAAATTAAGCCCAGATTGACTTGTCATGTGAAAATAAGATTTCATTTTTATTCCTGCCGGTCCTCTCAACATCTAAGCCCGGATTGCCTTTTTTTGGAGTGAAATTGTAATGAGATTTTTCTGAATCACCAAAGTTGCAGTGGCGTACATCAAATTACCCCTAGTATTTTTTGTTCAAACCAAAACGTGTGTAAAAATTTCATGAGAGTCGTAAGTGATCCTTAGTGTTTTTTATTTCTGTTCAAACCAAAATACTCCCTTCGTTTCTAAATATAAATACCTTTTAGAGATTCCACTATGGACTACATACGGATGTATATAGACATATTTTAGAGTGTAGATTCACTCATTTTGCTCCGTACGTAGGTAGTTTATAGTGAAATCTCTAAAAGGAGGGAGTAGCACGTAAAACTTTCAATAAGATTCTTAAGTGTTTTACTTGTGTTTGGAAAGCATTAACTAGTCTGTCGAAGAAAATCTACTATCAGAATGCGTTGGCGGAAACTGTAGCGCTACTGTGAAGGCACAAAGATTCTGCGTGGCCAGTCACATTGCCACGACCACGATTAAGCAGCTTGAAATATTTGGGATTATTATTTATTGAGGGTCGGCCATGACGGGCCAACCCTATTGGTTCCCACAAATTATGTCGGCCATATGTCTTGATAGCCATACAGCACCCATCAGCTAAGGATGGACGTGGCATACATAGCCAACCGACCCTTTTTGAGTTGCATCCATCCCACGCCCCTTCTACTTGTACCCTTCCCCTGCCCCCGCTACTCGCTCCCTCCCCGATGTGGGATTATTCCGCGGCGCTCTGCCCGCCCCCCGCGCGAGCATCCCACCGCGGCCGGGCGACGATGGGCCGACCTCTCTCCAAAGGCAAAGGCTGGCCACCAGCCCATAGCCCAAAGCTTGTTCCTTCTGCACAGCACGGCCCACGATACGCTTCTCTGTCGCCAAGACCACACCACACCACGCATGGCGTGGGTGGAAATTTCCAGCAAGCGCGTCGCAAAGTACTGTGTGAACCGCGCACTGTTTCTCTCTCTTTAATAAAAACAGAAGCAATTCTCAACAAGAAAAAAAACAGAAGCAGTAGATACAAGCACAGCGTGAAACTGCTGTGTCTCATACGCTGTACCTCTCGTTCACGTGCACGTTTGGAATTTGGAACGGCTGAATCGTCCCAGGCCACCGTACACGGAGCTGTCGGCGGCTCTGTGAACCTTTGGACTTGGGCAGAGGCTCCAGCCGGGCGCAAGTGCCAAGTGTGGACAGCTCGTGAGTGTTCTGGTACTGGAAGATGATTAGGCCATGTACAATGCTAGATGCTTAGAAAGGTGTTTAGAAAAATAAACCGGGTTTTGCTGAAGCACCGGTGCCTATTTCTACAGGAGAGACGTCTAACTAAGCGTTAGGCGTCTATTCTGTACAAATAGGCACCGGTGCTTAAGAAAAGTCTAATTTATTTCTCTAAGCACCTTTTCTAAGCACCTTGCATTGTACAAGGCCTTAAAGGAAAAAGAAGGGGTTCCCTGCAGTCTCCGATGCCCGTTGCCTCGTTTGCTTCCTTCCTGCTACTCCCTCTCTTTTTAAATATAAGTCTTTAAAAAGATTTTACTACGAATGTATATAGATACATTTTAGAGTGTAGATTTATTCATTTTGTTTTATATGTAATCCGTAGTAACTTATATTTAGAAACGGAGGAAGTATTTACCTTGCATTTTCATCTGGTCCGGAGCTTCGATGTACTATGTACGTAAACGCTGACACCGTCTCCATTGCCACGCACCCGGTGCCTTCTTCGTACCCAGCTCCATGCAGGTGCTGCACATGATGATGAGGGAGGCAACAGCCAACCGCAACCGAACAGATCCAAGCGGCCGGTGCGGTGCGGTGCGGTGCGCGCATCCACATGCCGTCCCTTGACCTTTTGCGATTTTGCAATTACGCACAATACTACTCACCCCTCTAAAATATTTGTCTTTTTAAAGATTTCACTACGAATTATATACGGATGTATATAGACATAATTTAAAATGTAGATTCATTCATTTTGCTTCGTATGTAGTCCGTAGTTAAATCTTAAAAAAAACAAATATTTAGAAACGGAGGGAGTAGAATAGTAAGGTCAGCCCTGCATCGCTGGCCAAATGCATCGGAGAATGAATGTGTGTATCCCTGGCCCGCGTTCATGCACGAAGGATAATGGCTCCTTCGATGCGACATCCCGGAAGGCAAATGGATCAGGCGAGGATTTTATTCCTGCCAACCTACATAAGAATACATGAACATGCATCGCTTGCCACATGAAGGAGTCGATCATTCTCTTAGCTTGAGATCACAGCTTCATTTCCCACAGTGTTGTTTACCTCTTCTAGCCATGGTTGACGCTCCGAGTTCGAGACACGTGACGCCGCTTGGCGATCTCTCACCATGAGAGCATCTACACGGCATCTACAGACATGGCAAATTCGGTCCCTCAAACGTCCACGATCGCGTCCAAATTCATGTATCTCATATCCGATCTCTTATATCCTACTACAATGCAACGTTGATAAAAAAATACGTAGTAGATCATGAGCGGACATACAAATGCACAATTTCAGCAAAAGATCATGGATCTTCGAAAGATAGCCAAAGTTCACATAATGCACATAATACAACAGACAATTTCAAACCACATCTAAAAACTTGAAATTAAGGTGAAGAAGACGGATTTTCACCACTTCCTCGTCGACCTTTTCCCCTTCCGGTCAACGACGTTGTTTTAGGTGTCGGCAGCTGATGGAGGATCGTCCGATTCGTCAGACGAGATGCCGTGGTCGTCGCCGTTGGAGGAGTCGGAGGAGGAGAGGATGATCAACACTTTGAGCCGCCGGACGGCCCTGTCCTGTTGCCGCTTGAACTTCGCCACCCTGTGTAGAAGTACAATGTGAACTGTGCACCGTTTCTCTCACTTTAATAAAAACAGAAGCAATTCTCAAAAAAAAAAAAACAGAAGCAGTAGATTCAAAGCATAGCTTCTGCAGAGCAGGGCGTGAAACTGCGGCAAAAAACACATATTTGACCTTTGTGCGTAACTAATTCAAGATATGAATTGCTATTGGAAAATTTTCACAAACTGACCGTTTTGTGTGGCGTCTGACAGACGAGCGCTGCACTGCACTATGCAGCGCCTCAGTCTTAGGCGCCACACTTTCGGCCAGCGTGGCAGCCCGGGGCCAGGCGAGGCCCCACAGTGCAATGTGCAGCGCCTAAGAGCTAGGCGCCACACAGTATAATGTGCAGCGCCTAGCGTTTGGCGCTGCACTGCCTGTGTGTCACTTAGGCTGCCCCCACCCCCACCCCCCACACCCCCACCCCACCCACACCCTTCTCTCCCCCGCTCTCCTCCTCTCCCCCCTCTCAAATCCTTCTCAAATCTTGCAAATCCGGAGTATTTGTGCGTGGATTTCGAAGCCAACCCCTCCCTTAAGGTAATCTCCTCCGATCCCCTCGTTTTCATCCATAGGAATTGTCACATTAGCTCATATCTTGCTAGTTTGGGGAAACCCTAGTTGTTGCTTGGATTTGGAAATTTGTGTTGAAACATGTTATGTATCTTTCCCAATTTGCTAGGGTTAGGCTTCCTACTATGCTAGGGTTAGGGTTATGTGTGTTGTTATGTTGGGGTTAGGGTTAGGGTTATGCTATTGTTAGGGTTGTGGTTATTGTTAAGTGGGGGTTAGGGTTATTGTTTCATATCTATGTTAGGGCTTATGTACTTTGTGCAAATATTCGGTTAAGTACTTATTTGATATATGTGTGTTTTTGATTTTTTTAGGGATGGGAAGAACATGTGTTTATGTTCATCATGCGGATAAAGAGGCCTTTTTGAAAGGCAATGTTGAGCCGGACCCGGATGAGCTTGACATGGTGTTTGATACAAGTCCTAGCTATGCGGATGTCTTGGAACAAGTGAGGAAGGATTTGAATTGGATGGACCCAGGTGACGTTGTTGAGTTGGAGGGAAGGCATAATGTTGGCTTTGGAATGCACATCCGTTGGAAGACAATGCGTGTGAACTCCGAGCAACGCTGGGTTGCATACAAGGAGACGGTTGCCGAATCTCTAGACAAGGATCTTGAGTTATTTGCCTCCAAGAAGGTTGAGTCTAGTTTGCATTTGGACTTGAACCGGAACCCCTCCCCATTGGTTGCTAGTACTCCTCCACCCGTGAGCCAATATCAAATGAGTGAACCTCATTTCACGCAACAAGTTTGGCCAACATTGTGCCCGATTTCAAACAACCAAAATGAAGCTTTTCAAGAGGATAATGATGAGTACGAGGAGGATGACAACGAAGTTGATCTCCATGACAACAATGTGGGTGATCTCGACAAATATAATTTGCAAGAGACAATGGACCAATCCATCCCTTTTTCCCGTTCATATGCATCGGACTCGGGTGATGATGGTCCCGATGAAGAAGTTGATGAGGAGGGGTTCACGGCGAAGGAGGCCGAAGCATTTAAGAAGGTATTCCGACGGGATCACAAGACAACATTGTTCAAGGATCTTAGTCTCGCGGATGAAGCCGTTGTAGATGGTGGCAAATGTATATCTCTTGGAGTTAGGCCAAGTTCTCACCGTGATTTGGGAGACGGCAAGAACGGGATATATCCCGGTTGTGAGTTTGAATCCTTCTTGGAATTGAAGATGTGGCTCGACAACTACTCGGTTACGCATTATCGTCCACATAGAGTGGCCAACTCGAACGTCAATGTGCGTTACACGGTTAAATGTGAAGTGGCAAGATGTCCATGGATTGTGCGTGCAAGGCCATGGAAAGGAGGTCCCACTTGGCGCATAGTGAGTTGTGTACCAAGTCACATGTGCCGACACAAGAATGCGGATGGCAAGATTGTGTCCCAAGAATACAGACAACTCACGTCCGAGTTCATCGCTTACAGGTTTTCCAACTCAATATCCACACTTCCAACAATGAGCATTAAGAGTGTCATTGACCTTGTGAAAGCCATCTTTCATTACAAGGTGAAGTACGGCAAGGCATGGAAGGCGAAGCAAGCCGCATTCAAGATGTTGTATGGCAATTGGGAGGAAGCATACAACCGACTCCCTAGGTTGTTGTTAGCTATGGCTGCCACAAACCCAGGCATGGTTCACGTGGTCGAGCCTCATGGGCACCAAACATTGATTCACAACAGGAGGACCGTCAGAGTATTTGGCCGTGCATTTTGGGGCTTTGAGCAATGCGTGAGGGCTTTTGAGCATTGTCGGCCCGTCATCGCCATTGATGGCACGTTCTTGACCGGACAATACAAGGGCACTATATTGGTTGCAATAGCAAGTGATGCCAATAACCGGGTTTTGCCTTTGGCTTTCGCTTTGGTTGAGGTCGAGAACAATGATAACTGGGAGTGGTTCTTGCGTCAATTGAGAACAAGGGTAATACCGGCTGAAAGGCCATTGATAACTGCTAAACAGCAAAAACAGAAGTTGTTGACAGCAATTTCAATTAACATGAACATCACAGCACTTACAATAACTTGAAATTCACAGCAATTTGAACAAACACAAGTAATATGCCGACGAGTTCATCATTTAAGACAGGTAGCATAGTACTAAGAGTTCACCAACATATCACATAACCTCACAAGTTCAGTTTCACATATGACATAACCTCACAAGTTCAGTTTCACATATCACATAACCTCACAAGTTCAGTTTCATAATAAATAGGACAACGACTAATGCCTTCCGCGCATGTTCCTGCTGCCACGCCTGGTGGTTATCTTCTTCCTCCTGACAAGAGGAGCCTCCTCTTCCTCCTCCGCCTCGTCATCCAAGCTCGCCATCTGCGAGCTCTCTACGGGCACCTTTGGGTTGCCTCTGTTGTCATAGTCGTAGGGCGTGAACCGGCGTGTGGGCTTCCTAGGCTTCAACATGTATGCGGACCGAAGTTGAGCGTCTGACAAAGTCATGTCATCATCAAGTTCCTCAACCTATCACACAATCAAACATTATGGTAAAGACCGGCGTCGTAATCAAGTGAGAATTACATCTAAAAGATTAGTCATACCTGTTGGGTGACCGCACCCTCATCATCCACATAAGCATATGAGGAACTCACATCGTCCCCCTGATGGTGAGATAAGGGGTATGATGGTGTACCAGACCTAGAGGCTGATGGTTCATCATATTCTGGGTCACGGCAACCGAGAAGGTTCGATAACCGCCTTAACTTCTTGGCTTGACTCTGTAACATGAACAAGTGTATAAGATACCAAACTCCGCAACATATGTAACATTGACACCTGAGTGCGATATGTACCTTCAGGAATTTTCGAAGTGGACCTTCATCATTGCGTTCTCCAACCGGTGTCTTCTCCAGAATAGACTGGCTTTCATCCGCTGCTTTCTTGATCTGGTTGCGCTGCGGATGAGAACGAAGTAACACGTTAGCCATTCAAACATGTGTAATACGGTCAACGGGAAAGTAAAGAAGGGAACACTTTACCACATAGTTAATCACCGGAACAGCAGGGACTCCTAGCCCTTCTCTGACATTTTTGTTGTACTGCTGCTTCGATAGATCCTCAAAGTTTGCGGGATATTCAAGAATATCATCATTGTATGCCGGCGGGCATATCTCAACTCGAGCATTTTGAAGAAACCATCGTAGGTAGTTATCGAAAGCAAGTGAGCAATGCTCACGAAGCTGGGAGCGTGCACTTTCACGAGCTTGCTCCACACTAAGATGGAAACGGGTAACATACGATGCATGATGCTTGTCCCACTCCTTTATCTTCCGCTGCCTTTTCCTGTCCAACCTGCATGGTAGAAAACCAAACATTAGCACAATCAAAAAGGAGTGGCGATGCTAAGTCAATACGGTTCATGCTCTCTTACCTATGAAGTGCTTTGTCCGTGTCCACCCATTCCGGCGGGTGAGCCTGGAACAGACCAAACTGACGATACACGCGGTGTGGCAAATGAAGCTCAACCGCCCAGTTGCATATCAGTGGGCACCGCATAAGCCAAAGATCCCTATCCCGCAAGCACATCGGGTTGAGGACAAACTCGTGGGTGACCCCTAATGTGTCATTCGCGCCATATGGCTGCCATTCCACCTATGAAATAGGACAACAACGCAACATTGATGACAAGTTTTCAGACAAGCATGAGAAATGATTGATGTAATGTCCTCGTTACCTGCTCAGGCGTAATCGTGTCCAACTCGGCGATGTACTTTTGGTACATGAGATTGACATCGTTCGTCATCTCGGATACCACATCCCACTTGTAAGCCCAAGTGGGGCGCCGTAAATCGGCTTCTTCATCCCAAGGATTAAACTTGACGCTCTTCGGGCGTCCAACAGGCAGACGCTCCCAGCTCCATACAGAAAGTAGAAGCATATTACCACCAATGCATGCACTATCTGTGATCCTGCAACACGCATCGTCGAGCTGCATATCAAAGAAAACAATGTTAACTTGACAGCAAGGTTGCATTGCTAATGAAGAAATGAATTGATAACAAAACAAACCTTACCTGTCGGTACAAGTAGGCAAGAGTCGCTGAACCCCAGCTCCATCTGCTCTCGAAGACGGTCAACGCCTTCAGCCACATCCATGGAGCGTTCTTGCCAGTGGCATCAGGAAACAAAGTCCTAGAGATAACGTACCACATATAGACACGAGCATGTGTCTGGATCACATCATCAGTGGCACCTTCAGGGCAATGCGCGAAGTTTGCTTGAATCCACGTGAAAGGAGCTCCGGCTGCTTTCCTTTCCTTCTTCTTCTTCTTCTCTTGTCCCTCCTCTACATCAGCCTCAGCCTCGGTAGGAGCCATACCGATAAGAGCAGTCATCTGCTGGCGCCACCCATCAGAATCGGTGCTCATACAAAGAGGCCTCCCGTCGATAGGAAGACCGGTGATCAAGGAGACATCCTGGAGCGTCACGGTCATCTCCCTAGTCCGAAGATGGAAAATGTGCATCTCCGGCCTCCACCGATCAACAAGAGAGGACACCAGTGGAGCGTTGAGGTTCGGCGTGGACCGGCTGACCAACTGAATCCACGGGAGGAGTCCTGCCTGCTGGATGTAGGGTGTGTACCGCTTATCGTAGGGCATGGCAGCACCAGAGACCCCGTGATACCGAATCTTCAGAGGTTCAAACTTCTGCAAAAAACAAGTAATGACAAATCTTAGGGCATGTGAATTTCAACTAAAGGCAAATTTGCAAAATATTTACATTACTCATTATTACCATCCCCTGCTCGCGCATCATGTAGGCCCGGTGTCGTGTGTCATAGGCATCGTCGAGAAGCCAAACCATCCTTACAAAATTCAAACAATACACATATATGAGTTCATCTCCAATATCGGCATACACTCAACATCTCATATGTGTTCATCTAAACATCTCATATGTATTCATCTACAAGAATCTCAACATCTCCTTCTCACACAATGAATAAATGATTTACAATACTCATTTGAAAAATTCTCATATATATCTCCTATGTCATATGTGTTCATCTCAACATCTCATATTTCAAATAAACTCAACATCTCATATATATCTAAAAAAGACTCAACATCTCGTATACAACTACAAAACTCAACATCTCATAATTATCTACAAAACTAGGCATCTCATATATATCTAAAAAAACTAAACAATCTAGGGGTTCACTAACAAGAATCATACATTGTGAACTAATGAACAATACTACACATCCTAAATCACAACACCCAATTTTGGACAAATAAAGATCCAATCCAATCAAATCAAGGGTTCCACCCAATCTTGGACAAATCTCTACAATGGCAACGAATTTACGGAGGGAAAGAAAGGGGAACGGAGGAGTTTACCTAGTAGGAGGGATTAGAGATCGATTCCACGGCTAAAATCGCCAGATCTGAGAGGGGTGGGGGGAGGGGATCGAAGGGGGCGCCGCCCCTGCTCTCTGTTCGACAGAGAGGAACTGCTGGGAGAGGGAAGAACTGCCTGGGAAGGGCTGGCCCGATGCGGTTTAAGTCAATGTGCAGCGCCTAAGCGCTAGGCGCTGCACATTATACTGTGTGGCGCGTAGCTCTTAGGCGCTGCACATTGCATTGTGGGGCCTCGCCTGGCCCCGGGCTGCCACGCTGGCCGAAAGTGTGGCGCCTAAGACTGAGGCGTTGCATAGTGCAGTGTAGCGCCCGTCTGTCAGGCGCCACACAAAACGGTCAGTTTGTGAAATTTTTCCAATAGCAGTTTATATCTTGAATTAGTTACGCAATAAGGTCAAATATGTGTTTTTTGCCTAAAACTGCTCTGCCTCGTACGCTGTACCGCTGTACCTCTCGTTCACCTGCACGCTGGGAATTGGAACGGCTGAATCGTCCCAGGCTCTGCACACCTTTGGACAGAGACACCAACTGGGCGCGAGTGTGGACAGCTCGTGAGTGTTCGGGTAGTAGTAGTACTGGAAGAAGATGATTAGAGGAAAAGGAAGGGTACCCTGCACCTGCATTCTCTCATGGCCGTTGCCTGCTCTGCTATATTTGCCTTGGCATTTTCATCCTGACCTTCGATGTGGTACATACATACATGATACATGCTGACGTCAACTCCATTGCCACGCACCCCGTGCCGAGTTCTTCCAACCCCGCGCCATGCACATGTGGGAGGCTCGCTCAACAGCCAGCCGCAACCGAATGTACATGCTGCTGTTCATTGACTTTTTGTGCCCTTCCGAGTGCATATACGGCAACCATGCATGATAGAGGGATAAGGTCTGGTCAACCATGCAAATTCTGGCCAGATCCATTGGAGAATGTATGTAGGACAGTGACTCCTTCTTTATGTGCCACCGGAAGGCACATGGATGGGAATGGGATTTAAAAAAAACGGAGGCAAATGATTTGCCTCATCGATTAAATGAGAGGAGAATAGAGTTACATAGTGTTACAAAAACACCGTGAAAACGGCATGACAATTACTCGCGCAATACAATTTTCCCTAGTTTCTTTGCCCCCGCCGTAACCCAAAGGTTGGCCTCATCCACAATGTGCTTTAGGAGGATTGGCGGCGGTTCATTTTTGTGGCGGAATACCCTAGCGTTCCTCTCATTTCATATTGTCCACGACACCAGCATGGTTAGAAAAGCCATGGCACGTCGATCAGGGTTGCTCGAATTGGTTCGTCTATCCCACCACTCCAAAAGGGACTCCGCACGATGCCAGTCATTTGTGTCCATGTGTACTAGACCATATTTATCCATGATCAAACGCCAAAGCCTAGTAGTGAAGCGGCATTTGACGAAGAGGTGGATGCCCGTCTCCAGAGGGGGCATAGGCCATAGTTAGCCCAACCACGCCGCGCAAGCCGGTCAGTGGTCCAAATCCGATCTTGCGGGACAAGCCAGGCGAAGAATTTGACTTTCGGGGGCGCCCACACCTTCCAAACCATGAAGTCTGTCGAGGGAATTAGCCTGACAATAGTACCAGGGGTACGAACAAAGGGGCGAAGTCTAGCTACGGCGTAGATGTTCACTCGGATGTGTACGTGTTCAGGGCCCACTCGGAAGTGGTAAAAGCCCTACGTCTCGAGCCCGGAGGCTTAGTGTTTGCTTATGGGGAGTAATGGATTACAAGAGGTCGGAACCCTTGCTCTGGCGCCCGAGGGTGGCTTATATAGAGTGCGCCACCACCGGCCGAGCGCCATCATTAGGGCTATTAATGCTAATCAATGTAACATTACAGGAACGGCTAATTAAGTGGAGCGTTACTGGTAACGCAGAATTAATGACACAATGAGCATCTCTTCAAGTCCCACGGGCGCTGCGTCGTCTGAGCTCCCATCTGACCGAATGACGCCGTGGACGTCCGAGTGACTTGATGCGTCCGAGTGGATCTTCATATGCATCCGAATGCATCTTTGGCCCAGAGGCTTTAATGATAATGAGGGACCACAGGTGGGCCCTAGATGTCACGCTGTGACCCTACCCCTGGTAGGCAACCTCATCAGTAGCCCCCGAATTCGTGAGGTTTTAGTGGTCGAATGATCGACACTCGGAAGTGTCGACGGCGCCTCGGAGGTGTCCAAGAAACGGTCTGGGTCGTTTCTCACTCGGCTTCAAACCATGACGGGTTCAGGATTAACTTTTTCTGACCGAACTGCTCAGCTTGATTATGCGATGTCGTCATATGAAATCGAAGCGTTTCCCAGAGGAAACGATCCGAATGTCCGGTTATTCCATCCGTGTGTTTAACTGGAAACGAGTCGACCACTCGGTTTGTAGTAGCGAATCGACGAACTCTTCGGAGTGCGGAGCTTGTCTCATTTAAGGCATGAAGAAATTTCCGCGCGTTCGAAATCGCCAAGGATGCGCGCGGGCGCGCGATAGAACGGTCACGTCGCGGAAATTGGGGGAAGTGGGCACGACGCCTCGATGCCCGCGTCGAGATTTTCGCCACGTGTTCCCGAGGCTCTAAACAGTGGATCCGCGGATCTCGCTCCGTTTGCGGATTGACGGCCAGAGATCTCGCCCGATTTTTGGTATAAAAGGCGAGGGCACTGTTGGGGGTGAAATAGATCTCACTTTTCGCCCCTCCTTCGTCTTCTCCGACGCCTGTACGCGACCCTTCCATCGTGCTTTCGTCGTAGACCAGTTCCGAGCTCGCCAGAGAGGATGCGCGCGACGACCGCGAAGGCTGAGCGGGCGAAGAAGAGCTTGCGCGGCTCCTCCTCAAGCGTCGGGGCACCGGCAGGATGGACCCAAGGCGAATGGCTGCCGTCGCGGGTCACCAAGGCCCGGATGCTCGAGCTGGAGAGCCAGGGACTCCTGTCTGAGGGGAGTTGGTGGCTGCCGGGGGCGGGCGAGGATGAGCCTTTGCCGAAAGGGGGCGAGCGCGTGCTCCTGGTAACTCACCTCGAGCGACGTTTCTCCCTTCCGCCTCATCCATTTTTCCGTAGGTTCCTGGATTTTTTGGCGCTCAGCTTCATCACATCCCTCCCAACGCTTTCGTTTACTTAGCCGCATTTGTTTCCCTCTGCGAAAATTTCTTGGTCTGTCATCCCCATTGGGGTTTATTCAAACATCTTTTCACCTGCCGAGTGATGACTGTGAAAAAGCCCACTCGGTCAAAGGATAAAACAAACGTGGCCCAGCTATGTGGGGGTCTGGGAATCCAGCTGCGGGGAAAGGTTTGCTTCCCACAGATGACATTTCCAGATTCGGTGAAGGGCTGGCAGGAAAATTGGTTTTACTTCCAGGATGTTCCAATCGGTGAAGGTCAATCGGGACTTCCTCCGTATACGTCTGAACACATTCGGCCAGTCCCCAGGCTGACTGTGACCAAGGATGAGAAGACAGAAGTGGACATCCTGGTGATAGCTCTGGTGGCTTTGGTGCAAAAAGGTGTCAACGGCCTTGACCTACTGGAGGTTTTTCTCCAGAGGAGGATTCAACCACTGCAAGCGAGGGCTCACCCCATGTGGGAATACACCGGGCCGAATGACACCACCCGAACACACCCGGAGGAGCTCAAAGCAGATATGGTGGAGGCCAAGATCAAAGCGATCACACCGGCGCGTGACAACCCCTGAGGGAGCAGGCTGGTGGCTCCACTCTCATCGGAGAATCCGCCGAATGAGGTAATCTTCGAAGGTCCATTATTCGAGTGATATTTATGTACTTATTGCAATCGGCCTGAATGACCCGTCCTTCGTTCGGCAGGCTTTCACGCAGATGAACAACCAGGTGCCAATTGTGGACAGAGGCCCGGTTGATGTAGCAAGTGACACTGACCGTCCGGAGGACTCGGCCGAAGCAGAAGAAACTGAAGAAGACGACGAAGATGACGAGGAGGAAGATGGCTCGGATGACAGCGACGAAGTGGAATCCTCGCGCTCGGACGATCGTGTGCCTGAGGTCCGTTCCAAGGCACGCCGGGACCCAGGAGTCCGTGGTGGCGGTCCCAAGGCGTCAAATGTCGCCAAGCCGACTGGGTCTGGCCTCCCGACTCGCAGCTCGAAGCGTGGGCGAGGAGAACTCGCCTCGTCATCCGAGAAGGTGGCAAAACAGGCCAAAGTCACCACGGCCAAACCTCAGAAGGCAGTCCCTGTCCCGAAGATTAAGATGACCATTCCCGTGGCCTCAGCGTAAGTATCTCCACTTCGACAATTGTTGTCTAAATTCAGCCGAATGATGTGATAATCCGAGTGTTTCCTTTGCAGTGCTGACACTTCGACTGCTTCGCCTGATCCCCACGCTCTGGAGAAGGAGCGGGCCGACGTCGATGTTGTGTCTTCGAAAGGTAAGCTTCGGACTCTCTCGGGCACACGTCGTGTTTTACTTTCTACTTATTTCCGAGTGCTTTTGAACACTTGCAGCCCCGCGTGAAGTGATCGACATCGATGCGGATGACAAGGTTGACCTGCCGAACCCTTTTGCCAACACGGACGTTGTGATGCAGGAGTCATCGCCTGCCGATGCCTTGGTGTTGGCGCGAGGGGCTAGCTCGGGAGCCGGAGCTGCACTCGGAACTGGTACGTCATCCCCCTTGCCGACTCCTCCCGTGACCAACATCTTCGCGCTACACTACGTCCCAGAGGATCAAGTAGGAGCAAGCAAAGAGGTGTTGATCCAGCTGGAGGTGATGAGTGAACGACTGAAGACGGTGTATGATGCGAGTGAGGCGATGAAGAAGAATGTCCGAGTAAGTACTCTCGTAAGTACCTTCCTCAGTCGGGATTTTTGGTTCGTGTGTCTTTTATTTTTACTTCTGTCCTGAGTAGGTTTGCATCTGAGCACACCCAGTGGGTGTTTCTGGGTTCCAGTGGGGGCGTGCTGAGCGCACCCACTGGGTGTAGTCCCCAAGGCTGCCGTCGACTGAAGCAGTCGGCGGGAGTCTAAGAGTCCGAATGAATTTGGTGTTCGATCCATTGTTAAACTTGAAGAAAAGCCTTGTATTTGATCTTCCAGTGGGGGCGCGCTGAGCGCACCCACTGGGTGTAGTCCCCGAGACTGCCGTCGACTGAAGCAGTCGGCGGGAGTCTTAGAGTCCGAGTTAAAATTTTGACTAGTATTGTTTTCTTTGTTTCCTGTTTGCAGGCTGTTTGTGAGCTCGGGAGCCACTACAATGCTCTGGAGAAGGAGGTGCAGGACCTGCGCCTCAACCTAGAAGCCCAGAAAGCTAAGAATGCCCGATTGGAGCAGGAGAAAAAGGCAATCGAAGGTATGTTCATCTTGTCCGACGGCTGCAATAACTGCCCTCCCTCCCTGTCCGACTGAGTCTATTTCATCAGATCTTTGTGGCGAAAATCGTAAACTTGTCGAGAGGCCGAAGAATTCTATTTCTTTATAAACCGTGAAGACGGCCCTCGAGAAGAAAGACACAGATCTGGCAGCTGCCCAGAAGGAGGCCAGCCGTAAGGCCAAGGAGGCCGAGGAGAAGCTGAAGGCAGTCGGGAAGCTAGAAGAAGAGAAGAAAACTCTGGAGGTTGCTGCGAAGAAGTCCAGGGAAGAGCTCGCTGAGTTGAAGAAGTCGTACGCTGAGTGGGAGACCAAGCTCGAGCGCATCACTACCAACAAAACCGAGCTGGAGCAGTTTGTCGAAGAATACGACGACTCCGTGAGCGAAAAACTCAAAGGTAAACATTCCCGAGTGATTCTTGTGCAACCTTGTCTGGCTGAATGAATTTTGTTCACTTCTGACTCTTTTCTTCATTCAACGAAACCAGATTTCTGCGATGATGTTGCTGAGGAGACTGACAAGATCGAGAAGGAGCTGGACCCGTCCCGAGAGCTGCTCAAGGATAGCGCTGCTATGGCCATTCTTCGTTTGGAAGAACGTATCGATCAAGTGACTGCGTACATGAAGAGGCTTAGCACTGCCATCTTGGACATTGATCGGGATGTCTTTTCTGACGAGGAACCTTCAAAGGATCTGGAATCCGCTCTCACCCGAGTGAGAGATGTACCGAGCCGAGTGAAGGCCTGGAAAAAATCAGCGGCTCGAGCTGGAGCTGACATCGCCCTCTAACTCGTCCGTGTCCACTGCAAGGGAGTGGACGAGAAGAAGTTGAAGTCCCTGGAGGTCGCTAACAGGAAGCACGCCAAGGTTGAAGACTTCATGGAGATGTTTATGGAAACTGCCACTCGGATCGCACACAGCATCGACCTGGACACCTTTGTTGAAGCGGTGGTTCCGACTTGCCCCGAGTGATCGTTGGGTTAAAAACTCTTTAAGCTTTTGCCTCGGAATGCCGAGTGGTAGTTGTAACCGTAAGACTTTGAATGAACCTGAGGCTCCTGTCGCCAGTACCTTTATCCGTACTTTCGCTTCGAGTGACGCAGTTTCTATTTGCCTTAACTTCATTCGATCTTTGATTTCTAAATGTTTATACTTAGGCGATTACATGATCGCGACTAAGGCCCCGAGTGTGAATGACACTCACACTCATAATGATTTAAAACTTAGGCGACACGGGATGACGGCTAAGTCCCCGAGTGTGGGCGAGCCTCGCACTTGGAGTAGTTTATGCGAACAATGATGGTCATGTCCATCTTGTCGTCCGAGTGTGGAAGATGTTCCACTCGAAGTGGTTTTTAACTTAAGCGATGCGGGGTCGCAGCTAAGCCCCTGAGTGTGGGCGAGACCCACACTCGGAGTTGTTCGTGAGAACAATGATGGTCCTGTCCATCTTAGTGTATGAGTGTGGAGGATGTCCCCCTCGAAACAGTTTTTAACTTAGGCGATGCGGGGTCGCAGCTAAGCCCCCGAGTGTGGGCGAGACCCGCACTCAGAGTTGTTCGTGAGAACAATGATGGTCCTGTCCATCTTAGTGTCCGAGTGTGGAGGATGTCCCACTCGAAACAGTTTTTAACTTAGGCGATGCCGGGTCGCAGCTAAGCCCCCGAGTGTGGGCGAGACCCGCACTCGGAGTTGTTCGTGAGAACAATGATGGTCATGTCCATCTTAACAATGATGGTCATGTCCATCTTAGTGTCCGAGTGTGGAGGATGTCCCACTCGAAACGGTTTTTAACTTAGGCGATGCGGGGTCGCAGCTAAGCCCCCGAGTGTGGGCGAGACCCACACTCGGAGTTGTTCGTGAGAACAATGATGGTCTTGTCCATCTTAACAATGATGGTCCTGTCCATCTTAGTGTCCGAGTGTGGAGGATGTCCCACTTGAAACGGTTTTTAACTTAGACGATGCGGGGTCGTAGCTAAGCCCCCGAGTGTGGGCGAGACCCGCACTCGGAGTTTTTCGTGAGAACAATGATGGTCCTGTCCATCTTAGTGTCCGAGTGTGGAGGATGTCCCACTCGAAACGGTTTTTAACTTAGCCGATGCGGGGTCGCAGCTAAGCCCCCGAGTGTGGGCGAGACCCGCACTCGGAGTTGTTCGTGAGAACAATGATGGTCCTGTCCATCTTAGTGTCCGAGTGTTGGAGGATGTCCCACTCGAAACGGTTTTTAACTTAGGTGATGCGGAGTTGCAGCTAAGCATTTTACACCCACTGGGGGAGATAAGGGAGATTAGTTCACCAGAGTGAAAAAGAGTTAAATGTTGACAAAAAATATAAAGGAACGAAACTTTATTCATCGAGATCACTCGGATTTATTATGGGAATGACAAATTAAAGTCGTCGTGTTCTACGTGTAGAACTTGCGAAGCATGTCCGCGTTCCAAGTTCGAGGCTCTTCTACGCCATCTTCGATATTGTAAAGCCGGTAGGCTCCATTGTGCAGGACTTTGGAGATCGCGTACGGCCCTTGCCATAGAGGCACCAACTTATGGGGTTTTTGCTGGTCTAGTCGGAGAACAAGATCTCCCTCCTGAAAAGCTCGACCCTTGACCTATCTATCATGGTAACGTCTCAGATCTTGTTGATAGAGCGTCGATCTGATGAGGGTTAGCTCCCTCTCTTCTTCCAAGAGGTCAAGACCATCCTGACGTGCTGCTTCAGCTTCGGCTTCATCATATTGTTCCACTCGGGGGGAATTGTGCTGAAGATCACTCGGCAGCACGGCTTCTGATCCGTACACCATGAAGAAAGGAGTGCGTTTTGTAGAGCGGTTCGGGGTAGTTCGTATGCCCCATAAGACGGATGGCAACTCTTCGACCTAGGCCCCCACAGCATACTTCAGGTCCCTCATCAATCGAGGCTTCAGCCCCTAGAGGATCATCCCATTTGCTCGCTCCGCCTGTCCATTCGACTGCGGGTGAGCCACGGAGGCATAGTTAACCCGAGTGCCTTGGGAGAAGCAAAACTCACGAAACTCGTCTGAGTCGAAGTTCTTCCCATTATCTGTGATGATGTCATGCGGCACGCCGGATCTGAAAATGATCTGCCGAATGAAACTGACGGCGGTAGCCGAATCCAAACTTTTGATGGG
This sequence comes from Elymus sibiricus, assembly GCA_039707655.1. Classification (NCBI taxonomy): domain Eukaryota; kingdom Viridiplantae; phylum Streptophyta; class Magnoliopsida; order Poales; family Poaceae; genus Elymus; species Elymus sibiricus. The sequence goes on from CM077673.1 coordinate 339,326,548, forward strand.
CTTCGCCTCAACCCACTTGGTGAACTTGTCGACCGCTACAAGCAGGTGGGTGAATCCACTCGTTCCGGTCCGCAGAGGTCCGACCATGTGAAGACCCCACACGGCGAATGGCCAAGTAAGAGGGATCGTCTTTAGCGCAGATGCAGGCTTGTGGGACTTGTTCTTATAGAATTGACACCCGATGCACAGATCGACCAAATCTCTTGCTGCTTCATTGGCTCGGGGCCAATAAAAACCCGCTCGGAAGGCCTTGGCGACCAATGTCCGAGAGGAGGTGTGATGTCCACAAGTTCCCGAGTAAATCTCGTGTAAGATCTGCAGTCCTTCCTTCAGGGAGATGCATTTCTGAACGACTCATGTAGTGCTTTTCTTGTATAACTAATCCCCCAAAACTTTGAATGCTTTGGATTGACGAACGATTCGGCGAGCTTCTTCTTCGTCTTCAGGAAGTTCTTTCCAGAGCAAGTATGCTAAATAAGGTTGAGTCCACTCGGGAGTGATTACCAACATTTCGTGGACTAGGTCGACCACGGCTGGGACGTCAACCTCAGTCGGATTTGATGGACCGACTGCTTGCGGGGGCTCCTCTGTGAAAGGATCTTCTGCAATTGTTGGAGCGCGTAGATGTTCAAGAAATATGTCCTTGGGGACTGCCCGCCGAGTGGACCCAATCTTTGCCAGGTCGTCCGCCGCCTGATTCTTTGCGCGAGGAATGTGATGTAGCTCCAAACCTTCAAAATTCTTCTCTAGCTTTCTGACCGCATTGCAGTAACCGGTCATAGCTGGGCTCCGAATGTCCCACTCTTTCATCACTTGGTTAACAACAAGGTCCGAATCACCGTAGACCATCAAACGACGAATGCCGAGTGAGATGGCCATACGGAGCCCATACAGGAGGGCTTCGTACTCGGCCTCATTGTTTGATGAATTGAAATGGATTTGGAGGAGATAGTTCAGCCGGTCTCCTTTGGGAGAAACGAGAACCACGCCAGCTCCCGAGCCATTGAGCATCTTGGATCCGTCAAAGAACATAGTCCAGTGCTTGGGGACGCTTGGGGTTGGCTGCTCTTGTTCAATCCACTCGGCCATAAAATCAACCAATGCCTGGGACTTGATTGCTTTCTTGGCCTCAAACCTGATCTCCAACGGAAGGAGCTCAATTGCCCACTTTGCCACTCGGCCTGCAGCGTCTCTGTTATGCAAGATCTCCGACAGGGGAGCGTTGCTAATGACCGTGACCGAGTGATCTTGGAAGTAGTGAACCACCTTTTTACGGTCAGGTAAATACCATAAACCAGCTTTTGATAGTGCGGGTACCTTTGTTTGGAAGGGGTCAACACTTCTGAGATGTAATATATGGGTCCTTGAACCTTGAATGTTTTTCCTGGCTCCTCGCGCTCTACGGCAAGGACGGTACTCACCACTTGGCTAGTAGCCGCGATGTACAGGAGTAAAGGTTCCTGGCTACTCGGAGCAGCTAACACCGGCTGGGTGGAAAGCAATGCCTTGAGTTCTTCAAACGCGGCTTGTGCTTCGGGAGTCCACTCGAACTTGTCTGACTTTTTCATCAATCGGTAAAGAGGCAGTGCCTTCTCACCGAGTCTTGAGATGAATTGGCTTAGGGCCGCAAGGCAACCTGTCAACCTTTGTACGTCATGCAGACGCTCCGGTTGCTTCATTCGGACTATGGCGCCGATTTTGTCTGGATTGGCGTCGATCCCACGTTCAGAAATGAGGAAACTGAGCAACTTTCCGACAGGCACTCCGAATGTGCACTTGGCTGGATTCAACTTTATTCCGAAGCGCCGTAGGTTCGCGAAGGTTTCAGCGAGGTTGGTCAGGAGGTCGGAACCTTTCCTAGACTTGATCACGACGTCGTCCATATAAGCCTCCATGTTCCGACTGATCTGCTTTTGCAAGCATTTCTGGATCATGCGCTGGAAAGTAGCGCCAACATTTTCAGGCCGAATGGCATTGTGACATAGTAGAAACACCCGAATGGGGTGATGAAGGCCGTTTTTTATTTCGTCAGGCCCGTACATTCGGATTTGGTGGTACCCGGAGTACGCATCCAGGAACGACAAACGTTTGCATCCGGCAGTAGAGTCCACTATATGATCTATGCGGGGTAAAGGAAAATGATCTTTCGGGCATGCCCGATTGAGGTGTTTGAAGTCAATACACATGCAGAGTGATTTGTCCTTCTTCGGCACCAGAACGACATTCGCGAGCCACGCGGAGTGGTATACCTCGCCAATGAACTCGGCAGCAAGGAGCCGAGCTATTTCTTCGCCAATCGCCTTGTGCTTCTCGACAGAAGATCGACGCAAGTACTCTTTGACTGGCTTGGCCTTGGGATCGGTTCGGAGTCGGTGCTCAGCCAGTCCCCTGGGAACACCGGGCATGTCAGACGGCTTCCATGCAAAGGTCCCAGTTCTCACGGAAGAACTAGATGAGCTCGGCTTCCTATTTCTCTTCGAGTGACGTGGAGATGTTCGTCGGAGCGGCACTTGAATCACTCGGGTGAACATGGACATGCTTGGTCTTGCCGGCCGACTGAAAAGCCGATTCAGAAGCTGGCCGTTTCGACCTAAGCAAGTCGGCCGTGTCCACCTCTTTCTTGTACCCCTCAAGCTCGACTGCGAGCACCTGCTCGTTGGCGATCTTGGAGCCCTGCTGGAGGCACTCCTCGGCTATCTTCCGGTTGCCAGTCACAATGATCACGCCTTTCGGACCTGGCATCTTCAGTTTGAGATACACGTAACATGGTCTGGCCATGAAACGTGTGTAGGCGGGCCTACCCAGGATGGCGTGGTAAGCGCTGCGGAAGTCCACCACCTCGAAGGTTAACCTTTCCTTCCGGAAATTCTTTTCGCTTCCAAACACAACGTCTAGAGCGATCTGGCCGAGTGATTCTGCCTTCTTCCCAGGGACAATCCCGTGGAAATGCATGTTGCTCTTGCTCAATTGGGACATCGGGATGCCCATCGCCTTGAGCATGTCAGCGTAGATGATATTGAGTCCACTGCCTTCATCCATCAAGACCTTACGCAGTCGGACGCCACCCACAGCCGGGTCAAGGACCAATGCCTGCCTCCCAGGGGTGGCTATATGAGGCGGATGGTCGGACTAGTCGAAAGTAACAGGAGTTTTCGTCCAGTTGAGGTATTTGGTGGCAGTCGAAACTGCCATGTTAACTTCCCGATTGACAACCTTCAACTGTCTCTTGCTCTCGACGTCAGCGAAGATCATGAGGACCTTATCAACTTGTGGGTACTCAGAAGTACCTTCATCATCCTCGACATCGACTTTCTCACTCGAGGGCTCCGCGCCCATCTCTTGCTTGAGCAGGCGACATTCTCGAGTGGTGTGCTTCGGGAGCACAACGTTGCCATCTTCATCCGTCTTAGTATGAATCTGGCACGGTTGATCAAGAATGTCGGATTTAGAGTCGAACTTCTTCTTGGGAGTCCACTCTTTCTTCTTTTTCTTTGGCTTGGGCTTGCCTTGGCCTTACCCTTGAATGGCTGCCACCTCTGCCTTGCCAGAGGCATCGGCCTTGCGCTTCTGATTTTTCCCAGCGTTGCCCCCCGATTGAGGGGCGTTGCCAGCTCGTCCTTTGCCGCTACGGAGGCGGTCTTCTTCTTCACCATTGGCGTACTTATTCGCGATCTCCATAGCCCGACTGAGGGACAGATCCCCAGCTCGGCCGAATTTCAGGATCAGTTCCCGATACCGAGTGCCTGCCTTAAAGGCGCACACGGCCTGATGCTCGGTTACATTTTCCACGGTGTTGTGCAGCGTGGTCCAGCGCTGGATGTACTCACGGAGAGTCTCGTTGCTCTTCTGGACGCAGTGCTGTAGTTCTGTCAACCCACCCGGGCGTTTGTAAGTGCCTTCGAATGTCTTGACGAACACTCGGGCCAAATCTTCCCAACAGTATATGCAATTGGCGGGCAGTTGATTCAGCCACGCTCGCGCGGATCCTTCCAACATGAGTGGAAGGTGCTTCATTGCAACGAAATCGTTGCCGCCACCGATCTGGACAGCCACTCGATAATCCTCGAGCCAAGTCTCCGGCTTGGATTCGCCGTTGAATTTTCCAATTCCAGTCGCTAACCGGTAATTGGGTGGTATCTCAGCCTCCCGGATGTATCTGCTAAAGCACCCAAGACCGGAAATACCCCAACCACTCACTAGGTCTCTGTTGTCTCTGTTCCGATCAACCACTTGCTGAGTGATGATGGACCTGGCGTTGAACTGCGGTGGTCTCTGGTCATTTTCTCCGTAACCTCTGTGCCTGACAGGGCTTCGTTCACGGTCCCTTGCGATAGGCCGACCGCCGTCATAGGGACGTTGGCTGTATGAACCGCCCCTCGGAGGGGGCGTCCGACTGACATCGCGGTCGTCGCGCCAGCGTCCTCAGTGCGGACCTCTTGGAAGAGGAGGAGTTCGCCGATCTTTCCTTGGCGCGAGAGGACCGTGAGCAGACTGGACAGTGTCTGCACGAACGGACTTGCTATGAATTCGTTGATGTGATTGTGATACCTCGGAGTTTTGCTGTAGAGCAGTTTTCCGCAGGGTCTGGATCTGCCAAATGCCCTCGCCGGCCACTGAGTCAGACGGCTGGATTGAGTCGGCGATCCGAGTAGCCGCTGCTAAGTTCAGCAGTGGCATGCGCATCACCGGGATGGTGTGTGGCCGATCTTCTGGGAAAAGCTGACGGCGACTACAGCTGGAACTGGGTCGCTCCCTTGCTGCGCGCTCATCGAGTGACTGCTGGAGTCGCTCGAGCCGCTCGCGTTCAGCCAAGGTGGCCTGGCGCGCAGCCTCTAGGGCCAACTCGTCTGGGGTAGTTCCCGCGATGGGGGTGAGAAGAACTTGATCGTTCATGCGCCTGATTTCCTCCCGCTGCTCCCGAGTGAGGGGTCGGGGTACGTAGCCGTCGGAGCCAGTGTTGTTGCAGTCACCATCTCGATCGCGGGTATCTCCCGCGGAATACCCGGGAGGAGGGGCACCCCGGGTCGGGCCGGTTATCAGGACCTCTGCAGCGTCCCCGCTGCTCTCGCGCTCGAATGCATCAGACGATTCATCATCCGAGGGAGGGAAAAGGCTGTGGACGGACTCATCGGCGTTGAGCACGGCCACTTGCCCGACCGCGGCCTGAAGTGCCGCGGTGTGCTTGATCCAACGCTGCAGCCGCGAGCGCCCCGAGCGGTTGCGTCGAGCCGTAGCGGGGGATGGAGATGCCGATTGGTACGGTGTAGACGGTTGTCGGAGAAGAACTCCAAATGTCGTCGCACTGAAATGCGTTGCACCTCGAGCGGACAATGCATCGGTGTCCAGCGGCACTTCCTGCAGCCACGCCGAATCGTCAGCGATGAAGCTGAGGGAACCGAAGAGGATCTTGCCGCCGAGTATCATCATGATGATCGAGAGAATGAAAATTCCACCTGCGCCGGAATTTGCTAGACGCGCAGCCCCACGGTGGGCGCCAACTGTCGAGGGAATTAGCCTGACAATAGTACCAGGGGTACGCACGAAGGGGCGAAGTCTAGCTATGGCGTAGATGTTCACTCGGATGTGTACGAGTTCAGGCCCCACTCGGAAGTGGTAAAAGCCCTACGTCTCGAGCCTGGAGGCTTAGTGTTTGCTTATGGGGAGTAATGGATTACAAGAGGTCGGAACCCTTGCTCTAGCGCCCGAGGGTGGCTTATATAGAGTGCGCCAACACCGGCCGAGCGCCATCATTAGGGCTATTAATGCTAATCAATGTAACGTTACAGGAACGGCTGATTAAGTGGAGCGTTACTGGTAACGCAGAATTAATGACACAATGAGCGTCTCTTCAAGTCCCACGGGCGCTGCGTCTCCTGCGTCGTCTGAGCTCCCATCTGACCGAATGACGTCGTGGACGTCCGAGTGACTTGATGCGTCCGAGTGGATCTTCATATGCATCCGAATGCATCTTTGGCCCAGAGGCTTTAATGATAATGAGGTACCACAGGTGGGCCCTAGATGTCAGGCTTGTGACCCTACCCCTGGTAGGCAACCTCATCAAAGTCCATGGGGAGAGCGTCAATCCAAGGAACTGCGCCTTGTATGCGGTCAATGCCGAATATGAGCCATTCGTAGAGTGTTTCCATATAATGTCATCCTTGGAGTGCTCGTCAAGTTGGAAGTCATGAATGAGCATCCAAAGGGTAAAAAACTTGCGGACATGGTGGCCTGTGATGACGGTGTCTCTCCTGATTCTGAACATCCAAGCATTCTCCTTGAGCGCCTCGCGCACCTTCCAGTTCTTTCTCCTCGAGGCCTCAAAAATGTGGGGAGCGATTTCCTTGGGTTTGCGACCAAGCAGCCAAGGCGAGTCCCAAAAAAGCGTTTTGGCCCCATTGCCCATGACGATAGTAGTGGAGGCGTAGAAGAAATCGCGGTCCTCCTCAGTGCAAGGGTTTTCCAGCCCCACCCACAGTTTGCTCGGCTCCTTCCATTCATACCAGAGCCATCTCAGTCGCAAGGCACGAGCAAACTTGTCGGTGTTGAGAACACCTAGGCCTCCATAGCTTGGGGTCGACATACAATGTCCCAGTTGACTTTGCATTTTGCACCGGTAGTTTTGTCCGAGCCAGACCATAGAAAAGCCCGCTCAATCTTGTTGAGGTTGTTGAGGGAGCCTTGTGGTACAATGAGGGGTGTGATGGAGTACACAGCCTGGGAGGTGATGATAGAACGAACGAGGGCCGTGCGCCCAATGGTAGTGATGTTTTTCCCGTCCCAGGTGACCGATTTCCCGGCTGCCTTGTCCTCTAGGTATTGGAAGTCAACCCTCCTCAGCTGCCGAACTGAGAGCGGAAGGCCCAGATATCTGATTGGGAAGGACGTCCTTGAAGCCAGGATACTATGCAGGATGCGCACTAAATCAAGATTGGCGCATCGAATGGGTACCACTAAACTTTTATGGAAGTTGGTGCATAGGATTGTCACATCATCAAAGCCTTTTAAGATCACAGCTAAATTGTCGATATCACTCTTAATTGGTGCTGTCGTGGGAATGATCCTGACAATAGTACTAGGGGGTACGAATGAAGGGGCGACGTCTAGCTACGGCTCAAGTGTGCACTCGGTTTGTACGAGTTCAGGCCTCACTCGGGAGTGATAACAGCCCTACGTCTCGGTGCCCGGAGGCTGTTGTGTTTGCTTATGGTGGTATATGATTACAGGGGGTCGAAACCCTTGTCACGGCGCCCGGGGATGGCTTATATAGAGTGCGCCACCACCGGCCGAGCGCCATGATTAGGCAATAAATGTCAATGAATGCTGCGTTACAGGAACTGTTGATTAACCTGCCGTTACTGATAACAACGAATTAACCCATAATGTGTGACTACTCGAATTCCACTGACGCTCTGTCTTCCTGGTCGTCTGAGCTTCCATTTGTCCGACTGGCGCCGGGTACTCCGAGTGAAATGAGTCATCCGAGTGAGCGGCTATATTCATCCGAATGAATCTTCGCCCAGGGGCTTTGAAGACATTGGAGGGCCATTGGTGGGCCCCAGATGTCAGGTCTATGACCCTACCCAGGGTAGGCATCCTCATCAGTAGCCCCCGAATCCATGAGGTTTTGGTTGTTAAGTGATCGACACCCGGAAGTGTCCTGAAACGGCCTGGGCGTTCCTCACTCGACTTCAAACCACGATGGATTCAGGATCAACGTTTTCTGACGGAATGGTTCAACTTGTATATGTCCTTCTGCTGGAAAGATTCAGGATCCTTCTCGGAAGAAATGATCCGAATGATTTGTCATTCCATCCGAGTGGCTGACCAATCGTGAGTCGATCACCTGGTCCATTTGGAACAGATCAATAGGTTCTACGAAATGTGGAGTTCATTCCGATTGAAATTTGAGGAAGTTCCCGCGCGTCCTGAACCGCAAGAAATGCGCGCGCGGCACGATCGAACGGTCATGTCATGGAAATCTGGGGCGGAGGCCACGACGCCTCAATTATCGCACCGGGATTTCCGCCACGCGTCCTTAGGGCCCTGCTAAGCAGATCTGCGGATCTCGCTCCGTTAGCGGATTGACGGCCCGAGATTGCGCTCGCGCTTTGGGTTATAAGGGGTGTGAGTACTGTTTGCGGAGAGATAGATCTCATTTCCTTCCTCCGCCTCCGTCCTCTCCGCCGCCCAAGTGATACACTTCCGTTCCACCTCTGCTATAGATCGGGTCCAGAGCTGTCGGAGATGACGAACGCGGCGACGGACAAGGCCGAGAGGGCGAAGAAGAGCTCATGGGGATCATCCTCGAGCGCGGGCGCTCCAGCGGGATGGACCCAAGGCGATTGGATGCAGTCGCGGGTCACCGAAGCCCGCATGCTCGAGCTGGAGAGCCAAGGGCTCGTCGACGCGGGGGCTTGGAGGTTGCCAGAAGAGGGCGAGGAGGAGCCTTCGCCGCAGGGCAACGAACGCGTGCTCTTGGTGACTCACTGTCAATGTCAAAACCGGCGGATCTCGGGTAGGGGGTCCCGAGCTGTGAGACTTGGATCTATAGTAACAAGAGACGAAGGGGACAAGGTTTTACCCAGGTTCGGGCCCTCCTATGGAGGTAATACCCTACGTCCTTCTTGATTATATTGATGGTATGAGGATTACAGAGTTCATCTACCTCGAGATCAAGTATCTAAAACCCTAGATGAGTTATGTTGTTCTACAACCTAAAACCCTCCGGCTTATATAGACGCCGAGGGTACCTAGGGTTTACACATGGTCGGTTACACGTCAAAGGGATAAACATGCCTATTCACTACTCCAAACGTGGAGAATACGCCACGATCCTGGAAGCTTCCTTCCTGGAGACAGGGTCTTCGATCATTCCAGTGTCCGGCCAACGGCCCATACAGTCCGGCCCATAAGAAATAGGTCGGCCTCCCGAGGACCCCTAAAACCAGGACTCCCTCAGTAGCCCCCGAACTAGCCTCCAACGCCAAGGGTCCTAGCTTCAGCTGCTCCGTGTGATCAAAGTCTTCGGCTTGCGAGGCGAGTTCCTTCCTCCAAATAGTGATCGGCCGAGTTCAGTTCGGCCTCCGACGACGTGTAGTTTTCCCGATCATAGATCGTCCGAACACCATGAGTAACCGGCCCTGAAGGCCAAATGTCAGGGAGTAAATAGCGATCCTTGACAACCTTTTAGACGAAAGGTCACAGCCCACCACGACCACTGAACCAGTCGTAAAGACTCGATTCGCGGTTCGAGGCCGTTTCCACCAGCACGATCCATCCATGCACAGATCGTGCCCTGTTTCACACGGGATATGTTTAATCACGTGTGTATAACGGACGCACGTCTTGGGAAGCGGAGAGATTCACGGCGCCGTGAAGGGAGGCTAACCGGCAACAAGCCCAATAAAAGGGGAAGAAAACCCCAAGGCTTAACCGCACTCCCCATTCGCATCCCTGCCTCCCCAATCTCCTGAGCTTCCAGAGCCCAGATCTAGGTTTTCCACCCTTTGTCCTCCGAGCTCAGCCATGGCCAGCGGCAAGTGGGAGGCTTCCATGGTCACAGACCAGGACATCCGGGACCTCAAGGACGCCGGCTACCTCCCCGCCAATATCTTCCACCGCGCTGCGGAGGAGGGCCAGGTGATCCCCACCCCCAAGCCAGGCGAGAGGGTGGTCTTCATTCCTCATTTCATCCGAGGACTGAGCTTCCCGCTCCACCCCTTCGTGAGGGGCCTCATGTTCTTTTATGGACTCGACTTCCACGACCTCCCGCCAAACTCTTTCATGCATATATCGGCCTTCATCATCATCTGTGAGGCCTTCTTGCGAGTCGAACAACACTTCAGACTGTGGCTCAAGATTTTCAACATCAAGCCGAAGTGTGTCGCGGGCGCACACGCAGACTGCGGCGGGGCGGTCATCAGCAAGCTCCCCCGCGCAGTATGGCCATCCGGCACCTTCATCGATACCATCAAGACTTGGCAAAAAGAGTGGTTTTACATCACCGAGCCAAGGGTGGAGGGCGGAACCGTTCCTGCCGAATTCAGATCCGGCCCCCCGACCAGATTGACCTCATGGGTCCGAAAGGGCCTTGATTGGGGTTCGGATACCGAGGTGGATGACCTGCAGAGGGGCATCGCCTCCTTGATAAAAGATAACATCGATCTGACCAACGTGGTCCAGATTATGCTCCGACGGCGCATCCTCCCCTGCCAGCGCCGGGCCTCTCCTATGTGGACTTACCGGACTGACGATGATCCTACAATCCGTCAGCTCTTCCGCACCACTCGGGAGAAGCTATGGAAGGCGCTGTTCAAAACGCAGGAGAAGTGGTCGACCAAGAAGGAGGACCGAGGCTTGAGCGCCGTCAAGCCCCCATCCGAGGTATAACACAGTTTTTATTTGATCGGCTCTGTTTTCCTGAAGAGAGTCTAAGCACTTTCCGATCACCTTCGCAGGAATGGTTGAGCAAGGCCGCGGGCATCAAGTGTCCGGCTCCACAGCCCGAAGACCCCAGGTCTCCGCTGCTGTTGGAGATGCTCGTCGTGGCGCCTTACAAGGCGCTAGAGAAGAAGGAGAAGAAGAAACCAGGCCGAGCAGGCCTGTGCATCAGGGACTAGCCGGAGGCTGTGTCCGAAGAAACTCATGCCTCCTCGAATCAAGAGGAGGAGCACGAGGGTGAGGACGGAGGCGATTCCCCCCTCGCGGGAAAGAGGGCGGCGTCATCGGACGCCCTGGAGGACAAAGATCCTCCCGCCCCAAAGAAAGCACGCTGGACACAGGTAGCCTTGTTCGGTGACAGCTCGGACTCGGATACCGAGTCCGAGGACTTCGAGAGGGTTCCACGAAAGAACCTCAGGGTCAAGCCCCCACCTCGAAGGTAAAGATCCGAAGACCTCCTGAGCTATTAATGCTAAGTTTTGAATGTTACTGACATGTGAATACCTATTGTCTTGCAGCCCCCCGCGTGTTCTCCCCACCGATCAAGTTTCGGATGGGGAGACCCCGCCTGCCGGGCTAGCGGAGAGCAGGACCGCGTCGCACCACTCTCCTCCGGGCGCCGCGAAGGACGCCACGGAGGTGTCGTCCCAACAGGCTCCCTTGGAGCCGGACACTAGAGGTGGGGGCGATGACGTCATGGTCGAGGCTAACACCTCGGCCGTCGAAGACCCGGGGGAGAGGCCCCTCCTGGATACTGAGGAGGCCGGACAAGAAGATTCCAGTCACCTCCGAGGCTGTCTCCGGAGCGCACCATGCCTCCGGAGGCACTGGTTCAATCCCCAGTTGGAGATCGGGTCACCCGATCCCCACCGGCGCCACCGACCAATGGGTGGCCGGCTATGGGGCAGGCTCTGTCAAGCGCCTCCATTTCCGGGGAACACCGCACCCTTATGGGTGCGGTATTGCAGAGCATTCAGTCCGTAGACCACGGACTGAAGGAGGCCTTCAACAGTCTCCTGACGGGCTTCCAGGTAAGCCATGTAATGCTCTATTGTATGAAATATTAATATCTTTGTGTTATCATTATATACATGACAGCCCCCGAGCCCTAGGTGAGTTTGGAAAAACTTGCCTAGGGGTCAATAATAGATCATTGTCCGAACTATGTACAAGACAGTATGTGTTCGGAATGTCCTAACAGTCCGTAAAGGGACCGGACACACGATCATATTTATGATAGTTCAGAAGCTTTGAACCCATATAACTTGATATGGGTTTGTTTGTTACATGCTTCATCTACAGCGGCGGCTGCTAATGCTGCCGAGCTGGACGAGCTGAATCGGAAGCTGAAGAGCTCCAAAGACGAGCTTGACGCTTTGAACAAGAGATTCGACGAGGCGCAAGGTAAGCCGAATTAGAGTATTAAAAACTCTTCATTATCGTACTGTCAACGCAGTATTTTTTGATATGTTTAATGCTTGCGCAGCCTCGGCGAAGGAGATTGAGAAGCTCAAGGCCGAGCTTGAGAAGGCGAAGCAGGAGGCTTCGGTTGAGAGGGCGGCTGCCAAAGAAGCGGCTACCGCGCTATCCGCCCTGAGAGCCACCAGCAACAAGCATGAGGCTCGGGTGGAAGAAATCCAACAGGAGCTCAAGGACGCAGGCCAAAAGTGCGAGGACCTTGAGCGGAAAGGCAAGGAGCAGGCTGCCGAACTATCCACCTTGAAAACCGATGTCCAAAAGGAGCGGGTGGATAGGCGGTCCTATGAATAGGAGGTCGGCCAGGCCAAGGCTATCATGGATGGTAAGCCGTATTTATTGCAGTGTATCTTCGGGGATAGCAAGTTCAAAGTGCTCACCCAAGTATGGCGTTCCTTAGGCGCCTGCTCGGACCTCCAGAAGAGCGCCGCGGACGCAAACCAGTTCTATGCTTCACTGGGGGAAGGAGATGAAGCTCGGCTGTTTTGGGCGCAATTCGAAGCCCCCGAGCGCTCTCCTCTCCTTGTTGAATAGCTGAAGCAGCTGATGGAGCTACACCGGATGGCGGAGCCGGCCATGAAGGATCTCTGTATCCGGCTATGGCCCAACGAGCCACTACCGGGCAGCTACTTCGGCCTGGTGCAGAAGCTGAGCGACGCCTCTCCTCGGATCGACGCACTGAGGCGGTCTTCCTGCATCGAGGGAGCTCGGATGACCTTCGCGAAGGCCAAGGTGCACTGGCCGGGGCTGGATCCGATGAAGATAGCCACCGCCCCTCCGCCTCCTGGAAAGGAGCATAGGCGCCCCGAGCTGTACTTCTCTGGAGTTATGGAGGGTGCTCGGGCCATAGAATCGCAGTGTTCGAGAGATAACGTGTATGAATAAAGTGTTGTAATATGTCCGAAGACTTTTCAACGTGTTTATATTTATGATCCATGGTTTATCATGTCTTTCGTATTTTTGCATCCTTTATAACTCCTATATGGCCGTTAAAACTGAAAGCTGCGAGTCGTCGGCTTCAGCCCCCATGTAGATACTATGTGGGGTGTCTCTGCCAACGCACTGTGACCCTTAGCCGAGCTATCGGTACCCGAAGGCGGTAGTGTGGGGCGGACAAGGCAATCAGACCATCATGCTTTATTGCTTTCACTTAGCCGTAGGGGCGTGACAAAGGAGTGCGGGGGGCTGATGACTAGCCCCTAGTGTTCGTGATGTTCGGAATAACCGTGGCCGAAGCCTATATCACATGGTTTGTACGAATACAAAACCCATCGTATGACACGGAGTAACCTCTGACGAGATTTATTTAAGCTCGGATTCGCAGACCAGTTCTCGCATACCATGACAGTCAGTTTTCGGCTTTCTCCATTGAGGTGCTTGACCAGGCTAGACGGAAACACAGCGGTTCTCCCTTTGCCCTTTTAGCCGAACGAGCGGAACATAAAGGGGCAAGCACAGGAGCCGGGCAACCCAACTATTGACCCAAGACATAGTTCGGAACCAATGCATATAAAGCGGAATTCCAAGACGCCGAACGCAAAAATCAGTTTGTGCTTAGGGAGATTTTCTTTAATTCGAGCCCCGGTCTATATTTAGCCGGTTGCATCGTAAAGTATACCAGACAGGTTCGCAAGAAGAGAGGGAGAAATAGAGAGTGCGCCAAAAACAGCAAAGTGATCATGCATGATTCATCTGTATTTTACTTAACAACTCTTATTATTCAAATTGCCGATACAACTATTTGCAGGTATTAAAAATGAAATATAAACCTTACAGGAGGGGGTTGTACCAAGGGTCTTCGATTGGTGACCTGACGTCCTCGATATGCCATGTTGCTTGTCCGCTCCTGCGTCTACCAAGGAGTTGTATACCTCGATGGGTGTACTGTTCGGCGAGCGGGCTTTGTCAAAAAGTCTTGAGAAGTCGCCGAAGTGTGAATGAGCTTTACGCCGTAGTAGGTATTTTATGGTACCTGTAGTGTGTCCGAAGACATGTTGATGGTGATAGTTCGGTCTAGCCGAACACTTACCCTTTAATAATTTTCCCCACCGCTGCCCATGGAATTTTGAGCGCGAAGTTGTGCCTCCTCGGCACGTACTTTGTCGGTACTAGGGCCGTGCGATGGGGGGCGAATCCTTATTTATGGGAAGAAGAAGGCTCTGGTACTTCGGCTTGAAACCGAGCTCGTTTCCGAGCCTTGGGTGCCTTTACAGCAGCTGTCGGAGTCTGCCGATCATCAGTGTAATGGAATTTGGCCGCCAGGGCCAACGCATGCTCCTCAGTTCGGAGGGAGCACTCTGTATTGCCGTTGACAGTAATGACCCCCTTGGGGCCGGGCATCTTGAGCTTGAGGTATGCGTAGTGTGGGACGGCGTTAAAGCGAGCGAACGTTGTACGGCCGAGCAGGGCGTGATAGCCGCTGCGGAAGGGTACGATGTCGAAGATCAAGTCCTCACTTCGAAAGTTATCGGGCGAGCCGAACACTACTTCCAGGCTCACGGAGCCCGTGCACCGGGCTTCTACACCTGGGATTACTCCTTTAAAGGTAGTGTTAGTGGGTTTGATCCTTGACGGATCTATGCCCATCTTTTTCACCGTGTCTGAGTAAATCAGATTCAGGCTACTTCCTCCGTCCATTAGGACTTTTGTGAGCTGATACCCATCTATGATGGGGTCTAGGACAAGGGCGGCCGAACCCCCATGACGGATACTGGTCGGGTGGTCACGTCGATCGAAGGTGATCGGGTATGCCGACCATGGGTTATACTTCGGGGCTACAGGCTCTATGGCGTAGACATCTCGAAGGGCGCGCTTCCTCTCCTTTTTGGGTATATGAGTGGCGTAGATCATGTTTACTGTTTTTACCTCTGGAGGGAATTTCTTTTGTCCGCCACCGATCGGACCACGAGGTTCATCCTCATCCTCGCTGCGTGGGCTCTTGCCTTGGTCCTCAGATGCGAGCTTGCCGGCCTGTTTGAACACCCAACAGTTACGGTTGGTGTGGTTGGCGGGCTTCTCTTGAGTGCCATGGATCTGGCAGGGCCTCTCCATGATCTTGTCCAACGGGGTGGGTCCGTCGCGATTGCCTTTAGGAGGCTTCTTCCGCTGCCCAGGACGGGAGTTGCGGAAGCCGACGTTAACGGCCGTATCCTCGGCATCAATATTGTTGTGCCGGCGCTTGTTCTTGTTGCGCTTTGATTTCCCGTTTCCATCCCGAACTTCGGAGGTTTCAGGGTCTTCGGGGTTGTGGCTACGTCTTGCTAGCCAGTTATCCTCGCCCGCGCAAAAGCGAGTCATCAGTGCTGTGAGAGCGGACATTGTCCTTGGTTTATCCTGGCCGAGCTGACGAGCCAGCCACTCATCCCGAATATTGTGCCTAAAGGAGGCTATTGCTTCGGCGTCCGGGCAGTCAACGATCTGGTTTTTCTTAGTCAAGAAGCGATTCTAGAATAGCCGTGCAGATTCTCCTGGCTTTTGGACGACGTTGCTCAGGTCGGAGGAGTCCGGCGGCCGCACATAAGTGCCCTGGAAGTTAGATCGGAATGCCTCTTCTAGGTCCTCCCAGCACCCAATGGAATTTTTGGGGAGGCTATTCAACCAGTGCCGAGCTGGCCCCTTAAGCTTCAGGGGTAGGTATTTGATGGCGTGGAGGTCATCTCCTCGCGCCATGTGGATGTGGAGGAGGAAATCCTCGATCCATACGGTTGGGTCAGTTGTCCCATCGTATTGTTCTATGTTTACGGGTTTAAACCCTTTCGGGAACTGATGCCGCATCACCTCGTTTGTGAAGCACAGTGGGTGGGCAGCACCTCGGACCCGAGCTATGTCGCGCCGGTGGTCGGCGTCTGTCCTAGCTCGGTTTCGTTCCTGACCTTCATTGTTGCGGTCGAACCAAGACCGGTACCCTTCCCGTCTATCGGGTGAGTATCCTCTGGATCCGTATATGGATCGTGTACGACCTACTCTGTCGTCCAGGTTGTGTCACAGGTCGAACCTGTCATCGGGCTCTAGTGGCTCCTTTCCCCGTCTACGGGGTATCGTCGGCCTATAGCCGGTGTCGTCAGCCCTTCTGTCCCGTCCTCAAGGAGGGCGGTCTGGCTTGTCGTATGGGGTATGTTTGGGATACGGCGTATCAGTGAGCTCGTCATCGAATTGTGGCAGCAGCCTTCTGCGCGGATAACTCTTAGGTTGGTCCGATAGACCGGTACCGTATCCTTCCTCAGCTGAGAGGACTCTCGTCCATCGATCGTTGAGGTCGTCTTGTTCGGCTTTAAGCTGCCGTTCTCTTGCTTTCTGTTGACACTAGATTTTGGCATGGTCAAAAACATAATTAAAAAGGCCTCAAATGGAAAAGTGCTCAAGGTGAGAAAGTTCCGTATCGTCGAAAGGAGAAACTTTAATATTTGGGCCATAGCCATCCGATCTCATCTCTAAGGCCGAAGTTGTGTTCGAAGTACTAGGATGTTTTATCCAGAACATTATTCGGCTAATTACGCCCCCAAGACGGCCTCATATGAGAAAAGTTTCTACACGGATTGTCTTCGCCTCGTCGAATCGGTCGATTTTGATATAAAAATCATCTCAATCCAAGATGGTATGCAAAAGTTACGGCCGTTGCAAGATTGGTGCTACAGCAGAGAGCGGTACTACCGTGCCAATAAGCGGTACTACCGCTCCTACTACCGCGCCTACTACCGCTTGGGAAAGTTCTTCTCTGCACGTCTCTGGACCCTCGAGACCCTAAGCGGAAGTAGAGCGGTACTCAGAGCGGTACTACCGCTTTAAGCGGTACTACCGTGCCCAGAAGCGGTACTACCGCTTGCCTATAGCCGCGCAGATTCGGGCAGATCGGAAAGTCCGAGTTTGGCTGCGTTTTTTGACCCTTTGGAAGGAAATCTGGGTCCGTGTCCTGTACGGGAAGTCCAACCTCCTCTTAAATAGAAGAGGTGATGGCCGATTGAAACAACACACAATCGAACAAATCAATCTACTACTTTTTACCCTAGCCTTTACATCTCTCCCTTGTTCTTTCTCTCTCGTTCTTCGTTCGTTCTTCGTGTTGAAGGGCAGCGATCCTCGAGGCTCTAGGGGCGGGCGAACCGACCTAGGGCAGCCCATCGTCCATCCGTGACTCCTGACGGGTTCCATCCCGGAGAAGCGGTGCGTCGGGTCTCAAAAGCGTCCGCCGGTTTGCTTGCGTACCGCGCTGCCGGACGGACCTCCTTCGACGTGAGCTGCGGTGCATCACCCCCGGCGTCGAGGGTACGCGTGACGCGTTCGTGTGCGAACACACTTTTTGGTGACTCCGCTGGGGAACGAAAGATCAAGAATCATCATCAACCATGTCAAATCTTCCCCAGCCCTCAGAAGTTAGCGCCGATAACATCATTAAGCCCGGTCTTGATGAGCTATCGGAGGAACATCGCCAGGCCTACGAAGCGCTCAAGAAACAGCGTGAAGAGGCTTTTGAGGCGCTCAAGAAGAAGCGCGAGGAGGAGGATTTGGAGGCGTTTCTTTCAAGTTTCAAGAAGGACTGCCAAGGCAACATCACTCCGATTGGAGAAATCAGGTTACCTCCTCCCATTGATGAACAAGATGAAATCACTGTGAGCAAAGTTTTTTCTCCTGAGCAACTTGCTGTGATTGAAAGTCTTGTTAGTAAGGGTAATGTGATGGCGTACAATTCTTTCGTGGCAAATACCAATGCTCAGAAAAATATGCTGCCGTCATCTAGTGGTAATGTTGGTGTATCCATTAGCCCAGAAAAACATAATCCAACTTTACCTATTTCATCGGCACCTCCCATACAACAACATTACAATTTGCCGATGAATTTTTATCCTAGCCAAACCAATCAACTTGTGGCTGCACCTGCATACCCTAATCCTATTATGAGTGTGCCCAATTCGGCATCTACACCGAATTACTTTGTCACATCACCTATGAATACAAGCATGTTTGGTCTTCCGTCGAATTATGTTTCAGCGCCTACTCCACAAGTTGCATCACTAGCTAGTTCCCAAGTTGCTCCTATGTCATTGCCACAAGCATCTTCATCTATCTCGGATCCAATTTTAGCCAAATTAAGGGAGGATTTGCATAAGATGTTTCAAGAAACTTTCGGAAACGAGCCGAAAGTAAAGAGTCGTGTGTATCAAAAGCCTTATCCTGAACACTTCGACGCAGTTTTGTACCCTCCAGGTTATAAGGTTCCTGATTTTGTCAAATTTAGTGGAGAGGGCACAAAAACAACTTGGGAGCATGTGAGTCAGTATCTAGCACAGTTGGGTGAAGCAAGTTCCATAGAAGAATTGAAAGTGCGGTTATTTCCCTTATCTTTAACTGGCACCGCATTTTCATGGTTTGCTGCTTTGCCACCTGGCTCAATTCTCTTATGGTCGCAACTAGAGCAAAAGTTTCATGATCACTTTTATAGTGGCGACAATGAGCTTAAGTTATCACACCTTACATCGGTTAGGCAAAAGCATGATGAATCGGTCACCGATTATGTCAAAAGATTTAGAGATATAAAAAACCGATGCTATAGCTTAGTGATAACCGAAAGAGACTTGGCGGATCTTGTCCTTAATGGTTTGAAAACTCACATTAAGGAGAGGCTAGAAAGTTATGAGTTTTTAAATATTAACCAAGTCTTGCAGAAAGCTTTGGCTCAAGAAAGCCGAAGTAAAGAGATTCATAGGTCAACAACTGATCGTCCTAGAATGCATATGCTTGATTATAATGATGAATATTCGGACGATGAGGTTGATGTCTGTACCACTGAATTTGTTTGGTCCTCAAAGGCCAAACCCTATGCATGCAATGCTCTTAAGCCGATTCGTAAGAATCGTGATGAGGAGATGAAATTTACTTTTGATATATCCAAGTGTGATAGAATATTTGATGCTCTCTTGCAAGAAAAGATGATTAGAATATCACACACCATACCGCCGTTTGAGGAGCTGAAACGGCGTGCTTATTGCAAATATCATAATTCATTTTCTCATGCTACTAATGATTGCAATGTTTTTCGGAGACAGATACAATCGGCCATTAATGACGGACGATTGAGTTTTTCTGAGATGCAAGTTGATAGACAGCCCTTCCCAATGAATACCATGACTTTGGAGGGGAAGAAAATGTTAATTCGGCCTAACATAGCCGAATCAGCTAATAAAGATAATATTGTCATTGGTGAGCCCAGGAAGAACAAAGATGGCGACAAGATCTTGGGGAGGCAAGTCGTGCTTGAGAAGCAATCCGATGGTGGAGAGGTAATCAAGATCACCATAAAAAATCCTGCACTCGGGGGGCAACCGCAAGTACAAGAGGATACTCATGTTGAATTTATCAAGCCCAAGAATTCAGAAGTTGGCAAGTGTAAAAAGAGTGAAGCTAAGCGCAAGCGAATCAAGCCAACTTTTGATATGTTGCTATCCAAATATGCAAGTCAAGCGGCCGGTTCTAGCTCTAATCGGCCATCATATTCAAAGCGTTCAAGATCACCTCCGAAGCAAAAGTCGCGACACTATGCAAGGCCATATGGGTCATGGGCACTGGCACCATGGATGCTACCATCCCCCTATGCGCCATATTACATGGGAGACTTCAATGGAGGATGGGGGCAGCCCCCAATGGCTCCTTATGCTTTTCATATGGGGTGGACAACACCTAGAAGGCCTGCTCACAAAAAGCTTTATTATCCTACACAAGGCCGTTCAAGCCATGGTGCTAATCGGCCAACAAAAAATTCTCCAAGCGAAGCAGAATCTAAGGATCCCAAGTATATTCAACCTAAGTGGTGTCCTCCCGGTCTGTCCAAGACACAAAAAAGGAGATTACAACGCATGAGGAGCCGCGAGAAGGCAGCACATGAAGTAGAAGAGCAAAAGGACGATATATGATTATCGCCCTAAGAGCAAACATGGCCGATATATGATTATCTCCCTAAGCACATATAAATGGCCGATGGAGTGTTGACATCGTCCTTAGAGCAATCTCTATGCAAATTATTTTTCGGCACACAAGTTTTGCCGAAAAACAGGGGGGCATGTGTTGACACCAGATTTTGGCATGGTCAAAAACATAATTAAAAAGGCCTCAAATGGAAAAGTGCTCAAGGTGAGAAAGATCCGTATCGTCGAAAGGAGAAACTTTAATATTTGGGCCATAGCCATCCAATCTCATCTCTAAGGCCGAAGTTGTGTTCGAAGTACTGGGATGTTTTATCCAGAACATTATTCGGCTAATTACGCCCCCAAGACGGCCTCATATGAGAAAAGTTTCTACACAGATTGTCTTCGCCTCGTCGAATCGGTCGATTTTGATATAAAAATCGTCTCAATCCGAGATGGTATGCAAAAGTTACGGCCGTTGCAAGATTGGTGCTACAGCAGAGAGCGGTACTACCGTGCCAATAAGCGGTACTACCGCTCGAGCGGTACTACCGCTCCTACTACCGCGCCTACTACCGCTTGGGAAAGTTCTTCTCTGCACGTCTCTGGACCCTCGAGACCCTAAGCGGAAGTAGAGCGGTACTCAGAGCGGTACTACCGCTTTAAGCGGTACTACCGTGCCCAGAAGCGGTACTACCGCTTGCCTATAGCCGCGCAGATTCGGGCAGATCGGAAAGTCCGAGTTTGGCTGCGTTTTTTGACCCTTTGGAAGGAAATCTGGGTCCGTGTCCTGTACGGGAAGTCCAACCCCCTCTTAAATAGAAGAGGTGATGGCCGATTGAAACAACACACAATCGAACAAATCAATCTACTACTTTTTACCCTAGCTTTTACATCTCTCCCTTGTTCTTTCTCTCTCGTTCTTCGTTCGTTCTTCGTGTTGAAGGGCAGCGATCCTCGAGGCTCTAGGGGCGGGCGAACCGACCTAGGGCAGCCCATCGTCCATCCGTGACTCCTGACGGGTTCCATCCCGGAGAAGCGGTGCGTCGGGTCTCAAAAGCGTCCGCCGGTTTGCTTGCGTACCGTGCTGCCAGACAGACCTCCTTCGACGTGAGCTGCGGTGCATCACCCCCGGCGTCGAGGGTACGTGTGACGCGTTCGTGTGCGAACACTTTCAGGCTGCGGGCCGAGGCTATAAGTTGTTGCCTGAAGAGTTCCTGATCTGCAGGATTATCGGGGATGGCGAAGTCATCGGCTTCCGCATTGTCCTCCCCCTCGACCGAGCGGAGGTAATCGTCGTCCTCGGGATCATCTAGATCATCGGGGTTGCGCCGGTCTTCCGGCCTCTCCTGACCCTCTATCGGGTGTTCGGGAATTTCGGGATCGCCGAGGTCCTCCGGGGTGTCTCCGTCCCCGGTGCCATCGATAGCTTTTCTTCCCTTTTTTCCTTTTGACCGTTTATGCGGCTTTCGGCGTCTTGACGGCGCTTCATCCGATTTGTCGCCATCATTTTTCGGAGTGTCCACCATGTAGACGTCGTATGTGGAGGTGGCAGTCCACCGCCCGGTGTTAACGGGGGTGAGGGCGCGATCCTCCTCATCCATGTAATCTGCTTCCTCAGAAGCATAGTCTAGCATGTCGGTTAAATCCTCGACAGTGGCTACGAAGTGGGTGGTGGGTGGGTCGAAAAATTCGTCCTGACCCGCCCGAAGCCCGATCTGAGCACAGATCGGGGTTGGATCGTCGACAATTTTCATCGACGAGATCCGATCTAAAGCCTCGTTGAGTATCGAGAGCTCGATCAGGTCGGCCTGCCTAGAGCTTCCGGAGTTAACCTACAATGCGTCCGCGCGGGGAGAGTGTTCGGTAAGAACAGATGTCCGGACGTCTGGCACTATGACCGGGTCCGGGCTGAGAGTCGGGTCCTCGCTGGGGTAGATCCCGTGGGAGGGGCCGAAAGATGGATCTGAGGTTAAAGCCTCGGAGTCTTCGGGCGTGACAGGTGAGACTGCGAGCCCGGTTAGCGATAGATCGCCCCGAGAGTCTACAGAGAACTCTAAGTTCCCAAATCTGACCTCTTGATCAGGGGCGAAACTTCCCACACGGCCTAGATGGCCGGTCGGGTCAGCGTGCAGCACAATGCTGCCGAAAGCGAAGATCTGCCCGGGGACGAAAGTGCCCATGTTGCGGACCTCTTCGTTGATGACAAGACGAGCCATCGATTCCTTCTGGCGATCATAGCGGAACTCTCAATGAAAGCACCAATGTCGGTGTCAAAACCGGTGGATCTCGGGTAGGGGGTCCCGAGCTGTGAGACTTGGATCGATGGTAACAAGAGACGAAGGGGACAAGGTTTTACCCAGGTTCGGGCCCTCCTATGGAGGTAATACCCTACGTCCTGCTTGATTATATTGATGGTATGAGGATTACATAGTTGATCTACCTCGAGATCAAGTATCTAAAACCCTAGATGAGTTATGTTGTTCTACAACCTAAAACCCTCCGGCTTATATAGACGCCGAGGGTACCTAGGGTTTACACATGGTCGGTTACACGTCGAAGGGATAAACATGCCTATTCACTACTCCAAACGTGGAGAATACGCCACGATCCTCGAAGCTTCCTTCCTGGAGACAGGGTCTTCGATCATTCCAGTGTCCGGCCAACGGCCCATACAGTCCGGCCCATAAGAAATAGGTCGGCCTCCCGAGGACCCCTAAAACCAGGACTCCCTCACTCACCTCGAGCGAGGTTTCTCCCTCCCGGCTCATCCATTTTTCTGTAGATTTCTGAACTTTTTCGGAGCTCAACTCCACCACCTTCCTCCCAATGCCATCGTTTACCTAGCTGCGTTCGTATCCCTTTGCGAAAATTTCCTGGGTTGTCATCCCCATTGGGGTTTATTCAAACACCTTTTCACCTGCCGAATGATGACTGTGAAAAAGCCCAGTCAATCAAAGGGTAAGACGAACGTAGCCCAATTGTGTGGGGGTCTTGGGATTCAACTGCGGGGAAAAGGCTGTTTCCCAAAAATTTCGTTCCCAGACTCGGTGAAGGGGTGGCAGGAAACTTGGTTTTATTGCCAAGATGTTCCAGTCGGGGATGATTAGCTGGGTCTTCCTCCATATAAGTCGGAACGCATTCAGGCAGTTTCCCGATTGACCGTGTCCAAAGAGGAGAAAACGGAGGTAGATATCCTGGTAATAGCCCTGGTGGCTTTAGTGCAGAAAGGTGTCAACGGCCTCGACTTGCTAGAGGTCTTTCTTCAGAGGAGGATCCAACTGCTGCAGGCCAAGGCTCACCCCATGTGGGCATACACATGCCCGGATGACACCACTCGGACTCATCCGGAGGAGCTTAAGGCTGACTCAGTGGAAGCTAGGATCAAAGTGATCTCTTCTGCGCGTGACAATCCCAGAGGGAGCAGACAGGTGCCTCCGCTCTCCTCTGAGAATCCGCCGAATGAGGTAATCTTCGAGGTGCTATAGTCCGAGTGATATTCACACATTTAATGCAACTGATCCGACTAACTTGTTCTTCTGGCCAATCTGTCTTCCACTCGTCAGGCCTTCACAGGGATGAACAATCCAGTGCCGATCGTCAACCGAGGACCGATTGACGTGGCAAGTGACAACAATCAGCCGGACGAGTCTACAGAAGCGGGGGGCGGTGAAGGAAGTGGCGAAAACAGCGAAAGTGGTGACGACGTAGATGACTCGGATGAGGGTGATGAAGCGGAGTCTTCTCGTTCTGAGGAACGGGTTCCCGAGAGCCGTTCCAAGGCACGCCAAGACCCGGGGGTCCGTGGCGGTGGTCCCAAAGCCCCGAGTGCTACCAAGCCGAGTGGAACTGCCCTCCCAACTCGAAGCTCAAAGCGTGGGCGCGGAGAGCGTGCCTTGTCACCCGAAAAGGCGCCTAAGCAAGCCAAGATCACCACCTCTAAGCCTCGGAAGGCCGTGTTTGTCCCCAAGATCAAGATGAGCATTCCTGTAGCCTCAGCGTAAGTATCTTCACTTCGACATTTATTATCATGGTTCAATCCGAGTGTTATGATATTCCGAGTGGTTTCATTGCAGTGCTGATACTTCGACTGCCTCGCCTGACCCTCAATCTCTGGAGAAGGAAAAGGCTGATGTTGATGTTGCGTCCTCAAAGGGTAAGCTTCTGATTCACTCGAGCGCACATTTTAATTTTTCTTTCTGCTTGTTTCTGACCGCTCTTCTGAACGCTTGCAGCTCCGCGTGAAGTGATAGACCTTGACACAGGCGACAGGGTCGAACCGCCGAAGTCGTCTGTTGACGTGGATGTCGTGATGCAGGAGCTGCCGCCTGCCAGTGTTTTAGCGTCGGTGCAGGGGACCAGTTCGGGGGCCAGAGCCGCACTCGGGACTGAAACTGTATCCCTTTCACCCATTCCTCCTGCTACCAATATCTTCGCGCTACACCATGTCCCGGAGGATCAGGTGGGGGTGACCAAAGAAGCATTGATCCAACTGGGGGTGATGAGCGAGAGGCTGAAGACAGCTTATGACGCGAGTGAGGCACTGCAGAAGAATGTCCGAGTAAGTACTCTTGTAAGTACCTTCCTTAGTCGGGAATTTTGATCCGTGTGATTTGTGTTTTGATCCCGAGTGGGTTTGCGTCTGGGCACACCCACTGGGTGTTTCGGTTTCCAGTGGGGGCGCGCTGAGCGCACCCACTAGGTGTAGTCCCCGAGGCTGCCGTCGACTGATGCAGTCGGCGGGAGTCTAGAAAACCGAGTGAACGCGGAGTTCAATACATTGACGAGCTCAAATAGAGCCTTGTCTTTATTTTCCAGTGGGGGCGCGCTGAGTGCACCCACTGGGTGTAGTCCCCGAGGCTGCCGTCGACTGATGCAGTCGGCGGGAGTCTTAGAGTCTAAACCAAAGTCTGACCAATGTTTGTCTTTTTTTTCTTGTGGGCAGGCTGTTTGCGAACTCGGAAACCATTATAATGTTCTGCAGAAGGAGGTGCAGGAGCTGCGTCTCAACCTGGAGGCCGAAAAGGCCAAACATGCTCAATTGGAGCAGGAGAAGAAGTCAATCGAAGGTAAGTCCTTCCTGTCCGACTGTAACAGTAACTTCTCTCCTTCCCCATCCGACTGAATATGCTTCATCAGATCTTCGTGGAGAAAATCGTAAACTTGTCCAGAGGCTGAAGAATTCTATTTCTTTAGAAACTGTGAAGAATGCTCTTGAAAAGAAGGACATCGATCTGGCGGCCGCTCAGAAGGAAGCCAGCCGAAAGGCCAAGGAGGCCGAGGAGAAACTGAAGATAGTCGGAAAGCTAGAGGAGGAGAAGAAAGCTTTGGAAGTCACTATGCAGAAGTCCAAGGAAGAACTTGTGGAGCTGAAGAGGTCGCACGCCGAGTGGGAGACCAAGCTCAAGCACATTACTGCCAAGAAAGCAGAGCTGGAGGAGTATGTTGAGGAATTCAGTGGTGAAGCCAACGAAAAGCTCAAAGGTAACTTTCCCAAGTGATCCTCATGGGGTTCCATTAAACCGAATGGATTTTATCTGTCTCTGACTTCTTTCTTCACTCGGCCGAATCCAGCATTTTGTGACGATGTGTCAGAGGAGACGGACAAAATTGAGAAGGAGCTGGATCCATCTCAAGGTCTGCTTAAGGACATCGCTGCCATGGGCGTGCTCCGCTTGGAAGAGCGTGTGGAGCAAGTGGCCCTGTACATCAGGGATCTTGGCGCCGCCATCTCCGCAATCGATCGTGACGTCTTTTCTGACGATGAGCCTTCGAAGGACCTGGAGACCATGCTTGCCCGAGTGAAGGCAGTGCCAAGTCGAGTGAAAGACTGGAAGAAATCTGCGGCTCGGGCTGGTGCTGACATCGCCCTCTCGTTGGTCCGTATCCACTGCAAGGGGGTGGACGAGAAGAAGTTGAAGTCTCTCGAGGTGGCTAACAGGAAGCACGCCAAGATCGATGACTTTATGGAGATGTTCATGGAGGCTGCCACTCGGATAGCGGACAACATCGACCTGGACACCTTTGTAGAAGCAGTGCTCCAGCCTGAGTGATCGTCAGGTTGAAACTCTTTAAGCTTTTGCCTCGGAATGCCGAGTGGTAGCTGTAACCGTAAGACTTTGAACGAGCCTGAGGCTCCTGTCGTCAAGACTTTTATCCATACTCTTATTTCGAGTGACGCAGTTTTTATTTGCCTTGGTTTTGTTCAACCTTTAATTTCTGAACGTTTGTGCTTAGGCGACGCGGAGTCACAGCTAAGTCCCCGAGTATGGGCGTGACCTGCACTCGGGATTGTTCGTTAGAACAATGATGGTCCTGTCCATCTTGTCGTCTGAGTGAGAAGGATGTTCCACTCTAGACATTTTTAACTTAGGCGATGCGGGACCGCGGCTAAGCCCCCGAGTATAGGTGAGACCTACACTCGGAATTGTTCTTGCGAACAATGATGGTCCTGTCCATCTTGTCGTCCGAGTGAGAAGGATGTCCCACTCTAGACGTTTTTAACTTAGGCGATGCGGAACCGCGGCTAAGCTCTCCGAGCGTAGGTGAGACCTGCACTCGGAATAGTCCTTGCGAACAATGATGGTCCTGTCCATCTTGTCGTCCGAGAGAGAAGGATGTTCCACTCTAGACATTTTTAACTTAGGCGATGCGGGACCGCGGCTAAGCCCCCGAGTGTAGGTGAGACCTACACTCGGAATAGTTCTTGCGAACAATGATGGTCCTGTCCATCTTGTCGTCCGAGTGAGAAGGATGTTCCACTCTAGACATTTTTCACTTAGGCGATGCGGAATCGCAGCTAAGCCCCCGAGTGTAGGTGAGACCTACACTCGGAATAGTTCTTGCGAACAATGATGGTCCTGTCCATCTTGTCGTCCGAGTGAGAAGGATGTTCCACTCTAGACATTTTTAACTTAGGCGATGCGGAATCGCAGCTAAGCCCCAGAGTGTAGGTGAGACCTACACTCGGAATAGTTCTTGCAAACAATGATGGTCCTGTCCATCTTGTCGTCCGAGTGAGAAGGATGTTCCACTCTAGACATTTTTAACTTAGGCGATGCGGAATCGCAGCTAAGCATTTTTACACCCACTGGGGGTGACGTAAGAAACTGATTCACCGGAGTGACAAGAGTTAAATTTCGACAGAATATAAAGGAACTAAACTTTATTCATCGAGATCACTCGGATTCATTTCTGAAATGACAAACTAAAGTAGTTATGTTCTAGGTGTAGAACTTGCGAAGCAGGTCCGCGTTCCAAGTCCGGGGCTCTTCTACTCCATCTTCGATATTGTAAAGCCGGTAGGCTCCATTGTGCAAGACTTTGGAGATTGCATACGGCCCCTGCCACGGAGGCGCTAGCTTGTGGGCTTTCTGTTGATCCAGTCGGAGGACAAAGTCTCCTTCCTGAAAGGCTCGGCCCTGGACGCATCTGTCATGGTAACGCCTCAGATCTTGCTGATAGAGCATCGATCTGATGAGGGCCAGCTCTCTCTCTTCCTCTAAAAGGCCGAGGCCGTCTTGCCGAGCGGCTTCGGCTTCAGCTTCATCATATAGTTCCACTCGGGGGGAATTGTGCTGAAGATCACTCGGCAACACAGCCTCTGATCCGTACACCATGAAGAAAGGCGTGCGCTTCATAGAGCGGTTTGGGGTTGTCCGAATGCCCCATAGGACAGAAGGCAATTCTTCAACCCAAGCTCCAGCAGCATACTTCAGGTCTCTCATCAATCGAGGCTTCAGACCTTGCAGAATCATTCCGTTTGCGCGCTCGGCCTGTCCATTTGACTGCGGGTGAGCCACTGAGGCGTAATTAACCCGAGTGCCTTGAGAGAAACAGAATTCGCAGAACTCTTCCGAGTCGAAGTTCTTCCCATTATCTATGATAATATCATGCGGTACGCCGAATCTGAAGATGATCTGCCGAATGAAACTGACGACAGTACCTGCATCCAAACTCTTGATGGGCTTCGCTTCGACCCATTTGGTGAATTTGTCAACCGCCATGAGCAGATGCGTGAATCCACTCGACCCAGTCCGCAAGGGACCGACCATATCGAGGCCCCATACTGCGAACGGCCAAGTGATCGGGATCATCTTGAGCGCGGACGCTGGCTTGTGGGACTTGTTCTTGTAGAACTGGCACCCAACACACAGGTCCACCAGGTCCCTTGCTACTTCATTGGCTCGGGGCCAATAAAAACCTGCTCGGAAAGCCTTAGCAACCAAAGTCCGAGAGGACGCATGGTGACCGCAGGTTCCCGAGTGGATTTCATGTAAGTTTTGCAGCCCTTCCTCTAGGGAGATGCATTTTTGGATGACTCCTGTGGTGCTTTTCTTGTACAACTGGTCTCCCATAACTTCGAATGACTTGGATCGACGGACGATCCGACGGGCTTCTTCTTCGTCTTCGGGGAGTTCTTGTCTGAGCAAGTATGCCAAATAGGGTTGAGTCCACTCGGGAGTGATTACCAGCATTTCGTGGACCAGATCCACTATAGCTGGAACTTCAACCTCAGTCGGATCAGATGGACCGACTGCTTGCGGGGGCTCCTCTGTGAAAGGATCTTCTACGATTGTTGGAGCGTGTAGATGTTCGAGGAATATGTCCTTGGGCACTGCCCGCCGAGTGGAACCAATCTTTGCTAGGTCGTCTGCTGCCTGGTTCTTTGCACGAGGAATGTGATGCAGCTCCAGTCCTTCAAAGTTCTTCTCCAGCTTTCTGACTGCGTTGCAGTAGCCGGTCATAGCTAGGCTCCGAATGTCCCATTCCTTCATCACTTGATTGACAACGAGGTCCGAATCACCGTATACCATCAAACGACGAATGCCGAGTGAGATGGCCATGCGGAGGCCATACAGGAGGGCTTCGTATTCGGCCTCATTGTTTGACGAATCAAAATGGATCTGGAGGACGTAATTCAACTTATCTCCTCTGGGAGAGACAAGGACTACTCCAGCTCCCGAGCCATTGAGCATCTTAGATCCATCAAAGAACATTGTCCAGTGCTCGGAGACACTCGGAGTCGGTTGCTCTTGTTCCATCCATTCGGCCATAAAATCAACCAAAGCCTGAGACTTGATTGCTTTCTTGGCTTCAAATTTTATTTCCAGCGGCAGGAGCTCGATCGCCCATTTTGCCACTCGGCCAGCAGCGTCTCTGTTGTGCAGAATCTCCGACAGGGGAGCGTTGCTAACGACTGTGACCGAGTGATCTTGAAAGTAATGAATCACCTTCTTTACCATTAGGTAAATGCCATAGACAAGCTATTGGTAATGTGGGTACCTTTGCTTGGAAGGGGTCAAGACTTCTGAGATATAGTATATAGGTCTTTGGACTTTGAATGTTTTTCCCGGCTCCTCGCGCTCTACAACAAGGACAGTGCTCACCACCTGGCTAGTGGCCGCGATGTACAGGAGTAAAGGTTCCTGGCTGCCCGGAGCAGCTAACATCGGCTGGGTGGAAAGCAATGCCTTGAGTTCCTCGAACGTGGCTTGTGTTTCAGGTGTCCACTTGAATTTGTCAGACTTCTTCATCAGTCGGTAGAGCGGCAATGCCTTCTCACCGAGTCTTGAGATGAATCGGCTCAGGACCGCAAGGAAACCGGTCAACCTTTGCACGTCGTGCAGGCGTTCAGGTTGTTTCATTCGGATTATAGCGCCAATCTTATCTAGATTTGCGTCGATCCCTCGTTCGGAAACAAGGAAACTGAGTAACTTTCCGGCAGGCACTCTGAATGTGCACTTCGCTGGATTTAACTTTATTCCAAAGCATCGCAGGTTCGCGAAGGTCTCGGCGAGGTCAGTCAGGAGGTCGGAACCTTTCCTTGACTTGACCACGATGTCATCCATATAAGCCTTCACGTTCCGACTGATCTGCTTTCGCAAGCATTTCTGTATCATGCGTTGGAAAGTAGCGCCAGCATTTTTCAGACCGAATGGCATTGTGATGTAGCAGAAGCACCCGAATGGGGTGATGAAGGCTGTTTTTATTTCATCAGGGCCGTACATTCGGATCTGGTGGTACCCGAAGTACGCATCCAGGAACGACAGACGTTCGCATCCGGCTGTAGAGTCTACTATCTGATCTATACGAGGTAAAGGAAAATGATCCTTCGGGCAGGCCCGATTGAGGTGTTTGAAGTCAATACACATTCGGAGTGACTTGTCCTTCTTCGGTACCAAGACAACATTCGCGAGCCACTCGGAGTGGTAAATCTCGCGAATGAACTCGGCGGCGAGGAGCCGAGCTATCTCTTGACCAATCGCCTTGCGCTTCTCAACGAAGGATCGGCGCAAGTACTCCTTGACTAGCTTGGCCTTGGGATCGGTTCGGAGTCGATGCTCAGCCAGCTCCCTGGGAACACCAGGCATGTCAGACGGCTTCCATGCGAAGATATCCCAGTTCTCACGGAGGAACTGGATGAGCTCGGCTTCCTATTTGTCTCCGAGTGAAGTGGAGATGTTCGTCGGAGCAGCACTCGGGTCACTCGGATGAACATGGACTTGTTTAGTCTCGCCAGCTGACTGGAAGGCTGATTCTGAAGCCGGCCGCTTTGACCTGAGTAGATCAGCCGTATCTACTTCCTTCTTGTACCCTTCAAGCTCGACTACAAGCACTTGTTCGTTGGCGATCTTTGTGCCTTGCTGCAGGCACTCTTCGGCGACCTTCCGATCACCAGTCACTGTAATCACGCCTTTAGGCCCTGACATCTTGAGCTTGAGATACACGTAACATGGTCTGGCCATGAAACGTGCGTAGGCGGGCCTACCCAGGATGGCGTGATAAGCACTGCGGAAGTCAACCACCTCAAAGGTTAATTTTTCCTGTCGGAAATTTTTCTCGCCTCCGAATACTACATCCAGAGCGATCTGGCTGAGTGACTCTACCTTCTTCCCGGGGACGATCCCGTGGAAATGCATGTTGCTCTTACTCAGTTTGGACATCGGGATGCCCATAGCCTTGAGCGTGTCAGCGTATATGATATTGAGCCCGCCGCCTCCGTCCATTAGGACCTTGCGCAGTCGGACTCCACCTACCGCTGGATCCATGACCAGCGCCTACCTCCCAGGGGTGACAATGTGGGGCGGATGATCGGACTGGTCGAAGGTGACAGGCATCTTCGTCCAGTTGAGGTACTTGGTAGCAGTCGGAACTGCCATATTGACCTCCCGATTGATAACTTTCAACTGCCTCTTGCTCTCAACGTCGGCGAAAATCACGTTGAGAACCTTGTCGACTTTCGGATACTCGGAAGTATCCTCCTCGTCCTCGACATCGACCTTCTCTCTCGAGGGCTCAGCGCCCATCTCCTGCTTGAGCAGGCGACATTCCCGAGTGGTATGCTTCGGGAGCACAACATTGCCTTCTTCATCCGTCTTGGTATGAATTTGGCACAGTTGGTCGAGAATGTCAGATTTGTACTCGGACTTCTTCTTGGGAATCCATTCTTTCTTCTTTTTCTTGGGCTTCGGCTTGTTTTGCCCTTGCCCTTGGACGGCGACCTCTGCTTTGCCGGAGTTGTCAGCCTTCAGCTTCTGATTTTTCCTGGCGTTACCTCCCGATTGAGGGGCGTTGCTGGCTCTCGCTTTGCCGCTACGGAGGCGGTCTTCTTCTTCGCCATTGGCGTACTTGTTTGCAATCTCCATGGCCCGACTGAGGGACAGATCCCCAGACCGACCGAACTTCAAAACTAACTCCCGATACCGAGTGCCTGCCTTGAAGGCGCACACGGCCTGATGCTCGGTGACATTTTCCACGGTGTTATGCAACGTGGTCCAGTGCTGAATGTACTCTTGGAGAGTTTCATTGTTCTTCTGAACGCAGTGCTGGAGTTCTATCAGTCCACCCGGGCGCTTGTAGGTGCCTTCGAATGTTTTGACGAACACTCGGGCCAAATCTTCCCAACAGTAAATGCAGTTGGCAGGCAACTGATTTAGCCACGCCCGCGTAGACCCTTCCAACATGAGCGGAAGGTGCTTCATGGCAACGAAATCGTCGCCGTCGCCGATCTGGACGGTGACTCGATAATCCTCGAGCCAAGTCTTTGGCTTGGATTCGCCATTAAACTTTCCGATTCCGGTTGCCAGTCGGTAATTGGGGGGTATTTCCGCCTCTCGGATGTATCTGCTGAAACACCCGAGGCCGGTAACTCCCCAGCCACTCGCTCGGTCTCTATCATATCTGTTCTGATCGACCACCCGTTGGGTGATATCAGATCGGGCATTGTAGCCTCTGTGACGAACAGGGCTCCGCTCGCTGTTTCTCCCGAGTGGATAGCCTCCGTCATATGGACGTTGGCCACGCAGACCGCCCCTCGGAGGGGGGTCCGACTGAAATCGCGGTCGCTGCGCCCGCGTCCTCCGTACGGGCCTCTCGGATGAGGAGGAGTTCGCGGATCCTTCCTCGGCGTGAGCGGACTGCACAGTATCTGCCCGAGTAGATTCATTATGAATGCGCTGATGAGATTGCGATACCTCTGAGTATTGCTGTAGGGCGGTCTTCAGCAGAGCCTGGGTCTGCCGAATGCCTTCGCCTGCCGCCGAATCAGACGGCTGGATCGAGTCTGCGATCCGAGTGGCCGCGGCCAGATTCAACAAAGGTGTGCGCATCACCGGGATGGTGTACGGACGATCCTTTGCGAACAACTGGCGGCGGCTACGGCTGGAACTGGGAAGTTCCCTTGCCGCGCGTTCGTCGAGTGAATGTTGTAGCCGCTCGAGACGCTCGTGCTCAGCCAGAGTGGCTTGGCGAGCGGCCTCCAGGGCTATCTCTTCGGGGGTGTTTCCCGCGATGGGCGTCTGGGGGACCTGGTCATTCCTACGCCTGATTTCCTCCCGCTGCTCCTGAGTGAGGGGTCGGGGAACGTAGCCGTCGGTACTGGCGCTGCGGCGGTCACCGTCCCGATCGCGAGTGTCTCCCGCCGAATGTCCCGGAGGGGCAGCGTCTCGGGCCGGGCCGGCCATCAAGACCTCCGCCACTTCGCCGCTGCTCTCAAAACCGGCAGCATCGGAGGAGTCATGATCCGAGGACGAGAAAAGGCAGTGGACTGACTCGTCAGCTTCGAGTGCTGCCACTTGCTGTCCTGCGGCTTGGGCCGCCACAACGTGCTTGATCCAGCGCTGCAGCCGAGAGCGCCCGGAGCGCCGGCGAGAAGCCGCAAGACGAGTGGGAGAAGTCGGTCGATAGGGTGTAGACGGTTGCCGGAGGAGAACTCCGAACGTCGTCGCGCTAAAGTGCACTGCGCCGCGGGCGGGCAGTGCCTCAGCGTCCAGCGGCGCCTCCAGTAGCCACGCCGAATCGTCGATGGCGAAGCTGAGGGATCCGAAGAGGATCTCGCCGTCGAAAGTGTTCATGATGAACGGGAAAATAGAAATTCCACCTGCGCCGGAATTCGCTAGATGCGCGGCCCCAAGGTGGGCGCCAATTGTCGTGGGAATGATCCTGACAATAGTACCAGGGGGTACGAATGAAGGGGCGACGTCTAGCTACGGCTCAAGTGTGCACTCGGTTTGTACGAGTTCAGGCCTCACTCGGGAGTGATAACAGCCCTACGTCTCGGTGCCCGGAGGCTGTTGCGTTTGCTTATGGTGGTATATGATTACAGGGGGTCGGAACCCTTGTCACGGCGCCCGGGGATGGCTTATATAGAGTGCGCCACCACCGGCCGAGCGCCATGATTAGGCAATAAATGTCAATGAATGCTGCGTTACAGGAACGGTTGATTAACCTGCCGTTACTGATAACAGCGAATTAACCCATAATGTGTGACTACTCGAATTCCACTGACGCTCTGTCTTCCTGGTCGTCTGAGCTTCTGTTTGTCCGACTGGCGCCGGGTACTCCGAGTGAAATGAGTCATCCGAGTGAGCGGCTATATTCATCCAAATGAATCTTCGCCCAAGGGCTTTGAAGACATTGGAGGGCCATTGATGGGCCCCAGATGTCAGGTCTATGACCCTACCCAGGGTAGGCATCCTCATCAGGTGCCATGAAAACAGCCGCATCATCGACGTAGAGGGAGGTTCAAACC
Source organism: Elymus sibiricus (assembly GCA_039707655.1). Taxonomy (NCBI): domain Eukaryota; kingdom Viridiplantae; phylum Streptophyta; class Magnoliopsida; order Poales; family Poaceae; genus Elymus; species Elymus sibiricus. The sequence goes on from CM077673.1 coordinate 339,360,391, forward strand.
ATGGCCCCTTGTCCTCGGATCTTGTGTATGATGCCCTTGCGCGTTGCCAGGTCAAGAATCTTGTGTAGATGGTTTATTGCGAGGACAAATAGGAGCGGCGAAATAAGGTCCCCTTGGCGAAAGTCACGTCCATGCCTGATCGGGGGACCCGACAGATCGTTGAGGAGGAAGCGCGAGGACGAAGAGAAGAGTATTGCAGCAATCCAATTTCAAAATTTATCCGGAAACCCATGCACTGCAGAAGGTCCAGAACATACTTTCATCTGATAGAGTCAAACGCCTTTTTAATGTGGAGCTTGAACAAGGAGTCCATCATTCTCCTTTGCTTGAGATCGACCACAGCTTCATTTTCCACGGTGTTGTTTTTACTGCTTGTAGTAGCCATGGTTGACGCTCCGAGTCCCGTGACACGTGACGCCGCCTGGCGATCTGATCTCTCACCCACTCTGCCCTTAACGGACACGTGACCACGAAACCACTCTTCCTCCTCTCCGCCCGCCCGCGATCCAACGGCGTCCGCGGCGGCGGCCACCGCTCGGCGCCCCACCTGACTCGGGCGCCAGGGCGTCCATCAAAGCCTCAGTTTCCGCTCCCCCGAGCCCCGCACCGTCCACGTGCGCCTCCCCCTCCGTCGCCTGCATTTCCCGGCGCCACCCACCGCCGGTCACCCGGACACGTCCGCCCGCGCACGATGAATACAACCAAACCAAACCAAACCGACCCACCGACGCGAGGGCCCGGAAATAACTTCACGCCCCCCCCCACGCGAATCGCTCCTCCTCCTCCTCGCCTCACGCCCCGCATTCTCTTCTCCCACTCCCTCCCTCCGTCACCTGCTCTCCCGAGCCCCGCGCCGCGGCACGGCCCGAGATCCACCGTTCCACCGGCCGGCACACTGCATTCACCGGCCGTCTCTCCCCGTTCGCCAACCGTGCTTTCCTGCCTGGCGACACGCCGGCTGGCCGGGGTTTCCTATTCCGGATTCGGCCGTTAAAAGGAAGGTGACAAGGCGTAAAATTGGCAACCGGCGCCGGATTGCCGCTGGCCGCGGGGACGCGTCGTCCCTCCCCGTTTCGCGCCGGTTATCGGGGGCGCTGCCATTGGACGCGGCGGGCGGCGCTGTGCGTTATATATAGCGAGCGCATTGCCCGTGCTGGCGTCCTCCGCCGTCGTCCTCGCCGTGCTGCGCTGAGTGGAGACGAGGCGATTCCCTTCTTGGTGGCGCGCCTGCGTCCGGATGCTCCACGCGTAGGGTCGTGCGTGCGTGGGTTCGCCGGCGCGCGTTTCCGATGGGGTGCAAGGCGGCGGCGGCAATGGGCCTCAAGGCGGGCGGGGTCGGGGCGGGCAAGCTCAGGCTCCCGTCGGTGGTGGCCGCGGTGGCGCGGTCGCGGATGATGAAGCTGTGGGTGCTCCGCGCCACCACCACCGTGCTGCTCTGGACCTGCCTCGTCCAGCTCACGGCCGTCGGGGAGACCTGGGGGCCGCGCGTCCTCATGGGCTGGCCGTCGTGCCGGACGGCGCGGCGCGCGATGACGGAGCACGTCGCGGAGAAGGCCGTGTTGCCGCCAAGGAGTAAGTTCTACTACCAACTCTGCTTCGCGCTGTCGTTCTTGGGATTGCAGCAATTCGCCGATGAGCTATGCTATGCTTTGCATTGTCATCTCTCCAATGATTTCGAATTCAACCTCTGTGATGCAAAATTACAGATGTTATTTAATTATGGTACTAATTGGATAATCATTGCCTATGGAGGAAAAGAAGCATGGAGTACCGGCATTTTGGTAGCTCAAACTCGATATTTATGGGTTGGCCTTTACCTTTTTGGTACCAATTGTAGTGCATTTAGGGACTGACATGGATGAACCCGAGCTTGGTATTATTACCAATTAATAGGTTACTTTATCTCCCTTGTAGAAAAACGATATAGCCTCAATAATGGCAGAATCTGGCGATTTTCTGAGTACATGACTTGGTTTATTTCAACTCAGGCACCAATTGATATGGTTCAATTTCACATTTTCAACACTATTGGGCGTAGAAAAATATGTTCACTTGCTAGGAAATTATGCACATTAAGATGCATGTGGGCTCATCGAGAGAGAGAAAATGTTACGGTGATGTACATTGCGGTAGTATGCTTTTTAGTTGTGCTTGCTTTTCCTAATCTTTTACTGTCTCCGTGTTCTGCTAGGAATTTATAGGAACAATGGCTATCTGATGGTTTCATGCAATGGTGGGCTTAACCAAATGCGAGCAGCTGTAAGCAGCTTGAAAACTCTCCATTTTTTCAGTAAATGATTTTCTGGCAGACAATCATGCTTTATACTTAGCATCTAATAACGCTCTCATTCTTTGTCTGTTTACTCAGATATGTGACATGGTTGCCATTGCAAGATATTTGAATGTGACTCTGATAGTTCCTGAGTTGGATAAGACATCATTTTGGAATGACCCAAGGTGCACTTGCTATTTTGATGTATCTAAATTTACTTTTCCCATTTGCTTTCTAGCATAGTTAGAGTTGGTTTTATGCTTACCCTTATGGCGGCAATACTTATGCGAATATACTCTTGTTTTGCTTCTAGCGAGTTTCAGGATATATTCGACGTTGAACATTTCATAACTTCTCTGAGAGGCGAGGTTCGTATACTTAGAGAATTGCCTCCAAGAATGAAGCAAAGAGTGGAAGTGGGGATGTTTCACTCAATGCCACCTATTAGTTGGTCAGATATCTCCTATTACCATAATCAGGTTAGATTTTTTTTTTGTATAATTAGATGTGTCACAATGCTACTTTTTTTGTGAAAATGCTTACTGTTAAATTCTTTCTGTACAGATACTTCCTTTGATTCAGAAACACAAGGTTCTCCATCTAAACCGAACTGATGCCAGACTTGCAAATAATGGTTTGCCCCTGGATATCCAGAAGTTGCGTTGCCGAGTTAACTATGCTTCACTGAAGTTCACACCCCAAATTGAAGAGTTGGGTAGACGAGTGATTCGAATTCTCCGGAAAAATGGCCCTTTCTTGGTTCTTCATTTACGATATGAAATGGATATGCTGGCGTTCTCTGGCTGTACTGAAGGTTGCACGCGTGAAGAGGCAGATGAGCTCACCAGGATGAGGTAAAATATGTCGGTCCTCGTACATCAAGTAGATTTGTGCTTTGTTATACATATCATATTAACAGCTGAGTTGCTCACCAACCGCAGATATGCTTACCCATGGTGGAAAGAGAAAGTCATTGACTCTTATGTGAAAAGAAAAGATGGCCTTTGCCCATTAACGCCTGAGGAGATAACTCTTGTCCTCAGAGCATTGGAGATTGATAGAAGTATGCAAATATATATTGCTGCTGGAGAAATATATGGCGGAAAACGCAGAATGGCTTCTCTTACTTCAGCGTATCCCAACGTGGTATGTATCAACTGATGCATGTACATCTATGATTACATCATTGCAGCATTTCATAGCTATCACTGCTCTGCATGACTGAATATCTCTTTTCTCTGTTTTGCTGATGATGGATTTATATTGTTGCATAGGTGAGAAAGGAGACGCTCTTGGAACCGTCTGATCTCAGGTTATTTCAGAACCACTCATCACAGATGGCCGCACTCGATTACTTGGTGTCACTGGAAAGCGACATATTTGTTCCAACATATGATGGTAACATGGCTAAAGTTGTCGAGGGACATCGGAGGTATATATTTGTCCACTTGCTCATTGCTCTGCTTTGTAAATAAACTTATCTGACCAGAACATTTCATACCTTTACAATCCTACATTGTGTGCATGTCAGACCTGAACATTTCCAGCATTTCTAAACCTGATTTTTAACTAAGGAGGAAATTTATGTATCATTTCATATTCATCCTACAGGTTCATGGGTTTCAAGAAAACAATCTTATCGGACCGAAAGCTTATCGTTGATCTGGTCGATCGGTATAAGAGCGGCTCTTTGCCATGGGACGAGTTCTCTAAATTAATCAAGTCCGTCCACGCAAACCGGATGGGATCAGCTTCGAGAAGGACGGTGATCCCTGACAAGCCCAAGGAAGAGGACTACTTCTACGCTAACCCTCAAGAGTGTTTGCACGATCCCGGTCTTCTACGGGCCTTGTGACATTTTTCCTGCCGGCGCATAGTGCACCAGCTGCCTACCGAGGAGTTGAGCGTGTGCTGAAGAGGAAGCCCTGTGGCTGGAGGCAGACAGCAGGACGGAGCTGCTGACTCGAATGTGTAGATGTTATAGAATGGTGGGGATAGGTTCTGAAAGGGGGCTGATATTTTCTTGTATAGATGTTGAGGGCAAGACGACACACTTGTCATTCCTACAGGAACGTTTTTATGTTGCGTTATCGCGTTGTCCAGACCCGATTCCTTCGGATTTTCAGGGAACTTCAGCTCAGTTTCTCTGTCCATCCGGTGGAATTGGGGTTGATCCAGTGTAATCCAAACAGGCCCGAATGAAGTTCAAGAACAGAGACAGCATGGCATAGCAATCCTCTTCTTTTCCTCTTGTGTCTCCTCCTGAAGCTGCACCTGTATACTGCTTGAGCGGCTAGATTATAACAGTATGTAACCTGAAAGTATAGTGGTAAGATGAACACAAGTCGTCCTCTTCTCAACGACCCCGGTGCTTCGAAATGCCGCTACATGTATTTGCGCTCGTCCACTTGTTGGCGTGCGCATACGGGCATCTCGTTTCCGGTGTTGATCGGAATAGGATGCGCGGATTAAGGCAGGATTAACATTGATGCAAGAGCAGTCGTAGGAACTTCCGTTCTGAAAAAAAGACCAATCGTAGGAATTCAGCAATATGGTACTAGTATACTGCTGCCTCGTCTTCAGCTCTCCCGGTGTAGTGTAACCCGATCCAAGGTGCGTCGTGCGGGGAGCCAGTATTCGTCGCCAACGTGCGACGGAGTTCGTGCGATCGCCTTGTTTTCAGCGGCGATCGGGATGGAGAATTTACCTTGACGCAAGAGCAACCAACCTCGGGCGCATTTAACATTGGTGTACTTCCTGTACTATCGCATACGTCTACTCTGTTCATTACATTGCGCTGGCACGGGAGCATGGGATCACTGATTTTTCAGAAGCCGAGGCTGAGCTGATCCAGTTTGGGGATCCTCCTCTGATTTGGACGGGATGCACTGTTGCTGCGTTTTTCTAGCAACCGTTCAGGCGTTGGTATCGGCGTAGATTCGCGAGCTGCCATGTGCTGCACACGCGAGAGGGTTGCAGGCCCCTTTTTTTTTTTTGAGGGGGATATTTTGTCTTGGTTAGCCGTGTTAGGGTTAGTGTCAGATAGATGTGGAAGGAGAATGCACACGACTTCAAAGGGTGGGCGTGGTTACTTATTCTTGCCGAGAGAATATCACAAGAAAATCAAGTTTCAAAAAAAAAATGTGTAAAAATCACGTTTGAAAGTTTTAAAAAATCTGAAAGAAAAAACATGAGATGATAAGAGCTTGATGCTCTATTGCCATGCGAAATTTCAACTTCCAACACATTAGAATTTAGAAACTATGAGAAAACAAATTCAGTAATGAATATTGGCGTTTACTATTTGGCACTATTTAATGTTGATTGGTAATGTTTTTGAACTTGGGAATTTCACATGCTAAGGGCATCTCCGATGCTGACCCGTAAATTTGCTCCGACATTCGCCCGCGGACAGGGGAACCAGTCCACGGACACATATGCGGGAGCCAGCCATCCAACATTGCCCGCATACATTTCAACCACTGCTTCAACTATCCGGACAAAATTCATGCATACACGATGGATTTCATCAAAGTTCGGATAGAAAATAACACAAATCATCCATGCATAGCATGCAAATAAGTCTAGTACAACAATAGTTCAAATTCAATGAGATTAACCAGATGTTCAACAAGTTTTCGTCCCACACATATTGCTCCTTTAGCTTCATCCAAGTGCATGTGCACGCATGGATGTCCCTCTATCTTGTGGTATATCTCGACAGCGAATGCGGGCTACACAATGTGAATAGTAACATTGAACGAACGAACAAATCAATTAACAGGTTGACCAAAAGAAGCAAAACTTACGATGTCCTCCTCTACCGCACGCAATGTCCACCTTGCCTCCAGCATATCAACCGCGCCACCTGGTGACGGAGGTCTGGATGGCGTAGCATCGATACGATAACGACCACACATTGCGATCACGGATGATGTGTGTGTTATAGGACGCAATGTGCTTTCGTGCGTGAAACGATTCATGCACTTGCTGCCAGAAGATCCCCCCTCTGCTCATGCCTACGAAATCAGCGGATACAGCCAACCACGCATTGCACAAAAACTCATCCTTCATGGCTGAGTACTCCGCCATCCTTCTTACTCTAAAAATGACATGGCGTTCAAAAACAAGCTAAGTGGCATTTGATCGAACATCTGCTGGGCGTGGTGTCCGCCATGGATGACGTCGACAGGGGGGTAGAGTGTAACTACCTACGGACGGGTCTGGGTGGACGACATCGTCGTGAAAGGCGAGCAGGCGAGTTGGTGCTGGTTGCGAAGGTCCGGAAATGCCTGTGTGCCGGCCGACGGTGTCGGAGGAGGAGGGTGCGAATGCAAAGGAAGGGGAGAAATGGAAGAAAATGGGACCGGGATGGGGATTTAGTGGGCCGTGGGCGTCAGAGTCCTATGTGGTTGTTGTCCGGACTCCCCAGTTTGCTTTCACTTTGCAGGAAAAAATGTGTCCGGACCGCTAAGCGGACCAATACATGTCCGCGTTGGATGGCACAACACATCCGAACAGTGCGGTCTGAATGTATGCGTGTGGTTTGACGGTCGGCGTTGGAGATGCCCTAATAAAACGTCACACTCCCAAGATCCCGTATTTTTTCTCTCTCCAGATTTTATTGAAAAACTTCAAAAATACTGTTTCCACGTGGTTTTGACCGGTTTCCACTGAAACTTGGTTTCTATGTGATATCATTTCATTCTTGCCAGGATGAAACATTTTTTTATATTATTTAGTCCATTCTTTTTTATACATAAACCTGATTTCTAATACATTCCAACGGCATAGTAATTCAAATGCTACCGTATGTAGTGCACACATTTGAAAAACATTTTAAATTCAAAACATTTTAACAATATTTCTTCAAACCACATAGGCAACGGCACAAAACTTCCAAAAGCAACCACATGGTTCAAGAAAAGTCTACACATACAACATAAATCACACACTTCCATTGTCACAACCACTTCCACTACTGTAGAATATTGGTTTTGCATTTTGAAAGTCAAGATTTGTCCATAGTGGGCATCCAATTGTGCTTTGCTGTCTCTCATCCATCCCACTAGCATCCATAAATATGATTGTTTCCTCTTGCTCATTCTTCTTGTTCATTCCTTTCGGCCTCAAGCTTCAACCTCTCATCCTCAACAGCATGCCTACGCTCACCCATCTTCTCTTGCTTGCGTTCGAGGGTCAACTTCTTTTTTGTCCCTATCGTTTATTTGAGTTCATTATATGTGTGAACTCCACCATTCTTTCCTCTCCTTCTCTTTCTTTCTCCGATCCGACCTCAAGCTAGGGTGCTGCTTCTCTCCCTTCTCATCTTCACCATCGCCATCCTCCTCGAGACTAATGAAAGATGAGATGCCTTCTCAATCTTGACATCCTTGGTGTTGTTTCCTAATATCTTGTCGCTCACTTATCATTTCCCGTGACCACCGTGTAACAATGCGCCAAACTAAAGGGTTTGTTCTTGTTCCTCTTGCTCTTTTGCTTGGATAGATCTTGGGTGTAGATGTCATACTCTTCAATTGGCACTCACTTGATGGTGGTTTGCTTGAAAATTCTGCTTGACTGCATTTTTTATGTGAACAAGAACACCACAACCCAAAATGATTCTAGATTTGTTCCATGCAGGGATTTGTCTAGAAGTAGCACAATATCCATGGATAGTTTGTCTCACATGGTTTGATTCACTAACATTAGCTTGACCACACAAGGAGATCATCAACAAACAAACAGGAGGGAGTGAATGGGAGGGAAACTTCGTCCATGAGAAATACCATTGAGTCTGAGTGTCGAACATGGCTATTGTAAATAAATAGTAAGGTCATTAATGACCAGGACAAAAACATAAGGAGAGAGGGGACAACCTTGTTGTATACCTCAACCTCAGGTGATGCGGAAGAGACCTTAAGGAGGCATGGAAATACACACATGAATCAAATCGATAAGAAAGTCCATGCAATCAAGAGAGAGAGGGGGGGGGGGGGAGGGAGAGAGAGAGGGAGGGAGAGAGAGAGAGAGAGAGTAACAAAGTTCCACTCTAGTCGGTCAAAAAAATTAGCTAGATTAATTTTTAACATCAAGGCAAGATTTTCTCCAATAGCTAAGGTTAAAAGAATGAGTGATCTCTTGAGCTTCATCCCATTCAGATTGCGATTTCACGACGAGTCTAAATTAGTTGTTTGTTTGAGCTTCAACCTTTTCCCATCAAAAGCTATCTCCAGCGGCCTAAACAAACGAGACCCACTAAGACTTGTGACATTTTCGGGCTATGATTCCAGGCAATTTTTATTTGTCGTTGTCTCCGACAAGGTGTCACACATTTGCACAATGAGGCCCATCATGGTCTGGCCCAACTAACATGGCAAGTGGGTCAGTTTACTTTTCCGTCCTCGTGTTATTTTTTTATTAGTTTCTTCTATCAATGTTCTGTAGTTTCGCCCACCTTTTTTATTTTTAAAATATATGAACATTACTTAAAGGTAATGAGTATGTTTTATTTTGTGATTTTCAAATTTCATGAACATTATTTGAAATACATTAACATTTCTTTGATACAAGTATACTTTTTTGTACTCAAGCATTTTTCCAAATTTTGTGTTTAAACTTGTTTTTTTTTCAAAAATTTGTGAATATATTTTAATACATGAATAGCTTTTGAAACATGCGATCATTTTTACAAACGTTATATAACTCCATGAACCTTTTTCAAATTTCAAGAATCAATTTAGAAAATTTCAATTTCTTAGAATATTACATCGATGTACAATTCTTTTTAATCTTCCAATTACATTTTATATAAAATACATGAGCCAATTTAGTTTGGTAGAAATCAACGGAAAAAATTAAAAGAATACAAACATGGAAGAATAACGGGAGTTCTCTACTGTAACTGGGGTCAACGACCCACGAACCTCTCCCATGTGTTTGGTCGACAATCTGTCAATGAGCGTGGGAGCTCAATGTCGCCCGAACAGAATCCTATTACAGCTTGCCTACAATGCGGCGGTATTTAAGTTGGCCCAATACTGTAGGGACACGAGTTTTTCCCCATTGGTTTTATGTGATGGTTTTAATTGCTTTTGCATCAGTCTAATTATCTTTTTCTATGGTCTTCTTTATCTTCCCCTTTTGTTTTTCTATGTTTGGTTTTCACGGGTTTCCTTTATTTTTTCTTATTTTTTTCCGTTTTCCTTTTTTAAACACATGTCTAATGTCTTAATAGACATTTTACATTTTCAGTATATACCAGGATTTGTTTTTACATGGTTAAATTTTTTCAGATATGTAGTTAACATTTATTAAATTATATGTTCTGATGTTAACTTTTTTCATACATATTGTACATTTTTCGTAAACATCTAAGATTTTTTAAATATATGATTAACATTTTTTTGCAAATGCGAAGTAATTGTTTTGAACATTTTTTCAAATTCATGTTGAAATATTTATTGTATGATATGAAATACTTTTTAGAAAATAATTATGCAGAAATTTGTGATACATTTAATAAATATGTTTTTCAAACATCACAAACATTTTCTTTGAAATGCGTGAATATTTTTCGAAACATAGCGTAATTTTTTTTTAATGGCATGAAAGATTTTTTGAATTGGATGAACATTATTTTTACATTGTATAGTACTTTACTTTTATGAAATGTCTCACACATTTTTTTGAAGCACGCGAACATTTTTGAAATATCACATACACTGTTTTTGAATGGTTCATTCATTCTCCAAAAGCTGAGTGAACATTTTTTTACACTGCATTTTTTAAAATTTGCGATAACCACTTTAAAAAATTAACTAATGTATTTTTCGTAATATATGCATTTAATATTATTCGAAATATAAACAAAAGTAAAAAAATATGTCCAATGTCAACATGACCGGGCAACAAGGTTGTTGCGCTTGGACACTACCAGCTTGCTGCAGGCGACTCTCATGTAGGAGTCGCTACGAGCAATACATTGTTGCTTCGGGCGCGGCTATGTGCTGCTTGTGCGACGCCTAGGCACGGCTCTCCTGCAGTGAGCCTGAGGGTCGTCCCAGGAACCACTACTCGTGTCATGCTAACGTTACAATGACGCCATTCATATTTTTACTACTGTTTTTCACCTTTTTTATTTTTTTATGTATTTCAAAATACTCTATATGTTTTTTTGAAATGTTAACCATGTATAGAAAATATATTTCTGATGTATATATAAAAATATAACCTGAATTAAAAAGTTATAAATGTTAATCATGTGTATAAAAAATGTTTGGGACAATTAACAATGTCACATATTCCAACATAAATGTATTTGTCATTTAAAAAAATTGTATCAAACGTTAGAAAATGTATTTAAAAAAAATATTTCATACAATTGAAACAAAATGCATTTACTTTTCAAGAACTCTTCTTAAGTTTTGAAAATGCGTTCATGATATTTTCAAGAAATGGTTGTAAAATGTACCAAAATGTTTATATACTTCAAAAAATGTTTTTTATCTGTCAATATTCAACATTTGTTCTATAAAATGTTTAATGCATATTTTAAAAATATATTCAAAACATCTTTTTGTAAAAAGTTAAACCTGTATTTGAATAATGTAAACACATGCATAAAAAATTAGACATGTGTTGAAAAAAGGAAATAAAAATAAAAAACAAAGAAAACAAAACAACCCAAAAAGCCAAGAAAAAGAAGAAAACGAAAATTTAAAGAAGAAAAAAGAAAAGAAAAAAATCATTGAAAACCAAGAAAATAAATAAGAAATCCAGAAAAAAAAAATATATATATATAAACCGGTCCGAATCGATCGAACACAGCAACCGGACGCAGACGAGTGAAGGCATCAAGCGACATAGCTAATTGGCCGGCCCATAGTCATGCGTGTATAGACGATTCGTATTAAGGAACAGTTTTTTTTTTTTGGATGGTCTAAAACATAAGCTACCTCTTCTAGCTTAAAAAATAAGCCGCCTCATAAATGTGTTGAGACTTCTAAAGTAATTAGCATTTTATAACTACTTCCCCGTTCTTAATATAAGAGCGTTTTTGTCACTAAGCTGGTGTCAATAACGCTCTTATATTATGGGACAGAGGGAGTAGTTCAAAAGTCTTAATAAATACTCCCTCCGTTCCTTAATGTAAGGTGTATTATTTCCGGCACGGTAACCAAGACACATAATTATAGACATGTTAAGACTAAATTACCCTTGACAAGTTTGTTGGTTAGTGGAAAGTGAATCAATTAGTCCAGAAAAGTACGAGATACATGCAATCGACAAAGAGATAGTTTTCTTCTTTTGCTATAATAAGAGATACACATAATCAGAAAAAAGATACTTTCCTTTTTTAAGAGGGCTAACAAGGGAATTATGAGGAATTAAAAGAAATGCACCTTACATTTTAGAATTTTATCAAAAAACAAATACACCTTATATAAAGGACGGAGGAAGTAAAAAAAACGGCTTATGAGAAAAGCCTGGCGAGTGCTCCGCAACGAGGGAGCGATAGATACGAGATCTCTGGTGATATCACAACGGGTCCAAATTAATTGCTTGTTCGAGCATCAGCCTTTCTGCACCAAAAAGCTAGCCCAAAGTAAACAAACGAGCGCCGTCCCATCTGATTCTGATCTGAACCACACACTCACGCGCCGCGTGACAGCACCAAAGACAAAACCATCACCCCTCCCCAATTCCAACCCTCTCTCTGCCTCACAGAAATCCCTCCCCTCGCCCAAACCCTCGCCGCCGCCATGGCCGCCGCCACCTCCGCCGCCGTCGCATTCTCGGGCGCCGCCGCCGCCGCGGCAGCCATACCCAAGCCCGCCCGCCAGCCTCTCCCGCGCCACCAGCCCGCCTCGCGCCGCGCGCCCCCCGCCCGCGTCATCAGGTGCTGCGCCGCGTCCCCCGCCGCCACCTCGGCCGCGCCTCCCGCCACCGCGCTCCGCCCGTGGGGGCCCTCCGAGCCCCGCAAGGGCGCCGACATCCTCGTCGAGGCGCTCGAGCGCTGCGGCATCGTCGACGTCTTCGCCTACCCCGGCGGCGCGTCCATGGAGATCCACCAGGCGCTCACGCGCTCGCCCGCCATCACCAACCACCTCTTCCGCCACGAGCAGGGGGAGGCCTTCGCGGCGTCCGGGTACGCCCGCGCGTCCGGCCGCGTCGGCGTCTGCGTCGCCACCTCCGGCCCGGGGGCCACCAACCTCGTCTCCGCGCTCGCCGACGCTCTCCTCGACTCCATCCCCATGGTCGCCATCACGGGCCAGGTCCCACGCCGCATGATCGGCACGGACGCGTTCCAGGAGACGCCCATAGTGGAGGTCACACGCTCCATCACCAAGCACAACTACCTCGTCCTTGACGTGGAGGACATCCCCCGCGTCATCCAGGAAGCCTTCTTCCTCGCGTCCTCTGGCCGCCCGGGCCCGGTGCTGGTTGATATCCCCAAGGACATCCAGCAGCAGATGGCTGTGCCTGTCTGGGACACGCCAATGAGTTTGCCAGGGTACATCGCCCGCCTGCCCAAGCCACCATCTACCGAATCGCTTGAGCAGGTCCTGCGTCTGGTTGGCGAGGCACGGCGCCCAATTCTGTATGTTGGTGGCGGCTGCGCTGCATCTGGCGAGGAGTTGCGCCGCTTTGTTGAGCTCACTGGGATTCCAGTTACAACTACTCTGATGGGCCTTGGCAACTTCCCCAGCGACGACCCACTGTCTCTGCGCATGCTTGGGATGCATGGTACTGTGTATGCAAATTATGCAGTAGATAAGGCTGACCTGTTGCTTGCATTTGGTGTGCGGTTTGATGATCGTGTGACTGGGAAAATTGAGGCTTTTGCAAGCAGGTCCAAGATTGTGCACATTGACATTGATCCAGCTGAGATTGGCAAGAACAAGCAGCCACATGTCTCCATTTGTGCAGATGTTAAGCTTGCTTTACAGGGGTTGAATGGTCTATTAAATGGGAGCAAAGCACAACAGAGTCTGGATTTTGGTCCATGGCACAAGGAGTTGGAGCAGCAGAAGAGGGAGTTTCCTCTAGGATACAAGACTTTCGGTGAGGCCATCCCACCGCAGTATGCTATCCAGCTACTGGATGAGCTGACAAAAGGGGAGGCGATCATTGCCACTGGTGTTGGGCAGCACCAGATGTGGGCGGCTCAGTATTACACCTACAAGCGGCCGCGGCAGTGGCTGTCTTCGTCTGGTTTGGGTGCAATGGGATTTGGGTTGCCAGCTGCAGCTGGCGCTGCTGTGGCCAACCCAGGTGTTACAGTGGTTGACATTGATGGGGATGGTAGCTTCCTCATGAACATTCAGGAGTTGGCATTGATCCGTATTGAGAACCTTCCAGTGAAGGTGATGATATTGAACAACCAGCATCTGGGAATGGTGGTGCAGTGGGAGGATAGGTTTTACAAGGCCAACCGGGCGCACACATACCTTGGCAACCCAGAAAATGAGAGTGAGATATATCCAGATTTTGTGACGATTGCTAAAGGATTCAACGTTCCGGCAGTTCGTGTGGCAAAGAAGAGTGAAGTCAGTGCAGCAATCAAGAAGATGCTTGAGACCCCAGGGCCGTACTTGCTGGATATCATTGTCCCGCATCAGGAGCATGTGCTGCCTATGATACCAAGCGGTGGCGCTTTTAAGGACATTATCATGGAGGGTGATGGCAGGATTGCGTATTAATCTAAATTTCGACCTACAAGACCTACAAGTGTGACATGCGCAATCAGCATGATGCCCGCGTGTTGTATCAACTACTAGGGGTTCAACGTTGAACCATGCGGTTTTCTAGTTTGCTTGTTTCATTCATATAAGCTTGTACTACTCAGTTCCGAACCCTGTAGTTTTGTAGTCTTATGTTCTCTTTTGTAGGGATATGCTGTCATAAGATGTCATGCAAGTTTCTTGTCCTACATATCAATAATAAGTATTTCCATGGAATAATTCTCAGTTCTGTATTGTATTTTACATCTTCTCACAAACAGTGTGCTGGTTCCTTTCTGTTAGTGTACATGTCTTTCGTGTCCAGTGATGACATAACACCCGATGGTGGGTGAACGGCAGGTTTCGACCGATGGAGAGTGAATGACGGGTTTTAGACGGCGATTTGATACTTTTTTTTTGGAAGAAATCTGAATACGATTGGGAGGAAAACCAGAAGCACTTCAATCTGTTTTACCGAGCCCACTATCCAGCCTAATTTATCAAGCAATAGATAGTGTAGGGTGTTGGCATTCTTCTCTTCATGCTTGTGTGTTGGGAGCCTGGGAGTGATGTAGAACAGACAAGAGAGATTGAGGCGGCTGATAGAGAGAGGTGTTGATGCTGATTGCTGCTTCTTCTGCTCTGGATGCTGTGATTGTGTTGTGCTGCTGCTATTTCTACCGATTGCTGCTATCCTATGCAAATTGTTGCGATGGAAAGTCAACAAAATTTTGATCTTTTGCAAAGCGATGTCGGATTGAATGATTTGAGAATTGGTGATTGCTTTGCCTCAGAGTTGTTGACTGACCTTGAGAATTGGCGTTTTACAGGTGGTGTATGCAGTTGCCGATGAAAGGCCACAGCTTGAAATTCCCGAAGGGCCTCTTGGCAAGTTAATTGCAGGTAATGATACTTTCTGAAATGATGTTTTTTTTTTCAGGTTTCTGGTGGAACAAGTCTAGACTCACGTCAGCTTATTCTGCTCTTTAGTTTCATATTAGGTACAGTTTTTCTGTTTACAGATTGCTGGGTAGAGCCCCATGATCGGTCGAGCTTCCAGGAGATCATTGCTTGCTCGACTGCGAATAAGCTGACTATATATGATATTTTCAGCAGATAGTAAATGATCTGTGCAACTCAGAAAAATGGCAGTTCATCGTCCTCAATGGTATGGCAGCCAAAATCTGTTTTTATCAAGTCAATTTTGTGGAACAGTTGGTAAGATATGACCTCCTGGGCTACGGCAGTCTACAACTCTTGGGCTAACAGCTGAAGTGCTTTGACAAACTGTTTTGTCAATACTCTTCCGACATGATTGTTAGCAGAATACATATACACGTTCAGATGTTCATAAACTAGTCGCTAAACGTTTAAGAATTGTTCCGTAAAACGTGATTAAGTGTTGTTCATGTTCCTCTCTTTGCAAGCGTGAATTTACATTCTCTCTTTGATAGCCAAGCATTCTCAGGCCCTGAGCTCATTTCATCATCCAAATGATGTTTTCTTGAAAGAAGCTCAGATCCTGAGCTCATTTCATCATCCAAATGCAGTTTCGTTTTATGGCAGTAATTGTATTGCCACAAAAGGGGTTGTATTGGCCATGGATGCTGCATTTGGTGGAATATTTTATTTGATGAAAGATTGCTTCAAATCATTTTTCTATGAGCTCTAAAGTCGGAAGTGCGATGTCATCACAGTACCACATAGGCACATATAATCAGTGGAACATTGCCTTGGTTCTAAGTACCGTTTAAGAGTGATGTACAAGATGAGGGTTATTCACTTGGAGTTTATATGCTTCGGAACGGTTTTGTTGCAAACCAGTGGATGGTAACCATGCCATAGTTCAACATAAGTGCCAATGGAATCTTGACAGCGGTGACCTGCTCTCTTTTCCTCTTTATTGCTGACATTTTTGTGACTCAGAATATTCTAATGTCATTTGGATTCAGATCATTTTGTACTCATGCAGAGCCTTTGCGTCTGAAAGGTGGTTTGTGCGATTGCGACCGATCTTTTCATCAAAGGAACTGCAAGGGCTGATCAATGCATAGCCCCAAGGTGATGCTCCACGTGCCATGTAGGATCGGATGTAGGTTCGAATGGTGTAGCGAGATTCTCAACAGGAGTCGGGTTTTTGAGAAGAAAAAGTGTGGTCTGATGCAAAAAGCTGAAAATATCAACTTGTGTACCGGAGAGCGTGGTTCTATGAGTGTAAAGTAGAGATGCATGTGTATCGGAATCTTCATTTTTTTTTCATTGATGAGGCACACTAGTTGTAGCTTGCATTGGAGAGAAAATATCAATGTAAATGTTTCAAGCTACTTTTTGTCACAGGGCATATGTATCCATATGCCACCATTGTACATGCCCTAACCAGACGAAGCCTTTTCTTTTGTTACCTGATGGTGCTAACTACTAGGATACATGCTTTCTTTTACGGAGACTGGCTAATTGCTCGTGCGTTGCAACATGTGCATACATATTCTAGTGGTTCAACATCAACCATGTTCAACATAACTCTCACACCCATTATATTTTAAATTTTGGTAAAATTTAATTTGATTTGACTGTACATGAGTTAACACTGTGACGTTTGTGGCTCTCTTTCAAATCCTTGGCGATCAAATCATTCACCAACTAAAGACACCACAAGAGTATGAGGGCATTTCCACAGCGGACCCTTAGCCCGCAACCGTCCGGACTGCACGATCAAGACGTGTTTTGCCATCCAATGCGGGCCTGTATACGTCCGCGGGCTGGTGCGGATGTCCTTTGTTTCGCAAATCGGAAGCAAACTAGGGTGGTGGTGGTGGTGGGTGGTGGGTGGGGTGGGGTGGGGGGGTGGGGTCTTTGTGGGAGTCCGGACAACAACCATGTAGGACTTCGACACCACCGGCCCACCTAAACCCCACCCCAAACCCTCCCGGACCACATGCCTTCATTCTTCCATCTTTCTCTGCATCTGTTTTCTCTCTTGGCGATGCTGCCGCTCCATTCTTCCATCTTTCTCTGCATCTGTTTTCTCTCTTGGCGATGCTGCCGCTCCATTCTTCCATCTTTCTGTGCATCTGTTTTCTCTCTTGGCGATGTTGCCGCTCCACCACCCCGGCTGCCCCGCCCACCCTTGCTGGAACTCCGCGACTCCGTCACCTCCGCCGTTGCACCCGGGCTCCATGTCACTTCTCCTCTGCCGCCGGTCCACACTTATCATCCACTCCTACGGTAGTCACCATGCCTGGCAATGTTCGTTGAAACGTCCGTGCTAAATTTTGTTGTCCATTCTTCTTTGAACCAATGGATTCATATATGTAGTACATATACGAGCATTATGTTGAGTCGTCCGACGAGGAGGACTGATCGGATGAGACGACGACGATGCAACCGGTCCTGGCAGGCGGGGGCATGCGAAAGAGCATGTTCTCAATTTCAAGTAATCGATTAATGGTCATCGAGTGCTCAATCGCAACAGGGCATGTGTCCATTTGACACTGATGGACGACTATTTGCCCCTGATGCCCTATTCGCTTACAACTTTTGCCGGTGCTTTCAGATGCGAAAAATGTCTTTGATCGTCTCTACCGTGACGTGCGGTCCTTTGATGACTACTTCATCTTGAAGAAGGATGCCGTAGAAAGGATTGAGTTCTCTGGTTACCAGAAGTGCACAACCGCATTGCAGATGCTTGCATATGGCACGACCGGTGATTCATGGGACGAATACCTACGGATGTCTGAAAGCACATGCGGAGATGCCATGGTCAGATGTGCTACTGCCATGGCCTTGGTGTTTGGACCTAAGTACTTGAGAGGACCGACTGTGCAGACACCGTGAGGATCTTGGCAATGTCTGAACCAACTGACTCATTTTGCAGTTGGTCGTGGACCTGCTAAACAATGGGATCCAGAGACCTTGTTGGAGGTTATGAAATGTTGTGTGATCATGCACAACATGATCGTGGAGGATGAGGATGCTACCGCAAGTCTTGAATTTGAGAAAATGGGTGAGCATATCAAACTTCCAAAGCAAAATCCGGCCACATTTGATGGGTTTTATCAAACGCATCAACAAATCAGTCATCGAGCAACTCATGGGCAACTGAAGGAAGATTTGATTGAGCATCTATGGACGGTTAAAGGGGATAACTAGTACCATGTGCTAGTTAAATTCATGTTTGAACTACTATAATTTGAATACTGGTGCATTTGAACATTTGAACAATTTTTAGCTAAAATGAAACTAGATATGCGGCCATTTAGAGTGTGTGGACTGAAAAAAATGATGGGGGAGGGATGCCGTGTCCGGTGGGCGGCGTTGGATGCCCTGATAGAAAGGAGGCACCGGCAACTCATGCGCCCATGAAGACACGTGGTTCCCAACGACAAGGAGAAGAGGTAGTCCCTGCAAATTTGGGTCACGGTTTCCGATGCATGGAGACACAACTCACAACTAGGATCATGCGGCTAGCCAAAATAATACTTCCTCTGTCCGGAACTGTACATCCGTTTGAGCGGAAAGTAATTCCGTACGGATGAAGTGTTTTTTTTTGTGAAATCCGAATGTAATTTCTTTCAAATAACCAATATATGTTGATCATTTTTTAAATCAGTTGGAATGCGTCTGAACGTCTTATATTTAGGAGCAGGGGGTGTGTTTGATAATTCTTCTTTGAACTTTTGAATTTATTTTTAAATTTTGGAAAACTATTTCTTTCATTGTTGAAAATTAATTTTGGCATTTACCGGCATCTTACGCAAAACCCCTCCGCAAAAAAAAATGTTACAGAAAACCCAAAATTGTATAAATTTAGAAACAATAAAAATACACTGGGATACTCCTAATTTAATTACGTGGGAAGATTCCTTGTGAGTTGGCGGCAACTGGTTGGCTGAGAACACTGGATCAGTTTGTTCTGGTCAGTAAGCGGCCACTCCCCCACTTTCCGCGGCCTTTCAACACCGCAGCACGGCACGCCGTAGCTCGGCCCACGACCACGCCGGTGGCCGGCCTCCGTTCCTTCCCACCACGGGCAGCAGCAGGTCGGCACTCGGCAGCACCAACCAATCTCCTCGTCCCCCACTCGGCCACATCCCCCAAAACTCCACAAAAATCTCCACCCCCACTCCCCAAACCCGCCGCTCCGCCCCGGAGGCAAGCAGCCGCCGCCGCAAAGCCAAACGCCCTGCCCCCGCCGCCTCCGCCGCACCCCTCACACACGCCCCGCAAAAATCTCCAGCCCGCCCCCGCCCGCGCGCCATGGCCTCCGCCGTCTCGCTCCTCCTCTCGTCCCCGCGCCCGCTCCGCCGCGCGGCCCCGTCCCTCCTCAGCCCCCCCTCCCGCCTTCGCCTCCCCCTCCTCGGCCCCGCCCCGGCCGCCGCGCTGCTCCCGCGCCGCCTCCTCGCCCCGCCGCCGCGCGCCAACAACGACAACAGCGACGCGGTGGGGGCGCCCGACCGCCTGGTGGCGGCCGTCGCCTACCTCTACCCGTTCCTCGACGGCGCGCACCACGGCCGCTTCCTCGTCGCGCAGTACCCGGTCTTCAACGCCCTGCTCAGCCCGCTCGGCCCCGCCGAGCGCCTCTTCCACTCCTCGCCGCTCACGCCCTTCCTCCTCTTCATCACCCTCTACTTCGCCGTCGTGCGCAACCAGCAGGCCTTCTCCCGCTTCGTCCGCTTCAACGCCATGCAGGCCGTCGCGCTCGACGTCCTGCTCATCGTCCCCGACCTCCTCGCGCAGTCCTTCGCGCCCTCGGGCGGCGGCATCGGGCTGGACATCTTCACCAGCCTGGAGAACACCGTCTTCCTCTTCCTGCTCGTCTCCCTCGTCTACGGCGGGGGAGCCTGCCTGCTCGGGATCACGCCGCGCCTGCCCATCGTTGCGGATGCGGCCGAGCGCCAGGTGATGTGAGCTCGCTCCAATCTTACACACGGCAAAGGGAAACGGAATCTGATATACCCCAACATCTCCATGGTTCATTGATGTTTTTGAATCTTAATTCACAGGTTTAGTATAGTACAGTCGTTGCTACGCATTTAGTTGTAAATTCAATGGATGGATTCATGAAAGGCTGATACAATGGCATTATAGTTCACTCCAGTGTATGACAAATCAGTTGAATTGTTATTTATAGCTTTCGATACAGGCTGCATCCTAGGACCTCTTCTATAACAAAAGAAAGAATTGAGTTGAATGAGGGAGAAATACACACACATTGTACAAGAATCTGAACTGCATTTACAAAATCAGCAATAAGAAAATCCGGAAGAATTCTGCTGCTCTCCCAATAGAAGCTTTCCTTGGTATATAAATGAAGCTTAGGTTAGTAAAATGTAACTGCAATATAAATAAAAGAATTGCATCAATTGTGGTCATGCTGCTGCAGAGTCCTTCTCTGAACTTCGTGATGAATGAATTGTCTATTGCGCGGGACAGAGACGTAGCTTCAGTCGCACCGGAGCCTCTTGGCTACGTGGACAGGTTCTTTGCCTTCGTTAGCCTATGAAATGAAGCAAAAATACTGGGTAAATGCTTGCTCTCTAGTTTTTGAGAACTATGAACAAGTCATAACATGATTTAGAAACTTTCTAAACCGAACTTTTCCACTTTGACCAGTAAACATAAGTACATTGATGCATCATTATACCTTTGAACTGTCATGTATATGAGCATTGGCTCTGACCCGTCTATCCATATTGATTTCCACAGATATTTTAGCTTGAGATGGGTCTACTCCCGACTTCTGTAGAGCTTCTTTCAGTTTATGTAGCAACCTGTCATAAGTCAAAGCAGTGTTCAGTTAGTTACACCATATACATTTCTAATGGTAGCTTTATGTAAGCAAAAAAGAGTTCAGGGGCAGACCCTTGGGAGTAAGCACTAGAAAGACTCTGTCTGTCATCTTGAAGCCTTTGTGTATCATGCTTGCTTATCATTCTGTTGCTTGCATCACAGTTTTGGTTCATGGTTGACATACTCAACCACGGTAGCTGATTGCTAGGCATACCGTTCTCTGCATTTGAAGACAGCAGGCATGCTAAATATAGCTCTCACCATTTACAAAGAACCCTGACTATTGAAAGCTAATTAAATAATGCAGAAGGAGAACGTAAAAAGCATATGACTAATTTGCCAAATACCTGCTATGTTCTGGGAGGAACTGGGGGCTGCGCTAGCTTCTCTTACACTTTGTGTGCTGAAGAGAGAAGCAGCAGGTGCACCTGCAATGCCCTTGGAGCTGTATTGCTCTTTGTTCATGTCCTCTGTGGTAGCTGATAAGCCCCCTCCTTGGACTTGACTGATGTTCTGTGAAACCATGATAAATAAAGTATATAAATGAAGGCACTTGGTATTGATATATGATGGGTTCACTTAAAAATATAACTTTGTGATCTCTGTCATTTGCAACTCCAGTATTTCTGTGAAGGGAAAATTACCTGTGTGTTCCTCCAACGTGATCTGTAGTACACCTTGTCCTGAGAAGAAATAAAAGGTGGAAGGAGAAGGTAAGGTTAGAATCAAGCAACCCTGTCTTTGTTTCTGGTAAAAACGTCGCATATTGTACAATTGCTATACATACCCAGGGCATGCAGTTGACATCGACGTCGTTCTGCTCCGGAATGCCTGACTCGTATTTTTGGCATTTCTCTTGCAAGAGCCTTATGTATTCAATGACCTGCAATCAAAATGTTTTACATGGTGGAATTTTGCAAGTATAACCTGCCGACTGCTGGTGCCGAATTTACGAGATGTTATGTATACCTCCAGAAGGAAAGAAGCTTTATCCCTCTTCTGATCACAGTTCGGCAGGAGGTCTCGGAGTATGTCAAGCCTGGAAGTGAGCACGGATAGATACTTGTTAGAACGGTTTTGCTAAATCACATCTAGATGTGACATAAGTATTGCACATCTAAGTCCTATATCATTGATCTTACGTGGAGATTTGTGTGGATATTTTTTTTTTCTTTTCTTTTTTCTTTTTATGCTTCATTTAGTCATTTAGATGTGCAATAACTATGTCACATCTAGATGTGTCCTAGACACTCCCTTGTTAGAACGTCACGATCAAATCCTAAGAACGAATTATTCTGGAATACTCTAAATGCTCTTATATTTCTTTACAGAGGGAGTAGTATGCAGCACTGTGTTTACTTATGAGAGATCATGTCTGGATATATGCTTAGCTCACTATTTCTACTGCTAGCATGCTACAAGGTTCTAGCCTGTGCACTCTGCACAATGCAATTCGCTACGAAAGGTTGATCTCAGTCAGCTTGCCTGTCATTTATCTTGGTCCTTCGTCGCTGCTCGGTAGCGGAATGCTTGGACCTCGGACTGCTGGGATCCTGATCGGCACTGCTGCCGCTGCTTCTCCCCTCTGCTCTCGACCCTGAACATTCACAGCAATTAGCGTCTGAACCCGTATAACATGCCTGGTTTGCTATCTGGCAAACACAAAACATTTTGAAGTGATCGTCTCACCTCTAGATCTCTTATTGTCGGTGCTAGAATCTTGCCACATTGCGGGTGTGGGTGGAGCACTACGAACCATAATTCCAGACCGTGCTTCATGGGCGACCTCCATTCTGGAACCATGAGAGACCGAAACGGACGCGTCCCTGCCGGTGCCGGTTTCCTCCCTCGGCTGACCGTCAGGCAACTGCCTGATGCTGAAGGTCCCGACGCCGCCCGGCAGCACGTGCTGCCCCAAGCCCGTCGTGGAGCTGGCCGCGCCATCGCCGGCGCCCCCTGCCGCGCCCCCGCTGCTGGCTGGTTCAAGCGACTTCAGGGCTGCAGCAAAATGTCAAGTGTTCATGGGTTAGCAAGCTGACACACACACATGCATGCATGCTCAGGTGATCTGCAGGTACCGGCGCGTGCGTGCCATTTTTGCTCACCAAGGTCGATCGGCACTTGGTTTTCGAGGCGAACAGGCAGGAGAATTGAAGAGAAAAGAGACAAAGGTAAAGAACACCGGCCTCGCCGGAGATACTACAAGCATGCATACACGGCGACGGTACCTTGCTGGTTGGGGCGCTGCCTGCGCGTGAACGGCGGCGAGCCCCCGGCGCGGAGCGAGAGGAAATCGCGGGCCGGCTCCTCCCCTGCGAATTACGTACGCGTGCACGGCCGAGCCATGATCAGCATCAATCGACGGAAGTGAGGAACTAAAGAGACACGAAGTGAGGACTGAGGAAGATGGTGGAGTTTCTCCTGGCATGTGTTTGTTTACCTTGGAAGAGCTCCATGGCCGGGACAGGGGGCTCAGGAGATCTGTCGGGGCCGCCTGCCGTTGCAGCAGCAGGAATGACGGTGCCTGGATCTTGCTGCTGGCTGGTACTCTGTACTCAGGTACTGATGGATGGAATGTTCAGCGGGTTCGGGTGGCAGAGCTTATTATAGTCGGCACTCGGCAGAGTGAGAGAGTCGGGGAGGCGAGGCGATTGACAAGGATTTAACAAAGTGGGAGCCTGCCTGTCTGCTTGTGCTGTTGTTGTGTCTTCAAAAGTTTATACGCGCAACAGCAAGGGCACGCTCTCTCTCTCCTCCACGTCTCCTGCCCAACGTAAAAAACAAGCAATTTGTAGGGGCACAGCAAGCAACGTGATGCAAAGACACCGGCGTGGCGGCCGGAGATGCGCGGTCGATCGCCGGTAATTGAGGTGGTACAAAACGGACAGCGCCAGAGCAGATGGATAGATCCCGTGCGCGTCCTCTCTGGAGAAGCGAAAGAGAAGGGCGCTACTGGCACTCGCGCATGCATGCATGATCCCGCGCGCTCGCTATCTGGACGATCCCATGTCATGTGCCCAGCGGGTGAGCCAGCGGGACGCGGATCGTCGGCACGGCACGCGCGATCCGTGCCGCGCGTCGCCATGATGGGTGCTCTGGCTCTGGCTTTCGGCTTTACAACCTCGATCGATCGGCAGAGAAGACGAAGATCTACCTACCTACCTACCGGTCGATCGGCGCGGCCGGCCGGCCGGCGTGTTTGAACCTGCGCTGTCTCAGAAACCGTCAAAACAGCCGGCCGCCCGGGCCGGGAGATGAAGAATTTTCAAGATCGATCGTGCGTGGACACGTTGCCGATCCATCCCTGCACTGTCCCTGTCGGCCGTGCATCGCGCGTACGTAGGTGCCGGTGCCGCCCGTGCACGTGCCGGCAGTGGGGCTCGCTCGTCTCGTGGCTCTCTCATGGTCATGGGTCCGTCGCGTCACCTCAGGCTAGGCTCAGGGGAACGATCGAACGGCGATGTCCCTATCACTCACCATGCCTGCCGCGGTGCATGAACCGGCTCGGACGCCACTCGGCCGATCGCGTCTCGTGCCTTCCGCACGGCACCACCAGCTGATGGCACGTGAAAGAGAGATCGGATCACGGACGCCTCGCGAGCTGCGGCTAAGGCGAGCGTCAGGTCAGATCAGATCAGATCAGATCGGTCGCCTGCTTGTGCTTGGTTAACAACAAATCTCGCGAGGTGAGGTGACGGAGCAACGACGCCGACGACCTTTGTAGCTTCTAGCTCTAGCCCTAGCTGGGCCGGGGTTCATGCACCCTGGCCGAGTGTATGGGCGCTCTGGCCGGGGTTCTCACTGCCATGTGTATGCATGTCCGGCCAGTGGCTACCTCGCTAGGTACTAGTCGTATGGGACTATGGGTTAAAACTAGCTAGGACCTAGCTAGCTCAAGCAAGCAGCAGCAGCAGCTTGGCACAAAGTCGTTGAGCGGCAGTGCAAAAACGACAAGCTGGGTGCGCGCATGTGCCCCGCACAACACGACCCAACCCCACGAAGCTTCCCGGCCGCTTCCTCTTGAGGCATAGCGAAACGTTACCATATTATCTAGTATCATCGATCTGAGAAATGATTTGTATGATGGATCCCATCCATCATTGACAGCAGGGCGTGAGTGACAGTGAGAGGCCGACGTGCCCGGCAGGCCTCTGAGGCCTGAGGCCTGAGCTCTGAGCGGAACATTCCCTCTGCAAACCCAGAGGGCCCATCTGAGGAATCCGTTTAGGGATCAGTAAACAACTCCATCACTAGTTAATTAGGCCCGGTCCGGATTAGTTTAGCATATCCTCGGCGCTCCATCGAGCTTGCCAGTCAGATCTGAGCCTAGTTTAGCCTAGCTTGGGGCGCGCCATCACGTGGCCAACGCACCCATCCGTCCGTCCGTAGCCACCGCCAGGCAATTACTTACTCGATCGATCGACTCGGTGGCGTGCTAGTGCTTTGCTTTGGGTCGCTTGTCGTTAGCTGCAAAAGCGAGGCCCCGTCTCGACTCTGGAAGTCACGCGTACCTACTTACTGTACGTACGAGAGTTCCTTCTGACGAATTCTGCTGAAACCTCTACTAGTATCGATCTGTTTTCGTTCTGCAAAACCATGTGGCATTCGTGCGTGCCATCGCACAGCGCAGGCACACAAAGTTCATGTGGTACTTCGTTGTGCAAAATTCATGTTTTGGTTGCTTGATTTTCGGTTCGATTTATATCGATCATATCCGCGGACACATGGATCTGTTTTTTAGGGGGGGAGGCATGCATGTGAGCTCGGGGCTTTCGGAGTGCATGCGCTGTCGCCTTCCATGGCTGGCACGTGAGACACCTATCATTTGCAACTTTGTTGGATCGTGATCCATCCATCGCCACCGAAGAAAGAAAGTTCGCCACGGAGGGTTACATCGCGCACTTGCCCTCTCGCAGTCGGCAGTCGCACACACCACGGCAGACAGCGAGAAGGGAAAGCGGTGGCTACACGAATCATGCATGATCGTACCACTATAGCATATTCCATTAGGTGAAGCACAAGGTACGTAGCAGCTGGAAGAACCAGCTAGGAGAACTTGATCTTGTGAGCGCCGTTGAGGTGTCTCGCAGCCGCGGCCATCCGCCTGGCCGGGCCGTCGCCGGCGACCGGCTCGCCGCCGCCGCCTTCGGAGCCGCAGCAGATGCTCGCCAGCCACGACGCCAGCGCGGCCGGCCAGGAGAAGCTCTGTGGTCCGTACTCCATGATCACCTCTACCTCCCAAGGATGTTTGGCTGAACTGGGCAAGAACTGAAGCGAAGCTTAGGTTGGCTGACTGTTGTGGTTTGGTTACACTTGTTTATTGCCTACCCATTTTATAGTGAGATGTGCCGTGGAGACGAGTTGCTTGGCGATGAAGTCGCAACGTGCGAGATTTTCGATTGGTACGTGGACGACTCTCCGTCTCCCTCCGGTCAAGGCGAGGCTGTAAAGTAAAGGTGATGTATGCCAAGGAACGTTCGGGGTGTGTGCAGTGTCGACGGGTTCCTGGCTTGGTGATGCTGAGGCTGAGCTGCCTGAATGGAGGAATTCAACTGCGTGTCATACGACTTGAGAGCCCCAAGGCTGGGAAAAAATGGCAGGTGTTGCTTGCTTGCTTCCAAGAGCCAAGTCCAAACCCTACGCATGCAGATTTTGACTCTTCATGTACTCCATGATTGTTCAGCAAGAAAATGCAACGTCTTTGTCCGTGTTAAGATTGCGCGTCCTGAATGTACCTTTTTTCTTGCATGCGCATCTTGTGGAGTTGTGTCGAATATTGGATTTGGATTCAAAATGTGTGTAGGCATGATATGAAGTCGTGTCCTAGTATCAAACTACAACCACGGCGAGAATTATGAAACGGAGGGAGTACAAAGTAAGCGACGACACGCGGCATGTTGTGGTGTGACGCATCAGAAATGGACCGGTAAATGGCCTGGCATCTTGCACATGCTTCTTGAAGAACAAGAAGCAAAAACATGTTCTCGAACCGAATGCAGAAAACGGAGAAAGAAAGTTTAAGTCATGCCATTTGCCCCTCCCCCCCTCCTCTCACATGTTGACAGTACTAACTTATTGTCCATGCGTTGCTACGAGCCAAACAAAAAAGTTACATTACCGAATTGAGACCATCGTCTAAATAAGTTGTTTTTTCTGTATATAATTAGAGAAAAATATCATTGGGAAGAGAAACTAAAACCACGAGCATGATTTTGTGTGAAGTCCCATCTATTTGTTACTTCAGTTTTTTTACAAGAGTGTCGTTCTCACATTAAAGTACTATTGTATTTGTTTATTTGTGTTAAGTCTAACAATGGACTAAAGGTACATTTGTTTACTTAAGTCGCTTGAAGGTTGCTAGTCCATATGTGGGTAGAAGTGCATTTGTTTACTCTGTTGTTTGTTTCGTATGTGAACTTGTTAGTGCATCTGGTGACCTCTAAGGGTTTTGGATGATTAATGACAAAATAATTAAGAGATCAATGTGTTTGTGAGTATGCACAAGTGAATGTTTCTGAGGATGTGGTTTAATCTGAGAGTTATGACCCCTAAAAATTGTGATGCCAATGAATACTTTTGGATTGCCTATTCCAGTAACATTCAGCTCGCATATAGGAATATGAAGCGTAGTGAAGACTTTTTTTTTCTAGTTTCATTTTCTTCTATTTGAGTCATAAGAAACCGCATAATTAATGGGGATCTAACTAAAAGTTGAGATTTAAGTCTTGGACGTATGCTCAATCCAAAACCTATATCTTCGAGTGAAGACTTGCATATCACTTTGGGCGTTGTGATTTTTTCTTCGAGTCTGAGACTATGTTCTTCGGGGCTTAGAAGAAGAATCAGGCGTAGTCGAGTTGACTTAACTTGTTCCACAAGTAAGTGGTAGGCCGCATTTGAAATTCGATCGCTACGCCACATGTCCGTTGTCTGTTAGGTGGCTAGTGCCCCTATTGGTCATTTTACACCTCGAGATTGCCCTAGTTATAAATAGTCACCCACTTCAACCTTAGATGTTGGTTTCTTTATGAGAGAATTCACAAGAGCTTGTAAGAGCAACCCCTCCTACCGAAAGAGATTGATAGAATCATGGAGAAGAAAAATCCCAGAGTCTAAATCCTGCTAAGTGATTGAGCATCACTAAAGAACTAGTCAAAACTTAACTTAACATATTACTCTTTTGGACGGTGCATATGCTACTTGCGATGATGTTGGGATTTTCCCCAAGAATGGCGATGTAGTATAGTAGTAGAAAGTATTTCCCTCAGTTAAGAACCAAGTTCGAACCAATATGAGATCACGCGAAAGAACAGTCGGCAGTACCTGCACACACACAAATAAATACTTGCACCCAACGCGGGCAAGAAGGTTGTCAATCCCCTTGTATTCGTTAATCGCAAGGATTTATTCTGATAGTGGTAATTATAAATAAAAAGACAATCAATTGCAACAAGGATATTTTTAGGGTTTCAATAAATATACAAAATGAATAGACCCCGGGGCCATAGCGTTCACTGGAGGCTTCTCTCTCATAAGCATATCAACGTTGGGTGAACAAATTACTATTGGGTAAATGATAGAAAAGTGAATAATTATGATGTTACTCATGGCATGATCAATATATAGGCATTACGTCCATGACAAGTAGGATGAAATGATTCAGCATCTATTACTATTACTCCACCAATCGACAGTTATCCAGCATGCATCTATGGTATTAAGTTCATAACAAACAGAGCAATGCTTGGTGCATGGTGACATAATATAGACAAAGTAAGACCAATTAATATGTTCAAACCCCATCGTTTTACCCTTAGTAGCAACAATACAAATACGTGCCTCGCTACTCCTCCTATCACAGAGTAAGGACACTGCAAGATTGAGCCTACTATCATGCAACACTTCCTCTGAAGATCTACTCATCAAGTTGGCCAAAGTAAACTTATAGATCGGAAAGTATACATAGCTATATGAAATCACACATAATACATCTCAGAATAGATTCAGGTACTTTAAATGAATAATTTGATCATAAACCCACAATTCATTGGATCTCAACAAACACAAAAGTATTACATCGAATAGGTCTCCGAAGCGATCATCGTATTGAAGATCAAACGAGAAAGAGGAAAAGAGAGAGAAAGAAAGAGAGAGAGAGAGAGAGACATCTAGGTATAGCTATGGACCAGAGCCGCCTTTAGAGCCGCAGCAGATGCTTGCCAGGCACGACACAAGCGCGGCCGGCCAGGAGAAGCTTCGCAGCTCGTACTCCATGATCACCTCTACCTCCCAAGGATGTTTGGCTGAACTAGGCAAGAACTGAACCGGAGCTTAGCTTGGCTGACTGTTGTGGTTTGGTTGCGCTTGTTTATTACCTACCCCTTTTATAGTAAGATGTGACGTGGAGACGTGTGCTGGAGATGAGTGGCTTGGGGATGCAGTCGCAACGTGCGAGATTTTCGATTGGTCTGTAGACGACTCTCCATCTCCCTCCA
Organism: Elymus sibiricus; assembly: GCA_039707655.1. Lineage (NCBI taxonomy): Eukaryota > Viridiplantae > Streptophyta > Magnoliopsida > Poales > Poaceae > Elymus > Elymus sibiricus. The sequence continues at coordinate 339,389,673 of CM077673.1, forward strand.
ATCAAGGCGAGGCAGTAAAGGTGATGTATGCCAAGGAACGTTGAGTGTGTGCAGTGTCAACAGGTTCCTGGCTTGGTGATGTTGAGGCTGAGCTACCTGAATGGAGGAATTCAACTGTGTGTCCTACGATTTGAGAGCCCAAGGCTGGAAAAAATGGCAGGTGTTGCTTGCTTGCTTCCAAGTGCAAGGTCCATGTTGAATATATGAGCAAATTACTATGAGTTTTAATTGGAATAAATAGTAATCATGATGTCAGTAACAAAGATTAAACTAATCATGCAGACTCGTATAATAGATGAATATATCGAATCTAAGGCACAAACTAGAAACATAAATTCTAGCACGATCTCAAACAGAGAAGATATGATTGCATGCGGTGCAACGAGAGCAGAATTGCCGGCGTTGGTGTTGTCGCCCATCTCGTTGATGAAGAGGTTACCGAGGTTGGGGAAGAAGTCGTCGCCCGGCAAGTAGTTGATGCAAGCAGCCGCGTGAGTGCACTCCCCAAAAACCTGATCGCCCCTCTCCCGTAAAGGATCATGAGAGGCGGGGTTCCGGAGGCCTGTTGTCCCTTCTCGCGGTGCACGCAAGGAGGGATGAAGAATACTTGTATGGTGGCGCAATGTTCTGGAACGGTGCGAAACCATATGTTGTGGCGGCGGCTAGGATAGATGTATGCTTGTTTATATGTGTGGACCGAGTAGATCATGGGAGCAATACCACGTCCAAGTCGGTAACGCGTCTGTTAATTATTAATTAATGACTCATTAATTTTCCCAAGCAGCAAAAATATAGACAACATGCATAGCTTTGTCCTCGGCTCGGTTCATTTCCGAAACCTGACGCGACACGGCGCGTCGTGACGAGGCGAGCGAGGAGGACGAACGCACGTATAGGTCTATCTTCTCATGCTCATACAAGTTCTAAATGATCTCACCTTATAAGGTGGTGCAACTCCCTTCAACTAGCAGTATGGGACTAAACATTAGTCCCACTCACAACACACACAACCATGCATGAATGGACCATGCAAATTTCAGATTTTAGTTGGGCTTTGGGCCAAAAGCCTACTAGCAAATTCCAACAATCCCCCACAAAGTCTTATTGGCACATCCCATCATTTAGTTCCAAAACATTGTTTATATACCGGTGCTTAGTGGAGACTGTTAAGTTGAAGTTCCACTTAGAACTTTATGCTACACTAGATCACAATTTGAATAGTGGACTATGCCTTGAACTACAAGTTTTCCGTGGGACTAGTGTCACACAAATCCTTGAACAATATTGGGTTTCCGCAGGGCTTCCCCGTGGGTGGAGCGTATACGTCATACTCCAGGGCCTTTCATGAATTTATTAGAAAACACCCAATTCTCACAGACTACGACATTCAATAGTCAAATTCATATAGGTGTGTTCCTCAGGAGATGCTCTGTAGGATAGCATGTCTGCTTGCATAAATGAACCACTTGGAACACATTAAGATAAGTATCAACCTGCCATCAGGAGAGTACCGCATCTTCACGGAGTGGGATAATTAATATAGGGATGCTCTTCTCCTAGCTGACCAATAACTTGTCTCCCCCTTCTAATTCATGGGATCTCCGACCACATAGAGTGGGTTACCACTATGAACAACTCATATGGTGGGTCTCAAACCCATTTCCATCGATGCATTATCTACCACATTACGTGACAAACCCTTTATGACGGGATCTACCAAGTTTTTGAACGTTTGAATACAATCCAACGTAATAACTCCAGAGTTCTTCAATTTTCTGACAGATTTCAATCTCCACTTCACATGCCTTGAAGACTTTATATTATCCTTAGAATTGTTTATCTTGATGATCACAGTTTGATTATCACAGTTCATCAGGATACCAGGTATTGATTTTTTAACCACAGGTAAGTCCATCAAGAGCTGACAAAGCCACTCTGCTTCAATAGTGGCCGTGTCTAATGTTGTGAGTTCTGCTTCCATAGTTGACCTCGTTAAGATGGTCTGCTCTCAAGACTTCTAGGAAATAGTGCCACCACCAAGTGTAAAAGCATAACCAATTGTGGTCTTAATTTTATCAGCATCAGATATCCAGTTTGAGTCACTATAACCCTGTAGTACCCTTGGATACCCGGTGTAATGAATCCCATAGCTCATAGTGCCTTTTAAATAGCGCATAACTCTCTCAAGCGCATGCCAATGATCATCTCTCAGGTTTGATACAAACCGGATTAGTTTGCTTACATCAAACGAGATGTCATGCCTCGTGGCACTCGCCAAATACATAACCGAGCTAATAATCTGAGAATATCTCAGTTGATCTCTAGCAATCCGTCGATTCTTTTGAAGCAACACACTAGCATCATATGGAGTTGCGAGAAGGCTTGCAGTCGCTATACCCAAAACAACTCAAGACCTTTTCCACATGGTGAGATTGAAGCAGTGTTTTCCCACCATTCTAATCTCTCAGCAGCTTGATGTTTAGAATTACATCAACTACTCCTAGATCCTTCATCTCAAAATAATAAGATAAGAAATCCTTAACCTCCTTGATTAAATCAAGTTTGGTTCCAAAGATCAGTATATCATCGACATACAGACAAATAATAACTCCGTGGCCCCCATCATGGTGATAGTACACACACTTGTCATGTTCGTTTACAACAAAGCCTGAACCAGTTAATGTTCTTTCGAACTTCTCATGCTACTGCTTAGGAGCTTGTTTAAGGCCATATAATGACTTCAACAACTTGCACACCTTTCCTTCCTGACCAGGTATTATAAAACCATCTGGCTGATCCATGTAAATTTCCTCATCCAACTCTCCATTGAGAAAAGCTTTCTTAACGTCCATTTGATAAACGAGAAGACCGTGTGAGGCAGACAGTGACAATAGCACCTGAATGGTAGTCAGTCTAGCCACAGGTGAGTAAGTATCAAAAAAGTTTTCACCTTCTTTTTGAGTGTAACCCTTGGCCACAAGCCGTGCATTGTACTTTTCAATTGTATCACCAGGTCTGAGATTTTTCTTGAACACCCACTTACATCCCACAGGTTTGCACCCATAAGGACAATGAGTGTTTTCCCAGGTACCGTTAGCTAAGATAGAACCCATGTCGCTACGGACAACTTCCTTCCAGTAGTCAGCATCAGAAGATGTATAGGCTTTTGATATAGTCATGGGTGTGTCATCCACGAGGTACGCAATGAAATCATCACCAAAGGACTTTGTAGTCCTTCGTCTCTTACTCCTTACAGGAGTTTCATTGTCATCCTCCACATGATTCTTAACGTGTTCCATTGCAATGATGGGTCCAGAAATTACATCTAATTACTGACTAGATAGAGTAGGTATCTCCTAATTTGATGAGCTAGGCATATCCTTCATAGGAAATATCTCCTAAAAAAGTCGCATCATTCGACTCCATAATTGTACCAACATGCATGTCAGATACCTCAGATTTTATTATCAAAAATCTGTAGCCAATGCTATGAAAAGCATGCCTAGAAAAACACAATCCATGGTTTTTAGTCCAAGCTTGCGCTTCTTGGGAATTGGTATATTGACTTTCGCCAAACAACCCCAAGTACGTAGATAAGAGAGTTTCATATTTTTCCTTTCCCATTCCTCAAATGGAGTAATGGTCTTATGCTTTGCAGGAACTCAGTTTAGGACATGACATGCAGTCATTAGCGCCTCTCCCCACCATGCCTTGGAGAGATCCGATGTGTCTAACATGGTGTTAACCAAATTAGTTAGAGTTCGGTTCTTTATTTCGGCCACCCAATTTGACCGAGGTGAGTAGGAAGGCGTCCTCTCATGGATTATACCATGTTCCGCAGAAAACAAATCAAATTCATTGGAAAATAATCTCCACCAGGATCAGACCTAAGCCGTTTAATTTTTGATCAAGTTGGTTCTCTGCTTTAGCTTTATAGTTTTTGAATAATTTTAAAGCCTCGTCTTTTGATTTCAGAAGATACACATAACAATATCTAGTGGAGTCATCAGTCAATGTCATGAAGTATTTCTTTCCACCTTTTGTCAACGCGCCATTCATCTCACAATGATCAGAATGTATAAGCTCTAATGGCACCAAGTCTCTTGCCTCCACAGTCTTATGATACTCGCGAGGTTGCTTAGCTTGCACATACACTTGACACTTGGAGCCCTTGTCAGTGGTGAATTTCGGAATTAAACTCATATTGGCTAGTCATGCCATGAAACCAAAGTTAATATGACAAAGTCATGAATGCCAAATATTAGACTCATTATCGTAACAAACATGATTAATAACTTTAGTGCAAATATCTGACAAAGACATGCGGAACAAGCCTCCACGCTCATAGCCCTTTTCAACAAGTTGTCCATAATTAGAGATTACAACTTTATTGGACTCGAAAACCAACTTAAAACCATCTTGACATAAACGGGAACCAGGCGAGATTCTTATTGATGGAGGGCACACGATGAACGTTCTTCAGGCACATGATCTTCGCAAAAGTGAACTTCAGATCAACCGTACCAACACCACGAACAATAGCATGTGACCCGTTCCCCATCAGCATGGGGGAAGTCCCCGTGATATGATAAGAATAAAACATGGAAGCATCAAACAAACGTGTACATTGACATCTCGGATCTCAGTGATTAGGATCACCGCAGACATGGTACAGTCCCTTCCCCTTCTTATGAGAATTCTTCTTGAAGTTGGTAGAGTGTGACGGCTTGTTCTTTGCATCAAACTTGCCTTTGCTCTGAGGTTTGTTCTTGTTGTTTTTGGGCTTGTTGGATTGGATGTTATTCTTATGACCATGTGGGCATTAGAAGCTCCCTCGGCAACTCGAGCATGTGTGTCTTTTGCTCTCGCATTCTCTTCAACATCAAGAGAGCCAATGAGATCCGAAAGGGTAAACTCCTATCTCTTGTGTTTCAGAGAAGTAGCAAAATTGCTCCACGAAGGTGGAAGCTTGGCAATGATGCCTCTGACAACAAATTTGTCAGGCAACACACACTTGAAGTACTCAAGTTCCTTAGCGAGTGATTGTATCTCATGATCCTGCTGAACAACAAAGCGCTCATCAATCATCTTGTAGTCACAAAATTGCTCCATGACGTACAACTCATTGCCGGCGTCCGAGGCCCCAAACCTGGCCTCGTCAACCACATCTCCTTTCCGTTGTCAAATGATATATACGAATCCACAATGGAGTCGTCAAGAACACTCAGCAGGGCGCTGTTGGGGATATAACCCCACGATGAGACCCGCCCTTGTAGGGTCGGGTCATGAAGTTGGCGGCTTAGCAGTGAGGCCTTAAACAGGCAAGAAGAATAAGACAAGGCCTGGAAGTGACTTACCAGACGGGCCTAGCGGAGGCCCAGAGCCGAAAGGCAACGTGTGACCCGGAGGTGTAAGCCGCCGGGAGACGGCTTGCCATACAAGGCAAGATTATTTAGAGATAAGGTCGGTTACTAGATGTAACCCAGCCCGGACTCTTGTAAGCCCACGGCCTCGACCTGTGTATATAAAGGTGGGTTCCCTGGGCGTCTTAGGCCACGCAACCTTTGATTGAGTGCTAGGTCAAGCGAATTCCGCTCCCTTGTAATCGATACCCAATCAATACAACTCAAAGCATGACGTAGGCTATTACCTGCTTTGAGAGGGGCCGAACCTGGGTAAACCTGTGTCTTTCGTCCCGATCAACCCCTTCGAGTTAACCGTCGTAGAGATGGCTTCACCCCTAAGTCCTTGCACTAGGACATCTGCCGTGATAAAACCACGATAGTTGGCGCCCACCGTGGGGCGGATGCGCGGTGGTTTGGAGTACTTGAAGGGCTTTCTCCCAGGGATCGAGGGATACGCCGTTGGCAGGATGACTAAGAGTCGCCGCGGCAAGCTCTACATCGACGACGCTGGCTGGGGCCCCGAGGCCGACTCAATCGAGTACGGGTACCGAGTCCCCTTCGGCGGAATTCACGTTTTCATCGGCAAGATCGGCGGATCTAAGCCCGGGCCGGACATCTGCACCAACCTCATCGCGTTGGCCCGGCGCGTGCAACCCCCGGATCAAGCCGGCCCGGAAGCACGCCTTCGTTGGCTTCACTCAAGGCGCGGAGCTTGAGGAAGGCTCTGTGTCATGAGAAGAAACCCTAATCTGCTCAGAGGATGGATCCTCGAGCGGAGAGGCGGAATCAATCTACCAGCTTCACAACGGCGGGCTTGGGGGCTGTTGGAAATATGCCCTAGAGGCAATAATAAAATGGTTATTATTATATTTCCTTGTTCATGATAATCGTTTATTATCCATGCTATAATTTTATTGATTGAAAACTCAAATACATGTGTGGGTACATAGACAACACTGTGTCCCTAGTATGCCTCTAATAGACTAGCTCGTTGATCAAAGATGGTCAAGGTTTCCTAGCCATAGACATGAGATGTCATTTGATAAACGGGATCACATCATTAGGAGAATGATGTGATGGACAAGACCCAAACTATGAACGTAGCATATGATCGTGTCAGTTTATTGCTATTGTTTTTGCATGTCAAAGCATCTGTTCCTATGACCATGAGATCATGCAACTCACTGACACCGGAGGAATACCTTGTGTGTATCAAACGTCGCAACGTAACTGGGTGACTATAAAGATGCTCTATAGGTATCTCCGAGGGTGTCTGTTGAGTGGGCATGGATCAAGACTGGGATTTGTTACTCCGTGTGACGGAGAGGTATCTCTGGGCCCACTCGGTAATACAACATCACAATAAGCCTTGCAAGCAAAGTGACTAAAGAGTTAGCCATGGGATCTTGTATTACGGAATGAGTAAACAGACTTGCTGGCAACGAGATTGAACTAGGTATAGAGATACCGACGATCGAATCTCGGGCAAGTAATATACCGAAGAACAAAGGGAACATCATACGGGATTAACTGAATCCTTGACATAGAAGTTCGACCGATAAAGATCTTCATAGAATATGTAGGAACCAATATGGGCATCCAGGTCCTGCTATTGGTTATTGACCATAGAGGTGTCTCGGTCATGTCTACATAGTTCTCAAACCCGCAGGGTCTGCACACTTAACGTTCGGTGACGTTTCGGTAGTATTGAGTTATATATGGTGGTGACCGAAGGTTGTTCGGAGTCCCGGATGAGATCCCGGACATCACAAGGAGCTCCGAAATGGTTCGGAGGTAAAGATTGATATATAGGAAGTCCCGTTTTGGTCACCGGAAAAAGTTCGGGCGTCACTAGTAGTGTACCGGGAGTGCCGGGAGGGTTCCGGGGGTCCACCGGGAGGGGCCCACTCACCCCAAGGGCCACATGGGCCTAGGGGGTGGCGCACCAGCCCCTGGTGGGCTGGCCGGCCAGACCCTAAGGGGCCCATGCGAAATAGGAAAGGAGGAGGCCAAGTGGGAAAGATTCCTCCCAAGACTCCACCTCCCTTGTGGGAGGAGGAGTCTGATACGTCTCCAACGTATCTATAATTTTTGATTGTTCCATGCTATTATATTGTGGGAGGAGGAGTCTGATACGTCTTCAAAGTAGCACCATGATCTTCATGATAGAGAGTCTCCTATTTTGTCACTTTCATATAACTAGTGGAATTTTTCATCATATGCACAACCACTTAGTTTTCTTTTTGAGCTTTCATACACTTATAGCTCTAGTGCATCCGTTGCATGGCAATCCCTACTCACTCACATTGATATCTATTGATGGGCATCTCCATAGCCCGTTGATACGCCTAGTTGATGTGAGACTATCTTCTCCTTTTTCCTTGCAACCTCCACCATATTCTATTCCACCTATAGTGCTATATCCATGGCTCACGCTCATGTATTGCGTGAGAGTTGAAAAGGTTTGAGAACATAAAAAGTGTGAAACAATTGCTTGACTTGTCATCGGGGTTGTGCATAGATACTTTGTGTGGGGAAGATGGAGCATAGCCAGACCATATGATTTTGTAGGGATAACTTTCTAAGGCCATGTTATTTCGAAAGGACACGATTGCCTTGTTGGTATGCTCGAAGTATTACTGTTTTTATGTCAATATTAGACTTTTGTTTTGAATCTTATGGATCTGAATATTCATGCCACAATAAAGAATATTACATGGATAAATATGTTAGGTAGCATTCCACATCAAAAATTCTGTTTTTATCATTTACGTACTCGAGGACGAGCATGAATTAAGCTTGGGGATGCTTGATACGTCTCCAACGTATCTATAATTTTTGATTGTTCCATGCTATTATATTATCTGTTTTGGATGTTTTATATGCATTAATATGCTATTTTATATTATTTTTGGGACTAACCTATTAATCTAGAGCCTAGTGCCACTTTCTGTTTTTTCCTTGTTTTTGAGTATTGCAGATAAGGAATATTAAACGGGGTCCAAATGGAATAAAATCTTCGGAATGATTTTTCTTGGACCAGAAGCAACCCAGCAAACTTGGAGATGAAGGTAGGAGACCTGCCGTGGCGTCACAAGCCACCAGGGCGCGCCCTAGGGGGGGGGGCGCCCCCTGGCTTGTGGCCCCACGACAGCCCTCCTAACCCTATTCTTCGGCCTATAAATTCCCAAATATTCCCTGGATACCAAAAAGAGCCACAAAAAATACCTTTCCGCCGCCGGAAGCCTCTGTTCCCGTGAGATCTAATCTTGGAGCCTTTTCCGGTAATCTGCCGGAGGGGGAATCGATCACGGAGGGCATCTACATCAACTCCATTGCCCCTCCGATGATGCGTGAGTAGTTTACCACAAACCTTCGGGTCCATAGCTAGTAGCTAGATGGCTTCTTCTCTCTCTTTGTGTTGGAAATATGCCCTAGAGGCAATAATAAATAGGTTATTATTATATTTCCTTGTTCATGATAATCGTTTATTATCCATGCTATAATTGTATTGATTGGAAACTCAAATACATGTGTGGGTACATAGACAAACACTGTGTCCCTAGTAAGCCTCTAGATGACTAGCTCGTTGATCAAAGATGGTTAAGGTTTCCTAGCCATTGACATGAGATGTCATTTGATAACGGGATCACATCATTAGGAGAATGATGTGATGGACAAGACCCAAACTACGAACGTAGCATATGATCGTGTCAGTTTATTGCTATTGTTTTCTGCATGTCAAGTATCTGTTCCTATGACCATGAGATCATGCAACTCCCTGACATCGGAGGAGTACCTTGTGTGTATCAAACGTCGCAACGTAACTGGGTGACTATAAAGGTGCTCTACAGGTATCTCCGAGGGTGTCTGTTGGGTTGGCATGGATCAAGACTGGGATTTGTTACTCCGTATGACGGAGAGGTATCTCAGGGCCCACTCGGTAATACAACATCACAATGAGCCTTGCAAGCAATGTGACTAAAGTGTTAGCCACGAGATCTTGTATTACGGAACGAGTAAAGAGACTTGCCGGTAACGAGATTGAACTAGGTATAGAGATACCGACGATCGAATCTCGGGCAAGTAACATACCGAAGAACAAAGGGAACAACATACGGGATTAACTGAATCCTTGACATAGAGGTTCGACCGATAAAAGATCTTCGTAGAATATGTAGGAGCCAATATGGGCATCCAGGTCCCGCTATTGGTTATTGGCCGTAGAGGTGTCTCGGTCATGTCTACATAGTTCTCGAACCCGCAGGGTCTACACACTTAACGTTTGGTGACGATTAGAATAGTTGAGTTATTTTGTTGGTGACCGAAGGTTATTCGGAGTCCCGGATAAGATCCCGGACATGACGAGGATCTCCGGAAGAGTCCGGAGGTAAAGATTAATATATGTGATAATAGTGTTGTGATCTCCGGAAAGGTTCCGGAGTTCACCGGAATGGGTTCCGGTTTACCGAAGTGTTCGGGTGCAGCAACACTTTATATGGGCCAAAGGGATAAAGCTCACGAGGTATTGGAAAGTGCAAAAAGTAGTTTTGCTGCCGCGTAAGCGGTACTACCGTTTTGTGAAGCGGTACTACCGCCCAAGCGGTACTACCGCTTGTGTGAAGCGGTACTACCGCCCAAGCGGTACTACCGCTTGTGTTAAGCGGTACTACCGCTTGTGCGCGGTACTGCAGGGATCCGAGTTGGACTCTTTCCCTGCGGGCCAAACCGACCTTGTGTGGGCAAAACCGACCTGGAGGAGGCTTTTACTCCAAGTTTAGACCCCAAGGCTCAACATATAAATAGAGGGGCAGGGCTAGCACACGGGACACATCAAGATTTCCCCAAGCCGTGTGCGGCAACCCTAACCCTCTAGTTCCTCCGTCATAATCTCCGTAGCGCTTGGCGAAGCCCTGCAGAGATTGTTCCTCACCACCATCACCACGCCGTCGTGCTGCTGGAACTCAACCACTACTTCACCATCGCTCGCTGGATCGAGGAGGTGAAGGCGTCATCAAGCCGTACGTGTGTTGAACGCGGAGGTGCCGTCCGTTCGGCGCTAGTTCGTGATCGGATCGAGGGACGACTTGCGATTTGGATCGCGGAGACGTTCGACTACATCAACCGCGTTTCTTAAACGCTTCCGCTTAGCGATCTACAAGGGTATGTAGATTTACTCTCCCTCTCGTAGATGCTCATCACCATGGATAGATCTTGTGTGTGCGTAGGAAAATTTTTGTTTCCCATGCAACGTTTCCCAACAGTGGCATCATGAGCCAGGTCTATGCATAGATGAGATCTCGAGTAGAACACAAACGAGTTGTGGGCGTGGGTGTATACATATTGCTTGCCGTTACTAGTTGATATTTGATTCGGCGGTACTGTGAGATGAAGCGGCCCGGACCGACATTACGCGTACACTTACGCGAGACAGGTTCCTTCAACTGACATGTAACTTCGTTGCATAAAGATGGCTAGCGGGTGTCTGTCTCTCTCACTTTAGTTGAATCGATTTCAATGAAGAGGGTTCTTTTAGAAGATCAAAAAGCAATCACTACACCACGTTGTGGTTTTGCGTAGGTAAGAACGGTTCTTGCAAACCCGTAGCAGCCACGTAAAATTTGCAACAACAATTAGAGGACGTCTAACTTGTTTTTGCAGGGTATGATGTGATATGATATGGCCAATTACATGATGAGATATATGTGATGTATGAGATGATCATGTGTTGTATAGAATATCACGACTTGCATGTCGATGAGTACGGCAACTGGCAGGAGTCATAGAGTTGTCTTTAATTATTGTATGACCTGCGTGTCAATCATTAAGCGCTATGTAATGCTTTACTTTATCGCTAAACGTTAGCAATAGTCGTGGAAGCAACAGTCGGCGCGACAACCTTATGGCGACACGTTGATGGAGATCAAGATGATGGAGATCATGGTGTCATGCCGGTGACGATGGAGATCATGCCGGTGCTTTGGAGATGGAGATCAAAAGCACAAGTTCATGGCCATATCATGTCACTTATGATTTGCATGTGATGTTAATCCTTTTATGCATCTTATTTTTCTTAGGACGATGGTAGCATTATAAGGTGATCCCTCACTTAAATTTCAAGATAAATTGTGTTCTCCCCGAGTGTGCACCGTTGCGAAAGTTCGTCGTTTCGAGACACGCCGTGATGATCGGGTGTGATAGACTCCACGTTCACATACAACAGGTGCAAGCCATGTTGCACACGCGGAACACTCGGGTTAAACTTGACGAGCCTAGCATGTACAGACATGGCCTCGGAACACAAGAGACCGAAAGGTCGAACATGAGTCATATAGTAGATATGATCAACATGAAGATGTTCACCATTGAAACCACCTCAACTCACGTGATGATCGGACTTGAGTTGGTGGATTTGGATCATGTTACACTCGAATGACCGGAGGGATGTCAATTTGAGTGGGAGTTTTTTAAGTAATATGATTAACTAAACTCATTATCTAGAACAATAGTCTAAGTTGTCTTTGCTATATTTATGTTGTAGATCATGGCTCGCGCAGTAGCACCCCTGAATTTTAATGCGTTCCTAGAGAAAGCTAAGTTGAAAGATGATGGAAGTAACTTTGTGGACTGGGCCCGTAATCTAAGGATTATCCTTACGGCTTCCCAGAAGGCTTATGTCCTTGATGCACCGCTTGGTGATCCACCCGCTCCAGTTGAGTCTCTAGACGTTGTGAACGCCTGGCAGGCTCGTTCTGATGATTACTCAATAGTTCAATGTGCAATGTTGTATGGCTTAGAACCGGGACTTCAAAGACGTTTTGAACGTCATGGAGCATATGAGATGTTCCAGGAGTTGAAGTTTATCTTTCAGAAGAATGCCCGGATCGAGAGATATGAGATCTCCGATAAGTTCTATGCTTGCAAGATGGAGGAGAACGGGTCTATCAGTGATCACGTGCTCAGAATGTCTGGGTACTCCACCCGTCTGGCTGAATTGGGGATGCCCCTTCCGCCAGAGGCTATCACTGACAAAATTCTTCAATCATTGCCACCTAGCTACAAGAGCTTCGTGTTGAACTATAACATGCACGGGATGAACAAGTCAGTCGCCGAGCTGTTTGCGATGCTGAAAGCCGCTGAGTCTGAAATTCAGAAGGAGCATCAAGTGTTGATGGTCAATAAAACCACTAGTTTCAAGAAAAATGGCAAGGGTAAGAAGGGTAACTCCAAGAAGAGTGGCAAAACAGTTGCTCCTCTCGTGAAGAAACCCAAGGCTGGACCCAAACCAGAAACTGTGTGTTTTCATTGCAAGGGAACTGGACACTGGAAGCGGAACTGCCCCAAGTATTTGGCTGACAAGAAGGCGGCCAACAACAAACAAGGTATATATGATATACATGTTATTGATGTGTACCTTACCAACCCTCGTTGTAGTGCCTGGGTATTTGATACCGGTGCGGTTGCTCATATTTGCAACTCTAAACAGGAACTGCGGAATAGACGGAGGCTGGCAAAGGACGAAGTGACGATGCGCGTGGGAAATGGTTCCAAGGTTGATGTGATCGCCGTCGGCACGCTCGCTCTTCGATTACCGTCGGGATTAGTGATGAACCTAAATAAGTGTTATTTGGTGCCTGCGTTAAGCATGAACATTATATCTGGATCTTGTTTATTGCGAGACGGTTACTCATTTAAATCAGAGAATAATGGTTGTTCTATTTATATGAGTAATATCTTTTATGGTCATGCACCCAATGTGAGGGGTTTATTCTTATTGAATCTCGATAGTAATGATACACATGTTCATAACATTGATGCCAAAAGATGTAGAATTGATAATGATAATACCACTTTCTTGTGGCACTGCCGTTTAGGTCATATTGGCGTAAAACGCATGAAGAAGCTCCATGCTGATGGACTTTTGGAGTCACTTGATTTTGAATCACTTGACACATGTGAGCCATGCCTCATGGGGAAGATGACTAAAACGCCGTTCTCTGGAACAATGGAACGGGCAAGTGACTTATTGGAAATCATACATACTGATGTATGTGGTCCGATGAGTATTGAGGCGCGCGGTGGTTATCGTTACTTTCTCACCTTCACTGATGACTTAAGTAGATATGGGTATATTTACTTAATGAAACATAAGTCTGAAACATTTGAAAAGTTCAAACAATTTCAGAGTGAAGTTGAGAATAATCGTAACAAGAAGATTAAATTCCTACGATCTGATCGAGGAGGAGAATATCTGAGTTATGAGTTTGGCAGTCACTTAAGACAGTGTGGAATTGTTTCACAATTAACACCGCCTGGAACACCACAGCATAATGGTGTGTCCGAACGTCGTAATCGAACCTTATTAGATATGGTGTGATCTATGATGTCTCTTGCCGATTTGCCACTATCGTTTTGGGGTTATGCATTAGAGACAGCTGCATTCACTTTAAATAGGGCACCATCGAAATCCGTTGAGACAACGCCATATGAACTTTGGTTTGGCAAGAAGCCAAAGCTGTCGTTTCTTAAAGTTTGGGGATGTGATGCTTATGTCAAAAAGCTTCAGCCTGAAAAGCTGGAACCCAAAGCGGAGAAATGCGTCTTCATAGGATACCCAAAAGAGACAGTTGGGTATACCTTCTACCTCAGATCCAAAGGCAAAGTGTTTGTCGCTAAAAACGGAACATTTCTTGAGAAAGAGTTTCTCTCGAAAGAATTGAGTGGGAGGAAGATAGAACTTGATGAGGTTGTTGAACCTTTACTTCAACCTGAGAGTAGCGCAGCGCAGAAAGTTGTTTCTGTGGAGCCTACATTAGCTGAAGAGGAAGTTAATGATGATGATCATGAAGCGTTGGATCAAGTTGCTATCGAACCTCGTAGGTCGACAAGAACACGTACTGCTCCCGAGTGGTACGGCAACCCTGTCTTAGAGGTCATGTTGTTAGACAACGATGAACCTACGAGCTATGGAGAAGCGATGATGGGCCCGGATTCCGAGAAGTGGTTAGAGGCCATGAAATCCGATATGGGATCCATGTATGAAAACAAAGTATGGACTTTGGAAGTATTACCTGAAGGGCGTAAGGCCATTCAGAACAAATGGATCTTTAAGAGGAAGACGGACGCGGACGGTAATGTCACCGTCTATAAAGCTCGACTTGTGGCAAAGGGTTTTTCACAAGTTCAAGGAGTTGACTACGATGAGACCTTCTCACCCGTAGCGATGCTTAAGTCCGTCAGAATCATGTTAGCAATAGCTGCCTTTTTCGATTATGAAATTTGGCAGATGGATGTCAAAACAGCGTTCCTTAACGGTTTCCTTAAGGAAGAGTTGTATATGATGCAACCAGAAGGTTTTGTTGATCCAGAGAATGCTGACAAAGTTTGCAAACTCCAGCGATCCATTTATGGACTGGTGCAAGCATCTCGGAGTTGGAATCTTCGTTTTGATGAGGTGATCAAAGCGTTCGAGTTTATACAAGTTTACGGAGAAGCTTGTATTTACAAGAAAGTGAGTGGGAGCTCTATAGCGTTTCTAATATTATATGTGGATGACATATTACTGATTGGAAACAATATAGAAATGCTGGAAAGCGTGAAGGAATATTTGAACAAGAGTTTTTCAATGAAGGACCTAGGAGAAGCTGCTTTCATATTAGGCATCAAGATCTATAGAGATAGATCGAGACGCTTAATAGGACTTTCACAAAGCACATACCTTGACAAAGTTTTGAAGAAGTTCAAAATGGATCAGTCCAAGAAGGGGTTCTTGCCTGTATTGCAAGGTGTGAAGTTGAGTAAGACTCAATGCCCAGTGACTGCAGAAGATAGAGAAAAGATGAGTGTCATCCCCTATGCTTCGGCCATAGGCTCTATCATGTATGCAATGCTGTGCACAAGACCCGATGTCAGCCTTGCCATAAGTATGGTCGGAAGGTTTCAAAGTGATCCAGGAATGGAACACTGGACGGCGGTCAAGAATATCCTGAAGTACCTGAAAAGGACTAAGGATATGTTTCTCGTTTATGGAGGTGATCAAGAGCTCGTCGTAAAGGGTTACGTCGATGCAAGCTTTGACACTGATCCGGATGACTCTAAGTCTCAAACCGGATACGTGTTTATTCTTAATGGGGGTGCGGTTAGCTGGTGCAGTTCCAAGCAAAGCGTGGTAGCTGATTCTACATGCGAAGCGGAGTACATCGCAGCCTCGGAGGCGGCGAAGGAAGGTGTCTGGATGAAGGAGTTCATGACAGATCTTGGAGTAGTGCCTAGTGCGCTTAACCCAATGACTCTGTTTTGTGATAATACTGGTGCCATTGCTCTAGCCAAGGAACCAAGATTTCACAAGAGGACCAGACACATAAAGCGACGTTTCAATTCCATCCGCGATTACATCAAGGAGGACGACATAAATATTTGCAAAGTACACACGGATCTGAATGTTGCAGATCCGATGACTAAACCTCTTCCAAGGGCTAAACATGAACAACACCAGAACTGCATGGGTGTTCGATTCATTACAATGTAAATCACATAGTGATGTGAACTAGATTATTACCTCTAGTGCAAGTGGGAGACTGTTGGAAATATGCCCTAGAGGCAATAATAAATAGGTTATTATTATATTTCCTTGTTCATGATAATTGTTTATTATCCATGCTATAATTGTATTGATTGGAAACTCAAATACATGTGTGGGTACATAGACAAACACTGTGTCCCTAGTAAGCCTCTAGATGACTAGCTCGTTGATCAAAGATGGTTAAGGTTTCCTAGCCATTGACATGAGATGTCATTTGATAACGGGATCACATCATTAGGAGAATGATGTGATGGACAAGACCCAAACTACGAACGTAGCATATGATCGTGTCAGTTTATTGCTATTGTTTTCTGCATGTCAAGTATCTGTTCCTATGACCATGAGATCATGCAACTCCCTGACATCGGAGGAGTACCTTGTGTGTATCAAACGTCGCAACGTAACTGGGTGACTATAAAGGTGCTCTACAGGTATCTCCGAGGGTGTCTGTTGGGTTGGCATGGATCAAGACTGGGATTTGTTACTCCGTATGACGGAGAGGTATCTCAGGGCCCACTCGGTAATACAACATCACAATGAGCCTTGCAAGCAATGTGACTAAAGTGTTAGCCACGAGATCTTGTATTACGGAACGAGTAAAGAGACTTGCCGGTAACGAGATTGAACTAGGTATAGAGATACCGACGATCGAATCTCGGGCAAGTAACATACCGAAGAACAAAGGGAACAACATACGGGATTAACTGAATCCTTGACATAGAGGTTCGACCGATAAAAGATCTTCGTAGAATATGTAGGAGCCAATATGGGCATCCAGGTCCCGCTATTGGTTATTGGCCGTAGAGGTGTCTCGGTCATGTCTACATAGTTCTCGAACCCGCAGGGTCTACACACTTAACGTTTGGTGACGATTAGAATAGTTGAGTTATTTTGTTGGTGACCGAAGGTTATTCGGAGTCCCGGATAAGATCCCGGACATGACGAGGATCTCCGGAAGAGTCCGGAGGTAAAGATTAATATATGTGATAATAGTGTTGTGATCTCCGGAAAGGTTCCGGAGTTCACCGGAATGGGTTCCGGATGTTTACCGAAGTGTTCGGGTGCAGCAACACTTTATATGGGCCAAAGGGATAAAGCCCACGAGGTATTGGAAAGTGCAAAAAGTAGTTTTGCTGCCGCGTAAGCGGTACTACCGTTTTGTGAAGCGGTACTACCGTCCAAGCGGTACTACCGCTTGTGTGAAGCGGTACTACCGCCCAAGCGGTACTACCGCTTGTGTGAAGCGGTACTACCGCCCAAGCGGTACTACCGCTTGTGTTAAGCGGTACTACCGCTTGTGCGCGGTACTGCAGGGATCCGAGTTGGACTCTTTCCCTGCGGGCCAAACCGACCTTGTGCGGGCAAAACCGACCTGGAGGAGGCTTTTACTCCAAGTTTAGACCCCAAGGCTCAACATATAAATAGAGGGGCAGGGCTAGCACACGGGACACATCAAGATTTCCCCAAGCCGTGTGCGGCAACCCTAACCCTCTAGTTCCTCCGTCATAATCTCCGTAGCGCTTGGCGAAGCCCTGCAGAGATTGTTCCTCACCACCATCACCACGCCGTCGTGCTGCTGGAACTCAACCACTACTTCACCATCGCTCGCTGGATCGAGGAGGTGAAGGCGTCATCAAGCCGTACGTGTGTTGAACGCGGAGGTGCCGTCCGTTCGGCGCTAGTTCGTGATCGGATCGAGGGACGACTTGCGATTTGGATCGCGGAGACGTTCGACTACATCAACCACGTTTCTTAAACGCTTCCGCTTAGCGATCTACAAGGGTATGTAGATTTACTCTCCCTCTCGTAGATGCTCATCACCATGGATAGATCTTGTGTGTGCGTAGGAAATTTTTTGTTTCCCATGCAACGTTCCCCAACACTTTGTTCTTCAATACCATGTTCTTCATGATCTTCATGGAGATCTATCCGATGTAATACTCTTTTGCGGTGTGTTTGTCGAGATCCGATGAATTATGGGTTTATGTTCAGATTATCTATGAATATTATTTGAATCTTCTCTGAATTCTTATATGCATGATTTCATATCTTTGCAAGTCTCTTCGAGTTATTGGTTTGGTTTGGCCAACTAGATTGGTAATTCTTGCAATGGGAGAAGTGCTTAGTTTTGGGTTCAATCTTGCGGTGTCCTCACCCAGTGACAAAGTAGGGGTAGCGAGGCACGTATTGTATTGTTGCCATCGAGGATAAAAAGATGGGGTTTTCATTATATTGCTTGAGTTTATCCCTCTACATCATGTCATCTTACCTAATGCGTTACTCTGTTCTTCATGAACTTAATACTCTAGATGCAGGCAGGAGTCGGTCGATGTGTGGAGTAATAGTAGTAGATGCATAATCGTTTCGGTCTACTTGACACGGACGTGATGCCTATATGCATAATCATTGCCTTAGATATCTTCATAATTATTCGCTTTTCTATCAATTGCTCGGCAGTAATTTGTTCACCCACCGTATTATTTTCCTTCATGAGAGAAGCCTCTAGTGAAACCTATGGCCCCCGGGTCTATTTTCCACATTATATTTTCAGATCTATAAACCAAAAATACCAAAAATATCTCGCTGCATTATTTTTACTTTTGTTTTACTTTCCGTTTTAGCAATCCTATCTATCTATCTCTATCAGATCTCATCCTTGCAAATAACCGTGAAGGGATTGACAACCCCTTTATAGCGTTGGGTGCAAGTGTTTGATTATTTGTGTAGGTACATCTATTGGGGACTTGCTTGTATCTCCTACTGGATTGATTCCTTGGTTCTGAAAAACTGAGGGAAATACTTATCTACTTTGCTGCATCACCCTTTCCTCTTCAAGGGAAAACCAACGCATGCTCGAGAAGTAGCAGAGTCCTAGTTGGGGGAGGACTCCTCCTCTATGGTTCGGCCGAACCCTCCTTGGTGGAGGGTTTTGGGCTGCCTCCTCCCCCCCTTCCTCCTTTATATACTAGAGGATTTGAGGGCAGCCCTCACCTGAAAAAGCCACAGCTGCCTCTCTCTCCCTCTAGATCTGTTCTCCTCTAGATTAGTTCGGCGGAGCTCGGCGATCCTCTTGCTGGATCAAGAAGGTGGAGATCGTCATCGAGCTGTACGTGTGCTGAACGTGGAGGTGCCGTCCGTTCGGCGCTAGATCGGAAGGATCGTGATTAGATCGCGGGACGGATCGTGATTGGATCACGGGACGGATCGTGATGGGATCGCGGGACGGCTTGCGATTTGGATAGCGAAGACGTTCGACTACATCAACCGCGTTTCTTAATGCTTCCCGCTTAGCGATCTACAAGGGTATGTAGATCCACTCTCCCTCTCGTAGATGCTCATCACCATGGATAGATCTTGCGTGTGCGTACGAAATTTTTGTTTCCCATGCAACGTTCCCCAACAGTGGTATCAGAGCCAGGTTTATGTGTAGATGAGATCACGAGTAGAACACAAAGGAGTTTGTGGGCGTTGATGTTCAGATTGCTTCCTCCCTTGGTCTTTTCTTGATTCGGCTGTATTGTGGGATGAAGCGGCCCGGACCAACATTACTCGTACGCTTACGAGAGACCGGTTCCATCAACTGACATGTAACTTTGTTGCATAAAGATGGCTGGCGGGTGTCTGTCTCTCCCACTTTACTTGGATCGGATTCGACAAAGGCGGTCCTTGAGAAGGTTGAATAGCAATTTGTGTATCACCGTTGTGGTTTTTGCGTAGGTAAGAATCGTTCTTGCTAGATACCCGTAGCAGCCACGTAAAACATGCAACAACAATTAGAGGACGTCTAACTTGTTTTTGCAGGGTATGTTGTGATGTGATATGGCCAATTACATGATGAGATATATGTGATGTATGAGATGATCATGTATTGTATAGAATATCATGACTTGCATGTCGATGAGTACGGCAACCGGCAGGAGCCATAGGGTTGTCTTTAATTTATTTTCGCCGTTTTTGCTTTACTTTATCGCTATGAGTTAGCAATAGTCGTAGAAGCAACAGTTGGTGCGACAACCTCATGGCGACACGTTGATGGAGATCATGGTGTCATGCCGGTGACGATGGAGATCATGCCGGTGCTTTGTAGATGGAGATCAAAAGCACAAGTTCATGGCCATATCATGTCACTTATGATTTGCATGTGATGTTAATCCTTTTATGCATCTTATTTTGCTTAGGACGACGGTAGCATTATAAGGTGATCCCTCACTAAAATTTCAAGATAAAACTGTGTTCTCCCCGAGTGTGCACCATTGCGAAAGTTTGTCGTTTCGAGACACCACGTGATGATCGGGTGTGATAGACTCTACGTTCGCATACAACGGGTGCAAGCCAGTGTTGCACATGCGGAACACTCGGGTTAAACT
This sequence comes from Elymus sibiricus, assembly GCA_039707655.1. Taxonomy (NCBI): domain Eukaryota; kingdom Viridiplantae; phylum Streptophyta; class Magnoliopsida; order Poales; family Poaceae; genus Elymus; species Elymus sibiricus. Next base: position 339,410,027 of record CM077673.1, read on the forward strand.
TGACGAGCCTAGCATGTACAGACATGGCCTCAGAACACAAGAGACCGAAAAGTGGAACATGAGTCATATAGTAGATATGATCAACATGAAGATGTTCACCATTGAAACCACCTCATCTCACGTGATGATCGGACTTGGGTTGGTGAATTTGGATCATGTGACACTCGAATGACCAGAGGGATGTCAATTTGAGTGGGAGTTTTTAATATGATTAACTAAACTCATTATCTTGAACAATAGTCTAAGTTGTCTTTGCAAATTGTGTTGTAGATCAATAGCTCGCGCTGTAGCTCTCATGATTTTATATGTTCCTAGAGAAATAGAGTTGAAAGATGATGGTAGCAATAATGCAGACTGGGTCCGTGACTTGAGGGTTGTCCTCATTGCTGCACAGAAGGCTTATGTCCTTAATGCACCGCTCGGTGCGCCGCCCCCTCAAGCGTCGTATGTAGATGTTGTGAACATCTGACATGCATGTTCTGATGACTACTTGATAGTTCAATGCATCATGCATTACAGCTTAGAATTGAGGCTCCAAAACGTTTTGAACGTCACGGAACATATGAGATGTTCTAAGAGCTGAAATTGGGATTTCAGGCTCGTGCCCGTGTTGAGAGGTATGAGACCTCCAACAAGATTCTTTGCCTGCAAGATGAAGGAGAATAGCTCAGTCGGTGAGCATATGCTCAGATTGTGTGGGTGCTACAATCGCTTGAATCGAGTGGGAGTTGATCTTCCAGATAAGAAAGTGATTGATATAGTTCTCCGAGTCACTGCCACAAAGCTACTAGAGCTTCGTGATGAACTATAAAATGCCAGGGATGGAAATAATGATCCCCGAGCTATTCGCGATGTTTGACACCGCGAAGGTAGAAATCAAGAAGGAGCATCAAGTGTTGATGGTTAGTAAAACCACTAGTTTCGACAAGGGCAAGGGCAAGGAGGGAAACTTCATGGATGGCAAGCCAGTTGCTGCTCCAGTGAAGAAACCCAAGGTTGAGCCCAAACCCGAGACTAAGTGCTTCTATTATGAGGAGAGCGGTCGCTGAAGCGGAACAACCCTAGATACTTGGTAGATAAGAAGGCTGGCAACGTCAACAGAAGTATATTTGATATACGTTTTGTTCATGTGTACCTTACTAGTACTCCTAGTAGCACCTGGGTATTAGATACCGGTTCAGTTGCTAAATGTTGGTAACTCGAAATAAAAGCTACGGAATAAACGGAGACTAGCTAAGGGTGAGGTGACGATGTGTGTTGGAAGTGTTTCCAAGGTTGATGTGATCACCACCGCACGCTCTCTCTACCTTCGGGATTAATGATGAACCTAAATAAATGTTATTTGGTGTTTGCGTTGAACATGAACATGATTAGATCATGTTTATTGCAATACGGTTATTCATTTAAATCAGAGAATAATGGTTATTCTGTTTACATGAATAATACCTTCAATGGTCATGCATCCAATGTGAATGGTTTATTGAATCTCGATCGTAGTAATACACATGTTCATAATATTGATGCCAAAAGATGCAAATTTAATAATGATAGTACCACTTACTTGTGGCACTGCCGCCAAGGTCATATTGGTGTAAAGCGCATGAAGAAACTCCATGCTGATGGATCTTTTGACTCACTCGATTTCGAATCGGTTGAGACATGCGGACCATGCCTCTTGGGCAAGATGACTAAAGACCCCGTTTTCCGATATGATGGAGCGGGCAAGTGACTTATTGGAAATGATACATGTTGATGTAAGCGATCCAATGAGTGTTGAAGCGTGCGGTGGATATCGCTATTATCTTACCTTCACTGATGATTTGAGTAGATATGGGGATATTTACTTAATGAAACACAAGTCTGAAACGTTTGAAAAGTTCAAACAAATTCAGAGTGAAGTTTGAGATCATCGTGACAAGAAGATAAAATGTCTATGATATGATCGTGGAGGTAAATATCTGAGTTACGAGTTTGGTATGCAAATTAAGACAAATGTGGAAGTTGTTTCACAACTCACGTCACCTGGAACACCATAGTGTGATGGTGTGTCCGAACGTCGTAGTCGTGCTCTATTGGATATGGTGCGTACTATGATGTCTCTTATCGATTTACCACTATCGTTTTGGGGTTATGCATTAGAGACAACTACATTCACTTTAAATAGGGCACCATCTAAGTCCGTTGAGATGACACCATATGAATTTTGGTTTGGCAGAAACCTAAGCTGTCATTTCTTAATGTTTGGGGCTGCGACGCTTATGTGAAAAAGGTTTCAACCTGATGAGCTCGAACACAAAGCGGACAAATGCATCTTCATAAAATACCCTAACGTAACAGTTGGGTATACCTTCTATCTCAGATCCAAGCGCAAAGTGTTTGTTGCTAAAAATGGGTCCTTTCTCGAGAAAGAGTTTCTCTCGAAAGAATTGAGTGGGAGAAAAGGTAGAACTTGTTGAGGTTATTGAACCGTCACTTCAGTTTGATGGTAGCACGATGCAGAAAGATGTTTCTGTGGCGCCTACTGACGGTGTCCTGGACTAGGGGGTACTCACCACGTCGTCTTCCGACCAGTGGTTCGGGCCGAGGACCCCCAGGGCGATTCACTAATGGGCCAGTTCGGAGAGCCCATGATGCATACAAGGGAGATTCCACAAGACTTGGTCATCAAGACAAGGACTCCTCTCCACCGACGTAGCCGACTAGGACTCTTGTTATCCTAGGCCTCTGGTGTGTTATATAAGCCGAGGCCAGGCTAGTCATTAGGCACGATCAGATCATCATAGATCATATCATCATACGAGCATAGCTCTTAGGGTTTAGACCACTACATACGATCTCGTGGTAGATCAACTCTGTACTCGATACACCATCATAAATACAAACAAAACAGGACGTAGGGTTTTACCTCCATAGGAGGGCCCGAACTGGGTAAACACCGTCTCCCTTGTCTCCTGTTACCCATCGCTCCAAGACCCACAGCTCGGGACCCCCTACCCGAGATCCGCCGGTTTTGACACCGACATTGGTGCTTTCATTGAGAGTTTCGCTGTGGGATCGCTAGAAGGATCGATGGCTCGTCTGCATATTACAGTTTTTTCTGGACAGCAAATTTGTGTTCGTCGTCCCCGTTTCCTCGAGCGTCGTTTTGACGATTGCTTTGGTGGAATTGTGCAGAATTGTATCTACAACAACCCTACAAAATTTCATCGCGTTCCGATGGAGGAATCTTCAGCAATCTCCAATATACCGGAGCCCTATCCAATCTGGACGGGAATCTGGATGAGTTTAGGACGAGGTGTCCAGTATCTAGCTCGGATATCCGTTGGAAAATCCCACCGTTAATCGGCTGCGGAATTCCTATGCCGATCACCCCTCAAAATTTCAGCTTGATCCGACCGTCCAAACTCCGGGAAACATCCGATGAGTACAACGAATTTTGGATCTATTTTCTGCGCGAAAACTAATCCGACCCGAGTTCATCTTTTTCATGAACGGGTTGTGAGACGTCCTTTTTGAAGCAAATTTTCTCATCACCTCGGTCAACCGACCAAGAGTTCGGCATCGCGAGGTCCTAATAATCATCAAGAGAACCTCGTCATCCGTGGGTTGTACGGGTCGGGCGCTCCGTTGCTTCATCAAGCCAGCATTGACCTCGTCACAAATTCCGACCTGCGTCGGCATCGCCGCGCCGTTACTTTTTCAAGATGACGTCCACCACGCCGACCTGCTTTGACACGTCGGCTGGCATGGGGCTCTAGCGTCACCTTACCGATCTGCTCCGTCACCTCGGCTAGACTGGGGGCTTCGTCATCTCCTCATCAACCCGTTCCGGAGACTTCGGCGTCACCAGCCGACCTGCTTCAACACCTCGGCTGGCATGAGACTTCGGCGTCACCAGCCGACCAGCTCGACACCTCGGCTGGCATGAGAATTCGGCGTCACCAGCCGACCTGCTTCAACACCTCGGCTGGCATGAGACTTCGGCGTCACCAGCCGACCAGCTCGACACCTCGGCTGGCATGAGAATTCGGCGTCACCAGCCGACCAGCTTCGACAACTTGGCTGGCATGAGACTTCGGCGTCACCAGCCGACCAGCTTCGACATCTCGGCTGGCGTGAGACTTCGGCGTCACCAGTCAACCTGCTTTGACACCTCGGCTGGCCTGAGACTTCGGCGTCACCAGCCGACCTGCTCCGTCACCTCGGCTAGACCGGGGCTTTGGCATCCCTTCATCAACCTGCTCCGGGGACTTCGGCGTCACCAGCCGACCTGCTTCAACACCTCGGCTAGCATGAGACTTCGGTGTCACCAGCCAACCTGCATGAGACTTCGGCGTCCGCCGATCACAGCTTCGCCATGTTAGCTGGACCAGGGACTTCGCCTCTCCACATCGACCGTGCAGCGTTGCCACTTCGTCAAGCCGAACTCTTCGCTCAGGCACCTCGGCGCCCAGGCCATATTCCTTTACTTATCCGCTTCACTTAAATTAACTAAGTAGAAGATTTTTTTAATATATTATTATCTTTCTTTGTTATTACTTTTAGCTTGCACTATTTTATGAGTGCAGGAAATCAACTTCGACTGCCGTCACGCGGTCACCCCGGCATCACCTCGCCGACCTACCACTAGTAGAAAACAGGGCTTTGGTTGAGGCCAGGATAAGGGCATTAACCCCAGTTCACTTACGAACCGAGACTAATGTGAGCATCAGTCCCGGTTCGTGAGGCCGGTCCTCGGGGGCCATCAGTCCCGGTTCAGATGGGACTTTTAGTCCCGGTTTGAGCCACGAACCGGGACTAAAGGGGTGGTGGCAACCGTTCGCCTGGCGCGTGCCCTTTTAGTCCCGGCTCGTGGCTCGAACCGGGACTAAAGGTCCAAACCGTTCGATTCCCGGGCCTTGGAAGTTGTTCCGCGCGAGATCAAACGCTACAGTAAACGCGACCAGTGCCTCCATTCTGTTCGTCTCCCTCTCCTCTCTTCTTCCCCATCCTCCACCATGAATCCAATCACTCGCTACGGGAAGGTGCTCGCACATGGCACGACCAATCTCCATGTCGTCTACACGAACGACAGCGCCAAAGTGAAGGTTTTTCTTTCCATGTTCGAGGAATGGCTTCAAGAGGAGAAACACAAGTTCATGGGCCTCGATCTCGAGTACACGGCCGATGGTCGCGATGTTGCCGTCGTCCAACTTTGTTTCAAGCAACGTGTCATGGTCTTTCAGTGGGCAAGGTATATAATACAAAACTTGTCATAGTTTTAATTGGGGCTTTTCTTTGATTCATAGGATAGGAAAATTGCATAGGAATAGGAGGATTGGGAATAATGTCGAGAACATGTCATAGTTTCATTGATTCATAGGAAAAATGCATAGGAAAATTGGGGCTTTTTCTTTGATTCATAGGAAAATTGGGGCTTTTCTTTGATTCATAGGAAAATTGCATTGGAATAGAAAATTGCATAGGAATAGGAGGATTAGGAAAATTGCATAGGAATAGGAATAGGAGGATAGGAATAGGATAGGAAAATTGCATAAGAATTTTCCTTGTAGTTGCATATTGGCCATCGTGGGAGAACATGTCATAGTTTAGGGGCTTCTTTTGATTCATAGGATAGGAAATGCATAGGAAATAGGAAACTTGCTATGATTCTTATTATACTTGTTATGATTCTTATTATACTTGTTCTAAAATATACTTGTGATGATTCTTATTATACTTGTTCTAAAATATACTTGTTGCAGCAGTATTTAACACATTTGTTCCATTTTGTTGTTGCAGTAGTGACAAGCACTGATCAAAACTCATGGAGTTCCTTCGCAGCGGCATATATTTTGCTAGCGTTGATATAACGAATGACAAGATCAAGATGAGGCGCACCTGGGGTATTGAGATACCAGCTGAATGCCACATTGATCTTCAGGGCAGGTTCAGGCTTGAGCATGACAAGACTTCAATGGCTGATATGGCAGCCGCCCTGATCGACGAGGACTATGCTGATATGAAGACAAAAATCCCCAAGTCAGGGCACCAACATTGGGAGAAGACCCCACTTGACCCTATCAACATTGAGTATGCAGCAATACATGGGTACATTGCATACGAGTTGTACCGCAGGATTGAAATCTGCAATTATGGGCAGCGTCACCTCGTACCGCTAGTATCTCCTGCTTGGGGGTATTCTGATCCGGACGACGAGTAGTGTTTGCAATGGCGAACACTTTTATCTCTATTATGTAGTGCTTGGGGGTCTCCTGATTCGGACGAGTAGGTTTGCAATCCGGAAGAGTAGGATTGGTATCTTCAATTATGCAGTACTTTCTGTAATGGATATCTGAACTATTATTTATATTATGTCCCTGTTTAAGTACGGTTTGTGTGTAAGAATATTTAGTATGATGTTAGCAAGCTTTCTGAAGCATTGTGATGTATGTGATGAAGATTGTCCATGGTTACGGCGCAATAAGCAAGGGACACACACGAAGAAAAAGTGAAGACTTTCTCTCCACAACTATTCTGATGATGGCTTTGATCTACAATATCACTACAGTTAAATATAATATTAACTAAAATTATCACATAATTTATTTGTTAAAAAGAATGAACTAAAAAGAATCAACTAAAATATTAACTAAAAAGAATGAACTAAAAAGAATCAACTAAAACATTAACTAAAAAGAATGAACTAAAAAGAATCAAAATAATATTAACTAAAATTATCAAAGTATTTATTTGTTAAAAAGAATGAACTAAAAAATTGAAATCCTTTTGTAACAGAAGAGTTTTCGTCCAAAACCCTGACACTTCGAAAGATATTGTCCAGTTCGTACACGAAGTGCATCCAGTTTTTGCCGTAACCCTCTCAACTTTTTAGCACATGCTACGTGGGTGAAATTATGATACCATGCCAATTTTCAACCATTTCAGAGTTCATTTGCAGTGCTTTTCAATCTCAGGGTCATCTTAGCTCAAAATAAATCATGAAATGCATGAAAAATAGCAAATGAAGTCAGAAAAGGGTTGAAAAGTGATGATGTGGCTTTGAATGGTGCATATTGAATGCAGAAAAAGTCTCAAGTTCAAATATGTTTAAAAAATTGAAATCCTTTTGGAACAGAAGAGTTTTCGTCCAAAACCCTGACACTTCGAAAGAGATTGTCCAGTTCGTACACGAAGTGCATCCAGTTTTTGCCGTAACCCTCTCAACTTTTTAGCACATGCTACGTGGGTGAAATTATGATACCATCCCAATTTTCAACCATTTCAGAGTTCATTTGCAGTGATTTCAATCTCAGGGTCATCTTAGCTCAAAATAAATCATGAAATGCATGAAAAATAGCAAATGAAGTCAGAAAAGGGTTGAAAAGTGATGATGTGGCTTTGAATGGTGCATATTGAATGCAGAAAAAGTCTTGAGTTCAAATATGTTTAAAAAATTGTAATCCTTTTGTAACAGAAGAGTTTTCGTTCAAAACCCTGACACTTCGAAAGAGATTGTCCAGTTCGTACACGTAGTGCATCCAGTTTTTGCCGTAACCCTCTCAAATTTTTAGCACATGCTACGTGGGTGAAATTATGATACCATGCCAATTTTCAACCATTTCAGAGTTCATTTGCAGTGATTTTCAATCTCAGGGTCATCTTAGCTCAAAATAAATCATGAAATGCATGAAAAATAGCAAATGAAGTCCGAAAAGGGTTGAAAAGTGATGATGTGGCTTTGAATGGTGCATATTGAATGCAGAAAAAGTCTTGAGTTAAAAACTTTAATAGTAAAATGAATTTTCATAAAGTATATTTTGTTACAAGCTTTAATAGCAAAAGGAATCAACTAAAAAGAACCAATAAAAAATAAAACTTATGCAACTAAAATTATATAAAATTTATGCAACTAAAATTATATAACTAAAAATAACATATGCAAAAAATAACAATAAAATCATAATATATGCAAAAAAAGGCCCGCAAAAAATAACAATAAAATCATAATATATGCAAAAAAAGGCCCGCCTACTAGGAACAACGGCCTGCATACGACTAGAATCCCTACAAAATGGGCTAGCAGGCCCAACAGGGCATCAAACATGCATGTACTGCCCGAATTAGAGAGGAGGTCGAGATAGCACCGGCCTCATCACTTATAAACCACTCCGAGCCCCTCTCGACTAGCGAGGTGGGACTAAACTTTTGGTACGGCAGCACAACCCTTTAGTCCCGGTTGACGCCACCAACCGGGACTAATGACCCCCCTTTAGTCCCGGTTGGTGCCACCACCCGGGACTAAAGGTCCTTGCTTCCCGCCCTTTGGGCTGCTGAAAATTGACCTTTAGTCCCGGTTGGTGGCACCACCCGGGACTAAAGGGGGGCATTAGTCCCGGTTGGAGCCACCAACCGGGACTAAAGGGGGGGCTATATAAGCCGGACTTATCAATTTTTCCAATCCATTGCAGTTTCTTCTCTCCTCGGCGCCGACGACGACATCGACGCCGCCAGGCTGCCGGATTTTGCTGTCCCTGAGCTCGCTAACCGTCACCGGCGCTAGACCTCCTCGCGCGCCCTCCTCCCCGTCGCTGTCCCCGCGCCCTGCCCCGCCGTTGCCGTCGCCTCGCCCTGCCCCGCCGTCGTCGCACCCTGCCCCTACGTCGTCGTCGTTGTCGCCTGGCTCGCTGTCGCCGTCGCCTGGCCCGCCATCGCCGTCGCCTCGCCCTGCCCCGCCGTCGTCGCGCCCCTGCCCCTACGTCGTCGTCGCCGTCACCGCGCCCTGCCCCTACGTCGCCGTCGCCTCGCCCTGCCCTGCCGTCGCCCTTTGTCGTGGATTTGTCATGGCAAGATGTCCGGATTAACGGACTCAGGTGTGAGGCCATCGCAACTATGTGGCGGCTTGAGAGGGGTTGGTCGGAATCATGAGACGCGAGTTTACCCAGGTTCGGCCCCTCCGATGGAGGTAAAAGCCTACGTCCTGCTTTGTGTCTATATTGATGATGAGGGCGACCTCGATTACAAGGGTGCTGTCTTGCTTCCTCTAATCTCGAGAGCCTTTAATCTGTCTATCTCTAATGACTTGAGTCTTGTTAACTTGAGCCTCTTGGGGCGCCTTACCCCTCCTTATATAAGTGGAAAGGGTAGGTTTACATGTAGAGTTCTACTAGGAGTAGGATTAGGACTAGTCTCTCTTGAATCCTAATCCGGGTCTTGTTTCCTTCGTGAGGGCATCCTTTCTCTCCTTTGGGCCTTCTCTTGTGAGCCGCCCCTCCAGGCCCGTCCACGAGCCGCCTTGCGCCGGCTTGCTCGCTGGGCCCTGGGCCTTGTCGCTCGTCTGACCCGCCTGCCGGGTCACCAATGAACCGCCAAGTCTCGACCGGGTTACCAATGAGTCACCAAGTCCTGGCCGGGTCATACTTCCGGCCGGGTTATACCGCGGGGTAATATCCCCGACATTAGCCCCCAGGTTAGCTTGAATTTATTCATGCTAAGCTCCTGAAATAAGAATAAATATGTTAAGTGACCGGATCGCTCCACTGGCTGGCTTAATGAAGTAACTCCTTGAAAATCCGGGTTTCTTCTTCATATGAACGAGCCATCTTCTCAATCGTCTTGCTTGTCAGTGTCCTTTGAAGTAAAATATTGGGAATACAACACCCATATGCCATTGAGTTGGCCTCCAATACTCTTCAACTTGTGAAGCCGGGTTGCTTATATAAACTCTGCCGGGTTATGATCTTTTGATAATACCGGGTCATGATTGTTGGTGACGCCGGGTCAAACAACTGGACTCCAGCTGACTTGATAAAAATATTGGGATGAAAATCCATCTGATGTAGAACCGGTCTTTTAATACTTCGGCTAAAATAAGAATCTGTTGAGCCGGTCTCACTCACAATTGACATCTTGAAAACTCTCTTCAATTTTTTGATATATCCATATTACCTGTAGCCCCCAAGCTCCAAGTTTATCCATGATGACTTGGTGCTTTGCAATAATATCTTTAATTGTGTAGCCCCCAAGTGCCGGGTTGTCTTGCCTGCAGCAGCCTAGGACTTGTAACTGTCTTATACTTTATAAAGCTTCGGCTGATGTAGCTCCCAAGGACCGGGTTGCTTTGCCTGCAACAACCTGGGACTTTTGAACTTAGTGTTAAATGTTGAGAAATCTGGGTTGTCATCTAAGTCGCCAGATATATACTGAGTGTCTTGTATTTCACATATGTAGCCCCCAAGGGCCGGCTCATCAGTATGTGATGGGCCGGGTCTTCAATTTTGGATCTTATAATTTGTTCGAACAGCTGAATACTGTAGCCCCCAAGTGCCGGGTCAGTAAGAAGTACTGGGCTGGGACTTAGAAAAATACAGAAAGGCTGGCTCATCTCCTTGAGACAACAGGATCTGTTGACCATGTAATGATTTGAAAAGCAACTTGCATTAGCCCCCAAGTGCCGGGTCGTCTGCCTGCAGCGACTCGGGACTGTGTGAGAATAATATGACTCATCATAATTTGTTGAATGAATCCTTGACCGTGGTTGTAACCCGGTATTTTGTCGAATATCCTGGAATAATGCCTTTACCCTTGAAAATGCAAATCCCTGCTCGTGGTTGCGGTGCAACCCGATAAATATATGTCTGAGAAATCCATAAGTGTTGTAGAGCCGGTCAATTAAACGACACGACATTATATCTGATAGGGCGGCTCTTCAAGAATAATCAATTCTCCAAGCGAAGATCCAGCCATGTTGGCTATTAAAGGTCTATTTGTTCCTGCAGAGGTTACGATGTAACCCGGTTTGGTGACCGGCTTTCTGCAGCATAAACAAATATGGATATGCATGTATGATGATGCAATGCAGGATGATGTAATGCAAGATGCAATGTATGGCCATAGCCGTCTTTCTTCACACTTAATAGCAGCTTATCTTAGGAGACAAGACCTGCAAAAACAAACAAGACAGAGTATATTCTGTATCGTTGTGAGGGCGGCTTGGGAAGCACAACCCGGAGATGTTTTATCCCTTATGACCTTGCCTTTTCTTCCTTTTTTGTTTTTCGAAAACTCATATGCCGGTTCTTCTGGGTGGACTCGCTGCTTGAACTCTTAACAGTACAGGGTCTCTAGTGAGAGTGACCGTCAACTCCTTTGAGCGGCTCAGGGTCTCTAGGCGACATTAACTGATAAGAGCGCAACGAACCAGAGAGAGACGCAGCAAACGGCGGGTCATGCCCCCAGGGCCCATAAGCTACCTCTCACGTGACATAAATCCGTCGTTTGAACCTTAAACAGTGCAAGGTCTTTAAAAGATTAACTGTTTAAGAGTACGAACGGGCCACATAGCGGAGAGTCGGCAACAGATGGGTGAGTTTATCCTCGCTTTCTGTACGCCGGCCCTCATGTGACAAGATCCGCCGGTTTAACCTTGATCAATATAGGGTCTCTAGTGAGAGTGACTGTCAAATACTTTGAACAGCTCAGGGTCTCTAATCGAGATTAACTGGCAAGAGTTCAGTGGGTCACCTAGCGGAGCAGCAGCAACATACAGGCAGGTTTAACTCGAACTTGCGGTGGCTGAAGAGCCGATCAAGAGGGTGTGTAAGCTAAACCCGGTGGGTTGGAAGCCCCCAAATGACCTTGTTGACGTAGTCAACTTTTTGGGTATATAACCCGGCCTTACGGTGGCTGAAGAGCCGATCAAGAGGGTGTGTAAGCTAAACCCTGGCGGGTTGGAAGCCCCCAAATGACCTTGTTGAAGTATCAACCTTGTTGCACCATCTTGTAAGTCGCCATCTTGTAAGACGCCATCTTGTATGAAGAAACAGCAGAAGCCCCCAAGTGACTTTATGATGACCCAATAAATCCGGGCACCCATGTTTGAACGGTGCATTACGGCGGTTCGTCCTCTTGGGCAACTTTTAATTCTTCCGCCAGTAATGTAGTAGCCCCCGGGATCGGGTTAATTTCCTTGCAATGACCCGGGGTTCTCGTTGAAAACGACCAAATGTGTCGAGCCATGTCTGTGGCCCCTGAGTCTTAAGTTGACTCGAAAAGGCAGCTTAAGAGTCTCCACTGAAGGTTGAGGTTGACCGTGACGGGTTATAGACGATCCCGTATGAATTGTTTTAATAATCCGGTTGATGGTTCGTCCCGGCTGGTTGTTGAAGTTAACCAAACTACAGTGGCGGCGACTTGTGCGCCTGTCCATTTGGGCGACTCGTATAGACGAACACTGCACTGATATGCTGACGTAGATCACACTGCAGACGGCGGCTTGCGCACGTCCGTCGAATAGTGCGGCATAGATGGATGCTGGCACATGGTAATGTTGATGTAGACCGGACCGCGGGGATGGCGGCTCCGGCGTTGTAAACTAATGTAGACGGGCGAGCCGGCCGCGGCGTTGTAAGCCAGCGCGAACGGCGAGTCGGCCATGGCGTTGTTGGTGAAAACCATACCACGGATACGGCGGCTTGCCGCGTTCATTGGGCGGCGGCTCATACCGGCGGTTGAGCGCGCGCGCTACCGGCGTGTTGATGTAAACCGGGCCGCCGCGGCGGCAGCTTGCGCGCGTCTATTGAGCAACACGCCACAAACGAACACCAGTACAGAACGATGCTATCGTGTGCTCCATCTCCGCGGTACCATGCCACTTGAATAATTGTCCTGTGTAAAAATATTGCAGGCCAAAGTAATGTTCTCAAAGAAATTAACATGTGATAATAAAATAGATGGAACGGATAGCACCTGATACTTTTGTCGGATGAGCACGGATGAACAAAGGCGCACGAGCACCAGATCGTACTTTGACCATGATTTAATTGCCTTACACTGTTCATCAACTGATAATGGCCTTGTTAGTGCTTTGCATTGGTTGAGGTCTGTAGTACTTCTTTTGACATGCAAAAAAGTGGTACTGGAATATTGCTTGTTCCTTCGATTGGTTTGATTGATGGCATCAAACGTGTGTAGGCAGATGGCAGCAGGAGTTGGAATTTCTGTGTGTGGGATTATTCTATCTGGTTTGATCCAATGTGATGCTGCCGAAACAACCTTTGTGTTTAGCAATGCACATGAGGCCTTGGAGCCGTCTCGTAACTTGTGTGGCCGTTGGCCTTGTACCCCTTTCTTCTTCAACATATTTCCTCGCCGAGCAGCGGAAAGTGGAAACTTCTGGCTATACGGTTAATCTATCTTTGGCAATTTATATCTGCATGGAAGCCTAAAACCCTGACTTGTTGAGATTGTGCAAGCAAGCAGGTGCCTCGGACGATGATGAACCGGAGGCGGCGCTTCACGGTGTGGCCAATACAAACAGGACGCTGATCATGAGGATGCTGAACAAGGTGTACGCCGTGGAGGGCAGCCAGCTGGACCTTTCCATGGAGAGCGTGAAGCAAAGGGAGGTGCGGCGGACGCAGTGGCTCGAGGCGTGGCCGAGGCCGACGGTGCAGCGGCTCAAGGCGTGGCGGAGGTCAGCGTCGCGGCGGCTCAAGGCGAGGTGCAGCGGGCGCGGCAGCGGTGGGCCGGCTCGGCGAGCGTGGCGAGGTGGAGCAGAGCCACAACGGCGGGGCGCGGCAGCGGCGGGCCGGCTCGGCAAGCGTGGCGAGGAGGAGCGGAGCCACAGCGGCGGGCGCGGCAGCGGCTGGCCGGCTTGGCGAGCGTGGCGAGGCGAACGTTCCTTCTCCGACCATATGTGCTGGTGTGTTGCATGGGTACTTCTGCATGAAGCTTGTTTGCCTGGGTGATGGATGCTTGGGTTGATGTATGGTGGGTGCGTGCGTGAGGACATGATGTCTGATGGATGGCTGAATTAATTGATATGTGCGTGCGTGAGCTGTGGATGGGTGGCGTCTTGCCGCCGGTCTGCGGTTTGCTCGTGCTCGGATTGAGCGGACCGTGGCCTGCGTGCGGCGGCTGGACGCACGGGCGCACTGGGTGCTTGGAGGTGCTGTGGCTTAAAGCGGAGCGAGGCGAGCTATGGCAGGTCAGACGAGCGTGGCGAGACCATAGCGGAAAGCCATCTTAGGGCGATGTGAGACCACGACAGCTCGGCGGCGGAGGCCGGCGCTACAGCGCGGTGGCGAGCTGGCGGACGGCTCGAGCGGAGACGAGCGACAGCTGCAGCTGCAAGGCAGCCGGTCAACAGGCGAGGTGAAGTGGAGGTGCTGCTGCGGTGACACGCGGCCAAGGCGGTAGCAGAGGCGACGTCGAATCCGACTCGGGCCCCAGGACTGTGTCCCTCATGAACAGCCACACTTTTGTTAAATTGGTTCTCCTTGGTAACTCTTCCGTAGGCGACGTAGTAACCATAGATTAAAAAACTGATTTGGAGGTGGCCGTGTCCCTCATGCACTAGTACTCCCTCTGATCTATCATGGGTCAATTTTTGCCTTCGGTTTTCCCTGTTGTCGCTGCTGTTGCGGTTGATTGCCTCGAGACTTATAGTGTGTGTTGTGTCAGCATAGAATAAGCGGACAACAACCTCTCGAACGCGGCAGACTAGAGGACTGTTTGACGTAGTAGTGATCACAACCGGCGGCTGATTCTGCGGCGGACAGTTTCGCAAGGTAATCTCATGCCATGTTGCCTTGCGCGATTGTTCCGTGCCGGCTCTTCTTCGTCCAACAAATCGCGATTTTCTTGACTCCTGAAGAATTCCTTCCAAGAACCCAACACCACCGTGCGTAGGCCCCACGGTGGGCGCCAACTGTCGTGGATTTGTCACCGCAAGATGTCCGGGTTAACGGACTCAGGTGTGAGGCCATCGCAACTATGTGGCGGCTTGAGAGGGGTTGGTCGGAATCATGAGACGCGAGTTTACCCAGGTTCGGCCCCTCCGATGGAGGTAAAAGCTTACGTCCTGCTTTGTGTCTATATTGATGATGAGGGCGACCTCGATTACAAGGGTGCTGTCTTGCTACCTCTAATCTCGAGAGCCTCTAATCTGTCTATCTCTAATGACTTGAGTCTTGTTAACTTGTCCCTCTTGGGGCGCCTTACCCCTCCTTATATAAGTGGAAAGGGTAGGTTTACATGTAGAGTCCTACTAGGAGTAGGATTAGGACTAGTCTCTCTTGAATCCTAATCCGGGTCTTGTTTCCTTCGTGAGGGAATCATTTCTCTCTTTTGGGCCTTCTCTTGTGAGCCGCCCCTCCAGGCCCGTCCACGAGCCGCCTTGCGCCGGCTTGCTCGCTGGGCCCTGGGCCTTGTCGCTCGTCTGACCCGCCTACCGGGTCACCAATGAACCGCCAAGTCTCGACCGGGTCACCAATGAGTCGCCAAGTCCTGGCCGGGTCATACTTCCGGCCGGGTTATACCGCGGGGTAATATCCCCGACACCCTTCCCCGCCGTCGCCTCCCCCTGCCCCGTCGCCGTCGCCGCGCCCCTGCCGGCCTCGACGTCGCCGCGCCGGACCCTGCCCCCACAGTGAGCCCATTGAACATGGCTTGCATGTTGATGCATGATGATGGCTTGTTGCTTTTTGAGAGTTCTTGTTTATTAATTGTCGTATCCCGTATCGCCGTATCGCCTTATTGCTTATATATGTTTACCGTATCAATGTCTAGTCCATGTTATTTTATTATTACTTACATATGTTTACTATGCCGTATCCCCCACAGTGAGATTTTAAAATGAGACAGTCCATGTCATTTTATTATTACTTATATATGTTTACCGTATTGCCTTATTGCTGTTTTTAGAAATTGCCATATCCCGTATCGCCGTACCCGTATCACTTGGTCGTGCTCTGTTGTGGCACTTGCATGCACCGTGTTGTCACCCTTCGCGTGTGCCGTCCTGGTCGTGCTCCGTTGTGGCACTTGGAGCTGCCCTGATGCCCGACGGCGGATGGTCGATGCGCCCACCTGGCGAACGCGTAGCTTGGTCGGCAGCTAGAAATGGTCGATTTTGATATAAAAATCGTCTAAATCCGAGGTCATATGCAATTTGTGTGGTCAAAACAAGAGTAAGGACAAAAGGAGGGAGGAGTCCTCAACGATCGTCCGAAACTGACTGTTATAAAACTTGTGAACTTTGCATGATGTTTCCCACTAATCCATCTCTCATGGTTGTATATTGCCACGTTGTAATATTTGCAGAAACTATGGCGGACAGAGACTTAGAAAAAGAACAGTTGTTGGGGGATATAATACGAGAGGGTGATATCGATCTCACCTGCTTGTCGTTTCTCAACGAGACCTATGGTGAGGAAAGAGAGGATGGCGGCTCCGGTGAGGAGGAAGGTGATCATGACTGCTCCGGTGATCGAACTGGGGACGAAGGAGATCATGACGGCTCCGGTGATCGAACTGGGGACGAAGGAGCCATAACTGCTTCAAAGTCCGGCGAGTTATATATTAATTAATCCTCTGCTGACTAGATGCATTAATTTTTTTGTATGTACATATATTAACGCTTCTTTCTTCTTTTAATTAGCCATCCGGATCAAGCTCCACTTCGGTAAGGAGACGAGGCCCGATGAGAAGGTTGGAGGCGCAAGAAAGGTTCACGATCGAAGAAGTGTCACCAGAAGGTCAACCGATTGCTCCCTACCGAACCAAGAACAAATTTATACATCAGTGCAGAGTGGTTGTTAGGGACCTCGTCCCGATCAGCTGCCAAGAATGGAATAAGAAGAAGGACCCTCAAGTTCCTTATGTCAACGATAGACTGAAAGATGATCTTTGGACCAATCTGATTAGAAATTTCAGTCTACCGCCAGAGGAGGATCCGAATAACCCAGTTATACAGCGAAAGGTCAGGGCGTTTGCTCTTAAGAAGATGGCAGAACTATTCAAGAACTGGAAGAAAGTATTGAACAGGAAGTTTGTCGAGAAAGACAAGACTCCAGAATTCAGAGGTCAATATGAGAAGATGAGAGATCACTGGCCCGCATTTGTGGCCTACAAGAAATCGGAGAAGGCTAAGAACATGTCACTTAGAAATAAGAAAAATGCTGCAAGGAAGGAGTATCACCATGTTACGGGGTTAAGTGGCTACAGAAAAGCCCGGCCTACGTGGGACAAAGCTGAGCAAGACCTGCTTGCTAAAGATGTCCAACCAGAGACATTGCACTGGCCAGATCGGGCAAGGATTTGGTTCTTCGGGGTTGGGGGAAAATTGGACCCAGAAATAGGGAAGTGTGTCTGGACGAAAGCTCAACTTGCAATACCATTCAAAAAGCTTGAGGAAACAATCAAGAAATCGCTGGAAGGGACATTCGTTCCCGACAGAGAGAAGGACGAGCTGTCATTTGCCCTCGGGAATCCTGAACACCCTGGACGAACACGAGGCACATCAGGCTCCGTTCCATGGAAGGTTGGGTTTCCCGACAACGCTGGTTACAGAAGCCGACAGAGAAAGAAGAAAGAGGAAGCAAGCGAAATGCAGAAGTTGAATGAAAGATTAGCGAAACTAGAGGCACTTGAGAGCCAGCGAGCTACCGTCCAACCATCTCAGCGGCACGAAGATCCTTCATTGGAGACTACCCACGATGCTACCCCACCATCTCAGCGGAGAAGCAGTGTGGCTTCCACTGAGCTCGTTCATCCTGATAGCACGGCTCCTCGCTACCCCGTGGATGCTATCACGCAAAATGAACATTGTGTGCTAATGGCGAAATGTCATAACCTGACCTTGAAGGCGGCGGTCGGCCATGTCTTACCTCCTCGACCTGATGCAACTTTCCATTGCACTCTGGTTCCAGCTGGCTTTGCTATTGTCGGGGTGGATGAAATAATGAACGGATTTGATGGGCTGGAGCTTGAGTACGCTACAGGTGAAGGGGAGCTTCTTCTTCGATATGCCTTAAGGACTACCTGTCTTTGGAGAAAGGAACACATCGTGCTTCCATACTGGACGCCGCCTCAGCAGACTCAGGCGGAGGAGGCCCCGATGCCTGAGTCGTCTCCGGTGCATCAGCCGTCTCTGGTGCGTCAACCGTCTCCGCTTCCTGAGTCATCTCCGGCGCGTCAGCCGTCTCCGCCGCCTCAGCGGACTCCGACGGAGGAGGCCCCTCAGCAGAATCCTACTCCGCCTCAGCTGTCTCCGCCGCGTCATCGAACTCCGCCTCCTCTGCCGCCTAAGCAACAGCGGAAGAGAGGCGCCGCCGCTCCGGCGGCTAGCACTTGTACGAAACAGAGGAGATTCAAATACGGCCCAAGCCTCAAGCCTCCTCCCAAGTTACCCTACGAGAGGTCTGAGGAGGAACTCGACGAGATCATGGATGCCGAAGTGAAACGTTAGCTTGCACCGAAACGCCCACCTGAAGAGGAGAAAATAGATCCGGTGAAAGCAAAGCGAACCCTGGATGCCCTTAGGCGACCACCACCGCCTCCGCCGCCATCAAACTATGACCGATGTATTCAAAAGAAACATGATATAGCAAGGTGGTCGGGAAGCTTAAGTAGAAGTGGCTCAAGAAGTGGGAAAACAATTCCCCAGCTCGGTGAACAAGAACTGCAATCGTGTCCTCCGCTCAAGGTGGTTACCGATATCGCTAATGATCCAGAGAAAGCGGACACTGGTCTTGCTATCACTGCTGATGATTACTTACCCGACTCGGTACAGTTTGAAGCGGCTGAGGTAGTACAAACCTTAAAATACGCGAACGGGAAGCCTCTCGTCACACGTGAGGAGCTCGACCGTCTACCAACGATGATGCGACGATTGCATGAATGGTACTTGAAAGCCTGCAAGGACGGGGCCGACAATATCTTTGTGGCAATTAAAGATGAGCACTTCTTCAATGGAGAGCAGGTGTTGTTCGTTGAATTTGAAGAAATATTTCAGTTATACAATCAAGCTGCCCTCGACAAAACTATCGTCAGTTCCTATTGTCTGTAAGTACTTTTTTTTTCTGTAATTAAGTCTCTAGCTCAGCTCGTTCATTGCATGTATTAATTATCCTCACACTATATTATGCAGATTGAAGATCCTCGAATGCAAACAACAACAAATCTATGACATTGGGTTCATTGACCCAAATTTCATAAATGAACATACGTTAGAAGAATTTCCCGTTGATACTGAGAACAACTTGCTAAAGGCGTTACTTGGAAAAAAACCAGAAAGGAAATACTATTTCCTTACAACTTCAAGTGAGTGTTACTATCTTGTGCACATTCTGTTTCGCTTACTCGAGGTTAAGTGCAATTAACGAGTTATGCGTGCGCAGTTTCCACTTTATTCTGCTAGACATTCAGCTTGAAGAGGGAAAAGTAACTATCTTGGACTCGATGCGTAAAGACCCTAAGGAGTGGACGAACATGAGGCAAATGCTTCAGAAGTAAGTTCAATCATTATCGCACCATATCGGCAACTTTCGTTCATTTTCTGATATGAAGTAATCATTTTCTTTGCCGGGCAGGGTTTGGAAAAAGTTCACCAAAAATGTTAAGGGTGTCAGCTGGAAACCGGAGCTGCAATTTGTACAGCCCAAAGTAAGTACTACTCTAGTACCGCACATCTCTCATTGATGCTAGTTTCAATACCATTATCATGCTTGGTTATCATTTTGATTGAACTCTATTCTCGTAAACTGCTTGTTGCAGGCAACCGGGACTAATTTATGTGCCTACTACATTTGCGAGTTCATTCGCCACTCGACCTCTGAGCGGGGCCGGGGCATATCTTTACAATAATTTGAAGTACGTAAACAATATTCACATTTTTATTTTATTACCAGCAATTGTGTTGTGTTTCATTCATATATTGACCCCCTTCTTTAAATTAGATCTGGCGGAAGCGGGATGAACTCCTACCAACTGATCGCATCCGAGCAATTCAAGAGGAATTGGCAGGATTCTTTGTTGAGCATGTCATACCTAAAGACGGAGAATACCATAAGGATGTCGAATGCGATGTTGGTAATAGACGACGTTAGGATCATCATAGATGTTATATTGTATATATGCATGAAAGTGTACTATATGTAATAGCGTCGAATAGATTTACGAAAACTTGTTGCATATTGTTCGACCAAGCACGGAGAAAGAGAGGTCACTTCTCTCTATATATTGATCATGACGATGTTGTGTAGTGGTTCCTTCCTTGCTATATGTAGTAGCTAGCGTCGAGTCGAATGAAAAGTGTAAAATAAAAATGGTAAACACAAAAATAAAAGGGGGAAACACAATAGGAAAACCCCTAAACCCCCCCTTTCAAAAAAAAACAAAAAACAAAAACCCCAGCTCCTGGCAGGTGCTGACGCGTGGCTGCCTTTTAGTCCCGGTCGGTGTTACCAACCGGGACTAAAGGTCCTCCTGCCTGGGCGCCCCGCAGAGGCCACGTGGAGCCCCTTTGGTCCCGGTTCGTAAGCAAACCGGGACTAAAAGTTTTGGGCATTAGTCCCGATCGGTTTGTCCCGGTTCCAGAACCGGGACTAGTGCCCTGTTTTCTACCGGTGTACTCCACCACCTCGGCTGGACCAGGGGCTTCACCTCGCCACATCAGCCGAGCCGTGACACTACTTCGGAGTGCCGAACTCCTCGTTCGGTCACCTCGGGACGGGCTTGGGGGCTGGGACCTCGGTCATGCCGAAGACTACACACCGGATCTGTCAAAGTTCGATGGGCGTCCTCTTCCCGCCACAAGCCCGGATCGCGTCATCGACACCGAGCACATTAACCAGCTAAGTCGCTTTCATGCTCAAAAACTTTCAGTTTTAAATTTTGTTCGGTTCGACCAAGCATTATAGTTTTTTGACAAAAAGTTGTTTGCGAAAAACTTTCTTTGTAAAAACTTTGTTTGTTACAAACAAATTCAAATACCCCGTTTACTTGGGGGCTTCCTTTATGAAGCCATTCCTCTTGCATATGATTATTAATGTATCGCACCCTTCCTTGTTCGTGTTTACGCCAATATATGCATCATGTTGACTTAAGTGTTCCGCAAAGCTGGGTTGCCTTGCTCCCGTGCTTACCCCTACGTTCCCGATTGTTCGGCTAGGGAGTAAAGGGAGCACCTCTGCGATTGTTACGATCGGGTCATCCGAACTCGTACCTCAGACGGGTGAAGCCGAAAGCTAGCGCTCTTACTATTTTCAACTATGGTCGGCCACGACGGAAGACAAGCATACATAAATCTATTGCACAGCCCTCATGGTAATCATGAGAACCCAAAGAAAGGAACCGTTGGCGGAACTATTTTCTTTGAAGATGCTTCTTACGTTAAATAGTAATATAGCATAAGTTCCCTGGGCGCGCTTTGTCTGTTATAGCCTAATGGCCTGATTGCCTGGTTATTCGAAACACCTCCGATATGCTCGGATGGCGTAGTAGATAACACTTTTCGGCCCTTGGCCGAAGAGGGAGAAGCCGACGGTCGGTTAAGACACGTTTAAAGTTCGGGCGAACACATATATGATATAAGTACTTCGGTACATACAATCATTATACATAAAATTATTTTACCCAAGTCACTTGGGGGCTCTTAAATTTATATGAGCCGTTTTTTTAATAAATGTGTTTTCTTCTTCGTCGTTGCAAAGTCTTTATTTACTACTCCTTTTTCCAACGCGAGTGTGTGGTCAGTAGCCGGATAGCCTGGTTTCTTTCTAAAGCCGCTCGAGTTTAGTTCGCTAAACAGGCCTCGGAGAAACACTCCGCCTTCGGGATATGGAGTTTGAAGCGAAAGGTTGACCCGCTTTGAGTCCGGAGATCGGATGTATCCTGTTAAAGCACGACGGAAGCACAAAAAACTTTAAGACCAATTTTCGGATTGGCACCAAAGAACTTGATTTAGTTCGAATGTAATGTTTTTACTAAAGTATTTTTTAGTTTCCCGAGTTTATGGCACCTTTAATCTACTTGTATGTTTTTCTTTTAGGAGGCGGGACATCCTCTTGATCGAGGTGTTCCGCGTGATGGTTTTGCTCGGGAAATCTTTTCCGACCCGCAGTTCGTCATCTTTCCTGCCGAGCTGCATCTCGGCGTTGTCAAAACCTTAAGTCTCGCAGTGCAACGCCAGACACCTTTTTGGCAATATCAACAGGGGCTGCAACTAGAGCTGACCCCATCAAAAGCCAAGGTAATTCATGGAGTCCTCAGCAAAACGTTCTCGGATATTGCTTTATATGCATGGGTTTCCAATTGTGTCTTCGGTCAATAGTTGGGTTGCCCGGCTCCTATGCTTGCCTCCTATGTTCCGCTTTGTTCGGCTAGGTGTGCAAAGGGAGAACCACTGCGATTGTGCTTCCAGCTCGAATGGTTAAGCGCCTTAGTGGAGAAAGCCGAAAACTGACTGTCACAATGAGCGTAAACTGGTCAGCGATCTGATGACTATGTCAAACTACAGATCGATAGAGGTCACCCCGTGTTAAACGATGGGCCTTTCATAAGATTGGCCGAAGTGTTACTGGTTTGACCTCGGCTGATGCCGAACACTATTCGGGGGCTAGTAATTGGCCCCGAACTTTAAACTCCTATGACTAAGTGAAAGTTATAAAGCCTGCATATCTGATTGCCTCGTTTCCGCTAACACAACCACCTCCGGGCACCGAGACGTCGGCTAAGGGTTGTATTGTTAGTACGGAAACACCCTGTGTAGCATCTACAAAGGGGTGGAAGCCGACGATGGGCCACTTTCAGGTTATAAACAGTCTCAATGGAGAATTTGCCTTCCATAATTATCGTAATAAAGCCATAAATATGCATCAATTTGACTTAAGATTTTGGCCAAGCTGGGTTGCCTGGCTCCTGTGCTTACCCCTATGTTCCCGATTGTTCGGCTAGGCGGTAAAGGGAGCATCTCTGTGATTGTTACTACCGGGTCATCCGGGTTAGTACCTCAGACTGGGTGAGGCCAAAAGCTAGCCATCTTAAAGGATATAATTGGTCGGCAACGATGGAAGTGAAAATTTCGGTTCATTATGGACCACAGAGTTCGGGAACTTTCCCCCAACTAAATCCTCAATATTTTCCTCCCACATTGATCGGAGATGAGGTTTCATGATCATGGTCAGCATGACAACCCAAAGAAAGGAACCGATAGCGGGACTATTTTCTTTGGAAGATGTTTCTTACGTTAAATAGTAATATAACATATCTCTCTGCGTACCTTTGTTTATAAAACCATATGTCCGGATTGCCTTGTTTGCCATAAATCTTTGCCCTCATAAAGGCTTAATAAAGTAGGACAAACACTCCCCGGCCACTGGCCGAGGAGGTTGAAGCCGATGGTCCATCGACAAAGTTTTGTACAATGCGGATCCGAGCATTAATGATGTAAAGTACTTGGATACATATAATCATTACACATAAATTGTGATTAAACTCAATTTACTCCGGATATCGATCCTTAATTCGGTCACCCGTGCCCACATTAAGTCTCGAGGGCTACTGGGCTTCGCGCTTATCATTTACAAATATTAAAGGGGCACATCGATCCCCTGATCTGGTGTTGCCACCCGACCAGTGGCTCGGGGGCTATTGCATTGCCTATTCAATGCAGAAAATTCAAAATGCTCAGTGTTCGACTTGACCGAGCTATGGGCAAACGTGTCTTCGGACAACAATAGGTACCATCTGGACCTATCCGGCATCAAGCTAATATATTATGGCAACTTCTCAAGACCCTCTCTCAAGGGCCCACTTACCGATCACTATTTCCTCTAATATATTACACCGCGTTTCTATTCCTAAGTATGCTGCAGAGCTAGGAGTTGATCCTCAGGCCGATTTTGTGAATCGACCTGAGTCTCAGGGGCTACTGGGATCAGCGGTTTTATGTTTTCCTTCAGGTGCATGCCAGACATTCAACGGACACACACCTTGAGGGCTACTGGCTATATATCTCGGCAAAGAATACATTGCACAAATCGGAATTAAATTTACAAAAATCAGCCCATGGTCGTGGTGGTGCACCACCTCGGAAGGAGTCCGGCATAAAGCTCGGATGCAAGTGGCTGGCTCCATAGAGGGCATTTCCGGCATTAAGCTCGGTTGAACCCCTTCAACTTTTTCAAGACCGAGGTAATCTATGACACCTCGGATGTAGTCTGGCGCTCGGATACAGTCCGGCGCAAGAGCTCGGATGCAGTCCGACGTTGGAGCTCGGCTGTAAAAAGACTCTTCGGATACAGTCTGGCGTTGGTGCTCGGCTGCAGTCTGGCGTCGGAGCTCGGACGTGAGAGGACACCGCTACATGGGAAGCACTTAAAACCCGAGATGTGGCATAAAAAATAACAAGGCATTGATAATGGCCAAGAACTTAAAGGGGCTCCTCGGATGCCCGACGTGTGAACTCTTCAGATACACCTCGGCGATCCTCAAGATCGAAGATGGGAAGATTTGTTGAACCAGTTTTCAAGACCAACGGCTGAAGATGAAGAACAGTTCGGAAGAACCGAGGAGCGTCCCCAACTTGAAGACCGGTTCAGGGGGCTACTGACGGTGTCCTGGACTAGGGGGTACTCACCACGTCGTCTCCCGACCAGTGGGTCGGGCCGAGGACCCCCAGGGCGATTCACTAATGGGCCAGTTCGGAGAGCCCATGATGCATACAAGGGAGATTCCACAAGACTTGGTGATCAAGACAAGGACTCCTCTCCACCGACATAGACGACTAGGACTCTTGTTATCCTAGGCCTCTGGTGTGTTATATAAGCCGAGGCCAGGCTAGTCATTAGGCACGATCAGATCATCATAGATCATATCATCATACGAGCATAGCTCTTAGGGTTTAGACCACTACATACGATCTCGTGGTAGATCAACTCTGTACTCGATACACCATCATCAATACAAACAAAGCAGGACATAGGGTTTTACCTCCATAGGAGGGCCCGAACCTGGGTAAACACCGTCTCCCTTGTCTCCTGTTACCCATCGCTCCAAGACCCACAGCTCGGGACCCCCTACCCGAGATCCGCCGGTTTTGACACTGACACCTACACCGAATGAAGAGGAAGTTAATGATGATGATCATGACACTTCGTATCAAGTTACTACCGGGCCTCGTAGGTCGACAAGGAATCATACCGCCCCTGAGTGGTACGACAATCCTGTCTTGGAGGTCATGTTGTTAGACAATAGTGAACCTACGAGCTATGCAGAAGCGATGGTGGGCCCGGATTCCAACAAATGGCTAGGAGCCATGAAATCTGAGATAGGATCCATGTATGAAAACCAAGTATGGACTTTGGTAGACTTGCCCGTTGAACGGCAGGCCGTTGAGTACAAATGGACCTTTAAGAAGAAGACAGACGCTGATGGTAAATGCCACCATTTATAAAGCTCGACTTGTCGCAAAGAAGTTTCCGACAAGTTCAAGGAGTTGACTACGATGAGACTTTCTCACCCGTAGCGATGCTAAAAGTCTGTTGGAATTATGTTAGCAGTTGCTGCATTTTTCGATTATGAAATCTGGCAGATGTATGTCAAAACATCGTTTCCTTAACGGTATCCATGAGGAAAGGTTGTATGTGATACAACCGGAAGATTTTGTCAGTCCTAAGGATGCTAAAATGTATGCAAGCTCTAGCGATCCTTCTATGGACTGGAGAAAGCATCTCGGAGTTGGAATAAACGCTTTGATGAGGTGATCAAAGTTTTTGAGTCTATACAAAGTTTATGAGAAACTCGTATTTACAATAAAGTGAGTGGGAGCACTATAGAATTTTTGATAAGTATATGTGGATGACATATTGTTGATCGGAAATGATGTAGAATTTCTGGAAAGCATAAAGGTTTGTTTGAAAGGAGTTTTTCAAAGGAAAACCTGGAATGAAGCTACTTAAAATATTGGGCATCAGGATCTATGGAGATAGATCAAGACGTCTGATAAGACTTTCAATGAGTACATACCTTGACAAGATTTCGAAAGAGTTCAAAATGGATCAGTCAAAGAAAGAGTTCTTGCCTGATTTGTAAGGTGTGGAGTTGAGTGAGACTCAAAGCTCGACCACGGCAGAAGAAAGAGAAAGGACGAAGGTCGTCCCCTATGCCTTATCCATAGGCTCTGTAAAGTATGCCATGCTGTGTACCACACCTGGTGTGTGCCTTGCCATGAGTCTGTCAAGGGGTACAAGAGTGGTCCAGGAGTGGATCACTGGACAGCGGTCAAAATTATCCTTAGTAACTAGAGGACTAAGGAAATGTTTCTCGATTATGGAGGTGATGAAGAGTTCGTCGTAAAGAGTTACGTCGATGCACGCTTTGACACCAATCCGGATGACTCTTAGTAAGTAATCCGGATACGTATAGTGGAGCAGCCATTTGGAATAGCTCCAAGTGGAGCGTGGTAGCATCTGCAGTATGACATATAGATTTGCAAAGAACACATGGATCTGAATGTTGCAGACCATTGACTAGAACCTCTCTCACATGCAAAACATGATCGAACCCCAGAACTCATTGGGTGTTAGATTCATTACAATGTTAATCACATGGTGATGTGAGCTAGATTATTGACTCTAGTGCAAGTGGGAGACTGTTGGAAATATGCCCTAGAGGCAATAATAAAATGGTTATTATTATATTTCCTTGTTCATGATAATCGTTTATTATCCATGCTATAATATTGATTGGAAACTCAAATACATGTGTGGGTACATAGACAACACTGTGTCCCTAGTATGCCTCTAATAGACTAGCTCGTTGATCAAAGATGGTCAAGGTTTCCTAGCCATAGACATGAGATGTCATTTGATAAACGGGATCACATCATTAGGAGAATGATGTGATGGACAAGACCCAAACTATGAACGTAGCATATGATCATGTCAGTTTATTGCTATTGTTTCTGCATGTCAAAGTATCTGTTCCTATGACCATGAGATCATGCAACTCACTGACACCGGAGGAATACCTTGTGTGTATCAAACGTCGCAACGTAATTGGGTGACTATAAAGATGCTCTACAGGTATCTCCGAGGGTGTCTGTTGAGTGGGCATGGATCAAGACTGGGATTTGTTACTCCGTGTGACGGAGAGGTATCTCAGGGCTCACTCGGTAATACAACATCACAATAAGCCTTGCAAGCAAAGTGACTAAAGAGTTAGCCACGGGATCTTGTATTACGGAACGAGTAAAGAGACTTGCCGGCAACGAGATTGAACTAGGTATAGAGATACCGACGATCGAATCTCGGGTAAGTAACATACCGAAGAACAAAGGGAACATGATACGGGATTAACTGAATCCTTGACATAGAGGTTCGACCGATAAAGATCTTTGTAGAATATGTAGGAACCAATATGGGCATCCAGGTCCCGCTATTGGTTATTGACCGTAGAGGTGTCTCGGTCATGTCTACATAGTTCTCGAACCCGCATGGTCTGCACACTTAACGTTCGATGACGTTTCAGTAGTATTGAGTTATATATGGTGGTGACCGAAGGTCGTTCGGAGTCCCGGATGAGATCCCGGACATCACGATGAGCTCCAGAATGGTCCGGAGGTAAAGATTGATATATAGGAAGTCCCGTTTTGGTCACCGGAAAAAGTTCGGGCGTCACCGGTAGTGTACCGGGAGTGCCGGGAGGGTTCCGGGGGTCCACCGGGAGGGGCCCACTCACCCCAAGGGCCACATGGGCCTAGGGGGTGGCGCACCAGCCCCTGGTGGGCTGGCCGGCCAGCCCCTAAGGGGCCCATGTGAAATAGGAAAGGAGGAGGCCAAGTGGGAAGGAGTCCTCCCAAGACTCCACCTCCCTTGTGGAAGGAGGAGTCCTAGTTGGGGGAGGACTCCTCCTCTATGGTTCGGCCGAACCCTCCTTGGTGGAGGGTTTTTGGCTGCCTCCTCCCCTCCCTTCCTCCTATATATACTAGAGGATTTGAGGGCAGCCCTCACCTGAAAAAGCCACGGCTGCCTCTCTCTCCCTCTAGATCTGTTCTCCTCTAGATTAGTTCGGCGGAGCTCGGCGAAGCCGTGCCGGATTAGTTCACCACCACCGCCACCACGCCATTGTGCTGCCAGAGAACTCATCTACCTCTCCGCTCCCTCTTCCTGGATCAAGAAGGTGGATATCGTCATCGAGCTGTATGTGTGCTGAACGCGGAGGTGCCGTCCGTTCGGTGCTAGATCAGAAGGATCGTGATTAGATCGCGGGACGGATCGTGATTGGATCACGGGACGGATCGTGATGGGATCGCGGGACGGCTTGTGATTTGGATCGCGAAGACGTTCGACTACATCAACCGCGTTTCTTAACGCTTCCCGCTTAGCGATCTATAAGGGTATGTAGATCCACTCTTCCTCTCGTAGATGCTCATCACCATGGATAGATCTTGCGTGTGCGTAGGAAAATTTTGTTTCCCATGCAACGTTCCCCAACAGGGGCTACTTCGATGGGGACAGTATTCCGGAGCCCTATGAGCCGCCGAGCCAAGTCGTCGTCTTCATGGCTGGATCGGCGCCGGCTCCTGGCAGCACGGTGGCCGGGACAGCGGCGGCCGGCGCAGTAGGGTCCGGGTCAGCCAGGCCCCTGGCTCAAGTTTTGCTGTATCTAATGAACGAGCTGACAACTCTGATGGGAACCGAGGTCACAACGGAAAACCAAGCAAACCATAATGCTGAGATCGCAAGGCTGAAGGACCAGATGACCAGGGCCCAGGAGGAGATTAACGCGTTGCAGGCTCAGATGGATGCTGAGTCGGAGCGTCTCAGGGCTGAAGATTTTCGCCTTAATCTGGATCAACAAGCCTCAGAGGCAGTTTTTCGGATGAGGCATCAGACAGCCTGCCTGATCAGTATGAGCCCAGAAATCTTTTTAACACGCCGGGGGCAGGACCGAACGCGCCTCTGACCATGACCCGAATGGCGGAAGTACCTGGGAATAGGGCGGCGACTCAGCATCGCCAGCGTCACCCGCCCCGCAGGAATCAGACCCCGCCACAGCGTTTTTTGACACCACCTGGTCATTACTCTAACCCGGTGGAGAACATGATAGCGGCGGTGGCCAGGCTCAATGCGCCCCCCTCGCTGAAGGGACACCTTTCGCGGAAGAAGCACGTAATGCCATTGGATATCTGCAGACGGCGGTGGCTTGATGTCTACTACGCAACCTTCTTCTTGTAGACTCGTGTTGGGCCTCCAAGCGCAGAGTTTTGTAGGACAGTAGCAAATTTCCCTCAAGTGGATGACCTAAGGTTTATCAATCCGTGGGAGGTGTAAGATGAAGATGGTCTCTCTCAAACAACCCTGCAATCAAATACAAGAAATATCTTGTGTCCCCAACACACCCAATACAATGGCAAATTGTATAGGTGCACTAGTTCGGCGAAGAGATGGTGATACAAGTGCAATATGGATGGTAGATATAGGTTTTTGTAATCTGAAAATATAAAAACAGCAAGGTAGCAAGTAACAAAAGTGAGCAAAAACGGTATTGCAATGCTTGGAAACAAGGCCTAGGGTTCATACTTTCACTAGTGCAAGTTCTCTCAACAATAGTGACATAGTTGAATCATACGTAAATCCCTCTCGTGCGACAAAGAGTTCACTCCAAAGTTACAAATAGCGGAGAACAAACGAAGAAATTATTGTAGGGTACGAAACCACCTCAAAGTTATCTTTTCCAATCAATCTTATGAGCTATCCCTATAAGTGTCACGAACAGCCCTAGAGTTCGTACTAAAATAACACCTTAAGATACACATCAACCAAAACCCTAATGTCACCTAGATACTCCAATGTCACCACGAGTACCCATGGACTTGATTATACGATATGCATCACACAATTTCAGATTCATCATGTTCAATCCAACACAAAGAACTTCAAAGAGTGCCCCAAAGTTTCTACCGGAGAGTCAAGACGAAAACGTGTGCCAACCCCTATGCATAGATTCCCAAGGTCACGGAACCCGCAAGTTGATCACCAAAACATACATCAAGTGGATCAATAGAACATCCCATTGTCACCACGGATATCCCATCGCAAGACATACATCAAGTGTTCTCAAATCCTTAAAGATTCAATCCGATAAGAAAACTTCAAAGGGAAAACTCAATTCATCACAAGAAGATAGAGAGGGGAAAACTCCATATGATTCATCTATATTAATAAAGCTCGCAGTACATCAAGATCGTGTCATCTCAAGAACACGAGAGAGAGAGAGAGATCAAACACATAGGTACTGGTACATACCCTCAGCCCCGAGGGTGAACTACTCCCTCCTCGTCATGGAGACCGCCGGGATGATGAAGATGGCCTCCGGTGATGGTTTCCCCCTCCGGCAGGGTGCCGGAACGGGCTCCCGATTGGTTTTTCGTGGCTACAGAGGCTTGTGGCGGCGGAACTCCCGATCTAGGTTTCTTTCTGGGGGTTTTGGTATTTATAGGAATTTTTGGCGTCGGTCTCACGTCAAGGGGGTGCCCGAGGGGGCCACAAGCCAGGGGGCGCGCCCTAGGGGGGGGCGCCCCCTAGGCTTGTGGCTGCCTCGGGACTCCTCTTCGGTATCTTTTTGCTCAAGTATTTTTTATATTTTCCAAAAATATTCTCCGTAAATTTTCAGCCCATTCCGAGAACTTTTATTTCTGCACAAAAAACGACACCATGGTAGTTCTGCTGAAAACAGCGTCAGTCCGGGTTAGTTCTAATAAAATCATACCAAAACCATATAAAATTATTGTAAACATGGCATGAATACTTCATAAATTATAGATACGTTGGAGACGTATCATGGCTCAACAGGAGAAGTACACGTACAACTGGAGTCGTGTGCATTCAACCCTCATTCCAAGCCACAGTTATAGCCGGCGTTTGGAGTCGCCGGCGGTCTCCAGCAGCGAGCGACGTCGAAACCCGCCCCGTGATGACCCGCCCATTGTCGATGCCCAGGCGATTGTGGATAATGCTAGGGCTCAGCGGGAGGCGGCGGCCGCGGCGGCTTACAAAGAGCCACCCCCGACGACCCCCTCAGCCTCGGTGGGAGCCGAAGTCACCTCTAGGGCTGTGGGAGTGCCGTGTTTAGCACCGGCTCTGCGGAACGAGCGCCTGCCAAAGGACTTTAAGGGTCCGTGCAAAGTGCCTAATTACACAGCTGATCTGCCTCCAGAAGCCTGGATGGAGAGTTATGAGCTAGCCATGGAGATGTTAGACGTCAGTGATGCCGTCTGTGCTAAGTACTTCATCATGATGTTGGAAGGACCGGCTCATACATGGTTAAAGGGTTTGCCACCCAATACCATCAATTCCTGGGCCGAGTTGAAAGCAAAGTTCATCAAGAATTTTCAAGGGACGTGCAAGCAGCCTATGACGATCGTTGATTTGGATCATTGTGTGCAGCGTGAGGATGAGTCGGCCCATCATTGGGTCCGGCGGGTCTCAACCATTATTCACTCGTCTGACAATATCACGGCGGCTCAGGCGGTTCTAATTCTGGAAAAGAATTGTCATTTTTTGCCCCTTAAGCAGAAGCTTGGACGGCTCAAGCGTTCTTGCCAGGACATGGGTGAGCTCATGGCGGCTCTCACTAAATATGCAGATTCGGATAGCACGAAGGATCCTAGGTCTAAGGATGAGAAATCGGCTAAGGGTAAGAAGAATGGCAACGGCAAGGGTCAGCAGCAGAATGGGGCAGGAAATAACAACCCAAGCAATGGCGGTAAACGGAAGCATCCAGACGGCGGGTCAGATCTGGTGGCCAATACCAACACTGGGAACAACCGTGGCAAGGGCAACGGTAAACCACCTTTCGGCAAGGGCAAGCCTTTCAACATGGAAGCAATGCTTAATGACCCCTGCCCGAAGCATAGCCTTCCCAACAAGCCATCCACTCATGCTTGGAAGGATTGCTATATCATGCGGGAGTTCCGGAACTATAGCCTTAACCAGTATCACGGTAACGATAATGGACCGCCCGGCGGTTCAGGGTCCGGCTCTCATGGGTCAGGTTTTGGTGCAGGCGGCTCAAGCTCTAGTTATCAAGGTCAAGGTAACCATGGATGTCATAATCAGCAGTCTGGCAATGGTGGTCAGCAGCAAAATAATCAATCAGGGTATCAGAGCAACCCAAAGCAGCTTAATGGAGACCAGTATCACGTCTTTACAACAAGTGTGGATAAGCGTGATCAGAAGGTGCGCAAGAGGGTGGTTAACGCAGCCATGTCAGCTCTTCCGCAATATTTAAAGTGGTCTGAGCACATGATATCATGGAGTAGGGAGGATCACCCGCCGCGAGTTGATAACCCGGGCATTTGGCCCTTGTGGTAGCCCCTCAGGTCGGAGGATACATATTCACCAAGGTACTGATGGACGGTGGCAGCAGCATCAACATCCTGTACTATGACACCTTTCGCCGGATGAATCTGACTGATAAAGATCTCAAGTCGTCATCCACAGTATTTCACGGCATCGTCCCTAGCAAATCAGCTTACCCAGTAGGAAAAATTGCCCTTGAGGTAGCTTTTGGTGATGAGTTCAACTACAGAGTGGTGACCATATGGTTTGAGGTGGTTAAAATCAAGATCCCATATCATGCTCTGTTTGGACGGCCGGCTTATGCCAAATTCATGGCCCGGCCTTGTTATGTGTACTTGCAGCTCAAGATGCCTGGTCTGAAAGGCACAATTACGGTACATGGTGATCGGAAGATCGCTCTTGAGTGCGAGGAAGGCGATGCTGCATATGCAGAGTCAAGTTGTGCTGAGGCAGAGCTCAAGTTTTATAAAGACAATATTGACCCGGCGGATATGACCCCGTTGAAGAAGCCCAGCACGGAATCTGACTCGCCCCTGAAGTTTGTGGCAGAGGATACCAAGTTGGTGGACTTTGTTCCTGGTGACTCATCGCAGCAGTTCACTATTGGGGCCAATATGGACCCCAAATAGGAAAGCGCGCTCATCGAATTCATCCGTGAGAATCGGGACATCTTTGCATGGAAACCTTCTGACATGCCGGGTGTACCGAGAGAATTCGCTGAGCACCACCTTAATGTGGATCCTAAGTTTAAGCCGGTCAAACAGTTCCTTCGTCGTTTCAATGAAGAGCGGCGTAAAGCTATTCGGGAAGAGGTAGCCCGGCTCTTAGCAGCAGGGTTTATTGTGGAGGTTTTTCACCTGGAGTGGTTAGCCAACCCCATGCTCGTACTTAAGAAGAACGACACGTGGCGCCTGTGTGTAGATTACACAGATCTCAACAAGGCATGTCCGGTTGATCCATTTGCTCTCCCCCGTATCGACCAGATCATTGATGCAACAACGGGTTGTGAGAGTTTATGTTTCCTGGACGCTTATTCGGGTTATCATCAGATCAAGATGGCAGTCAAAGACCAAGCGAAGACGTCTTTCATCACACCTTTTGGAGCTTTCTGCTATGTGTCTATACCTTTTGGACTCAAAAGTGCACAAGCGACTTATCAACGCTGTGTGCAGAATTGTCTTCATAGTCAAATTGGACGCAATGTTCATGCTTATGTAGATGATATTGTGGTCAAGTCAAGGAAGAAGGAGACTCTGCTTGACGACTTGAAGGAAACTTTTGATAACCTGCGGGTTTACAAGATGATGCTTAATCCGGCTAAGTGTGTTTTTGGTGTACTTGCACGCAAGCTTCTGGGATTTTTGGTTTCAGAACGGGGCGTTGAAGCTAACCCGGATAAAATAAAGGCCATCACCTCATTATCTAAGCCGGCGTGCATTAATGACGTCCAGCGCTTGGCGGGTCGTATTGCCGCTTTAAGCCAGTTCATAAGCCGCCTGGGCGAGAAGGCTATTCCTTTGTATCAGATGATGAAGAAAACAGATGACTTTGTCTGGAGTGATGCTGCCAATGATGCGTTTGAGGCGCTCAAAAAATAGTTGGTTGAGCCGCCTGTCTTGGCTGCTCCCGTGGAAAAAGAGCCTTTGCTCCTGAACGTGGCAGCTAATAATAAAGCTGTCAGTGCTGCAGTTGTGGTGGAGCGCAAGGAGGCAGGCAAAGAGTACCCAGTCCAGTGGCCGGTTTATTATGTCAGCGAGGTTTTAACAGAGTCCAAGCAAAGGTACCCGCATTGGCAAAAGCTGGTGTTTGGAGTGTTCATGGCGAATCGCAAGCTGAAGCATTATTTCCTTGGACACACAATCACGGTGGTCAGCTCTGCTCCTTTGGGAGATATTATTCAGAATAGAGAAGCCACCGGCAAGATTGCCAAGTGGGCGATTGAGCTTGGGCCTCTTAATTTGAAGTATGTGCCTCGAACAGCTATCAAGTCTCAAGCCCTGGTGAATTTTATCAATGACTGGACGGAGTGTCAAGCACCTGAAGAGAAGCCGGGTAATACTTATTGGACAATTCACTTTGATGGATCCAGGCAGTTGGAAAGCTCAGGGGCTGGGGTTGTTTTGACTTCCCCTAGAGGTGATAAGTTCTATTATGTATTAAGGCTTATGTTTCCTTGTACTAACAATGGAGCAGAGTATGAAACCTTGCTTCATGGGCTCCGTGTGGCCAAGGAGATGAATTTGAGCTGGGTCAGATGTCTCGGCGATTCAGACCTTGTGGCTCAGCAATTCTCGGGCACGTGGGATTCTAAGGACCCTCGTATGGTGGCATATCGACAGGCGGTTGACGTCATTGCTGGTCACTTTAAGGGCTATCAGGTGGACCATATTGATCATCGGAAGAATGAGGCGGCTGATGCATTATCATGTTTGGGGTCTCAACGTAAGCCGGTGCCGCCTAATGTGTTTCTGGATGTCCTGGATCACCCGTCCGTCAAATTGCCTTCTGAGGAGGATCTTGCTATACCTGACCCGGAAGGACACTTGGTGGCGGCTCTTCGTGCTATTCCTGATTGGACGCTGCCTTATCTGGCGTATCTGACTCGCGGCAAGTTACCCGAGGACGAGACTTTGGCACGGAATATCATAAGGCGATCTAAGTCCATGACTATTGTCAATGGCGAGTTGCACAGATGCAGCGTGACTGGTGTTTTTCAACGATGTGTTTCTCGTGAGGAGGGCCGTGAAATCTTGCAAGAGATACA
Source organism: Elymus sibiricus (assembly GCA_039707655.1). Taxonomy (NCBI): domain Eukaryota; kingdom Viridiplantae; phylum Streptophyta; class Magnoliopsida; order Poales; family Poaceae; genus Elymus; species Elymus sibiricus. Next base: position 339,444,917 of record CM077673.1, read on the forward strand.
TGCCGGCAATTGTGGTCATCACGTCGGGTCAAAATCCTTGGTGGCCAAAGCCTTTCGGCACGGTTTTTACTGGTTGACCGCTCATGCAGATGTAGAGTATTTGGTCAGCAGATGTGATGGGTGTCAGAAATTTGGACGACGTGCCCATGTGTCGGCTCAGGAATTGCGGATGATTCCAATAACCTGGCCGTTCGCAGTCTGGGGGCTTGACATGGTTGGACCGTTTAAGAGGTCTAAAGATAAGAATACCCACCTCTTGGTGGCGGTTGATAAATTTACTAAGTGGGTTGAGGCAGAGCCGGTCAGTAAGTGCGATGCAGCAACAACAGTTCAGTTCATTGAAAAGCTGATTTTTCGGTTTGGTTACCCTCACAGTATCATTACTGACAATGGTACGAATCTGTCCAAGGGGGCTATGAAAGAGTTCTGCGACAGTGAACACATCCGCCTTGATGTCTCCTCCGTGGCTCATCCACAGTCTAATGGTCAAGCAGAGCGTGCTAACCAGGAAATTCTGAGAGGGATAAAACCGCGGCTTATGGTTCCTTTGGAACGAACGCCAGGTTGTTGGGTGGAGGAATTACCTTCTGTTCTTTGGAGCATCAGAACTACCCCCAACAGATCAATAGGCTACACGCCTTTCTTCATGGTTTATGGCGCGGAAGCTGTTCTCCCCAGTGATATCCGTCATGACTCGCCCAGAGTGGCGGCTTACATTGAAACTCATAATGAGACGGCACGTCGGGACGCACTGGACACCTTGGATGAAGAACGCGATCTTGCAGTGGCACGTTCGGTGATTTATCAACAAGATTTGCGTCGCTATCATAGCCGCAGAGTCAAGACCCGGACGTTCCAAGAAGGTGACTTAGAGCTTCGTCTGATTCAAGACCGGACAGATATGCATAAGTTATCACCCCCCTGGGAAGGACCTTTTGTGATCAGCAGAAATCTGAACAATGGTTCCTATTATCTCATTGATATGCGGGAGAGCGACAAGTCACGCACTTCTGGGGAGGAAATTGCCAGGCCGTGGAACATTGCTCATCTTCGCCCTTACTACACTTGAGCCACCGACTCTCATCAATGTACATACTTCTGTCATTGTATATACCACTTTGTTATAATATAATAAAGCCGACATCCCCATAATTCGGGGCTTCTGCCATTCTCATGCAACAGTTGATGGTGCAAAGAGTTGATTATCCATAAGGTCACTTGGGGGCTTCCAACCCACTGGGTTTAGCTTTCATATCCTCTTGACCGGCTTAAAAGCCATATTTGAGTTAAACCTTCCTGTTTGCAACTTGCTACTACGCCAGGTGACCCGCTGAACGTTTGACAGTCAATCTTTCTTAAGACCCTGAACTTGTCAAAGTTAAAACGGCGGCTTATGTCACGAGAGAGCCGGCTTACAGAGAGCTAGGATAAACTCACCTATCTGCTATAGTCTCTCCGCTATGTGGCCCATTCGTACTCTTAATAGTCAATCTTTTTTAAGACCCTGAATTGGTTAAGGTTAAAACGACGGATTTATGTCACGTGAGAACCGGCTTATGGGATTTTGGGCACTCATGCCTAGCTTCTTTGAAGCAAAAAACTTGAGTTTTCTCAAAAATATATATAAAGGGTTGATCTCTTTTGGGCTGTGCCTTCAAAGCCGCCTAAACAATAACAAAAGATATACATATATTTTCTGTTTGTTATTTTGCAGGAATTTTCATGATAAGATTCTAAGTCTTTGGGTAATCCCGGCTTAGTGTTGCTCATGGATTATAACCCGCCAGTGGGAATTGATGAATTGATACTGAGGCATATGATCATATCAAAACATTCACACTGTGGAAATTTTTTGAAATGCCAAAGCTGCCAGAATATGAGCTGATAAAGTTCAAAACGTGCGCAAAGGCACAGCACAGGAAATCAAGTTTTTCCTACGGCTATTACAAGACTCCAGGGAGCCTAACATTTGTGGACTTAAAAGTTTTCCCCACAAGTAATAACCCGGCGGCTCAGCATTGCCCGGGTTAAACTTCATCTGAGGCCAGCTCCTCGCTTAACTCGTGGACGGGTCATCCTGCACCGGGTCTTCGTTTTCCTGGAACTGAAGGTTGTCCACATCCCAGTTGCAATTGAGTAAGGCTTCGAATTCGGCTTCGTCATGCAAGATTGGAGACGGGTCAACATCAGGGGCAAAGATGTGCTTACGGCGTTGGGGAGTCAGGTTTTTCACCTCAAAAGTGGGCGCCCGGACTCGCACATTGTTGTCGTCATAAGCCGCCTGATACACTGTCAGATCAGCTTCGGCGGCCAGTCGGCTAGCCAATGCTCGCGATGCTTTGATGCAATGGGCATAGTCTTCTTGAGTAAATTCTGACCCGTCATCTTTTAGCTGTGGAAAGCCGCCACTCATCTCTTCTGGGCTAAGCTCGGGTGCGTAAGCCAATGCCCGGCTCAAAGCAGCTACTGTGCCTTTCTGGGTGGCTGATTTCTTCAGTTCTTCAAATTGCTGGGGGATGGTGGAGAGGCACTTCAGCACATCTTTGATAAGTTTGGGCATGCCCTTCTCACCCATGAAGGCCCTGATGGTGAAGAGGCTTCCATCATACAGCTGCTCAGTGAAGGCATATAAAGCCTTCAGTTTCAGCAAACTGTTTTCTGGAAGCTGGCAAGTTCGTTGGCCTACAAACAGATCAAATTCGTAAGTCGCCCGATGAGTCTTTATAAGACTTTGAAAAAGAATTCTCATAACATAATCGGTAAACACTTACCAAAGACGGCCTCAGTCATCCGAGCCACATGGCGTTTCAGACTGGTCAGCTCTTCCATAACGGGCTTAAGCCGGCCCTCGACGTCTTCTGCACGTTTGGTCAAGGCGGCTTGGTTAGCTTCAGCAGATTTTTTGTACGCCTCAAAATCTGTTTTGATCTTTTCTAGTTCTGTTGAGGAGAGCCGCCACTTTGTGTCAGCTTCAGCTCGGGCGTCTTGTTGCAACACCAGGTTCTTCCTAAGGTCGGTCACACTAGACTCGGCCACATTTAAAGCCTCCTGCACAAGACAATGGTCAACAGCAAGTTTATCAAATGTTAAGCCGCCAGTCCGGTTTATAATAGCACTTGGAAGCACTGAAGAAAGTTGAAGCAAGTCTCAAGCAGATTGCAGGCAATATACTTGACACTTGGGGGCTAATGTGTATCAGTTCTTTCAAAGCTTACACTACAAACAAGACCCGGATCATCTTCACAAAGATAACCCGACTCTTGGGGGCTACACATTGCTCCTCAAGTTTATATGATCAAATCTACAACAAGTTCCGGCTCATTATTTACATAATGACCCGGCCCTTGGGGGCTACACTTGGCATTTTGCTTATATCAATGTAGTAAGTGCCGGCTCATTATTTACATAATGACCCGACCCTTGGGGGCTACACGCTGATCTATTGAAATCTACATATTACTGAAGACCCGGCTTATCTTCAAGAAAATAAGCCGGCTCTTGGGGGCTATGTAAGGATATATGGAAGACAAGCAAGGTTGAATACCTCGTATTTCTTCTTCATCATGCCAACTAAGTTGGCCTCCATGTCCCGGCTTGCGGTGAGGCGGCTCAGATATCCAGAGTGCAGCTCGTCAGCAGTAAGTTTCTCCAGGTTAGGAAGGTCAAGTTTAGCCTTCTCCTTCTCAGGTGAAGGTGCCTCATCTTTGCTGATGTGCTTGGTCAGCACGTTGGAAGGGGCTGGAGCTGTGAAGGCTGTTCCGGTGATGGTAACCTCTTCTTCATGAGCAGTCGCATCTTGAGCTGTCGGTAGAGGGCTGGGCAGCTTAGGATTAGCCTCCGGATTAGCCTCAGGAATCACAATGTCAACATTCGCCGGCTCAGTAGGCTAGGGAGTTTCATCGTGGGTGCCTTGATCAGCTTCAGAGGGCTCGACTTGAACTTCAGGAGTGCCAAGCTTAGGATTCTCCGGCTCTGGGACATCCGGACGGGAAGATGACCCGCTTAACTTCCTCTTCTTAGCTTGGGCTCTGTGAACAAGGATTTCATTATAAGTCATATGCGAGGGCAACATATTAGTAAGTAGTAAGGGGATGCAAAGAAATTTATCCCGGGTTGGCAACAAGAGGAGGCAGTTTGGAGGCGGTTGAGTCGCCAGACGAAGGAGGTGTTTCCTGACAAAGTTAAATTGATCAATATGAGCAAATTACAGCACAAGACTAATATGCAGAAGAAGTGGAAATATAAGTTATGAAATACCTCGTTACGGCGCTTTCGAGGAACTGGAGTGTCGGGTAAGCCGACCACTAGGTCTTTAGAGCCGTCGCTCCGGGTCTGACGTCTAGCGTCATGTTGCCATTTCTTCAAAAGAAAGTTGCGTTCCAAGTGAGCAATAGGGTGTGAAAACTTTACTTTCCGGATGACCCGCCGTACTTTCTCTGTTGGCAAAGGTTCTGAGTCGGAGGAGATGATAGTTACCTCTGCAGCACCGGCTTGGCTTGCCTCCGCTTCACCCTGAGAGGAGTCAGCGTCAATAAGTTGCATAAAGAGAAGGCCAAGGGAATCAAGTTCTACCTCTGAGTCATCTAGCTCGAGCAGGTCCTGAGCCGATGGTTTCTTTTTACGAGCCGGAGCCCGGGTCTTAGTCGCCTTTGACTTCTTTTTGGAAGTGGAGGCTGTGTTTAGTCTTTTCTTCCAGATGGAAGAGCCGGCCTGCGTATAATAAATGTATTTGCAGAAAGATTAAATGAGGCATATGAAATGCAGCATCTAAAGGAAGAAGAGCGAAGATTGAAATACAAAGTTTCACCTCAGGAGCCGGGTTAAGAGCATAGAAGGGACTTAACCCCGTCTTGTTGCAGACTTCTTGAGGTTCTCCCAACAATGATTTGACAATTAGGTTGAGGTCCTGGTCTGCCAGGGTTGTCTGGTTGAAGCGCTGAGGGTCATTCACCTCACCAGTGTATTCACACATTAACCCGCCATGCCGGCTTAATGGTAAGATTCTCCATGGAACCCAGCAGCGGGTTAGATCAACACCAGTCAGCCCGTTAGCCAACAAGGCTCTAATCTTTGAAAACATTGGAGCATATTGGGCGCGCTCTACGGCAAACAGCCGGTCTGGGAGCTCAGTGGTGGTGCAGAGCCGGTAAGGACGATAACCCGGTAGTGGATTTTCTTCGGCCGGAGAAGTGTCTTTGCAATAAAACCAAGTATGATTCTAGTCCTTAGGGTGACTGGGCAGAGTCGCCGAGGGAAAGGAAACATCTCTCCGCCTCTGAATTGAAACACCACCAAGCTCAAGGCTTGGTCCATCTGCGATCTCCGTCTGGCAGTTGATGTAGAAAAAATCTCTGAAGATGTCAACGGTGGGCTCTTGTTGCAGATATGCTTCGCAGAAAATTTGGAACTAGCATAAATTGATGATTGAGTTGGGGCCAATATCCTGAGGATGAAGCTTGTAAAAGTGCAGGGCATCCCGGAAGAACTTTGATCCGGGCGGTGAGAAGCCACGGAGAAGATGGTCTGTAAAGACAATGACTTCCCGATCCTTGGGTTCGGGAGTGACTTTGTTGCCAGGAACCCGCCAATGGATAACATCCTGAGCCCGCAAAACTCCCATGACTACAAAATCGTTGAGGATTTCCTCGGTAACCCCAGAGCCTACCCAATCGCAAGAAGTGGGGGCTTTAGCCATGACGGCGGGTTAAATGCTGTGGAAAAGCATGGAGACACGGCGGGTTAGGAACGCTGCATGACCAAAACCGCTATGACTTTAAAACGACGATGCTACTTGGCGGGTCATTACTAAATTGTGAGCCGCCGCCAACTACAGGAATGAGGCGGATTACGTCGCTACAAAGGAGAGCCGGCAATATGATGGCGGGTCAAATAGACAGTGAATGTTGAAAATATTGCTAAGTGTGGACAAACAGTTTTCACCGACTACAACTACCGTTTTAAGATCTACGGAAGGGAACAAAAGGGAAACATTTTCTAAACCTAAAAGTGTCCGTGGAAGAACAGACAGTTCGTGTATGAGTTCCCGTGAAGGGATGATCTATGATGGATATGGAAAACACATTAAGCAGAGCGCCGCGGGTTTTTGGCTAGCGGTTGAAGGCCTAAGGGTGTTTCCTTTTTCATCTACGGCAAGAACTTCGATGAATAGGGGCGGACTCGGAAGAACACCGGCGAGCTAATGCGGATCTAGGAGGAAAAAACGAATGGAACCTGGAAGATGCAGGAGATGCGGGCGAGCGCCGGCGAGCTCTGGACAAAGTCAGGGTGATGCAGCAGCCTGGTTGAAGATGACGGTGTGGTCCGGATGGCGCGGCAAAGCAGTGTCGACAGGTTCCTGGCTTGGTGATGTTGAGGCTGAGCTACCTGAATGGAGGAATTCAACTGTGTGTCCTACGATTTGAGAGCCCAAGGCTGGAAAAAATGGCAGGTGTTGCTTGCTTGCTTCCAAGTGCAAGGTCCATGTTGAATATATGAGCAAATTACTATGAGTTTTAATTGGAATAAATAGTAATCATGATGTCAGTAACAGAGATTAAACTAATCATGCAGACTCGTATAATAGATGAATATATCGAATCTAAGGCACAAACTAGAAACATAAATTCTAGCACGATCTCAAATAGAGAAGATATGATTGCATGCGGTGTAACGAGAGCAGAACCGCCGGCGTTGGTGTTGTCGCCCATCTCGTTGATGAAGAGGTTACCGAGGTTGGGGAAGAAGTCGTCGCCCGGCAAGTAGTTGATGCGAGCAGTCGCGTGAGTGCGCACCCCAAAAACCTGATCGCCCCTTGATGGTGTCCTGGACTAGGGGGTACTCACCACGTCGTCTCCCGACCAGTGGGTTGGGCCGAGGACCCCCAGGGCGATTCACTACTAGGCCACTTCGGGCGGCCCATGATGCATACAAGGGAGTTTCCACAAGATTTGGCGCACAATACAAGGACTCCTCTAAACCCTAGGCCTACAGTGCATTATATAAACCGAGGCTAGGCTAGTCAATAGACAATCTCAATCTCATATTCATTACAACAATCTCGTGGTAGATACCTGTACTATGTACTATCCCCCATATGAATACAATCAAAAGCAGGACGTAGGGTATTATCTCCTCGAGAGAGCCTGAACCTAGGTAAAATCCTGTGTCCATGTTACCATCATTCCAAGACGCCTAGCTTAGGACCCCTACTATGAGATATGCCGGATTTGACACCGACATTGGTGCTTTCATTGAGAGCCTGCTGGCAGTCGCCGCGGTGCGATGGGAATTCAGATCGTTTCTGGCGTGATCTACGCGTTGGAACCGAGCTTTGTTGTCGATGTCGGCATCTTCGTCGCCGGCTCGCTGGTCACCTCGGCTGGACCGAGGACTGCGCTCCGTGCCGGATCGTCAAGATCGGACGGATACTTTCATCGTCATCATCTCCGATCTCTATCAAGATCACGAGAAATCATCCATGGAGCTCGGGGGCTCGATGTTGACATCGTCCTCGAGCAACCGTGCAGTTTTTCTGGACAGTGATCCGTGTTCATCGTCCCTGCCTCCTTGAGCGTCGCTTTGACGATTTCTTCGATGGAATTGTGCGGAATTGAGCCTACAATAACCCTGTAAAATTTCATCGTATTCCGATGAAGGAATCTCCGGTGATCTCCGATCTACCGGAGCCCTGTCGAATCTGGACGGGAATCTAAACGAGTTTAGGGTGAGGTATCCAGCTTCCAGCTCGGACATTGTTTGGAAGATCCCACCGTTCATCGGCTGCAGAATTCCCATACCGATCACCCTTCAAAATTTCAGCTCGATCCGACCGTTCAAACTCCGAGAAACGTCCGATGAGTTCATCAATTTTCCGATCTGTTTTCTGCGCGAAAACGAATCCGACCCGAATTCATCTTTCTTTATGAACGGGATATTGGACATCCTTTTTGAGGAATTTTTTAGGGTATTGTGTGTTGTTTTCAAACACGTGCCCACAAATTTTGAGTCTTTTCCGAGGCGATCTTTATCGTCGGGTCGATGTCAAACCGGCCCGACCACGTTGCTCCATGGATACCGACCTGCGCCAACATCGACTACGCCGTCGCTCCATCGAGCCGACGACAACCACCTCGGACCATCACCTCGGCGAGCCGACCAAGAGTTCGGCATCATGAGGGACAAATAATCATCAAGACAAGATAGTCGCCCCACGGATTGCACGGGTCGGGCGCGCCGGCATCGCCGCACGGTCACTTCTCAAGCCAGCATTGACCGCGTCACAAATTCTGACCTGCATGGCATTGCCGCGCTGTCGCTTCTTCAAGCCGACATCCACCATGCCGACCTGCTTCGACACCTCGGCTATCATGGGACTTCGGCGTCACCAGCCGGCCTGCTCTCCATCACCTCGGCTAGATCGGGGGCTTCGCCATCTCTTCATCAACCTACTGCTGGGACTTCGGCGTCACCAGCCGACCAGCTTCATCACCTCGGCCGGACCGGGGGCTTCGCCTCGCCACATCGGTCGTACTGCGTCGCCACTTCGTCAAGCCAAGCTCTTCGCTCGGGCACCTCGGGCCCTGGCTTGAGGGCAGGGACCTCGACCTGCCGCAAGCTCGGCCCGCGTCATCAACACCAAGCATATTAACCAGCTAAGTCGCTTTCATGCTCAATTTTTTTCAATTTTCAATTTTTTCGATTCGACCAAGCATTTTACTTGTATTAAATTGAAAAGTTTGTTTGTTAAAACCACTTCCTTTTCCCATTATAACTGGGGGCTTCGCCGTCACGCTGCCAAACTACTCTGTCTCCTCGGCTGGACCGGGGGCTTCGCATCGTCGCAACAATCGTGTTGCGTTGCCACTTCTCGACCCGAGATCTTCGCTCGATTACCTCGGGCCTGGGGGCTGGGACTTCAGCCAGGCCGAGGACTACTTCTTCGTCCCGCCACAACCCCGGACCGCACCGAGTACATTAACCAGCTAAGTCGTTTTCGTGCTCAGCTCTATTTGAAATTTTACTTTTTGTTCGGTTCAACCAAACATTATATTTCTTGTTAAACAAAAAAATTGTTTGTTAAAAACTTTGTTTGCTACAATGTCTTTACCCGATTTAACCGGGTCTCTTTAATTTGTATGAGCCGTTTTATAATAAATGTGTTTTCTTCTTGGTCGTGGCAAAGTCTTTTTCTACTACTCCTTTTTCCAACGCGAGTGTTTGGTCAATAGTTGGGTAGCCTGGTTTCTCTCTAAAGCCGCTCGAGTTTTGTTCGCTAAACAGGCCTCAGAGAAACACTCCGCCTTCGGGATATGGAGGTTGAAGCCAAAGGCCGACCCGCTTGGAGTCTGGAGATCGAATGTATCATGTTAAAGCACGACCGAAGCATGTATTAATTTCAAGACCAATTTTGGATCGGCACCAAAAAACTTGATTTAGTTCGGACGTCGAAGTTTTTACATAAGTTTTTTGGCTTTTCGAGCTTATGACACTTTTAAGCTATTTGTATGTTTTTCTTTTAGGGGGCGGGACATCCTCGTGACCGAGGTGCCCTGGATAATAATTTAGCTCGGGAGTTCTTTTCCGACCCACAACTCGGTATCTTTCCTGCCGACTTACACCTCGGCGTTTGCAAAACGCATATGACATCTGGAGTAGTTCCCGAGGAGATTCGATCCTCAGGTTGGTCGGCCGCACCCAACCTGAGTCTCGGGGGATGCTGTGTGTCTACAGCATAGCTCTCATAGTACAACGTCGGATGCCTTTAAAATATCGGCAATATCAACGAGGGACTCCGACTTGAGCCGAACCCACCAAAAGCCAAGGTACTCCGAGCAGTCCTCGGCAAAACATTCTCGGATATTGCTTTATATACATCAGTTTCGAATTGTGTCTACGGTCAATAGTTGGATTGCCCTGCTCCTATGATTGTGCCCTACATTCCGCTTTGTTCGGCTAGGTGTGCCAAGGGAGAACCAGTGCGATTGTACTTCCGATTTAACTGGTCAAGTACCTCAGTGGAGAAAGCCGAAAACTGACTGTCACAATGAGCGCAAACTGGTCAGCGATCCGATGACTCTGTCAAACTATAGACCGATAGAGGTTAAACCATGGGCCTTCCATAAAATTGGCCGAAGTGTTAATGGCTTGACCTCGGCTAACGCCGAACACTAACCGGGGGCTAGTAACTGGCATCCCAAACTTTAAGCTCCGATGACTAAGTGAAAGTTATAAAGCCTAGATATCTGATTGCCTCGTTTCCGCTAACACAACCGCCTCCGGGCACTGAGACGTCGGCTAAGGGTTGTCTTGTTACTGCGGAAACACCCTGCGTAGCATCTACAAAGGGATAGAAGCCGACGATGGGCCACTCTCAAAAGATAAACTCACAAAGGAGTCAAAATAGCATATAGCATAAAAGCATTTGTATTCAATATACGAGTGCTGCCTTCCGTAATCATCATTATAAAGCCATAAATATGCATCAATTTGTCTTAAGATTTTGACCAAGCTGGGTTGCCTGGCTCCTGTGCTTACCCCCTACGTTCCCGATTGTTCGGCTAGGAGGTAAAGGGAGCACCTCTGTGATTATTACTTCCGGGTCATCCGGGTTAGTACCTCAGACTGGATGAAGCCGAAAGCTAGTCATCTTAAGAATATAATTGGTCAGCAATGACGGAAGTTAAAATTTTGGTTCATTAAAGACCACAGATTTCGGGAACATTCGCCGAACTAAATCCTCAATATTTTCCTCCCACATTGATCGGAGGTGAGGTTTTCACGATCATGGTCAACATGATAGCCTGGGAAAAGGAACTTATAAAGGAACTATTTTTCCCAGAAGATGTTTCTTACATTAAATAGTAATATAACATATCTCTCCGCGTACCTTTGTTTATAAAACCGTATGGCCGGATTGCCTTGTTTGCCGTAAATCTTTGCCCTTATAAAGGCTTTATAAAGTAGGACAAACACTCCTCGGCTACTGGCCGAGGAGGTTGAAGCCGATGGTCGGTCAACAAAGTCTTGTACAATGCGGATCCGAGCATTAATGATGTAAAGTACTTGGATACATAGAATCATTACACATAAATTGTGTCAAACGTAACAAAATTTGTGTCAAACAAATATCGATCCTTAATTCGACCACCCGTGCCTAAATTAAGGCTCGGGGGATACTGCATTGCCTATTCAATGCAGCAATCCAAAGTGCAATATGGTTTCCGAGGAGATTCGATCCTCAGGTTGGTCGGCCGCACCCAACCCGAGTCTCGGAACCTACTGTGTACCGCGTTTCCATCCCTAACGTATGCTGCCGAGCAAGAACTTGATCCTCAGGCCAATTTTGCAAATCGACCTAAGTCTCAGGGGCTACTAGGATCAGTGGTTTTATTTTGATTATTATTTTTCCCTTCAGGCGCATCTCGGGTTATAGACCGACACACACCTTGAGGGCTATTGGTTGTAAATCTTGGAAGTAAATAAATTGCAGCGATCGGAAATAATTTCCACAAAAAACAGCCCGAGACCGAGGTAGTGCACCACCTCGGAACCAGTCCGGCATAAAGCTCAGATGAAAGTGGTTGGCTCCATAAAGGGCATTTCCGGCATTAAGCTCGGCTGAACTCCTTAAACTTTTTCAAGTCCGAGGTAATCTATGACACGTCGAATGCAGTCCGATGTTGGAGCTCGGACGCAGTTCGACGTAAAGATTGGATGTGAATGGATGGCTCCATAAAGCTCGGACGCAGTCCGACGTAAAGATCGGATGTGAATGGCTGGCTCCATAAAGCTCGGGAGCAGTCCGACGTAAAGCTCGGAAATTCCTCGGATGCCTACCAGCGTTGGAGCTCAGCTGCAGAATGATAGTTCGGTTGCCGACCGACGTTGGATCTCGGCTGTGAAAAGACACCTCAGACGTAGTCCGGCGATGGAGCTTGGATGCGAGAGGAGACTGCCACACGGGAAACAATTTGAGCCCGAGGTATGGCGTAAAAATTACAAGGCATTGATAAAGGCCAAAAACTTAAAGGGCTCCTCGGATGCCCGACGTGTGAAGTCTTCGGATACACCTCAGTGATCCTCAAGATCGGAGATGGGAAGATTTGAACCAGTTTTCAAGACTGGCGGCTGAAGATGAAGAACAGTTCGGAAGTACCGAGGAGCGTCCCCAACTTGAAGACCGGTTCAGGGGGCTACTGATGGTGTCCTGGACTAGGGGGTACTCACCACGTCGTCTCCCGACTAGTGGGTTGGGCCGAGGACCCCCAGGGCGATTCACTACTGGGCCACTTTGGGTGGCCCATGATGCATACAAGGGAGTTTCCACAAGACTTGGCGCACAAGACAAGGACTCCTCTAAACCCTAGGCCTACGGTGCATTATATAAACCGAGTCTAGGCTAGTCAATAGACAATCTCAATCTCATATTCATTACAACAATCTCGTGGTAGATACCTGTACTATGTACTATCCCCCATATGAATACAATCAAAAGCAGGACGTAGGGTATTATCTCCTCGAGAGAGCCCGAACCTGGGTAAAATCCTGTGTCCATGTTACCATCGTTCCAAGACGCCTAACTTAGGACCCCTACTACGAGATATGCCGGATTTGACACCGACACCCCTCTCCCGTAAAGGATCACGAGAGGCGGGGTTCCGGAGGCCTATTGTCCCTTCTCGCGGTGCACGCAAGAAGGAGGGATGAAGAAAACTTGTATGGTGGAGCAATGTTATGGAACGGTGCGAAACCATATGTTGTGGCGGCAGCTAGGATAGATGTATGCTTGTTTATATGTGCGGACCGGGTAGATCATGGGAGCAATACCACGTTCAAGTCGGTAACGCGTCTGTTAATTATTAATTAATGACTCATTAATTTTCCCAAGCAGCAAAAATATAGACAACATGCATAGCTTTGTCCTCGGCTCGGTTCATTCCCGAAACCTGACGCGGCACGGCGCGTCGTGACGAGGCGAGCGAGGAGGACGAACGCGCGTATAGGTCTCTCTTCTCATGCTCATACAAGTTCTAAATGATCTCACCTTATAAGGTGGTGCAACTCCCTTCAACTAGCGGTATGGGACTAAACATTAGTCCCACTCACAACACACACAACCATGCATGAATGGACCATGAAAATTTCAGATTTTAGTTGGGCTTTGGGCCAAAAGCCTACTAGCAAATTCCAACAATCCCCCACAAATTCTTATTGGCACATCCCATCATTTAGTTCCAAAATATTGTTTATATACCGGTGCTTAGTGGAGACTATTAAGTTGAAGTTCTACTTAGAACTTTATGCTACACTAGATCACAATTAGAATAGTGGACTATGCCTTGAACTACAAGTTTTCCGTGGGACTAGTGTCACAAATCCTTGAACAATATTGGGTTTCCGCAAGGCTTCCCCGTGGGTGCAGCGTATACGTCATACTCCAGGGCCTTTCATGAATTTATTAGAAAACGCCCAATTCTCACAGACTACGACATTCAACAGTCAAATTCATATAGATGTGTTCCTCAGGAGATGCTCTGTAGGATAGCATGTCTGCTTGCATAAATGAACCACTTGGAACATATTAAGATAAGTATCAACCTGCCATCAGGAGAGTACCGCATCTTCATGGAGTGGGATAATTAATATAGGGATGCTCTTCTCCCAGCTGACCAATAACTTGTCTCCCCCTTCTAATTCATGGGATTTCCGACCACATAGAGTGGGTTACCACTATGAACAACTCATATGGTGGGTTTCAAACCCATTTCCATCGATGCATTATCTACCACATTACGTGACAAACCCTTTATGAAGGGATCTGCCAAGTTTTTGAATGTTTGAATACAATCCAACGTAATAACTCCAGAGTTCTTCAATTTTCTGACAGATTTCAATCTCCACTTCACATGCCTTGAAGACTTTATATTATCCTTAGAATTGTTTATCTTGATGATGACAGTTTGATTATCACAGTTCATCAGGATAGCAGGTATTGATTTTTTAACCACAGGTAAGTCCATCAAGAGCTGACAAAGCCACTCTGTTTCAATAGTGGCCGTGTCTAATGCTGTGAGTTCTGCTTCCATAGTTGACCTCGTAAAGATGGTCTGCTCTCAAGACTTCTAGGAAATAGTGCCACCACCCAGTGTAAAAGCATAACCAATTGTGGTCTTAATTTTATCAGCATCAGATATCCAGTTTGAGTCACTATAACCCCGCAGTACCCTCGGATACCCGGTGTAATGAATCCCATAACTCGTAGTGCCTTTTAAATAGCGCATAACTCTCTCAAGCGCATGCCAATGATCATCTCTCAGGTTTGATACAAACCGGATTAGTTTGCTTACATCAAATGAGATGTCATGCCTCATGGCACTCGCCAAATACATAAGCAAGCTAATAATCTGAGAATATCTCGGTTGATCTCTAGCAATCCGTCGATTCTTTTGAAGCAACACACTAGCATCATATGGAGTTGCGAGAAGGCTTGCAGTCGCTATACCCAAAACAACTCAAGACCTTTTCCACATGGTGAGATTGAAGCAGTGTTTTCCCACCATTCTAATCTCTCAGCAGCTTGATGTTTAGAATTACATCAACTACTCCTAGATCCTTCATCTCAAAATAATAAGATAAGAAATCCTTAACCTCCTTGATTAAATCAAGTTTGGTTCCAAAGATCAGTATATCATCGACATACAGACAAATAATAACTCCTTGGCCCCCATCATGGTGATAGTACACACACTTGTCATCTTCGTTTACAACAAAGCCTGAACGAGTTAATGTTCTTTTGAACTTCTCATGCTACTGCTTAGGATCTTGTTTAAGGCCATATAATGACTTCAACAACTTGCACACATTTCCTTCCTGACCAGGTATTATAAAACCATCTGGCTGATCCATGTAAATTTCCTCATCCAACTCTCCATTGAGAAAAGCTTTCTTAACGTCCATTTGATTTACAAGAAGACCGTGTGAGGCAGATAGTGACAATAGCACCTGAATGGTGGTCAGTCTAGCCACAGGTGAGTAAGTATCAAAAAAGTTTTCACCTTCTTTTTGAGTGTAACCCTTGGCCACAAGCCGTGCATTGAGATTTTCAATTGTATCACCAGGTCTGAGCTTTTTCTTGAACACCCACTTACATCCCGCATGTTTGCACCCATAAGGACAATGACTGTTTTCCCAGGTTCCATTTGCTAAGATAGAACCCATGTCGCTACAGACAACTTCCTTCCAGTAGTCAGCATCAGAAGATGTATAGGCTTTTGATATAGTCATGGGTGTGTCATCCACGAGGCACACAATGAAATCTTCACCAAAGGACTTTGTAGTCCTTCGTCTCTTACTCCTTACAGGAGTTTCATTGTCATCCTCCACAGGATTCTTAACGTGTTCCATCGCAATGATGGGTCCAGAAATTACATCTAATTACTGACTAGATAGAGTAGGTATCTCCTAATTTGATGAGCTAGGCATATCCTTCATAGGAAATATCTCCTAAAAAAAGTCGCATCATTCGACTCCATAATTGTAACAACATGTATGTCAGATACCTTAGATTTTATTATCAAAAATCTGTAGCCAATGCTATGAAAAGCATAGCCTAGAAAAACACAATCCATGGTTTTTAGTCCAAGCTTGCGCTTCTTGGGAATTGGTATATTGACTTTCGCCAAACAACCCCAAGTACGTAGATAAGAGAGTTTCATATTTTTCCTTTCCCATTCCTCAAATGGAGTAATGGTCTTATGCTTTGTGGGAACTCAGTTTAGGACAAGACATGCAGTCATTAGCGCCTCTCCCCACCATGCCTTGGAGAGATCCGATGTGTCTAACATGGTGTTAACCAAATTAGTTAGAGTTTGGTTCTTTCTTTCGGCCACCCAATTTGACCGAGGTGAGTAGGAAGGCGTCCTCTCATGGATTATACCATGTTCCGCAGAAAACAAATCAAATTCATTGGAAAATAATCTCCACCAGGATCAGACCTAAGCCGTTTAATTTTTGATCAAGTTGGTTCTCTGCTTTAGCTTTATAGTTTTTGAAGAAATTTAAAGCCTCGTCTTTTGATTTCAGAAGATACACATAACAATATCTAGTGGAGTCATCAATCAATGTCTTGAAGTATTTCTTTCCACCTTTTGTCAATGCGCCATTCATCTCACAACGATCAGAATGTATAAGCTCTAATGGCACCAAGTCTCTTGCCTCCATAGTCTTATGATACTCGCGAGGTTGCTTAGCTTGCACATACACTTGACACTTGGAGCCCTTGTCAGTGGTGAATTTCGGAATTAAACTCATATTGGCTAGTCGTGCCATGAAACCAAAGTTAATATGACAAATTCATGAATGCTAAATATTAGACTCATTATCGTAACAAACATGATTAATAACTTTAGTGCAAATATCTGACAAAGACATGCGGAACAAGCCTCCACGCTCATAGCCCTTTTCAACAAATTGTCCATAATTAGATATTACAACTTTATTGGACTCGAAAACCAACTTAAAACCATCTTGACATAAACGGGGACCAGGCGAGATTCTTATTGATGGAGGGCACACGATGAACGTTCTTCAGGCACATGATCTTCGCAAAAGTGAACTTCAGATCAACCGTACCAACACCACGAACAATAGCATGTGACCCGTTCCCCATCAGCATGGGGGAAGTCCCCGTGATATGATAAGAATAAAACATGGAAGCATCAACACAAACGTGTACATTGACATCTCGGATCTCAGTGATTAGGATCACCGCAGACATGGTACAGTCCCTTCCCCTTCTTATGAGAATTCTTCTTGAAGTTGGTAGAGTGTGACGGCTTGTTCTTTGCATCAAACTTGCCTTTGCTCTGAGGTTTGTTCTTGTTGTTTTTGGGCTTGTTGGATTGGATGTTATTCTTATGACCATGTGGGCATTAGAAGCTCCCTCGGCAACTCGAGTATGTGTGTCTTTTGCTCTCGCATTCTCTTCAACATCAAGAGAGCCAATGAGATCCGAAAGGGTAAACTCCTATCTCTTGTGTTTCAGAGAAGTAGCAAAATTGCTTCACGAAGGTGGAAGCTTGGCAATGATGCCTCTGACAACAAATTTGTCAGGCAACACACACTTGAAGTACTCAAGTTCCTTAGCGAGTGATTGTATCTCATGATCCTGCTGAACAACAAAGCGCTCATCAATCATCTTGTAGTCACAAAATTGCTCCATGACGTACAACTCATTGCCGACGTCCGAGGCCCCAAACCTGGCCTCGGCACAAACCACATGTCCTTTCCGTTGTCAAATGATATATACGAATCCACAATGGAGTCGTCAAGAACACTCAGCAGGGCGCTGTTGGGGATATAACCCCACGATGAGACCCGCCCTTGTAGGGCCGGGTCATGAAATTGGCGGCTTAGCAGTGAGGCCTTAAACAGGCAAGAAGAATAAGACAAGGCCTGGAAGTGACTTGCCAGACGGGCCTAGCGGAGGCCCAGAGCCGGAAGACAATGTGTGACCCGGAGGCGTAAGCCGCCGGGAGACCGCTTGCCGTACAAGGCAAGATTAGTTAGAGATAAGGTCGGTTACTAGATGTAACCCGGCCCGGACTCATATAAGCCCAGGGCCTCGACCTGTGTATATAAAGGCGGGTTCCCTGGGCGGCTTAGGCCACGAAACCTTTGATCGAGTGCTAGGTCAAGAGAATTCCGCTCCCTTGTAATCGATACCCAATCAATACAACTCAAAGCAGGACGTAGGCTATTACCACCTTCGAGAGGGGCCGAACCTGGGTAAACCTGTGTCTTCCGTCCCGATCAACCCCTTCGAGTTAACCGCCGTAGCGATGGCTTCACCCCTAAGTCCTTGCACTAGTACATCTGCCGTGATAAAACAACGACAGGCGCCCTTAAAGAGGGTATCGATCTTCTCAAAAGCATCCTACTGTGTAGGATTAAGATCGCCCTCAGGCTTGCCCTTGGTGGCGTCATAGCAATACACGGTCCAAAACCAGTAAACTCCTATGTGTGCCACCTCTTATATTGCATCCCCTTGAAAGTGGACGGTTTTAAATGCGCATTAAAACTACTCGGAGTAAATTGCCTACAATCAAGTTTTTGGATTGTTGAATATATGAGAAAATTACTATGAGTTTTAATTGGAATAAACAAAAAATAAATCTTGACAACAACAACAAAGATTAAACTAATCATACATGCTAGTATAGTAGATGAATAGATTGAATCTAAGGCACAAACTAGAAACAAAAATTCTAGCACGATCTCAAACAGAGAAGACATGATTGCATACGGTGTAATGAGAGTTGAACCGCCGATGTTGGTGTTGTCGCCCATGTCATTGATGAAGAGGTTCCCGAGGTCGGGGAAGAAGTCGTCGTCCGAGAAGTAGTTGCTGCCAGCAGTCGCGCGAGTGCGCTCCCCAAAAACATGATCGTCCCTCTCCCATACAAGATCACAAGAGGTGGTGTTCCAGAGGACTATTGTCCCTTCTCGCGGTACACGTCGGAAGAAGGGATGGAGAAGACTTCTGTGGCGACGCAATGTTCTAAAACTGTGTGAAACCATATGTTATTGCGGCAGCTAAATAAACGTCTGCATGTTTATATAGTGCGGATCGGGTATGCGTGGGAATAAACCCACGTCCAAGTCCGTAACAAACCCATGATCCAAAAGAATCGATTAAATTAATTATACTGACTAGTATAGTAGATGAATAGATCGAATCTAAGGCACAAAATAGAAACATAAATTCTAGCATCATCTCAAACAGAGAAGTCAGGATTGCATACGGTGCATCAAGAGCAGAACCGCCGACGTTGGTGTTGTCGCCCATGTCGTTGATGAAGAGGTTCCCGAGGTTGGGGAAGAAGTCATCGTCCGACAAGTAGTTGATGGGAGTAGTCGTGCTAGTGCGCTCCCCAAAAACCTGATCGCCCCTCTCCCGTACAGGATCACGAGAGACGGGGTTCCGAAGGCTTGTTGTCCCTTCTCGCGGTGCATGCCAGGAGGAAAGGAAAGGACTTATGTGGCGGCGCAATATTTTGAAACGGTGCGAAACCATATATTATGACGGCGGCTAGGGTAGACGGCTGCCTATTTATATAAGGCGGATCGGGTAGTGTAGACGCTGAGTAATTAATGCGACTGTTAATTATTAATTAATGACTCATTAATTTTTCCGAACAACAAAGGCCGTGGCTACGATGGACATCTACCTGCGAAGATGAGCACGCGTATAAGCCTACTCTTCTCATCATACAAGTGCTAGAAAAGTTTACCTTATAAGATGATATAACTTCCTCTAAACTAGCGATATGAGACTAAACATTAGGCTCACTCACACTACACATCCACGCATGACGAACCGCACTTCGCTGGAAGTACGCGCGTGCTCCCCCTCCTCTGCCATGTTTAATGCCCCGCATCCGTTCGACGATGTGCTCATCTCGCTTCCGTTTATGTTACTGTAGATTGTCGGAAGATTCAACCTGGAGTCTGACTCCAAGCTTCAGGTGCTGATAACCATATACATGCACGAAGCCTTCTATTGATCAGTTATTTGCTGCAATTTTTTTTTGTTTCTATACATGTTCCGTAAAGCATTTTGTGGTGTAGTTAACTCTGAACCTAGCACCAATGCTGTCAAAAAAAGAAGTCTGAACCCAGCACCGAGATCAATCTTGAGTCAACCAACACCAGTGAACCTGTTTTCTATTACCGTGCCCTTCGCATAGACACGAGATGAATCTGCAGCCTTCTCTTGTCTCACATGCTGCACACGTTTTATAATTGAAGACATGCTCTGGCGACCGCACTGGCGACCGCGCGGGCGACTGCCGCCCCCCACCACCGCCGGTAGAATACCACCGCTGCTCACGAGCCCACCGCCCCCGCTGATACGTTTCCAACGTATCTACTTTTCCAAACTCTTTTGCCCTTGTTTTGGACTCTAATTTGCATGATTTGAATGGAACTAACCCGGACTGACGCTGTTTTCAGCAGAATTGCCTTGGTGTTATTTTTGTGCAGAAATAAAAGTTCTCGGATTGACCTGGAAATTTACGGAGAATATTTTTGGAATTAATAAAAAATACTGGCGAAAGAATCAACTGCAGGGGGGCCACCACCTGGCCACAAGCCAGGGGGGCGCGCCCACCCCCCTAGGGCGCGCCCCTGTGGCTTGTGGGCCCCCTGTTGCTCCTCCGACTTCGTTTCCACTCCTATATATTCCTATTTACGGAGAAAAAAATCAGGGAGAAGAGTTCATCGTGTTTTACGATACGGAGCCGCCACCACCTCCTGTTCTTCCTCGGGAGGGCAGATCTGGAGCCTGATTTGGGCTCCGGAGAGGGGAAATCGACGCCGTCGTCATCACCAACCATCCTTCATCACCAATTTCATGATTCTCTCCGCCGTTCGTGAGTAATTCCATCGTAGGCTTGCTGGACGGTGATGGGTTGGATGAGATTTACCATGTAATCGAGTTAGTTTTGTTAGGGTTTGATCCCTAGTATCCACTATGTTCTGAGATTGATGTTGCTATGACTTTGCTATGCTTAATGCTTGTCACTAGGACCCGAGTGCCATGATTTCAGATCTGAACCTATTATGTTTTCATGAATATATGTGTGTTCTTGATCCTATCTTGAAAGTTGTAGACACCTATTACGAGTTATCATCCGCATCCCCCAGGGTGACAATAACTGGGATTCTTTCCGGTGATTACCGTAGTTTGAGGTGTTCATGTATTCACTAAGTGCTAATGCTTTGGTCCGGTTCTCTATTAAAAGGAGGCCTTAATATCCCTTAGTTTCCATTAGGACCCCGCTGCCACGGGAGGGTAGGACAAAAGATGTCATGCAAGTTCTTTTCCATAAGCACGTATGACTATATATGGAATACATGCCTACATTACATTGATGAATTGGAGCTAGTTCTGTGTCACCCTATGTTATAACCGTTGCATGATGAATGCCATCCGACATAATTATCCATCACTGATCCATTGCCTACGAGCTTTTCCATATTGATCTTTGCTAAGTTACTTTTCCGTTGCTACTGTTACAAACACTACAAAACTGCTACTGTCACTTTTGCCATCGTTGCCGTTACTTCCATATTCCTTTGCTACTGAATACTTTGCTGCAGATATTAAGTCTTTCAGGTGTGGTTGAATTGACAACTCAGCTGCTAATACTCGAGAATATTCTTTGGCTCCCCTTGTGTCGAATCAATAAATTTGGGTTGAATACTCTACCCTCGAAAACTGTTGTGATCCCCTATACTTGTGGGTTATCAAGACCTTTTTCTGGCGCCGTTGCCGGGGAGCATAGCTCTATTCTCTGAGTCACTTGGGATATATATCTGTTGATCACTATGAAGAATCTGAAAGATGCTAAAACTAAGATCTACCCCTCAACTACGAGGACAGGTAAGGAACTGCCATCTAGCTCTGCACTTGATTCACCTTCTGTTATGAGTAAATTTGCGACACCACCACCTGCTAGTAATTCTGATATGTCGCAAGTAATTGATGATGCTACTTTTGCTATGCATGATGCTTATGATGATACTTTGCTTGATAATACGGTGCCACTGGGTGAATTTCTTGATGAACAAATTGCTAGAGTCAATGCTGAAACTGATGAAATTATTGAAACTGAACACTATGAGACACCTGCTAGACCTAGCTCTCCTAGATATGAATTGCCTGATATACCTGAAGGTTATGTTATGGAAGGAGAGGTAGCTAGGGTCTTTCTTGCTTGTAAGGATAGAGATGATCTTAAGGAATTGCTTCGCAAGTGGAAAGAAAAATCTTTGAATGCTAGAATGCAATATGATCCTAAGTTTGCTACTTCACCTATCTTTGTTACTGATAAGGATTATGAATTCTCTGTTGATCCTGAGTTAATTACTCTGGTTGAATCTGATCCTTTCCATTGTTATGAATCTGAAACTGTTGTGGCACATCTTACTAAATTGAATGATATAGCCACCCTATTTACTCATGAGGAAAAAATTCGCTATTATTATATTCTTAAGTTGTTTCCTTTCTCATTAAAGGGTGATGCTAAGATATGGTTTAATTCTCTTGCTCCTGGTTGTGTGCGTAGTCCCCAGGATATGATATATTACTTCTCTGAAAAATATTTTCCTGCCCATAAGAAACAAGCTGCCTTGCAGGAAATATTTAACTTTGTGCAAATTGAAGAAGATAGTCTCCCACAAGCTTGGGGGAGGCTTCTCCAATTACTTAATGCTTTGCCTGATCACCCTCTCAAGAAAAATGAAATACTTGATATCTTTTATAATGGACTAACCGATGCTTCTAGGGACCACCTAGATAGTTGTGCTGGTTGTGTTTTCAGGGAACGAACTGTTGAACAAGCTGAACTACTATTGAATAATATATTGAGCAATGATAATGATTGGACTATTCCCGAAGCACCTCCAAAGCCAACTCCGAAGAAAAGAGGTATTATATTTCTCAGTCCTGAAGATATGCAAGAGGCAAAGAAATCTATGAAAGAAAATGGTATTAAAGCTGAAGATGTTAAGAATCTACCACCTATTGAAGAAATACATGGTCTTGATAGCCCGATACAGGTAGTAGAGGTAAATTCTCTCCGTAGATTGATGAAGGAGATATTCCCTATAATAAGTCTGCTAGCCAATGCTTGGACGAGTTTGATAATTTTATTGTGAAGCAAGAAAATTTCAATGCTTATGTTAGTAGACAATTGAAACATAATGCCTACATGCTTGATCGCTTGGGAGATTATTTGAGTAGAACTGTCAATGATCTTAAGCTTATTAGTAAACATGCTTCCATGGTAACTACCCAAGTAGAACAAGTACTTAAGGCTCAGAATGATTTGCTTAATGAAATGAATAGTAAGAACAATGATCATTCTGTTAAAGTTGTGACTAGAGGTGGTAGAATGACTTAGGAACCTTTGTATCCTGAGGGCCATCCTAAGAGAATTGAGCAAGATTCTCAGAGAGTTAATACTGATGCACCTAGTCGTTCCAATAAGAGTAGGAAAAAGAATGACGATAGGACTTTGCATGCTGTTAGTGAACCTGTTATAGATACACCTGAGAATCCAAATGATATTTCTATTTCTGATGCTGAGACACAATCTGGTGATGAACATGAGCCTAGTGATAATATTAATGATGATGTTCATGTTGATGCTCAACCTAGTAATGATAATGATGTGGAGATTGAACCTGCTGTTGATCTTGATAACCCACAACCTAAGAATAAGAGATATGATAAAAGAGACTTTATTGCTAGGAAGCATGGTAGAGAAAGAGAACCATGGGTTCAAAAACCCATGCCCTTTCCTCCTAAGCCATCCAAGAAAAAGGATGATGAAGATTTTGAGCACTTTGTTGAAATGCTTAGACCTGTCTTTTCGCGTTTGCGCTTGATTGATATTCTGAAAATGTCTCCTTATGCTAAGTATATGAAAGATATTGTGACAAATAAAAGAAAGATACCGGAAGCTGAGATTTCCACCATGCTTGCTAATTATACTTTTAAGGGTGGAATACCAAAGAAACTAGGAGATCCCGGAGTACCTACTATACCATGCTCTATTAAAGGAAATTATGTTAAAACTGCCTTATGTGACCTTGGAGCTGGTGTTAGTGTTATGCCTTTCTCTTCATATCGTAGACTTGATTTTAATAAGTTGACACCTACTGAAATCTCCTTGCAAATGGCTGATAAATCAACTGCTTTACCCATCGGTATTTGCGAGGATGTCCCTGTTGTGGTTGCAAATGTTACTATTCTAACGGACTTTGTTATTCTTGATATTCCCGAGGACGACAGTATGTCGATCATCCTTGGTAGACCCTTTTTGAATACTGCAGGGGCTGTTATTGATCGCAACAAGGGCAATGTCACTTTTCATGTTAATGGTAATGAGCATACGGTACACTTCCCGAAGAAACAACCTCAAGTTCATAGTATCAACTCCATTGAAAAGATTTCAACGATTATTATTGGAGACTTTGAATTCCCTCTTCCTACTGCCAAATAGAAATATGTTATACTTATTGTTGGGGACATGCATATCCCCATTGAGGTAACCTAGTGTTATTCGAAAATTCTCCGGTTCCATGTCCTTCGGAAAAAGTTTGTCAATAAGACTTGATCAACCTTATTGATGGATTCTTTTTGATGAGCATGAGATGAATGAATTTAGAAAGCACAACTTTCTGTACCCAACTTTTATTTTCTGTTCCTTAGTTTCAATTAAGTGAAAATGCTATTATTTCTCTGTTTTCCATTTTATCTGTGCAATAGAAAAATGACCTGAAAATAAAAGTCCTCAGAATTCCCTAAAAATTTAGTATGATTTTTTCTGGAATATTTTAGAATTTTTGGCACTGAGTATGCATAAGGGGGCTGCACCAGTGGGCCACAAGCCTGCAGGGCACGCCCACCCCCCTGGGCGCGCCCCCCTGGCTTGTGGGTCCCACGTGGGGCCCCCTCACTTATTCCAGCCACCATCCACTTCGTCTTCACCCAGAAAAAATCCCACCATTGCTCAAACCCGTGTTCTAGCTCATTTTGCTGCCATTTTCGATCTCCTTGCTCAAAGCTCCATTTGCAAAACTGTTTTAGGGGATTGCTCATCGGTATGTGACTCCTCCAATGGTCCAATTAGTTTTTGTTCTAGTGCTTTATATATTGCAAATTTTTGCTGCTGTGGTGACCTTGTTCTTGAGCTTGCATGTCAAATTTGTATGGTCCCAAGTAGTTTTGATGCATGAGATAGCTTCTAGGCACTTGTGGGAGTAGTTGCTATGAGTTTTGTTTACTTTTAATTAGAGTCACTAAAAATTTCAGAATTAATTTTCAGCAAAAGAGATGATGGGGAGATTGTTAAGAGGCTCTTCGAGCAGGGGTTTTAAAGAAAAAGAAAATGAGAAGCCTAAATACAATATCCCTCGTACCGCGGAGGTTCGTCCATGTGAATGGCCAAGTGAAGCATTCCTGAGGGCGGCCGGAATTTATGAAGATTTTTATTATCTAGCAGAAAATGCAGGCATCACTGATTTCCTCAACGATAAGTGTGAACAGTATCTCCTACTTACTAATACTTTCATGCAAAATTTTCATTTTTATCCTAGGAAGAATCCTCCCATAGTAGAATTTCATTTATATGATGTACCTAAGGAAATGTCGCTTTACAATTTTTGCAATGTTTGCAAAATACCTCATGAGGGCAGCATCAGTGAACCACGTCCTAGAGACATGGAGGATTTTATTGCCGCAATCACTGTAGGGGAAGAGAGAGGGGTGTCAAAGGCAAGAGCGGCTAGTGTACATTTTCCTGTTTTACGCTATTATTCACTATTTGCGGGAAGATGTTTAGTTGGTCGCGGTGAGAGTGGAAGCCTTAGTGCCCCCGACCTCGCTATTCTGCGCCAAGCTTTACTTGCTGATAGAACTTTCAGTCTGGGCGCTATAGTGGCTCAACGGTTGAACTTAAACCGTTTAAAGGGCCCTATATTCGGAGGTATCTATGCGTCTCGTTTAGCTAAACACTTTGAGATACCTATTAGGCTTGACGAGGAAGATGAAATGCTGCTTACTACAAGACATTTAGATTATGATAGTATGATAGCACATGATTTTATTAAGAAAGATAATGATAAAAGGCTGCTTTACAACCTAGTTTTAGTCAGGGTACTTGTGAGATTATTACTCTGCCTGCTTCTTCTTTGTTCGATATCCATTCAGGCAGGTACACTATTATGCCTGGTGACATCTACCGCTATTGGGGTTTGTCGCAACCCACAGCACCTGAGCCGGCACCAGCCCTTGATCCATATCAGGCTCCGGTTTTTCAGTGGGAGCCACAGGAGGTCGCTAATCAGTGGAACCCCCAGTATCCTCCGGAGTATCCAAGAGAGGGTTATTTCCAGCCGTGGCCCTAGACCAACTTAGGCCAAAAGCCTAAGCTTGGGGGAGTACGTATTTCTCACCGACATTACATTCATGTTCACACACTCATTTCGGTTGTCGGTGTTCATACTTTTTCATTGTACCATCCATGGTAGTTTATTTCTTCTTTTCGCTTTCTTCTTGTGTGTTTAATTAATCGTGAGAAAATCCAAAAAAATTAGTTCTAGCTTTACTTTCTAGTTTGTTTAGTTGTAGTATTAAAGGAAAACCCAAAAAGATTTCTCGTTCTTCTTTTGCTTGTTGGGAGCTTTCCCGTGTAAATAGTTTTCCTTTCTTCTTTGGGTCGTAAGAAGAAGACCACAATGACATGTTGAGTGGCTCTCATATGCATTATTGTTTATCTTACATAGAGACCATATTGCTTTGCCTTCTCCTTTGAGTTATCGTTTGCAGATTCCAGCTTAGTCCAATGCACGTGCACTCTTATTATTCACATCGTTCGGTCATGCAAGTGAAAGGTAATAATGACGATATATGATGAAATGACTGAGATGGAGAAAAGCTGGTATGAACTCAACCTATTTTTTTTTTGTAAATATGATTAGCTCATCGTTCAGGATTCAGCTCATTATGGGTTGAACATGTTTGCGATGACAATTAGAGATTATAGTTACTCATGCCATGCTTAATTAGCTAAGAGTTAATAATGGTTTGTTCTGAGTGCCAACATGCATATTAAAATGGTTGTGATGTAGCATGATAGAATGGTATCCTCCTCTGAATGATTCGAGTGGCTTGACTTGGCACATGCTCATGCATGTAGTTGAAACAAAACCAACTTAGCCTCCATGATGTTTATGTTCATGGTGATTTATATCCTACTCATGCTTGTATTCAATGTTGGTTAATCTCAAAGCATGTCTATGGCTGTTGTCGCTCTCTAATTGGTCGCTACCCAGTCTTTTGCTAGCCTTCACTTGTACTAAGCGGGAATACTGCTTGTGCATCCATCTCCATAAACCCAAAGTTGTTCCATATGAGTCCACCATACATACCTATATGCGGTATTTACCTGCCGTTCCAAGTAAATTTGCATGTGCCACTCTCCAAACCTTCAAATAAATATTCCGTTTTGTATGCCCAAATCGCTCATGTAGTGACTGGGGGCTGTCAGTATCTTCCATGCTAGGTGGGTTATTCTCACGAGATGTGTTTATTCACTATCATTCACGAGAAAGTGGCTGGTATTCGAGATGCCCAGTCCCACGCTCAAAATTCAAATCAATATATAATAAACAAAACTCCCCCAAGATTGTGTTTGTATGGACGGTACCCGTGGATTCGGCCCGCCGTGGAGTGTGACTGATTTGGTGGAGGGGGAGTAAAAACTTTACTATTCTGTTTGGGAACCGCCTATAATGTATCTAGCATGGAAGATATCGAGATCTC
The DNA here is from genome assembly GCA_039707655.1 of Elymus sibiricus. NCBI lineage: Eukaryota > Viridiplantae > Streptophyta > Magnoliopsida > Poales > Poaceae > Elymus > Elymus sibiricus. The sequence continues at coordinate 339,472,308 of CM077673.1, forward strand.
TTAGTTGTTATGTTGGCAATGAAAGCATACCGCTCAAAATTATTATTATTCCCTGTTTTAAAAGTTCGAGCTCTGGCACCTCTGCAAATCAATGCTTCCCTCTGTGAAGGGCCTATCTATTTTACTTTACTGTTGAGTCATCACCCTCTCATAAAAGGCACCAGTTAGAGAGCACTCCCGTCATTTGTATGCTTTGCTATTAATTGATTTTGGGTATGAGTATGACTGGATCTCTTTTACCATGAATTACAATGTCTAGTCAGTCCTTGTTCTCCAGAGGTGCTCTGCATTTATGTTTTGCAGTCTCAGAAAGGGCTAGCGAGATACCATTATGTCATATTGTATCATGATTGTTTTGATAAAATTGTTGTCATCCGAGATTTATTATTATTGCTCACTAGTTGATTATGCCATTGATATGAGTAAATGTGAGACCTAAATGTTATTGTGAATGTGGTTAGTTCATAATCTTTGCCGAAAACCTGCACATCAGTTAGACATATTTACAACAGCAAGATCAAACAGAGTTTGTAAAAGTTTTTCTTTATCACTTTCAGTTTATCAACTGAATTGCTTGAGGACAAGCAAAGGTTTAAGCTTGGGGGAGTTGATACGTCTCCAACGTATCTACTTTTCCAAACTCTTTTGCCCTTGTTTTGGACTCTAATTTGCATGATTTGAATGGAACTAACCTGGACTGACGCTGTTTTCAGCAGAATTGCCTTGGTGTTATTTTTGTGCAGAAATAAAAGTTCTCGGATTGACCTGAAAATTTACGGAGAATATTTTTGGAATTAATAAAAAATACTGGCGAAAGAATCAACTGCAGGGGGCCCACCACCTGGCCACAAGCTAGGGGGGCGCGCCCCTGTGGCTTGTGGGCCCCTGTTGCTCCTCCGACCTCGTTTCCACTCCTACATATTCCTATTTACGGAGAAAAAAATCAGGGAGAAGAGTTCATCATGTTTTACGATACGGAGCCGCCGCCACCTCCTGTTCTTCCTCGGGAGGGCAGATCTGGAGACTGATTTGGGCTCCGAAGAGGGGAAATCGACGCCATCGTCATCACCAACCATCCTTCATCACCAATTTCATGATGCTCTCCGCCGTTCGTGAGTAATTCCATCGTAGGCTTGCTGGACGGTGATGGGTTGGATGAGATTTACCATGTAATCGAGTTAGTTTTGTTAGGGTTTGATCCATAGTATCCACTATGTTCTGAGATTGATGTTGCTATGACTTTGCTATGCTTAATGCTTGTCACTAGGGCCCGAGTGCCATGATTTCAGATCTGAACCTATTATGTTTTCATGAATATATGCGTGGTCTTGATCCTATCTTGCAAGTTGTAGACACCTATTACGAGTTATGATCCGCATCCCCCAGGGTGACAGTAACTGGGATTCTTTCCGGTGATTACCGTAGTTTGAGGAGTTCATGTATTCACTAAGCGCTAATGCTTTGGTCTGGTTCTCTATTAAAAGGAGGCCTTAATATCCCTTAGTTTCCATTAGGACCCCGCTACCACGGGAGGGTAGGACAAAAGATGTCATGCAAGTTCTTTTCCATAAGCACGTATGACTATATATGGAATACATGCCTACATTACATTGATGAATTGGAGCTAGTTCTGTGTCACCCTATGTTATAACCGTTGCATGATGAATGCCATCCGACATAATTATCCATCACTGATCCATTGCCTACGAGCTTTTCCATATTGATCTTTGCTAAGTTACTTTTCCGTTGCAACTGTTACAAACACTACAAAACTGCTACTGTCACTTTTGCCATCGTTGCCGTTACTTCCATATTCCTTTGCTACTGAATACTTTGCTGCAGATATTAAGTCTTTCAGGTGTGGTTGAATTGACAACTCAGCTGCTAATACTTGAGAATATTCTTTGGCTCCCCTTGTGTCGAATCAATAAATTTGGGTTGAATACTCTACCCTCGAAAACTGTTGCGATCCCCTATACTTGTGGGTTATCAGCCGCCCCCATCCCTACACTCCTGCCCGCCCCCACCTCCCCTACCCACCATGCCTAGAGCCAAATCCACCTGCTCGCCGCATCCCCCGGGGTCGCTGGTACCACGAATGCCTCTCCCCTTCGTATACTAGGCGTTCCTGGAGATGTTGCGGCCGCTGGACTCGATGTTGCCGGAGTTGCGCCGGGAGACGTGGGCTCGAAGATGGAGGAAGAGGGCGATGCGAATCCGCGATGACACAAGCTCGTGGATCCACTGCGTCCAGGAATGGAGGGATGCGGAGCGGGCTGCAGAGTCAATCGCAGATCCGGACAGGAGGAAGCTCCGATTCAGGTATGCCAAGACATGCAAAGATCAAGCGGATCGCGAGCTACTCAACCTCGCGCGAAGAATTTACTTCGAAGGTACGAGAGGGGAGAAATCAAGGATGTCGCACCCCACAGAGCCGCTGGCGGCATTCGTCAATTAGGTGAAACTGGAAGCCATTAGCAGAGATCCGCTCTGGGCTGCGAGATGGTGTTGCATCAATGGGAACATGGGATCCATGGTCCCTCCAAAGCCAGAGGAGGTCGACCTGATGCCTTTCCTCTCACCTGCCCCGACGACCGACTAAATTTGGAGCCACTTGCTAGCCCTGCCATCTCCAACAAACAGACAAGCGTGGTGAGACCCGTGAAACGGGTCCTTCCGGTGCCAGTGTCTGGTTTAGTTGGATCCTTCTGCTGGTCCATAGAAGATATCTTTGCTGCAGAGCATGATTGGGGGCCTGCTCCCCAAATGTGCATCCACCAAATTTTCTCATCCTACGACAGTGACCATGGATGCAAGCATGGAAGGATTTCCAGAGAGGGAAGAGGAGTTGTTCCAAATGCATATTCAGAGGCTGTCAGGGAGTAAGAGGCTGCCGAGCAGAGGTGCAGACTCAATCCAAAAACTAGTGACAAGGATCATGGTGGCAGCGTCGGAGGAGGAAGTTCAGCTCATGGCGCCACGCAGGGTCACACAGCCTACAGAGATCATCCCGTGGGCGCTAGCGGCGGAGGAGTCGCCTCTCGTGGACCGAAGAATCAGATGGAAAGCGTTCTGGAGACTCCAATCCACAGAGAGTAAAATGCTAGAGAGGAATTTTGTCGATCATGCGGAGTAATGGCAGTAAGGATTGGGGTGCCGGTCAGCTTGTGGAAGCTGAATCACCAGATATGCTGTTGGTCATGGAGCAATCTGGGGGGGTCAGGTTTTAGAAGCGGGAGAGGCCAGCCAGGAGCCAAATCCACAATGTGGCAGACGCGGGTGCCATGTCGCCCACCTTTTTGCCAACCTTCCATGGTGACGAGGCGGAGCGGTGGCATCGCCAGATGTGGGGAGATATAAAAGCCAAGCCAAAGGGAGCGGTTCCTACGGGTCCTGCTCTTCACCCCTCTTCCTCTCCTGCCGCTGCCACCGAGATGGCTGAGGGAGGGCGAGGGCGAGGCCGTGGTAGAAACAAGGCACGGCGATCTGACCACCCCAACCCCTGCATGCAAGAACAACAGCAAGGGACCCAAGGTATGCCGCCCCCTCAGCAGCAATTCTTTGGCTACGGATTTCAGGGGCCGCCTCCCCCCTGGCCTTTCCCAGGGCAATTTGCTGGCCCTTTCCCGCAGCAGCAGTGGGGGGGGCGCAGCAGCAAAGGTATGGCCCCCTTAGATCCAGGGGACACATGGAGGGATGCAGGGTGAGCATAGTGAAGGGTCTGCTGGATCTGGAAGCCAACAATAGAGCTAAAATCAATCAAAAAATCAACAGAAGAAGAAGCAGGAGGTGACTCAGAAAAATCCCCTGCCCTGTCCTGGGTTGATGTCTTACTCCGCAGTCACCTGCTACAACTGTGGAGACCCTGGACACCACAAGGACAAATGTACCAAGCCCAAATGCTGCTTTATCTGTAGGATGGTGACACACAAGGTGGAGGATTATCATGTGAAGAAGAAACCACACACTTCTGCCAAGTATGTGGGAAGTACTGCCCAAGGACTAGGATTTTTCCACCTAGAGCAGTCATATGTGAATTCCCAACACTTGGGCTGGCTGAAAAATGTGGGAATTGTCTTTGTGGAGTCTGGGGACATCACCAAGGAGGAATTGTCTTAAGAGTTCGGTGCTATCTACAAGACCAATTGGCCATGGCCTATCAACTCCCTGGATGAATGGACCTTCTTGGTCAAATTCCCTCCTGAGATTGATGTGGAGCAGGTAGCTAGATGCCCATGCTTTGGTTTGACTAAGGAGAAAACCATTGTTAAAGTGGAAGTTTGGCTGGGACATGTGACTGCTGAAACTGAGCTTCAGGTAGTCTGGTTGAAGCTGAGGAAACTTAACCCAAAGTGGTGTGAGTGGTCTGTGCTGGATCAAATCACTTCCACTCTTGGGGTGCAGCTTGATGTGGATTGGCAACACAATTTCCAAAACTTCTTTGAAACTGTTAGAGTTAAAATTGCTTGCAAAGATCATACTAGAATTCCTGGTGAAAGGGTTTTTGGCATCAATGGAAAGCTGTACAGGATCCTAGTGGAAGTTGAACCACTCACAGTGGAAGAGGAGGTGGTCATCCAAAACCCCCCTAAGGCTAACACTCAGGTGTCTATGGGCACTGACAAGAGTGACAACTTGTCCACTCATGGCACTGGATCTCATAGAAGCTCCAAGACATGATCTTAAACTGGCTCACACTCTGGGTCTGCTAGTGGCAATCCTTCAAAAAACACCAGCAGAGGCCAATGCCAAGATGACATGACCCCTGATACTCCAACTTCCCTTCTCAAAGACAAATTACCTGAAGACCTGCAAAACTCCAAAGCTAGGCTGGTGAACTTTCTCTCCAATGCTGGTGAAGAGGTTTCTGATGGTTTTGATCTGCTAAGAGAAATGGAGGGGTGGGATGATGATGATCTGGACACTAAGATCGGCTGGGATGTGGACAGAGAAGGGCATGATGGAGAACAAAGGGAGACCATTGAGATACAAGCCCAGTCACAGCAATTTGAGCATGACTTCCCCCCTCTTCCACCCCATAACAAGGGTGAGAGATGGGGGCCCATGCAAGCACTAAGAGTCAGTGCCAGGACTGCAGGTGACAACAGGCCTATTCTGCAGAAAGCACAGGAACTCAAAGAGGTGCAGAACATGGAAGCTCCTAAAAAGACTGGTATAACCCCAACTTTCTCTTTGTTTGACAACCCTGATTTCCATTCTATTGCTTCCATAGTTGGAATAGAAATTGACTCTATGGGTAAAAAGAACCAAACCAGTAGGGCTTTTGAGGATATGGTCTCTCACAGAACTATGGGTTCTGATCCAGATTTCATGACACCTCCTAGGAATGTAAATTCTAATGTAGACTTAAACTCTGAAGGCTTATGGTACTTAGTCTGTAAGAACAGGAGGGGCAAGCACCCCAGAACAAAAGTTATTTCATGAATGCTCTCATTTGGAATGTTAGGGGCATCACTGCTTCTGGTAGAAACACTTTAATTATAGACACTATAAATAAGACTCATGCCTCTATCATAGGTTTTTAGGAAACCCAAAAAGAGGTTTTCACTGAGTCTATTTTGAAGTCTCTAGTTGGTAGTAGGAGTTTTAATTGGCATCACCTTCCATCAAAAGGCTCTACTGGAGGCATCCTGATGGGAGTGGATGAAGATGCCTTTGAGGTGGTATCCTGGGCTTGCCTGGAATACTCTGTTAGCTGTGTTGTTAAGTTTAAAAAAACTAACACAACCTTTAGAGTAGTGACTGTCTATGGGTCCCCCTATGAAGAAGGGAAAGAGGCCTTCCTATCTGAGTTACACACCCTGTGTCTAGAAAACTCCCTCCCCTCGTTGTTTGGGGGGGACTTTAATCTAGTCAGGAATGCTAGAGAGAAAAGCAATGGAGTTATCAATCACAAGTGGAGTGATAAGTTTAATGCTTGGATTGAGATTTGGAGCCTCTTAGAAATTAAACTCTCTAGTAGAAAATTCACTTGGGCAAATAATCAAGCTGATCTGATTATGTCCACCATTGATAGGTTATTCTGTAACACTGAGTTAGACTTGTCTTTCCCTCTAGCTAACTGTAGGGCCTTACCTAGACTAGGAAGGGACCATACCCCCATACTTTGGGACTCTGGCACCACCCCGTGCCCAAAGAAAGGTGGGTACAAGATGGAAAAATGGTGGTTACTGAGGGAGGATTTCTCTAACCTCATCTCCAAACTATGAAATGAAGGAACCCAAGGCTCAACATCTGTGGATGTGTGGCAAGAAAAGGTTAGGAAAATTAGAAGGGTTACTAAAGGCTGGAGCTCCAATGAGGAGGCTCAGCTTAAGAGATATAAAAAAGTACTCTTGGAAGAGTTTGACAAGTTAGATATAAAGTCAGAATCTGTAACCCTTGTGGAAGCTGAATCCACTAGACTCAGGTTTATCCAGACTGAATTGAACAAGATTTGGCTTCAAGAGGAAGTCAAAGATAGACAAAGGTCTAGGGATAAAGAAATTAAAGAAGGAGATAGAAATACTTCCTATTTTCATGCAGTGGAAAACCAGAGGAGGAAGACTACCATTCACTCCCTGGATGGCCCTAATGGACCAGTCATAGATGAAAAAGAGATGCTGGAAGTAGCCAGTAATTTCTATAAAGACCTCTTTGAACTTGAAGAGAGATCTGGTTTTCATCTGCAATCTAACTTTTTCTCTGAAGATGAGAAGGTCAAAACTGAGGAAAATGAGATGCTGGAGGCCCCTTTTTCAGAAGAGGAGATAAAAAGGCAGTGTTTGACTCCTATGCTGATGAGGCCCCAGGGCCTGATGGCTTACCTTTTTTCTTCTATCAACATTTTTGGGAGCTGGTAAAAAAAGATCTGATTGCTATGTTTGAGGACTTTCATAGCGGGTCTCTGTACATATTTAGACATAATTTTGCCATGTTAACTCTGATTCCTAAAGAAGCTGATGCTACTGCCATGAAGAAATTCAGGCCCATCAGCTTGCTTAATTGCAGCTTTAAAATCTTCACTAAGGTACTTACAAATAGGCCAAACAAAGTCCTGCAAAGGCTTATAGCTAGCAATCAGTCTGCCTTCCTTAAGGGGAGGTACATTCTGGAAAGTGTGGTCACAGCTCATGAGGTCCTACACTCTGTCCCTCTAGCAAAAGACAAGGACTGGTGCTCAAGCTAGACTATGAGAAAGCCTTTGATAAGGTTAATTTAGACTTTCTTAATGAACTCCTCACCATTAAAGGTTTTGCTGGAAAATGGTTGGGTTGGATCGAACAAATCTCTCTTGGTGGTTTTGTTGGGGACAAGCTGAATGGCAATGAACGTGATTTCTTTGTCACAGGAAAAGACCTTAGACAATGTGACCCCATTTCCCCTTTACTTTTTAACCTGGTGGTAGATGTCCTCACCAGGATGCTGGTGAAAGCTTCTAATCATCAACTGATTGAAGGTCTGTGCGCTGAGGTTTGCCCTGGAGGGATCACTTGCCCCCAGTATGCTGATGACACCATTTTATTCTTAGACAAAAATTTAGACCATGCTACTAACTTGAAAATAGTTCTCAATTGCTTTGAACAAGTCTCTGGGATGAGGATTGACTATAGTAAGAGTGAGCTGATCGCCATCAACATGGAGGCATCTGAGCTTGCTGGATTTTTAGAAATATTAGAATGTGATGAAGGATGTTTCCCTATTAAGTATCTTGGAGTTCCTCTCCATTATGACAAACTTGGAAGGGAGGACATTCAACCACTCATTGATAAGATAATGAAAAGGATTGCAGGCTGGAGGGGGAAGCTCCTCTCTTATAAAGGAAGGCTTGTCCTAATCCAAGCATGCCTTGCGAGTATTCCAGTCTATTTGCTCCTCTTTCAAATTCCCTAAATGGGCAATTAATATGATTAATTCCCAAATGGCTAACTGCTCGTGGAATGATTTTGAGGGGCATAGGAAACTCCACTTAGCCAACTGGAATTTAGTTTGTATGAGGAAGGAATTTGGGGGTCTGGGCATCCCAAACCTCCAGGATGTAAACCTCTGTTTGCTAGGCTCATGGATCAAGAGATACTATGAGGGGGAAGGGAAACCTTGGAGGAAAATTATAGACCAGAAATACATCAGAGAGTGCCCCAGTCTATTTGCCCAAAAACATAACCAACACACCTCTAGGTTCTGGAAAGGAGTCAAATCCATCAACCATGCCTTGAAGTTTGGGTATAGATGGAAAATAGGAAGGGGTGATAGGGTAAGATCTTGGGAAGACACTTGGTTTGGCACATCCCCTCTGGCAGTCCAATTTTGGAATGTATATGAGATTTGTAATGAACAAACCAAATGCATTAACGAGGTATGGGATGGGACTACTCTTATGCTTTCTTTTAGAAGGAACTTTAGTGAAAAACTCAGGGAACAATGGTTTCAATCAAAAGAGATTGCGAGGAGCATCTGTTTCTCAGTTGATTCAGATTCCCCATTTGGCAGCTGGAGAGCAAAGGGATATACTCCTCCAGCTCCTTGTATCAAGTAGTTAATTTTATGGGGGGGGGGGGGGGTACAACCAGTTTTTGTTCCTGATGTTTGGAAACTCTGTGTTCCTCCTAGAGTCCATGTTTTTCTTTGGCTCCTATCAAACAATAAGCTAATGACTAGGGACAACCTGAGAAAGAGACAGATCATCAAACCTTTGGACTGTGTTTTCTGTAGTGATGATGAGAGCTACTCTCACCTCTTCTTTGGATGCATTGTTGCTAAAAATATTTGGCCTTTTGTTTGTGATTACTTTAGGCTTCATATTGGAGCCAATTATGAAACTATAGCTAAAAGATGGATTAACAACAAGAAACTCTCTACCTTGAACATTGTTAGTTCTGCAGTCCTATGGTGTTTGTGGAAACATAGAAATGCTATGGTTTTTAACAATACATCTTGGATATCCATTTCACAAGTCTGGCGGAAAATCCTCAATACTCTCAAGACTTGGGTGATCTTGGCATCCCAGAAAAACAAAGAGTCTATGGAGGATTTCCTCAAAGCCTGGCTGATTTCATCCAGGAACCCATGTTGATCCTGAGTGGCTGAATACCAAACTCATCACCCCAGCTGGTGTTGCTGCTCAATGGGGAAAACTCAAGATTTCCGGAGAGGTGGGAAACTTCCAATCACCAACCAAGAGGAGAACTGTTGATGACAAGACTGCTGCCTTGAGCCCTGTGTCAACTCTCACAGCGTGCTGGTTATCGCAAGACACAACTGCTCGCTCCCTGAAGTGCAGGAAAGGCCCAGAGATTCTTTGCTGAAGAATAGAACCACCAGGGGCTGCACCAGCCTTTTGCATTTTTTGCCTAGCCTGCGAGCTAGCCCTGCTTCCTCCTCAGCAGAATTTAGCTACTACTGTAGCCTTTGCTCTGTTTTGTTTTCAGTCCTTTCCGCCTGCTCCTCAAGAGAGCTGCCTGTAATAATATCCTACACTCGAACTGCGTTTGGTTTCATATATATGGAGCCGGGGAGAGCCTCCTTGTTCATCTAAAAAAAATTGAAGACATGCTAATTCGGTTGCTCGGTTGCAATGTGGTACCGGGTCGATGATTTATGATTACACGGAGTTTTAAAAGCTAGCTCATCTCAGATTGCTCAAGTATAGCATAGGTGTAGCTGGGAGGGGAACAAATGGATATGAAATTTATCAATCATTCCCTATTTTTGCAGTTGCATTACTTAGGCTTTTTCCCTTGTGTTGTATATCAATGAAGAATCTCTCAAAAATCCGCTTTTTGAGCAAGCACAATACAAAGAGATTGGACTCTCGGATGAGACTAAGTAGCTACCGTTCCGACGCACCCCTGACCCTATCTTGATTCAACCCCCCCCCCCTTCTATGCTGACCCGGGCCGGGTGTTGTATGTATATTAGTATATTAACTTTCTAGAACACATTTTCATTTGTCTTTACATTTCTTGTTCTCTAGGTTGTAAGAACTGAATCTTATGAACTCAAAACCAACGATAATGAGTTCCATGAGAGCATCCACAACTGAACTTGACAAATCTGATCCCTCAATCGTCCGCGGATAGTGACTGGCCAACCTTCAAATAATGCATTCTACAATCGGATAAACCTCAAATTCATACAATTACATGCAACGTAAACCTAATAGTAATCGGAGCTCGTCCGGCTCTGCCGTGCCTATGTCTGGTGGCCGGTTGCGCCCCTCGTAGTGTTGGCCTGGTCGCCGGCGATGTAGAGTAGGACATGGGACACTAGGTGGCTCACGGGAGTCGAGCTCCCCACCGTCTTTCATGTCCTACTCTTCCTCGTCGGAGCCCACAACCCGGACGGTGCCGGTTGGACGTGAGATCGATGACGGATCCCTCCTAGGAGGAGCCGACGTCTACCACGACGCAGTTGCGGCGCCTGCACTGGTTCACCATACGGGGCGCCGGAGAGTGTGACTCCTCCTCGCCAACATCCATCAGCATGAGGGCTTCCGTCACCTCCTGTGCCCGTTGCCTCGCACGGCGAGCACGACGCGCCATGTTTGCGTCCGAGGACGCCCATGGTGCGTCCTCCAGCTCGACGCACCAATGGAGGGGTTGCGCGTCTATCACCGTGTTTGGACGCTAGACGGACCGCACCGTCTCCGGTGAGGCAGTGACGACGGATCCATGCATTGTGCGGACGCAACGGATTCCCGACGGAAGGAGTTCGAGCACCACCGTCAGGCGGCCACCTCCCAGGACCGGCGGAGCACAAACCGGACGGCCATCTCCTTCTCCGGACCCTGTGGGATGAGCTCAAGATCGACGGATCTGGAGGTGAAGGACTCAGATCCGTTGCTCACCATGCCGGAGAAGGCCGAAGATCGCCGGAGGGGAATGAAAGGAAGTGAAGTGAAGTGCATAGGCTTTGGTCTGACGAGCAGATGGGGAGGAATATATGTGAGGTCGGGTGGGCCAGTGTCGGTCGGGTCCGACGTGACGGACGCGTCCGGGCGCCCCATATTCGCCACATATTTAGACTGTATATGAAAGGTGCCGGTCAGCCCGAACATTTGAGACGCGTTTGAACCACCCATCAAGACCAATTTTTCATGACAGGTGGATAAGCGGGCGCCCGGTTGTATATGCTTTGAGATGTGTTGATTGGCCATTTGACTCGAGCATTTTATCCAGTTTTGCGCACAAGGCGTATAAAGGCTCGTCAAGTGATCTTTACCAAAGTTGTTTCGTTTTGCTATGTAAATTCGTGAACTATATGGTACACGTAAATATCAATACCGAGGCCATGCTAATTCCAGGACAAAGATGGTAGCATATGGTGCACCGTTTCACCTTTTCGCCTTCTATTTTCTCGAAGTGTTTCTGTTCCAGTGATGTTTTGATGTCATGCGAGGAAAATGGTTTCCTAATAATCTCCGAGCATTGTACTCCGTACTACTCCTTCCATCTTTACATATAAGTCTTTTTAAAGATTTTATTACGGGTTACATACGGATGTATATAAGCATATTTTATAATGTAAATTCATTCATTTTATTTTATATGTTGTTTGTAATGAATTTTTTAAAAGATTTATATTTAGAAACGGAAGGAGTAGAAATTTTGATGGCAGCCGACAGATGCAAGATGCTAGCGTTTGAAGCGCCACGCAATCTGGTGTGATGTGAAGCCTCCCAGGCGATTTTTGCAAAGGCATGTTACCAACCGGGGGCAGGACGTAAATATACAAGGGGGCATATGTAAATGCACTAGTGAACTGATCCTTCCCCTCAATCTCAGATCTGGCATCATCCTATGGATGGAAGCACTGGATATTTCCCCACCGCTTAGAGCACCTCCAACAGTTTGTATGTTCAATCGTTGGTATAAGTGTTCACGTCAGCAGCCACCATCATATCATACATGCTCTTTAATGAAACGTATGTTAACCGTATGTAAAACAAGCAAACGGGTCCACTAAACGTTGAGAAATGACCATGCTTGTCTCGGAGCTTGTGTCTGAACCGTTGCTTCAAGTTCATACGATTTCATTCTCTTTATTTTTTTATTATGTGTCATGTCATTAAAACTATCTTATGTAACAATTTTACCAATGAGATCATACGATTATTGAAGATGACCTTAAAAAACAGCCCTGCTACCCATGTCACGGCTAGAACCATCTAGGCTCGGTTACCTACACCTGCATGCTGGATTTTTTTTCAAAACTATGACGTATTTTATAGCAAATTCGGAAACTATAGGGCCGAACGCAAAAAATTCAGAAATGTGACCCCGTCGGCCTGCGGTGGGCCGAAGGGTGGCCCGTCGGCCTGCGGTGGACCGAAGGGGGGCCCGTCGGCCTGCGGTGGACCGAAGGGGGGCCCGTCGGCCTGCGGTGGACCGAAGAGGGGCCTGTCGGCCTCCGGGCGGCCGAAGAGCCCTGGTCGCCCTCCAGGCGGCCGAAGTGTCCCTGGATAAGGCCGAGCCGCTCCTTTCTTCCTCCTCTGCTCGCTAGCTCCTCTCTCTCTCTCCCGTTGCTCTCTGGTGCTTCCACCCCCGCGCCGATCTCTTCCCTCGTCCACCCATTTTCCTATCCAACCTGCAGAAACAATAGATCATAGCATTCTCCGCCGGCCTACGGTATTTTTTTCCTATGGGGTAGTTTTTTGTGCGTGAGGAGGAGCCATGGTGGGGTGGAGGAGGTGTGGCTGGTGAGGAGGTGGTGGGGTGGAGAGGAAGAAGAAGGGGACACAAGCGTCGAAGGTATACCAATGTCGTCACAAATTTTCTATGAGCTGTACAGTGTATTTAGTGTACATAGTCATTTTAGCGGATAGTTAGTGTAGCCGGTAATAATTTTGTTCGTTGCGATTAATGAGAAGGTGGCAATGTCTGACAGGTGAAAATGTCTGAATCAGTAATGGCTTGCCCCTTTTGCCGAGCTCCAGGTGGCCCTTGTTCTTCCTTTGATTCTTGTGTGTCTGTCTTCACTGTGGTACTGGATCGTCGCTGTTCAAGGCGTGTTGTAAGATTCTATATCTTGTTTATCTGATTGTGGCATATGGTTGATGTTGTTTTGGTTTGAATGTATTCTAATGCCTTTGTTTATATGATTATGATGTTTGCTTCCATTCTTTTTGTAGTATGTTCCGTGCAGTGTTAGATCACATCTTGCTCAGTACATTGAGGAGTGCAGAGCTTTAGCTATTCGGAGGGGTGACACAGATATTGATCTTGCTCTTCACAGCAGTGAGGGTAACTTATATGGTGTTCTGTTTAGACATGGTCGGGTGAGCAGTAAATTCCATGGTCCTTCCTGGGAGGAACTTGTGAATGATTATGGTCTCCGTCATCGTGACATGATGACTGTTAGGCTTGAGCACTATGGAACTATGATTGGTGTTGATTTTCATTGGGATGGTGTTATGTTGTTCCCTTTACCCTGTGTTGGTAAGTTTTTTTTTTGAGTGATTTTAAGTTTTGTTTCAGCTTATACGTTTTGCTGTTCTGCTCAATTTGTGAAATTATTTTTTTGTAGCTCTTGAGGATCTGAGTGAAACTGAGAGGGAACTTGTTGACAGTTGTTTTTATAGTCGTGGTGTCAGTCTGAATTATCAGCAAATGTATTTCATGTCGCGACAGCTCTTTGATGACAACTACATATTGTGTACTCCTTTTGTTCATAGGATTGATTCCATGAATGTTAATGGTCAACATATGGTGAGCTTTGTTTTTGGCTACTGTTTATTTATTTGTTCTTTGCTCTAGTATACTGTTTTAAATTTGTAAGCTGAACATCATATAACTTGATGTTTTTTGTCAGGTTATTCCGAGCATGGTTGTGAGGAGTTTGATGGATTTTTTTGTCAATTCCTAGGACTGGTTCTTTAACTCTTGAAATTACTTTGGATTCTGAAGATGATGATATATCTGTGAGCATTCCTTGTTCCTACTTTATTGGCTTGGGTGGTAGAATGGTGTTCAGGAAGGAAGGTTTCGGTAATTTTCTTCGGGCATCGTCTATTGAAGTAAACAATTTGGTGCTCATAACCTTCAAAGAGCGTGATCAGGAGCTTGCTGTTGTTTTCAGCCCTCTGCCGCAGTGATCGTACTTATAGACTGTGAAGTACAACATGTACATGGTCACAGTGATTGTTAGGTATCCTGTTGATTGGGCAGCATTGGGAAAACTATTCGTCTGGTATAAATTTATGATTGGACATGGAACCGGGTGTTGGTGTTATTTTTTGTACTGAAGTTTTTTTCCAACTTTGTACTGAAGTTTTTTTCAACTTAAATGCATTATAATTCCTGCACAACCATTCCCCCTCTTTCACATTCCAACTTTGTACTTTCCCGCAACCATTTCCCGACATTCTATCTCGTCATTTTCTTTTCCCGCCTTACCATCCTGCCATTTTCTTTCCATACATAAAATAGACATATGTCTCATACATAATTAGATAGTCATGTCTCATACATAGATAACCATATCACTGCTGGGGACGGCGACGAATCTTGGTCTTCCTCGGACGAGGACCGGAAGGCGATAAGCGCTCAGGCGGTGGACGAGTCTCACGATGACCACGACCATAGACCACCTCGTCTGTCAGTGTCTGTGTCTCCTGCGTCCATGGTGGTGGTGGAGTGTGAAGAACTGTCTGCGAGAACTCATAGGTGTTTGCAGCTCGGTCATCGTCGTCGCCGTCGCCGTCTAAGAACGAACCAGCACCACTAAGCATCGGTGACTGGACTGAATGCATGAACGGTTGCGACTGGCTGCCGACTGCGGTAAAGTAAAACATGTAAAAAATTGATTTGCGAACCTACAATGTTTAAAAGAATGTACAAAGTAGTGTTACCTAGGTCCATCTGATTATGCCAGGAAGATCTCCCTGGTTGTGAAGGAGGTGTCTGCTGGTAGAAATAGCTCGCTGGTTGTGAAGGAGGTGTCTGCTACCAGGAAGAGCTCCCTGGTTGTGAAGGAGGTGTCTGCTGCCAGGAAGAGCTCCCTGGTTGTGAAGGAGGTGTCTGCTGCCAGGAAGAACTCCCTGGTTGTGAAGGTCATGGTTCCGAACGGTGCACAGAGGGTCGAGGTTCTGAACGCTGCAGAGAGGGGCGTGGCGGACGATGTGCTGGACGAGGAATAGCAACATCCGAAGATCGTCTACATGTAACAGCTGCGTAAATCCCGCGTAGCTTCTCATGAAGACCCCTCAACTATGAGACGTTCTCTCGCGGTGGGATATTATCTCCCCTCTCAAAGCGTTGCATTAAAGAGGAAACCTGCTCTAGCGCCTCGCATGTCAAGTCACCCTGTACACGGAGAGTTAACCAATTAGATCATCGTTGTATGGCAGACAACACGAATAGTTAACCAATTGTATATGTTCAGGTTAAGAAAAAACTTAACATGTGAGAACCATAGCACGTACCGCGTGGTGTCTGGTCCCCACAACAGAGGCAGTTGGGAACAGATCGCTGGTGAGAGGGGCTTCGATCTGATCAGGAGCTGCTGATGGAATGAAGTAGATCCTCGTGCTATGCCGGTAACGCTGCAGATACAACCCGAACTTGTCCCAGTCAAAGGGCCGAACTTCATCCCAGATATTTGTCGGCGCAGTAGTCCATTCGTCCACGTAAGGGCTAATGTCGCGAAGCCAAGAATCCAGGGACTTGTTTCCTCCTGCGCGACTATACCTGAGATTGAAATGTTATATTCTGAATGCAGACATGAGAACTAAAATAGTATTACTTACTTGTGCACGTGATCTGGTAAGTGTGGAATAACTGGAATGTCAGGCTCTTGGCATAGACCAAACTGTCTCATCACCCTATGAAGATCCATCTCCTCAACCGTCACGTCGAACACCAACTTGGCATTGGTCATCCAATAGTGCCGATCTCTAGTGCACAATCCAGAAATCCCAGCTGGACACCTGGATAATATAGCCTGATGGGAGTATGGCTCCCAGATAACTTGATCCTCGTGCAAACTATCAAACTGCGCCGTGAAGGAGGGGTAGCAGCCCCTCACCTGGCTATGCGCAAACTGTCTCTGTGCATGACAACAAATAAGCATTAGTAATTCTATTGAATGGCAAGAAATAAACATTAGTAATTCATATTGTTACTTAATATGAAAATACTTCTCTCCGTGCCCACACAGATCCCATAGTAGGCAAGTCGCCGATAGAAGGCACATAAGTACCAGCCATGTCCTCAAAACCAAAAGGTTTATCAACGCAGACATAGGGTCGACCAATAGGGAATCTCTCGTATGACCAGAGCTGCAACAATAGTGGACATCCAACAAGAGCTGATTTTCTAGACTTCAACACGCAAGCTTTGCACATGCCTCTGTACGTAGCCGCTAACACAGCAGAACCAAAACTCCTCTGCAGAATGTCCCCCGGGCAACGTGCGTCAGCTATCTCTCGTGCAATACCGATGAGTCGTGCATCGACAGTGGTCACGTGGTTCTCCGTGAACATCGTCTTGCCGAACAACCACATAATATATGCCTCTAGGGATCGGTCAATCTGTGCCTCTGACAACTGACCATCGGGATATCCTAAGGAGACAATCTACATAGAAACCAAACGATTGTATGAACTATGCAATGAGGACAACAATGAAAACAACATTTTTTAAACATGTCGTGAAGGTTACCTGAAACTGGCTCAACCACCTAAAACGAGGCCCGTGACGATCATTGTCTAGGACCGATGCAGTTGGCACCGCAGCCAAAAAACGGGCCTGCATCGATGCTAGCCAACCAGGTTCTGCCTATAAAGGACCTATGGCAGCACCGGCCAGAGGTAATCCCAACAAGTAAGACACATCCTGTAAAGTAGGCGCCATCTCTCCCTAGGGAAAGTGAAACGTATGTGTCTCTGGTCTCCATCTATCTACTAAGCATGTAAGGAGTGACCTGTCGTAAGAGAAACGTGTCACTTGCCTCTTGTGTAACTGCATTGGTTCACCTGCCTCATCCAATTCCGGATGTTCAACCCACTCATCCAATGTACCCTGAACCAGCCGTGCCAAGGGTAGAAGTCCAGCCCAACTTAACCTACAAAATAAAGAGAATGTAACATACAGTTAGCGGCTATCAAAAGGATGTCAAACATAGTAAGTCATTATACCGACACATACCTATCAACCCATAAAGGGTGTATCATCCATTTAGACTTTGGGGTGCGAGTGATCAACACGTCTAAGTTCTTGCCCGCTTCCATAAGTGCGGCCCGGTGCCCTCTATCGATATTACCATTAAGCAACGGATACGAAGCCATATCTGCAATTAAAACGTAGTCCAGACATATTACAAATTAAAACATAGTCCAGACATATTACAAATTATAACATAGTCCAGACATATTACAGAATAAAACATAGTCCGACATATTACACATTAAAACATAGTCCAAACATATTACAAATTAAAACATAGTCCGACACATTATATAGCTTGTGAGTTATTTCTTCCTTGTCCGCCCCTTCGGCCTCGACTTCCACGACCACCACGACTACCACGACCACGTCCGCCTCTTACTACTGTTGTCGCAGTCGTCGATGTGGAAGCACTCGTCGATGTGGAAGCACCGTCTTTGTTCAGGTCGGGACAATATTTCATCCTATGCCCATAAGCCGCGCATAGCAAAAATTGTCTGGTTGCTCCACCGACTTTAGATTGGTTCATATCGTTATGGATGCGCTTTACCTTACGTCTGCCCCTGCTTGTTCGCCGAAGTTCTGGATCCGGGATGTATACTCTCTCCCCATCGTTTACCTTGTTGAAATTGCCGACGACTCTAAACCCTGTCATCTCACCTGTTCAGACATTGAGTACTGCATCTTTTAAATAGTATGGGGACACGAAGGAGATAGCGTCCAACTCAATCTGGCCACAGGCAGCCAACACATGTGAGCAAGGCAGGTGCAACAACTTCGGTTTGTTGCATGTACACTCACAAGTTGGATAAAATTCCGTTCCAATTTTTACCTCGTGTGTCTTCACCTCATTTGCAGAACCAAAACCATCAGTAGGAAGCTAAACCTCATACCTCCTTTCCTGATTACCTATGAGTCTGACAGTGTGCTTCTTTGCTTTCTCTATCTTCTTTGCCATGTACTCCATGACACGGCTACAATAAGGTGTGTTCTGATTATCTGCAATATGCTTCTTTGCTAACTCGTGCCTTTCTCTAAAATATCTCAAAGTGCCATGGAATACAGCCTCCACAATAGCTGTGAGTGGCAATGCTCTATTCCCTCTGAGTACAAAGTTATACACCTCTGCAAGATTGGTTGTCATGTGGCCATACCTAGCTCCATGGGTGTCATGCAGCAAAGACCAATTCACTGGAGGCTCTTTCTCTATCCACTCAGAAAAATTCTTTATTGCCCTGCCCTTCTTTCTCTGAGTATTAGGAGGGTCAATTGCTGGCAAGTCACAAAGACCTACTGGTTCCTCTAGCTCCGTGATGAGTGCTGCTAATTTAACCTGGTCTTTTTCCATTTTCTTCCTGGCACAGACCTGCTTCTTAGTAAACTCATCTAGTTTTGACCAAATAAATTCGTATTTGCGCTGCTGGTTCTGCTAGCACAATTTTTTGAACAAGTTCATCAACCGTTTGTTCTTGAACTGTGAGAAAAAATTAGCCCCAAGATGGCGCATGCACCACCGGCTCTGCAAGTCCTTCCAAGGTGTTGGTTCGTCAGCTGTTGGATTCCTTAGTGTCTTCACGGCCTTCAATATACCAGCATGTCTGTCATGAATGACACACACGTTTGGTCGGTCCTTCACGATCGCAATTTTAACTTGTCAGAAGAACCATACCCAGCTCGGAAAGTTCTCACCCTCCACAAATGCCATGGCTAGTGGGATGATTTGATTGTTCCCGTCCACACCAATAGCAGTCAGGATTTGCCCTTTGTACTGACCAGTCAGGAATGTACCATCCACAAACATCACAGGAGGACAATGCCGGAAAGCTTCGATGCACATAGCGAAAGAGAAGAATACTCGTTTCAACACCTTGAAATCTGGTATACTCTCCAACCTCGTGTGTTGTATGTTAACATAAGTGCCGGGATTCCTCTCCTTCAGTATGTCAAGGAGACGGACAACATTATCATATGAGTCGAAGAACGTCCCAAACCTTTCCTCCATAGCCTTCTGCTTAGCCCTCCAAGCCTTCCCATAAGGAATGTCATAATTCCATCTGACCTTCATTGCTGTCTGGATGTGTTTTGCTTCCATATCTTTCTTCTCCACTATCTCAGTATACATGAGTTGCGCAATGAGAGTTGAAGTCAGGTTTGGATGACGAACCAACAGGTTTTTCCTCACACAATTATGTGGGACCACATTGGTGACAACCCAATGGATGTTATACTTCGGCACGTGCCCGTGCACCTTCGCAGGACAACCTGTTTCAACACACTTCACGGTATAGTTTGTTGGACTCGATATGTGTGTCCGGAAAACCATCTGCATAGACATAGCCCACTTTATTACCGCATACTTCAATTTTTTCTTTGTATCAAACATATCCCCTATCTGGACTTCGTTCATATTATATTGCCATGGAGTCTCATGGCCATCGTTGACAGTAAGGCCGGTGGATATGTCCTGATCCCATGCAGAAGGAATCGGTACCTCCACTTCATCCTCGGAATTTTCATAATCCAGATCCTCCGCAAATCCATCCTCGTCCTCTTCCTCCATCACCCTCTGCATTTCATCGCCTTCCTCATCCCCATCAGCAACACCAGAACCAGCTAATATTATCTACTGAATACTCTGCCCAGTATCATGACCACAAACATTGTGTGGCACGTAGTCTGACTCTTTCTCGGCTTGGCTAGCATCCACATCCGGTGGCTGTGACCCGGATAAATAAATCTCGTTAGCCACTTGACTACCCTGGCCTGGTTCATACCCCACGTGGAGTTGTACGGTATTCTCCTCCTTCGCCACTGGTTGCACTAGGGCATATGGGTGGATTCTTCGGTCTCGGCAACGACTTAACAGGGTCACCCAATGCTGGCTCCTATCTATCGGCATCAACTCCCACTTGACATTTTTACAGGATTTGGTCCACAATGCATGAATACTGATGGAACATACTTCAGGATCCAGCCCAAAACTAGTAGTCAACCAGTGCTTCAACTGTCTAATGTCCAGTCTGTCCGGGTCTGAAAGTGTCATGACGCCATTTTTAAACTCGCTAAGATCAACCCCCAACTCATTATATCGAACATTACCAGGGCCGTAGTAAACAGTCAAATTTACTGATTCAGACATTTTCACCTGTCAGACATTGCCACCTTCTCATTAATCGCAACGAACAAAATTATTACCGGCTACACTAACTATCCGCTAAAATGACTATGTACACTAAATAAACTGTACAACACATAGAAAATTTGTGACGACATTGTTATACCTTCGACGCGTGTGTCCCCTTCTTCTTCCGCCTCTCTTCAATTCAGCGGCACCGGCCACCTCACGGACTCCTTGCACCACCGGACAACACCACCGGAACTCCTCCTCACCACCACCTCCTCCTCCTCCTCACGCACAAAAAACTGCCCCATAGCAAAAAAAATACCGTAGGCCGGCGGAGAATGCTATGATCTATTGTTTCTGCGGGTTGGATAGGAAAATGGGTGGACGAGGAAAGAGATCGGCGCGGGGGTGGAGAGTACAGAGAGCAACAAGAGAGAGAGGAGGAGCTAGCGAACAGAGGAAGAAGAAAGGAGCGGCGTCGGGCTTAGCCAGGAGCTCTTCGGTCTCGTGCCGGCCGACGGGCCCTTTTCGGTCTCCTGGAGGCCGACAGGCCTCTTTTCGGGGGCGCGGCAGCCGATGGGCAGCTCGTCGTCCCACTGGTGGCCGACCAGCCCTCTTCGGCCAACTGCATGCCGACAGGCCCATCTTCGGCCAGCCTTCGGCCGACAGGGTCATATTTCTGGGTTTTTTTCGTTCACCCCTCTAGTTTTCAAATTTGCTATAAAATATGTCATAGTTTTGAAAAAAAATCTGCATGCTGCAGCAGACGAATCTATATACCACTGGCCAAAAATTTGAGTTCTTACTGATAGTCTGACACGTTTTGATTTTTGATGATAGTTTCTGTCATGCACAATTTTATTTTGAACTACAGGTTACTTTTGCGTGGCCACGTCCCATTGCTTGCATGGGCCAAGTGTCGCCAACTATGCCATCAAGATGGACGTGATATCTGTTAGTCGGCCAGAACTTGATCTCGTCTTCATGGGCGATTTTTTTTTACGAAAAAACTTTCAATCTATTCATTATTTATTATAGCAATACAACAAACATCAAAAATAATAAAAATTGCATTCAGATCCATAGACCATCTAGCGACGACTACAAGTGCTGAAGCGAACCAAAGGCACGTCGTCGTTGTCACCCTCTCTCATCGAAACCGAACAAAACTTGTTGTAGTAGACAGTCGGAAAATCATCATGCTAAGGCCCCATAGGACCAACGCACCAGAACAGCAACCGCCGCCGATGAAGATAGACGTAGATTGAAAGAATCCAACCTAAAGTCACACTGACGTAGACTGGATCCGAGTGGATCCACCAAAAACAACGATTGACCGGATCCTGCGAGATCCGTCGAAGACACACCTTCACACGCACTCCAACGATGCTAGATATACCATCAGGACAGGAGCTAGGCGGGGAGACAATTATTTCATCTTCAGAGAGCCGTCACCGTCTTGTTTTTCTGAACAGGACACAAACCCTAGCGAAACACAAAGAAACGCGTAAAACCGGAGCCCTCCCATCGACAAAGGACCGGGATCCACCGCGCTCCCATGGCCCTAAGGCCACAGGAGATGAGGTAGATCGGCGGCGCCGCCGGCAGGAGGCAAAAACCCTACCCGCCTGCTCTGATCGCTAGGAGGACGAGCAAAGGGGTATTCTGTACGACTGGGCGGATGATTGATTATGAAGATTTTTATGGGCAAAATTCAAACCAATATTCGTGCGTGTTTTATCCTCCATTGCGGTTATACCATTGAGCCTTTGTCCATAGTTGACGCCCTCCCCTGTCACACTGTCGTATCATCTATCATGGCTAGATTCACTCCAAACCCACACGTAGAAATACACAAAAATTCTAATGCCCAGATTATCTTAGAGTTCTCACAACACGGTGCAACTTCACGGGCATGCATGTATGCCCGCGACAATGAAACCAACATTATAGATGGTGTTCCATACAGGTTCCATTCCGATCCAGTTTTACTTCACTTAAAAAGAATCAGTACTAACCAATGTCTCATGATAAGTATCAGGAATTTACCACTCTTTTTATGACGCCAGTCAGCTGTAGAACAAATCTTAGGTCTTTAGTGCGCTATGAAGACACGCTCTTGATAGGAAATCCATCAGAATTTGTATGTTACACTTGGGCACATAGGGATACACCTGTGCCTTTCATGAAATACACTAGCGCCGGGAGCACGGCGCACGCCGTGCCCGTGGTAATTCCCATTTAAAATTTGCTGCAACTTTTGCTGACATTTTCTGCGCTCAAACTATTCATGGTTTCATCCATATCTCCTGATGCAGAGTCACCTGGGACTTTGTCTGAATTGATGTCCATAGTTTCACGTTAATAGAGTGATGTAGCAGCGCGTCTAATAAGAAATTTCAAGAGTTGGCAACAAAGAAAAACAAAAATATTAATCCAGGACCAACATAACTGAATAAGATTGTTATTTTCTCCATATTTTACTATCTTGACATATGAAAATAAAGATGACATAGAAAAGTCAGAAGTAACCTATATATTTATATAGATGAAGTATATGCACAGTTATTAACTCAGAAGTTGAGACCTGCACGAAATAAGGTCAACATGCAGCTTATTACCGAAAAAGGCTTTCGCCCCGCTTTATATATAAAGCAATGATCGACATACAGAATGCAAACAACCCGACACCACACACACCCAAGGCAGATACAAGGGGCTGACGATCAGCAACACTACTCCAAAACACCAGAGCAAACAACTAATAGACAGGAGCATCGCTAAGGTACTAAGGAGCGCTCCAACGAGAACGAGTCGCCGTGCGGAGACGAAGCCGAAACTCGACGACCCAGGAACTCCAAAGCGGTGCTTCCAAGAAAGAAACGACACCGGAGAGCCGCCACCGCCCGATCCACTGAATCGAGGTTTTCACCCGGAGTATCGCGAAGACGCAGGGCTACCACGATGGAGCCTTCAGGAAGGGAACGACGCATGGACGCCGCCGCCATCGGTCTGGTCCAGACCAGACGAGGTTTTCACCTTGGCCACCACCCTCCGCCTCCGCCCGGGATGTGGCACGACAGGAGAGCGCCGGCCGCACCACCATCAAAGATCGTCGAAGGCCCGCCCCATGCCACCCATGCGGCCATGACAACGAGCCTGTCAGCACCCGAGCCGCGAGCTCCGCCCACGAGCTAGCAGCTCCCGCCACCAGGGCCGCCGCCCCGCTTCCAGACACTCCGGAAACCATCAAAGGTGTGAACTTTGAGCAGACCGGCGGAACCCAAGCATCATCGGAGCCGCCGGTGGCCTTCCCACCCCGAACATCGATCTGCAGCCAGGAGGTCAAGGCCTGGAAGAGGGGAGGGGGAGCGAAGCTTGTCCGGACCGGCGCCCCCTGCGCCAGTGACGGGTAGTCGGTCTACCCGTCCCTCCAACAGCCTCCCCTGCGTCGCCCCTGACGCCCTACCGCGGCCTCCAGCCAGATCCACGCGAGAAGGGGCAGTCACCTGTCCGCTGGCGAGGGCCGCCGGAGCAACCGCCACCCGCCGCCGAAGAAAGCCTCCAGAGGAGCCAGCACCCTGACCCGCACCACCGCCGTGACGCCGGGGCGCCCCGCCGCCAGGCACCATCTCCTGAGCCGCCCATCGGCCGCCAGGTCCGCCTCGAACAGAGCTGCCGCAGCCCGCGCCGCCGCGGGGCAGATCCAGCCGAAGCCGCCGCCGCCACCCCGGCCACGCATCCACCCTGTACCACCAGCGTCCGGCCCTCCACGCCCAGCCTGCAGCTCCGCAGCACCGCTACCGAGCACAGCCGCGCGCCGCAGCACCCCGGATCCGCGCCGCGCCGCCGCCTGGGAGCGCCCGCCCGCGCAAAGCCCCCACAAGCGAGGAGAGAAGGGGTCCCGCCGCCGCCAGCACCCACCGGGCTTTGCCCGGCGGCGCGGAGAGGCGGCGGCGAGGGGAGGGAGGGGAGGGAGGGGGACGCGCGCCGACGGCTAGGGTTTTCCCCTCGGTCGCTCGCGGGAGCGACGCGAGGGGAGGGGGGGGGGGGGGGGGTTATGTTCAGCACGGTTATACCCACATGCAGCTTTATTTGTGCACCAAAGCTGACAGCCTTCCCTTGACTCTCCGGTTGAAACTTGTAGTTGCTTGACAAAGTCTGTGTGAGTAGAGGAATACTTGTTAATTAGCAAAATCAATAGTCCACAGATAGGCACCGTAACTGTGGTACAGGCAGCACTCATGGGCAGAGATAAACAGAGTCCAAGCAGTAGACAACTACACAGCGATAGAGGACGTATTGACATAAGGCAAGCAGTAGACAACATGGGAACGACGACAGAAAGACGATACCTTTTCTGCAAGAGGAAAAGGAAACTGTGAACTAAGAAGATGAACAACAGTATATTAAAATCATGCAAAAGTGGGGGGAAGTCAAGACAATTCGAGGAATACTGATACACTGTCATCTATTAGTTTCAGTGATGATTTTTTCCTCGAGTAAATTACGATAGTTATATAATGCAAACAATCTGGAGGGAAAAACAGATCGGCATGACCAACATGGTTAGTAGTCCTTGATATAATGCTGCAACTGAGAGACGCCTTGGACAATCAGGTTCATGCTTGTAAACGGTGTCATTATCATCGACTACTGTATTTATCATCGATTACTGCAACACATCAGCATGACTAACATGATGAGTTAGACTTATTAGTCATTTTCCCTCAAAAAAAGAACCTGCTAGTCATTACTTTGTCTGCAATGTCCTGCCACACTAAAAAATGTGGAGATTGTCCATATATTTTCAGTCTTGATGGACAAAACAAAATTTATGACTCGCATTCGTTTCAGATCATAAGCGTCAAACAACAGAACAAAACATTGTATAATTATGTTATCATCACAGCTTTCGGAATATTTTGTGCAAGCACATGTATGATATTTCCAAAAAAACGTGCATGACGTAGAAAGAATACAAACCTTCATCGTTGCAATTTTGTGCTTTGTTTCCTTCCCAAATTCTATATCGCCCATGATTCTTTTTATCTTCTTTATCCTTTTGTGCTTGCTGAACACGATTTTACATATTCAGTTATCTTGCAAAAAATCACATTTAAGGAAGACCTTTGGATGAACATTACCTCAGCCTTCATCTGATCTGCTACCAAATCTTCATCTACAACTACAAAATAACCTAAAAGAGGAAAAAAGAAAACAAATTATATGTAGCCAAGAAGAAATCCGAGGTTTGAAACATCACTCGATTTGTATAATTTTAATGAGCAGGCTCGTCGGAATGGCCAACAACTGCAATACTGAGCGACCGCATAGCAAGCAACAGGCCGCTGCAGACCAGTGACCAAGGAACCAGCAGCCATAGCTCCTGCAGCAAGACATACCTACGATGGAAATCCACGACAACATATCGAAGATAGAACTAAGTAAATCCAAGGAGGAACCCGGGGAGAGAGTTGTGGCCGATGGCATAGATAGTTATGAAATTGAACAGTTATGAAAATGAACATTACCATAGATAGCTAACCCTCCTCTCGTTACAAAGTCTGGCAACATTAGTAACACACATTGTTCGTAGTTCAGCTGCAAAGCTGACTCATGAAAGCTAGAATCAATCGCCGACAAAGTGATTTGATTAATCAGAACCATGTACTATCCCAATCTAAATTCACTGTGATTGATTAAATTGGGGAACCTGTGGATTCCACCTCGTAGATAAAAAAGATGCTAGGATTTTGTCAATGAAGCGTTTCAATTGAGATAAAGCACTGATCAAATCAAATTCATTAAGGTATGCAAAATTTATGTCTAATTAAGACCATACCATGAGGCCATAGGCAAAGACAGAGGAAAACGGCGGCATGCCCAAAGCGTCCCGATCTCCTTTCCGCTGTGTCAAGAGCCCTTCATCCTTAAAGCCAGCATCAACGCCATGTGCCCCTATCGTAGCCTACACGAACACCCAAATCAACATGGCCGCATCATTGGCAGCAACGGCTTAACGTACACAACGAACGTCTCATTACTACGACAAGATCGACGCGGCAGTCACTCAAGAGACGAACGGTAGAGGCTACAACATGGGGAAGGCCGATGACTCACCGACGATGCTGATTCCAATGGAAGAGGAGGGTGCCGAGGGCACAGGAGGCGGCGCAGGTTACATGGCATGATCCAACCGAGGACGTAGGACGACGCTGCGGGCTCTTCGGATTACTTCTGTCAGAGCAGCAGACTGCTCGCTCCCATCGGTCGCCGGCGGAGGGAAGGCCACAGTGGAGAGGGCATTGTGTTGATATGCTGCTGCTGTTGATGCGCTTGCCCGCTAGTGATGCGCTGCTGCTGCGGTTTCCTGAGAAGAGAGAGAGAGATGGGAGGAGATGGAAGATGGATGGACCGGTGGAGGCAGCAGGAACTCCCCTTTCTCTGTCTTTCTCACGTTTCCTCTTTCTGGATGTCTCTCGATGGAAGACGAAGGAGGAGAAAGGGGGATTGTCGGTGCGTAGTGCATAGCAGCCGCGTGGCCAGTTAGATATTTATTTACGTGACCTTCAGCGGTAAATCTTCTCGAAGCAGTAAAAAAAACTCAAAAAAACCAGGAAAAGCAAACCCTTCCCAGTTTAGTATTGTTACTGATGATGTGCCGCAAGAACCTGATGTCACAACTACCGAATACGGCCAGCTTGCAGTTATTTTTGATAGGTACAACATTGATCTGGCTATTCTTGAGTCCCAATATAGGCCATCATTTACACAACCACGTATGGTTCCATACGTGCCAATCTATGTTGCCAAGTACCGATGAAAATTGACACAAGCAGTGTTTTATTTTCTATGAGCTTATCATTGATGCACGGGTGAATGAGCTATCCGCTACAGTTAATTTCACTCCAAGTCCTGGCACATACTTTTCATCTTTCCAAACATTAGAGGAATTTTTTGAACAAATAGACTTCTTGCCAATCAGAGCAAAACCCCTTACAGAAACAAAATTCCCTTAATGTTTGAAAATATGAAAAGTATGTGTTCGGACTTGGAGTGGAAATAACTTTAGCGAATAGCTCACTCACCAGTGCATCATTGACAAGCTCACGGAAAATAAAACACTGTCCGGATCGATTTTCATCGGTACTTGTCAAAATAGATGGCACATATGGATACATACGTGGTTGTGCAAATGATGGCCTATACTGGGACTCAAGAATAGCCAGATGAATGGTGTACCTATTGAAAATCGTGGCATGCTGGCCATATTGGTAGATGTGAGATCAGTTTGTTGCGGCGCATTTATTTGTATCGTGAAAGCCACATGTGTATTTCTATGTGTCTAAGTGTAATCACAAATTATGATGAATTTTCCATTACGAACGTGTCTTAAGTTATATAATTTATAGTGCAGTAAGGACCTACGATTTGTGTACAACTAACTGGTGCCACAAAAAAATGATAAATTCTAGATACTTATTATGAGACTTGGTTAGTACTGATTCCTTTTAAGTGAAGTGAAACTGGATCGGGACGAAATCTGTATGGAACACCATCTATAATGATGGTTTTATTGTGGCGGACATACAGTCATGCCCGCGAAGCTGTACCGTATTGTGTGAACTCTAAGATGATTTGGACATCAAATTTTTTGTGTGTGTTTGGAGTGAATCTAGTCATGATAGATGATACAACAATGTGACAGAGGAGGGCGTCAACAATGGACAAAGGCTCGATAATATAACCACATTGAAGGATGGAACACGCACGAGTACTGATTTGAATTTCACCCATAAAATGAACGACAAGTTGTGGCCGAGCAACAGATATCACGTCCATCTTGACTGCATAGTTGGAAAACACAATATAATCAATTTCTAATTATTGGAGCATACAAAAGTTGTAAGTATCAATCCTTACCATCGGCCACCGAGCACGGCTGTCAAACCGTACGAAGGGATGAAGGAGCCACCAAATTGATGTGAATGGATGGCAAGAAAGAGTAAATAGCAATGGGAAGGGATGCAGTAACCCAAGGCTAGTGAGAGGTGTTAGAACATCTCTAGCCGTTCGGCGCCCCAGGGACTGAAATAGCGCCGCGTGGGGGCCAACCGGAGATAAAATCGGTGACGAGGTCACCTACCCTAGGTAGGGTCACATACCTCTATACTAGGACACCCCTGGGGTCCTACAAGTTCATGGAAGTCCTTGGTTCACCTCGACACTCGGAACCTAGAAAGTCACTCGGGCGTCACTCATCACTCGGCGCCTTTCGGGACACTCGGATAGAAAGGAGCAGGACCGTCATGGGAGAGGCAACGTTCGAGGGACTTAATACGCCTTAAGTATTGTAAAGACCACGTTACCTGTAACGGCTGTAGTTAACTTAGCAGTTTCTAGTAACCCCTGCAGTTACTAGCATTAATGGCCTTAGTGATGGCGCTCGGTTGATGGCGGCGCACTCTATATAAGCTGTCCTCCGACGCCAGAGCAGGGGTTACGAACTCTCTGTAATCAGATACCTATACAAGGAAAACGCACAGCCTCAGGGCTCGAGACGTAGGACTGTTACCACTTCCGAGTGGGGTCCGAACTCGTAAATTCCAAGTGTGACACTTATTCCGTAGCTAGGCTTCCCCCTACTCATTTTTACCCCCCGTACTATTGTCAGGATTACTCCCACGACAGTTGGCGCCCACCATGGGGCGGAGGGTCTAGCGAATTCCGACGTAAGTGGATTCAAGCCTTTTCTCATTCATTACGTTGGCACTCGGCAGTGAGATTCTCTTCGGTACCTTGCCCTTCGTCGCCGACGGTTCAGCTTGGTTGCACGAGGCACCGCTGGATCCTGACTCGTTTCCCGCGCGGGGAGCGTCGCACTTCAGCGCCGTGGCCCACGGCGTCCTCTTGCGGCAGTCGTCGGAGCCTTACGGCTCCTCGTCCCTTCTCGGCTCTGGGAGTCACCACAAGCGCTCCGGGCGCTCTCGGTGGCAACGGTGGGTCGAGCATGCCATGGCTCGTCAGTCGACAGACGCCCAAGTGGCTGTGATCGACTCCGACGAACCCACCGTCGATTTGTTCCCCTCTTCGGGGGACGAATTGTCCAATGAGTCGGAATTCGGAGCAGTGGAGACACCGCAGAAGTCATGATGGCCAACACCATCAACAACGGACCTCCCGGGTACTCTAGGGGTGGTCCTCATAGTCGCGACGGTGACCGTCACGCTGGCGACACAAGCGGCTATGTTCCCCGGCCTCTCACTCGGGAGCGGCGGGAGGATAGGAGGAGGAGGGATGACGAGGTTCTCCTCACTCCGATCACGGGGACCACTCCGGAGGAGTTGTCTCTGGAGGCTACGCGCTTGGCCACTTTGGCCGAGCGCGAGCGCCTCGAGCATCTCCAGCGATCACTCGACGAGCGCGCAGCACGGGACATACCGAGTTCTAGCAACCTGAGGCGTCCGCTGTTCCAGAACAGCCGACCCCCCAAAGTCCCAGTGATGCGCACGCCGATAGAGAACCTGGCTGCTGCCACTCGGATTGCTGAATCTATTCAGCCGTCTGGGTCGACAGCTGGGGAGGGCATTCGGCAGATCCAAGCACTGCTGAAGACCGCACTGAAGCAGAATTCGGAAGTTTCGTAGTCGTCGCTGCGGATTCATGGCCGGTCCGTGCAGGCAGATACTGTGCAGTCTGCTCACAGCCCGCATGCGTACGGGAAACGTGTACGCTCTCCTCCTCTGAGAGGTCCGTACGGAGGGCGTTGGCGAGACGAGCACGACATCAGTCGGACTCCTCCTCCGAGAGGTGGTTCGTATGGCAAGCGTCCATTCGATGATGGCCGCCACTGTGGAGAAGATCGCAATCGGACTCCCCCTCGACCCCGCGGCTACGAGGAAGCTGGCCGGCGGCCTCCGCTCCCCAACGCCAGGTCTACTATCACACAAAATATGGTAGATAGGAACCGAGTGATCAGAGACCGAGTGAGCGGTTGGGGAACATTGGGTCTCGAGTGCTTCTGCAGGTATATCCGAGAAGCCGAGATACCCCCAAATTACCGTTTAGCGACCGGGATCGGAAAATTCAACGGCGAATCCAATCCGGAGACCTGGCTCGAAGATTACCGAGTGGCAGTTCAGATTGGGGGTGGCGACGATTTCGTGGCCATGAAACACCTTCCCCTCATGCCGGAAGGATCCGCTCGGGCGTGGTTGAACCAGTTACCTTCTAGTAGCATCTATTGCTGGGAGGACCTGGCCCGAGTGTTCATCAAGACGTTTGAAGTCACGTACAAGCGTCCGGGTGGTTTGACTGAGTTGCAGCACTGTGTCCAGAAGAACAATGAGACTCTCCGAGAGTACATTCAGCGATGGACTACGCTGCACAACACGGTAGAGAATGTCACTGAGCATTAGGCCGTTTGCGCCTTTAAGGCTGGTACATCCTACCGAGAGCTCATTTTGAAGTTAGGCCGATCGGGAGATCTGTCTCTCAGCCGTGCCATGGAAATCGCGAACAAGTATGCCAACGGCGAAGAAGAAGACCGCCTCCGTAGCGGCAAAGGTCAAGCAGGCGACGCCCGGCAGTCGGCTGGGAACGCGGACAAGAAACAGAAGTGAAAGGCTGATCCTCCGGGAAAAGCTGAAGTGGCAGCCGTTCCTGGCCAAGGGAAGCCGAAGGCCAAGAAAAACAAGAAAAAAGAATGGGTTAACAAGAAGAAACCCGAGTATAACTCTGAGGTGATGGATCAGCCCTGCGCGATTCACACTAAGAAGGATGAAGAAGGCAACGTCACTTACCCGAAGCACACCACTCGGGAGTGTCGGTTGCTCAAGCATGAGATGGGAAAAGAGACTTTTGCAGAGAAAGACGCCGACGAAGAAGAAGAGGGCAATCCGGAATACCCACACATTGACAAGGTCATTAACATGATCTTTGCAGATGTCGAGAGTAAGAGCCGATTGAAGGTCATCAATCGGGAGGTGAACATGGTAGCTCCGACTGCCGTGAAGCACCTTAATTGGACGAAGACTATCCTGTCACTTTCGATCAGTCTGATCACCCGGCACACATAGCCACCCCTGGGAGGCAGGCGCTGGTTGTTGACCCAGCTGTGAATGGGGTCCGACTGCGCAAAGTCTTGATGGATGGTGGCAGCGGACTGAATATAATTTACGCGGATACACTCAGTGCAATGGGCATTCCGATGTCCCGACTGAGTAAGAGTAATATGCATTTCCATGGAGTCATTCCTGGGAAGAAGGCCGAGTCACCCGGTCAGATTGCTCTGGATTTTTATTCGGAGGAGAGAAGAACTTCCGGAAGGAACGCCTAACATTTGAAGTGGTGGACTTTCGGAGTGCCTATCACGCCATCTTGAGTAGGCCCGCCTACGCACGTTTCATGGCCCGACCATGTTACGTATATCTTAAACTTAAGATGCCAGGACCGAATGGTGTGATCACGATAACTGGCGATCGGATAATTGCCGAGGAGTGCCTCCAGCGGGGCTCCAAAATAGCCAGTGAACAAGTTCTCGCAGCCGAACTTGACGGCTACAAGAAAGTGGTGGATGCTGCAGACTTACTCAAGTCTAAGCGCCCGGCAACAGATTCGGCGTTTCAGTCGTCCGGCGAAACCAAGCAGGTTTACATTCATCCCAACGATCCGAGTGCGGCTCCGACTAACATCTCGACATCGCTTGACGATAAATAGGAAGCCGAGCTCATCCAGTTCCTCGATGAGAACTGGGATATCTTCGCATGGAAGCCATCAGACATGCCGGGGGTACCCAGGGGACTGGCTGAGCATCGACTCCGAGTGGATCCGAAGATCAAGCCAGTCAAAGAGCACTTGCGTCGATCCTCCGTATAGAAGCGCAAGGCGATTGTCAAGGAGATCGCTCGGCTCTTAGCTGCCGAATTCATTCGGGAAGTTTTCCATTCCGAGTGGCTGGCCAACCCAGTGTTGGTGCCTAAGAAGGATAAGTCTCTCCGAATGTGTATCGATTTCAAGCACCTCAATCGGGCCTGCCCGAAAGATCATTTTCCCCTTCCCCGCATAGATCAGATAGTAGATTCCACCGCCGGATGTGAACGTCTGTCGTTCTTAGATGCGTACTCCGGGTACCATCAAATCCGAATGTATGGACCAGATGAAATAAAAACAGCTTTCATCACCCCATTCGGGTGTTTCTGCTACATCACTATGCCATTCGGTCTGAAGAATGCTGGGGCAACATTTATGCGCATGATTTAGAAATGTTTGCAGGAACAAATCAGTCAGAATGTCAAAGCGTACATGGACGACATCGTGGTTAAGTCTAGGAAAGGTTTCGACCTCCTAGCTGACCTCGCCGAGACCTTCGCAAACCTCCGACACTACCAAATAAAGCTCAATCCTGCAAAGTGCACATTCGGAGTCCCTTCCGGTAAGCTTCTCGGTTTCCTTGTTTCCGAATGAGGGATCGACGCTAATCCTGATAAAATTGGAGCAATCATCCGAATGAAGAAACCTGTCCACTTGCACGATGTCCAGAAACTCACGGGTTGCCTGGCTGCCCTGAGTAGATTCATCTCTCGTCTTGATGAGAAGGCCTTACCTCTTTACCGATTGATGAAGAAGTCTGACACGTTCGAGTGGACCCCTGAAGCGCAAGAAGAATTCGATCAGCTCAAGTCTTTGCTTTCCATGAAGCCGGTGTTAGCTGCTCTGGGCAACCGAGAGCCTTTGCTCTTGTACATCGCCGCTACTAGCCAAGTGGTCAGCACATTCCTCACTGTGGAGCGTGAATAATCGGAAAAAACTTTCAAGGTGCAAAGGCATGTGTATTATATTTCGGAAGTCTTGACTCCCTCCGAGCAAAGGTATCCACATTACCAAAAATTGGTTTATGGCATTTACCTCACTATCAAGAAGGTAGCTCATTACTTTCAAGAGCACTCGGTCACAGTTATTAGCGATGCTCCTCTGTCGGAAATTCTAAATAACAGAGACGCCACTGGCCGAGTGGCAAAGTGGGCAATTGAACTCCTCCCATTGGAGATCAATTTCGAAGCTAAGAAGGCAATCAAGTCGCAAGCCCTAGTTGATTTTCTGGCCGAATGGATAGAACATGAACAACAAGCACCGAGTATCCCTGAACACTGGACCATGTTCTTCGATGGATCTAAGATGCTCCAAGGGTCCGACGCTGGGGTAGTTCTCGTTTCCCCCAGGGGAGACCGACTGAGCTACGTCCTACAGATTCATTTCGACTCATCCAATAATGAGGCCGAGTACGAAGCACTCCTCTATGGACTCTGAATGGCAATCGCACTTGGCATTCGGCATTTGATGGTATTCGGCGACTCGGATCTTGTTGTCAATTAGGTGATGAAGGAATGGGACATAAGGAGTCCTGCCATGACTGGATATTGCAATGCAGTTCGAAAACTAGAGAAGAACTTCGAAGGTTTAGAGTTGCATCATATCCCCCGAGCGAAAAATCAGGCAGCTGATGACCTGGCTAAAATCGGTTCCACTCGGAAAGTCGTGCCGAATGATGTATTCCTTGAACACCTTCATTACCCTTCGGTCAAAGAAGATCCTTTTACCGAAGAGCCCCCGCAAGCAGTCGGTCCATCAAATCCGACTGAAGTAGACATCCCAGCTGTAGTGGATCTCGTCCAAGAGATGTTGGTGATCACTCCCGAGTGGACCCAACCGTATTTAGCGTACTTTCTCCGGCAAGAGCTCCCCGACGATGAAGAAGAAGCCCGAAGGATCGTCCGACGATCCAAATCCTTTGAAGTCATGGGAGATTAGCTGTACAAAAAGAGCACTACTGGCGTGGCTCAGAGATGCATATCCCCAGAAGAAGGATTACAGATCCTACATGATATTCACTCGGGAACCTGTGGTCATCATGCGTCCTCTCGGACGTTGGTCGCAAAGGCTTTCCGTGCAGGTTTTTATTGGCCCCGAGCAAATGCAGCAGCGAAGGACATGGTAGATCTTTGTGTTGGATGCCAGTTCTACAAGAATCAGACACACAAGCCAACATCCGCTCTGAAGACAATCCCACTCACCTGGCCTTTCGCCGTTTGGGGTCTTGACATGGTCGGACCTCTACGCACAGGGTCGAGTGGTTTTACCCATCTGCTAGTCGCTGTGGATAAGTTCACCAAGTGGGTTGAGGCGAAACCCATCAAAAGTTTGGATTCAGCTACAGCTGGCAGTTTCATCCGGCAAATCATATTCATATTCCGAGTCCCTCATGACATCATCACAGATAATGGGAAGAATTTCTATTTGGATGAATTCCGTGAGTTCTGTTATTCTCAAGGTACTCGGGTCAATTATGCTTCCGTAGCTCACCCGCAGTCGAACGGACAGGCAGAACGAGCAAACGGGATGATTCTCCAAGGATTGAAACCCCGATTGATGAGAGATCTAGAGGTTGCTACTGGTGCGTGGGTCGAGGATTACCATCTGTCTTGTGGGGCATTCAGACGACCCCGAATCGTTCCACCAAGCGCACTCCTTTTCTTTATGGTATACGGATCTGAAGCTGTTTTACCGAGTGACATTCGCCACAATGCTCCCCGAGTGGAGCTCTATAACGAAGACGAAGCCGAAGTGACGCGCCAGGATGGCCTCGACCTTTTAGAAGAGGAAAGAGAGCAAGCCCTGATCAGGTCGACGCTTTATCAGCAAGACCTGAGGCATCTTTATGACAAACAAGTCAGAAGACGTGCTTTCCAGGAAGGCGACCTCGTTCTCCGACTGGATCAACAGAAGCCGCATAAGCTAGCGCCTCCGTGGCAGGGGCCCTTTGTCATCTCCAAAGTTCTCAACAATGGAGCTTATCGGTTGTACAACATTGATGACGATAAGGAAGAGCCCCGAGCGTGGAACCCGGATCTGCTCCGCATGTTCTACACCTAGTGTTAAGACACTCTACCATTCTTGTAACGCACTTCCGAGTGAACTCAATGAATAAAGTATTTGTTTTCTCGGTTCTTTGTTAAAAAAAATTGTTACTTGTTCGTTTTCGCCACCCCCAGTGGGTGTGTGGAGAGTAGCTTAGCCGCGATCCCGTATCGCCTAAGTTAACAACTACTCCGAGTGAGGACTTCATCCACACTCGGGGGCTTAGCTGCGATCCTGTATCGCCTAAGTTAAAAACTACTCCGAGTGAGGGCTTTATCCACACTCGGGGACTTAGCTGCGATCCTGTATCGCCTAAGTTAACAACTACTCTGAGTGAGGACTTCATCCACACTCGGGGGCTTAGCTGCGATCCTGTATTGCCTAAGTTAAAAACTACTCCGAGTGAGGGCTTTATCCACACTCGGGGACTTAGCTGCGATCCTGTATCGCCTAAGTTAACAACTACTCCGAGTGAGGACTTCATCCACACTCGGGGGCTTAGCTGCGATCATGTATCGCCTAAGTTAAAAACTACTCCAAGTGAGGACTTCATCCACACTCGGGGGCTTACCCGCGATCTGTTGGAAATATGCCCTAGAGGCAATAATAAATTAGTTATTATCATATTTACTTGTTCATGATAATCGTTTATTATCCATGCTATAATTGTATTGATTGGAAACTCAAATACATGTGTGGGTACATAGACAACACTGTGTCCCTAGTATGCCTTTAATAAGACTAGCTCGTTGATCAAAGATGGTTAAGGTTTCCTAGCCATAGACATGAGATGTCATTTGATAACGTGATCACATCATTAGGAGAATGATGTGATGGACAAGACCCAAACTGTGAACGTAGCATATGATCGTGTCAGTTTATTGCTATTGTTTTCTGCATGTCAAGTATCTGTTCCTATGACCATGAGATCATGCAACTCACTGACACCGGAGGAATACCTTGTGTGTATCAAACGTCACAACGTAACTGGGTGACTATAAAGATGCTCTACAGGTATCTCCGAAGGTGTCTGTTGATTTGGCATGGATCAAGACTGGGATTTGTTACTCCGTGTGACGGAGAGGTATCTCAGGGCCCACTCGGTAATACAATATCATAATGAGCCTTGCAAGCAAAGTGACTAAAGTTTTAGCCACGGGATCTTGTATTACGGAACGAGTAAAGAGACTTGCCGGTAACGAGATTGAACTAGGTATGGAGATATCGACGATCGAATCTCGGGCAAGTAACATACCGATGAACAAAGGGAACATCGTACGGGATTAACTGAATCCTTGACATATAGGTTCAACCGATAAAGATCTTCGTAGAATATGTAGGAACCAATATGGGCATCCAGGTCCCGCTATTGGTTATTGACCGTAGAGGTGTCTCGGTCATGTCTACATAGTTCTCGAATCCGCAGGGTCTGCACACTTAACGTTCGGTGAACTTTCGGTAGTATTGAGTTATGCATGGTGGTGACCGAAGGTTGTTCGGAGTCCCGAATGAGATCCCGGACGTCACGAGGAGCTCCGGAATGGTCTGGAGGTAAAGATTTATATATGGGAAGTCATATTTTGGCGACCGAAAAAGTTTCGGGTTTTTCCGGTATTGTACCGGGAAGCTTCTAGAAGGTTCCGGAAACTTCCGGAGGAGTCCGAAAGTCCACCAAGGGTTCCACCACATCCCAACGGTTTGCATGGGCTGAGGGGAGGCACCCTGGCCTTATTGGGCCAGGCGCACAAGTCCCTCAAGGCCCATGTGGCTTGGGAGAGGTGGAAAGTCCACCTGTTTATGGAAAGGGAGGGAATTGGACTAGGAGTCCAACTCCTCCCCCTTGGCTGCGCCCTACGGCTTGGAGGGGCTGATCTCCACGCCCCTCCACCTATATATAGAGGGGAAGGGGCGCCCCAAGAGCACACACGAATCCCTTGGCACCCCTCTCTCTCCCTAGATCGTTTTCTCCTCCGTTCGCGGTTTCGGTAGCGCTAGGCGTAGCCCTGCCGGGATAGCACCACCACCACCGCCAGCACGCCGTCGTGCTGCCGGAGAACTCATCTAACTCTCCGCTCTCCCTTGCTGGATCAAGGAGGCAGATATCGTCATCGAGCTGTACGTGTGCTGAACGCGGAGGTGCCGTCCGTTCGGCGCTAGATCGGAAGGACCGTGATTGGATCGTGGGACAGATCGTGATTGGATCGCGGGATGGCTTGCGATTTGGATCGTGAAGACGTTCGACTACATCAACCGCGTTTCTTAACGCTTCCCGCTTAGCGATCTACAAGGGTACGTAGATCCACTCTCCCTCTCGTAGATGCTCATCACCATGGATAGATCTTGCGTGTGCGTAGGAAATTTTTTGTTTCCCATGCAACGTTACCCAACAGTGGCATCATGAGCTAGGTCTATGCGTAGATGAGATCATGAGTAGAACACAAAGGAGTTTGTGGGCGTTGATATTCAGATTGCTTCCTCCGTTGGTCTTTTCTTGATTCAGCGGTATTGTGGGATGAAGCAGCCCGGACCAACCTTATTCGTACGCTTACGAGAGACCGGTTCCATCAACTGACATGTAACTTCGTTGCATAAAGATGGCTGGTGGGTGTCTGTCTCTCCCACTTTAGTTGGATCGGATTCGACAAAGGAGGTCCTTGAGAAGGTTGAATAGAAATTTGTGTATCACCGTTGTGGTTTATGCGTAGGTAAGAATCGTTCTTGCTAGATACCCGTAGCAGCCACGTAAAACATGCAACAACAATTAGAGGACGTCTAACTTGTTTTTGCAGGGTATGTTGTGATGTGATATGGCCAATTACATGATGAGATATATGTGATGTATGAGATGATCATGTATTGTATAGAATATCACGACTTGCATGTCGATGAGTACGGCAACCGGCAGGAGCCATAGGGTTGTCTTTAATTTATTTTCGCCGTTTTGCTTTACTTTATTGCTATGAGTTAGCAATAGTCGTAGAAGCAACAGTTGGCGTGGCAACCTCATGGCGACACGTTGATGGAGATCAAGATGATGGAGATCATCGTGTCATGCCGGTGATGATGGAGATCATGCCGGTGCTTTGGAGATGGAGATCAAAAGCACAAGTTCATGGCCATATCATGTCACTTATGATTTGCATGTGATGTTAATCCTTTTATGTATCTTATTTTTCTTAGGACGACGGTAGCATTATAAGGTGATCCCTCACTGAAATTTCAAGATAAAATTGTGTTCTCCCCGAGTGTGCACCGTTGCGAAAGTTCGTCGTTTCGAGACACCACGTGATGATCGGGTGTGATAGACTCTACGTTCGCATACAACGGGTGCAAGCCAGTGTTGCACATGCGG
This sequence comes from Elymus sibiricus, assembly GCA_039707655.1. NCBI lineage: Eukaryota > Viridiplantae > Streptophyta > Magnoliopsida > Poales > Poaceae > Elymus > Elymus sibiricus. The sequence goes on from CM077673.1 coordinate 339,510,865, forward strand.
AACACTCGGGTTAAACTTGATGAGCCTAGCATGTACAGACATGGCCTCGGAACACAAGAGACCGAAAGGTCGAGCATGAGTCATATAGTAGATATGATCAACATGGAGATGTTCACCATTGAAACCACCTCATCTCACGTGATGATCGGACTTGGGTTGGTGGATTTGGATCATGTCACACTTAGACAACCTGAGGGATGTTGATTGAGTGGGAGTTCTTAAGTAATATGATTAATTGAACTCATTATCATGAACGTAGTCAAAATGTCTTTGCAAATTATGTTGTAGATCACTAGCTCACGCTGTAGCTCCCTTGAATTTTTATATGTTCCTAGAGAAATAGATTTGAAAGATGATGGTAGCAATAATACGGACTGGGTCCGTGATCTGAGGATTGTCCTCATTGCTGCACAGAAGGCTTATGTCCTTAATGCACCGCTCTGTGCGCCACCCCCCTCAAGCGTCGTATGTAGATGTTGTGAACATCTGACAGGCACGTTCTGATGACTACTTGATAGTTCAGTGCGTCATGCATTACGGCTTAGAATTGAGGCTCCAAAACGTTTTGAACGTCACGGAACATATGAGATGTTCTAAGAGCTGAAATTGGGATTTCAGGCTCGTGCCCGTGTTGAGAGGTATGAGACCTACAACAAGATTCTTTGCCTGCAAGATGAAGGAGAATAGCTCAGTCGGTGAGCATGTGCTCAGATTGTGTGGGTGCTACAATCGCTTGAATCGAGTGGGAGTTGATCTTCCAGATAAGATAGTGATTGATATAGTTCTCCAAGTCACTGCCACAAAGCTACTAGAGCTTCGTGATGAACTATGAAATGTCAGGGATGGAAATAATGATCCCCGAGCTATTCGCGATGTTTGACACCGCGAAGGTAGAAATCAAGAAGGAGCATCAAGTGTTGATGGTTAGTAAAACCACTAGTTTCGAGAAGGGCAAGGGCAAGGAGGGAAACTTCATGGATGGCAAGCCAGTTGCTGCTCCAGTGAAGAAACCCAAGGTTGAACCCAAACCCGAGACTAAGTGCTTCTATTATGAGGAGAACGGTCACTGAAGCGGAACTGCCCTAGATACTTGGTAGATAAGTAGGCTGGCAACGTCAACAGAAGTATATTTGATATACGTTTTATTCATGTGTACCTTGCTAGTACTCCTAGTAGCACCTGGGTATTAGATACCGGTTCAGTTGCTAAATGTTGGTAACTCGAAATAAAAGCTACGGAATAAACGGAGACTAGCTAAGGGCGAGGTGACGATGTGTGTTGGAAGTGTTTCCAAGGTTGATGTGATCACCATCGCACGCTCTCTCTACCTTCGGGATTAGTGATGAACCTAAATAAATGTTATTTGGTGTTTGCGTTGAGCATAAACGTGATTAGATCGTGTTTATTGCAATACGGTTATTCATTTAAGTTAGAGAATAATGGTTATTCTGTTTACATGAATAATACCTTCAATGGTCATGCAGCCAATGTGAATGGTTCATTGAATCTCGATCGTAGTAATACACATGTTCATTGATGCCAAAAAGATGCAAAGTTAATAATGATAGTACCACATACTTGTGGCACTGCCGCTAAAGGTCATATTGGTGTAAAACGCATGCAGAAACTCCATGCTGATGGATCTTTGGACTCGCTCGATTTCGAATCGGTTGAGACATGCAGACCATGCCTCATGGGCAAGATGACTAAAACCCCGTTTTCCGGCTTGATGGAGCGGGCAAGTGACTTATTGGAAATGATACATGTTGATGTATGCGGTCCAATGAGTTTTGAAGCGTGCGGTGGATATCGCTATTTTCTTACCTTCACTGATGATTTGACTAGATATGGGGATATTTACTTAATGAAACACAAGTCTGAAATGTTTGAAAAGTTCAAACAAATTCAGAGTGAAGTTTGAGATCATCGTGACAAGAAGCTAAAATGTCTACGATGTGATCGTGGAGGTAAATATCTGAGTTACGAGTTTGGTATGCAACTCAAGACAATGTGGAAGTTGTTTCACAACTCACGCCACCTGGAACACCATAGTGTGATGGTGTGTCCGAACGTCGTAGTCGTGCTCTATTGGATATGGTGCGTACTATGATGTCTCTTATCGATTTGCCACTATCGTTTTGGGTTATGCATTAGAGACAACCACATTCACTTTAAAATAGGGCACCATCTAAGTCCGTTGAGATGACACCGTATGATTTTTGGTTTGGCAGAAACCTAAGCTGTCATTTCTCAGAGTTTGGGAATGTGACGCTTATGTCTGATAAGCTCAAACCCAAAGCGGAAAAGTGCATCTTCATAAGATACCCTGAGGAAACAGTCGGGTATACCTTCTATCTCGGATCCAAGGGCAAAGTGTTTGTTGCCTAAAATGGGTCCTTTCTCGAGAAAAAGTTTCTCTCGAAAGAATTGAGTGGGAGGAAAGTAGAACTTGATGAGGTTGTTGAACCGTCACTTCAGTTGGATAGTAGCACGACGCAGAAAGATGTTTCTATGGCACCTAAGTTAAAAACTACTCCGAGTGAGGACTTCATCCACACTCGGGGGCTTAGCTGCGATCCTGTATCGCCT